>JAGSMX010000012.1:6832500-9332500 GCA_029286785.1 Meandrusa payeni | reverse complement strand
GTTTATTGTGTTATCTGCGATACTTGGTTTTAATTGCTCTCTCTCAGAGAACACGCGGCGGAGGCAATAACGTTATCGTTTCGAACCTACCGCAATAGTAGAAAGGGTAGGAAATTTGCCTACTGGTATAATTGGCGCTGGCCACTAATGCACAGAAGTCGAAAATAAGGTATCACAGAGGAGTGAAGGGGGCGCGGGCGGGCAGGCGCGAGCGCCTATTGGCTGTTCTGTCGTACTCTTCCCCGCGCGCCGATACGACACCCCGCTCGCTTCGGGTGTACAGTCGCTATCTAAATTTAATGTTAATAGACTTTTGTTTTCTGTCAATAACTGCTAAAAGTTGTTTCTTTTTACGTTACTTTGTGTTGTTACTTTATTGCATATATGTTATCAATTTTTTTGTCATTAAATAATGAATATGACAATATAAAAAGTACAAACAAAAACTCTTTATTCGTAATTTGTAGGACTGAATAATTGCGTGCGCGAATGTACACATGCGTAGCTATTTTCCACAGCCACGTTTCACTTAGTGCTTAAGTTAGTTGGCTTCAACTCTACCGGGATCCCCTATACCTTCTAGCGCCTACACATACCTAAATGGTGGCATTTGCAGCTGTAGACAAGTATACTTGCAAGTAAAAAAAATCTTCAAATTATCATTGAAGCATATGATTGATCGATATATATGATTCTTTCACGGAGATATTTTCAGTTCTAGATGACTATAAAGGCTGGGTGGAAGAATTGTTTTGATATATTTTAAAACACTTCCAGCAATTATAAATTTAACATGGCAGTTAGATGAAACTCTATAGTTACAAGATTAACCCAGAAATATATGAAACAATATTGAAGTGGTCCACCATTAGAAAACCATAATGGTTCAACTGAAGTAGCAGATTACTAAAACTAGTAAAAGCGGACAACTGTGATGTCACTGAACGTCCATTTCGATACAATTGGTTTACCAGACTCAGGACCCTTGATGGTCCCGTCTGTTCGTCGTTTTATTGAATTTTATCCCCTTCGTTACCGGGGCCCGCCCGCTGCGTTTCTATATGAACACTTATATTTATTTACATTCGGTTCATTTAACAGCACACTCGAGTGTTCCGTAGCCCTCGTAAGTTATACGCATCAGGAATTTATAATACTTATAAACGTGTACAAAATTAATGTATAGGAAACAATCGAGAAAAATGAAAATTATTATTATTGAAATTATTTAGCATTTCAATTTATTTTAAGCTTGATAATATTAATTTATATAATAGGGTTGAGGTAGCTAAGTTTTTGCAAATTTAAGTCCTGATTTACCACGCGCTCGACCATGATGGAAAACATCTACGAAAACCACACATCTCAAGACATCTGAAGGCACTGGGGCTGGGTGGCGATCTATGCCCTCTTTACAGAGAAGTTCTGTGCCCAACAGTTGGATATGAGCATATAGCCTTAGGGTTTAACTTTTACGTTACTTAATATGAGCGTGAGGAAAATCCATTGTTTTGATAATTTATATCATACTAATTAATTATGAGATTATATTACGTAAAAACCATAAATATTACGTTACTACATACTAGGCCAACTACTAAGCTGAAAACGTCACGTTATCATTTATTGTAACAGATTCCTAATAAAACAAATGTAACGAAAACATTAAATATGCACATGCACAATTAATTACCTCTCATGTTCTTAACTTCCTTAGGGATAGACACAGACAATAGCTATGTTTTTCATCAAGGCACAAACAAATTATGTCACAATTTTTTTAATATGTGTAATTTTTTTTTAATGTAAAAATATATGACTTAATTGAAACACATAAGAAATCCCGATTGTCGAGATCGGTATTCGAACGAAATATGTAATAAGTACCATTTCTAATAATTCTTGTAGCCCTGAGACTCGAAATTAAGCGACTATTTTCTTATCGGTCTGTTTTTTATAGATGCTAATATAAAATACGCCATTCCACACAACTCCGAGAGGGAGAAAAACAGTCGTAAAATCAATAACGGAAAAGCTTCAACTAGGATTGGAGGGCGTCGCGACGCCACGCCCGACTTTCAATGATGGCCGCCGTTGCTTCGCAACCGTCTCCCTCTTTACTGGCAGTTTTCCATTTTCATTTAATTACAAACTCCATTTTGACATAGCGCTTGCGTAGTGATACTATTACCTTTAACAAAACTGCCCCGAAGTAAGGAATTGCATATTCTCGGTACTTGGTACGCGGTTCTCTTATTTTGAATACTCTCTAGAGAAGTAGCAGCTCAATTAACAGCTGACGTCTGCACTAGACTGTATTCTATACCTATTTCTTAAAAATTATAATGATCCGTCAAACGTTTTTAATTGTTCATGACATTTAAATTATTTTTAGTCGTTGTTATGGTAGTCAAAATATAAAAAATAACATTTTCCATCGGCCATGCAAGGTGACAAACGATTCAGTTTACAGCATAGGTTTATGTTTATTGTAGTAAAATGTTAGGGGTTGACAAATCTTATCACTTAGGGATATAAAATATAGATAGTAGCCGATTCTCAGATCTAAATATGCATATAAAATTTCATAAAAATCAGTTTACTTACTTCGGATAAGCATGGTAACTAACATTGTGCACGAGAATTTTATATATAAGAATAAATCAACTGCAAATGATAGGGCTGCGAAATAATACTGATAAGATTTACGAGCACAACCACAAACTTAAAACAACACCAACAACCTTACTGAATCCAGGAAGTACTTTGCCATTGTGCCCTAGACCTTCGTAATAGGGATGTTTAGAATACCTTTGAATACCCTCATTTGTCGATCGGTGCAGTTCGTATTAGTTGATTAGATTCGCCATACAATACACAACTTAATTTTTAATAAATATCGCTAATAGTTTCACTTGTGACGTCTGATAAAACTTTGTCATAAACTTTCAATATTACTCAGGAAATAATCTCCCATAACATATGGTGGGTTTCTTTCTCAAAACGACGAAAAAATATATTTTTTTAAAATTGCATCCTTGCTATTTTGAGCCAATTAAACGTACGAGGCGGACGCCGGAACAAAACGTGCACGCGATCGAAATTTCCACGCCTGCCTTATGTCGCTTTGCCTTTTAGACACAATGTGAATAATTGCTAATATTAAAATAAGCGAAAGAGACGTAATTTATTAAGTACAGCTCTCACGTCCTTTTCATCCTTTTTTCAGCGGGATAAACTGTTTACACAAAAAAGATTTAAAAGAAGGCGAGAGGTTATCTGTTTTTATAACTCAGTTGTCGTGCTTCTTAATCATGTAGTCTGAACCTTACTTTTCATTTTTCAATATTCAGTTCAATAACGCAGACAACCTATGCATTATCTACTAGTCAATCGTGATAATGAAAAAAATGGTAGACGAAATAATAAGCTATGAAACAGCGTTACCTATCCACTTTTCACCAATTTTTTATGATTATTAGGTCTCTTAAGTGACAGACGATGAGCCCGTCGCCATACCTCGTACACAAATTTTTGTACTTAAATCAATTTTATTTTGGTTATCAACTTTGCCACTAGGGTATCATCACTAATAATTAGTTTCAAAGTTGTGTAGATTAGAGTTCGGCCACCTCTCAATTTGGTGACGTTGAAAAGCCTGTTTTAATGTCAACAATAAAAAAATTGTGTTATAAACGCCAGTTTATTTTTGCGTTCGTGACTGAAATAATGAATATAGCCAAAAATAAAGTTTGCGTAGTTCAATAATTAAGTGGTGGAAAAAGTTAAAAGCAGGTCAATTATTCAACGAGCCTATCCCCTATACAACATGTGATAGATGGACACATTCTTAAAGCCAGAACATACCACCTACAGCGTTTTAGTTTTTTTGTTTTAATTTTTTGTTTCCGATTCAGAGAAAGGTTCATTCATTTTAAATCTAACTTTTCCTTTTTTTGTCATCAGGTACACATTGTGTCTCGATTTATAATGAATGGAGTTTGCGTCCGATGGCGGGGTTCCATCGATTTGGAGAAACTCGAAGGGATCGGGTGTCTGGAGCTTGACGAGGAGAGGGCTGCTATCGAAGATGCAGCTTTGAGAGACCAGATTGAACGTTATAACCAGAGGCTCAGGGACTTTGAAGACAAACAACGTGCCTATCGCGAACATGGGGAAGAGTTGCGCGCGCATTCCCACGTACACGCGCAGCGATGCCACCAGTCGCGACAGCCACCCCACGTTGCCCACCCCTCTCATCCTCATCCTGCACACCCCGTTCACATAAAGCCTCATTCACAAGGCGCTCTTATTTCGTAAAAAATAACACAAAGACAATCAAAATACTTCTCATTACATTGCCGGTTGACTAAATGAGTAGCCATGTTGATGTCTTTACTAAGAATGTTTGCAATAAAACGAAATAGAGTTTTACCTTTATTCGGCTAAAATAACAAGATGTTTTAGAAAAGGCCTTGTTTTAGAGATGTTTTAATATGATAGTACATAGAAGTAGTATTATTATTAGTCAATAACCAAATAGTCATGCCTAAGAATCGGTATATGCAAACACAATTTATATATTCATCCTTGACTTTAAGTTCTGACCTGACATAGAATATACAAGCAAAAACACATATATGAAACCCAATTTTCACCTTAGTTTTCTGACAGTAGACCTAGACTGATTAGCGTTTTTTGTGTCTGCCTATCTCGTTAGGTTTAAAATAATGGAACAGCTTCTAATTTTTCTTTGACATACTTTAAATCTATCAACACACCCGCACATTCTTCAAGCAAATTTTGTTTTATATAACAACCATGGTTTATACGTCCTGTATTTGATAGATGCATTTGATTTTTGGTTACTCTTGCTTATTCATCATCTAGTTACCCAAAACAATTGACAAATAATCTATATTACTTATTAAATAAAGTGCAATACTTGATCATATAATTTATAAGAAAGGAAAAAATGGAAAGAGACATCTATCATTATCTGGTGTTATTACTGTTAAGTAAAAGCATTAAAATCTGATAACATTCTTACTCTAGACAAAATTAAATATAAAAAAAATCCATTAAAACAATGAGTAATACAATTTTTGAAATATAACTATTAAGTTTTTTTTATATTGAACAGGGTCAAAAATAAACTAGAAATGCATTTGCGCGGCTTTATGGTCGTGCTTGTGGTCTACAGTAACTTTTTAAGTCGAAGTTTGATATCTTATTTTGCATTTGTTTAGGTTTAAGTTAGCAACGTTTTTGTTTGAATTGGTAGTATGTGTTATTTAATTTTAAGCAAAAATGATATGCTTCAAAAAATTACAATCCAATTAATGTGATAGATGTAAATAAATTTTTAGTTATTACTTAATATTTTGTTTTTTTTTACCTTAAATAAATGTAGTGAATAAAAAATAATAATTTTTTAGATTTCTAGCTTCCCCCTGCGGTGTTACCCGCGATTAAAAACAATTTCTTTTTTTTTCTCAAACAAAATCCTGAGCCTAAGATATTTCTTATTACGAGTACATCAGTCAGTGAAAGTCCCGTCAAAATCGGTCCAGATGTTCCAAAAATTAACCGGAACAAACTGACAGGCACAAAATGAAAAAAAAAATAAGTTTGATATACATACCGTATATGCATTCATATGCATGTAGTAAAAGTCGGTTATTTTAATATTACAAACACTGGGTGTGTGGCGTTACGCGATTAGATCGTATAAGTAACGACCACATCACGGGCAGCCTTGGAGTCCGCGACGTAGCAGACAAACTGCAGGAAAGTCGTCTTCGATGGTATGGCCACATATACTGCAGGCCTCCTGATTCCGTCGGAAATAGATGCCTAGTTCTCAACTTACAAGTCCCAAGATCCCGCGGCAGGTGAAGGCGGATTTGTCAGAGAACCATTTAACAAATGAGAATTCCGAAGACCGGGCAAAGTGGAGGAGATTAAGTAGGAAAGCGGACCCTGGTGGTAGGCCTGGAAATCGCTAGGCAGAAGAAGAAACACTACAATTTTATTTACTTGTATAGATATGGGACCATTTTTATCCATATTTATATTCAATTTAATAGCGTCCGACTTTCGTTAGGTTTTTTTGGCTGAAAATCAGTGTGCTGTTCGGTTCTGTTCGGTTCGGTTTTGTTCGGTTCTGTTCGGTTCGGTTCTGTTCGGTTCGGTTCGGTTCGGTTCGGTACGGTTCGATTCGGTTCCGTTCGGGTCTACAGTATATTATTAGATATATATATATATTTACCATTGGGTCAGCAGCAAAGTTCAAAACAAAATTGCAATATTAATACACTGCTGTTAATTAATTAGTTGAATGGACTAATTACAGTTGTATCGCGGAATTCTAATAGTTGAGATCGTTTTGTTGGACGATTACTTTATGGATGTTTTAAATTAATTTTTATTACATCAGAATAAGCTCAACACTAAGTTACGATCTAGCATCACGCTATTGCAATTAAGCCCAATTAGCCGACCGTCACATGTCGGAGCGGGTCTGCACGCGCGACGCACCTGTGCCTGCGCCCGCGCAACCCCTCTATATTACACTCAATTTAGTCAAGGAAGCGTTCACATTCACGCTCGGTCGACTGGCGAATAATTGACTATATTTTAAACACTCCCTCAATGCAGTTTTATTAACGTTGTGTTTACAACGGCGAAGATGGTACGATCGATGCGTGTCTCTGTATGGTGATAGTAATGCACTGATACAATCTTAGGTTGTAACTAAACATTTACACGCTCATTTTGTTTTATGACTCAATTACATCATTTTGTTAATAATGATTTGTTAATTATAATAACATTGGTGCTAATGATACATGGAATATGCTAATAACATTTTCCACCTGTTCTATATACTATATTATAACTATTATAATATAATTAGTTCTATTTTACTTAAACGCAATACTAACTATATATCAAATGTCAATTTAAGCAAGGTTATTGATCTTATCTCTATGTGTAAAACACTTCGTAGACTAATCTTCAAAAAACGAGAAAGTCATCAATTCATTGTTGTAGTTGTCAATTTTTCTGTATTTTTTATATATTGGCATTCATAGCCCAGTCGTATTTAAGTACTCGTAACGAACTCCTTGAACGTGACAACGAGCGTATATTGAAGGAGGGTATTTAGACGTCAGAACTTCGCAATATAGCTTTCACGGGTTTTTTCAGCGCCCTTGGTCCAGTTATTTATTAATTTTTGCATTGGTTTGATTGGAAGTTGAATTTTGTTGTTACATTTTAATAAACATGTTTTGAATTTAAAACGTTAGTCAAATCTACACCGACCACCTATTCGAGCATTCAGGGACACTGGTCACGACGTTACTTTGTTATCTAGCCACTTTCATATCAGTGTTGGCATCGATCACACTTTGTCTGCATCGATCTCTAAAAAATATACCTACTTAAACCTTATTTTGGAATAAAATAAAACCAAAATAGGCAATGTGTTCCATGCTCATATCCTTGTTAACCTGTATAACACTGACTACCTGAATTTTACGCGGAACTGAGCATTAGATAGTTGATCCGTATGGGCGCCGAAAATCGATTTTATCTTGGACCCATATTGTGACATGCGGCACCTTGACCGCTCAAATTGGGCAGGTACCTGCTTTATTGGACATCGAATCCGATCAACATCCGCAAAAAAGTGGAGCTCGTACAGGGCAAAAATCAGACAACGCGATCCCGATCCCGTGTACAATGAAGCCGTGATTTATCAAGCTCGTTCTTTTTGTGCAAAAAGCGCAGGTCAGTGTAAACGCGAAGCACCAAAAGGGCATTTGGTGTAATCCGCCCGCGTACCGTGGGAACGCGGTACGGTTGCGCGCCTCGTATGCAACTACGTCATATCATTTATTCGCAATTCATTTTAATGTTACCGAAATTTTAATGATTTATCATATTTACGCGAATAGTACTTATTGAATAAAACAGCAACAAGAGATGACAAATGCCTTAATGCCCTCAATATAAACGCCCTACTCTATGAAAATGACGATCGAGAATATAAAAGAAAGACATTGCCTAAGAGAATTATCTTCTTCTTTTAATTTCTTCTTTGCGGTAATCCATTGCAATAAAGAAAAAAATAAATTAATTAACATGGACCGAAAATTGTTTCGAAGTATAAGAAATATATTTATGTAGTATTATAGTAATAACAAAAATCATCTTCAAGTCAAATCTACGTTGTATTTGGTCTGTGATAAAATTTGTCAACGTATTACCGTCACGGATTAAACGCTACTACGCATGAACGCTGTCTTTTATTACAGTACATAACTGTGAAAGGCGACTGAACCTCCAGGCACTACAGCCCGAACGGAGTGCGCTAAAAGGAATCATTTGATTGGTTATTTGCATCTTTAAAAAAAATACATCACACTATTTAAGTTTTTATCACCTCATTCAAATTTTGTTTACCGATATCGATTCGTCCATTCTGTGTTGTTTTGTTACTTAAGACGAAGGTAGTTTAATTGGGAAGCCGCATGCATGCGCTTCACTCTTTTACTCAGATGCGATACAAGAAATAGGAGCGGCCGTCTCGCATGTCGCGGGAAACCTTACGGCAGCCTGTCAGTAAGAGGACTTCGATATCGCCTTTAAACCAGTTTGTCTTAGTGATCGATTACTTTTAAATGTAATAAACCATTTGCTATTCAAATATTAATTTGCCGTGGATTATTTACTATTTTCTAATTTTTTGTCGCACTTGGCTCATTGGTGATTCATGCAAGTAAGCTTTAAAAGTCTAATGGTTTAAGGGTCTAAGGTTACGGTCTGCGAAACATAAGCCCGTAGCTTCGAGTCCACTATTCGACTATTGACGCGAACCAACTCCTAGCACTTAGTTGGAATGGTTAACAAGAATGTTAACCAATCTCACAAGTAAGGTTCTTCCTGCGGGGGACCCCACTGATTATTTAAAACTCAAAATAAACATTCGGCCACCTTTCAATCGAGCGGAGTTATTAGAGCCTTTAAATTAGCATCGATAATAAGCCATTTTCCGCACATAAGAACGAAACATTAATTATTTCCGGTGTAACACTACAGACTCACTCTTATAAACCACAAAATTTGGGACCTCTCTCAGTGACCCTTGCGTTGAGTTACTCCCAATAGAGGTTACCGACCTAAGAGTTCTGCCATCTTCGGAAATTTCGATAGCAACTTACTTAAATTACAATTATGGGCGGGGGACTGGTGTCCAAACTAGGAACAAACCTGTGTGATGGGTCATCAGGCCTAACCACGGATGTGCATTCAACTTTTAAAACTATTGGAGAGAGAAGGAGAAGTATATATAATTGTTAAGTGTCATGTGTGTGTGAATGTGTTTATTATTTTTGCATACAAAAATATACCTAAAACTGATAAATATTTAAGTATTTAATTGCATTATATTTTCCGTTTCATTTTAATTTAAGGATTTTTAACCAATCAGATACTTTAACAAAAAGCAATTTAATCAAACTCTTGAAAAGTTTGAATTAAACATGATCGGGTGCATGTATCCACTCGCCTCGGAGGAAGGAACATTATTTATTTCTATTGTGTGAAGTTTAAAAGCTAATTGAACTGTTTGTTTATCCGGCAGGGTAATTACAGCGTTGCAGAGCATACATCAAATGCTAGCATTTTATTACCGCGTCGGAGTCGTGCCAGCGGCACTTTGAAGGCGAGTAGCGCCATCGCATCCATATGTTTCCTCGAATTAACGTCTGTTTTCTACGAAGAAAACGACTGTCGTAAAACACATAGATCACTACATAAAACTTTAATAACTGTTTGTTGATAATAAAAATTCGACGTCGGCTGCCAGATACGAGAATATTTGTTTGTAAGTGCAGAAGACGTGCATAAATAAACATGAACGCGTTCAAACGAAATTTTCTTCATTAGGATGTCTTTTTAGCATCGTATAGTAAGAAGTCACTATAATATCTTCACGACTGTTTACAATTATACATACACCGACTTTCATTTCAAACAAATAATATCAAATTAAAGATTAGTATGTTATTTGAATATAAAAAGATGTTAAGTTTATATTTTTTTAATTTATGCGAGATAGAATGACAATAATTATAAGCACTAAATTATTTATTCAATTTAGAAAGTCCTAAATTATTCGAATTTAATATCCTTTGACAATTTTTATATAAACATACGCCAACTTTTTAGGAAACTCTACATAATAAAACATCGTATTGTGTTTGGTTGGTTTCCATAATGAATGAAAAAAATAATTAATATTGCATTTATACAGTTTTACATACATTAATAAATTTACAGCATAATAAAAAAGGATATATTTTATCAAATTAATAAGGGCAGGTACGTTCAAAGTGAAAGAAAAGAAATGGCAACAATAAAACAAGCGGCAGACACGTGCGGGATAATCCCGGGTAATTGCCGGCCTGCTCGGATCATCCCGGGATCATCAGGTGCTACGTCGTGGGGTAAGGAACACCCTCGCGAAATAATGTCAAATATAATAGTTTACACTTGTAAATACATTTCGGCCAGTGATAGCTAAGTGACTAATTTTACGATCTTTTGGTTAGGCGTTCGAATCCCAACTGGTTTAATTCAATGATTTTCAGTTTTGTTTGATTTCTTTCACATAAAAACCACTTACTAAAATTTGTGCCTAATGTTTGGTGATGATCATCACTTGTCACATATGGGTCCTAATAAGCTTGATGAAAAGGATGATGATATAAATGTTGCTTTGTGCAGTCGCTTATTCTTATTCTGCTTAAGTTGAAGTTATACATAGTATTTTCTATTAATCAGTTATACGTAGTGAAAACATTGTATAGCTTTATTTACGTTTCGGATACCGTAGGGTAGTCGTAGGTTCGAATCAAGTAGCAGTTGTTCTTGTCACATATAGAACCTCATAAGCTTGGTGAAAATAGAAGAGCAAAAGCTGTCTCTCTAACTCGCCGTGGTTAAAAGAGCTTATTTTTTTATTGCTTAATACTTCTGGTAAGGTATTAATTGAATTTGCTTATTTATTTTGAAATGGAAAAGAGAAAATAAATTAGAAAATATTTATAAAATGCTCAAGCCAAGTAACGTTTTTAAAAAATAAGGTATAATACCGTACTTGTGCAATTATCTTTCCAATTACCGCTTTATAATTGCCCATTTTTTAACGTGTTTTAATATGGATATAGTGTTTTATCCTTAAGACATATACATATGCAATCGCGGACTTTTCTGTATAAGATACACAATTCCACCATACATTATTTTGTTATATCTCAAAGGGTTTATGCTGCATTTTTATATACTTATATTTTAGCTAATGTACATGTAAACATAATAAATAATATACTTAAACTTCCTCGGGAACCTCTCTTTCCTTTGGTGAGCACAGCATGAAAATCGGTGTAGTACTTTTTGAGTTTATCAGACAGACAGCGGGAAACGACACGGGCCAGCCGATGTCGCCTTCTTTCCGGGTCCACCATAGCGTACGACAAAGGTCCCCACCCTTATCGCCCAGTGAACTCGAGGCCCCTTTTAGTCGCCTTCCTTTTAGACGACAGGCAGGGGATACCGTAGTCTTATTCTTGAAAGCCCTGGACTACAGGGCTGATGTGTATTACTTAACATAACCTGAAAATATGATCATAGTGAGTAAAAATAGCCATCCTACGTACTTCTACTAAATTCAAAATAGCATTAAACAACAGTTCAAAAACCCAAAAGACTGACAAGCCAGTATTATTGCAGCTAAACTGATATGAATTTAGCAATTAAATTAAATCCTATTGCATTGTTGAAATATCTTATACTCGTATGTTAAGATGAGTGAGTACATAACACGATGAATATACATGAGTAAATAATACAATACAGACTGATGAATGAGTACATAACACGCAATTTATGGAATTTAAACTATGTATGTATTTACTTCAAAATAATGTAAAGTCGTGTCATGAGTATTTGCAGGGGCTACGCTCCCGCCTTAACCTCAGTGGTTATGTTCGCTTTTAGCTCCCGCCATAACCTACTTTTCGAGTGATGTCATCAGTACTTTTAGGATAGAATTGGTACAAGTAGGACACGTAGTCTATGCAGAACACTAACAAAATACAAAATAACACAAAAATTAAAAAATATTTAAATGCTTGGATTGGAGTGTTGTCATAATAAAGTGGCAGTTTTTTTTTATAAAACTTACTAGTAATACCACCGCGATAAATATTATGGTTCCACAATTCAAATTGATAATTAAGAAAATTACGAGAGATTGGAATTGAAAATTAATATATTTCAGACTTCAACGTTACAGT
Organism: Meandrusa payeni; assembly: GCA_029286785.1. Taxonomy (NCBI): domain Eukaryota; kingdom Metazoa; phylum Arthropoda; class Insecta; order Lepidoptera; family Papilionidae; genus Meandrusa; species Meandrusa payeni. The sequence goes on along the minus strand of JAGSMX010000012.1, from coordinate 9,320,132 downwards.
GATACTACTACACACATAACAAAGAAAGAAAAAGCAGAGGTGGGAATTTAAATGTTAATTATTTGAATTTTATTGTTCTTTTCAGGATTCGTTTGTGATTTAATTTGTTAACGTTTAACAATCTAAGGATGGCGAAATATCTGCGTCATCTAGTGTCGGTTCGATAATTAAATATCCGTTAAAACCCGAAAAAGTTAGAATTACATAAAATACGCAACATGATACACCTTACATTTTTATCATATTAATTATGGCAATGATTACCTATTGCCATATACTTGGTTAGCCTTAGATTTAATATTTACGTGCCTCTCAAACTCTGTCTAGTCTATTCTTATTTATCTTCTGGTCTGTTAGATTATTAAAATGTCGTAAACATTGCACAACCGACCGCATTACTTTAGCTGTTTATTACGATTACATTTTGCTATATGTTTTTCTTTATAAATGAACGAAGTAATAAATAATAACGAGATGAAGGATTCTTACTCTATTTATCACCAAGAATACATCATAATGGCTGAATAGTAAGTATATTAATTAAAACATATTGGCCTGTACCTGTTTTGCTTACAGTATCAGTCTGTAAAATGTTCTTGAGAAACAAACTGCACTGAAAAAATCGATTACAAACTTTGTAATTGCATATTACCAGTAACAAAAATAAAATAAAGTAAATGTTTCAGCCGCATGTTGCAAACTGAAAATCTACAAGGCATATATGTTATCCCTTCATATGAAAATTCATTATGTGAGTATGTTACATTTAGACAAAATTAGTAATAAGTATTAAGAAAAATGTTTGCTACACACTGACTCTAGTATTAATGGGAAATCTTGAATGAGCATTGCATTTTGCAAGCATGACTTCAAAAAATGTTTTAATTTCAATAAAACAAGGGTTCGGAGATTTAAAATGGTAATTTAAACCTATTCTTATACCATATCTTAATGGTTGAGTGCACAATTGTTTGGTTAGGTTCACAATTGTTTAGTGAGCTATATCTTACACTAAATAATTTTAGACAAATCATTGATATCAGTGGGTAAATGGAACCTTTCAAATCCAGTGAAATTGTTACGGTCAGTTTCTCGGGCCATTAAGGTAATTTTTAGAGGATTTGCTGATTTATCCGACTGCTGTTACTTCAATGGCTATGTATTTTTTTCAAAGTGCTATTTTTTGCAGTATGGTTTGGAGTTGTATTTGTAAGATCTGGTGTATATGAAGGAGGAGTCTTTCGGTTCACCCTACTTTTACCTGAAAAATTTCCTGATGACAGTGTTCCTGTAAGTCAATATTTCCCAAATTCATTCTTTAACCACCTGTCATAAAGAAGGATAAGGTTTTTGTTTGTTTTTTACATGATTTTTTATATAATACATTGTGTCATTGTATAATTTCATGAAATTGATAGCACATGAAATTATATTCATCATCAATTATATCATTAATTACAAAATTAAAACAATGCAATGAAACAATTGCATGTAGTATCTTTTGCAAGCATGACCTTTCACTTCTTACCTATTAGTTTGTATTTTTATGATTATGAACACATAATTTATAACCATATTTTTTTGTCTCAAAACTGAAGCATTTCCAATGGTTTTTGTTTCGGGATATTGTATAGGTAAGGGCTATTTGTTCTTTTAATTTTTTTATAAATCTTTTATAAGAATAATTTTTTTTAAAAATTGTTAAACCAAACAGTTTTATTATAGCAATTGTTCTAACAGTATGTGTATTGTGTACTTATTTTTAGTATGATTTAAGGTTGTCACATTTACATCAAAATTATATCACCCTGCAGTTAATGCAACTACTGGAGTTTTGAGTTTGAATGAAGTATTTCCTCAATGGGATAGAAAACAGAATCATATCTGGCAAATACTTAAATACTTGCACTGGATATTTAACAACTTAAACCTTAAATCGCCAGCCAACATTGATGCTTCAAATCTGTAAGTAATTCTCAGCTCTCTGTAGCTCTCACATATTAAATATGTAAATAAAATTATAGCTCAAAAAATTTATTAAAGCTGAACAAGCAAGCAGGATATAAAAAACTACTGAATCTAAAAACTGAGGGATAAGAATTTTAAAGTTTCCATAGACCTATATAAAAACTATTTAATTTCTAACAGCTATCATTGTTATAATCCCCATGAGGGCAAAATATTTATTGGGTGATTCATATTTGATTCTTTGTATATTTTATATGTTCTATGTCTTTGACAGTACACTTACTTCTGATCTTATTACATATGAATTAAGGTCATCTGAGGATCCTAAATCTCAGACTTATTTCCAACATTAGGCCTAGAGATTAGTAACAGTTTCTATATACAAATATTACATATTGTTTGTAAGCTCCAAGATACCCAGTAAATTTGTGAGAATTTACATCCTGTGGATTATCACAGATTTTAGGATATTGTGGGTGTCCATTTATTTGGTGTCAGACATCCCCATGTTATTAGCAGTATTACATCACTTAGTTGAACAATCTATGAGTCCGTTGTGGTAAGGTTTCAAGGATCTAGTTTTTTCACATCTAAGGTTTTCTTTTTTTAAGTTTTCTTTCCAATCATTTTTATAATTTGATTTTGATGTATTCCTCATACCCTTTATATTAGGTAATAAGATTAGTAAGTACTAGTTCCTTTGAAACCTTGTCTAGCAAGGAAGTTGGCCAACTAGAAGGATCTTTGTGTGATGACACCATAAATCTTTACCATTCAACCCATAGAACTTTTCTTCAAACAGTATCAATTTACACCTTACATTTACATTTACACCTTCTACACCTGCATCCTTCTGCACACTTACTTCATACTTACAAAGGTCTAGAGGAGGATTTCAAAAATGTGCAGCTACTTACTTCTGAAAAAGGCAGCCTTCAGAAATGTCGACCAGAAGATATATCAACGGACTTAATGAATTACAGATGTCCGTAATTATATAAAGGACTGAATATTGTCACATGATAATGACAGTAATCAGTTTTTATGAAGAACTATGTCACTCGTCTGTACATTTTTGTTATTGAGACATTTAAAAAACTAACTAGTCTCAGGTGTATTTTAATATTAGTTCTGATTATATGGATTTAGTACATAAAACCACATTTTGATAATTTAAATTAAAATTGTTTATTTTCAGGTTTAAAACAAATCGGAAGGTATTCATTGAGAAAGTGAAGGAGTGTGTCATGTTGAGTATTGATCACATTTACGATGAACCATCTACTGATGATAAACATTATATTACTTTCAAACCATATGATCCTGAAATTCATGAGAATGCAAAGAATGTAATGCTTAAAATATCAAAAACTAATGAGGGTTCACATGGAATATCCTGGGTCCAGCCAGGTTCTTTTCAATCATTTACTAAAGAAGAAAGTACATGATATTTATAAATTTATATCTAAAGACTACTATCATACATATAAGTACTAAATTTTTTTTCCTATTAAACCACACAAGCCATAAAAATACCTGTGATAAATTATGACAAAATAAACAGTACTACATTTTCATTATAACATAATATTTAATTCATACAATGGTAAGGATACAAATGTATTTTTTATGCAAATTAATGTAATTTTTCTCACTTGTAACATGTTGTTTACGCCTCACGATCAGATTTCTTGTTGAATATATTTGAAGGAAGAAGAAAATAACTGTAAACTATGTACATATTTTTATGACAAAATAAAATTTATACACTACTCTGGTATGACTCTTAATTGTATCTTAAACTTATTTATACTTTCTTGAAGCCAATTTTGATCGAGCTTGTAATTTTTGTTTTGCCATATAAAATGTGTTGGAGGATTTGATTCTCCATTTTTAAATTCAAAATATTTACTAAGCTCTATAGCAAGCTTAGATCTAATAAGTCCAACGCCACCATATTTATCGTCAGCTGGATGATATACTCTCCCAGTTTCCGGAAGCATAATTACTTTTTCAGGCTTAAACGCAACCTTCAAACTATCTCCTACGTATCCATAAGTAAGAAAATAATCGCTAGTAATATCATTTTTGACAATATGTGTATAAACAATAGGGACATCATCACACCTTATGTAATTTCTTTCCCTGCCACACAATGATAGAAATGGAAATTCTTTTTCATATCTGCCAGTATTGTTTAATCTAATTCGCTTAAAAAAGAATTCTAAAAACTTTTTTTCTTTAAAACATGAAGTAAAATTCTTCATTTTGGAATCGTCTAAAAATAGCTAAAAATAAAGAGTACTATAAAACATACGTTAAAAGATTCCATGTTTTTATGTCGAGTGACCATCACTTCATTCTTACCATTCCTTGGTGATCAATAAAATAAAAATATTCTCTGATTTTCGGTTCAGGTTCTTGTCCTTGAATGTATGTAATAGAACATCGTTGTAATTTAAATGGCCTCAAAATATTTTGTAACCTTGAATAAAAAACCTTTTGTATCATTTTTTTTATCTTGAGACTAAGCTTTACGACAACATATTATTATATATAAGATTATATTGTTCTGTGCATAATATTGACAGTATAGATCAGGGATGTAGCAATCTTTGGACTTTTTTGAGCTAAAGAAGTATAAATAAATACAGAAAATGTAAAAATAAGATAAAAATATATTCAATATTCTTATTTAGTAATTAAAAATTTAATATTTCAAGTAAATTTGATTTTAGGTCTATGTACACGTTTTTTAGAGCTCTGGTAGGTCAGTGTTCGGGCAATTGCCGCAAGTTGTGTAGTACTCTAGCAAACCCGAGGTCGATCTCCGGTGCCAGGACCAATAAATTTGATTTTTCAATTTTACGTGCTGATTTACCACGCGCTTGGCGGTAAAGGAAAACATCGTGAGGAAACCTACATGTTTTAAAAATTTCCAAGATATGTGAAATCTGCCAATCTGCACTAAGGCCGCGTGCCGGACTATGCCCTAATACTTACCTAATACAAAGAAGGCCTATGCCTGGCTGGGGCTGTAACTAACTACACTTTTTTTGATCCCTAAAATGTCTGGTGCAGAAAACCATAGGGAACTACTGCACTATGAACCCCAAGAAAACCACTATGAGCAGTTCCAATCACAATCACGAAGACGGTGAGAGGCAGCATGCACCGTGCGGTCTACTTTGCCTATGACCGCACATAATGGAGGTTGCTTATACGTGGTCACGATCCACAGTAGTGAGGGAACGAAAAAGACACTTTTTTTAATGTATAAATTACAGTAACTTAGAGTTAATTTCCAAGTGATTTCCAATTACTTTTTTAATATTGAGATTTCTTTTGATTGATAAGCCTGTTTGTTTAACGATTGGCTGTGTGTTGAATGCTTTTTACCACTATAGTCGTCATTTAGAAAAAAATTAGGAGAAAATTGACAGCATACCAACTTTATACCAACACATACAAAGATATTTTTTAAATTATATTAAATAAAGATATTATAATCTCAGTTTCACCTGTTGGTAATAAAAAATCCATGCGTTCTATTATCATAAAATTTACTGTACATTTTTCTACCTAGTATATGAGTCCTTTTGGTAACTTTTTTGTATTTTAATAACTCGTCTAAATCTAGTATTCTGTATATGGAATATCTACATACAACGATTCTAGTATACAAGAATGGACAACATACGACGATCATGGAAACTCCGTATGTAATTTATTTTAAAAGCCCTTTACAACCGTAATGAAAATGTGTCCTTTAAAATGTATGTACATATTACAGAAGAATTCGTCGCTCACAAGGCAAATGTCAACTGTTTAGCAATGGGACACAAATCAAATCAAGTTTTAGCCACTGGTGGAGATGATAAAAAAGTAAATCTCTGGGCTATTGGAAGACAAAGCTGTTTAATGGTTAGTTTTTACACGCCAGATATTACCCACTTTAAATAAAACAGTCATAAGAATTTTTAAGAGTAGTTAGGTTGTCTGGCTTAAAATCTGTAGGTGGACCATGTAACTGCTGGATCATATTTCTTGTGGCTTCCTTTACTGATGAAACTTACTTTACTATTTACTTTAAATTGATTACTGTAGTTTGGTTGTGGATGTTTTTAATATCTGTGTACTCTGTATACTCTGAGTTAGAAGTACCATTTCAAAAGAAGTTGGTATATATGTTCCATTAAAGGAAAACAACACCAATTTACATATTTGCTATTACAGGAAATCCAATTTTATTTCATAATCATTTCAGAGTTTAAGTGGCCATACTACTCCAGTAGAATGTGTCTGTTTTGGCCATTCAGAAGATCTAGTCTGTGCGGGTTCCCAAACAGGTGCCCTAAAAATATGGGATTTGGAAGCAGCAAAGCTCTTAAGAACTTTCACAGGTCACAAAGGTGCTATTAAATGTATGGATTTTCATCCATATGGTGATTACTTGACTACAGGCTCCTGCGACAGTAACATTAAATTATGGGATACAAGGAAAAGAGGGTGTTTAGTTACCTATTCAAGCCATCGGCTTGCAGTTAACAGTCTTCAGTTTAGTCCTGATGGGCAATGGATTGCTTCTGCTTGTGAAGATGGTAAGTTGTTTATGAAGTTATTTTGAATTGTAAATGTAGGTCTGTGTTGATTGATTAGCAAAGTAGGTTAGCATATTGAAGGGCATATTGGACAATTAATTGTAAGAAAATATTTTTGCTAAATTTAAACTATAATCTTTTCTCTTTCTATCTTTTTCTGTTCTTATTCTTTTTCTCATTTTAACTTGTTTCAGGGCTTGTTAAAGTATGGGATGTGCGTGCAGGTAAAGTTTTACAAGAGTTTGTTGAACACACATCACCCGTAACATGCGTCAAATTTCATCCACATGAGTTTCTATTGGCCAGTTGTGGTAGCGACAAGACTGTTAACTTCTGGGACATGGAGAAGTTTCAGTTGGTCTCAAAATTCGAAAAAGAAAATACATCTGTTAGGTAAATTATTTAATGATTGATGCATTATCATCAATGTTCATCATTAATTTAAAATAATATCTATTTTTTACAACATTACAGGCACATGACTTTTAGTGATGACGGTACAACCTTATTAGGTTGTGGTAATGACGGCCTTCATGTTATTGGTTGGGAACCTGCAAGGGTGCTAGATACTGTATCTGGTCATTGGGGTCAAATCTACGACATGACAGTAGCTCAAACACAACTAGTAAGTTATTATGTAATCGAAATTACACTCAAATGTATGGAAATGCAAAAAATCGCACAAATTCTTGTGAAACTTGTTTATTTTTTAAAAGGATGCAGATAGCTCCCACAGACTTTAATGCAAATATATGCGGTTCACATGTGCCACAAGGGAAATTTAACGAGAATTATATAGAATACAATATGGGCTTGTAATTAACGAATCTTAAAAGTTTCAAATAAGAACATGCGTCAATTAATAGGGTTCGATTTTAGACCTTGTTGACCCCCAAAATCAATTTTTATCCCAAAATGATCCATGCTGCTAAAGTTCTAACTAACTAACTAACAAAGATTAAGACAGTTCTTTACTCTATATTTACAGTTACCAAGTACTCCATGCGAATATCACTGGTGTCACCATTATTATGTGGAAGTTAATTCTAAGACAAAATCTAGGATGTTAAGACACATGAATTCTCCCATACCCTTGACTTTGTAAAGTGGTTGTATATTAATAATAATGGAATATTCGCTAAAATTTGTATTATTCAAAAATTATCTTTATTCAATGATAGATTTTTTTAAAATTGTGCCCTTTCTTGCATTTTTTGTGTCTATAACATATATGTATACTAGTTTAAAATGTAATATTATCGGTATATACTAAACTATCGAAAATATCTAAAGTATAAAGTTCCTTCTAAGAAAATTGTAATGTTTGAAAATTAAATGACTGTATAGTTTATTTTAAACATTATGCTTTTTTGCTAATAATTGACATTGCTTTTAATTACATGTATAAAAACTTTTTTCTTTATTTATTTAAAATTTTCAGATAGCGGGATCATTTCATTCAACATATGTTGTTTTATCAGTTGTTGATTTAAATAAAGTACATCCATTTGGTGGACCACCTCCTAGTATTCCGACTGTAGTCAGAGATTTATCACCATTTCAAAAGGGGCATTCTGTGCGTAAAAGTTTCTCAAAAGAAAAGCCTCCCAAAGAAGGTATTATTGTATAATATAAGCTATTAATATCTTCTCGTTAACTCTTTATCTTTTTTGAATGCCAAAACCAATTTTTAGTATTTTTGTAAAAATATTAGGTAATCATTTATTGCCAATATCAAATAATATCATATCTGGCTTCTTGTTCCTGGATACCTTTAATTCCAAATTGGCATTTTTAGATTGGTTATACTACCCTATGTCTATGGATGAAAGAATTAATTATTTTATTTTCCTACAATCAACTAAGCTCTCACATCCTTTTAACCCATGGGAGGTAGACAGAGACAGCTCTCGCTGTCTGTGATGATGTTGTTAAAAAATATAATAATAAGAATATCTGATGAAACAACTTTGCACAAACATTAAAAACATTTGTGCAGCAACGGAAATACCATAAAAATAACCACTAAATATGTATTATACTCCTTTAGAGATAGAGATTTAAAGAGATTATTGTGATTTCTCTCTATTGATATTTTAAAAACAATTAAGACTTGTGCTTGTGCAACCTGTGCACTATTGATAATCCCCATTACTCAAAATAAGCCGACCCCTTGTTATGTATGAAAGGCTAATGTTAATACAATAAAATAAAGAATGTTTTTTTTAACTAGATCTTCAAAAGTATCAAACGCTAATTCAAACTTAAACAATTCTGTTTGCAACCTTTTAACCAAGTAAATGGAAATATTCATATATCCAGTAAAACTATTGTAACTATGCTATGTAAATGCTGGGAGTTTTACAATTAATATAAAATAAATGTTTTCTAGTAATGCACAGATCAACCCTCCTCGATGAGAAAACAGCTGAGGAATCAGCATCAGGCACAGAAGCGGACGAGGACTCAGGTGCCATTATATCAAATTTTAATGATTATACTGAAATATTTCGGCCGTCGAGGGCATGTGAGTAGATTAGTGGAATTATTGTCACTAGCGATGTAGATAACAAGCCTATAATATTCAGTTCAATAGCATATAGTCATAAAACTAAAATGGGCAGAGCAAAAGTGGTCTAACACCTAACTTTTTATAAAAATCATCTACAACAAATTATTGCTATTAAATATAATACATAATTTTGTTATAACTAAAACTAGAAAATATAACTTCACTATACATATAAAACAATACATAATACTGACTAAAAAAGAAATATTTACAATATAATAGGTATTTTACAAAAATTATAACTGTGCCAAGCCGTTATCGCTTGGCAGCATGGCCAGAGGGCTGGTAGCATTGCCACGTTGTATGGCAACGCTTAGCCTCTGTGCAAAGCCAGCTCTCCGGTCACCAGATTAATTAAAACTTGCTAAAATTTAATACACCACCAGCTTATCTTGTGTTTCTTTCAATCTTAGACAGAATACTGTTGCTAGTATAGGGTTAGGTAACTTTTGCGCTACTGGGATCAAATAAGAACTAAAACTTATTTAGATGCATATAATTTTATTTTTAAAAAAATAATGATTTTTAAATTGCTTCTAATCTTTTCTGTTTGAACAGATATCATGTTTACCATTTATGCAAGCTATTTATTCCATGCATGTTATTGAAATAACATCTAATCCTGAAAGTTTATTTAAATATTAATGGTTTTGGTATTTTCCGAGGACTAGTTTCAGTTGCGCGACTGTTACTTATACTTAAAGTATTGCCATCTCCTAACACAAGCTTAAGCTTAGTCTGAATGGTTAACAAGAATGCTAGTAATATATATGAAAAAAAAAATATAAAAAATTACAATTATTTGCTGTAAACACAAGGTAAAGGGGTTATAACTTAATTTCAGTAACACGGACTCCACCCCCAGCGACCAGTCTGTCATCTGATGACTATACAGATCCAGGTATGAATGTATTACAACAATGGTATTACATACAACAACACCCTTAGGCGAAAAATTGTTGCAGTTGTTTGCTCTATGTTCTAGCCAAGCTTACTAGCTAACTACATCCTAGCACTCACTGCCTAGCTTCGTTTTAGTAAGTGTACTAATAGTGACTGACTGAAGTGATTGTTATTAGCTACGTAGCGCAGCGAAGAAAGGTTTAAGGTATAATTTAAGTTATAGGAACTACTTCTTTCAACAGTGGTATGTCCACTGCAGTAGTTTCTACTTTTGTACAAATGGGAAAATGTTAAGGTTTCGCAGAAAACCGGCATGAAGTAGAAAATTATACTTTGTGGTCAGACGAGTCGGAGGAGAGCAGCGAGAAGTTCGATCGAACCACCGTAAGCCCTGATGGGATTCCCGAAAGGCCCGCGTTCCTTCAAAGGATGGAGTCCGTGATGGGCGCCTTGCTGCGTACGACGCAGTCCGTAGGGTCGGTCTCCCTATCTGCGTGAGTGTCGTCTGCTTTGCAGATCACGTTAGTCATGACCGAAGGGACCGATATCCAGAGCACCATCCGGCTAGTCGGATACATTCGTCAAATGATGCCTCGGTGTAGGTAGACAGTAGGCTGAAATCTTCTTGTTACAGTGGCAGACTCATCGCGCAAATTAGAATCTACAGTGAGCACATCTCTGCGCGACTTGATGTTATCCGAACCCACGCCTCTGCCGGTCCCGCTCGTGCGACCGCCGCCGCAGCCCTCTCCACCGCAGCGACAACGCTCCGAGTACTCGCGCATACCTACACCCAAGGAACACTACGCAGCTTTAGAGAAGAAGCCTGAAGTGTTTACAAGTACGTTTGTATATTCTTAAATCCCCATCTCAATACGAAAATTCCATTGCGTCGTCAGGAGATCGAGACAACCGTGACTCAGTCTGGAACCGAAATCCTCCTCGATAAACAACACATCACGTCGTATGTTTTAGCGTAATTTTCTTCATTAGATAACCACTTTGTGAAATGAACTGTCAGCAGCGTTGATTCCGGGCTGATGTCATTTTCAATAAAAATATTTTGTGTCTTAAAAGTCCTGCAACATTTCTGTTAGTCAATGTTTATGAGCATCCTATTCTCATATAAAGAGACACAAGGATAGCCTTAGCCAGTGAGGCAAATCTATTCGGAATTCAGCCGTGTTGCGGTGCAGATGCATGATGAATGCTTTTCTGCCACTTTTATTAACGCTAACGCTTCCCGTAGCGGAAATAATGTTAGTTGTGAACGAATTTCAAATTAGAATATATAATAAAATGGATTGTGCATGTAAATGATGCCAATGAGGCATGTCAGGAAAAGTGGAAGCCTGTGATCTCTGCCTACTTCTTCGGGTCACCGGTGTGAGTGTTTTGTTATTTTGCAACTTGTAATTTAGTGGTTTCCATAAGTTGTTGAGGGAAATGGAGCAATTTCAGTTATTTTCTTTTACTATCTTTAATTTCATTATTTTTTCTTTTTTTTTTCTTCAAATTATAAACTATTCTTGTTATCTGTTAATGTTATACAAATGACTTGTTTGTTTAACAGGGGCGATGGATAACAGTAAAGATGACAACTTTTATACAACTAGGAAAACTACCACAGCTAATGAATTTGCTGCCAATTCCCTTACAGCGTGTTCATTAAACAGACATAATTCGTACAAAGAAACGAAAACAACTACTGAGATGTGTAAGTGTTACATTACACATTTTAATACTTGTTGCTACATCTTGTATATTGGTTCTATTCTAATGTTGCACACTGGAGGAAGATTTTTCTCACATATTGATACTGTTACATAAGAATGCTTCATAATTAAGTCAAAATATTTATATAGGTTGAAAATATTTTGACGGACATAATGGAAGCTTAATTTTATCATTATATAGAAAATATAGTAGCGGTGGTAGCCATAACGGATTTTTAAGTACAAGAAATTCACTACTTGCTAGAGACGGGTGCCAGGTGTGTGGTGATGGACTCACCACCCTGTCACATATAAGACTTAAAAAGTTTGATGAAAAGCAGACGGCCAAAGCTATCTCTATCTACCCCGCTAGGTTTAAATGAACTTGGACATGGAGAGCTTATATATATGTGTCTACGTATATATAAGCTCTCCGTGTTTAAAATGTATTTAGGCTCTTTTTGATGGGAATTAATTAAGGCACAAATTTTAAGTAAAAAGTCTTTATCAAACCCTTGACCGTCTGATAGATTCGAAATGTTTGGCTCTAGGATATCACTACTTGAATATAAATTATTGTCATTGTACAATGTTTTACATTTTAGGTGGAAGCAATCTCCGGCAGAGTAATAGTGAGGTGTCCTTGGGTCCTCCATCCCTAGGTCCTAGATCCTTGTCATTCAGCAGAAATCAAAATCAAAACACAAGGTATTTATTGTCTTTTAATTTATATGTATTATCCTTTGGCACGTTATTTAATTACTTCAGTATTATCAGTTCAGTTTTGCACATACATATTATAAATTAGCATAAGAATTATGATTTTCATAAAAGTATTTTTTAATTTATATTTTTATAGACGACGGTTGGATAGTGTTAATCGTGAAAACGTATCTACACGGAATGTTGAAGATCCCGAACGAGAACCGGAACCGGAATTTATTCCTTATGCTACAGATAGACCAGTTGGGCTTGATCTTGAAGAATTTTTACCAGTATGTATTGTTATTATTATATATATTAGACATTATTATTATGTGCATTATTAAATGCTATTACGCGCGGACGCCCTCTTGATATTCTCGAATTATCGTAGCAATCTTACGAAATAGAATTAATCAGAACCTAACCAAACTCTCATCAAACAACTCTTGTAGTACATCCTCTCCAATAAAAATGAATCATCGAAATCGATTAGCATGATATTGAGTTATTCATCTATTTGTCGCGCATATACTTTATAATTTAAGACGTATATGGTGATTAGGGTAAGCCTTATTAATCCCCTTCTCTATATAAAAACAAATGTTGGGACAGCGAGGCCTAACGGCGTGCTTCGGTCGAGGAGGCGCACGAGGCGGCGGCGCAGAGCCCAGCGAGCAGGAGGTTCTCGGCGTCATGATGCGTGGACACGACTCCATGATGGCCGTGCTTACTGCACGACAACGCGCTTTACAGGTATACTTGATCGCAAAACACATATAATTATATAGGCTGTATATTAACGAATAAAAAAACAAATCTACAATAAAAATTAACTTAAACTTGTTTGGTATTTGTATTACAATTCAACTCTCACGGCAATATATTATATTCATTGGAATTATAGTTGCGTCATTTGTCAGTACTTACTCAAAAATCTTTGTAGACTCATCACAACACCTGAAGGTGACATATACCGATCAACACCGCGCCATTAAAAAATTCTTGCCCCCTGCTTTGGCGCCGCCGGCCCTCCGCGCCCCGGCGTTCGTTGCCTCGAGTATCAACTGTTTTTGACTTTGTGTTTCACTGCTGTTTTTTTTAGAAAAGTAATGTATTTTTTATGAATCTATAGTTTCAGCTAGTGCTATTTAGCACTAACATGATGGAGCGTAAGTAATGCTAATAAAACGTTTTAAAATTATGATTTATTTTAAATCAGAATCGATTTTTTTCCGTCAAAGGTGTCAGTAGTACTATCGTGTCTTCGTTTTCCGAAGCGGTCTCCTAATACCCTGTTTAGATACTTGTATTTCCAAAGTATCATAATAATATAAGGATGTTCCATCGCCATTAATATTGACATGAGAAAGGTTTCGATTAAAATGAAAGATTATTGCTTATTTTTCTTGTAAAATTATTATTTTCTAGTGACAAGGATTTCAATAAAAAAATAATTTGTTTAATATTTGTTTCAGATATTCCACTCGGTGAGAGTAAACAAAAGTCTAAAATCAGCTCTGGAATCTGTAATAGCCCTGGAAGACACATCGGTGATTCTGGATATACTTAATGTGATGGCCCATAAACCGTTAGTAATTCATATAACTGTTACACTCCTAGTGATATATTTATAATGTCCATCTTATAGGTCAATTCTTTATATTTGTACATTGTTTTCAGATCCCTGTGGAATCTAGACATATGTTTGTTGATGCTACCAAAAATTTATGATTTACTGCAAAGCAAATATGAATCGTGAGTATATTTTTTTCCACAAATGTCATTATGCACAAAAGTGAATGACTAAGTTGGTAAAAGACGCCCTAGCTTAATATATGACTTCTGTATATGAGTCAGGTAGATCACATACTTAAATACTGACGGTATTTAAAGTACTCCTTACCAACTTTATGCCACTTGAAAATGAAAATCCGTAACCTCTGCCCATTCTTCTGCGTGGGTAATTAATTTAGCTTTAAAACATAGATTAGTCACTAATAATCTCATAATGTTTAATGCAACTTGTATTTGTTCTATTTCAGCTATATGCAATGTGGCTGCAATGCGCTGAGGTTGATTGTGCGTAATTTCTCTTCAGTGGTTCGCGCCAACGTGAGTGCTCCTGTGCGTACTCTAGGTGTAGATATCCCGAGGGAGGAACGTTACACGAAGTGTGTGCAAATCCATCGGTTATTGTTAGAAGTGAGGGCCTTCCTTCTTAAAAGGCAAACCCTCCAAGGCCGACTCGGGGCCGCATTCCGAGACCTCCATACGTTGATGCAACAGGGACTTGACTGATAACAATTATATCTTAAAATCACAGTATTTACAATTTATTTTAACTTTTTATTATTATTGCGTCGATTATTTATATTACCTTCAATTTAAATTATAAAACGTGTAAAAATAATTTAGTCACATCATTCATTAATCAGTTGATATTAAAATAATCTTTATTTTATAAAACTACCTGCAACACAAAATTAGTTTTAGTTTACATTATGGCTCAGTTTCTTCCTTCAAAGATCCATTAGAAATAACCAGGCCTTTTATTTCATATAATATAGCCATGTCAATTTGTCTTGTATCCCCATTGAATTGAATACACTATTTTTATAAAAATTAAATTTTTCATCGAAATTACTTACTTGTACTACTTAAATCATCATCTAAAATGCCGTATTCTATGAAAAACGGTTTGTGTTGCAAGTTAATCTTGAAAAAAAATCGTAAAAACCATTTAGTGAAATAAAAAGTTAATAAAACAACATTTATATATTCCAAAATTGTACTATCACCTGTGTTAAACATTTAAAACTTTGAAAGAATAATACTTCCAATAAATAAAGTCCATTTATGTATTGAATTTATGGAATAGTCAAAGAACAAAAAAAATATAAGTGACTTAAGGTCTTAACATAAACTTAGATCTGAACATTATCTAAAATGATAATGATATTTTTTGTGTAAAATTCTCTAGTGATCTTGAATAGCACTGAGTTGTAAAATAGAAGTTAGTGAAACTTCTTGGTTTACAAACCATAAATATTAATAATCATGGAAATGTTCTATTTTATTTAATATCAAGAGGATAATTGTATATATTTAAATAAATTGCACAAGTGTTACATTTTATTTACAAAAAAAAAGCTCCAATTCGAGAAACTAAACAGGATTATATGAGAAATTGTAGTTGGTGGATGTGAACTGCAGGCTATGCAATGTAAAATATCTGTGACTAAAACAACTGTGTTTATTTTTAAAGTTTTTATTAACAAATTACATAATATACATAATCCATTAGTGTACATGATGTTGAGAGTTTGTTTGCAGTGTTGTTTAAATTTGATACTTTCAAAGTAAGTTTGGTGTTCTAATCTTTTAAAATATTTACACAATTTTGTAATAACATATGACTATAATATTATACACTTTATATTGTACAAAACCCACCAGTATAAGTTTACTAAATCAAACAATAGTATTTAAAATGTACTTAACTATGACTAAGGAAAATAAACAATTTCTCTCATACATTTAGTTTAAATTCCTCATCTAGTTGTGAAAGTTTTCTATATCAATAAAAGAAACCAATGTGATCTTGATACAAATACAATTTTGAGCCTACACTATTATTATCTTTAGGCCAAGTGTAATAGCATAATATATGCAGCACTCTTCTTACCCTGCACAGAGTATTCATTGTTTCTTAAATTATGTACTGGAGCGCACATGCTATATTAAACTAGTGCCAATAGTGAAAAATTGGGCTAACTAGATATGGTTGATGCAAATGTCTTGGTTAATTGTTGAAATCTCAACTCTCTCAAGAAGTGGATAGACTATACACCATGTAAGTTAAAAATGAGGCAAGAGTCTGCTTATTAATGTTGTGTTTAATGACAGAATGTAGTGCTCAAACTATGTAGCTAGTAAGCAATGCTCATAAGAAACCAATAGTGACAGTTATGAAAAAAACCAGTACTTCATTTTGGCAGTTATGAAATCTTAATTATTGTTTCAGCTAACCTTTGGTGGTTATCAGAAGCTTAGGGTACTGCCATTACAATCTGTGTAGGGTGTGGGGATGGCATGGGTTATGTCATGAGCCTAAGGATATCACAACATAGTAACTGTGCTTGTATGTAAAGGTGCAGGTGCTTGAGACTTACTATAAGCATCAATTGGTGAAAAAAATGGGAATTGTTATGAGATGTGCTATAAAAAATAACTATTTCATTACAATCAATATTGATGCTATAGAAAGATTTATTCAAATGTCTAATGACCTCTATTCATAAGTTTAAAGAGCTGATCACAACTGTAGCTATTTACTTAGTATAATTTGTAATTAAAATGTCACTTTACATCACTTGGGGAATACTTAACTCCAGATTCTTCTTGAAATTGGGAAATGGATAAAGAACAAGAAAAGCACAACTAATCAGATATTATTTATCTCAGTTATGAATGTTAATGTAGGCCAATATTAAACTCAATCTTAATGATAATATTTAATATTCCATAATAAATGTAGCATTTCAATGATTACATAATTTAGTGTTATAATTTGTAGGTCTTGTAACATTGTACAAGAATTATTTATAACGAATACCGTGACAACTGCGCATCCTCACAATCTTTATACAAAATTAATTAGAAGTCAGATTAGGAACTAATAAAGTTAAACTATTGTTTACAATGCCAAGTTCATATGACAATCAACTAAATTATTAATTATGAATTAAAGATACAATAAGGTTCAGGTAAATCATTAAGATATCATTGGAAGTAGTTATTATATTCATTCATAACAATCACTGGGTGTCATGTGTTGCCAGCTAACATTAGTTTACTGTATTTCAGTAACTTATAAGCCAGTAGTATATGAAAAGATGAAAAAAACTCAACATGTTGAGAAATAACTTGTTATTAAATAAATTTTTACATTATGTAATGTAATAAGTAGCATATTTCAACATTAAAAATCTTAGAAAATGTATACATTTTTTGAGAATACAAATACTATTTAACTAAAGATTTAACAACTCAACCATTGCCATGCTATAGAATCCAGCAGCTCCTTATGGTTGCCACTACTACAACTTTGCTCCGGTTGGCCCAATAAGCTCATTTCCTGCACAGTTTTCAGGTAATAGTATTTGTAGAAAGTGTAGGATTATGGTAGGCAAAACTAAGTAAAGTTGAGATGCTGTAATAGGAGTTGGATTTTAAGTAGAAATATATATTACATAAGTAAATTTTACAAAATATCAATAAAAATGTTCTAAAACTTCATACTTACTTACATGTACTAAAACTTAATGATGGCTTTGCTTTACTTGGTACATTTCTTAAGGTTTTTTCTATTGAAATATGCTGATGATATAAAATCTTTCTTGCTAAGAAATAATGTTTAATGAATAATTTTTTGTTAAATTTCAAGATTTATTTTTTCTTTTTCATAGCAACATTATATTTGCTAGGCGTATTTGACGGTCTTTTCCTTTTCTTAAAGCTATCAATGTTTTTTAACAAAACTTCATCTGAAATATCTTTTTGCATTTCGCCAGGATCTTTCGTCAGTCCATTTTCCAACTCCATTAGTCGCTCAATTTCAGGATTCATACCTTTAAAAGACAGCCTACCTTCCATCAAATCTTCGCAAAATATAAAACTAGCTTCAGATATATAGTTACCAGTGGCGTGCCTCATTTCATTTGTAATAATATTAGAGTATAAACCCTCATGATCGTGAATATCTTCATGTTCCTTCTCTATCCTTTCTTTAGAACGTTTCATAAATTTCATTTCCAAAACAGACTTCGGTAATTCTAGTTTCTTTTTTGTCAATTGAGACATTGTTACATCTGTATTTTATGTACTCGGATATATAAATGTCTTTAGACACAGCAATATTCTAGTGTATCTATAAATTAGAAATCAATTCCGATTATACCTCTTTCTCCAAATAATTGGCGATAACTATTAGTCATGTAAGTTACACATGTCAACTGTCAACATGTATCATGACAGTAATCGTTTTACGCTAATGATGGTTGATGATGATATTAATTTATCCCTAATGGAAAGGCAAAAGACTTTAGTTCATACAGCCATATCTTGAAAAGGAGAATTTTGGTAGTTTTAAAGGATGAAGCTACGTCTTCATTGTTCTTGATCGTAAAGCCGAACGCACACGCTCGCGCCACGCCCCACCTCTTCTCGCGAATTATGGTTTTTGTGTCAATAACATTTGGGTATCTAGATGATATATGATTTTTTTTGTGACGACCTACACAGATTAGCTAAAGAAGCTGTCGTTTTACTGACAATCACGTATGGCCTGCCTGTGCTACAATGATCACATCATCGACTATGCCGAGAACATGTCTCGGCCTCCCGGCGGAATGTGACGGAATTTGGCTTTTGAAAAACCGTCATCTCGACTGCTTTAACAATTGGGCTAACGTCGGAAGCTCTGTGTCGACATGCAGTTCGCGAATGCGCAAAAACTACGTGGCTACCGTAGCTCATCGCAGAAATCGATTCCTAATAACTGGTAGCCTTTGAATATGTCTATGGGAGGCATTCGCGAAGTCGGCGCTCACGTACGAAGATTCGACCGCGATAAAAAAATTGCGCACTCTGCATACTAGATAGTCGAGCATCTCGAGCTTGTACAGCTTGTATATAAACCCGGCATACCAAGCTTTCAGAAGTTTTAGCATTCACTCTTTTTCTTTCATGTTTGTGCGCGATATCGTTATGGTATGCTTCCCCAGTCTATGATTGTCATAAACCTACCCATCTTCCAAACCAAAGGTAAGTAAATCTATTTACTAAGCTATTGCGTGTCGGATCGTGATCTAGCCCTTTTAATTTTTTTATACCTTTTAAAAGTATAAAAAAATTATAATCGGTTTTCGGAATCGGAATCTTTTCTAATGAATGAATTTTTTCGTGTCATTTGTCAATGTCATACTCTGCTATTTGTTTATGTATGGCTGTCAATGTCGTGATATTATTTTATTTTGTAAAATGTTGGAGACACCAACAATTCTGTAATTTTGTCGTGTTTAACAAGTTTTTCCGTTTATAACATTAAATATAATTTGGAACACCATGCAAGTTTCCGAAATTGATAATGTCAAGATATATAACCTTAGTGTCGGGAAGTCTTTACCAGACGTATGTAATAATATATCGAAATTCAACCTTTCTTACTAATTTATTACAATTTACTGCTGTAAAACAGCAACCAATTAATTGCTTATTGATTATGGAACATGATGATCTGCTAGTGAATTCACTCAAAAGAGTTAAGATTACCATGCTTTGTAACCCTAACTGAAATGAAATGCATTTTAAACTGTAGTCATTGTTCACACTCCTAACAAGAAAAAAATCGTAGAGTAATGTATGATCTAGGAATATTGCCTTTACAACTATTATCAACTAAATTATGATGTTAAGTAAGTGCAAGAAGAATCAATACTTCATATTACAATGTTTGCTCAAATGATGACTGATGATGACTATACAAATAATGAATAAATACTGGAGATTCTTAATTTTTACTAAATTCTTAATTATAATTTAATATTTTGACTGTATTCTAACTTGATGATGTAAAAACTTTGTTAACTAAAACAAACATTATCTTAAAATACAGTGGTTGTCTGAAAGAAAAAAGAGGGCAGTACTAAAGAAAAATGTTGATCTTAGAAGAAGAATTGAACTTATACAAGAATTTGATATGCCTGGTGTAAGCACAACTATCAGGGCTTCCACGGATGGACAATATATAATGGCAACAGGAATATATAAGCCAAGAGTGAAATGTTTTGATGTAAATAATTTATCACTCAAATTTGAGAGATGCTTGGATTCCGAAGTTGTAACATTTGAAATATTAAGTGAAGATTATACAAAGGTAAGAAAAGTTTATTTTTTATTATGTTTTATATTTATAGCAATTTTGTGTTTAATTTCCAAAGGTTATAATACTGTCCAATTTATTAAACATTTACTGTAAATTTCATTTTCAGATTGTTTTTCTAGAATGTGATCGTTATGTAGAATTCCATGTAGGACATGGTAGGCATTATAGGCTAAGAGTACCCCACTTTGGAAGGGACATCGCATACCATAAACCTTCATGTGATCTTTTTGTTGTTGGTGCATCAAATGTAAGTTCTCATTTTTGTTTCCTATTATTACATTGGACTACCTACTATTTGGAAGAAAATTTTATGTCCCAGATGTTATAGAATAAACTAATAACTATATATCAAAGTTGTAGATAAACAAAGTTGTATCATTACTATTGGAACCCTTATTACAAATTTATTTTAAGGGATTGTTTTCTTACTACAAAAACATTAAAATCATCTCAAATTTGTACAACAATGTCATCTATCTATGTATAGTAAACTATTGTTATATTAATTGCAGGAAGTCTATAGATTGAATTTGGAAATTGGTCAGTTTTTGGCCCCTTTCATAACGAAAGCAAATGAAATAAATACATGTGCAGTCAATGAAGCTCATGGCTTACTGGTAATTGGTACAGAAAGTGGTCAGGTGGAGGCATGGGATCCACGAACTAAATCCCAACAGGGATTATTAGATTGTGCATTACATTGTTCTAATATAGACAACAAGTAAGTAAATAAGTAGTTTCTGATTTGAGTTGCCTTAATTCCTAATAATAGTGTTTAAAAAGAAAAAACTATCATAAATAACGATAAAAAATGGTAAAAACTTCCTATGGTAAAAAAAATTGATATGTATGTTTGATAATTAGGTGTTTATTAAGTCATTATGTTTTAGTAGTGTACCAGCTATAACTAAACTGAAATTCAATGGTGCTTTGCAAATGGGAGTTGGCACATCTTCAGGACATGTTTTGCTTTATGACATTAGATCAAGCAAACCACTTATAATAAAGGATCATATGAATGAAATACCCATAAAAATATAGAATTCCATAAGCAGATGAATTGTGTTTACTCAATGGATTCCTTAGTTGTAAAAATTTGGGATAGCAACACTGTAAGTAAATTGTTTCTTTTTGACAACAGTTTAGAACTTAAGAATATGAACTCATTAGTACAAGTCAGTTTGGATTAGAATGAACTAGGCTATCTGCATATTACTTGAATTAAACTTCTATACATACCCTCAGTGTGTATCAGTGTACCAATATATAATATGTAATCTCTATGTAATATCTCCTATGAAAATATCCAAAAGTCTTCTTTCTTTGCCTAGGTATTTTGGGTCTACTGACAGGATCTGCTTTCCTACTCAATCTACTCCACTCATGACTGACTGAAGACTGGGCAACAGTCTTCGATATCCTTCTCTCTGAAATTGTTCTCTACTATGAATGCTTTTACAACATTTAACCATCGTTTCTTGGGCCTACTGTGGGATTTATCAATAAATATCTACTATTTTAAAGTCAGAAATGCAAAAATTATAATGCTATAAAACCCATACACATAGTTATATCAAAAGTAATTTTTGCATAAATATGAAAAGTCAGTATATCTGCTTAATAGATTTTATTATGTAACTAGAATAATGACTACTAGAGAATTTTATATAAAAATTGATTATTTTAATTTTTTAGGGTAAACAATACACAAACATAGAAGCTACAGCTGATTTTAATGACCTTTGTGTTATTTCAAATAGTGGCTTATGTATGATGGCAGTTGAAGATCCGAAAATGCAAATATATTACATCCCGTCATTAGGTAAGTTTAAGTGGTCATTATAAAAGTGATAAATGTAGCCGAGGTAGTATTTCTCCTCCATTTCCTTGTGGTATTTTAAATTAAGGCTATCCTTAACAAGTGATGTTAAGGGAACAGGGAATACAAAATTATTAACGAAAGGTGATTTAAACTAATTTTGTAATATGTATAAAGTAAAGTTTTATGTATTAAAGTATTTTATTATTGCTATACAGGACCTGCTCCTAAATGGTGTTCCTTCTTAGACAACTTAACAGAAGAGTTAGAGAGCTCTGCTGTTCAGACTGTGTATGATGATTACAAATTCATTACAAAACAAGATCTAGAGTCATTAGGTTTGGACCACCTTCTGGGAACCAACTTGTTGCGGGCATATATGCATGGGTAAGATCATATGTAAAAATTCACATATATAAAACACTCACATTTATTTCGTGTTGCTTCATACACATCCATATATATTTATTGGTTCTGAGTACTTCTGACGTCATACTTCTTAAGTATGTCACCGATATGATCGACATGGATATGCATTAGATATTCTGTATCGACACTGCTGCTCACCTTTGCGTCATAAACTTTTCATCTCTTCTCGTCTTCCTTTTGAAGCCGCACTTTTTCTTTATTTCACTATTTGTAATCTCGTCATCAATGATCGCATCATACATACATGTATATTGCAGATACTTTGTGGACGCACGATTGTATAAGAGAGCTAAGACAATAGCAGATCCGTTTGCATTTGAAGAATATAAAAAACGTAAGATTCGGGAAAAGATTGCACAGGAGAGACCGGCTAGGCTGAAAGTAGATGATAATCTACCAAAGGTCAATAGAGAACTTGCCTCACGCCTCCAAAATGTGGAGAACCGAAAGAGTAAACAATCAAACAATTTACTTAAAGATGATCGATTTAAGGTAATCATTATTGCATCATGGCAATTACATAGTTATAATTGAATATAATTTTAATTAATTGCTAGTATTATTAATATGGCTGTTCCCATAATTGTAGTATTAATGATATTTACAGGAATTATTTGAAAATCCAGACTTTGAAGTTGATAAGGGCGCTGATGAATACCGTTTACTTAATCCAGTGCTATCCAGGCTGGTTAAAAAGAATACAAAGAACGTTAGTCAAGTAATGGAGGCCCATGAGGTGAGCTATTCATTTTTATATTTATATTTACAACATAATGCATATGCTGCATGTCGCTAACTTAAATGTATTCTTTCTCAGGTTGAGGAACACAACGACGAAGACAAAGACTCGGATATTGAACTGTATCAATCAAGTGAAGAAAGTTCTGATGATGAAAAAACGTGGGCTAAGGACATGAAGAAACAACACAGAATAATAAGAAATAAAAAGCAAGAGGAAGACGTAAACGAAGAAGCACGGAGCGAAAAGGTGTATGAGTTTAATAGCGCGCCTAAACTAACAAACATTAGAAGTATAACTCAAGTCAGTAAGACTAGTCTGGGCGAACGCCTCGCTAGAGAAGGATTTACAATGGTCACCGGTACTGGTGGTAATAAGGAAATGAAATTCTCGATGCGTGGCAAAAAGAATATTTCTGACAATCAAAAATCAATGAAGAAACATTATGAAGAAAGAAAACAGCTTGTTAGGAGAACAGGATTTCTAACTAAGAAGAAACCTGGAAGGAAGTAAAATGAGTTAATAAAATCGTTTCGTAATTTTACTTTTTTTTATTCTAAGTCCCTTAAACCTACATCAGGCTGCCTAATAGTCAACTAGTATATTTAAAAACAAAAAATGACTTCATATCAAAACGTGGCGGATCAAACATTAAACGCTACTACGCACGGCCGCTTTTATTCCTGTGGGATCATTCAGATTATATCAAATTAGAAAGTTATGATAACTATAATTTTTTTAATACCATATATTACCGTTGCAGAGATTTCAGAAGAAACTCAAACAGTGGCTAATTCAGTTTTTATTCTCTTAACAAATTTTACACGTTTAAACCGTAAAGTGTCATAAGTGCGTGAAGTGATTTTTAAATGTTAATTGGTAAAAAGGAATTTAAATTGTAGAATAGAATCAATGTATTGTATTTACATGCCGGCTGGGCGAAATATGCTAGTGCCTAACTAAAACTATCTTGTCAATTCATTCATTTTCTTTTTTCACATTAATTCGTGTTGTCGTTAAGGATATCTAGTGTTAGATTGTCACTAATCTACCAATCACAATCAACAAGTCTTTCTCTAGCAGTTCCTTGGCATATTTTCGGGATCCAAGGTCACATGCCAATAAGTTTCATATAGGATGGTAATATAAAAAAAAAAACAAAATCAGTTTATTTAATATGTGAAGGTGAGGAGTTTTTAGTAGTGTCAGCGAACTTAGGCTTATCTATACTAATATTATAACGACAGATTTTTGTTGTTCGCAATGGCTGTTTTATTGCAATATTTATGTATATATTGGGAAAATACACCTGAAAGTTTGTAAATTTATGACTATATTTATTATTTAGTTTCTGTTTAGTATTTAAAATATTTCAAATTTTGTAGTTTTTTTACTAGAGTTATAGAGTTAGTAGAGTATCATACAAAACGTGGAATATAGTTAAATATTAAGACGACTCGAATACCAGTAATTTGGTTATTGTAATTACATCTTTATACTGAGAAATATATAAACGTATTTAATCTCGTTTTTATATAAAGAAAAAGCGTCATATGAAAGTTTTTTAATCAGTAATATTCCTGGGTTATCTGAGTTCAACGTATGTTGTGATAATGAACTACTGGTTGTTTTGTTTCTTACCGAGACAATTTTCCCTCCTATTGTTAAAAGTATTTCATATATATTTCATTTGAAAATAATTATATTAATTGCCGCACAGCACACAGTTTGGCAACAAAACACTGTGTTAAATAAGAATTCTATAAAAAAATTCTAATACATATAAAATATCACTATATATTTTTGACCAATTGAAAAATATATTTATATATAAACAATATATTTGTGTTTATCAAGTAAAAGTTAGGTATTCACTAGCTTAATTCGATCGTTATATCTGTGTATTTATTAACTTAAATATCTATGTAATAAACAGTATCATACGAAGACGGTTATTTACCTCTGACTAGTTTCTCCGCCAACTTTCATCTATCAACAACCAATTAAAAGCATTCAATTGAATACAGTCCATCGTTATTTATTTAAAGGTTTGGTCGTGACACTAGAATTTAATATTAGCATGAAAATAATGGTGAGGGTATATCTAAACTTATTCTTCAGAGTTTTGGCGAAGTGATTTAATAGATCTAGTTTGTATAAGACAATGCAAAACGACAATGGTTCTTACGGCAGTGGTAAGTGATTCTGTTTTGTGCTTACATAAAAAAAAAACTACACCGATATTCAGATAATGACCTTAGGACAACTAACAACCAGTTATCTTTCGTATAATATGCTTAATAGTCATTAATGTGCAGATATGGGCCATAAAGTGTATAATGTGAATTTTTTCTTACGATTGTGCAGCCAGTGATTTACTGGACAGCCATGTACTGGGAAACGACAAGCTGGGGGGCGTGCCAGCGATGGAAAGATCCAGGAGGTCAAGTCTGGACGCTAACAGTGTTGATGTGAGTAACCCTAATTCCTTTTAATTACACAGCATGTTAATATATTCATAATTCCATCACTTTATCTCCGTTCAAGTTATAACTATAGGTATGTCTGTTCTATTATGTTGGATCAATTCGACATTTAACATTTATACTTATTTTCCAAAAAGAAACTGTTTAATGTTTTCGTTTAAATTGTTAAATAGAGTGCTTCAGTCCTGTAGTTCTGGGCTCTCAAGAATAAGACTACGGTATCCCCTGCCTGTCGTAGAAGGCGACTAAAAGGGGCCTCGGGCTCACTGGGCGACAAGGGTGGGGGCATCTGTCGTCCACCAAGCTGGACCCGTGGCTGGCCCGTGTCGCCTTGCACTGCGAGGGCACAGGCGGGTAACCTTCCCCCCCCGGGAAGTGCGCTCCTTGAGCACAGTGCAGAGGGGCTCCGGTGCGTTCCACTGGAGATCCCGGAGCCCCTCACCATGCACCGAGGAAGGGCCACCGGGGAGGTTTTAGTGGGTAAAAACCACATAACCGCCGTCTTCCCCCCAGAAGGCGGGGTATCTTTTTGAAGATTTCCTCTAAGATTATAAGTGCTTATATATTTTTAATTTTAAGTTAATACAAATATTTTCCGGGTATCTCCTTAAAAGTGTATTTTTATTTTTCATATGTTATTTTTCAAAATTATTTTTAATGGCAAATTAGCATTGAATTTATATAACTAAGTATTGAAGTGTACTTTCTATGACACAAACTTCTTATAAATTGTATGTTTGTATAAAACATATCTTTTATGATTTATCTTATAAACATATTTTTTTATAGACCTTTACAAGTTTATATTGATAGCACAAACATTACTGACCACGCCGCTAGGGTTAAATGGACGTGAGGGCTTATTTATTTATTTGGAAACATAAAATAAAATACCTATTTTACAAGTAGCAGACTTCACAGAAGTTAATATTGAATAGGTTACTCGAGTATGTATTCCGTTTGTATCTCCGTTAACATTAATAAACTGGGCTCCAAGCTTTAATGTAAAATTTATTTATTGTTATATTCAGATTGGAGAAATAACTGAATCTCCCGACACAGAGTATATGAGCACATCTGCAATATTACATTACTGCAAATCGAAGGTATGTAATCACAACTATGACGTTTTCGCCGTATTATTAGATTTAAGAGGATAAACACATATGTTTAATTTCAGATATTAGCGCCGTATTTGAAACTTTTAACTGTTATGGGTCTGAGGCCCGTGGTCGATGCATCCAACTCGTCCAAATATGCAATTTATTTTTCGCATTTTCATTCCGCACAAGTAGCACTATTAATGTTTTTAGGATACATATTACAATATATGGCCTGTTTCAGGTAAGTGATATTTTTGTTTGTTGTAGTTTTGTTAATTATTTTAATTAAAGTTCAATGGTTCGACGATTTTACTCTGAATTATATTAATATCAGAGTTTTGAAACTCTTTGGCGAATTGCTCTGAGCATAGTCGTTATAGTCTATGATATTTCTAGTTCCCCCTGGCTAGGACGGTCAGTGCCTGTCAATTTCTTTTCTTTCATACATTATAAATACACTTTAAATTTTACTTTACAGTTTACACTTAGCTTATTACATATTCTTATCTATTACTTATTCTACTTCATATTTTTGCTAATTTTTTCTTTTTTCAATTATTTACGAAACCGAAATACTGAAACTTATTGTTACGGGCCATCTGTAATTCGACCTGCCGACCATATATGATTATTTATTAGGCTACCATTTCTTTAAAAATAACAAAATTTATGATATTCGATTATGTATTCGAGGTGTGTGAGTATCGTACTAAGCAGAAGTCCGTGATGTTTGCCTGCCCCTCCGGATTTTTTATTTTTTTCATTGATGAACTACACAGATTGGCCAGAGAAGCTGGCCTTGAATGCTTCACCGGAATGAGAGGTTGCGTCGCTCTTAGATCGCTTAGCTTGAACCTCTATCGCTAGTAACTCGACACAAGGATCCCCCCGAGGGGTAACCTCTTCGGCTTGGACGGTTACTATGTTACGCGCAAGCATTCTGATCGAGGGCGCCCAAAAGAGAGGAACCACGACTCGGTCGGTAGCTATTTCACGGATAATCTATGGGCCATTCAAAAAGCTAAACTAACTTTGAGTGCCACTTCGTAAAGCGTTGGCGCTGGGAGAAGTGGCCGAAAACACCAGCAACGCTCTTAACACCTAAGGGGTGGGGGCACCTCCGGATGACGCGTGTTAATGTTTATATGGTATTATTTTAATTCAAAAATTATTTTTAGAAGAGACAGAGGTTTTTGTTACAAATTGGTGCCACTCGCCCTGACGTCCTCATTGGAATACGACACGTACAAACAAATATGTTATGGAAATGTAACTTTAACGTACATCGGGCCAAGTATTCTACACTTTGCAGGTTTTCTGTACGCTCTATATTTGTTCAGAATATCTGACAATGAACAGTTACAAAATCTCATGGAAAGGGTGAGTCAACTATATATTACGTACTTGGAAACGTCATTTTTAACTGTTTAAAATATGTACTACAGTTAGGATATTTTCCCATAGGTGTTTCTTTTATCTTCTTACGCCCCTCAAGGTATGGCAAGTGCAAACCCTAGACGTTTATTGCGAATGTTGTGGTTCTTCATAATACTTAGCATTATCTGGATGTGTATTTCTTTGTGTTCAGTAAATTTGATGTTGGCGAGAGGTACACTCATGTTCAGGTGGATGGAAACAAGGTAAATTATTGTACAGAATGATACTGAAATTTCCTGTCCGCTTGATAAAACTTAAAAAAATACTTTTTTTTTTATTTTAAAGCTCTTACGAAACGCGATTGGCACTGAAAATATTTCTTATAATTTGTACGTTGATTCACGACATGGTCCAGGCAACGGTTATCACTAGTTACTGTTTACAAGCGCAGCTCCTGCAGGCCCACCTAATGTTCCTCAAGGAACGCCTCCTTAACAGAACTATTACGCCTTTGAATTGGATGAGGGTGAGTGTAGTTTTGTATTCATTGTCCGTCACAAAATTGAGATGTGGCCGCTGATTCTGCGCATTGTAGGGCCGGCTCAGTTAAGCGCAGAAGGGTTGTGGTTGCGACCCCTCAGTAGCTCTGATGGCGAGCACAGTGGAGTTTTAATTTGTGCGAGTCTAACATAACACGCCATCCATCCACTAAGAAAAGGATCCCTTAAAGAGAACATGGGCTTGAGGCCATTACGATAGTATACTGATTCTAGATAGTCATTGAGGAGTGGCAAAGAACTCCACCATCTTGATGAATCTTGATAACTAGAACGCATCGTTTTGTTTGTTGGGAAAAAATTTGTTTGTTTTTCATATATTAAATATCAGATTATGCTTTATATTGAAATATGAACTAACTCTCACGTCATTTATCCATTTCTAAAGGCAAAGATAACAATGGCTGTTTGGTTTTACCGAACTGAGTAGGGTCTATATTTGGCAGGTTATAGACAAATTTCACTATTATTTTTTAATGTGTAAAACAGAGAAATGGAAACTTATTATTACAAGTTTAAACTTCTGCTAAAAACATTAAATATATATGCATATTTATTGCAAGCGCAAATGAAATGTAAATGATAATATAAAATGGGGCCAGTATTACAGTTACCAGGATGTACATTTATCGCTGCTTCCTATATTTGTGGTGATACGTTTGCAATATCCTTTCTGTACACTGTCTGCATGCTCAGCGAAACATGCTTATTCAGAATATTTTAATTTTCGTAGATTAGAAGTGAAAATATGTCCAATTGAAGTTTTCATGAGGTTTTTACCGGATTAAGAGCAGGCCGAGCTGTTAGGTCGTTTTTTTTTATGGATTTTTTGCTGGTAGCTGGGGTTCTATTCTTATTTTGAATTTAACTCGCATTGTATTTACAGTAAGAGTTAACCATAGCTTTGTTTTTATGACGAACTACACAGATTGGCCAGAGAAGCTGGCCTTGACTGCTTCACCGGATTGAGAGGTGGCATTGCTCTTAGGTCGCTTAGCCTGAACCTCTATCGCTAGTAACTCGACACAAGGGTCCCCCCGGTGGGGGTAACCTCGGCTTGGACGGTTACTATGTTACGCGTAATAAGCATCCCGATCCGAGGGCGCCCGAGAGGGCCGAACCACGACTCGGTCGGTAGCTATTTCACGGATAACACATTGAATAGAGGGTGATCAGGTGTTCTCAATCAAATAACGAGAAATTATACAAAGTATACTGTAGCTTTAGTCGGTTCGGAAATCGTTGAAGTTAAGAGAAGAAAAAGTAAAAGAAACTTCAACAACGTTTGTTTTATCAATAGAGGAAAAACTAAAACACGGATAAGAGATTTGGGGATTTCGATTCGAAATTAGCGCTTTAAACAAAAATCGTAGAATTCTTCAGTTTCAATGCTTAGTGTTTTCTTTTTACAGGAGATTGCAGAATTTCGGAAGTTACTTAAATATCTAAACGACGACCTGGCGCCTGCTGTCTGTCTATTTACTATAGTAAATATATCGTGGACAGCGTCCGGCCTGATGTGGCTATTCAACTTGGATAAAGTGGACACAGAGACTGAGCCCATCGCCGGAATAAGCATTCTTAATCAAACGCTTTGGTTATCGGCAGTTATGGTGCCATTTATACAGGTTTGCGAGTTCAATAGATACTCCTTAGGTGTCACTTTATGTATAAATAGTATACATAAAGTGATCAAAACAGTATATAACGGAACAGCAATATATTCGATTTAAATTTAAAAAAAGCTATAACGTTAAGCTATATATCATATATATAAATGAGAGCTGCGGAAGCTCAGTGTTGCCTCAAGTTATATAGTACGCTAGCAACCGGAGTTCGATCCTCGGTAGCACATTGCCTATGAATTTTTTTGTTCAAATTTTAAGTGCTGGTTTACCACGTGCTCGGCGGTAGAGGAAAACTACAGAAACCTCCATGTCTTAGAAAATTTTCTGAGACTTGTGAATTCTGGTAATATGCGTACGGCTTTATACTCTCTCGTCGAGGACCCTTAACTGAGCTGTAATTGCCGTTTTATGACATAGAATGGTAGGCACAGATCTGCCGTAAGGGAGTGTGCATAACTTTTTTTTAGTTTTTAAAAAGAAAGCTAGCAATATTTCTTTTTTTTTAGAAATATTACTAATACTCTTGTTACCGGTTTCCAACTAAGCTTAAGCTTGTGCTAGTAGATGGTTCACGTCAATATTTGAATGGTGGATTCGAACCCACACCATTAGGCTATTCACGCTTCATCGACTCAGGGGCGGCTTGTCCAGGAGGGCGGCAAATGGAGCGATCTATCTCTTAATTAAAGGCTGGTAGGCAGAGATTACAGACTTCATTTTCACGGTCCTGGCGCACCTGTCACTCAAAACGCCTTCTCATACTTTAAAATTTCAGGCAGCCCGCTTGTCAAAGGAATGCCGCAAAACTCAATCGGTAGGTCACGAGCTGAGCGTGCGGCCGTTCTTGCACCAGGACACCTCGTCGGAGGAGATCAGCTCCGTGTTGCTGTACGCGGCGACGTTGAAGTTGCGCGCCAAGCTGTTCCGTTACCCGATCGCCGGCCGTTACGTCTGTCTCGCATTGACACTCGCCCTCATCGTTTTGTTTGCATTGGGAATGTGTCACTTTTTACAATAACTATCAAAACAATATATTATGAGATTTTCAATTTAGTTTAATGATGTAATGATGTGAAAATAATAATACAATGCAATATGTTTTACAAATCTTTTATTTTATTTACTTTCACAATATTTCACTACAGTGGCGCTACGAATACGTCCGTATTATAACAATTATAGTAATTAAATATGAGGGACAGTTGTCACGCAGTACAGAGTATTTACAGGGACAGTATGCACTACTCATAGCTAAAGGTTTTAAATATACAGTGGCACCTCGACATGTATATTAAAATTGTATCTCAAAGCAGTTTTGCCCATTTAAATGCCATTGCTACAAATCTTTTGTGCGTGAGCCACAGGTACATGTGGTTCGTGTGCCTGTGGTTGTGTACCTGTGTGCGTCTGTAAGTGTACGTGTGACTGTGTACATGTGCGCGTTTATAAGTGTACGTGTGGTTGCGTCGTTCCTGTGGCTGTGTACGGCTGTTAATGTACGTGTGGCAGCATGCGTGTGGCTGTGTACCTGTGTGCGGCTGTCAGTGTACGTGTGGCTGCTAGCGTCTGTCAGTGTGCGTGTGCCTGTTAACCTGTGTCTGTCTGTGGCCTTGTGTGAGCAGCTAGTTAGGCTAATCGCCAGTCGGCGGTACGATGAGGTGCGCCCGCCACCAGTCATGCAGGTGATGCAGAGCGGGCCCCGCGCTCCCGCCTACGTTCACGCTGCCGCCCACGCTGCCCCCCGCAACCGTGTTGTGCGCGCGACTGTTACTCTTCACCATAGCTAGCGACGAAAAGAACAATATAGGACAATAATAACACGTCTTCGTATTTGAACGAAAGCAACTTCTTTTTGCAATTTATGGTTGAGATTACATATTTCCATTTGACACTGCTTAAAAAAAGTGGTAACTTCAGTTCAGTGGAAGTCCAAGCTATCCGGGCAATTGTACCCGTGATGCATATGCTACCAAACCGAGTTCAATCCCCGGTGCCAAAGTAATAAAATTTGTTTGTTGAAATATTTATTTCATTTAAAACATATATTTTCGTGTTACGGTTGATATGTATTACAATTACATGGTGATACAGAGAAGATAACTTACGTGGAGATTTTTTATTTAAAGTAGGATGAGGATCGCTCAATGTCGGTTGTAGATACTTCTTAACGGGACTCTCCGGTCTGGAAAACATTAATTATATTTATTTTATCATAAAATCTAAACATCCCATCCCAAAAGATGTTTAGAGATAGCGCGATAAACATTTTAGGGAGTGATTTTTACTTGTTTTAGACAAAATAATCAAATGGTACCTGGGCAAAGCAACCGAAGGTAAGCCGGCTCTTTTGAACTGCCCTTTCGTGGATGATCGCTTCGGCTGGGAGTCAAATGACGAGCTGATATCTGAAAACAAGGTATTAATAAAATAAAATGCCCTTTATTTCTTTTTTTTTTACATGTGAATCTAAAACACATTTGCTTATATATAACTATTGAACAAGAACCCCTCCGCGGGTGAAGGCCTCCTCCAAAGAAGTCCAGTTACTTCTATCTACGGCGACTTTTATCCAATTTGTGCCAGCCGTGCTTATTTTATCATCCGCCCATCTCGTGAGAGGTCTTCCTCTGCAGCGTTTTCCAGTTGGACCTCTGGAAGAGGTCACTCTACTGGTCCAACGGTCGTATCACAGTTTTGCTATACGTCCTGCCCATTTCCTTAAGTGTGTTAAGGGCATTGGTGTCATGAGTGATGTTCCTTATTTTTGAAAACAAGGTTTAAATTATTCACCCCACTCTCAGATTAACTGCTATATGTGACACGTGGTAAGCCGATATGCGTGAACAGATTTTAAGAAAATTAACTTTTGAACGTAGGAACCGATAAACGGAAACTAGTTGGCTGGGACAAGAACAAACACTTTCACCGTCTGTGATTTGTGTTAGCAGAGGCAATAGACAATCAAGAGATTGGCATATAGCCTGTTCTCCGAGTGTACTGAGCTAGATTCATAGCAGTGGTCTCTGCAGTTGTAACACTGGACTGGCAAAATGGGGGATATATGACCTAACAGATAACCTTTTTTATGACATTTAAAAATGAATTGTCTAATCGCCGAAATCTTTATATAAAAATAGATAACGGATGGTTAAAAGTACCATTGCCGCGAGAAAACCAAAACAAAATGAACCAAGTTGACGATAGAATATCTTACTGGATATTATCGGTTGGGAAGTAGACTCGGTCATCTCCGCACGCCCCGCTGCGACAACGGCTTGCTGTGACATTCAGTAATTTTTAATATTTTAAATAATAATAATTTTATAATTAATCTATATACATAAAAAAAGGAGATGTGTGGGTTTGTTCTATATGAAACTTTCAGAGAATCTTCAGATTGACCTGAGGAGTAATCCTGTAAAGTTTGGTGACGATTGGAGCACTTCTCTTTTTGTACTATCAAACAAGCCATACGTCGTACTTTTTCTGACATTAACTTGAGCTCTATATGTTAAATGGTAAATGATAAGAATGATATTGTATTTACTGATATGTACTTGGGTGTAGGTAATGATCTTCACCCGCTC
The DNA here is from genome assembly GCA_029286785.1 of Meandrusa payeni. NCBI lineage: Eukaryota > Metazoa > Arthropoda > Insecta > Lepidoptera > Papilionidae > Meandrusa > Meandrusa payeni. Next base: position 9,285,998 of record JAGSMX010000012.1, on the reverse strand, counting down.
GACAATAGAATGAATACGGAGAGAAATATTAATTGTGAGAGTTAAATTAAATATTTAATGATGTAAGTTTATTGTTTAAATAAAATAAAGCAAAATCTAGCCCGGCGAAGCGGGCTGGGTACTCTAGTATTCAATAAAGTTGTGACATCTTACCTGAGCTTCAGTTTCCATTTTCTCTTTCTCGATTTTCTCATTGGGCAAGTCAATGAGCTGTTCATTGGTTTTCCTCAAACCGGCAATTAAACTCGTTTGTTGTTTCTGTAAATATTACTTACAATAGCACAATGTTTTACTGCAGAGCGGATATCTCGTAGTATTAACTGCGTTAATACGTTATTGTATCAAGGGTCAATGAGCTGCGACACAGTTTGTACTACACTTCGCCTATTATATGTTTTTATGTCCAATTAAAAAAAGTTTTTTGTAAAAATATAGTACAAATCACGTTTTTTACTATGATATGCACATGTGTTTTGCACAATGTTATTAATTTTATGTTAATGTTATTGGTTAGTTAGGCTATTGTATTTGGTATTTATTCTTATAAAGTAGTACATAGGAGTTTAATTAGTTCCGCGACCTTGCTCGTATTTCAAAGCAATTTTCCCCTTTGAAATTAATTGAAATTCCATTGCCACATTTGTCTTATGTACAAAAAGCAAAAAAAACCCTAACCCAAATTACCAAAAATGCATCGAAAACAGGGGAAACAAGCATACAGACTGAAGTGGGAGAGACTAGGTGTAGTGTGCGATTCCTCGTATCTTAAATCTTTCTCTAATTTTAAATCAAATATTGCTTGGTGGCTTGTATCTCAAAACACTCGTATAAAAAGTTAAAGTTGCAGCCTTTGTATATATAACATAAACGACCCACTGTTGGGCGCAGGCCTTCTTTGTAAAGAGAGTATAAGGACAAAGTCCACCAGGCGGCCCTAGTGTGGATTGGCAGACTCCACATGCCTTAGAAAAATTTTCCAAGACATGTAGGTTTGTCAGTCTTTCCGTCCAAGTACGACGTGGGAGCCTTCAAGAGTAGAGTGAATAGGCACTTACTAAACTAGCGCGTACCATCTTTCGACTATATCACCACGTAACACCAGGTGTGATCATGGTCAAGCGCTGGTTTAGAGCATAAAAAAAAAGGTTTCCTCACGATATTTTCCTACACCGCCGAGCGCGTGGTAAATCAGCACATAATTAATTAATTGCAACAGCAAATTTTTGGTGCCGATACCGGGGATCGAAGTCGAGTTGTTCGCATACTATGCAACTTGAGCCAACCGCCCGGACACTGAACTACTACGGCTCTTGTCACACGACACTCGTATATTAGGACACAAACGGTCACAAATATCGAATCGAAGTACCATTGTATTAAGAATTATTGTTATCTTTTAGTTCTCTTAACTATAAAAGCGAGTTTTTTAGTTTTCTTAACGACTCACGCTGCTGTTGGCGCGAATCTTCTTGAGGCATCCCTCTAGCCACGTGCGTATGGTTTGCTTGGCCACCTCCTCCTCGATCAAGAACTCGAACTCTTCCCTGGCTAGCAGCTCCTCCATCTGCAGAGACTTGCGGATGTCGACGGTGCGGTACGACAACATGCTGAAATGGTAAATTACCACAATAATTTGATAAAAGTTTTGATGTGATAATATTATAAACGTATTTAGCATACTTGAGAACGTCGTGGAAGGTGACGTCCTCGCCATTGTGCAGTCTCTCCAGCTCGTAACACATATACTTGAACAGAAGGCGCTCCTTATGCGTGTCGCACTCCAATCTCCCTTTTAGCAATCGTAGGATAAACTTCACCTTTAAACACATTGCAATTATTTCTTATTAATGCACTTGCAAATTACAACATACACTTAATTTTTTTTTGCCACCGACTTCAAAAAAGGATCTCAACCCGCCTGAACCATCTCCTTTTTTTTTGTTCACGTGGGGGAATCTTTTTATAGACCATCCTCCGGTACCCTGGGTGGGCCTGGAGGGATGTGTGGGACTCGGCCTGGGCAGCCCCTACCCACTAAACCTTCCGCGAATGCCATCAGCCGTTATGAGCGGGGTGCCCCGGATCTGTCAGCGACAGGACTCCCCAACGAAAGCCGGTCCCGGCAAAGACCGGACTTCATCCTCAAAGGGGACTTCTCCGGCAACGTGAACCATCTCCTAGCGCAGGCACAAGCTTAGTTGGAATGGTTAACAAGAATGTTAGTAATATTTCTGAAAAACAAAGAAATATTGCAAACTTTCTTTTAAAATAAATAAAATGATGCTATTTCAATTTGGTCAAATTTCGAGAAAACAAAATCAGTTTTAAATTTGCATTATGTGACGGACAAATGGACGAATAACTCAATCACGCCCATAGATTTCGATGATTCATTTTCTATTAGAAAAGACTACTTTAAGGGTAATGTGATAAGAGTTTGGCTAGGTTCTGATTAATTCTATTTCGTAATAGTACGCGTGTTATAGCATTTTTTTTGATTTGAAGTCGGTTTAATTTTGCTCGTAAATTACGCTGATCATCCAGGAACTAAATCTTGTAAACATTATAATAAAAATTAATATCTCGCCTGTTTGTAAGAATACAAGTTGATGGTTATTCATGGTGAAGAAAGAAGAGTAATTTAAAATGTTTTATTTTTAAATGTGTTATTTAAATGTGAGAGATCAATAGACGCATTCGGCTGGGTTGGGCGGCATTCGGAAGACTCCGCACCATCCTCACTTCGCAAATACCTCAATGCCTCAAGGCAAAAGTCTTCAACCAGTGCGTCCTCCCAGCCATGACCTACGGTGCGGAGACTTGGACTCTGACCGTTGGGCTGGTCCACAAGCTGAAAGTCGCACAACGAGCGATGGAAAGAGCTATGCTCGGCATTTCTCTAAGGGATAGAATCCGAAACGAAGAAATTCGACGGAGAACGAAGGTAGTCGATATAGCTCTTAAAGTCAGCAAGTTGAAGTGGCAGTGGGCTGGCCACATCTGCCGAGTCAGCGACGGTAGATGGGGGAGGAAAGTCTTGGAATGGAGGCCGCGCATAGGTCGGAGAAGCGTGGGGCGCCCTCCCTCCAGATGGACCGACGACCTTTTTAGGATAGCCGGAAGTGGCTGGATGCGGAAAGCTGAGGATCGCATGTGGTGGAAGGCATTGGGGAAGGCCTATTTCCAGCAGTGGATACATATGATGATGATGATGATGATGATTTAAATGTGACTACAGAGAGGACAGTAATAAATATTTTTTGTATACTTTTCACTATAGCTGTAAATGCAACTTTGAGAACCTTAATTGGTATCCCATCGACTTACTAAGCGATTGCTATATATGCAATTGTAGCGCTAATATTTGCTTTAAGAACAAAGCACACATTACATTTAGAACTAGTATAATGCCGGTGTGAATATTCACTTCTTAAAATTGTACATATAAACATGATTCTAACAATAAGATAAAAATAAATATTCTACCTTTCTCACTGGGATTACTCCCTTCTGGTGTACATCAACTACGTTCCAAGTGTTCTGGAAGTTTCTTATATCAGCATACGAGAGTAAAGCGTCCTCTTCGTTTGAGTAGAACAGTGAAAAGTTTTCCATTATAATAGCTGCAAGTAAATATATAGTTAATTTGACTGTACCTTGACTAGCTTAATGTTCAGTGTACTATGAGACCTAATAAATTCGATGAACAGTGGATAGCGATTCCTGTCTTCCCCGTTAGGGTTAATAAGCGATATAGCTTATTTATTATTCAAAGTTAATTTCTTTTTTTTTTTTTTAATGACGTTCTACACAGATTTGCCAGAGAAGCTGGCCATGACTGCTTCACCAGATTGAGAGGTGGCATAGCTCTTAGGTAAAACTGAACCTCTATCGCTAGTAACTCGACACAAGGGTCCCCCCGGTGAGGGTCACCCCTCGGCGGGGCGGTTAGTAATTTCTGTGTGTAAAGAGCCTCTAGCGGTAGCGGACAGAATTAAAATGGTGACGCTACGCACCCACAAGCAGGTTGAGTACGATGTAGGTGATGATGACGTAGAAGGTGCAGAAGTAGGCGAGCGAGGCGGTGAAGTTGCCGCAGTCCGTCTCCCAGTAGTTGTCGGCGGGCGTGCAGTAGGGCGGCGCCACCATGCAGTCATGCATTATCTTATTCCAGTCCTCGCCCGTCACGATGCGGAACAGCATTGCCACGCTGTGGATCGGCGAATTGAAGTTTGCACGTCTGAAAATTATAGATGATATAAGTTTATCTTTTATGAGTAAAGCAAACGAAAAATAATTATTTCGGAAATATGACTGTAGTGTCACTAGTATCGTCTTTGGTGAATGTATATCCAACAGAGTAGGGACACGTTTCGTATAGGAGGATGTATGAATGTGCAAAAAGTGAAAGAGGAGTACCAAGACCCTGAAAAATGTAAATTCGTATTTTGTCTACCCCTTTGGGTCGATGGCGTCGTGGCGGAATTATACTTAATACTTGGTCAGCGGCGGAGATTATTCAATTATTGTTATTTTGCGTCAAAGCCTGCTTTTTTTTCGATGGGGGGAAATTTTCAACAAGAACCCTGCCTTCTGGGGGGGAAGGCAGGGTTATGTGGCCCTTCCTCGGTGCATGGCGAGGGGCTTCGGGATCTCCAGAGGAACGCACCGGAGCCCTTCTGCATTGTGCTCTTCGGAGAGCACGTCCCGGGGGGGAGGTTAATTCCTCCCCCCCCGTGTCCTCGTAGTGCAACGCGTCATTTGCCAGCCGATGTCGCCTTCTTCCCGGCTTCACTATGGCGGACGACAGAGGATCAAAGCCTGCTAGATTAACGTAACAAGCGGGCTGAACGACTATACTAAAGTAACTTAACGATACTTCATTGTAGGGACTTACCAAGACCTGAGGTAAACGCACTCAAACGGGCAATAAGAATGGACGTAATGAAGGAATGGGAGGAAAGATGGCAGAGGGAAACGCGAGGCAGAGAACTTCATCAAGTCCCTAAAGGGGTTGAGCTCCGAATGGTGGAGATAGGCTGGCATAAAGAACTTGTATGGAGTCAAGAAGGCGCGTGTGGGGCCACACCACGCGTTTCAGCGCATATAACCGCGAGGTTGGTGGGGCCATGAGAGGTGATTGTGGAAAATGGTGGAATGATGGTGAAATTGAGTAAATACCTTCCGATTCCTTCGCCGTACTTAACGTTGCCAAAGACGATAGTGCCGGCGAGTGCGTAGAAGAAGACCAGCAGGAACATGCCAAATATGATGAAGAAGCTCTTGCAAACGCTTACGCCCACGGTCAGCATCAGCATTTTCAGTGTTGTGTGCTTGCCCGTGATCGTAAAGAAACGCAGAATTACCACCATGAAGCCCACGAAGTATGACAGATCGTTCTAAAATAATTATTGAAAAAAATATATATATTAACAGAGAAATGGATACAAGTTATTTGCATAGGTACTAGAAACTTATATACAAATGATGTACCGTTAACGAGTATCTTAAGAATTTGGTAAGCCGAAGATGTGAGTGTCTGGTCAAGCTTCAGCAAACAACCATAAATGTGATGATTGTTTCATTTTAACAATTCACTGTATGAGTATAGGTTTGTCATTTTAAACCAGACATACAATTCCTTATTTTGTAGAAAGGTCTCACTGTTGTTAGCCTGAAGGCTTTTTACAACATTATAAAATTTTGAGAGGTGACAACGGATAAGGACGCACACGGATAGTGACGGCCGTGGAGTCCGAAGCCGCTAGTTCCCGTTTTCATCGGAAAGAGAAACCCACTGAATCCAACCCCCTTTCTGGATGCGGAAAGCTGAGGGTCGTATATGGTGAAAGTCATTGGGGAAGGCCTATTTCCAGCAGTGGATATCCACAGTGATGATGACACAAGATATGTTGCAGAATTGATTAAAAATTTGTTAATATTTTACCATGAGAGTAAAGTGCATGAATATCCAGATGCATCCGGCCACGGTGACGAGCAGGTCGTAGCGATTACGACGGCTCTGCCAGTAGCCGCGCGGTGTGAAGGCTATCGTCTTCAGCATCACCTCCACCACGAACACCAGGGTCAAAAGCGCCGACGTCAAAGCCAGGTACTCCGTATGCGATGAATGGCGGGACCACTGGACTCAGTACAAACATAAAATAAGTAACACGCACGGTCTATGATGTTACTTATCGTCTGACCGCAACCGTTATACCGCGCCGTTGCCTTTTTCCTACATACGCGTGGAGATGGGGAGTAGGAAGGAAGGAAAGAGAATGAACTGACAAGAGATTAGTAGTGTCAGATAGATCTTACGATATCACAGCATAACTTTTACAGCTGTATGTTTTGTGAGTCGTCACACACGGACCGCAATGGGAACGGTGTACACGTACAATGATTGCGGTTAGACTATAAACCAATTTTATAATTAATTATTATAACTCCGACACGGTATAACGGTGACGGTTCCAGGAACAAAATGACTTCTGTACATACATCCATCACCAAAGTGATTATTTTATACATAAACTGGTATATTTTTTGGGGGGATTTTAAGGTGGGGTTATGTGGGGTGCTTACCCACTAAACCCGGGGGGGGGGGGACGTTTAATGGGTAAGCCCTGGCCCTTCCTCGGTGTATAGTGAGCCCCTCCTACGCACCGGAGCTCCTTTGCACTGTGCTCTTCGGAGAGCACGTCCCAGGGGTGAGAGGTTAATCCCTTACCCCTGTGCCCTCGCAATGCAAGGCGACACGAGCATTTGAATATTTTTGGTTCACTGGGCGACATAGGCCCCCACCCTTGTCGCCCAGTGAACCAAAAATGGTATATTGATACAAGCCGCCTGGGCTGCGAACACCAATAAATAAATCTCCATATAAAAGAACACAAAATTATTTCTCAGACGTGACCGTAAGTGACATGGGATGTGCCCACCGCTATATCACATTGAGTCTATTATTGCATTAACATATGATGTTGGTTACCGTGACGGCTAGCAAGGCGCTGTTAATGAGCACTACCATAGCGATGACCCGTTTGAATGATAAGTTTTGCGTGACGTCATAGGCGAAGGCGCGCACTTTCCTGCCGTCAGGCCGCGGCGGCAGATGCAGTGGCTGGGCGATTTTCAGACGCTTCTTTAAATCACACCTGTTTTAAAAATATAGGTTCTAGATGAGTATTGAACAATATATTGTATATGTATATCGTATATGCATCACGTCTACCCCTTCTGTACCTCTTGTAGTATGAGTAAATATATTATATTTAATCTTTTAGAAAATTTGTAATTTTTATTCTGATCACATAAAAGTGATAATAAAATTATATACTGCTACTAATTTGCACACTGCAATTTTTTCTTTAGGATAAATTATTTCACAACACCTGAGGAGTTGCGGATGCTTTGCCAGCCTTAAATCAAATTTGTGTTCGAACTATGGCGATGGGCTCATCATCTGTCACACATACACAACATATGTCTATAGTATATAATAATAAGGAAAGTGTAAACTTACCACCGTCGCTGGTCAACAGTCAAGAGAGCAGTGCCTTTGTTTTCTGAGTAGTTGGCTATTACCACGCCGACGAACAAAGTCAATCCGATCATGCAACCCAGGAATATGTACACGTGTATGTATATAGCGTGAACCTGTTGGACGATAATGATATAAATACGCATAATATTGAATTGAAATTATTTATACCGTTATACTTTTATTTTACTATACTTTTTCTCCAGATGCATGGTCTTTGCAGCATCCTTGTATTATATTGTAAAGTATATATATAGTATACAATAATATGACTGCAATATTAAATATAACTCTATCCTGCTCTAAGGCCAGCAGCACTATTTATAACGTTAATAAATATGAAAATCATGATTACATAATACATGTATTTGTGCCATGAAGAACAGATACGTAATTTCGTAGAAATCCTTGATGAATAAAATTATTATTTTTATGTATTCGCCCAGATCATTTAGACCTATCTTCACCAATAGTATTAAAGTAAGGTTTATTTTACATAAAGTTTTTTTAACAAAATTGTGTAGCTATTTTTTTTTTACAAATGGATGGATGAAACGTAATTTTATCTCTATTTCATCGTCAGCCTGTGTCTATCCACTGCTGGAAGTAAGGCCTAGCCCAATGCTCTCCAACCACATACGATCCTCCGCTTTCTGCATCCAGCCACTTTTGGCTATCCTTATAAGGCCGTCGATCCATCTGGAGGGACGACGCCCTACAGTTTTCTGACCCACGCGTCTCCATTCTAAGACTTTCCTCATCACTGACTGGGCAGATGTGGCCAGCCCACTTCAACTTGCTGAGTTTAAGAGTTATGTCGACTACCTTTGTTCTCCGTCGCATTTCTTCATTTCGGATTTTATACCTTAGAGAAATGCCGATTCTCAGTCCAAGTCTCTGCACCGTAGGCCCATAGCTGGGAGGACGCACTGGTTGAAGTCTTATCTCTACATAACGATGCAAAATGGAAACCATATGTTAAGTTAGAAATCTCAATACTCACGGGTCCCAAGGCTTTTATCAACACGTCGCGGACATCCAGCCACCCCTTGAAAGAGAGCACTTCGAACAAAGTGAGGAGAGCGTCGCCGATATTGTCGAAGTTGAACCGTTTAGGATTTGCCCTGGTTACCGAAAACACTTTTAGTATAATTTCGTTATTGTCATGTATTTTATTATTATGATGACTTCTATTGCTAGTATTGTGATATTCCTAGAAGGTTAAGAAGTAATTTTGATTTTAATGGTCTTCAAATAATTGTAACTGGTGTGCCCATGCTAATTGTATAAAGTCCAACAATTCACATGCTGTAGAGCCGTGGACGCCGAGTTAGGTGTCCGGGCGGTTGCCTCAAGTTGCATACTACGCTAGCTAGCCGAGTTCGATCCCCGATGCTAGCACCAAAAATGTTTGTTGCTTTTTTATGTGATGATTGACGTGCTCGGTGGCCAAGGAAAACATTCTGAGGAAACCGCATGCCTTAGAAAGTTTTGGAAAAACATGCTGAGCGTGCCAATCCGTAATAGATGTGCGTGGCGGACTATGCTCTTATACTCTTTTCACAGAGAAGGCCACAGAAGTGCCCAATAGCAGGACATAAATATGTATATATATGTATACTGTAGCCTATAAATTTTACATTGTTTTTATTGTGTAGTATTTTGTAACCTTTTTAGACATAGACATATTCTTTATTGGCACAAAATATGATAGACATCAAAAAGACAGTAAAAAAAAAAAAAATACAGTTAAAGAAAAAGTGGACAAATAGGACATAAGATATGATGCTAATATTGGACACCGTCTCAGCATATGCATACAGCATACCGTCGCAAGGATGCGACAGTGCGATTTTCAGCGGTGCCCAGGACTACCCAAAGTCGTGCACGCGCTATACTACCTTATCGTTGTTGTCTGTTGGTTTTACAAAACTTATGCACTTACCATACTCGAGGTACCAGCATAGATGGAAAGGTCTCATTGGGCCCAGGTTTTATCTTCATCTTGGTGACGAAAACGCGGCGCATGAACACGCCCACGCAGTCTTCGCGACGAGTGATAGTCGGGTCGTTGCATCGCGCGAGTCTGTAGTCAACATTGTCACATGAAACCATTTAAAACTTATTATACAAACGTTAAAATAAACGTCACAAAGTGATTTTCTAAAACCCTGGTTTATTAAGCCTGGTCACTCTTTTGGATTGATGAAGGCAATTACATATCAGCATAAAAAATGCTAGATTTAAAATAAGCCCTAACGTCCCTTAACTCAAGCGGGGTAGACAGAGACGAGACTTGCTGTCGGCTTTTCACGGCACTTATTAGGGTGGGACAGGTGGTGACTTAATTGTTTAATCGTAAGGGGTCGTTATATTACATATTCAGCTTTCAGGCGGCGGGACAAAACATAAGCTACTGTCAAATCATAGACTATATTCCTCAGGAAATCAAAATTATTTGGTGGAATTTTTGAAAATAATTTGTTAGTAGTTTACATAAATTATATTACAATAAATCTTAAACAATTTAATGGTTAAAACCACTTACCGTCCGCCGTATAGTTGAACACCATAACTAGCAAAGACGAACATCAACAGTATGAGCAATGTCGATACCTGGAAAATATTTGTTTATTTATATAACATGCCTAAACATAGATTCTCGAAACCACGTAGATACGTAATTACTATAAATCGCCATACGTCCACCAGTAAGGTGGTTTGACGACCTCATAAAGGCCGCAAGACGCAGCTGGATGCAAGCCGCTTATAACCGGTCTTTTGGAAATCGTTGGGGTAGGCCTACGTCCACCAGTGGATGTTTTACGGCTGAAATGGCAATGGCTAAGTTAAAAGATGCCAAATATTATTTACCAATAGAATTTCCTTAAAACCTCGGCATAGTTCGTATACAACTTTTCTCATGTGCGGCACGAGGGTGAAGATGCGCAGCGGGCGCACGCAGCGAAGGATCATGAGCATCTGAGCTGCGGAGCCCGGCGGTACGCGTACCGGCATCCAGCACAGGAACGTCAAGGACACCTGTACATGCAGACCGATATCATCATATATCTTCCATACTGATTTATTTTTTTATAACTCCATTGCCCTTGGCACGCTGTCGACAAACACTGGTCAGTCAAAAGATAATTAGGTTTAGGTTTAAGAAACATTATTCTCACTTTAGACATTACAGGTCACTTAAAGTAACAGCCTTTATATATGTCCCATATATGGTATGTTGGCCACAGACCTTCTCTGTAAAGAGAGTACAATGGCATAGTCCGCCACGGATAACTAGTTGCGCCGTAGTGCGGATTGGCAGACTTCACATGTCTTAGAAAAAAATTCTAAGACGTGTAGGTGTCCTCACGATGTTTTCCTTCACCGCCGAGCACGTGGTAAATCAGCACATAAAATTGCAACAATAAATTTATTGGAGCCGACACCGGGGATCGAACTCAGGTTGCTAAGCGTACTATGCAACTTGAGCCAACCGCCCGGACACTGAGCCACCACGGCTCTATACAGGTCACATACATGAGAACAATACATAACTAATATTATAAAACAATAAGATGTCACACGAAAGAAGGAGTCACCTAATGCATTCATTTGCTTGGAAACTATTAGCTCTTGACGTGTGCCGGTATTTTGTTGGACAGTTGTGCTCACATTTGTTCTAATTTTCGGTATGACAAGAAAACTAGCGCGTCGGTTGCTCATTTTTTAAATTTTTAATAAATGAGATGTTTGTGTTGTTTTCTCTATAATTTTCCTAATGAGGATACATGTACTGTATTTACATAATTGTTTAATGTTCATTATTTTCGTCACTTTGTAGATATTAGTCGGTGTCAAAAAAGGGAATCGGTAAAAAATTCTTATAATTTTATTTTGTATTATTTAAAGTTCGGAAAGTTTTGTTTTTTAAAGTCTCACAAATGGTCATATATTGGCCACACCCTCTGCCGGTATATGGTGTTTTTATAACAATAATACTTTTGCTTACAGAATTGTCTGCGAAATAATGTGTATGAATTTAGAACAGAATTTAGAACTTACCACATAAATGAAAACATCCAAAACAGCAGCAGCATCTTTAAGGTACGCCTTTGGAGTGAAAAATAATCCATCAGCTAATATTTTTAATGCCAATTCCAAGCTCATAAATATCACGAAGCCGTATTCCGCTATCTAAAATGAACATTATGCGATTGTAAAATTGTATTGATGTAACTGATAATATTATGTTGTATATGTATAATATTACCTGTAGTACAAAGTTTTCCATAACTCTATAGGTGGGCGTTTCGAACATCATCGACAAGCAAGATAGAGTTGTAACCATGATCATCACCCAGTCTAAGTATGTCACCAAACCCAAAAAATTGCTGTAGACAAATAAAACCACTATTAAGGGGTAAAAAAATAATAATTAAAAATTGATCTCACGCGAGCTTCATTCTCAAAGAAGAAATTAAATGATTAAAATTTGTGTAAATTTAAAAAAATATTTTAATAAAAAATTCACTTGACGTTGAAATTTTATATCAAGTAAAATATAAAGATGAAGCAGGGCTTCCACTGAACGAATTCTTAGACTAATCTTCATTAAGTTCAGAGATTAGTTCCAGCATAAAAAAATGTCACCCTTTTAAATAATAGAATTATTATCTCCCTTGTGATCTTTAGCGTAACTAATCTGAAAAGTCATTGAAGATCATACTTATCCATACAAAAAGTGATATTACAACATAAAATTGGATCTTGACACACAATTCATTTTCATCCTTCGTTAACTAATCAATTTTTTTTTATACTAAAAAGGCTCACGTTTGGCTTAATGGAAGGCGAAGATGAAGCCTAGCATGGAAGACATGAGCCTATAAGGTGTCTTTTGTGTTCATATTGGACTTAAAGGATAACTTTATTTATACTATAAGTTTTGCTTACATACTACATACAAACTTTTAGTGGAATTATTTTTAAGTGGTTTTTCCTAAAAGAAACTCCTTCAAAGACAATTTTTCATGAAGTGAATTTTCATGGATTGCTGTAATCACATAACATCACTTGTTACTCTGTACTGCATACAATTAATTATTATAATGCATTAAATTAAATATAAAGAAGGGGAGTTGTAAAGTGAACGTTCTTACTGGAAGCTCTTGTAGTGCACCTTCCTTTCATTGCCCGTGACGGGGTCGCGTAACCGTGCGTCGTACCGCGCGTCTACTATGGCGCGACACAGTTTGCGGAAGCGTGACTCGCGCGGCACCAAGAGCAACGGCGTATCAAATAGCGGGTGATTTTCGCGTAAGTCCTCTTCTCGCTGGTTTCTAAGAATTCGTTTTATTTTATGTTTTAGATATATACACTGAAATTAAGTTAAAGTTACAGCCTTTATATAAGTCCCACGGCTGGGCACAGGCCTTCTCTGTAAAGAGAGTATAAGGGCACAGTCCGCCACGCGGCTCTAGTGGGGATTGGCAGACTTCACATGTCTTAAAAAAAATTTCTAAGACATGTGTAGAAATTCTTTCTAAGGCATGTAGGTTTCCTCACGATGTTTTCCTTCACCGCCGAGCGCGTGGTAACAAGGTTATACAAAAACATGTCGGGCTCATGTGAATGTCAGATATAAAAGTACGACATATGGCTAGTTTGATAGTTCAGTAAGAGGAGTCCTTCGATCGTCACCAAACTTTACAGAATTACTCGCCAGGTCAATCTGAAGATTCCCTGAAAGTTCATTGAGAAAGGTCCAGCCGTTTCGGGGCCAAGGAAGAAAGAGGTCTATTTTAGAATTATGGACAATATCAGCTATAAAACTCTGGAATAGATTGCCCATTGAGATTAGGGAGGTTTGGTCAACTAATGTCTTTAAATCGCGTGTATCTGAATACTTTTAACTCAAACAATGAAAAGACAAACTGGTATAAATATTATAGTTTAAATATTCTGTGTATATAAATATATATTATTATATTTATATTGACGTATCTATGTATTTATATGTAAATGTATATCTATATTATCTATGTAATTTTTAAACCCTAGTTTTTAGCGGCACTACCGTTAGTCTGCTCTTAACTACTAAAGGTTAGGTGGAAGAAAATGCTAAATATATATCTATCTGTTGGGCCCGATAATTATAGTATACAGTTATGAACTTTAAGCTTTTGTCCCGTACCTCCTCATTTCTGCTTGTTGTCGCTTAGCCTGTAATAGACGAATGTCCAGGTAAGGAGGACGCGCGCGGGAAGACGGCACGACACGTGACGCCGCGCCGATATCACCGTTCTCGAGGAGGTGCTCGTATGTTTGCTTCAGCTTCAGCGAGCCGCTGCGAACCGAACGCCGAATAGAACGCGATCCAAATCTGTGCACAAACAAATTCGTCTTACTTATAGTCATTATGTAATTTGTTATAAAAAATATTAAAGTAAACAACAGTGATAGATTAGTTGTTATTAAGTCTTAAAAAATATTTAAATTTCTGTGATTAAAAATAATTTATCTTACTTTAAACGGTACCTTTTAACCTTGAGCTGGAAGTTATGCTTCGCATACATTCGATTGGCAATGCTGCTAGTAGTACAAATTCCCGGCAGAAATTTTATGTATTACTATTATGGATTTCGACTATATTCGTACTGTTACAAAACTAAATAACTCTAGCGTTGACCGTTAAAGTGCAGTCGATCAAGCGGTGATCATGCGTAAGCGCCCATAAGACTCTCCTCTGCCCCGCTTACCGATACGACAGCCCGGTCTCCCGCTATTCCAGTGTACAGTCGCGTTCTAAATATTATGTTAATTGACTTTTATTTTCGGTTAATTTTGAGTTTTTTTTTGTATTTTTCATACAGTAATTTCTGAATTAGTACTTGTATAAACATACTTTTTCTGGTCAACTCGTAATTGTTTCGCACTGGATATGGTGCCCTGCGACTTGAGTCCCGACTTGCCTCCTGTAGCCAACATGGCAGAGTCTCCAAGTACTAGACGTCGGTGATTGTTTGAATCACTGAAAAATAAATAGTCTTGTAACATAACAAACATTAAGAATTAAAAAAAAAAACAAATGTATAAAAATTACCTTTGCTATGGTTTCAAAACACAATAGTTAACCTGCAACTAGAATAATAGCAAATCAAAATTAAATGATAAACAAAAAATTAAGCAACTAAAAACAGTTATCAAAAATTTAAAAGATTAAATAAGCTCTCACGTCCTTTTTAACTGTAGCGGGATAGATGGAGAGACTTCCTTTGCTGTTCTCTTTCCACCGAGCTAATTAGGTCCCATATGTGACAGGTAGTGAGCGCCCATCGTCATACACCGGGCACAAATTTTATTTATTAAATTTTTTGTACTTAATAAATTTAAAACTTTAGAGGCTATCACTACTTATACCTCAATTATGATTTTGGGGCGATAAGTGCGTATTTCAGACCTAATAATAAGAAACACCAAGGTTGAGTGTAAAAGATGTGAGACTTATTTTTTTTCTAACAATATGACCTCTCTGAGCTTGTAGCTTGGTAAGACTGAGAGTACAAAGTCAACTAAAATTAACGTCTACCATGACAAACATTCTTATCTAGAAATATCGTTCTATTGTTATTTTCACTTTAACTTCGCCTAGTTACTTACTTAATGATTGAAGCAACGACATGTCGACGTAATGCGGAGCTGGGACGCTGTGACGGTGGTGCGACGACGAGTGTTTTAACAAGACACCGTTTGCGGTAAGGGAAAGCTATCTTATCCACTCCTATATACTCTATAGCCCTGCGCGAGAGATCAGCGGATCGAGCTCCCCCGCCTCCAGTCCCGGGCACTCCTCCTTCTTCTTCTCCCTCCACTTCACACACAAACTGTCGCATGAATGACTCCCGTACCTGAAAATCAGTAAAACTTGAAAATATTAACTTTAATACTCTATCGGCCCTAGTGTAGCAGTCCCCGAGGTTCCCTTCCGTAGACCCTTGTTCCAAGAGTTCACCTTTCAGTGTAGTGAATTTGTATTAGCCTAGTTTTGTCTTAGCCAAAACCGCAACTGTGGGGACCTCCAGGTTGACCAGCGTAGTTCATTCTCAAAAAAATCGGGCTAACACTGGAGCAACCATAAAAAAAAATAAGAGTATAATATGATTCATATCATCTGAAAATGGATCTGGCATATACGATAAAATTTATTTTTACGCTTATACTTTTATCTTAAGAAATACAAAACCTTTATATAGTATTAATATTGTATAATAACATTTATAGATTAAAAAAAATTAGTACCATTAATTAAACAATTTTCTTTTTTTTAAAGAATAATGCTGACAATATTTTTTTTGTTAACAAATATTACCAACCTTCTTTGTAAGCATTCCAACTTAAGCTTGTGCTAGGAGATGATTTCACGTCAATAGTCGTATAATGGATTCGAAACTACCTTAGGTTTCACAGACCGTACCCTAAGTTATTAGGATATTGACGTTATATATGGCTAATTCTTCGGGTACGGTCAGTATAATCAATACAAACCTTGGGCAAATTAAAATCACCAGGAACTTTGTGTAGTTTCGTCATTTGAGGGCTATCGGGAAATCTCTCAAATATGCGCAATCTGAACGGCAAGCTCTCTTTAATTTCTGCGCTCTGTTGACGGTACCGGAGTTGCTTCAATTTCTTTATATCTTCGTCCAATTCGAGATTATCTAGAATAACTGCCACGAAAAGTGACAGCACTATCTAAAATGTCAATATAAAAGTTAATAATAAATAAAATTAGGACAATACACTGGCATTGTTTAAATGATAACAAAGGTATCTTACCAGCGTCACGAACAGATGGTACAAAATGAAATAAATGGCAACAAGCGGCGTCAGGGTTTGACTCGTCCGAACCATTGTCTCGTCCATTACTTCAACCCACGCTTCTTGTGTTAAAATTTGGAACATCGACATAAATGCCTGCAAATAAGTAATGTTTAATTGACCTCATTGTAATTTCATTCAAAATACCTCAGCTTGAAGTAGAATACCTTCGATCAGTGTGGGATACGCGTGATGACTTATGCCACTGAAACGTGGTCTCTCACTATGGGCCCTATAACTAAGACGTACATAGAGCTATAGTTTGTATGAATTGTCGAAATCATTTTGAAAATACTCTGAAAATTGTTCTGAGCCACATCCAGTTGCGCTTACTATTTGTATTTACGCGAGTTTGTTGCAAACTAACTACTTTTCTAACTAGATATAAATATTTAAGACTCATAAGTGAATTGTAAAATTCTTGAGTTTTTAATAAAGTTTCATTAACCCCAAACTATTTGCTAAACATTTCTGTAAATGTCGATAGGCTCACCACCTGTCACATACAGGATCTAAAAAGCTTGGTGAAAAACGGACATAATAATATTTAAATGATTCGAAAGTTAGTGAATAAATAAACCTTACCTCCGGAAATGTTTCGAATTTAGTGAACTCACAGAGAAAACAAAATAGCTGCATTGAAATGGAAGAGCTTATAATTAACAAACACATGGTAAATATTATAAGACTGCCCAGCTTCTTGCCTGGTCCAAAGATTTTGTAAACAAATCCTTCTAACAGCGGCGATGCTTTTATCAACCTTACTATACGAAGAACCTTAAACACAAATATCATATCAGTTATTTTTCAATAAGTTAAAAGTCAATTTTTTAAGCACTGAAAATATATATCTACTAGAATTCTATTGAAATAAAATTAAAACAGATTTTTTTTTAAAGCTATATATGCCTTATTGTAGGCCTTTTTTTAATGGCGAACTACACAGTTGGCAGGAGAGGCTGGCCTTTCCTGCTTCACCGGATTGAGAGGTGGCGTAGCTCTTAGGTCGCTTAGCCTGAACCTCTAAGTAGGCCTTCTTAAAGAGAGTATAAAGACAGAGCAGCAGAGTACAAAGAGCGGCCCTAGTTCAGGTTGGCATACTTTACAGGTGTTAAAAATTTTCTAAAACAAGCAGATTTCCTCAAGATGTTTTCCTTCACCGCCTAGAGTGTGTTCAATTAGCACTTAAAATTGCAACAAATAAATTCATTGGCGAACAAACTAGCGTTGCTAGCGTACTATGAGACCTAAGGCTGGACTATCTATCTATCTGGACACTCGAGCTACCACGGCTCCGTTTTACATTTATCACTGGTTAATAATAATGTACCTGGAAATAAGTGAACCCTGACATATAAAGTTGTGGAATTATATGTATGGTAGTACCAACAGCCAAAAGTAATTCAAATTTATGCACAGAATGTTTGAAATAACCCTTCCAACCCAGGCACCATATTTTTACTAATGCTTCCAAGTCCAAAAATATTGTAAAGGCGATCTGTAACAAAAGTGACATATCACAACATGTGTATAAATAATTATAAAATAAGACTACTACTATATCATGCTCATTCCCACCCACGCAGAGTTTCACAATCACTTAAAGTTACAGCCTGTAATATGTCGCAGGCCTTCTCTGCAAAGAGAGTATACAACATGAATATAATTTAACAGGATCCCCAGCAGACAGCAGTATCAGGATCTTCTCTATTGAAATTAGGATTTTGAGTAAAGAGAGAGAAAGAAACATGTACAACAGACATGTAGATGTCGGCATTAAATCTAAGCTGGTAAAAACTAAGACCATGCATCGGTAATGTAAATTTGCAGGTGGAATGATTTAGAATAAGTCCTCAAAACACTCCACATGGTAAAAACGACAAACCTGACCCAAGAATCTATTATTATTGCAATAATAAGTAATAACAAACCTCAATATAGTAATATTTTTCATAGAAAAATTCTCTGGGATTGTCATCGTGTTTGAAATTCATGGTGGCGGTAATAATTCCGTTAGCTAATACAACACCCATGACGAGAAGGCGAAAATATGCAGAGCGCAGCATTTTATGAAATATTTCTGGAGCACTCCCTATAACAAGTCAGATATAATTATTTAATCTTGATAAATATAAAGGTCATATTTTTAAGCTTTACCTGAATGTTTATTTTCATCAATGGTCACTAACTTCCAACCATTATCATCACTAGTGA
Source organism: Meandrusa payeni (assembly GCA_029286785.1). NCBI lineage: Eukaryota > Metazoa > Arthropoda > Insecta > Lepidoptera > Papilionidae > Meandrusa > Meandrusa payeni. The sequence goes on along the minus strand of JAGSMX010000012.1, from coordinate 9,267,358 downwards.
AAAATTGTGTTGTGCTGCCTTTTGTTATGGGGTTACGCACTCCCCACATTTGTTGAAATTGAACTCTTATTTCATTGAATGTTTCCGTTATTACTGCTATAAAAACATTCTTTACTAACCAAGCCAAGAAAAATATCATTGTGCTGCAAAGTAACATATTTAAATAAATAAAAGGTAAATATTTACAACCATATTATTTGTTAATAGAACATGCTGTAAAATATAATTATATCATATATGTTTTAAATAATCATATATGATATAATAATATATAATACAATTTTATAACATGAATGATAAAAAATTGGATCCTAGTATTTCTGAGAGTACATTTATTTAAGCCCTTTTATATGCCAAATAAAAATATATCCTAGAACAATGAGGAGACTGATTGGCTACAAATGATGTGTCTGCAATATTGGACTGCATAGCAATCAAAATGTTTTAGATAATAATGAATCAGATGATGTAAAATAATATGATGTAAATCATGTGGTATGATGAATTTTTGTTAAATATCAGTAACACAGCAAAAATAACAATATTTAACTAGGAACTACACAAATTAACTGAACAATATTTTTTTTTTTTTAGTAAGTCTACAAATCAATACAGAATTATTCAACCTACCTAAAATAAAGAGCTGATCTCCATGCCGGCAATGAATCAATCGCTCTGTACATGATAAAAACCCAACCTTCTTGTGAAGATGCTTGATATACAGTAAATAGACTTGTAGCTGAAATGTCAAGAATATACTGTTTAAGTGATACTCTATAACTTTCATAAGTAGGTTTTTTTTTAATTTACATAATAGCATATACACTCTGTTTAATAGGTCATACACAACCACACATAAACTCCTTATTACCATATCTTACAGCATTATTCTTCCTCCCAAGTTATTTTTGTTTATTGGTGTGAATAGTGGATCATCATGACACAAGTTATTTGCCACATCTTTACTGGTACTTAACAAATGTTGTAAAAAATTGCATGCTTAATTATAATAAATGAAACATGTTGGCCTGTAACTTTGTGTTGTAACTGTATGTTGTTGTAACATGTAACATCAATTCATACCACATTTTTATCATATAAATGAAAACAAGAACATTTGTCTATTGATTTATTTGTACATACCAAATTCTTCAAAACCATTAAAACCCATGATGTATTTTGAAAGGTTTAATTTTATGCACTTCATCCCAGCAGGGCACTGATAGCCAGAGTTAGGTTCAGGTGAACAGAAAGTATCAGGGATAGCAAGAGAATTTATAGTTATTTCACTGAAAAGAAAAACAACATTATTGACAATCATAAATATAATAAAAAAAAATCTTCTTAATTACTTTTTTATGTAAATAAAAAGAGAATTACTTAAAGTGGCCTCTTTTGCTATTGACTTAAATTCCTCGTTATAAATCTATAATCTTATGAAGTCTCCATAGTGTAGCCACTTATTTGATTAAATAATTTGCAAAACTTTATTATTATTTTCTTTTAAGCTATACTACTAGACATATACATTTTATCACTTACTTTGGATCAGTATTATTTCTAACACAGTGATGTGTTAGTTCACCGAAAAATTGAACACCCAGCAAACTATATAATGACATGAAGAATAAAAAAAATAAAGTCACATTATAAATTTGCTGACTTGATCGCCTGAAATTAAATAATTATTACATTAGTAATATCTTTTTTCACAAATATATATTAAGAAAAAAATAATATTTTATGTACATACTTAAAAATTTGGTTGATCCGTGATTTTGGCATTGAGAATTTCAGGAATACTCTTAAAAATCTTATCATTATTAGAGGCCTGGGAGCTCTGAGTATACTGAGATAACTGTATCTTGGCACAATTCCTGTTAATTCAAACATCTGAAGCAGCACTGACACCCACAAGAAAAACACCATAGAAGCATCAAATTGGCACCAGTGATCCTTTAAGTATGCAACATCTCCCTATAAAACAATATCTTTTAAAACTGCCAACATGTTTTTGTCATTAAAATAAAAAGAATAAATATTTACCTTTAATATCCCTCTTATATGCATTTTTGCTATCATTTCGGCTGTAAAAAGAAGTGTAACACAACAGTCTACCACAAAGGTAGTGATTTGAAGATATGTATATTTTTCAAAGGATTTTGGTGTATTTAAAGAAACTGACATTAAACTTAGAAGTGCACAAAATCTTAAAATGCGCCTCACCCATAACTGGAACAAATAGTAAATGGTTTAAAATAACTATTAAAATATCGTTAATAACTATAAGTTACGCATACTCACCTTATTAACCCATTCTATATCAGCACTTTCATTTAATGATTCTTCTGGACCGTAATCGGCAAGTATTGGTTCACCTTTTAAACTCTGTTTTCGGCCCAACATTTTGATATTGTTGAAAATAATTTTTAAAACTTAATGTTTACTAAAAAAAAAGTAAATAGCAAATAAACTACATTTTGATTTGTGAAGTTACAATGCTCACAATTGATACTCTGGTAAATGAGACATAAATTGTAATTTTGTTAGCATAAAACAATTTAAATTAGAAATAAATTCTATTATTTCTTCCTATAGTAAGAGAGATACAATATAATGATATATATAGTATATTGATTTTTTGATTTGACAGCGACATTGCGATCGCTCGACTGCGTTCTACACATATATAGAATTTAATATATGTTTAGCTAATAAAAATTAATTTCATTTTAAACTTAATTAAAAGAAACTTTAATACAGAGAAAACTTTTGACACATAACTCATTATTTATAATAAAAATAATCTGTTTGCTGTCGGTGGTACCTACAGACTAGTATCTACTTTCAATTTCCGCCAACTGTGTATGCTTCTTTAGCTGTATTGCGCTGTATCCTAGCAACGAATGGTTTACTAATAATTTTAATGTTTCGTTACTAATTTCAATAACTTGATGTTCAACTTAATATACTGACGTAATTAACCAGCCCCAATTTTCTATTAGATATATTTATAAGAAAATAAAGTAAAATGTTTATTTATATGAGCAAAAAGGTACTTTTCCGTTATGTAAATCTTTTCAAAAATTCTGATTTTATGTTCAATATATGTATGTGTTATACAGATAGCAATTCCAAAACAATCCAGTGTAAGTTGTATATCGTGGAATCATGCAACAGGATATATTGCTGTTGGGGGAGAAGGTGGGATGTTAAAAGTCTTAAAATTGGAATCAGGTAATTTCTACAAAATTAATAGTGTATGTCTTATTTTGTACTTTTTGGCTGTGTCTGTAACATATGTAATCTTGCCATTATCATTATAGCATGCAATGGAAATACCCCATGTGTCATCAATGTTTTGATTTATTTTTATAAACTGTTTATGACTATTAAACTGTGTAATCTAGGAGGAGGAGGAAATCTTTCAATGAACCTGACACTGGAAGGTCATACTGGACATTTAAAAGTAGCTGTGTGGAATGAGGTTTTCCAGAAACTCACGACAAGTGATGAACATGGAGTGGTTATTGTATGGATGCTGTATAAAGTAAGTTTAGGGAACTTAATTAACAGTTTAAGTTACTTTGTCATCAACCTTTCTCTTATTTTTTAATTATTAGTGCAGACTTTTGTATTGTTTTCTTGTTTTAGGGATCTTGGTATGAAGAAATGATAAATAACAGAAATAAGTCTACTGTACCAAGCATGGCATGGGGGTCTGATGGTCAAAAAATTTGTATAGCTTATGAAGATGGTAAACAAAAATATTCCATTGAAACAGAACTAAACCATCATTAATAAAAACCTTAGATCATTTACTATCTGTAATACTAATAATATACTTTAAGTAAAGTGTGATTGCAAACTACTATTTTTAAGGTGCTGTTATTGTTGGTTCTGTGGATGGTTCCCGTATTTGGGGCAAAGATATTAAAGGTCCTGGCTTGAGTGCTGTTCAGTGGTCACCGGATAATAAGTTTTTACTTTTTGCATTGTTAAATGGAGAGTTACATTTGTATGATGATCAAGGGAATTTTATAGTATGTATATTATTAATTTTGTAAATCTTCTATACATTTCCTTTTTCGACTTTTTCACCTAAATATTTGTTATAATTCTAGATGACAGTAGCAAACAATTCCAATTCTGGTTCAAGCGAAATTATTTCAATGGATTGGTATGCAGGACGAGCACCCAGTAATAGACCTATCTTGGTGGTTTCTTATAGAAGTGGCCAACTGTTACTAATGAAAAATTGTAGAGAAGAAGGTATATAAACTATATAATATATTTAATTTAGTTATATTTTGACATCATTTAGTATAGACATTTTTTTCATTGTAATTTCAGAAAGTGTTGTTGTTGAAACTAATACAACTGTCATTGCCTGTCACTGGAATCATAATGGGACTGTACTGGCTGTAGCTGGCTGTACTAAGGATCAAGCTAATGTCATCCAGTTTTTTAGTGCTTATGGTGAAGTAAGTCTTTTAATGAATCCTGATAGGTATACAGGGAAAAGCAAAAGCTTCGACAACCAATATTTACATTTCTGACCCATTTCGAAAAAAGCTGATAAACATGATAACTCAAAAATGGTTCACTTTTGCATAATGCATATATGGGTTAAAAATTTCGCAAATAGTCACTCCTATCACTTCTACAAATAACCTTGTATAGTAATACTTGTAAAGTAGTGATAGCCTGATGGTCGTGAGTTGGAATCCCAGTTGTCTTGTACCGATTGCCGTTTTTCGGTTTTTTAAATAGGCCAAGGTTTTTTTAGAAGGCGAAAATTCTAATGCATACTGCATAGATTGTATCACACGGTAAACTGGACTTCACTGGACTTCTATTGTCTTACGTACTAAAACCTTAGGCGGCGGCAATCCTTCCTGCAACCGCTTTCTAATTTCTTCAGGAAGGAGCGTGTTTATGTGAAGACATTTAAGTATTGCCTGTCCATTTCGTCACTTTCTCGTCTTGTTAATCGAAGAAACTTGAGCCCAATGTATATAGCGATGGGCTCACCCGTGTCACATATGGGTCCTAATAACGGTGGCGAAAACTGTACAGCGAATGCCGACTCTGTCTACTCCGCTAGGGGCTAAAACGACAAACTTATATATATTATGTTTATTATTTTAGCATATTAGAACACTGCGAGTTCCGGGCGGTACGATGCGAGCTTTATCATGGGAGCGACGTTCACTGCGTCTCGCTATAGCTATTGATTCATTCATTTATTTTGCTAATGTAAAACCTGATCACAAATACGCATACTATGGTAACACTCTTGCATTTGTTTCGGATACTGACACAGTTACTTTTTGGGACACCGTGACGCATCAGGTATATACCGATATATATATAAAGATTACAACAATGTTTTGGTTCATTTATTTGAATTTTTGGTGTATATGTTTTATTACTTATAATTATTTCAGTCATGGATAAATCATATTCCCGATGTTATCGATATGTGCGGAGTAGATGAATACTGTGTCATAGCCACTTCGAGCACTTTAATTATATCTAACCAGCAAGGAATTCAATGTGACGGTGAGAATATTCCTCAGTAATACAGTAGTTTTGTTTTTAACAACGACGGCGACGGTTTGTTCGGCCTCTTTCTTATGTAAACAAAGTATAGACTGTACCGATGTAATCCTTTTTTTTTTAATTCTATTTCAGCAAAATCTATAAGCATGCATGTGGTCAGCGCAACAATAAACAGTAAAGCAATAGTAGTTGCCGCCTCTAAGGAATCATTTTTGATTTGGAAATTTTCAATACCGTCCAGACCCCGTAAGTGTTCATTTATAATGCTATAAATTTTTATTTTGCTTGCAAAATTATCTATTTTTTTTATTATTGACGAACTACACAGATTGCCCAGGAAGTTGGCCTTGACTGCTTTACCAGATTAAGAGGTGGCATAGCTTTTAGATCGCTTAGCTTGAACCTCTATTTAAAATGATCTATGCTCTTTTGTAGGCACCTCGGAGCAATTATATCTGGCTGATGGATCACCTCTTTCCGCCGGAGAGGGTTGTTTTCAAGATGATACTATTCGTTGTATAGCAAGCTCTGACAGTCATCTTCTGGTCGGCAGAGACTCTGGCACGATATTGCTTTTCTCGCTCGTCAATTTCAAGAAAATATCGTCGATCAATATTAACACAAAGCCTTACAAAATGGCACTAAATTCAAATTCTAGGTATTTGAAATTTACTTGTAACACAGTATATAATTTTTTTGCAAAAAGCTTCGATGCAGAAAGCTCCAACTTTTGACTCGATGTACAACCCGCTTCTAAGGTTGTTTTTATCTTTTGCTTGCATCAATAACAATAATCTGCGTCCGCAAACAAACTTGTTATGACTGTTGAAAGTCAATAGTCATTACAAATACCACGCACTGTCGATTCTTTTTACAATATTTTTTCAATCGGACTTTGATAGATAGATTAGACAAAAAAATCCCTCACGTCGAATTTAGGGTAACATACAGTCTGTCTTTAATAAATTTATTACGTATATTGTTTTATATTAACTTCTTGTTTCCCTTCTAAGCTTTGTTTTGTTGAGAAGTGATCATACATGCAACCATAATACCACGTATATATATATATATATATAATATAACTATATATATAACTTAGTTTTTACTTACTAGTAGTAATTATACTTAGTTATTATAACATCAAATTGGTTTATCTGTAACGGTGTTATATATAAGTATTTTTTTGTTGTTTTAAATAAATAATGTGCCAGAGCGTAGCGGTACAGTTACTTTAATATGTATTTTTTGTAGTAAGTTCTTCGTAATAGATCAGCCGGGATCTCTGCATATTTTGGATACAGATATGGCGAACAATATAAGTATTGGTCAAGGTTTACGGAAAGACGTTTGGAGCGCTTTGTGGGCGTGTGATAACTGCCAAATGTTGGCGGTGGCTGAGAAGGCTCGCTTATACGTTATGAGAGACAGTGAGCCCGAGGAGCCTTTGACGATGCAGGGTTACCTGTGCAAATTTAAGGTAAGATAATAAAATTTGTAATAACTTTTTTTAAATATATCATCTGCGCAAAAAGCCGTAACGAATTATGCTGATAAGTAATAAGCTCTAACGTCCTTTTAACGAAATCCGGGTAGACAGAGGAAGCTTTCGTTGTCCGCTTTTCATTAAGCTTATTAGGTTCCATCACCATACATAGGACAGAAATTTTAGCAAGTGATTTTTTTTAATTAAAACACCGAAAAACGGCAATTAACGTAATTAAAGTAAGTACCAAACAAGACAACTGGGATTCGAACCCAATTCGAAAACAAACTTTTAAGCAATATAATATATATTGTATTATATATATTGGTTGAAGCGTCAATAGCCTAATGGTTTAGGGTACGGCCTCCGAATCGTAAGGTCGTGGGTTCGAATCCACCATTCGACTATTGCCGTGAACCATGTCCTAGCACAAGCTTAAGCTTAGTTGGAATGGTTAACGAGATTGTTAGTAATATTTCTGAAAAAAAAAGAAATATTGCTAGTTTTCTTTTAAAAAAAAAAATATATATTGAATGTTTAATAGGTGTCGTTTATACATATGTATTGTATGATAGAGAGATAAAACACACACACACATTTCATATAGTCTTACTCTTATTATTATATCCAAATAACGGGAGAAGACATTGGCTGCGCGAACAGGCCGAGTAGAACTAAGCTCAGAGGTCAGAGACTTTATATTTCTTTGTATGCCTTTCATTGCCTAATAGAGATTATTATTTCTATCTTTGCTTACTTTTAATATACTCATTGACTTTTGTGGCCAGGAGCTCGAAATAACGACCGCACTTTTAGACAACATAACCGACAAATGCACACCGCAACACGTCGTAAGGGTGGAAGTGAAGTCCCTGAGAGATACGCGACAGTTGATTGAGAAGGTTGGCTTAAAAGAAGCTGAGAGTTTTATTAAAGATAATCCGCATCCAAAACTTTGGTACGTTCTTGTATGTTATGTTATTTATGCTAGTTCAAAAAAGATTGAGGTTTTCAGTTCTTCTGTTGTGTGCTGTAATGTGCTCATTGAGCCATCATTTATGAACTGATTTTGATTTTGAAAATAGTACATCTTTCCCTATCTATAGGTTTTCTATTTTTAGATACAGATAGATAGAGAGAGAAAGAATTGGGTTTGGACAGAAGGAGAACATTGAAATTGCTCCGATTGCTTCGTTCCAACTATATTAAAATATTTCTGAACTATAATTATTTAGGTACCCTTCGGGAAAACAGACTGCCTTACCTCTCTTATACGGTGGCAACATCTTTGGCGTTGCTGATATTCCTGGTTAATGGCAACCACTCGCTTTGTTTCCTGTTGTTTAAAAGTGATTCCAATATTGGGCCTTATCTTCTAGGCTAAAAATACTTGTAATTCACCTACTTAAATTTTAGGCTACTTTTGGCTGAGGCGGCGCTGAAGAGTTTCGAATCAGAGTCAGCTCTAGAGACGGCGGAGGCGGCGTTCGTAAGGCGAAACGATTACGCGGGCATCCGATTCGTAAATCGCTTGAAAGCTCTGCACTCCAATGCTCTCAAGAAAGCGGAGATTCTGGCTTATTTCAAAGACTTTGATGCCGCTGAAAAAATATATCACGAAGAGGATAGGCGGTAAAATTGCAGTAACATTTTGTTTGTCGTTGTGTTTTAGCAGTGATATCCCAAGGGTTGAGCGTTGCAACTTACAATCTGATGGTCACAAGTTCGAATCCTTGTCGGCTTGTACAAATTAAATGTGGGCTAATTATAGATTAATAGATTTAAAAATTTATAAAGATTTCGGTTTTTAAAGTAAAAAATAACATGCTTGACAAATCATTTGTGTACGATGTAGTGATGGGCTCACCTGTCACATATTATGGGAACTAATAAGCTCGGTAAAAGTGGACAGCATAAGCTGTCTCTGTCTACCCCGCTGAGTGTTTGTTTTTACTCCAATTTTTTTTATCAGTATATTTGTTACAGCGATTTGGCTATCGCACTGCGAAAGCGTTTAGGGCATTGGTTTCGTGTGGTAGAGTTACTGAAAATGTCCGTGAACACTACAGACGCCGAAGTGAAGCAGGCCTATATCAACATTGGCGATTACTACATAGACCGACAGATTTGGTAAGTAATTTTAAACATTACAGCATACCAGATATAGAATAGGGAAGAAGTATGTCGTCAGCGCGCGAGTTGAACGCAGAGCAGGAATACGAATGTGACCTTTTTTTTTTGTTCACGCGGGGGAATCTTTTTATAGACCATCCTCCGGTACCCTGGGTGGGCCCGGAGGGATGTGTGGGACTCGGCCTGGGCAGCCCCTACCCACTAAACGTTCCGCGAATGCCATCAGCCGTTATGAGCGGGGTGCTCCGGATCTGTCAGCGACAGGACACCCCAACGACCGGCCGGCCCCGGCAAAGACCGGACTTCAACCTCAAAGGGGACTTCTCCGGCACTCAGAGAAGTCCCGACGACGCCGAAGCATGCTGGGGCCAGGTACCCATCCTGGCCCCGCTTCGGATTACGGGGGCGGCAAGAGGAGGCGTTCGTAACGCCTCCTGCGCACCCCGATACGTCGCCTGCGGAGGGAGGGAGCCTCTGCGCTCCCCTCCCTGACCCGGTCGTCAGCCTCCTTCTGGGACATGACCGTCTCACAGAAGGAGGCGACCGCCGTCATACGAATGTGACCTAATCTAATTTTAATTATTGATAACCATAATGTGTGTCGATAGATTTAAACAATTCGTTAAGTTTGCCATTTTACATTAGGATGCCATGATGAAAAAGAAAACAAAATATTTATGACACATTTTTAATTATTATTACAGAAAACGAAATCAAAAAAGACGTCTAACATTTCTCGTGCTTGGCGATGATTTAAAACTCGTCGTTTTGTAACAAAACATTATGGACTCGGATCAGACATTATTAAAATCAAATAAATATCATGGGATCTAAACTTTATTATTAACGCGATAACATGGGAAATGTACGATAACTGTCATATCACTACACTGCTGGCGCGCGAGGGGTGGCGTGCGGACAGTGGGGAAAGATGCTCCCGCCCTTTACCTTACGTCGCGACTGCATTCAACTCGCGCTGACTATAGATAGATAAAGGTCATATTTGTATAACAATCTCTATGCTGAGTGGTGCTGAGAAGTTGATTAAATAATGTATGATATAATCTTGAAACAGTTTATTGTCCAATAGGACCGGCGCAATAGAATATTACTCTATGTCGAATAATACGGAAGGGTTGAAAAAATGCTATATGGCGTTAGAAGACAACGAATCATTGGCTAAATTGTTCACAGGATCACCGAAACATGCCAAGGTTTCTTTTATTAATTATATATAGTTCTTTTTTTTTTGTTAAATTATTTGTAACAAATAACTTCTTGTTATCTAGGATGGGACGACGAAACATGCCCTATCTAGTGACACTAATAACACCAGACGGACTTTAACTATAGTAAATGTAATACAACTGAAAAAGAGTGGAAAAATGCTGCAAGCCGCGGAAATAGCTTTTCAGGTAACTTCTGAAATGTTTAACAAAAAACGTTAGAGTTCAATCCAATATACTGGGCTGTCGCCTCAAGTTGTATAGTATGCTAACAACCCCAGTTAGATTCCCGGTGTGATTAATTTGTTAGTGTAAAGAAAACATCGTGAGAAACATGTGAAGTCCGCTAATCCACTCTAGAGTCGCGTGGCGGACTATGGCCTTATACTCTCTTTACAGAGGCCTGTTTTTTTTGACGTACTACACAGATTGGCCAGAGAAGCTGAACCTTGAAGCCTAGATTACTTCACCGGATTGTAAGGTGGCATAGCCCTTAGGTCGCTTAGCCTGAACCTCTATAGTTAGTAACTCGACACAAAGGTCTTCTTGGTGATGGGTAACCTCGGCGCGAAGGCCTGTGCCCAACAGTGTGTCATATATAAGGTGTAACTCTTTTTTTTTAACTATTAAATTTTTAAAGCTGGCAAATAGTGAGGCTTCGAAAACGGCATCACCGTCGCGCGTAAAGAAGTTGTACATCTTGGCTGGTCATCTTTATACTCAAAACTCCGTGGGTAATATAAATTAATATCTTATGTCTTATAATTCGCTTTAGATTAAACTTTCGCCATAGGAAATATCTCAAGATACATATATTAATACGTGTTTGCTATCTCATATTATCAGATAAAAGTAATCTTGGGTCTTGTCTGCTTGTATAGCGACATGATGTTGACTTACTTCGCCGATTGTCGCCTATTTTGCATCTCGTAATATGAAACAAAATAAAATATTAGACTAAACGCAATAATTATTTTAAAGAAAAATAATAACATCTTACGTACCTTTAATCCTAGCGTACACATAACAGAAATCACTATCCGATTTCCACAAGCTTATTAGGTTATATTTTTGACCGCCGCCGTCACACCGTCTGACCTGACTAACTGTCTGACATAATAACCTCTGTAAAATGCTTACAGCGTTTACTATCTGTGTCTATCCCGATACAAAGGGTTAAAACCACATGATATAAGCCCTTTATGTAATGAAGTACGCTGCTTGGTAAGAAAGCCGCAATAGCTTGACCAGAATTTGAGAGATCATCGAGGTCATATGCCGCTTCAGGTTGAACCTCTGTAGAACTTGTGTGCTACTCGGTGCAAGGGTTCATCAAGTGGGAAGCTCGGCTTGGATTGTTACACTATTCGCAATAGCATTCTAAAGCTAGGGCGCTCGAGAGGAATTATTAAAATTTTAAATTACAACTAGCTTTCAAGCTAGTTGTAGTTCTAGAATTTGCCACTTTGCCAGCGTTGGCGCAAGTCTTTATACAACGCACTTACGCATTAATTTTGTAGATATTTGTGGGATGTAGGATCACTTAAGAACAGGTATGTTTTGACTTCTTCTCCAATAAAAAAGTAGAATTGACCAAAGAAACTCAACGCTGCTGACATTAGGGGAGAATCTACCTGGACATTTAGTGTCTTTAAGCTACTAGTTAGGCTTATTGTGTGGCATTGTTCGTTGAGCAGAGGGTTCGAAGAGTCGCGAGGCGTTACGCTGCTATAGGCTAGCCGGGGCGCAGCACTGGCTGTGCGTGGCGGCGCGACGTGCGCGCTCGCAGCCGGTGCGTGCGGACGCCGCTCGCTGCGCGGCGCACCGCCTGGCCGCCGTTAGCGATGACCTGCACCCCGCCCAACACAAGCAGGTCATAACAAGCAAAGTACTAAATATATAAAACTAATAGTCGTTACGTTATATTATATTTTTTACTTAATTATCGCGAACTCGCACACAAATCAACGGGAACAGAGAGATTAAAACTTATTTTTTGCACTATATCATAAGTTATTAATAACGGTATAAAAGCTCGGCCATCTCAAAATCCGGGAAGTTTTAAAAGTGAGCTAATAAAGGCAGTAATAAAGGATAGCGATTGTTTTCTTGACAGAAATTAAATATTATTGTGTAATTTTTTTATTTCTTCAGATGTGGTGTGTAATTGCAGCCATATCGCTACAAGTGAGAGCGTTCCAACTGTGTTCAAAAGCTTTCATTCAATTGGAAGCTTTAGAGGTGTGTAAATTTCTATTATAATTATCCTATGTAAATCCTATCCGCAGCTTTAATTCCATCTTATACTTGAAACAGCTGGTACGTTCGACGCGCAATAACTTTTGGATTTCAAAACTCCATGCACTAAGATATTTTTATCCAGATTATAACATTTTGACTTCTTGAAGCACGACAGCTTTATGATGTAGTGCAGTCAAGAAGTGCTTCATTTCTATAGATGATAATTGAACCCAAACAACACTAAAGAAATTGCAGGTGCGTTGCCAATTTATTTAAACTGACCTCTTAATACAACCTCACACAATAGGCGAAGCGCCGATTATATATCTATATATATCTCTACTTATATACTGTAAGCTGATATTTAACTCCGGAATATTTTTTTCACAAGCAACTAATAGACTAATGGTTTTAGCTACGGTGTGCGAAACGTAAGGTTTAAAAACCATTATTTGGAATGGTTGAAAATAATAAAAGTTAAGTCATAATTACGTAAATTTGCAGCCTGACGTCTTCGATGGTCTTGCAATAGAAATTTTTACCCGATGTAAACCGACGGACGCCAGAGGAAACAAAATCGACTGCCCAAGCTGTCAAGTGAACATACCTGATTGGTAAGTTTATTTCATTTAAAACATTATCTAACTTATATTTAACACTAGGGATCCCCTCTCATTTCATATTGACTTATTACAGTTATTTACCATGTCAAATGGGAATATGTAATAGAAAATTATTATTATTTGTATATAGGTTGTTGTTGTTGAAGATTTTATGGCCTGGTAACAAGACCTTCCAAGCCAAGTCTTTTTTAAAATACATACACTTAATTCTTAGGTCTAAGATGAAAATTTGTATATAGGTTATATAATAGGTTCCCTAGATTAAAAATCAATAATATGTTAATTACTAAAAGTTCTGAAACATGCTACATCTTATTATATAAATTTTCTGTAATTTATGTAGAAATATAAATTTTTGTATATATATAGGTACATAAAACTAGTTGTGTCCTTATTTATTAGTATAGAAGTAGGAGCCTTCGTTTATGTAGTAGAAACGTATAAAAACTAAGTTGGATGAATAAACACAGGTATAATAGTTAAATTACGCGCGGACGCTTTCTCCAATTTCCGAATTCATAGGGCCTATATTGTCCAATAAATCTACCAATATAACAATCAACAAGAAATCTTAAATACAATTTTTAGTACTCCCCCTCAGTTCCCTCGCAGTGCAAGGCGATGGCATGGGCCAGCCGATGTCGCCTTCTTCCCGGGATACCCCAATTGACTCCATCCATACAGGCATTAGGTAGTTTGTGAATACAATTTGTACGTAACAAGGTGTATTGCGGTCAGGTCGACGAGGTGTTCGTCGTGCGGCGCGCAGTTCCCTGGGTGCGCGGTGTCAGGGCGCACGCTCAGCGCCGCGCACACTGTGTGGTCGTGCGCCACGTGCACTGCGAGCTCGCAGCAGCACGAACTCGTCTTACGGCGCTCCTGCCCCATGTGTCACATCAACATCACTTAAATAGAATGTATGAATAGTTTGTACTTTGTTAATTTAGAATAAAAGACATTTTAAGATTATGCAATACTTTAATTAACATTAACTATTCCTATTTAACTAGGTTTCATATATTTCCATATAGACGTTAAAAAGGCAAAATGACTAACAAACCGTTTTGGTTGATTTTATAGTAAAGGAAAACGAACCGTAAGCGTTTTTTATCAAAAAATCAAAATCAGTGGCATTTCGACAACGCCCAAAATGAAATGATTCCAATTCTATCACACGCACAAATAAAATACGATATGAGGCAATATATATTTAATATTTTATTGCCAAAATGACTTATTATTTTCTTTTTTGCTTTTTATCGTCGATATATTTATATATTCACATGTACGTATCTACATATATATATTTTGTTGTCACTCATCTTTTCCTTGATGATTAAACCTGGCAGAATTTTTTTATTTTTCTGTTACTCAGGGCAAACTCAAGGTTGACTGGTAGAGAATGCCACTAAGCTAACAAGATTCATCTTTCAAATACAGTCAAGGAAAATGATTTTTCCTTAGTTCCTGACAATTGATATTAACAATGTATTGTATGTTTTCTGCTACATATGTATTTGCTATAGTCGCTATAATATAATTTTCTGATACTTGATGTATCTATAAAGATATGGAGTAAGTGATTATTTTACACAATTTTACTAAATCTTTCGCTTTTGACCATGTAGATAAAGGTAGAAAGGAAATTATAATAAATTTAGGACATTATAATTCTAGCTTTTTATTACTATGTTTTTAATATTATCCTGTGATTATTCAAGAGTAATAATTATTAATCCCAGCCATAACAAGAATGTAGTTTAGGTGGTCATTTTAATTAACTGTTAATCTGTACTATCAATTAAAAAAGTTTTGACAAAATATAATGTTGGAAGTTCTTTGTTTTTATTTACTTGTACTAATCCAATCAGGTCTCCTTAGTAGAATCCACACCAGTCAGAAAATGACGATTTTCTTGAATCTATCTATCTACTCTATCAGCAGACACACATAAAATATGCAAGCTGCATGTCTTATGTGTGTCAGCTCAAGCGCCATTCTGATATTTGCAATATAAAACAGATATAAACCCGCAAAATGAAACCATGAAGTCAAAACTATTTCTTATCTGTTGTTGACTAAAGGAATGCCATTCAGTATCAATAAACTTAAAAAAATGAAACACCAATTGAATAATTATCATAATATTAACTATATTTATTAACATATTTCACAAAATGTATGAGCTTTTATATAGTTTCAGTAATTATCCTTGACTAGATAATTTTTCTAAGTTAATAAAAACTGTTGGTTAGTCAGACTAAGATAGTGCAGACTGTCAAGTTATTTGAAAACAAGGTTTGTACTGTATACTGATAATGAACTTTCATTGAAGATAAAGAACAAAAAGATCTGGATACAAATAATAATGAATTTACTAACAAAATAGAATGTCTTGGTATCCAAAATAATTAAGTTTAAAATCACTATGTATCCACAATCCCATTGTCGTCCTACCAAAACCATGTTACTATAACATCTGAAGATTATTGCACATAATTATTGTTTGGCATATCAATTTTAGAAAACTGTAAAGTATTTTCAATAATTTGAAATAATTCAGGTGGCTGTGGGATTCTTCCAGTCTCTAATTTTGACCAAAGAGGAATGTTATTCAGAGATATTTCAAATGCACCAGACGAGACTAGTTGTCCTTCAATCATGTTGGCCAGGAAGAACATCATCATGCATGCATATAGTTTATTTTCCAAACACCAACTCCACCAGCTAGGTTGGGGTTTATTCAGCCAAGCAAAAATGTTCACACCACTGAGAATACACATGATCAATATCATCTTGCCAAAACTCTGAAAATATAAATTCTATTTTATAAAACTGTATTATATGAGACAGTGTCACAATAAAGACCAAGCCAAAACAGAATCCTTTTAAATCCTATTTCTGCAGTATATTTTTAAAAGGCATCTACTGGATAGTACCTTTTTGGGTCACAAACAGGTTTACAAGTTCTATACCAGAGGAAAAGGGTATAGAATGCAAAAGAAAGGTTCAGTTTTCATTAGAACATTTATAACAAAGAAGTTCTTGCATTGTCGACATTTAAGTAGGAGATTAAAAGATAAATAAAAGGAAGAAAGAGAATTGATAGAGGATAAGAGAGGATGGTGCTTCCACCTATATCACTCCCTATTCATTATGAATGCAAGTGAGGCCTAGGCCTTGAAATTTTAAAATAAACACTTTTTAAAATTATATCCTTACATCATATTTAAAAAATTAAAATTTTAATTAAAACACTCTATCACCAACATGCAGTTAGTTCATTACTTATAGAACACCTGAAAAATATTTCTAAAGTAAAGATTAAGTTTAAATTTTTACAAAGATTAGAAGTTGTGTTATTCCAACTCATTTATTAATATATCTTTATTGTTCCGTCATACAAATAAATAATATAATAATGAACAACAAAAATATAATTCAATAAAGAAAAATGATATATTAAGTAAATGTTGTTAAAAAGTTTTCAATGTTGACAAAAGAAGTTACATTATATGTAGAACTTTCATGAATTTCTTGATGTGACCAACTGAGGCAATAATAACAAATAAAATTTAAACACTAGAATACTAACAGAGTGTTGTGTACTTATGTATTAGTATTATTTAACAGATAGTTATTCTGAAGTGTACTTCAGGTCTAATGAGTGCCAGACTAGAAGTTAAAAAAGCTTAAAGAAGCAAACATGCTATGAAGGGACCACAATCTTTACTATTCATACTATGAATTTTAAATATATTTCCTAAATTGGTATATTTATACAATAACTTGTAAGTGTTCTCTATCCATTTTTAAACACTTCAGTTTCAATATGTTATCTAATAACTATAAAAATATAAGGTAGTGTATATTAACCATTTGTTACATAGACTGTTTTATGTTTCAAAATTCATTAGATTTTTACTTACAATAAGTCTGGACAAATACATGTTTAAGCCTGGTGGATCATAGTTTGCACCAATAACGGATATTTCGGGATATTTTTGGTGAATAATGCCAGCATAGTCCTCAAACACTTTTCTGTAGCCACAGGAATAACTAAAAATAAATTCCATATAATCAAAGCATATAAAATTAGTAAAGCATAGAAAATAGTTACGAAATTTTGTAATGTAAGGCTATAAGATAAAGAAAGTGTTTTACATCAATTGCAACGCAAAATATGAATATTAATTAGGGTAAATATTTTCTATTGTTCCGCAATTTTAAATACGTACCAATAATAAATGTTCATAATATGACCCATTCCTTGACCAATTTTTGTTATGCTCTCAGCGTCATTTTCATTAGCCCTCGCGAAATTATCGGCCGATAAAATAAGACATAAGCTTAATAAGGCAACGGAGAAAGATAAGCAAATATTTGTAATAGACATAATGATATAGCGGGATATCGTTATTACGCTAATATATTTTATTTGCACAAGAAACGGGAATTAACTAATGTGGTTAAATTATAATATTTAGCTCGGTCTCTCTAATTCAATTATAAATTTGTCATTGAATAAGTGTTGCCAATAAATAATTTTGAACTCCCAGTATTGTGGTTATATTAACAACCTTTTTTGTCTATGGTCATTGTAAAATCAATGGCTATATTTTTCAATTCATTTAAAAAATAGAGAGGGAATCGAGCTACTGCTATAGTTTTTTTTTTTATCAAAGTCAAGTAATTTTTAGACATTAAATTTTGTTTGTAGACGAAATAATTAAAACAACATTTTTATATTACTTGGGTACCCAAATGTATTTTGGCTGCAAAATATATTTAAATTATCTCTTCGTTAAATACAAAATGTATTTCTCCATCAAAAATAGAATAGTAACTGTAATCAAGATGAAGTCTTCAAAATATTAGTAAAACACATGTCTAAGTCACAATTTATGTGTACAAAATGCAATATTACTAAGAAGCTCACAACGTAAGACCCATTCGTTATTTTAATTCTTAACCAGTTATATAACAAACGGGGTGCGTCTAGTACGTACGTATAAGAAACGATATCGTATTTATCAAAAATAATGTCTGAAAGTTTGTGGGGCCATTTAATTTTCAAGGATTTCTTTACACTTTTTTTCTTTACGCGAGTGGCTTATGCTAATGCTGTTTCTTAAAGAAGAGGTTTACAGTTAGTCCTCTAAAATCTCGGCCAACTTTTAAAATCCAGTAAAGTTGTTAGTCTATAGCGCTAATATTTCCAAAGTAGTGGCATTAAATTAGGGTTGAATTACAGTAGCTCGTGGCTTAATCCCAGCTCTGGTTACAGAGATGAAACTATATGTACAAGTGCGATAACAGTATCCTATTATCTCTACAAAATAAAAAGTAGTATAACAAAACAAAATAATAACTATGCATACACAGTACATTAAAAACATTGATATCGTTATTCGAGTTCGACTGTCCTTGTATACAATAGGAGCAGAGAAGAGAACGGTTGGGCGAGGCGCACGCGCGCTTGCATTTTTGCTATCACGAACAATGAAGAGGTGGCTTCTGCCTTTAAAACTATCAAAATTCTCCTATTCAAGACATGGCTGTATGGACTAAAGTCTTTTTCCCATTAGGGATAAATTAATATCATCGTAGGTAGTAGTATTAGTAGGAGGTTGTATGGATTGTATAGTGTTTGCTTTTGCTTTCTTATTTATAAAAATAGTTTACATTTTTGTTAATATTACGCATTCCGTAAAAAAATAATCAAGTAATATTTTAGTGTATGCCCAATAACGTAACGTTCTTATAATGCCTCATAGTCATTGTAATCACGGAAATCATGAACACGATCACGGAAATCCAGAAGAAATAGGCATACACTATAATCTTTTTGAAAAAATAGATAAAGACAACCTGCAATGTCTGAATGAAAGTCGTGATGGTTCTGGAAAAACTGTTTTTAAACCATGGGAGCGACGGTTAGATGATTCCGAAGTTAGTATTGTTGCTTAAATTAATAATTTAGTTCAATAAATTTCCCTTACAATCCTCTTTCCCTCTCCTTACAATATAAATTAAAATATTGATTTAAATTATAGAAAGTCACATCAATTAAATATGCCTTTCTTTAAGCAAGGAATACTATAGGAGTTGCTGTTTACTTTACAATGTTGTGTTGGACCTGCAATGACACAGCTTTTTTTTATTACAGTATGTGGAAAGTGATGCCGATGAGGAGTTACTATTTAACATACCATTTACAGGCAATGTAAAGTTAAAGGGAATTATAGTAATATCAGAAGATTCTGAATCACATCCAGCTAAGTTAAGATTGTAAGTATAAAATTGTAATAATTTGCTTTGTATCAATATTCTCCAACATTTGGTTAGTTTCCCTAGTCCATTTTGTAGTAGAGCATTATTGTAAGGAACAAAGTTGCCATCATGCCATTTTAGTTAATAAGGATTTGTAGTCAATAAAATATTTTTTGTAAGTTAAAGTCACAGCTTTTATATATATAACATATGTTTCCCACTGTTGGGCGAAGGCTTTCTCCGTAAAGAGAGTATAAGGGCATAGTCTCCCACACGGCCCTAGTGTGTATTGGCAGACTTCACATGCCTTAGAAATTGTTCTAAGACATGTAGGTTCCCTCACAATGTTTTCCTTCACCGCCAAGCACCTGGTAAATCAGCACATAAAATTGCAAAAACAAATTTATTCATGCCGGCACCGGGATCGGACTTAGGTTGCTAGTAAACTATGCAAATCGTGCCAACCACCTGGACACTGAGCTTTTTTTGTTGTGTTATATGACTTAGCGTAACTCCACTCTGTCTCTGCGGACACTGAGCTACCACGGCTCTTTACACAGCTTTTTTCTTTGCAAGTAATATGGAGTGAATTACATGCTTAATGGCTTAATGACTTGTCATTGTCATGTCAGCAGTCAACTGTTGCAGGCTGATAATGATGATGATCCAGCTTTGGCCAGCTGCCCAGTGAAGATTGTTGCTCCACTTAGTCTGACGGTGTCTTGTACTGTTTTTATCTCTCTGCAGTCTCCACTCAAAAACTCATTTTAAGTATATTATACTATATATTCAGTCTTTCCAATTGTTTTTACTAGGTTTAAAAATAAACCTAACATGACATTTGATGATGTCTCTCTGGAGCCAGACCAAACATTTGAATTACAAAAGGATGTGGCAGGTGTTTTGGAGTATACTCCTAAGTAAGTATAATCATTGCAGGTTTTTCTGATAAGTGTGTATAATGCCTATTCTACTGTAGATGGACTACATCCAAAAATTAAATTAAAATTTAAGATTTCTTTCAAAGCTTAATTTTTAAAATCTTAGTGGTACTAGGTAATCCTTTTTCAGTTTCATACATACATAAAAATTTGTACCCAACGTATGGCTCATGGGCTCACAGCCAGCTTGTTTAGATTAATAATATTATTTAATAAACATGGTGACAAGCGGATAGCTCTCTCTATCTACCCTGCTAAAATAAAGGTTGAAAGAACGTACATATGTTTTGTTAAAGAAAATTAGCAGTATTTTTTATTCTAACATTCTTGTTAACCATTCCAACTAAGCTTGTGCTAGGAGGTGGTTTACGTCAATAGTTAAATGGTGCATTGGAACCTACAACCTTATGATTCGCATACCATACCCTAAACCATTAGGCTATTGATGCGAGATTACACAATAATACAATATGAAAAAATATTGTACTAGTATTTCAATCTTTATCATATCAATTTGAATTATGTAAATATAATTTACTCATATTTACATACATACATAAATTTTAAAATGGTTTTGAAAAAAAAAAATTGTTAATTTTTATCAAAATCTCATTGAATCAGTATTCATTGAATTTTAGAAGTTGAGTAATGTTTTACATATTTTGTTTTTGTTGCAGAATAGTTACTTTTTCATCTGTATCCCACTTAACAATGCACTTTTCTGCTAATTTTGGTGCGGAACAACCAAAATTTATTATATTGGTTTAAAAGGTGAATGGACAGCTAGTCACAAGCATGGAGTCACAATCTGTACATATGAAGCAAGGCCCATGCTTGATGATCATAAGCTAAAACATTTAGATTCAGTCAGCAGACCAATAGAATGAAATGAGTACGATGAAATGTTTACTTCTCTTTGTGATACACTACATGCTGTATTTAGTATAAATAAATTGGTATAATATGTTTAGTTATTTAATTTCACTGCCTTAACATTTATTTATAATAGTTGATTTATCATTAAGATTTGTTTAAATATCATCAAGAATAGAGTACAGTAAGTAGTAAAGGTATTATACAGGATATAAATTTAAATCTTTTGATTGCGGCCACCTTTCAGTCAGTATGCTGTCGCAAATAGTGTAACTGGGCAAGCCGAGGTTCTCCATTGAGTACCCATGCACTAAAGTTATTCATACTAGCAGTTCTGACAATCCGGCCGGGATTTGAACTCTACCTGTACAATCGTAAGGCCAATACTTAGCCACCAGACTATCACTGCTATAACTTATTATAGAAAAGGAGAATTCCATTATTAATTGAATGAAAATCGCATTTTATTGGCTTATGGTTTTATAATAATTAATAACACAAGAGATTCTAAATTTTTCATGTTTATTGACCTACATAAAACATTCATTATAAAATATTATTATTTACAAAATGGGTCATTCCAAATGTTACTCCTGTTTAAAGAAGGGCTTCATCCAATGAATTAGATATCGACAATATAAAATATTATGCAATAAATGACTAAAATAAAGTGGAAAATTATTGCCTTCATATTTATAAAATATTTACTAGGTCTAGTATTCCGGGACATAAGATTTGATACTCCATACATCATAAGCTATCTTCATATAATATCATGTATCTAAACCATCGGGCGAAGTTAATAACAACGTTCCCACATACAAGAGAAACACATACATTAATGTACATGTCTCTTATACAAATCAAGTAAACTGTCTAATGCATCCTTATACAACTACAATTTATTATAATACAGAGATGGCAGTGACAGTGAGATTTTAATTATTCCTCACAATATCTTTATTATTTATTAAATGTACTTAAGTAGATTAAAAATATCGTTGTAAGCACCTTAATTATTGTTTATAACGTGAGACTATATCGTTTTAGCTTCAAGCGACTCGCTTTATATTTCTGATGTGTTGACGTCGGCCACGTGGGTAGCCAGGTCTTCGGTTGATCCGACGGTATGGTGGACCGCGCACTACTGCGATAGGCACCGCTCTTATATCGCCATTCTGATAACTGGTCGCAATCCGCGGTCCCGGCATACGTCTTATGCACACTGCACACCTTTAATTGAAATATATATTATTATTTAACCAAAAATTCAAATATATTCTGTCTTGAAAACCAAAAACATTTTCAATTTACAGTAACAAAATATTTACGAGTAAAAACAAAAACCGACAAAATAATCAAAAAATTAAAATTCGAAATCGATTCATAAATAGCGGCGGTATGAGCAAACGTTAAAAAATCAAAACAGGCCACGACATGAGCATCGCTAAATTGTGCAAACCATTGCAAGCGATTTAAGTAAAAGATATTCTTTAACTTTAATTTGTAGTTAAATTAAAACCATAATTTATAGTAGTGCATAAGCCAATTTGACTTCTTGTCAAGTTCTCATTTTTATAGAAGAAAACAAGAGAAAAACAAGATGTAAGGGAAATTCATAAATATCAATAATCCATATATTGAGTTTGACATACCTGCTGACTTTGGACAATTTATCTTCTTTAAGAGTTTGTTGTTGGGGCGCTGAGAACATTCTGTTATCATCAATGGTAGACAACCAATAGGAAACTGCTGTAGCGAAGTAGTTACACCGGCCAAGTCCATTACATTCGATAAATGGACGTGTACGGAACTCGTTCAGACAAGATCCGGGTGATATAAGGCTTTGGCCAGCTGCATCTGCCCCTGCCGTATGCTGTTAAGCAAGAATATAAGTTAAAAATGGGGGGTCAGAATGTTATGAAATGTAAACATGTGTGAAACCGACATCGGCTTCAAAGCCAATCGTTCGTTAAGCTCTATTACGCGCCCTATTTTAATATTTTTATATTGCGAATTCATCAGAGTTATTTCGCGATTTTCTGATGCCTGTATTCTTTTTTTTCTGGTAGTATTGTGCTAACTAGTTTTGAATTGTCATTAACCAATTAATATCACAATCAACAAGAATTTATAAGTTTTAATACGATTTTTAGTTCCTTTGTATATGTACCGTATTCAAAGTGTTAATTATGGTAAAAAATTATTATAATAATATATGCTATAACATAACATTCATACCATTAAAAAGCTGTAGCCAATCCATAATTCATCCCAACCTTGCGGACATGTAGGCACTTCACTACTTTGGCTATGTATGGCGATTGTTCTTGTAGGTGCTTCACATACATGACATCTAAAACATTAGGCAATCGGCTCATAAAATATAATTTCTTATAATTCACAAAATCTGCATTCAAACGGATGTTTGCTCTTAAGGACGCTGTAATAACTAAATAAAATTTAATAAAGAGCTTAGAAAGACGAATAAGAATATGGTTTGAAATTTTTAGAACTCAAAAACAACAAGGTTAGCAAAGTAACACAGGCAAGGAAACAAAAAAAGACTTCAAATGCGCTAAAAATGGAGTAGAAGTACTTAATTAATATTGTAAGTAACAAAAATTGGAAAAGTCTTATAGGCTAGTGACGGATTATACGGACGACAATAAATTATTACAATGTTTTGGAGTCTACATTCCCTTTATTTTTTCAGTTTTGCGCTTGTTGTTTTTAGAGAGTATACCCATCAATTCTTGATTTATCATAAACCCACTAATATCTCGATCAACAGACATATTTGTATAAGACTTTTAGTTCTCTGGTATAAATTCTGAACCCTATTAAAATTCATATTAAAATTGTTGGAAAAGTCCTATGCCAACAATTTTAATATGAAAGTGAAAAAAACCCTTTTCAAACAAATTAACTTTAAATATATAAGAATCGGTTCGTAAGTGATATAGCTACGAGTGCGTAAATATTAATGAGTAAATACAAAAACCGACTTCTAATGAAATCAAACGCTATTACGCGCAGACACTTTTTATTTCCGAGTTATCATAGTTATATTAGACATAGACATAATACGAAGTTCTAGTGCAAATATTCTTTTTGGTGTATCACGTCCATGTTCATTGTCATTATGCAGTACTTACCTAGTCTTGGAAATCTTTTCAAATAAAATTTCAAATGTTTCATTAATGACCGCGCTACGTGTGCACAAACATTAAAAAAATTGTGGTTTCAATTGGTTGACATAGAACCTTGGGTTCCGAAGATATACCAGGGAACTGCCATAAATCGCATGGAAGAATGCTGTTTGATTGTTATATTGGTAGGTTTATTATAATCCAAGACTAAGTAAGTACTAAGATAACGACAACGAGCATGAATGTGTAGAAGAACAAGGATATAGGCGCCAGAACTTCGTAATATAAGCATCGTATATCATATAAGCAAGAGGGCGTCCGCATGTTTATCGTTTGATTCGATTACAATACGTAAATACACATGACTTTTGCACAGTACGCTAACATTTGTTGACTCGGGTAATCAACAATTTTCGGTACCGGTATTAATGAAATTGTTTGATGCAATAAGTACCGTTATCCACGGCCCCGGAGGTGAAAGAGGGCAAAGCGTCTCGAGGGCGTCTCACAGACGTGAAGTTCGACAATACGCATTAGGGGTTGGGCATGGCAGACTATACCTTAATCATTTATATTTTATTACGTTACTGAAATAAACCGGTTAGAATACACTCCTCAGATACGAGTATGTATTTAAATTAGTGTGATATCTAATAATTACCTTGAAATGTAAGAGCCAACATTTCTTGCTTGAATGGGAGTCATAGCTGGTGGCATAGGTTCGGGTGTGGACAGCCAGAAACTGTAGTCTTCTCGTTGAGCAAAGTCACAAACATCGTTGATATTGCAGAACATATAAGGCATTGTCGAGAATTTTCGTAGACAACTTCCAGGAGCACCTGTTTGACATGGTCAATATAATACATGCTTTATGTCGCCTAAAATAATAAATATTTTTATGGATTTCATGTAAATAATTTATTAATTTCTAATTATACCAACCTAAATCTTGCCCGTGTGCTTTAGCATTCGCAACTATGTGAATGAGAGAAAATCCATCCCAAAGAGGTGATGTTCCAGGTGGACATTGTGGGATCATGCTTGTCTGTGAATGCACTGTAAAGTAGAAACCTCTGGATTTAGGTATTGGTGGCGATGGTGCAGGTCTACCTGGGGCACCTGGTCTTCCTTGTTGTCCATCAACTCCTAACGGGCCAATGTTTCCTTTTATTCCTTGAGGGCCTGGAAGTCCTGTACGTCCCATAATGCCAGTTACACCGACTTCTCCTCTTTCGCCTTTAATGCCGCGTTTTCCACTACGGCCCTGAATTCCGGGCATTCCATCTCGACCGGGACGTCCAGGGAATCCTTGAAGACCAAATTCACCAACAGGGCCGGGCAATACTTCAGAGGAATCAATAGTTTCACCTTGATCGCCTTTCATACCTCTAAATCCTATAGTACCTGGGAATCCAGGCAATCCCGTGTCACCAGTTTCTCCTTTATCGCCCTCAACCCCAGTCGAGCCTGGAAATCCATCGAATCCAGCATCCCCTATGTCACCTTTTTCTCCTTGGGAACCTTCTAATCCCTGCCATCCTTGATCACCTCTTTGTCCCTTTGCACTAAAGAATGAGCCTTGTTCACCTCTTTCTCCTACTTTTCCTGGTAATCCAGGAAATCCTTCCATACCCCTAGGTCCGGGTGTACCGGGCGTACCTTGCCTACCGACAGGTCCCTCCATGCCTACAACACCTTTAGGACCCTGAAAACTGAGGCCTGGAGGACCACGTTGTCCAATAGGGCCGGTTATACCAAATTCACCTGGGGCACCTTTTTGGCCCATCCGTCCAGGCCATCCAGGAAGTCCATTAATACCGGCCCTACCTTTTTCTCCTCTTTCTGCGTCTCTTCCGCTTAAGCCAGGCATCCCAGGTGCACCTTCATCGCCTATTGAACCCTTTATACCAGGCCATCCATCGTCACCAATTTCTCCTTGAAAACCATAATCACCACGTTCACCATTAATTCCCTTTATTCCGTAGTCACCGTCGTCTCCAACTTCTCCTTTTATTCCAGGAATTCCGTCCATTCCTATGTCTCCGATGCTACCTTTTGTAGCTGGCAGACGGATAGTTGTACCCATATCCCCACGTTCACCTTGCAAGCCCATTTCGCCCGTCCATCCTGTTTGACCTCGTAAGCCTTCGTTTCCTGGAAGTCCAGGTCTACCGATAATACCTGGTTCTCCTTCCATCCCTAAGTCTCCTTTCTGTCCTGCGAAGCCTCTTAGTCCTGGCAAGCCCATTTTTCCTTTTAAACCATTAATTCCATTTCTGCCAGGAGTTCCAGACTTGCCTGGATATCCTTTATCACCAATTTGTCCTGGAAAGCCTATTAATCCTATAGCGCCCAATTCACCCTTACTTCCTTTAAAGCCAAAAGCTCCTACTAAACCAGGCTCTCCTTGGGCCCCTTTTTTACCATTATATCCTTCAAAGGATAATCCAGGATTTCCTGATTCTCCTTTTAACCCTTTTGTTCCTGGAATTCCTGGGATGCCAAATAAGCCATTAAGGCCTGGTTCTCCGATGTCACCCTTCATGCCAGTAATTGCATTTTCACCTTGCAAACCTTGTTGGCCGGTAAATCCTTGGTCTCCTCTTTCTCCCTTAGTTCCAGTTAAACCGTCGAATCCAGGTCGTCCTTGTATACCTCGGTCGCCTTGCATACCCTTAAATCCTTCAGGTCCTGGTAGGCCCACAGTGCCTGGTTGTCCTAAATATCCAGGGGCGCCAAGCTCGCCGCGATCGCCTGTTTCACCATTAAATCCGGGTTTTCCCATTTTTCCTGGGAATCCTGGAAAGCCAATAGCACCAAAATCGCCAGGATATCCTTGAAGTCCTACACGACCCGCTTCTCCTTTCATGCCTTTAGGTCCTACGTCTCCATCTAAACCGTTCATTCCTTGTAAGCCGGTATCTCCAACTTGACCCATTAGTCCTTGGAATCCTGGTCGTCCAGGCATACCAGGCATACCTTGTACTATGATACCTGGTAATCCTTTTCGTCCCTACAAATTAAAAATATATTAAATTCTTTGCATCAATCGTTTTAACTTGCTTCCTATTAGCTTGGCATGTTTGTTTTCAACAAAATCTTTGTACATGTTTTTATCCTAATTCTTAACGTTGAAATTTAATTGTAAATTTGCACACTTACCAAGAACCTTTATTTTTTTTGATTAAAAAAAGCTTATCAAGAACGTATGACAACACCACAATTTATATAATTTATTATCCCATTGTCTTCGCCAGGGTATTCAATATCAGCGGTTTTAAAACTATTGGAATTCATCTCGCCACCCAGAAACGGTCGCAGAATAATTTTCCAAGCGCAATTTTATTACGTATATATTTCATGAGAAAATTAGTCGTATAGTGGTAAGAGCATGGAGTGCTTGATATTAAGTATTACTAATACTATTTCGAAATGCCAAAAGTTAGTGTAAAAATAAATTCATTTTCTAAGATGATGACATGATCAGCATTTCTAGTCCTCTAATACTCTTACATCTAACAGGGACGCGCCTACCACTAGATATCGACAACGCCATTCCTTCCTTCCGAGCCTTCGAGTATGCCAGGCGCGGCGCATGTTCCTTTCCTGATTTATAGGTACGGCAAGTGTCGTGGTTACTGCCATATTGCCATTTATAACTGAATATAAATTACAAATATACTTACTTGTGGCCCACGAGGTCCTTCTGGACCATCGTCACCTCGTTCCCCAGGTTCACCTTTAATTCCAGTTTTTCCAGAGCGACCTGGTGTACCGGGGTAACCAGATTCACCAACGTCGCCTTGTACCCCTCGTTCACCGAAAATACCCATTTCACCATATAATGTAGCCAGACCTATATCTCCCCGTGATCCCTTTTGCCCTTTATTTCCGTTAGAACCATTGACACCACGTTGACCACGTGTACCTGGCTCACCACTGGGGCCCATTTCTCCTTTTTCGCCAACAAATCCCTTTATTCCAGTAGGGCCTTGTATAGATCTACCCTGTAATCCTTGGTCACCAGGCAAACCTTTGAATCCCTCGAATCCGATGTCACCTCTTTCTCCTTTTTTTCCACGCTCACCTATACGAGATGGTTATTGATGAATAAAATTATTTTTTTTGTTTTAGTTCAGTGATCATTCAATAAGATTAGGTTTATAACGACCCAATACTAGTACAGTATTCCTTAACAACAGCGAACATGAAAGTGGAAGAAAGAGAAAACATGCACCTGAATTTCTTAGTATAACCATGATATTTCCGTTAGCGCAAGCTATCATTTTTAGCTTAGATTGGATGTTGGTTTTTGTTTTTACTCGTAAATATACTGGCCTCTTAGAACTGAACCTCGCAGGCCGCAAATCATTACAGTTTTAGAGAATAAGGTTTTAATTTCAGTGTTCCACACTTATCTACTTGCCCATGACTTCTAAGACGTCTCTAGTCCAAGCAGTGGCAAAATCATTAAGCTGTAATTATCATTTAATGTAAGCAGTATTAAAATACATATATTATATTGTTGAGTTACGAATGTATAGAATTTACAAACCTGGTAGTCCAGGTATTCCGGGAGGACCTCTTTCACCCTTTACGTTGATGCCATTTTCTAAAGAATCTCCAACCTCTCCGTCTAGACCAGGTTCGCCTATGTCTCCAGCTTCACCTCTAAAATATTAATGTAATGATCATTGTTTAATTCGAAAGCAAAATTTAATAAATAATTTCTAAAAATCCATCCTAGACACATTTTTTTATAGAAAAAACAGGTAAGATAAATAAAGTTTTCCTAGCCTCAATAAAAAAAAATAATCAGAATTGTATACAGGAAAAATTATATGTTTTGCTGAATCGCAATAATTTTTGTCCTTGAAATATAGACGAATTTTTATGATTAGCAACTTATCGGCTTCAAACTAAAAATATTTATAAATGTGAATTACTTTATTCCAGCATCTCCTTTCTCTCCACGAAGGAATTCTTTCGGTATACTAGCAGGTAGTCCAGGCCACCCAGGACTACCATCCATTCCTTTGAACCCTTCACGTCCGTGAGTTCCAGGATTTCCAAAATCTCCTATTTGGCCTTTGTTACCAATTGGTCCGAAGTCTCCTCTGTTTCCAGGTCTACCTGCATCACCAGGGAGCCCTGGTGCTCCGATGAATCCTGCCCAAAAAATAGTCTACAGTACACAGCATATTTCATTCCTAAAAATTCAATTATAGAGGGCTAACTTTATCAACTGCACGTATTTTAGATTTTTGTAGAGTATTTAAAACGTAAGTAGAATACAGCAATGCTCCTAACATCGCTTATCCATAAATTACCTGTAAAGCGTACCTTGTAATAAAAAAGGCAATAACGCGAATAGGTTTATAGTCTCTTCGTGGAGTGCGATTGAAAGTGACGGAACTCACAATTAGTAGGTGTAGTCCACTAATTGTTTTTTTTTTTTTTTTGTTCACGCGGGGGAATCTTTTTATAGACCATCCTCCGATACCCTGGGTGGGCCCGGAGGGATGTGTGGGACTCGGCCTGGGCAGCCCCTACCCACTAAACCTTCCGCGAATGCCATCAGCCGTTATGAGCGGGGTGCCCCGGATCTGTCAGCGACAGGACACCCCAACGACCGGCCGGTCCCGGCAAAGACCGGACTTCATCCTCAAAGGGGACTTCTCCGGCACTCAGAGAAGTCCCGACGACGCCGAAGCTTGCTGGGGCCAGGTACCCATCCTGGCCCCGCTTCGGATTACGGGGGCGGCAAGAGGAGGCGTTCGTAACGCCTCCTGCGCACCCCGATACGTCGCCTGCGGAGGGAGGGAGCCTCTGCGCTCCCCTCCCTGACCCGCTCGTCAGCCTCCTTCTGGGACATGACCGTCTCACAGAAGGAGGCCACCGCCGTCCAAGACCTGTCGCTCGAGACCATCGCAAGAGCGAGGCTCGGAAGCGACAGGTCTACACCACCGATGGCAGATACCATGTCATGGCGCTGCGCTGCCCATCTCGGGCACACCTCGAGGGTGTGCTGGGCAGAGTCCACCGCAGCACCACAATCATGGCACCGCTCATCGGCCTCCCGGTGGACCGTCCGACACAGGTAGTCCCCGAAGCACCCATGCCCCGTGAACACCTGCGTCAGACGGAAGGTGAGAGGTTTGCGCTTTCTGCGCATCCAACGCTCTAGGACCGGGCGCAGAGCACTCGTCGTACGGATACCGTACGAGTGATGCGCCAGGTCCTCCTCCCACCTTCGGCAAAGTGCCACCTCTCCTAGCCGACGGATCCGCCGGACCTCCTCTGGCAAAGGGTTCTCTCCGAGGGCCCTCCTATCCGAGACATAGTCGGACACCTCGGCGAGAACCCCTTAGTCCACTAATTGCGACTTAATCCTGACGAACCGAACAATCCTTTCAATTATTGCCTGGTTTGCTTCGTATATATCATTTTTTTTAAAGCTAGCAATATTTCTTTTTTTCTTTCAGAAATATTACTAACAATCTTGTTAACCATTCCAACTAAGCTTATGCTTGTGCTAGGACATGGTTCACGGCTATTGGCGCTTTATTTAGTATAAAGCTACACTTGACTATCTAGTGTTTAAGAATATTATAACCCGTTCAGCAACCATAGTTCAAAATAACACCTCTACTTATTACTCTGCCTAATAAGATCGGATAAAAGCGGATAGTGATTGCTATCTACGTCTACCCCGTCATAGCGAAAAGTTATTTTTTGTTGTGTTGAATATTTTAAAGTTAACTTAATATTTCTCGTAGGTAAAGAGTTTTCCTACCTTCATATCCTGGCGGACCTCTTTCCGCGAGGGTCAAGTCGAGCGGTGGTCGAATAAGTTGCCCCCTTCTCCCTTTTGTACCTGGTAACCCCATCATGCCTGATGGACCACGGTTTCCTTTCGTTCCTTTTGGTCCTGGCAAGCCAGATGTACCAGAAAAGCCCATTTGCCCGCGTGGTCCCGGTAAACCATCGTAACCCGGGTATCCTTTCTGTCCTGGAAAACCTACGTCTCCTTTTTGTCCTTTAGGCCCAGGTAAACCTGTTTTTAAATTAGAGTGAATTTAACGAATTAAAGAAAATATTAAATAATTATAATATCATTATTCATCATTGCCTTCGAAAAAAAAAAATATAGTATGAAGCTTTTTTAAATTAAGCTCGTATAAAATATACTACTAACATACAAAAACAAAATTCCTTACCTGATACACACCATGGACAGTCATCACCTCTCTGTCCTTTCGGTCCTATATATCCTGGACGGCCAGGGTTTCCTGGATCACCAAAAATACCTGGCGGCCCTGGTGGTCCATCTTCTCCTTGTGGTCCCATTCCATGTACTCCGCGACCAGGATATCCAGGTGGACCCATAAATCCTGGTTCGCCTCTTTCTCCTCGTTGTCCAGGTATTCCGTCAACACCGGGCATTCCCTCTTCACCTTCAGGACCTGTGACTGTTAATCCCTTAAAACCTTTAGGGCCTAATAAACCAGGCGAGCCTGGTCTGCCTGTAGGACCACGTGGTCCTGGTAAGCCTTTGAAGCCTTCACTTCCTGGTTCTCCCTTAGGGGAAATTCCAGGATTTCCTGCCCTACCCGGAAATCCCTTGATTCCCGGAAAACCGGGCTGCCCCACGAAACCTTGAGGCCCTGGAAGTCCATCAAGACCTGGGGCTCCCATTGGTCCTGTTTCACCTAATGGACCTTGAGGTCCCGTTGAAC
Source organism: Meandrusa payeni (assembly GCA_029286785.1). Classification (NCBI taxonomy): domain Eukaryota; kingdom Metazoa; phylum Arthropoda; class Insecta; order Lepidoptera; family Papilionidae; genus Meandrusa; species Meandrusa payeni. The sequence continues at coordinate 9,235,106 of JAGSMX010000012.1, read as the reverse complement.
CAGGTAGTAATGGTTCATTATATCTTTCGTCAAAAATTCCCGGTTTTCCCATAGGCCCCTGTTTCCCTGGAATCCCTGGTCTACCATCTTCTCCAATTTCTCCACGTACTCCATCCTCCCCATCGATGCCAGCAAAGCCAGGTGCTCCTTTATCCCCCTTAGGGCCAGGAGGACCATCTTTTCCTCTGTTGCCAGGCTTACCCCTAGAGCCATCTTCACCTTGATCTCCTTTGTAACCTTGTGCTCCATACAGCCCGTGTGGACCCTAAAAGAGACGAATGGATTACCTTTAAAGAAGATTTTTCCCCTAGCTAAAAGCTATCATTAAACACTATTTTACTTACCATTGGGCCTCTTGAACCCATATCTCCTTTTATCCCCTTTTCACCTTGTAATCCTTTAAGTCCTTTCTCTCCTTTGTCTCCTCTAGCTATTATGCTTAAATTATGTCTAAAAGTATCGATGTTAACTATTATTGCTGGTCTTCCTGGCTCGCCAATTTCTCCTTGATTGCCTTTATCTCCTGGGGGGCCTACGACTAATTCACCGAGATCTCCTCTATAACCAGCTTCTCCTTTTAAACCCATTATCCCCTAATAAAAAAAATCAATTTATTTATTGGTAACATACAAAGAACTTGAGATGTTTAGACTTTAATAAGGTTCACCTTTTCACCTTCTTCACCGCGGGGACCACTGTCTCCTCTCCAACCTATTGGTCCAGGAGATCCAGGCAATCCAGGATTACCATAATCTCCGGAAATTCCTTTAGCACCTCTAGAATTAACCCCTCCTTCACCTGCTAAACCTTGAGACCCTTTTTGTCCATATGGCCCAGGCAGACCCCTGTCCCCAGGAGGTCCTTGTAATCCAGGTGGTCCAATAACACCATCAACGCCGCTGCAACCGTCCAAACCAGCCACTCCTCGTATTCCTTCCAATCCGTAAGGTCCCTAAACGTTAATATTAAAATTCTAATTATATATTGAAAAAAAAATACACATTTTTTTTTCATAAGTAGCCAAGGAGCACGCAGCTTGCTTAATTCAAAACAATATTTACAATAAACAATTTACATTACTTCAGTAATTGCAGAAGGTCTTTCAGAAAGGAGATGACTTTTTTCTCGGAGGCCTTGAAAATAATATCAATTTAAAAAGTCCGTCCAGCAGGTGCCATCGTACTGACAATAGTGGCAGTGCAATGGCAACCAGCAGGTTTTGAAATTGAGGTGAAACGAAAGCTACTCGTGTTTTTTGAAGTTGTATGGGACTATACCCCAAGTCCGAGACTTGTTTCAACACAAACTCAAAAGACAAGTTTGTTATTTGGCTTACCTAAATAAAGGTCGTAATCAAAAAATAATATTATAAAATACCTGAGGACCTGCGTATCCTGTAATCCCATAAGGTCCGTCCACGCCCTGAAAATAATCAATTTCAGTATATCAACGTAAATGCAAATATTCTAAAGTAAAACAATCTAGTCAAAAACTTTATTTTGATTACCCGTTCCCCTTTATCACCAATATCGCCTTTTTCTCCCCAGTCACCTGTTTCGCCTTGTATACCCTCACGGCCTTCAGGTCCATCATCTCCGTAATCTCCTTGCGGACCAGGAATGCCGGGTGGTCCTGGATCCCCGCGGTCTCCCACCAAACCAGAGCAATCGCATACTGTCTGATTGCACACGACCTATTCAATGAAAAATGTTTTAATTCTCTACTTAATACAAGACATATAATAACTTTTTATATAATACAAATGAATCTCTCGGACGCTTTGAAACATTTTAAAGTTTATCAACAGATCTAATTGAACTGTGCTATTATCTAACTAACCACTTCTACAAATAGAAAGCAAAAACTTCAAATCAAGAATTTTATCTACGCCTATCAACAATGTGGGTAGTACTTAAAATATCAATCAATCAATACAACTCATAAATAAAACTTTGGTGTCGTCGCACAGCAACTTTATCCAAATATTAAATAGTTTCAGCATTCTCAAAAAACAGCAATCTCTATCATCTCAAATTTCCGAAATAGCTGTACCTTATTTTATTTTAGTCAAAGCTTTCTACCCATATTTTCTCTTAATATTGTTGTTCTTTAATATCATTATTCAGTCACGCCTGGTGTACATCTTCAAAACATAGATTTTATAGATTTTATTTTCATGCTTATTTTGAGAATACCTAACTTTAGCCTCATCCCACAAGTCTGTATACATAGTCGTATATATCGTGATAATTTCGTTTCGAGACAATCAATATTTATTATTTCCTATTTATATTTATTTTATTATTAAAAATCTATAGTGAATTCTACTTCACCACACTCACACTTATACGACCGAATTTGCGGGAAAAAAGCTAATCACATACTACATTCTTATGAACCGTAACTATAGCATAATGTGCGTGCCTTATCATGGGACCTCTGACATACATACAATAAACAGAGCAAGTAGAAGACATTACACTTCCTACTTCTTTATAGAGCATGAAGATAAAAGATTTTAATGTAAAACTTTGCAATTATATTTACATCGGATAATATTACAAAGCTTCTTTGCCTTTTCAGCCCTTACGCCACCCTTTAACCTAATATTATAAGTGGTTATTCGGCATAATCGGCACGGTCGGAAAAGTACTATAACGTACTATAAAGTGCATAGAAGTACATAATAGTCCTGAATCTCTAACGGTGAGCGAGGTGCTGAAGGTCTGTCTGTACCTTAGGAAAAAGCTCGGCAACTAGTCTAAATCATAATAAATAAAGTCCAGAAATTGTTTGAGTACGGCTGTGATAACTTAAAATCAGGGAAATTGCAATCTCGTTGGCATTTTTGATTTTAGTTAAAATTTAATCTTAAAACACAAGGGCTAAGGACTACCCATAAAAAATAATATCAAAAATTTTACAAGAAGTTAACATTTACAAGTATAGGCATATCTAGACATATTCTTGACTGCGCCGTTTCCTACTTTAACTCTAGATAAATTTTTACGTAAGCATATTCGTTGTCACCTCGTAAAAGAAGTTTCACTTCAAAACAGCACACAGTTGATACCGGGCATACTAAATGTAATATTATTTACATAACAGTAATTTTTCCATTACTGAAATATCAGACTTGCGTAGCATTTCATTATTCGATGACACGCTGAAATTAGAGTTGCTCTATGCCGCTTTCATAAGTTGCTATCAACGTGCATACTTTGTATGTAATTACAATAACTATATTCAAAATAAACTTCTCAGATTCAACTTTACAGTTTATAACTGTTTAATCGTACAGGAAATTCCTGGTTTAGGTGGCAGCGAAACATTAATTGTGTCAATAGTCATAGAATATAAAAATATTATAATAACAAAAATCTAATTGAAATAAATTTATAAATTATGTTTAACAAAAGTTTCAATTGTAAAATTTCTAAGTATAAAAAATAATAGCATTAAATTACATTAGATTAAACAATCATTTGTATTAAAAGCGAAAAATGATGTTAATTTTTGAATTTAAATTTTAATATTGATGTAATGAACATCCCTCAAACCAGAACGAAGTGCTTTGCTTCGTCTTTCATTACTCGTACAGTGCTACAAGAGTAGAGTGAAAAGGCATTTACTGGACACTCACGGCAGGGTCGTGGACGGAAGTGTCCAGAGATGATTGGTTCGTCGTTACCTTTACGCTTCGAAACCGTACCTTAATTTCTTATAAAGTAGAAATGAAAGATCAAGAACTTTCGGGAAGATACAGTAAGCACAGAAACTGTAGAAAGAAGACAAATCGGCTGAAGTTCTTGCCTGCTAATTTCTTTTCTTATGATATCGAGTAACTTTACGTAATTTACGGGCAGTGAAGAAAATTGAAATGACGAAGTTTGGAGTCAATTTCTATTCACTCATGAGTCCAGATTCCCGATGAAAACGATTAAATTATATTGCGAAGACACCTGACAGAGAGTAAGTACTGATCGCACAATATCGGTATAGAGGCACGCACGCCAGAGAATAATCATCAATAGGTACAATACCAAATTATCAGTTTATTCATAGGAGGAGATGAATTTGTTTTACACATCATAATGCCAACTTCCCTGCTGCATTCGTAGTTAGAGAATATCTTCAAGACGTTGGAATCAATGCATCTTAATGAACTACATTGTAACAAATATCCATGATATCTTTTTTGCGTTCTATAAATTTGCTAATAAGTGAATTCGAATATGAAAAACAGATTCAAATATTTGAACAGTATGTAAACAACACTGAGTGGAATTCGCCGTATTTAATTGTCATCCCTAAATGGATTTTGCAGCACGGTGTATGAAGGATGATGTCAGAATAAAATTACATCATTCTTTCATGAGTTTCTCTACGATGTAGATTGGACACAGCTGCTATAAAATTTAAAACAAGTCTGTCTACAAATCATCATGTGTTTTCGGACAAATGTATGTACAACGTACATATGTACGGGCGCTACCTATGTATACGCTACACATTGAAATAATGCAAATTTTACGGATTCAAATTATAAATCCAAAAAAGTCACAAAAATCTGGGTAAAAGAAGACATAGCTTACATGAAACATTATATAGTCTGCAGTCGGTGCTAATATTTATATGAATCTTTAATTTAAATAAACTGTAATAAAATGTTGTTTATTGTCTAGTTATAGTGATGTATTTATTTAGTAGTTATAATTAGTCTATGGGTTGAATATTTTAAAGGATTCTTTATTCGCTACCCTAGAAAAAATGGCGAGCGAGCTAGTTTGTCGTTATGTGGTCATTATTGTTATTGTTAGACGAAACTTGCCTTATTTGATTCGTGTTACGTGGAACATGGGGATATGAGACATCGTTTCCATTTATTAAAAGCGCGGTAGGAACAATATCAATTTGCATTTGTCGTCGAGATGGCTAAATCTGTATGACGACGCAATTTAATAGAATTGCACTTGTTAGCAGTTTTGAATTCTTAAACGAATAATTTATCGTTACCCCTTTAACGCTATTACTATTATGAGAGAACAGGCAACTAACAGATATGACCATGAGGACGACATAAATTTTTTGTACAATTTGGACGTCAAAATAACTCAAATCTACTGAACACAACTACAAATCACGACGATTTAAGATAGCGCTAATACGGTACCTAATATATTTGCTGTTTTTAAATGATTAACCGTGGTTAACCCGCAGGCTTTTAAAACGTGAAAAGTTGAACCTCCAATATGCGTAACTCACCGCACGTGAAGGACCCTCGGTTTAGGCCTGTAGGCGATTTTCTAAATAATATTAATATAATTTTACTAGGTTTGTAAAGGTGTTACTACTAAACTCCACTGGGTTGAGTCAAGTAAACCCTGGTAGTCTAGTGGGTCACCTCAAATTGTATAGATCGCTTGCAATACTAGTTCGATCAATTGTGTGCTTGCAATTTTAAGTGCTGATTAATCATGAGCTTGGCCGGTGATGATAAACATTTCTAGAATTTGTTTCTAAGACATTTGAAATCCGCCGACCCATAATAACGTCGTGTCGGGGACTATGCACTCGTATTCATTGTTAAAAAGTGATTATTCGAATTAAATTATACCCGTACTGAAACTCCCTTTACTCAAAATTTGATAAGTGTATTAGTACACAATAGTACACAGTAAGAGAATAATAGTAATAATATTAAAACATACATACTACTGTGAGATAAACACGCTCATACCCATACATACCCACACACACACTAAACTGTTATAATAAAATTGTGTTTATAAAATGGGATAAGGTACTGACTGCTGAAACACACGTCCAATAGTACCTAGCCTGCCTGTCCCTACTACTGATTGACTTTTACTATAAAAAGGTGATAGTTTATAAATGCACTGGCATTGCGAGCTGTAATTCCGGGCTAGTAAGCAGAGTTTCCGGGGAATGCGCGTGGGCGCTGCGCCACGTCCGGACGAACCTATCGCAGTGGTGACCTCATCACTAACATCATCAGATGCTGTTTTTATCATTACACGATTGTTTCCAAGCAAATTAATTTAATTACTTTTAAAGATCATTATTATAACAATAACAATATCACAATTACAATAACAACATCTGCAACGTGGAGCACTCAACTTCAGAAGTGGATATTTTTAGCAACTCATTTATTAGGTTTAAAACTTTAATTGTTAGTAAATTCTCCCGACTGGCTGTTTACTTCTCTTCAAGTTTGTACGTGAATGTAAATTGTAAATTATAATAAATTAATTATTCACGGCACTGTTGGTCGATAACAACTTGCAAAAAATATTTGATGTAACATAATAGACTATAAGAACTGTTTGTTGCCACAATAAAGAGAAAAAAATTGATTTTTTTAAGCAGCAGCAATAAAAAATAATTGTTTTGTGTTATGCATATTATGCCATATCATTAGGTTGATATTGCAATCAAATTGCAAGCTTTATTTAATTCTAACACCCTCTTATACCACTAATTTCACAACATTAATTTTAGCAATATTTTTATGCGTAAAAGGAAAACGAAAATTGCATGGGTAATATTCGAATCCCCGACCGTCAGATCGCGATTCCTTGGCTGAAATTTATAAAGCGTACTTTGACTTTGCTCACACTTAGCTCACTAGTCAAAGAAAATTTTAGTTCAGACTAGTTAGACTGTTAGTTATTTTAACAGACTTAAAAAAGGAGGAAGTTATCAATTTTTATGCACTCAAAACGCCGTCATTTATGATTTTTTGTTTGAAAGCATTTAGTTTTAATTAGGCCCCATATAAATGTTGTCCCTTCCTCATGACCCCACCTCCACAGACTTTTAATCCTTACTCTCCCTGGTTAACTCTCCTTTTGTATATATTTTATGTTCATGCATTAACGAAAATAGCATTAAACTTTACTTTCTGTCCATTAACCAACTAACCTTATGTATATATTGTGTTTGCCTTTTTTGTTTTAGATTTATCAACAGTGATCTTCGCGGTGAACTGTCTCAGCAATAACCACTCTACACTACTTAATGTAAGATTGTAATAAATATATAAAGGATGAGAGGAAAGGCATGGGAGAAAAACTGCCCTAACCAATCCACGTTAGGGGAACTAGAAATAGCATAGGCATAAAAAAAAAAAACTCTACACCTACTCTCTGTTAGATTTGATCCCTGTTCGTCTACGAAGCCCGCTATTTACATCAGTCACAAAAAAAATTGAATTGAATTGAAATTTTGTCGTTACGGTTCCCGAATATATATAAGAAGGAACCGCTAAAAATTGTATGAAAGAATGCACGTTGCACTTTTGTTAGATTTACGGCAATTAACGACTGGGTAAGTACTACGACTGGATAGAGACAGTAACACAAATGTGGAAGAAGAAAGAGACTATTGGCACCAGAACTCCGTATTATAACCTTACAAAAGAGAGGGTCCGTGCGCAGTATCGTTAAACATTTGATTGGATTTATTGTCGGCTTTTACTCGTAATTTTTTTTAATTATAATTCGAATATTATTGTGTAATTTTTAAATACACTTCCGGTGTTCTATAAGTTTGTTATACGCACTATAACAATAGAAAAATAATGTATAATATGTACGTACTGTGATTACTGGCCAGCTGCATCACTAGGGTTATTGGCAGCGGTAAATTTACTTCACAGCGAGACTTTTATTTATAAATGGTGATAATATGTCGTAATGTGCCCGTTACTCTACATCCATCACAATTAATTACAACAATGGCATGTAGATATAACAGTGTCGAGCGATTATAGAACGAATGAGTCATTAGTTGCAATTCAAGGAACAGGCTGGATAAACAATCATTGCAGTGTCCCAGGCGATAACGGCCGTTCGCACATCCCGGCACCCGCCGGCTCCCGCCTGCGCCCGCGCAGCGCTGCCCTCCGCCACGTGTATGTTCCTACATGCTTCGCACACACACTCACAAATCATTGTGTTACGACCTGATAATAAGTAATGAAAACAATCAATATTTCAGCGTATTAATATATAATAGTTACTTTTCATCGTCTCTCAATAAATACTCTTACAATCTCGTGATGCGAATAACCAACATGACATAACATATATAGTTTAATTGGACATTCAGAATGAAAACTTATGTTGTTATTAAATTTGTTGTTTTTTCAAATTAGTAAAATGATTTTCATTTTGAAAAGCAATTATTAAAAAAATGGCTTCACCAAATGTTGCTTTTTTAATCAATTAAAAAAATATATTAATTTACCAAATCTGCTAGTAGAATTATAATTATTATAAGCTTAACAATTAAAAATATTCAAGACATTTTCATAATTTTAGAATGTATTTATTTTGAAGCCTTAATTTGAGGCTCAGTCAGGGCTGAATGGTAGGAAACGAGCCTTGTACGACACAATTATAATGATAAATAATTAGGAATTTGAATGAATGTAATTTTTTAATGATTACAAGAATAATGGAAGACAACTATAGCCTAGTGGCTATGCATTCTACCTGCGATGGTAGGGACTGGAATCCAAGCAGTCGTTTAAAATAATTCAGTCTAAAACTAGAAGTTTCACGTCTAAAATATTTTTTTCCTATACCTCTCGACATTCTTAGTTTTTATAAAAAGGACATACGTTAACGTTTCACTGGGTTTATGAGAGGTGGCTGAGCTCTTAGGACACTTCAGCTTGAACCTCTAATACGAGTAGCTTAGCGCAATGGTTTCCAAGCAGGAACTACTCGCGATAGCATTCTGATTCGAGGACGCCAGGCCCGACCACGGCCCTGTTAGTTGTTTCAGTGGGATTATTCAATCAGCTTTTATGCAGTGGGATTCACATTGGCTGGGAAAAGAATAAGGTAAGATACATAAAAAAAAAACATATAGACTATAAAAATGAAGTCGGTTGAAAAACCTACGTAAATAGGAAATAATCTACAAGGAATGCGACGTTAACACGGATATGTTTGGCGAGTTCGGCGGCGAGTGCTGTAGGGCACTTTTTTTCTTTATAGTTGATAGAGTCGCTTCTAACACATGCATAAAGCACAAATGTGACAAAAGATCAAGTCAACATCTATTATTACATATGACTACCTATGTCAAAATTTGAAAAATGGAACAGTCCGGGTTTACGAGCGTCGGAATCTGGTGACCCCGTACACACTTTAATGTTTTCCTGGTACTGCGCCGCGCACAAGTTTGAATGACGTTGTAAAATATCGTATAATGTAATCTAGCATACTATATTAATATTACAAATACCAAATAAAAATTTTACAGGAAGAAGAACAGACAAACAAACTATACGTTACAGGTCACACGATTTTATTTGACCACGTTGATGTAAATCCACAATAATAATAATAAATTTATTAATAATACATGTCACAATATACAGGAACTCTGTCTCTCCTGTCAAATCCTGCGTACATTAACTTTTTAAAAGTGTATGTGTGTACCCGTATGTGTTTGTTTGTGTGATACAATAAGTTTAAAATAGGTCAAAACTCAAAATAGGATATAGAAACTAACACCTTTCAAGACGGAGACGAGATAAAGAAACATAAAAACATTTTGTGACGTCATAATTGGGCATTTTTGTTCGTTTTGGTAAACCGCTAGATCGGTTGCCTCCTGACACTCGACTATTGTTTAAATAATAACATAATCCAAATATAACGTTATATTAAATCAATAAATATCACATAATCAAAGATAGAATCAGTAAGTAGTTTATGTGAAAAAAATCAATTAGAAGATTACGTAGAAAAGTCGACTTGGGGCCTTTAATGCATCACGCATGGCACGCACGACAAGAGGTGTCTCTGTTACTGTCGCGCGACTCACCGGTTCCTTGAGCCCTCCTCCCTTCACTGCCGTCTATCATGCTATGATCTAAGTTTTCAAAATATTTTTGTTCTTTGTATGATCTATGAAACTTTAAGATACTGTATCACGACCTAATAACTTAAGGAAGATAAGACAACTTCAAAAAAGTCCATTGTCATGTGACTAAGAACTGACTGCCGACTTTTCAGTGATGGAGAGGAACATGAAGAAGAAGATAAGTAGAAGAGGGCAAACGAGCACTTAGCACATCTGCTAGTAATCTCACTGCGCGCAAACATTCATTGAATGGACTCCAAGCGCGTTGCTGTATTGAGAAGATTTGTGTTGCCGGCAAATTACTCACGAGGTATATACATACCTCCACTTCATCCTGGTATTCCGCGAGATCGTGGGGTTACACCACTATATAAATTATTGTATCATGGATTCCTAATACGTTTACAAAATTTAAAACTATTCTGACCTTTGGAAGTGGGTGATAATTAATTTGGAAGATTCCGTTATTTAAATAAATATGAATAAAAAAGCCATTGCCTTTATTAACTTAACTACGATTTAATTGAACAAAGTAGAAGTCAAAGGAAGAAGAACAAACGGAATCTCAATGAATGCGATGACTACGAATATATCGCGGCATAACTTAAAAGTTCTGTCAATGAATGGCCGCTTCTGTCAACCATTTGTTCTAAATATAGCAGCCGGGCAATATAGCCGTTCGTTCAACTGGCTTTTGTTACCGCACCGAAACTATTGACCTATTTCACTTTGCTGGAAGTAAGCAATAACTTTCAGTGCGGCGCTCTTAGCTATTAAACCGACTAGTAACTAAGGCGCAAATGTAATTCACAGCGGTCTATATGCGCGCGGTTTACCTGTTGGCCTATTAAAAGCACTTGTGGGGGCAGATGTAGGTATTATGAAAGGCAAGAAACACATTAAAAGCGTATGTGATGCGATAACATGTAGCGACCTATTTGTTACGCAACCAACGGAGTATTGGAGTCCGGAATAACGCGTCTTTAATGATATTAAGTAATCACCACCATCAGTGTTGCAGCCCCCCTGTGAAGGACAGAAGAGGGGAAGCTGTAAAAGCCGTACGCTTCACCGGTCGGGTGAATTGCAGAAGTATTTATGTTCTAAATCACGCCAATATTAAATGCGATCGTGGTATTTGCTATTCATGCAACAGCATCAAGACCAGATCAATGCTACCATGATATGGTAATTGGAAATACATGCTATATGGCACGGACCCACCACCTCCCATGGCCCCACCAACCTCGCGGTTATATGGGCTGAAACGCGCGAGGGTACGCGTGGTCTGGCCGCGTGGCCTCACACGCACGTTCTAGGGAGTCACCCTACAAGTTCTTTATCAGGGCCTTTCTTTACCATTCGGAGCTCAACCTCTTAAGGGGCTCTACGGCACGCAACATAATGGCTCGCTCGACGGCGCCAGACGACTTTTTTAACGGGTCCTTCTTTTATGCCAGGCGTGTGCAAATACCCTGAAGTTGCCCTCCGAGGAGACCAGATCGCGGAAGTAGACCGCATATGGACACGTACGTGAATATGCATACATGCTATATAGTTGGTTACAGCCTTTATATACATATAAGTGTACCACTGATGGGCACATGCCTTCTCTGTAAAGAGAGTATAGTCCGTCACGCAGCCCTAATGCGGATTGGCAGACTTCTGAAGTTTCTTCTACTTGAGAAGTTTCCTCTCGATATTTTTATTCACCGCCAAGCGTGTTGTAAACCAGCACATAAAATTGCAACAATAAATTTATTGGTGCCGGGCACAACGCTATCATCAATCATTCTTTTTGTTTGTTCTGTTATTTTTTGTGTTCTGTGAATATCAGGCTCATGTTCGATCCTGACCATGATCTTATGCTGAGCGAAGACCTCCGATACCGATACTCCTAGTTTCAACTTGATCTTTCATCATTTATATTCATGTTTTTGTGTATATATAATAGATAAACAAATTCTATTATATTATAATTGAAATACAATATTGCTACTGAGAAATTTATAATATCTTACAAATATAGTATTACTATAGAGTAACATACTCATGATTATATAAACGCCATAGTAATATATGTAGTATGAAACGATATCAATAATTATTACACAAAATGAGGAACGTCAGTTACTTCCTCTTGGGTTCAATGTTCTGGTCTACGTCGTAGTGGCGATAAAAGACCGACTCATGAATTGCGCTCGTGCACTGTTAGCTCTTATTGTCCTCACGATAATTTATCGGAATCACATCACGAGAAAAATCAAAATTAAATATATTTTTATGCTTCTGTTACATGAAGGAATAGTCAAATATTTAGTAATATAACTATAAGTTATTAAAATTCATTTAAGTGTAAATTACATACATAACGTGAGGAGCTTTACCAATCTTTTCTGGTTTTATTACTAAAGATAGGCGTAAACGTAATATGAGACTTTAGACAAGTATTTGGGTAACGTGTTTAATAGAGAATGAATGTAGAAGTTACCGTTCTGACGCAATATTATAAAACATTTAAGTTTCGTACTATGTTTTGTAAAAATATTTTTTTAAACGATCTCCCATGAATTTATGTTTATCAGCCAATTTAAACTAAGTTCGTACATTTTTGCTAAGCGCCTACACACTTTATAATGTTAAGTTTCTTTACCTGATGTTCAGTGATCGTCGTTGTTCATCCAATACATATCGAAGGAATTACAGGTGCGTTGATGACTTATTTGTAATCGACTTCAAAAAAGGAGGAGATTATTAATTCCTTTGTGTTAAACAAATATTAAAAAATATTGTAATATTTTGTTTTAAAAGAGTTTGGTTAAGTTAGATTCCATTTTGCATTCAGCTCTGTAGTTCTGGGTTCTCAAGAATAACACTACGGTATTCCCTGCCTGCCGTAGAAGGCGACAGGGGCCTTGGGTTCACTAAGCGACAAGAGTGGGAGCCTTTGTCGTCCGCCAAGGTGTACCCTGGGAGAAGGCGACATCGGCAGGCCTGTATCCATGCAGGCATCTGATAGTCACTACTTGGTAGTATGGACTATCACATAGATTATTTTTCCAGGACCAGCTCCGAATGAAGGAGACACTTTTAATAGGGATTCAGAAGAGTAGAGTAATTAGTAAGTTTAGAGTATTCAGAACGAGAGGGTGTTGGCTAAAGTTATCTTATATTTAAAATTCTCGTGTCGCAATGTTAGTTACCATACTCCTCCGAAACGGCTAGACCGAATTTTATGAAATTTTATATGTATATTCAGTAGGTCTGAGAATCGGCTATCGCTACTATCTATTTTTGATATCCCTAAGTGATAAGTGTTGTCCACCCCGGACATTTTTTTATTTTCTGGACAAAAAAATATTTTTTCAATAAGTGACATTAAAAAAAATATTTAGTAGTCATTTTAGTAATTTAATCATTTTTTATCCCACTCACTGATCAATTGATCAATAACTGTTTAATACTGCTACAACAAACATGATCCATGGCCTATGCTGTAATCTGAATTATTTGTCACCTTGTATGGCGGATGGAAAATGTTATTTTTTATATTTGACTATTGTTGTAGACAATTACCAAAACTAATTTTGATGGCAAAACAACGTTTTCCGGGTCAGCTAGTATATGTATAAAGGATACGAAGAAATGGAATATGTAGTACACATACGAGGGCGGCACTGAAAATTTAGGATTTCGCACATTACTATTTAAAAATGTATTGATTGCTTTTCGAAGTAATCTCCGCGAAATTTGACACATTTTTTCATACGATGGAACCAACATTGAAGCAACCATTCCATTCGGAAGTTTCGGTCTCCAAAATGGCCATTTTGTAGGCGTCCACAGCTTCTTCAGGTGATGAAAATCTCTGACCACGCAATTTATTCTTTATTTTAGGGAGAGTATAGAAATCATTAGGGCTTAGGTCGGGGCTGTATGGGGATGGTGTAATAATTCTATGTTTTCTTGCTCTAAAACTCTTTTGTTCTGTGCGCGGTGTGAGAACTCGCATTGTCGTGATGGAGGATGAAGCGGCGGTTGCAGTTCTCTTGACGGAGTTCAGAAACGACCTGTGGCAAACAATTGCTAGCATACCATTCTGCATTAACCGTTCTTTGTCCCTCAAGGAATAGTCGCAATATGGCCGATTTTAGAGACAAACGTGGCCACCATTTTTTTTGCAACACTTCGTGAACGAACAATTTTTGTTGGCTTTAACTCATTTTCGAACACCCAAACTCGTGACTAGTTTTTTGTTTCGGGTTCGTACGCGTATATCCAGGATTCGTCACCTGATATGATGTTGTATACAGCATTTGAGGATCCTGCGTGGAACCTTTCGAGAGTTCTGACGCACCAAGCAACGCGAGCCGCTTTTTGCTCTTCACAGAGCGAATGAGAAATCATCGGGAAACCAACTTTTTTACACCTAATTGTTCATGCAAGATTATTTGTATTTGACTCATGCCAATGTCTAAAGTTGCCTGAATTTCGCGGTATATCACATGTCGATCTTCCTTAATCAGCTTACGCACAGCATCAACGTTTTCTTGTGTGACTGCAGTTTTTGGATGACCTTGACGGGGATCATCACTGAGCTTGACACGTCCACGTTGAAATTCAGGAAACTAGCGATAAATTGTGGTTTTGGATGGGGCTTCATCACCAAATGCACAAATCATCCGGTCAACACACTGTTTTTGTATTAAACCACTTCGAAAGTCATAATAAATTATCGCTCTTGAATTTTCTCGAGTCCATAATACGATTGAAGACTTAAGACGTCCAGTTTTTACAGCGCGTCTAACATGCACACATCCGTCGGCATATTCTATTGCGTCATGCGCAAAAAGCTCGACACGGGTGCGCAGGGTGACGGCAAGCAGTATCGAAAACGTGACTAAATTGGACTTGATACCTGTGAGTCTAATTCAGCCGCTATACTTGTATCAACTATTATTTGTTATATAAAATAAACTTATTTTATTTATGAATACGTGCATTCAAACGACTTGAAAAATACTACTGACAAAATGAAATAATTTCCAAGTTGAATTGTTTTAATCAATATCGTTTGTATTGTCCTTTAAACATCTACACTATCTACATTTGTACCCGGTGAATAGTATAAGGATAGACTTTTGCATACTATATCGGGCTTTAGACCTAAAACTAAACTTAAGTAAAATGAGTATAGTAAAATAGAAGCACTATCTATTTTATTCTTATTTTTTGAAAAACCATAAACAGGAAATTGAAAATATCTAACCGAATGAAAGATATTTTACTAATTTGATTGTTGTTTGTACAAAAGAAGTGCATAAGATACGATAATTACCAGCAAAATTGTTGCTTATCATTATGACAACCAACATATATAGGTATCATCGGCTTGATATGAAGTCGTGGGAGTTATAATATCATTATTTCGGCAATAATTGCAAAAATTGTGTTAAATACCTAACGACATGTTGATAACAGTTTCCTGCCGGCGTGATAAGAGATGCTGCCGTTTATGTCATGACCTCGTTAACAGAGCTTTGTCAATGGGAGCTGATTTTGACCTATTTTCGTCCGGATAGACTGTCCTACTCTGAATCGATCATTCTTGCAAATACCTTTTAAACCGAATTTGTAATATCAAACTCTCATAATGATCCACAGGCCAAAGCTTTGTATTATGTTGTAAATGAGACGAAACAGCGAAAACATGTCGATACTCTGATGGTTCCGGGTACGGTCAGAAATACGTATAATGAAAAATAAGGTCGTAGGTTCAAATCGACTAATGACGTTAACTCCTAGCACAAGTAAAAGTTATCTGAACCTATATTTTATCAAACTCTTTGGACCAACGTAAAATGGGAAGACCATCGCCATGTTAGAAAAAAATATTGACGAGTCAGGGTTGCGAAGTGAGAAAGACAGAGTTTTGTGTTTCTTTCTTAATGTTCTTTCTTCTTGGTTGTATTATACTTATAATATAGTATATATATATTTATATGTATATATACTTATATAGATTTTGTTTTGAACTATTTATTTATTATTTTATACAACGCGATGACAAAACGAGAGAGCTTTGTTGCATGGAGAGCCTTTAACGTTACCTTTGCCTAATCAGCATTACTATTGAACTGTTCGAACGCAAAAATGCAGAATAGAAAGTTGATATATTTTTTCTATGTTATTTTTATAGAGAGAGACTTAGAGAGTGTAGGATGAAATTAATTTATTAAGTTGAGTAAAGTATAAGACATTTGATACTTGAAGCTATGTCAAATTTTTAAATGCTTTAGATAAGATTTACAATCTAAAATCTCAAATCAAACAGATATAATAATAAATATAAGAATAGTGATAATGTTGATCGACTAATATATGATTCAAAATAGTTAAATTTTATAAATGTATAACAGATTAAATTATTTGTAAATAGTTTATATTCTAAATTATATTTTGAGCGTCAGCTATCCGCAAATTTATCAAGGGTTATAACCTTAAAAATGAGTTTACTTTAATTATTCTACTGATAAGATAAACATACTTCATGAACAGCCATTTTGTTTTATAATCTTTTTCGTATGACGTTTTGGATCCACTTCCATTATAATAAATATGTAAAATGGATACAAACGTATGGTAAGCAATAAGCGACCCATTCGCTAATCAGTACTTAATGAGCATCTTTTTTTAACATAAAGATGTTTTTTTAGGTCACGAGGCTACGTGATGATAGTGGATTGTTGTTGCTACTTGATAAATTAAATCAAATAAAAAAGAGAAGATAATAGCTAAGAGCAAAGGTTACCGTAACATCAGATTGTCAAACCACAACGCGCGCCGTTTTTTCTTCAATTTAGATAATAATAAGAATCACAATCATAAATAAAGCACATTGTTTCTATTATTGTAACCACAATAATTTATTCTGAATATGGCAATCCTTTAAAAGATCTTGTTTGTGTATGCTCAACACAGTACCAATAAAATTGGGACAAGACTAAGCCATTAATACTACTAATAACTTATCGCCCAAAGTTCTTCTTCCTTTAAGTGTCAAAATCCCGGAGGCGGAGCCACAGTAACAAAGGGTCAAATCTCACACCAGAACTCCAAGTCAGTTATTACAATTGTGTCAAAAGGAATGTTCGGTGACTGTGCAATAAGACTGAAATGCTCAACTTTTTTACTAAGGTCATATTCTTTGTCTTGTAGGTGACCCCTTAATTCCTTCCCATCCCTATCATCCGTTTCAGTTAACCGTGCTACTTACGGGACAATCTGTATAAACAATTTTTCTGTAATCTATATAACATTTATTTATAGATAATTATGATAGTTATCTAACAAAGATCAGAAAAGTATGAAAAAGTCAGAAGTGACTTTTTTGAACTGAAGAAACCGAAAAACGGATACACATTGATACAATGAGATTGGCCTTCATCTTTGATTCGGACAATTTTTATTATGATTGTAACGTCGAACGCTTAACCATTAGTCTATTATTGTTTTATGAAATAAATTAATGAAACGATAACATCATTGAATTCTCCGAAGCTAAGAGTCTTAGGGTAGGTGATATCATATATATTTTTGATATGATATATATATCTAATTTATTATTTTATTAATTACTATTATTAATTTAATATATTATGTCCTATAGAGCTCAGAGGCGTCGTATGCAATAATACGTAAGTTCATTTAATGCCTTGGAAGCTTGACTTGTCTCAAATTGTTACAAAATTGTTAAATAATATAATATCTAATTATAAAATCCGAATTATCCTAAAACTACGTACTATGCAACTTTTACATAATGCATGATCAAATATATTGATATAGTTATGATCATACAAATGAAGTAGATGTTTCCCTAAGACTTATTACACGATCAATTATTTTTATGGCTTTAATCTTTTAGTTTGGTATAAGCGCACGATTAACGGATCGAAGATTCGGACTACCGGCTTGTAACAATGATATTGTGTCTGGCGATAGGCTCCACCCTCTGTCGCGAGTTCCCAACACTAGCGGGTAAGACAGAGATACCAATTTCCGCTTTTTACTGTACAATTTTGAGACTTAATGACATTCTGTCGCGATACACTGGTAAATTTTGATTTTTTGTATGTATAAAACAAAAAACGGTAGCTCATAGGGCCCCGAGTGCTATTTGCATATGAAGTTTCCTTATGAAACCGATCTGTTACAATCATATCAATTATCATTCCATCATTACCAAATACGTCAATTACTAACACACAAACTGAAAAAACTGAATGGCGTGCCAGTGATACGTCATCGGGAAACCATAGTGTCACCAACGAACTGTAAAACTATCGAATATCGACCACTTAGATGCTAATGAACGTTCATTTGGTACACAATTGGTTTAGCAGACTTGGAGGTCTCACTCACAGGTCAGCTGAGATTTGCATCCCTGACCATAATATCGTAAAGTCGAACGTATAACCATTAGGCTATCACTGCTTTATTAAAAAAAAAAACCGATTGTATATTTGTCAAATAAAAGGAATAAGTTTAATTTAAATTCTAAATAATTTTAACAGTCGGCTATTCTGAACAATATTTTAAAAGTTCGATCGTAATTTGAAATAAAGAAACATATTGCTGCATTAAATAAACGTTTCACAATAAAACTTAATCTGTCGAGTTTGGTGACGTACCCTTGAAGTTATCAGATAGATTTTTATTTTAAGTTTATAATTGGTATGGTTATGATGATTGGTATATTTGATAGCCTTTGTATTGAAATATCTTATCATGTCAATTTTAACTTAAAAGTTATCAAAAGTCGTCTTTAATGAATGATAAAGTCTATTAAAATTGCTGTATCTCAATCCGGCAAAATTTACATTATTATTCAAAGCAATCATTATTTTAATAAATAATATGTTATTAAAGGTTGACAACAACTACGAGTATATTAGTTTTTTATTCCATTAAAGTCGTCCTAGGTATTGTAATTTTCTTTACAAATGTAGATTCATTTTCTGTAATTATTAGATGTGACTATAGAAAATATCAGAACAATCTCACGGATATTCTAAAGTGCTAATATAAACAAAACAACTTAATCAATCAATTGAATTATATAATGGAAACTTATTACAATAGCATGCATCCTAATAATTAAAAGATAATAAATGGCTAACCTTTCAGTGTTCTACAGAATGTATATTGGCACTGGCATTAAAGAAAGAATTAGAATACATATTGATGTATTCTGTAGAATTACACGATCTAATTCCCGGTACACCATGAGACTTCAAGACGCGCTGCTGCATTTCTTACTTTTGTTGTAAACATCCCTCAAACTCAAACGAAACTCTTTGCTTCGTCTTTTATCTTCTTCGATCGTCTTTAGATCAAATTTGACCAAACTGTATTTTACGAAAGAACTTCATTGAACGGATGTTTAAAAGATTTCGCACTGTAAATTGCATTTTTTTGGACGATGAGGCTCATTTTTATTTGCGTGACTGATTCACGTCAATAAACATAACTATCTTTTTGGGACCCAGTAGCCCCAAAACCACATAATCCTATTGAAACATCAACGGCCCCCTGCTTTGCCTAAGAGTTGCTGTTTGGTGCGCATTATTATTGGACGGGATCTTCAGCCCCTATTTTTTTGAAAATTCACGGAGCTAATCTGTAAATATCACTCGTGAAAGCTACGGACGTATGATAACCGAATAATTTTTACCAAATTTGCGTGCACATATCTCCTACTCAACGCACACGTGTTTCAGCAAGATGGGATTTTACTGAAACTTGCGACTCCAACAGCCAGGGCGTCTATGTATTTGCTTTGTCCAATTTTTCCGCATAAATCGCCTAATAAGCCTTTTTGAAGACCTCGCGTAACCACCTTGGGCACCAGATTTGGACTTTTTTATGGGGCTATATCAAAAGCAAAGTTTAAATTAATATTCCTCGGTGAGTTTTACATTGAATTATTTAATAGAACCATAAGGCAATAAACTTTTGTTCTAAAACATAAAACCACCACAGGGTGTCCACCCTGTCCATAAAAACAAAAAAAAAAAGCTTAGCTTTACGTCCGAATTAATTTATATTATGTATAAAATGTAAAAATGTGTTGGTCTGCAATTAATACCTAATTTTTCTTTGTCAAAAATGACAAATGGTCCCTTCTTTAACAAGAAGTTTAGAATCAGTTTTAGGCCACCAAATAAATAAAAAAGCTCTCACTTCCTTTTACCCCTAGCGGGGTAAATAGAGGCAAAAAAAATAAGAAGAAAAACTTGCTAAAAATTAGTGCCTAATGTAGGGCAATAGGCTCACCACGTGTCACATATGGCTTAATAAGCTTGAAGGAAAGTGGACATCGGAAGCTGTCTCTGGCTATCCGACTAACTTTATATTAATTTGGTTCAGTGGTTAGTGCTTCTACGCACTAAGCCACGTTAGAATCGGAGGTCACAAACGTCATAACTAAATTATTCCAGTCCTTGTACTGGCATAAAACTCAAAGCATAGCGTGAGAATGAAAGCGGCTCAAAGTTCAATTTTGAAATCATACATTTCATCATCATCATACATATCATGCGCAAAATATTTTCTGTAAACAGTCTTTTTTTCTCTCTAATTTTCTCTATTGCTCTCTAATTTTCGGAATCTCGGTAGTTAGGAACAACTTTTGATGACACCTAACACCACAGAATGGGTGTTCGTGGTAAGATATTGAAATGTCAAGCCACACAACGAGCGGGGCATAGCATTGGCGGGAAATTGGCAGTTGTTATGTAGAAGTTAGTTTAGAGCAGCGATGCTTTAATTATTGAACACAGAGCTAAAGAGACCAAAAACTACGCCCCACGTCGCCGCCGCGGCTAGTCGAGCGCCGCGTGCAATGGCTTTGTGTGTGATTCTCTATAGTAACTAGTACATTACAACTGCCAATAGCCCGCCAACGCTACGACTCGCTGGCTGTGTGGTTTGACCTTTAAGCACATAGAATTTGTATTTTTAATGTTATATGAACATAAAATTTCAGTGGGCTCTAAAGTTGTGCGTGTGGCTTCTAAGTTTATGTGGCAGTGATGAGGCCGCCCGGTATGAATTACAAGTGAATTAGAGATATGTGTACATATTTTTTATTCAGAAGTGATGCAGTTTTTAGAATTAAGAATAATTTCTTAAATTTTATTATGCGACTTTTTTTTTTTGTTAACGGGGAGGAAATCTTCAAAAAGATACCCCGCCTTCTGGGGGAAGGCGGCGGTTATGTGGGGTTTTTACCCACTAAAACCTCCCCGGTGGCCCTTTCCTCGGTGCATGACGAGGGGCTCCGGGATCTCCAGTGGAACGCACCGGAGCCCCTCTGCACTGTGCTCAAGGAGAGCACGTCCCGGGGGGGCACTCCCTCCCCCCCTGTGCCCTCGCAGTGCAAGGCTACACGGGCCAGCGCCTTCTTCCCGGGTCCACTTTAGCGGACGACAAAGGCCCCCACCCTTGTCGCCCAGTGAACCCGAGGCCCCTTTTAGTCGCCTTCTACGACAGGCAGGGGATACCGTAGTCTTATTCTTGAGAGTCCAAAACTACAGGGCTGTTATTATGCGACTTAACTTATGCCGAAGATGTCAAAGTCGGGAAATTGAGTGTTAAAACTAACATAGGTCGTAGTGGTGCAAGAAACCCTACGTTTGTTTTACATCTTGGTATAAAAAGGTGTTTTGTGAGGATCTATCGACGTACGACGGTTGTTGGGACAAAATAGCGCAGTTTTTGTGTTAGGTCATTCATTACATACAAACTTATTGTTACATATATATGACGCCTATGTCTTATCAGTTTTTAAATAAGGCAACAAAACGCTGAAATTACTGAATTCGCTCTGTTGTGTAGACCAACAACGATGTTACCTTCTAACAGACTTAGTATGTGCCAAGATGTACGGTGTCCGCCTAAAAGAAGAAGTAAAAAGACTTCGCAGATTAATGGTATTTTTTTTAACTTAACAGATTTACTTTTGCATTTTGCTTGGTGAGTGAAAGAGAGAGGGGAGGGTTAGCAGAAGGGCTAACCTTTCTTGAAGAAAGATTTGCGATGCACCAACGATTCCTCTGGTGCTATGTGCTTGATGTTCGTGGGTATCTATAATTACTTATCATCAAGAGAGCCACATCCTCGTTTCGTCCTTCCGATAAAGCTAACTGCTAACATTTGGGCTCACCCCATATATATATGTATATAGCCGGTACGCTTACCATACGATGCGCAACAATCTAAAACAATAAGTAAAAGACTGTAACCAGTGCATCTTTCCTGCTAGTCAGTGCCAGAGTCAGCCTCTACTCTGTAACCTACAGACACAGAGTAGAGGCTGACTCTGGCACTGACTGTTTCTTAGCATTTCTATGAGCCTTTTTAACAACGATTTGTTTCCTAATAGCCCTTTTTAATTACAGAAAAAAAACTCGAATACAAAATGGATTTTTTAAAAGAGTAGTAATAGTAGCGTAGCAGTATAATATAAGTAAGGTTTTAGAAGACAGCACTTCTAATAGATTATCTCTTTGTTTATACATTGTATATATCAGGAGAATAAGTAGTTAGATTGGTGAATTATCCTTATAATAAAATGATTGATGCAAGTTAATTAACTCTTGACAGTTAAACTGATTTATTTTCTCAGTAATATTTTTTCTATTATGGTAAACACAAAGAACTTTCAGCAATAACTTTCATATCATTTAACAACGAGTCCCAGCGCCATTTACCATACATACAGGAATAATTGCTTCTTCCTTTTTTCGACTTAACGTTTTGATTTTGATATATAGTTGTAATAGTCTGAAAATCATGAAAACAAACATAGTTATCTGTGGTATGTTGAGCGCGTTGATGTCTTTTTGCTGTAAATACCATCAGTGCTTTATCTGATCATGTCTAATAAGTTTTAGAAGTACTTACAGCAGACGTCGGTTGTGGGATCCAATGCAGCAGCAGGAGGCCGCTAAGCACGAGGTAGAGCACATTGAGGCGCGCACGCGCCGGACCCGACATGGCTGCGCCGCACTACTGGTGGCGGCGCGCGAAGCCGGCCGCCGCGCCCGCCGCGCCCTCCTCGCGGAAGCACGCGCGGGGCGGGGGTGCGCAGACCGCCGCCCGGCCGCTCCTCTCTCCTTAGTATCCCGGCACAAACGGCGCGCGCGCACGGGATTCAGCGTAGCGCGCTCCGTGCTATGGCGCTCCACGTACTTTGGTAACTTTTTATTTTTTTAATATTTCATAAAAAATTTTTCAATTTCAACTATAATATTTTTTTAAAACTTACTTTTTAAACTTACCTTCACAACTATCGGGCATTTTTTATACCTATATTTTTTGAAATTTATAAATGATTTGTGATTTTACGTTCTGAAATATCAAATGTAAGCGCTCTGATTTTACTTTCTTTCAATCAGGTTGGTGGCTGTTTTGGCGCCTTTAACGGGTGTAATAACGGTGAGTAAACTTTTTTTCAACTTTGATATGCTGAAAATTGTAATATTTGAATAATAAAAACTTGGTAGTATCGGGAATGGAGAGGCGGGCGCAGGCGCGCGGCTCGACTCGCCGGTCAGCTTCTTTTTTTCTTTTTGCAATTTCTTCAAAACGCGAACTACGTCATGGCTTTGTCGGACTATAAAACGATATTATTTAGAGGCCTCCTAATGACTAAATATTAAATATAAATTTAAAATACTTAATTAAAATTTGGTTAAAGGTTAATTTTCCTCGATTTATTTTGTTCTCTATTGATACAATAATTTCTTATAATTATTCTGAAGTACATCCCGGGCACCGACAAAGTTTATCATCGGATGTAATGCGTCGACATTGCGCAAACTATCAGGGTTCCGATTCCAGCATCAATTTATTATTAAACTGAATTATAAATAAATGAAGCTCCTACTTGTTCAAAATAAATATTCTTTCGAAATAAAAAATCCTTTTATATATCAATTTATTGTAATACAGTAGATACTTCTTAATAATTGTTTTATAAAAATAAATTTAAAAAATCATAAATAAAAACACGTTCTTTTAACTTTAGCGGGGTAGACGAAGATTTCGACGAGTGTCCGCTTTTAACAAAGCTTATTAAGTTCCATATGTGATGTGGTGGTGAGCCTAACACCCGCTACAAACTTTACGGACCTTTACTCTTAGGACCTTTTTTGGACCCAAAAGTAATCATAGGCTTTATTACTATTGGGTCTGGGTTTCAAGTGTACATTTCATAATACCGAAGAGTCGAAGGGTTTTAACAAAAAGCTTTTAAGGCTAGATTATAACAGCTTTTTAAATTAAAAAAAGTTCTTTTTTAAGTACTCTATCATAGTTCTGTATCTTTTTTGTATTAATTTTCTATAGATTTAATTAGAAATGTATATTATTATTTAATACTGATATTTATATTATTTTTGAATAATTATAACTGCCTCTGTTTTTCTTAAAATTTTTTAGTGGATATAGTATTTTATATATTTAATATTTTTGTATTTGTTATTTATTTATATATATTACACCGATTTAACAGCACAGTATTACATATTAGTTTAAAATAATAAATAATTTAATTATACGAAATAAGTGTTACTATTGTTAGATAAGTTAGTTAATTAGTTAGTAATAAGTTAGTTAATGTTTCATAACCATGTACAACGATAAAAATGTAAATAAGAATGCTATAAAAATATAAACGCATGAAAAAACGGTGTCCTCTTGCAGGCAAAGCGCGGATGTAGCAAAATATTACGTATCAAATTATACTAGTCGTACGGTATTACAATAGGTTTAAAACGTATATGTATAGATATTTTTTTTCGGACTTTGTATTATAATGTTTCTTTGAATCATTCCATAGAATCGACAACTATATAGTGCTGTTCACGCTATTAAAAACAAATATAGTAAGGAGTTAAAATTAAAACCGACTCAAGTCAATTCAAAGGCGACGAATCAAATTAAACGTTACTACGCGCGGATGCTCTTTTATTTTTGAAGTTTTGTAGTTATATTTCAAAGTTCTGGCACCTAAATTCTCGTTTTTTGTTTCCGCAGTCGTGCTCGTTGTCGTTTAGGAGAATTGCTAGGAAAATAATCGGATTGTCATAAATTTACCAAAATATCACTCAACAAGCATTCTTTCATACGCTTTTAGGAGTTTCCTGATAAATCTTTGGAACCAAACTTTTTATGCTTATATATATATATATATATAGGTATATATATATATAGGTATAAAACTTGTATTTATGTATATATATATATACAAGAATTGATCAAGATATCAAGATATTAGATTATATGATGATAATCATTTCAAATTAAAGAAAAAAATCGAAATCGAAGTCTAATACTTCGCCATTGGACTATAACGGCTTCTTAGGTGTTTATATATTTTTTTCAATAAAAAGTTTTATTTTAAACTAAAGACATAAATTTGCTTATTAAATCTATTAATATATAGGTTGTCAAATATCTCCCTTCCGCCTTTTGTGTCATGCGGCACCCAAACATCAAGCTTTTTTTTGTATCCAGCCTTCTGCAGATGGTTTAAAATGGTTTGGTGACTAACTCCCATCTCCTGGGCGATGTTACGAGATGCCACATGCCGGTCTAACTCGATGTAGTCCATGATTTGATCGGTATTTGTCGTCACAGGTCTTCCGCCGGCTGGCTTATCCATGGTGTCGTTTTCACCGGCTCTGAATCGTCGAAACCATTCCTCCGTGGTTCGAAGTGATAGAGTACCATCCCCCAAAACACCATTAATCTCACGGAACGTTTCTCTAGCGGATTTGCCTTTAACGAAGGAAAACTTTAAATTAGCGCGAATTTCGGCGTTAGTGAACTTCATGTTTACACGTCTATAACTGTTGAACGCAATATCCAAACTAATTATGCATAGCGTCGTTTTGTAGGTTATGTCAAGACCTTTCAAATTATGTATAGTATTGCTAGATACGAGCTCTGTAGCGCTTTGTACATAGCCGCGAAATTCAAAAGACAAAAAGGCGGAAGGGAGATATTTGACAACCTATTATAAATAAGTATAGTATAATGATGTATGTAAAGGCTCTCCTACACGTTGCTTGCACCTACAAAGGTAAAGCAATTATAATTTATTTTTATATCAAGCCATTATGCTAACAACATTGTAATTGCCTTTGGTGATTCTTAATAAATAGACACGATAGATAAAATTCCGTTTAACTTTATTTTATTTTATTTTACAAGTTTCAATATAATTTTCATATGTTAAAAGAAACTTTATAAAATCTAAAGTAAATATTAGAGTATGTTAATTAGAAATATACCATTCAATAGCCCAAAACTTGATATATCCCATCATCCAACATCAATATTCTATATTTACGTTAATTGTTCTTCGTACCTTGCTTAAAAACATCCGATTATTGTATCCCATTTTAGAAGTTAGCAATTACTGTCCGCTTTTACCAAAATGTGTGATGACGGATGAGACCGTTACATAGATAAATATAGTACTATAATTTGTTAGTAATAATAATAATAAGCCATTTAATCGGTTAGACAGATTACAACACATATACAAATTAACACAACACGTTAAGCGCACAGTTAAAAATGAAAAAAAAATATTTTTATAAGACTAAAGACCCAAAAGGTCCGATACACCAGGCTATTCGTTGCAACGCCGAACCGACCGGGTTCACTGCTCAGCAAAATGCTGATTATCCGAGGAGGGTAAATCAGCGCTGGTATTCTGCAGAAACCCATTTTAAGAAGCAAACAAATGTCAGTAGCAGAATTTTAACAAAGTACGAATAACGTAAAAGCAAGTAAAACACCAGGGAAACATAAATTGTATATAAAATGAAACAAAATAAAATAAAATAAAATGGGGAATTAAACAAGACGAAACAGAACGCAGCCAAAATGTTCAAATTAGAATTAAATATCTTCATAAATTTATCCATTATAAGCGGGTTTTTTACATACTCTTTTTTTTGTATATTCATTATGAAGACTTTCATCTTATTTTTGAACAAGACCTTAGTGAATACGTTTTTAATGGGCGGTGGAATATTATTCCAGCATTTGGTTGCTGCATACCGAAAGTGAAAGTTAACTAAGAAACTTAAAAAAAAAAAATTCAGGTTTTAGCACGGTTTAAATTTGGCAGAATCGTATATCCACTCCATTGAGCATATTTAAAGGTTTTAAGCATTTACATTTTCTGTGCTTTTTTCCATCACCGATGCAAACGTTTCCACAACCATAGTGTTAAGAGGGAAGTGACAGAGACGATAGACTTAATCCCTGTCACGTTCAGGCCCAAATAAGAATTTGCTATCTCTTTATACCCTGGTTAGTGTAAGAAAACGATCGACCATACAATGTAACTGTCTTGCTGACTTTATCTGATGTCTGAAACATTGAATTGTACAGTATTTCCAAGTATTTACGCCAATTTTCTAAACGGACTATTTTAGTTTTTATTTATTTTGTAAAATTAAAATAATTAATACAATATTTAATTTATTCCCACAGCAAGATGATAGTTGGATGGGCATTAACGACATAGATGCAAGCAAATGGCCGCCGAGCGATTGGTATGCTCAGCGGAATGCTCCGCAACCTCCTCCGCCGACAAGATATGGGCTATCACGGCGTCCGGACTTACCGGCACCGCGACCTCCACCAAGCCCTGACTCAAACTTCGCTATGTATGACCAAGCAACACGGCAACGAACCACCGAACGTAATTGTACAGCACCAGGTTGCTGTGTCCCAAAGTGTTTTGCTGAAAAGGGATCAAGGGTAAGCCGGATTTTCGATGTTTTATAAAAGAAATTTGAAGAGAATTGTAATATTAAAACGACTAAATAGGTCTTAGTCCAAATACACAAAGTCGAGATAGTATTTCCCATCGTATGAATCATGTAACCTTTTTTACATTTATACGCAAAATTAATTGTATACTTCGGACTTAATCAAGAGGCACTTTCGATTTTGACACTTAAAATAAATAGGGTGGAGTATAACGAATTAATAAATAGAGTAAAATGGGGCGCAGCTACTCATGTAACGCATTTCATCTAGAGGGAACATATTCTATACTTTTGTACTCTAGTTCCTTATCCCTTAATTCTAAATGCGCTAGAAATCACTAGCCTTTGTCTTTTAAACCCCTGTCTATTCTGATGACAATTAACAACATATCCTCGTTCAATTACTTTTTTATTAGTCTAGCTCACATTCTTTAATCTTTTGGATGATCGAATAATAAATGTACTAAACTGAAACTAATTTAAAAAAAATTAAATAATTTATGCATACCTTAGTGGTAGGCATAAATTATTTTGTGTATAATAATTATGTATTTAAACTTATATAAATTTGTATTCAGGGTTTTCCGGGTATGCCTGGCCCTACCGGATTGAGAGGACTTCCAGGTCATGAAGGTGCAGAAGGACCTCAAGGACCAAAAGGACAGAAAGGACAATTGGGTCCACAAGGCCCCGTTGGCCCTAAGGGTGATAGGGGAAAACCTGGTGCACAGGGCTTCCGTGGTCAAATTGGACCTCCGGGTCCACAAGGAGAAATAGGTATCCCCGGAATACCAGGAGTGGATGGGTGCAACGGAACTGACGTAAGTAATTTTTAAACGTATTTTTACTAGTAAAACCAAAAACCGACTTATTTTCTACGCGCAGATGCTCTCTTCTATTTCTGAAGTAGCATAGTCATATTACGAAGTACTGGCACTAGCATTCTCTTTGCTAGCGTTAAGGAGTTAATGTCTTAGATTAGCTCAATCTTGATGATTGAGCATACTCCACTCTGAATTTTATTCTTTGGTATATTATCGTAATCCAAGGTCCCATACCAACAAAAATAAAATGGAGGACCTAATTGAAACCAAACCCTTCAAACTCGAACAATTCAAACTCGATTCTTATGAATGTGTGCAATCATTAAAAAAACAGACGTATAAAGCCTCTCCATTTTTTGTCAGTTAAAAAAATTCAAAGTTCATGTTAATTGATGGTTTCATTAAAAAAATAGGGAGAACCTGGAGAAACTGGACCCAAGGGTTCACAAGGACCTCGGGGTATAGGAGGACCCAAAGGCGATAAAGGTGACAAAGGAGAAGCAGCATATAGTGGCAGATACCCTAAAGGGCAAAAAGGAGAGCCTGGAGCTGATGGGTTGCAAGGTAATCAAGGGCCTGTTGGACCGTCAGGACCTCCGGGTTTGCAGGGACCAAAAGGAAATACAGGACCGATGGTAAAATTTTAATTTTTTTGATATTTGTATAAAATAAATAATAATAATAAAATTGATTATGAAACCGTAATACGTTTTGTACATATTATGGTTCGACAATTAATTTTGTTATCGTATTAGGTATTTAATTAAAATGTTATTTTTACTATAATAGGGCTCCCAAGGATTTAAAGGTGACAAAGGTACTAAAGGAGAGAGAGGAGAATCTATTCAAGGAGATAAAGGAGAGAGAGGAGATAGAGGCGATAAAGGACCAGGCTGTCCTCCTATTATTTTACCTTCAGAGGATAACCCAAGCGCTATTAGGGGAGTGCCGGGAGACATGGGCCCTAAAGGTGAAAAAGGAGAACTAGGTAGAGGCGGCGACAAAGGAGATACTGGTCCTGTGGGTGAACCCGGAATACCAGGACAAATGGGTATTAAAGGAGAGAAAGGCATTAGAGGAAATCCTGGAGCAGTAGTAAGTTTTTAGCTTTAAATTGATAAATAACTTAATGAATTAAAAGACATTAAAATACATAACATTTTGTTAAAAGATTTATTTGTGTTTTGTTAACTTAATAAAAATAAGCTATGTTTAGTACATGTAAATTTTCAGAGACAAAAATATTTTGATGATACATAAATCAATGAAATGTAAAAAAAAGTTTATTAGCACATTAGGTGCCAAAGTTACAATCACCTTTGGAATTCCTGATTATAAGATTTTAAAGTCGAACTTAGCCAATAGGCTATTATTGCTTGTTACTCTATTTTATGTCATTATCGAATATATAAAAATTTTAGGGGCGAGGCGGAATGTATGGCGCTCCTGGACCAATGGGCCAAAAGGGAGACAGAGGAATTGATGGGCTTGCAGGTTTACAAGGACGCGCAGGTGATAAAGGAGAACCCGGGAAAGATGGCTTGCCAGGACAAAGAGGTTTGGAAGGTGTCCGAGGGTTACCTGGAGGGCGTACTGGATCTCGAGGACCACCGGGCCCAGAGGGGCCCAGAGGTTATGCCGGAAAACCAGGGCCTAAAGGTACAGATGGACAACCTGGACAACGAGGTGATACTGGCCCGATGGGCGCTCCAGGAGGTCAGGGAGAACCAGGAACACCAGGAGTAGAGGGGCCTGCAGGCCATAAAGGTGAAAAGGGCGAACCAGGTTTAAATGGCCGTGAAGGCGAAATTGGGCCTAGAGGCTACGATGGCCCTATGGGACCACAAGGACCTCGGGGATTTAAAGGCGAAGACGGTGATTCAATACCCGTAAGTAGATATTTTGTCATAGGTTATATAAATAATACGTTGATGGAAAGAAAAAGATTTTGCAGCATTGTAAATTTTATGTCAGTTTGACGCATTGTATTAGAAATCTCGAGCTAAATTATCAGTTCATTAATGTTTGAAACAATTAGCACACTCACTTATTCTTACTCAACAGTAATAATAATATAATTTTCATTGTAATTTCATCAAGGGCGGTTAAGCCCTTTTCTAGCTTGTCATCTAAATCAGTCAGTCAGCCATCGTCAAAACAATCAAGTCATCCATCACAACTTTCGCATTTATAATGTTAGTTAGCTAAGATTGATGTGGAAATCATTATGCATGTACTATTTTATTTCAATCCTTTGTTTTGTCAGGGAGAAAAAGGGAATAGTGGACGACCTGGACTATCTGGTGAAAAAGGTCAAAAAGGTGAACGAGGTTACCAAGGATTACGAGGCGTTTCTGGAAACTCGACTCTAGGAACTCCTGGAAGTCCCGGAGAAATGGGTGCGCCAGGAGAAAAAGGGGACAAAGGTAGTCCTGGAATCGATGGTATACCCGGAAGTTCAGGTCCTAAAGGAGACATAGGTGGTCGCTGTAATGATTGTAGGCCTGGTGGCTCGGGAGCCAAAGGTGATCGTGGTGCGGACGGACTCCCGGGAGATAGGGGAGAAAGAGGACCTACCGGCGCCGTGGGATTACCAGGTGAACGCGGCGCAGATGGGTCAAATGGGTTACCTGGATCACCTGGCGCTCCGGTATGTTTTACTGTATTCTTAATTTAATTCTATTTTAAATTGAAAACTTTTCGTTTATCCAAACTATAATTATGTGCGTTATATATAACAGGGTGAACGAGGCGACGAGGGACCAATTGGTCCGCCTGGAGACAAAGGATCTGATGCTATTATACCATCAAACTTAATAAAGGGACCTCCTGGAGAAAGAGGGTTACAAGGTCCGAGAGGCTTACAAGGACCAAAAGGTGAAAGAGGAAGCGATGGGATTAGAGGCGATCGTGGTCCTATTGGTATGCCTGGACCTAAAGGCGATCAAGGCTATCCAGGACCTCCTGGGGCAGATGGAATCCCGGGAACTCCTGGCACTAATGGTACACCTGGTCTTAAAGGAGCATCAATTAAAGGAGAGAAAGGCACACCCGGTGATTTCGGTCGAAAAGGTGACAAAGGTTTGCCAGGACTTACAGGGAATAAAGGTCAACCTGGGATGTGTCCGGCTAATCTACTAGAATTAACTAAAGGTGACAGAGGAGCTCAAGGACCACCTGGACCTCAAGGATTCCCAGGTACCTAATTTAGTTGATTTTAATAAAAAGATTTAAAAGTAAAGAAGAAATGTGATGCGCTTTGTGTAAAAAAAATAATGATGAGCAAATTTTTTTCATGATAGTAATTATTGATCATTACTCACTGAAAACTATCAGTGTGAATGAATGGCTTGGCAGAAAGCTAGCACTATAACACTATTGCTATAATACTATTATAGTAATAGTATAGTGCTATGTGGAGTCCCTTTTGTACAGCGTCTCCATATTGTATGCATCTTAGTAATCCATAGTCATTCATCAATTTAATTTTTTTGCTCAACTCTGTTTTGTATTCTTTTTGGTACTATTATTTTTAGGACCATGTGTGCTTTTTGTGCATAGTTGTATAAAGTTATCTATATCAATTTTAAGATGATGATATTTCTATCATAAAATTTCACTCATAACAGAAAGATAACTAAAAGATCTTTGATAATTTAGGTTTATGTTTTCATTATTATATAGTACTTCTTTATTTTTCAGGTGAAGAAGGTGAAAAGGGAGACCAAGGTTTTAAAGGAACAACGGGAGAGAAAGGTAACGTAGGCCCGGCTGGACTACAGGGCCCAGTTGGACCTCGAGGGCTTCCTGGTCCAAGAGGAGAAAAGGGTGAAATGGGCAGTATGGGTTTCCCAGGAACTCCTGGAGAATTGGGGCCTAGAGGATACACTGGAATGCCTGGGTCTAAGGGAGACAAAGGAGAAATTGGACCTTCTATGCCAGGGCCTCCTGGGCCTGCAGGTTTAACTGGAGAAAAGGGCGATAGGGGACAAAGAGGAATGCCGGGATTACCCGGTAACGACGGCCCTCCTGGAGCAATTGGTTTGCGTGGTGAAAAAGGTGACACAGGGTTTTCAGGAAGACCAGGACCAACCGGATTCCAGGGACAGAAAGGGGAACCCGGTCCGGTAGGGCCTGCTGGAACGCCTGGCTTTCCAGGTGCACCTGGACGGGAAGGATTTAAGGGACAACAAGGATACCAAGGTGTTCCAGGAAAACCAGGAAATATTGGATTACCTGGCCAAAAAGGTGAACCTGGTATACAAGGACCTGATGGTCCAAAGGGATTCCCCGGTATTCGAGGCCGTCCAGGTCCACAAGGTACTATGGGAAACGATGGCATGCCAGGTTTAAAAGGTGACAAGGGAGAAATAGGCTTTCCAGGTTTACCAGGTATGCGAGGTTTAACAGGTCCTGCTGGACCAATGGGAATAACTGGGGAAAAAGGAGATCAAGGTCTCGTTGGACCGGTCGGACAGCCAGGAAGAACAGGGCAATTTGGTCAAAAAGGTGAGAGAGGTTTAAAAGGTCTTCCTGGTCCCAAAGGAGAGCCCGGTTTAGCAGCTGAAAAGGGGGCCAAAGGTGAAATGGGTCTACCTGGCCTAATGGGTTTGGAAGGTGCTCCAGGGATAGATGGTCCAAAAGGTGATAAAGGTGATGCCGGTTTACCTGGTTACGGAATACCTGGCCGTGATGGGGCGAAGGGTGAAATGGGTCCAATAGGATTTAATGGTACGCCAGGACAGCTTGGAGACAAAGGAGATCGTGGATACCCTGGCTTACAAGGACCGAAAGGCGATAGAGGCCCTACAGGGGAACCTGGTGTACCAGGTTTACCAGGCGTAGATGGAAATCCCGGGCTGGTGGGTGATACAGGCTTAACTGGTCCAATAGGTGTGAAGGGTGATAAAGGGGATAGAGGTTTCCCGGGTCGGAGTGGTATGGATGGTCTTAAAGGGGAACAAGGGCCTATTGGTCCCGTTGGCTTGACAGGACTTAGAGGTGATATAGGACCTAAAGGTGATAGAGGACTACCAGGAATTTCAATAGACATAAAGGGGGATAAAGGACAGATTGGACCTCAAGGAAATCCTGGCTTTATAGGACAGAAGGGAGAACGTGGTAGGGATGGAGAACAAGGTTTACAGGGAGAAAAGGGTCTTATGGGGCTTACTGGACAGAAAGGAGAAACGGGAAGAATAGGAAGTACAGGAGAAAAGGGTAAATATCTTAAATTTATTTTTATGCCACTTTTACGTTCTGCTTTACAGTTTAATAGTAGTTTACATTTGTTGTCTTTCGTTTGGTTAATGGAGAAAACCTTAGAGTCATTTACTGATAACAATTTTTTCTGGGAGAAACTAAGATCATCCAACACCTGATGTTAAGAGATGACCATCACTCACGAGCACAAACACCACCAAAAGTATTTTATTAAAAAGGACAATAGCCGAACCTTTTAAGAGTAATAAGAGGTCGGTTATCGGCCAAGATACTTGCAATATATATAAATATAAAATACCTTTACTACTTTATCTGCAAAAGCCTCTACGCTGGCCCCACTATTTTTAGATTTTTTTTAAGAATGTAAGACTTTAAAGTACGTGTATAACCGAGCTTTGTTCGATATTTTTGTTTTGCTAAATATTGTTTTAGAAATTATATTTAGATACTAAGATTGCTTAAATTATTACTTATATATTATTACTCGCCAATAAGTTTCAGGAGGAGCCCTATTTTTTAGTTTATGTTTAAGTCGCGTATCGCTTTGACTTTTATCTTTGTACCGAAACATTTGCAATGGGATAAAATTAGTTTCTTTACTAATGTAATTACTTCCCATATTCTTTTTTAAAAGTCATTTTCGGGTTCGAGAATTCGGTTTTAGAATCTTTATTTCTTATAAGAATAATACTAGATTAGAACTTAGATGAGAAAGTTACAATTAATACTAAAAAATAAGTATACATATTTCGGTCATCTACAAACAACGTAACACTAATATAACCGACGAGGAAAGAAGAATATCTCTATATAAGTATAGTATATCATTTTAAGGTACTTTTTGTGTTTTTTTTTTTAATATACTTACGATTCTAAAAGTTGATAATAGTAGTAAGAACACTATTATCAACTTTGCGTTCGTTCTTTCTTTTGTAAGAACAAAAGAAAGAACTTAATAAATGGGGAAAAAAATAACGGACTGGAGACATCTGCACTCGACATTTTCTAAAAATAAGAATGGATCGACTAGATATATTCTATTTCATAAATTTAATTAGACATTGACATAGACATATTCCTTATTGACAAAATATATGAAACACATCAAAATGATAGAAAAAAAAAATACAGTTAACGAAATAAAAAAAACGGACAAATAGAACATAAGATATGATGCCATTATACACCATCTCAGTATATGCAGTCGCAAGGATTGGACAGCGCTGATTTTCAGCGGTGCCCAGGACTACCCAAAGTGCGCGCGCAATATTACATTTACTTGGAATTTACAACAGGCCATAAGAGTACAATAAATATGATAGGTGTATAAATATTTATAAGATTAATATAATAGTGTGTAGGTCGCCCTTTTTCTCGGCTTATAGCCGGTCTTTTGTGTGCATTCCGTCTTGAGACTTCAAGAAAAAGAATGCCACTTCCCAATTGCTATTATATAGATATATAGTAATATAAATAATAATAAATACATATAATATTATACCCACTAATCGTTTTATGTATCCTATTCCTAGAGACTTTGCTTTGTAATAGCAGAACATTAGTTCTTTCATTTCCTGATCAGACCACTTCCTTCTCATATCTGTATTGTTTTCTAAACTTGTTGTGGTCATTTCTGAAGCACCGGCAGAGGTTGAGGTCGATGCCTCTATCTGCAAAGTGTCTTCAGCGTTACGGCTATGTTCGGCTGTGGTATTTTCGGGTTCCCCGACTCTTGCCCGCCTGTTCAGCGAAGAGCCACTGACGGTTTGCATACTGAAACGTCCAAATTAATATATATTATATACAATAAAATAATAGTCAAAAATAGAATAAAATAATAATATTAAATAAATTTCATAAATAATTATATTATTTGGTAAAAAAAATAATTATTAAACGCATATAAGTTTATATTATATAATGATTAGCTATTTATAGATATAGGTAGTACGCGGCAACTGTAGAATTGCGGATCTGGAACTACGATGTAAGATTTCACAAGATCGTTGGTTTACATATAAATGTTCCATAAGAAAGAGATTTTCCTTATGTTTTTTTTTGATATCAATTACTGTATTACAAAAGGGACATACATGACATTTATACCGTAAATTGCAACGTATTTTGAAGAACGTTTCCGACGACATTTCGCACCTTGTTCCCTGTAATGCACGATTGGTAGTGAATGCCATTCCCAGTCTCGGCTTAAATTGTTACAAAAATAAATGTGCTTATTTGCAGGAGATAGAGGCCCCACCGGTCCTTCTGGTATTCCTGGACTTACCATTAAAGGCGAAAAAGGGTTACCTGGAACACCTGGCAAACATGGACGTACAGGCCAAACAGGTATTGACGGGGAAAAGGGGGATATTGGTCCAACTGGCCTCCCTGGTCAGATGGGTCCTCCTGGCCTTTCCGCTCCACCTGGACCCCAAGGGCAGAAAGGAGATCAAGGTCTAGAAGGCCTCGCTGGTCCACCAGGGATAGACGGTGCAGCAGGTTTACCTGGATATCCTGGGTCTGAAGGTCCTAAAGGAGACAAAGGTGAAAAAGGCGCCATTGGGTTTGGGTTACCTGGAGATAAGGGTGAACAAGGACCTCAGGGGATACCAGGTATAGTAGGAGCAAAGGGAGACAAAGGGGAACGTGGCTTAGAAGGTCGCGATGGCTTGCCGGGTGTAATAGGTCCTACAGGACCAAAAGGTATGCAAGGAGTCCCTGGTCCACCAGGTTTAAATGGATTGAATGGAGAAAAAGGTGACAAAGGAGAAACTGGTAAGTTTATTTTGGGACCGAAAGGAGAACCTGGAGTTCGTGGACCACCTGGTTTTGATGGTACCCCAGGCAATGCCGGAGCACCAGGTCTGCCAGGGTTAGATGGTAGCCCAGGAGAAAAAGGTGATCGTGGATACCCGGGACCACAAGGTCCACAAGGTTTTCCTGGTCCAGAAGGAATAAAAGGACTCCCGGGTGAAAGAGGTATTCCGGGAAGTATCGGATACCCTGGTCCTTCTGGAATACCTGGGGCTCCATGTGTCACAACTGATTATTTGACAGGAATTTTGCTTGTAAGACATAGCCAAAGTGAAACATTACCTCAGTGTGAAGATGGTCATGTTAAGTTGTGGGACGGTTACTCTCTGCTTTATATAGATGGTAATGAAAAAGCTCACAACCAAGATCTAGGTTATGCTGGTTCGTGTGTACGAAAATTCAGCACCATGCCATTCCTATTTTGCGATCTAAACGACGTTTGCAACTATGCTAGCCGAAATGACAGAAGTTATTGGCTGTCCACGGGCCAAGCAATACCAATGAGGCCAGTAGAGGGCAAGGAAATAATGCAATACATATCAAGATGCGTGGTTTGCGAAGTCCCAGCAAACGTCATAGCAGTTCATAGCCAAACACTCGATATTCCAAGTTGCCCAGGAGGATGGAGAGTATTATGGATTGGATACAGCTTTGTTATGGTAAGCTTTGCATTACATTCCACAAATAGTAAAGACTTTATTCATTTAGTTTAATTTTAGATATTATATTATTATTACGTTTTATTATTAGCATACGGGAGCTGGTGGTCAAGGTGGCGGCCAAGCCTTGGCGAGCCCTGGATCGTGTCTTGAAGATTTCCGAGCTACACCATTCATAGAATGTAATGGCGAGGGCGGTACCTGTCACCACTTCGCTAACAAGCTTAGTTTCTGGCTTACAACTATTGAAGACAATAAACAATTTGCGATGCCTGAGCGTGAGACATTAAAGTCGGGACGACTGTTGGAACGAGTATCTCGGTGCTCGGTTTGCATAAAAAACACTGTTTAGTGTTTAAATAACGAAATATCAAAACATCCTTGTGCACAAATTTAAATACAATACACATACACATATACCTAATACACAAATATAAAATATAAGAATGAAGAGTATGTCATACGTTGCTATATTGTAATATTTCTAATATTTTTTACAAGTACCTTACCAACTTGTAATATAACTTTCATGATAAAATTCCATAAGTGCACAATTTAAGTAAATTGATATAATATATTTAAACTTTAAAAATTCCGTTCCTAATACCTTTTTGAATAATTTTTAATACAGTTTACTTTACACCAAAGGAAATAATTATAGGATATACATTATATTAAGATATAGAGTAGAGATGAAACGGATAGTAGTGTGGCCGGATACCGGATATTCGGCAAGCTACGAGGCCGGAGCACCGGATATCCGGCTGCCGGATATTCGGCCCTTTATTGCGTTGACGCGATCAGTTTGATTTGAATATTGGCGCGGTAAACTAGATCGGATATATTCAGGCGCATTCGGATCGCACGTAAGCGGAGTCGCCTCTTACCAACAAATGCGGAAACTTCACCACAATTTGTCACTTGTTAATTTTCAGTGTTAAACTAATAATTAATAAAACAAACATTTTTGATGTGCGATTATAAAAATTAAAAATATACGGTGTCCATAACCTATTGGAGTACGATTGATTTGCCTTGAGTAAAATAATGAGATTTTTTAAAATTATACTATCCGGTTATCCGTTTCATCTCTAATATAGAGTATTTCTTTTTTAGGCAAAATAATTTTATCGTCATGATTTTATAATGCTTAAATATGTTTTTTTGCTAATATTAAAATCTTACTGTACCGTACCATACTTATGACTGTAGCACATAATACTAATTGATATAAAAATTATTAAATTCATTCAATTCACTAGTCACAGAGTAAATTTCGATTGAGAAAATTGCAAGCATGTTAAACTATATTGATATGAAGTTTATGTTTACAGGAGGCCTTGAATGATTTCTGTTAATTTAACATTCAATCTTATCTTTGTACAATATAGAAACTGATATCGCATATACACATTTAATTTCATTTTGTGGATTGTTTTTAATTTGCTATTATTGTTTACAAAATTTGGGTCGAAAATTTAACAAGTATAATTTAAATATTGTTGTAAGCACTGCCATTGTAGATAAATCTATAGTTCATAGTTAGTTTAAGTAAATTGATATAAATAAATGACTTAAAAAGTTGAAGTTTGTTTAAATTACTATGAAAATAGACCTTGTGTCATTATTCACATTCACATGCATACCAAATAATAAATATTTTTTTTGGTTAAACTTCTAAAATTTAATACAAGACACACAACACACTCTGTTTCTATCTTCACTTACTTATATCTCCGTCTCAACTTCCGTTCGTCTCGGCCGATTACACTTTTCGTAGCGCTCACGCCATCGTCACACATTCACCAGCATATTCATCAAGCCAAGCGTGCGTATAGAAGTTTTACTTCAATAAAAACATTCACGCCGTTGACCCAGATGGCCAGGCAGAGATTACGTATTTGTACGGTCCTGATGACTGTCACACTTCATTCAAATCATCACATACATTCTAAATTAACATCGTCCAGAGTACTTTTTCTCTTAAGATGTTGCCACTCCAATCGATATACACTTGCCTAGGTCATCATCCACCTACACTACCACTTAATTTGAGCCAGTTTTGCTTCTCTTTTTCTTCGTGGCTCTTCTACAAGGCCGAAGCTATCGTAGCATGCCTATTCTGTATTGTAATAACAACTTTGTTTTAAGCCAATTTTTTTCTATTATTAAGAAACTATAAAAGACGAAATCTCTACGACTATGATTTGATTGACTCTTATGCTTTTACTACCATATACCCAACTCTCATTACCGTCCATTAAAGTGCACATCCTATTGTATTGCCATGCGTGGATTATTATTCACACAGTCCGTCTTCACAAAATTTATGGCAAAGCCCCATTAAATTTTGGACGAACATATTTAAGCCGCAATTTTAAGAGAAATTGCGGCTTAAATTAAAATGGCAAGATATTTGGGGCGTTCGGCTTTATGATCAAGAACAATGAAGATGTGGCTTCGGCCTTTAAAACTACCAAAATTCTCCTATTCAAGACATGGCTGTATGGACTAAAGTCTTTTTGCCTTTCGCATTAGGGATAAATAAATATCATCATCAGTTATTATTCTGTCAAGATATGAATAAAAGAAGTGAGTTTTACTGATACTCGATTATTTTAACAAGAAATATCAAATACCTCTTACTTATTGCATTGTAAACAAATAAAGTAATATATATTCAAATTCATATAAAAAATAGGTATTACAATCAATATGTTTGAGTGGGCATATAGTGGTGCAAATAAGGCTGTGCCTAGAAATGTTGGTCCTGAATGTGCATATTTTCTATCATTTAAAAGGCAAATTTTTGAAACAGTTATTGTAACAACGTTTTGTATTTATATATTAGTAAGTATTTATTTCAAATTATTTGTATTTTATTAAACTAATTGGTATAATTTAATTATCGGTAGTTATATCACATGCAATTTTATTAAAGGAAGATTCAAAAATAAACTTTAAACAAAAATATTTACAGTTTGAGTATTGTTTTAGAAAAAGATATATCCGAAGTTGCATATAAAAGAGGAAAAATTTTATTTAAAAAGTGATCGAGGGGGTAAAAGATTGTTGGTAATACTTTTAACATTGTTATGGGGTATGGAAATCGGATTCAAGTTCGCATCTCGAACCGTCATATATTTGTTGAACCCCTGTCATGTCACAACTTTAATACAGGTAAGTTCTTTTACACTATATTAAAACAAGTATATGTTAGTCCAGACTGTATCAAATTTTTTGAATTTGTGATTTATCTTAAATGTAAGTAGATATAATTTTTTACATTTGCTTATTAATTTTCTTTTCACTCAAATATTTAACAGAAAAAAAAGGAATAGGAATATACATACCATGTAAATAAAAAGTACAAACGTGAAAATATGTATTGAAACTAATTATAACAGAAAAGTTTTTCATGAAATTTATAAAAATGTTTATATGTTTATAATATAATTATACAATACAAAAAATGTAGTAAATAACTAATGAAAAACTAAAACATTATATTAGTTACATACTAATGTAGTTTTTATTTTTACATCAAGTTTTTGGCTGATTAAAGTTCTTACCCTGAAGGTTTTTACAATTTCTATCTTTATGTTTAGGCTCTTAGCAGTAGTAGTAACATAGCATAGGGGTCCTTGGGTAGGAACCAGGGCTTGGTCTTTTTATGTGAACGTGTTCTGTGGAATGATGCAGAAACTGCTTATAAAATACTAAGATTAAATAATCTTAATAAAAGTAGGTTAAAAATAGTTATATAACCATAATATATTTCAATAAATATATTCTTACAGATTTATTTACTGACAGCACCTCCCAGTAAGACGGTAACAGCGATTTTTCGTGTACATTTGAACTTGTTAAATGGACCTCTACTAGCATTCCTCTTTCCAGAAACAGCTTCTAGGACTGTATGTATTTCAATATTGAGACACTGTTTAAATTTATGATTTGTATTATATTGAAAAATTCTTTAAGATTTTTGCTGAAGCCGCCTTGTATTGGATGCAACATGGAATGATGTTCGTAATACCATATTACTTATTGCGAATTGGAGGTACAATTATTTACACGATTATGAAAACTTTTGTGGTCTGATAATTATGGCTCAATCGGTCAATCCAAAACAGTAGGCGGGTTCTCGTATACTCACGCAATTCCACGTATATGTTTTTCAGGCCCTCAGGTCTGCTATAATAATAGCACTGAATTTTCATTATTGCCACACTACAATTCAATTCAATTGTCTTTGTGTGATACACCAGAATTTACTAATGTCAAAAATCAATTGTTATGAATTATTATTTTTATTACTTGATATTGATTGAAAATATCAAAAGATATCAATATGTAAGACATTACTACAGCAACAAGTACTATGTCGCTGAACTTTTGTTTTGCCAAAAATGTAATAGCAGACTTGGGAGCTTGCTAGAACGTAGCTAAACAAAAAGTTGAACTAAGCTGGAATCGTCAGACCAAATTTTCCAAATGTAATATTTTCAGAGATATAAAACTTAATTGTTTATCATCTGTTTTAGGTGTATACAATGTAGAACCATTTTGGGACTTTAATTGGTGTATCTTCAGCTATTGTTTGAATCTAATTTACCACTTCATTGTATTACAAATTATTGCCATTGTAAGTATTCTGTACTAAAATTATAAATACAATTTATAAAGAATGTTAACAAACTAACAAAGTTTAATTGGAATTGTTTGTTAACTATTCCAACTAAAACTACAAGGGGCCTCAGGTTCACTGGGCGACAAGGGCTGGCCCGTGTCGCCTTACACTGTGAAGGCACAGGGGGTATGGATTAACCTCCCACCCCTCCCCCCATGGGAAGTGCTCTCCGAAGAGCACAATGCAAAAGGGCTGCGGTGCGTTCCTCTGGAGATACCGGAGCCCCTCACCATGCACCGAGGAATATTGAAGATTTCCCCCCTCAACAAAAAAAGATAAATTTTGTAACTGCTACATCTTTCGTTTAATATTATTTACAGCCCGCCCAAGTCAACTTGAATCACATGCTGTGCCCGGCTATTCTGGATCCATTCGACGGGCCGTGGTATCGCAGTGCAGCAGTCATACACCAGTGTTTACTCTGTCCTTTACTATGTAAACTATTTTGCCTTTTCGCTGATTTTTGCCTCACAAAATTCCCACCTACAAAGGTCAAACCACAACTGA
Organism: Meandrusa payeni; assembly: GCA_029286785.1. Lineage (NCBI taxonomy): Eukaryota > Metazoa > Arthropoda > Insecta > Lepidoptera > Papilionidae > Meandrusa > Meandrusa payeni. The sequence continues at coordinate 9,192,619 of JAGSMX010000012.1, read as the reverse complement.
GTGATCATTTACTAGATGAGAAAGAGGCTGTAAATTCCGGCCAGCGCATTGATTAGTGATTCTATAACAGTATTCACAGCTTCGTTTCGCCGAAACAACCCTCTATTGTAGTTATATAGGTTATATGTAAACTATATATTGCCTACTGTAGAAAAGTAAATAACACTTTTCGTCACGTCCATTTAAGAGGTTCTTAGTAGTTAGGTTGGAACAACCTGTATTTAACTGTAGTAAAGTACAAAATGTTTATTATTAACGAATATGTAATAAAGATTTCAAGGGGTGTCAGGATTGCCGAAAATGTATTACAAGACTAATCTTGATATTAGCTGTGATCACGGGTGTGATTGATTGTATTACGCTATCTATATATATTTTATGAAATAAAATTAAAGCCATGTTTAAAATCGTTTGCACATCACGCATTTGATATTTGGACATCACATAATTATTTTGTCTTTTACATAGCAATGCATGTGATATTTAAAAATGGTTGAAGGGATCGCAGTCTTATCTTATTAGAAGTGTAAAAGCTTACGCTCACTAATTATAATGTAGGAAAATGTTTATTATATTAAGTATACACGAAATAAGGATACCAAACATTTTAAGAGGAAAATAGGGATAACACATAGCGTAAGAAAGGGTATGATATAATAAACTGGTTCAAATTATTATCTTGGAATTAAAGCTTACGTGGTCACGCTTTTTTTAAAGCATACCCTTTACAACAGTATTATTAGTTTGTTATATTGTATATTATAACGGTATTTACACTTATAAAAAGCAATGATAGACCAGTGGCTAAGCGGCTAGTATCCCAGTCGGCTGTTAAGTACAAAAAATTTGTACCTTGTCACATTGTTAGCGAAAGCTGTCTATTTTTACCCCGCTATGGATAAAAGGACGTGAGATCTTATTCATACATATGCGATGTAATTATACTTGTGACAATTCAATAATTACTTTTTCGTCCATAAGTTTACTGGCAAACACTATAAAAATCAGGATCTCACTCTCTACTCATATGCCACTGCCAAGATTTTTTGACTTTTCAGGGTTTTTTTTTACAAACAGCGCATTAGACTTTTATATACCAATGAGAGGCCTTTATCACGACACAACTAAATTCAGGATTCGTCGATATGGATGTATTAAATTTTACACTTTAAAATAATGACAATTTGAGAAAATGCATAATAAAATTAATCTTCACTGAATTGTGTTAAGTAGTGATATAATGGTTAAGTTTTTGAGTTACGGTCGGGGGTTCAAATCCCAGATATGTTGTGATAATGATTCCATTTTTCTGTTTATTTACAAAAAATCAATTGGTAAAAAGCAGATTACGGTTTCTGTCTACCCCGCTTACAGCCTGCTTTTAGTCCTTAAAGAACATTAAAGCTTTTATTATATTAGCTTATTAATATTATTTGTTTGCACACTGAGGGTTTCATGGGATTGTGTATCTATATTATTTGAAAGTTACCAAAGAGGTAAATAGTTCATTTTTTGTAATAAATGTATGTACAATGTTGCCACATATTGATAATTCATATTTAATATATGGCAACATTTGATTATTTGTAGAAAATTTTGGATATAGGACACCTATTCCTTTATGATATTGAGGCGAATATGTATAAATATACTGTATTGTCCTGTGCATCATAAGTAACAATGCCATTACATTTTATGATTATTTGAAAAATGTAAAACGGTGACAACAAAAACGTGATTAGTATTGATAAAACTTGCGATAGCTAAAGTCACGTTATTTTTTATTATTGCATTTAAAAATCTATCAATATCGTAATAAAAAAATTATTAGGTATAATGTTTTAAAAAGTAGTAAATATAATTAAAACAAAAATTAATTTCAAATTAAGTGAAACGTGACGAATCAAACATTAAGCCCTATTACGCGCTGTCGCTCTTTTTTATTTCCGAAGTATAACAGTTATATTGCGAAGTTCTGGGCAAGATGTCTATGTTCAAAAAAAATAATATGGAACTGAATTGGAACAAAACCCTTTCAGAGGATTTGTAGTATATTAGTATACAAATTTTGCTCAGTACCGACTTAAAACAGTTTCGCAGCGTAACAAAAGCGAAAACGAAAACCCACAAAATATTAAAGTGATCCAACTAGAAATTAAAAAATACATTGACATGTATGTAAATGCGATTTTAAAATTCAAACAAAATATTCTATTAATTGTAAACTCGTAGTCTCATTGCGTACCTATTAAAAAAACATATTGGGGGGCTAAAGTGTTTGCGGTTTTTGCGTCGATATATTAGGATCTGCACCATTTATATGTTATATATGTAAACCTTTCATAATGAGAGCTACTATATTATATAATACTATAGAAAAATATATAATTAGTTTTTAAGTGCTGCTCACCAAAGTGATAATGACAAGGTTTTTTTTGTAATAAATGCCTTCAGCCATATACTTGTTTTCTTTAAAGCGAATGTCAAACACAAAGGTTTAAATTACTGAACCTGTCTGCAGGAGATGTCGTCGTATTGGTTCATAATGAAATTAACATTATTTATACTAACATTCCAGACAATCCTTCGTGGAAAGAGATAGAGAGTTCTCTTCTATCTCTTTCCACGTCGTCGATACGTCTTTATCTTCTCGAATCATATCTTTAGACCTCACAATCGTATGCCATCTTGACTTACATCTGGCAGAGCACATTGGACGTCTGCCCAACGTTCACTGTAATACGCTAGTATACCAGGGCATAATTTATATATCAAATATTCCTTTCTTTTGTCCTCAGCGAGGTGTGAGCAAGTGAACCCATTTTCACTATGGCTACACATTTTATCGCCTGATTGTTTTGTAGCTCAGAAATCAAAAAACGAAAATTTAATTAGTTCGAGCCAATTGGCATGCACATGAATCATTGTAAAAAAACTTCGACTTTCGTTATACTATTAAGGGATTTAAATACCTTACAGCAAAGAAATTAAATATTTTGCTTGCATATTGTCGCTCCGATAATGATCTTCATAAGAACATAGAAATATTATTCTATTTATTCTGAAAATTAACATTCAAACAGTAATACTCATTTGGAGCATAATTTTTATTAAATCATTGTAAAAAAAATTCGAAATGCATCAAATAACTTATTTCACAATAAACAAAGTGGTTACCAGAGTACAATAGCCAACATCAACAGCAAACAATGCACAAGAATAACATATGCGAATACCTTAGTTCAAAGTGAATTTATACATATATATTTATACCTATAATGGAACGTCTTTACAAAAGCATTGACTACGATATATTTACTACATAACTAAAATGCAGATATATCATTTAATCTCCTCTGAAAGAATAGCATTCATTTTCCAATGCGTTAAACATTTTGTTTCGCGTGCGGGCGACAAGCGTGCGACCTCGAAGTGGGCAATGAAGGTGCTTTGCCTTCTTATAATTCATCATTATCCTTGTGCAAATTGTAAAACGTAATATTATATTTATTATCTACTTCAACGAATTGATTACACTAATGGAATGAAAGTTTTATTTCGAGATATAAAAGAGACATTAATAACATTGTTAAGTACTTAAAATTTAGTTGGTTAAAAATTTACCAACTATGAAGTCCAAAGATATACCAGGGAACATCTATAAATTTTGTGGGACAATGCTTAATGATTACTAAGACTGCTTAAGTAATCCAAAACCACATAAAAACGACCTTAACATGGAATAGAATATTATATACATCAGAACTTCGTATTGTGAAATAGGATGGCTATTTTATGGCCTATACCAAGAGGTCCGGAGGAATCCGGCATAACTAGCTTCGCCTGAACCTGTATTATGTTTGACTTGAGCAAACAAAGGCTTCTCTAGGCTTGATAGTGCTTTAGAATCGATGTTGTCAGAGCGGGTGACTTTTGATTAAGCACATTGACTGCTTAAAATAAAACGCTACTAGTAATTTACCTATACAATGAACGGGGAGAAAATGTTTTTGGATGGCACAAATTAGAACATAAGAAAATAAAAAAACATACAATGCTATAAAACAAACAATTCATATCACAATTTTTTTCTCAAATCAAAACTAATATATGAGAAATAAAATCACTATCCATAGAGAAAAGATAACAACATGTACAGAATTCACTAGTTATATGAAATAAATTTAGAGGCAGGCAGCAAAATAAAATTAAAAACACAACCATACAATCATTACAAAATACAAGCCACAAAATTTGCAATACAATTGCACCTTTAGAATTATTAAGACAAGTTAAAAAGAAACAGATTTGCAAATTGAATTGTTTTACTTTATTTAATTTTCAACTCAATCAATCAATCTATAAATTGATGACTAATGCGATAGATGGAGATGGCAATCACTTTTCGCTTTTCATTGGGTCACATGTATGACAAAAATGACAAAAATGAGATAAGTGGTTGTTGTCTCTGTCTACCCGCAAAAAAAGGACATAAGAGCTTAACCAATATTTTATACAATTTCATGATAATTGCAAAAATTCTTTATTTTTACGTGAAGGTTATCTTATTTTATTGCTATACTTTTTAAATATTTAACTGCAACTTAAAAATTAATATTATGAATTTACTACTTATTACAACACCTTAAACTAAGGTTCACAAAGGCGGATTTAATACCTTAGTGGCATCCTCTAACAATCAACCCTGGGTGGGAGAGAAAAAGTCTCTCACATTATACTTTGTTAATTTTTATTTTTCTATAGGTGAGAGCTTATATGAACCTATATTGACTAGATTGGTAATATTAACATGTAACCGACAAGCATGCATAGATACAGAATATGGCTATGAATAGAAAATAAGATAATGTAATAGGCCTGTACACAACCCACAATTGGGCATTTCTTCTCTAAAGAAGGAAAAGTGGAGAAACCATAGTCCTGGTTTCCTCACATTGCGTACATGCATGCGTTAAGTTTTTATCACACAAAAAAAAAGACATTTATTAATGAATTAATAAAAGACTTAAGTGTTTATTAAGCTCAGAAATTAAAATTCTTAATGAAATGCTTTTTAACCCGATTTTTTAAAATTCAAATTATTGTAATTTTTTGTAAATTAACACTGTCAATGCTTATTTATTCTATAAATTTAAACTTACATAATTACTTACATTCTAGTGTGTTTAAAATAATATTTCAAAAATTCTATTCCTCATTTCCAATTTTAATATGTAGAAAACTATTAAAAACTTAAAAAATAAAACGTTCACATCTTTTTAATCCTAATGGAGTAAACCGACACATCTCTATTCAGCTTTACATCGAGTTTTCAGGTCCACAAGTGACAATGGGTGACTAGCAGCATATACGGCTACAAACTTTTTTTTGTTGAAATTATTTGGAATAACAGAAACTTAAAACATATTGATTACTTCAGTTTTCTGTTATTGCAATATGTTCTCAATAGATCTCATCATTGTTGAATATAAATATAAGAGTATGTACAATTTAAAGGTATGTAATTTCTCCTAAATTATTTCAACACTAAATTAGTAGCCTAAAGTGTAATTTTCATCTATACATTCTTAGATAGAAAAGAAAGAATTATACTTTGAATATGTGATAACCCTTTAGAAAATATAAAAATAATACACAAATAAGGAATAATTTTTAACTTAGTAGAATATAATTATCTATGTGCATTTTTTAATTCTACATTGTTAATATGACTAGCAAAATTGATAATTTAATAAACCGTCTTAAATAAAAAATTTTCAATTTCCTGAACTAAAGGAAATTATTTCACACTTTTTCCTCGGGTAAGTGACCATTTTCAGTTTCAGACATTCAATCAGCCATCCACAGGTGGTCCTAAATATACCATAGAAACCTCTGTATTTCCATAAACAGCTGATATTGTTGGATACAACTTTCTTTTTGGAAGACCTGTAAATTAATAAACCATGTATGGAATGGTGATATTTTATATTATGTTATAAATCAACTGTAATAAGCAGTGATATACATATATCATAAGCCTCATATAAATTTGAGATACATATGCATTCTTATGATCTGACTGTCAGGAATTGAATCCTTAATGATAATGGACCACCAGGACACAAGTAATTCGAAATCATATATGATGTTGCTATTAGTGCACAGAAATAAAAAAATATATTGAAACCTCTTCTTTGAAATTTATGAAATATAAATATCACTACCTTGATCTGATCTCCAGTATCATCAGGATAAAAAAAAATGTTTTACAGGTAATACATATAACATGGTTCATTGCAATACAATATGATGCATAGTTTCATTTTTATTCATTAATTTAGAGAAGAAAAAATTACCAACAAAGCTATTTATTATATAAACTGGTCTAACGTTATTTTCTGTCTTATTTAATGTTTGGATGTGTTAAACAGTAAAAGAAATATACTAAAGGTTACAAAGCAAAAACTTGTACTGAAGGAATTGAAGCAGCTAATCTAAACACAGTGACAGTGGGATACAGGATACAGGACTTAATAATAAGTCCTTTAAATTATAATTATAAAAATGTACTCACCACGAAATGCAACACCTAAAAATTCGTAAGTTCTTTCAAATGATAGAGTATGATTTTCACAATCTAGAATAACTTTCATTCGTTCACCGACCTGTAATAAAAAAAACCTATTTTTAATTCTTCAAAAGCATTTTAATACAGCTATAATGACATTGAGACCTGGACTATGAGAAGTTGGGACAGTAATGTGATAGACATCTTCAATGTGGTTACATAAGGCACATTTAAGTAATGGGCCCTAAAAGAAAACCATCTAAGAATCTGTATTAGTATAAGATTTATGAGTTTAAAAGAAATAATCACTTACTTGATATTTTGGACAGTTGTTAAGGCGTGGGTAATAGCCATGGATATGTCCATTGTGCAACAGGTGGCTATCCACTAAATTCCAACCCCAGCTTTGTTCATCTGAACCTAATAGTCCCACATAACCTTGGCACTGCAAAGGTGCATCTCTAGTAGATATTCCTACAACAGCAACTGTACCCAGTGGTCCTTCCCAAATAACTTCCCAGGAATGTCGACCATGATAGAATCCAATCTTGGCTCTACAAGCATCAGTACTCTGGGCTACTGGATTTCTAAAAAATAATTTGTGAAATTAGACAGGAATTTTATTTATGAAAAGTAAACATTTTATGAAATTAGTTTGAACCTGTGTAAAGTAAATCCATTTGGTTTAATGTGAATATTTCTGGAGCAATCGCGGGGACTCCAAGCATGGAAGTATGCCCTAAGTTTAGATTTATATGTTTTTAATGATGAAAGTACATTGGATTGTATTACTTCTTCCGCCATTCTTCTATAACAATGATATCTCCAAACGTCATGATCCTCATCTTTAAGAATCTTATACCAACTCTTGCACACCAACGCACAATTTCGTATATCAGATACACTTAAAAAGGAAAATATAGTTTCTAAAGCATAATCTGGAACACAATAAATAATACCGTATTCTCGCCGAAAATCACAGTAATACATTTTCCGATTAGTTTGGTATTGGATATGCATGATTATGCTTTATTTATTTCTTTTCGTTTATAAATTTCCTTTCTGAATCTGACGTTAGTTTTTTTCTTTTAAAGTGACCAAAGAGAATATACCACAGAACATAAATAAGAAAATAAACCAAAGCAAACAAGATAAAACATGGGGCTTAGTAGCGCACAAACGTGCTGAATGTTTTTTGCGTCGTTGTTTCATGTTTGTTTTTAATAGTCCTTTGACAATTTTAATTACAATATTTGTCAATCAATCATCAGTAGTATCATCAATCTTTCAGAAAAATAATGTTTGTAGAGATATTGGTACGTATGAAACTTATGGTCATGACAAGCCACGACTAGTTAAGTATTTTTTATCGAAACTCCCTAACAACACAAGATCTATGTTACATTTAAATATCTATGATACATAAACTTCGTAAATAAAGGAGTTCGTCCGTGTGTTACGTTTAATCCGTCACTGACACTATAATTTTTGTTAGTAAATTTTTTTATAAATTTTTAGCGTATAATTGTTATAAAGGGGTTTTGTTTTTAAACTTGTTGATTGATGAAGTATTCATTACGCCAAAATTACTATGATTGGAAAAGGTAACCAACATGTAGACATTTAGTGCCTTCATTAGTTATCTGAAAAATATTTTATTAGTTGTACTCTTTAGTGAAATATTTGGCTTAAAGGTTTTGTAACCTTTAAGCCAAATATAATATAATTTAGCCAAATAAATAAAATTTCAAAAAAAAGTTATACTCTGTTTTGAATATGTCACTGTCATTGTCAGCGGAATATACTCAATTTCCGAGTGATAATATGATGATTGTACTTTGTTGTAAACTCCGCTTGTAATAATAAACTAGAATATATTATCTTAGTCGAAATGCCGGCTATAGAAATGAGCGTTATCGAAAGTGATGAAGATTATATCATTTCAAGAGCTAAAGAGGCGCAAGAATATAATATTCACTCGGCTAAAGCTTGGATGCTTACTGCAAAAACATTGTTTCCAACTAATTTTAAAATTCAATTTGAAGCTTATTTAATGGAGAAACAATCGGGAAACGTTCAAGAAGCAGCTGAATGTTTTAGTTCTCTAATGATGTCAAGACAAAATCTTTCTGAACTATTACCTGAGATATCGTCAATAGCTAATGCTCTTAAATCTAATGAAGCTAGTTTCCTAAGCCAAATGTTCGATAATATTTGCCCAGATATGCAATTAACCATTCTTAAAACAAGTGTTGAAAATAGTGATGATACCATGGAGCACTGTCGCTTATTAGTGTTACTTCTTAAGAAATTTCCGCAACTTGGGGTTGATAGTCTGGTCAAAACTTTGATTAATGCTGAAAAATTCTTCTATGATAACAGATATGCTCGGTTGTTGGTTGTGGAAACATTACCCCTACTTGGCTCCTTAGAATCCCCTAGGCTTCTACAACGTCTGCTAATTAAGGCAATAGACTTTTATAATTCTTATATGTATGATGAAACTGAAAATGACATAACAGATCCTTGGCAGAGGCTTTATGGTGTGTTAGATTTGTTGGGGAGACAGCTTGGATGGGACACATATTTAGTTAACTATAGTAATAGTTTGAACAAAGAAACATACTTTCAGAAATTAATGACATTAAGGAGTTGTGAAGACTGCCGTCAGCTACTATATTGCGGAGTTACGTTTTTCTTGAGGTCACTTTATGAACAAAAGTCACTGAAAGGTAATCATAGTCTTGTTGAAGCATTGTCTGATCCAGATCTGCCACCATCAAAAAGAAGAAAAGGAGATATAGAAGTAACAGGTGTATCTGCACATCAGTTCCAATCAGCGGCAAATTGTTATGAACTCCTAAATAGTAATGAGCTAATAGGTAGAGAGTTCATGAAATTAGTATCACAATTACAAGTCAAACCATGGACAGAGGGTTTTACTGATGAAATAGCACTTTATAGGGGAAGTTATGAAGACACTACACCACCAGCAATGGCCAATAATTTGAGTGCAAACATAAAAAGGGTATCTATAAATTTTGCTCAAAAAAAACATACACTTTGTTTTGAAGCAATTTTAGCTGTGATATCTCAGCTGCCAGCAGCAGAAGGTGCGCTAGAAACTGATCTTATTGTTGGAGGGAAGCATAGACATCTACATTTTTTGCCTATGACAAAAGTTGCTATTATGCACTACATTTGTACACTATTGATTAGAATTCTGTTAAGTACTGGTGATAATGCAGATTTGACATATGGGCATATGTTGGTACTAATGCAACTTGGGTGGCCTCAGGAAGAAGCTATATTCATGCAAATTTTGGATATAATTAAACAGAAAGGAGTTTTTCATTACCACCTCTTTTCAACTTACATAATTCACATAGATTTCCTAGAGGAGCTAAGTTTTATTTGGAATGAACATGGTAAAAATATAGCATTGGATATACTTCCAAACTCTCAACAGCATTTGGGTCAAAGAAGAATTGGTACACGTGGTGCCGATAAAGGGGTGAAAGAAGATTTCAAACAAGCTATGAAAGCACAAGTAGCAAGGTGTAATGAATCTATACTGAACTTAATTATACAATTTATCACTTCAGAAAGAGCTTATCTACTTCAAGTGATTTAAATTAACATGAAAAAAATTACTGATTGAATAATAAAACATTATTTTATTTTTTTAGTAATTTAGTAAATCAATTATAGAATATATGATTTTAATAAGTTATTTATGAATTTCCTTCATATGTGCCTACTCCAAGTAAAAGGTTGCGTCGAGTGAAATGTAAGCTTTTTATAGGTGAATTTTTTGTTGCAAAAGAACGTAGCAGATACTTTTCGTCCTTGGGGGCTGAGATTGTATTTCCAGTATCTTCAGTCAATGTTTCATCAGTTATTAGTATAAAATCCCACAGCTTTATGGTGCAGTCCAAGGAACCTAAAATATCGAAAAAAAATGATATATGTATTAACTATGAATATATGCAATTTTCTATGTAACAAGTATAATACAAATAAATAAGTTCTCACTTGCTTCACATCCATCTAAACTAGCTTATTGGGTTTCATATGTGACAGGTGGTGAGCCTATCGCTGGGCAAAATGTTATAAACGAATTTTATTTACAAACTGATCCATTTTATAATGTTAATCATCTTATGATAATATAATAACAAAACAACCTGATTTAATGTGAGAAGATGATGATTAAAAGATAAGAATAAAAATGTAAAATAGATATAAAAGATCTGTTCTCAAATATTACTAACATTCTTGTCAACCATTCTAACTTAGCTCAAGCTTGTGCTAGGATTATGTCAATACAGGTACAGGTATAATACAGTAATACGGTAATACAGGTGCTCACCGGGCACGGGTGCTCGGTGAGTACCTGAACAGGATAGGGCGCGAACCGACCGCGCAATGCCACCATTGTGGCTGTGACTGGGATTCCGCGCAGCACACGCTAGCCGTGTGCTCCGCGTGGGAGGCGGAGCGGCGGATCCTGGTCCAGCATATCGGGCAAGACCTCTCCCCGCCGGCGGCAGTAGCGGCTGCGCTGGCGGGGAGATCTAAATGGAAGGCGCTGGTCTCCTTCTGCGAGTCAGTAATGACCCAGAAGGAGATCGCAGAACGGGATCGGGAGAGGGCCGATCCCGTTCGGATATGGCGCAGGCGGGCCGGTGGGAAAGACTGGCCTGCAGCTCTGAGCTTTGGCTCAAGAAGACTAGTTGTATCTCGGGAGGACAGTGGCCTGAGTAGGTCTGAGTCGTTATCAGTGCACCCACAGCTGGCCTGTAGCCGTTTGTGGGAGGGAGTAACCTCCCCGGGACGTGCTCTCCTTGAGCACAGTGCAGAGGGCTCCGGGATCTCCAGTGGAACGCACCGGAGCCCCTCTGCACTGTGCTCAAGGAGAGCACGTCCCGGGGGTACTCCCTCCTCCCCTGTGCCCTCGCAGCGAAAGGCGACACGGGCCAGCCGATGTCGCCTTCTTTCCGGGTCCACTTTGGTGGACGACGCAGGCCCCCACCCTTGTCGCCCAGTGAACCCGAGGCCCCTTTTAGTCGCCTTGTACGACAGGCAGGGGATACCGTAGTCTTATTCTTGAAAGCCCAGAACTACAGGGCTGTGTACCAAACCTAAACCATCATTCTATAAGTGTTAATGAGAGAAGACTCAATTTCTAGGCATAATGTCGGCTTACTTTAAAGCCGTGTAAGACTATAAAGTAACATTAGGAAAGGTTCACATGGGCAGGTGGCCTTCTGCTCTTATAAAGTGGAATATTGGCTTCAACCCATCCTTGGGTGCCTAGTGAGTAGGTGTTGACTGAATTTAAATTATTTCCAATGGTTTCTGAACTCGACATGTTAATATGGAAATCTGAAAGTAATGATGATGATAAAACTAAACTTAAAGTAATTAGCACAAGTCAGCAAAACACACTTTGTAACTTCGAAATTATCATCTTCTATGCATGGAGTATATAGATACGAACCAGAAGACAAAATAGTTCCATCACGACTGAAGGCCAAAGCATGTATAGGCGAAGTGTGAGAAAGCGGTAGCGCTGAAGTCAAACCGCCATTGGATATGTCCCATACCAGTATGTCTCCCACACTCCCGCCAGAAACCAGCCATCTACCGCAAACTGAGAAGGTGAGAGTCATGACAGCAGACTGAAAATGTTAAAAATATTGTAAAAATACATAACCCTAGTGGGGCGGAGACAGCTTTCGCTGACCACTTTTTACTAGATCCCATAGGTAAGTGACAAGCCTATTGGCTAAGCGGTTCGAGTTACGACCTGATGGTCGTAGGTTCAAATTCCAATTGGCTTGCATCAATGAAAAGCTGGTTTTTAAGTACAAAAAATTGCGCTTAGTGCATGGCACTGGGCTCACCAATGTCACATATGAGACTTAATAAGCTGATAAGTAGATAGCGAAAGCTGATTATGTCTACCCCAGTAAGGTTAATAGGATGTGAGAGCTTTTTTTTGGTATAATGCGATAAATCATTTAAGGATATTAATATTATATTTACCTTATGTCCAGTCATGATACGGACTTGAGTTCCCGTCAGACAATCCCATACCCGTACAGTTCTATCACAGGAGCCCGTTGCTATGTAATTTGAGTTGGGGTGAAATTGTATACACTAAAAAATAATGGTTTTTATATCCATGTCTCGCTGTTTCAGTTTAGTCTAAATCAATTCAAATATAAATAATAATTACATCTATATCAGAATGATGGCCTGTAAAAATTCGAAGCGGTTGGTGGTGGTCCGTTGTCCACAACCTGGCGATGCGGTCATGGCCGCCTGAGGCGAAGTAGTGGCCATGTGGTGACCACTTAGCATCCCATACAGGCCACATGTGGCCTCGGTACACAACAAGGCAAGTCCAACATTGGAGAGACCACAGTCTTACTGGAATTGTAACAAGTATATTTACGATTAAAACAAATATAGACTTTTAGAAAATTTGAAAAATAATTTAAAATCTGTTTGTATAAGAAGGTGCTATGACACACACATGTACACAAAGGTAAAAAATAGAAATACAGACGAACTGAAAATCTCCTCTTTTTTTAAGTCGGTTAGAAATTTTCAGCGACTATAAAAAATGGGCAGGTTAGATAGCTCAATTTTTTTATGCAAGTTTATAGTTCTAAGTATTATAAGTATTAAATGACTAAGGCACATTTTCCAATTTGTTGTACAACAGGGACCTTATTGCTAAGAGCGGTCTCTTCCAGGCATCCTTTGTATCAGAACAAATCAAGACGACGGCATACATATACAGATAAGTATTACTAAACTACCCATATATACTTTCACTAAATATACCTTCATAAATAAGATGTCAATAAATATACAAATACATAAAATATACATTTATCATTCTGACGACACTAACTGATAATTGATAATGCACACACTAATTGATAATGCTATGTTACCGGGTTCTTAAAACCTGAAAGGGAGCTAGCTAGTTGAACAATAGAATTAGGCAGATAATTTCATAGTATATTAGTCTCCAATGTCTCCATAAAAGTTTATGGAATGCATAGAAGTTTAAGTATTTCAGAGGAATGTGAAAGATGAAATGGAAAAGAATGGATCTGGGTAAAAAGAAAGAGACGTGTGATGTGTGATCTCACTGGGCGACAGATGTGAGTGTAAATATTGTAACATACTTGTGGAATCTTCTGAACATGACAGAAGCATTGTTTTGAATTGATCAAACCCAACATTATACACTGGTCCAGAATGACCATGAAGCGTCCGGCATGTATCTCTGTCTCTTTCTTCCATCATTCTCACCAGAACATCCCCTGTAAAAAAATAAAACAGATAAAAGAGATAATTCAGATTAAATCTTCTTTAATTTAATTTTGAATTTCTAATGTTCACTTTTTAGGAGGTCATTATAAAAGAAAATAAAATCTCACGTCCTTTTAATCGCTTTTGTCCAGATTAATATAATGAGTAATAAGTCATTAACAATGTAGACTTTAACTCTGTCATTTAAACGTAAATTAACAAAAACGGATTTTACATACCTGCCTCTCTATCAATGTCTTGCAACTTTTCGGCTGACTTCATCCCACGCAAACGAACAGGTGTAAGAGTCCAAACCTGAAAATATATTTCAGTAATTTTGTTTTGTGTTATTACTGGAGACACAATATGACATCTATATGATTGTCAAATAAAAGCAACTAAAATATTTATATGATATAGAATATAGTTTGGACAGTTGGATCGGGTAACTACATCAATTCTTCTTATCATTAGTATGTCTTCACGGTACTTGTCTACAAATAAAAAGCCGCCAACGAGCTATATAAAACGCTATGCCTTGAGATTCGTAAGGTTCAGATTCAGCTATATGGCTGAGTATTCGACTATACGATCTTATGGTTGGAGGTTCAAATTCCAAATGTTTTTTTGTATTTAAGACACTGAAACATGGTTTGGTAAATATTTCAAATAAAATAAGTCAACATTTTAGCCTAGCTTAACATAGGAAAAATAGTTGTTTTCGTTAATCCAATAAGACTGTGTAAAATAGGCAATAATAAATATATAGAAAGCTTTTTATTTCTTGTTATTAACAGTGACAATCTACTTAAATTTAAATTACGAGTATATGTTGTATTACATTACACCTTAAGAAGAAAAGAGGTAATTTATTTAACAAAAAATAGAAACATATAAACTATGTTTGGGTAAAATACTTTACAAATAAAAATAGCTAGTTTAAAGTATTATGGTACTAATTACCTTTATTGTTGAATTGTTGAAACCAACAGCAAGTAAAGTAGAGTCATCACAGATATCTGCACAAATGGCTGTATGACCGCTGTTCAAGAGTGTGTAGAAACAAATTGATGGCAGGCAATCAGGACCTAGTTGCACCCGCTTAGCTCGCAAGGCCTTAATTTTCTCAATTTTATCAGTTTCTTTTCTGTATAAAAAATTTTGTTCTTAAAACAAAGTTTTAAGCCAATAATCGACTATTGACGCCATGACCTTAGACAGGGCAGCTAATAAAAAATAATGCGTAATAACGTAATGAAGAAGAATGCAAGCAATTTTGTTTAGAAATATTACTAACTTTCTTTGGAATCATTTTAAATAGCTTATTCTAGAAGTTGGTTGGCCGAAACGTGTAAAAAGTGTACCCTTTGAAGTATCACTCTTCGAAGATTTGTGTCTTAGTAAAATGTATTAGTATTTTTGTAAAAGACATAAAGCGTTACAGCTCATAAACGTTGTTAAGCACTCTTACACTTCTCAAGACATTCCATGCCTCGGGTATACAATTTCCCAGCGCGGCCAATATGCTGTTTCTGAAAATCAACCCAGTCCTACGAATATTTAATTGCAGCCTAAGCTCACTGGAAGCCCCTCATTCGCGCTCGAATGTGGTAATTTTTGTTTTTATTCATCATTACTTATTATTCCTTATGCAAATAGGCAACAGAGAGGTTGATATCATATATAAAACTATCCATTTAAAAATAAATTGTTATTTAATATTTAACAGCTTACAGTTCTGGTAGTGGGATTCTGTCATTTGGTGGAGCATTAGGATCAGACTTGGGTTTTTTCATAAAAATATTATCTTTCTTAGCTTTCTTTTTTTTAGGTTTATCGGGGGTTTCTTCAACTTCCTCTTCATCTTCAGCTGGTACTAGAAGCACTTGTATATCGGGTTCTTTTAACAGGCCATAATAAACTTTTGTGCGATTTTCTGTGAAATATAAATAAAGTTATTAATAATGTTAGTCTCCCGATTCTTAAATATAATTCATTGAGATATTTGATGAATATGATATAGATTATTTTATCGCTATCTATATGATAACAAATTTGTAAATACAGGGTATTAGGAGGCAACTTCCGAAAACGAAGACGGACAATAGTACTAATGAAACCACTGATGATGTCAGGATGTCGATCCTGATAAAAAAAATCATGTTATAAAAAAACTGCAATGAAACACAAAGTCAAAACAGCTGTATTTCATTTGCTTTTTTAGTAATGTATTTTTTTTGAAAGTCTAGTTTCATTTAGCTATAATAAGATGATAGAGCATAAATAATGCTAATAAATTATAATTATTAACAATGGGCTTAATTACCACGGAATTTTGGTTAGATGAAATGAAAATGTATATTTTATAAAAATATTTTAAATATATTTTAGTCTAATAATATATTCCAAAGTTATATAGTCTTAATGAAGTGGTTAAACATTAAAATTATTAATCAACAACATTTCCATTTCTTACATACACAAAGTTACTTGATAAAATGTGTGTCTGATGGACGGCAATGGGCTCACTACTTGTCCGAAATAGGACCTAACAAGTTTGGTGAAAAGTGGAAGCCAATTGCTACCCCTGTGTATAGCTTTGGTCAAAAGGATGTGAGAACTTATTTATGTTTATAGTTAAAAAAACTATTAATAAAAATTAACCATTTCTTGCTGCTTCTCCCAGGAGACCGCCTGCAGTGGCACGCACTTGGGCCTGTGTTCTGCCAGGACCATCATGAACCTCTACCTGTATGTGATTATTTATGATATTTATGATTACTGTTGAACTCTTCTGTTCCTGTAAAAATCTTTTCAGTTGTGACGATGCATCTCTTGACAGTTGAACCTCAAATTTGTTTGTGCTGCAAAGGTAATATAATACCTAAGTAATAATAATAATAAATGCAATGGCGAGATAGTCATGTCCGTACAGTTCCAATAGTGCTATTTACACCAGGTGTCATACCAAAAACCCTTCATACAAACTTCAAATTATTAAAAAAGCCGTAATCGTCAATACACACCATCTCACATGCAAATTCTTCAATTCCAACATCACCTAATTTTAAATACAAGTACTTGGCTTCAGCCCATACCTACATTTTAACCCTCTAAAATGAGGAGAAACATCATAATAATAATAATAAATATTTATTGGTCACCAAAGAAAATTATAATAATCATTAGGGTTTAAATATAGTTGTTGTCATTTTAAAGTCCTGGACACTTGAAGGACAGAGTGAAGTTCAAAGGTAGAAATTGTTATCATAATGACTTTAATATGGATATGCATTAAAAGTTAATAAATTATGGCAAACCTGTAAATTTCAGCTAACTCATTTCCTTTAATTTGATCTTTGTGTTTAACAATAGTTAGTTTGGTCAAATCATCTTGATAGTAATCCTCCTGCTCTGATCCAAATTTTTCTAAGAATTTTGCAGCATGTTCAGTGTGATCATACAGGATGAGAAGCAAATACATGTGCACAAATACTGGATATAGAAGTGTTGACAATTCATGCTGTAAAGTATTTCTATATAAGATTCATGCTTACTTCACTATCAATAAATATAAGTCCTAACAAACTGCTGTACAATTATAAAGTTAATTTCAAATACAATTTTTATGTTGTTTACAAAATTGATGTAAATTTATATAGAGTTATGGAAATAAAATAAATAGTTGTCTTACCTTGTAAATGTCTAAAGAACTTTCTATAAATTTTTTAAGGCTGTCATAAGCAAACTCGTAACTAAATGGATCACTTTCTGTATGGTGAGCTGTTAAAATACTTGCTATTTCAACTTCAGGCAAATTCAATGTTTCATATTCAGCATCTCCTAAACTAGCTTCTTTTCTTAATATTTCTTCAGTTCCCTAAAATTGAAAAAAATACTATTTAACCTACAGTTTTAAGATAAGAATAAAAACGAACCTCCAAAAATTCAATTATTACAGTCCTACCTTTAGATTGTATTTACGAAGCAATTGAAGAACAGCTAAAAGAGGAGTAGTTTTTTCACCCATTATAGGTTTTGTTTGTCACAACTTTAGTGACATATAATACTAAAAATATGCACTAATTAAAATAAGCTATCAAAGTATATTTATGTTAAGACTTTCCAATGTTATACCAAACATAAACCAAGACAAGCAAAGCTAGATATTGCTGTTTACTTGTCAAATGTCAAATCAAAGGTTATGGTTTATTGTTTTATCCCCAATAGGAAAGGCAAAAAGACTTTAGTCTATACAGCCATGTCTTGATTACGAGAAATTTGGTAGTTTTAAAGGCCGAAGCCACGTCTTCGTTGTTCTTGATCGTAAAGCCGAGCATGGCTGTCAACCACTGTCAAATCAAACTGGTAATAGACTTTCAAGATTTTTTTGTGTTGAACTACTCATTATTAACTACAACTAACTACTTAAGATTAGCCATAGAAACTGACTTTTACTGCGGATTGAGACGTATTCTCTTAGGTCGCTTAGCCTGTACATGTATTGCTAATAACTCGACACAAGGGCCCTGCGGTGAGGGCTTGCCTCGGCTTGGACGGTAACTATAATAAGCGTTACTATAGTTAGCGTCATTTCGAACCTAGGGTGCCCGAGGAGGTCAGTCTAGTCTGTCTAATAATATTATAATATAGTTATATTATTAATATTAATTAATAGTTGAGAATGGCTTGTAAGTCTCCAAAAATTGTCAGGATGCTTGCTTAAAGAATTGGGCTAACGTCGGTAGCCCTGTATCAACGTGAAATTCGCGATTACGGTGCACCTGTGGCTGGTCGCAGAAAACGATTCTGAATAACCTGTAATCTTGTGCTTATGGGATGATTATGCGCGAGGGCCGATTCTGAATTTGGTATCTAATACCAGTATCGTATTTGGTTTGTGTAACACATGGAATGGCTACCTAGAAGTTGGAATGAATGAATGGAACAACGAATGGATGGAATGGAGACTGAAGACGCCTCGTGAAGTACCACCTGTTGAGTGCGTGAGTGTTTGGCGCTGAAGCCAAACTGCTCAGGTATAAGAAGAATGCCGTCTAAACCGGGGGTTTTGCGTGGACGAAAAAGTTTTAATACCTCCTCAACCTCAGTACACGTAATCAGTAGAACGGGATCGCATATTGGTTCTCTCGCCTTACGATCGACCTCGCTCTATACCTTTAGGAGGTCAGCGAGGTCGACGGGAAGGGTGCTGGGGAGAATTGATGAATGAATAAAAATTGACTATTGTACGTAAAATTATCTTCTATTTATATAAATAAGTGTGGAGATGTTTCTCACTTTTAAGTTTGTGAGGTACGTATTTAAAATAATTTAAGTAAGTATTAGGGAGCGGTTATTTTGTATTTTTTTATTAAGTTACTTATAAATATCAACTGAAAAATAAGTATTTAAATACGAGCAAATAAGTATTTGTCTGACATTTACTTGTAGGAAATGAACGGTATCATAAAGTATCTTACGTTTTCTGTCTTATTTATGTTTGGTGCTTAATATAGTTCTTCCACAAATCATTATGAAATGTGTATAACAAAATAAGAGATTACCGTACAATACTATCTGTTTTTGTTTTTCATTTCTATTGTTTTTCATCTTTAATCTAGTAACTAAGTCCCAAGTAGTAGGGAAAATGTAGGGATGAAATTGTGAAAACAATGAGAACCTGATAACTGAGAAAGGTCTTGGGCATTACGCAATAACGCAAGACATCGAATAGTATACTGTCGTTTGGCCTTGTTGAGTAGACTTGAAATCATGATGATCATCATGATGGTTTTCAAAATCAAAACAAACCTGTTTTGATTTTGAAACCACGAGTCCTGGTCTAAACCGCAACAGCCTATAGTTCTTTTTGAACTTCTTGTAGATGTGGACAAAAAACTTTGTACTTGAAAAAAAGTAGACGCCATTTGCCCGTATACCAATTCAAAGATATTATTGTACATGAAGGAATAGGTTCATAACAGGAATAAAAAAATTATGCGATTTGCTTTTTTTAATTTAATGGTTTGTAAATTTTGCACACAAACATGTCGCCACATCTTAATGTTTATATATTTATTCATTCCGTTATTTCTACTTATCTGAATATTCAACATATATTGAAATTTAACGATGCTGAAAGGCTTTTTAGTCCAATTGTTCTTTTTATATAGGTTTTGGAGTGTGTGTAAGAAGCAAACGAATTAAAATAGACTGATTTCCTATGTATTTATTGTATATGATTTTTTGTAATTTAGAAACCGAAAATCGGATACAACTGGTTTAAGTCGGCTAAGAAACCAGCGGCAATGATATATTACTGAAACAACATAAATTATGTAAATAAACGAAACAAATATATAAATGATACAACACTAGACTATAAATTTATTTTTAATAATAATTAATGGGCAATAAAGTTTACAATCATACTTGCAAATTATTGTTAAAAAATTGAAATAGGAGACATTATTAAATAATGAATGGTAAAGTCATGTTTATCACAATTTTGTAAAATTCTACTAAACAATTGTCTCAACAAAATTTGTACCAATAAATAATCAGTAACCACGAAACTGTTTTTCCAAGTTCTTTCATATGTATAAAAAACGATGTGTATATTTATGAATTACAAAATGGTTTTGATGAAATTTTCAAGTAATTCTCTATACTATATATGACAATAGGTAGGGTCGCTATTTATATAAAAACATAATACGTAAAAGAAAGCTAAAATAAACCAATTAACAATTAAGTTAAACAGTCACGGTATCTAATAAAACTTAGGAATATTGGTACGTAAATTATCGTTATAAACAATGTTATTGAATAATACAAATAATATTATACTAAGAAACAAGCTACGGTGACAAATAATGTTTGAAGTTGACGCATAGAACTTTTACACAAAAATGGTCTCACTTCATCCTTTTAACCCAACTGGTGTCATCAATAAAAACTAAACATTTTACCCCGCAGCGTTAGCATTTTTATATAAACGATACAAAAATAAAGGAAATAACAATTTTTCTAGTTTAATGTCTCAATACCATTATTTATACAGCCACTTAATATTTGCAAATATGTCCTCACTTGCCTAACATTGTGTCATAATTAGAAAATAATGATTTTAAAACATTGCTTTTAAAAGTAGAATCAATGGCTATAAACTTATATAGAGCTCGTTCGAGAACAATCGGCGTACGGAATGGTCATCGTGATTTGATGTGAAATTGAAAATGAACGTGCTATCGCTATAATCTGACAAATGAAATGACATATTATTTTCAAAGTACTACTTCTTTTGAAGACTAAAAAGATGAGATCAATGTATATTTAGCGTGTGGCGAAGGTGTACGTGCAATGTAACGCATGAAAAATGTTTCTATTCAAACTTTTAGTTGAAGTTTTATTTCACTCCCGTCTATTGGCCGTTTGCTTAGTTAATATTTGATTAAAAGCAAATCAAAAGACATAATTACACCATACAAGTACAACTTCTTTTTCTTAGCTTTTTTCCCATTAAAACGTATCAAAAACCATTTTACAACTTGCTTTACAGTAAGTATAAAAGTTAGAAAAGGTTACTAATAATTATTTTTGCAGGTTACACAGTCCTCTAACTAATGTCTCTAACATATTGCAGTTAATTTAGCTGTATAATAAAACTAGATACATACAGCGCATTCAACATGCATTTATAATAGTGGTTCCCTGGTGCATAATCAAAATAAATTGCTTTAAAAGTAGTGGAAGTCAGCTGGGATTTATGAAAACGTCGGGGTTTTTACACAAAATATGCAAGCACATGAACTTATGTACGAGTATTGCACACAAATATTATTACACCGTCAATTTTTATGAAAAGAAAACTAATAGTTTTTTTTAATATTATTTTACTAAAATTATTGGTAACAATTCTTGTTCTAAATTTTTAACAGGAAATTTAAAAAGTTATTGTTCTTGTTAAGCTGTGGCTTGTGCTAGAAGATGGTTCACGTTAATAGTCAAACAGCTGCCTAAACAAGTCAAATCTCCCGTGGTCTGGTTTTAAATTAAACGTTACGTGATTAGTATTAGTAGTTACGTTAGCTCTAGTAATATTAGGTAATTATCGCCCGAAGTGCAATCGACTTTTTATGAAGAAATTAAAAAACTTTCTACGTTTTCTTTTCGGAAGGCTGGTAGGCGGAGATCGCTGCAAATTTACCAGGTGAGAGGTGGACGAGTTTTTAGGGCTTTCTAAACATCTATTTGACTAACAGGGTTGCCTAAAGTGTACCCCGGCTTGGGCTGTTATTCAAGCGCATTAACAACAGTTTCAACTGACAACAAGCAAACTCGAACATAAAGTGCGGTGTGAGATTTGTGTTTTAAAGAGTTGTTTCTCCCTAACCTAAACGAATACACTGAACTTGAATGTAAGAACGTTCTTAGCATTATAACTGCATTATATTCAAACAGTCTATTTGATATAAAGTATTTTAGATTTCTGCCATCCTTTCTACGAAAGTACATCAAGGAATAATTTGGAACTAGAAAAATTATAAACCTGTCGGGGTAAACAGTGATATCCAGTTTTCACCAAGCTTATTATTGTTATCATCCTTGCTGTGGGGTCACAGGATGTGAGCAAATTGCCATATACATTAAGTATTTATTTTGTACGTAAAATATCGGAAATAATTGGAAAATATGCAGTTCTATTGAAATAGAAATTAATAGCGGTTGTTATACAAAATCAAATTGTAAGATAAATATTTTAGCAACCCGTAACAATGAGTAATTATTTCTAATAAAAGATTCTATAGTAACAACAAATACAATACACGACCTGAATAATACAAAAACTTTGTAATACACTTACAGAATGTGTAATTTTCACCACTAATATTCAACATCCATATATGTAACATTTTTCTTTCAACAAATAAATATTGAATTTAATATTATAATGTGAAGAAAACTTTAATATATCCTAAAAATCAACTCCGTTAGCTATATAAATTATTCTTCAATTCATCTATGTTTGCTCAATTAGAAGATTAAGATCAAAATTCCATATACATATAAGATAAGCAATATGTCTAAATTTAATAGTAAACAGATATGTCTTACGGGAGACGGCTCCCAATAGTAGAGAAATTGCTTCAAATATTCTTAGCAAAGGTTTTATTATTAATGGGAAATAGTAAACCAATCATATGATATATGACGTATTACGTCACTTATCTTTGACACATGACCAGTCTTAAGATCCGTCTATTATCACTAACAAATGTAACAGTTATGAAGTCTAGTAAATCGAATTTTGTTGAAATGTTTTCTATGAATATAATGCGTAATAATGCTTAATATTTTTTTTAGAAAAGGTCTTTATTACTTTAATATTGGTTCTAACATATATTCTAAACTACAATTCTTTCTATTTTTGGTCGTCGGTAAGTAAAGCTATAAAAATTTTCTTTTAAACTTCACCTTCAAAATTACCTACATTTGTCTAATTTATAACAAGTTACACTAATAAAAGCTGACAAAGATGAGTTATCGCGTACTATAAAGTATTATTTTTTCTTGAATTTGCTTTAATAATTTGTCTAAAGATATCTTTGCAAACGGCGGCTTTACTTCTATCAAACTAACGACGTATTTGAAGAGAACGGTATAAGAAAAAATTAATGATAAACATAACAAGCGATTCGTTTTATGTAACTCTATGACAAAGAAATGTTTCTATAAAAAAAAAATCTTACATAAAATGCAGACTGTGCCTCTATTTATAACACTTAAAAATATTATTTGTTTCACAATTTTTAAAAAAAATAATAAACTTGGCAATTTTTTTAATAATAATACTCACGGTATTTTTGCAGTTTAACATCCTCTCATATTTTTATCTGGTTACAAAATTGGAATGCGTTTATAATGTAGGATTACCACATTATCTACTGTGGACCCACTTAGTTCTTAAAAGAAGTGTCTAAAAAAAGAATTAGAAGCAATCCATAGACTTGTGGGCAGATAGATTAAAGGTTATTGCCTTATAAGGAATTAAAATATTAAATGATAGCGAAAGAAATATAAGTAAACGTTTGGATTTGGAGTATTAAACTTCATCGTTGATTTCCACAGATATTTTACTGATGACGATTTTATTTTTTTTATTAAAAGTTATCTTCCAATGCATCAAAAACAATTTGAAATCGTATTTTCTGTCGGTATCATTGTATATACATCCAGTTAGTTGTGATGGAGTCTGCCAAAACATACACACACTTATATATACACATATATACATAATCATGTCTATATTGGATTATACGCCTAATGACTCTCACCAGCTGCGTTACTTGAGAGCTTTTACTGTTAAAAACTTTAAAAAAATGCACGTGAAATTTAAACTGTAAAACTTAGGACATATAAACAATGAAATTTTCTATTAAAAGAAAATTATGAGGTAATAAACAGAAAAACAAACATACCATCTAAATGATATCTTCCTCCTTTTGAAATCTTAAAAATTATTTCTAAATAAAAAACTTTGTTAAGTTGTATATGTTCCAAGATATTTTTTCTGTGGCACAACAAGCATTATTTTTGAGATGTGTAAATATTTTATTAAAACATCTTTCCAAGTTTTAGTAAACATGGTAGGTATTAGTTGTCCAATTTTAACTGCCACTATCGCTTAAAAAAATTATTCTATGTAAATTGCCTACATAACTATAATATTTAATCCATTTGTCTTATACCATACCATACTTAATCCTAACAGACTAAATTACGTCTAACAAAAGTATCATTTATGAAAAGGGGGAAAACTACACATAATAAATTTATAGTAAAATATTAAAGCTTGGGATACACTCGTGTTAGTCGGAGAATTATCATTGCTTCGACTACGTATTATTTTATAAAAAAGGCTTATTTATAAATCTTGACTGGAGCAGTTGTGTGCGTCGTAAGTGCGGGGCGAGACATCTTCGTAGGGCGCGACGTGCTCAGAGGCGAGATCGCGAGCCACGCGCTCCGCCGCGCCAAGCACCCTCAGCAAATTGAGTCCAGCTAGTTTGCGCAACTCCTCTATACTCCAGCCGTCTTCCATTAACTCGGCGAATAGTAGAGGGTAAGAAGACACATCCTCTAAGCCCTGCGGTGTACTGTGTTAACGATGAAAACAACCGTACATTTAGATTATAAAAAAATAAATGTTTGTCTAAATATCAAATGCAAAAATAAATCTAAGCGCGATAAATGAATCGTTCTTCAACTTACATCACAATGTAATCCGTCGTACAATTTATTGTTATTCTCTGGTAGGCATTAAACGAAACGCTTTCATTTTAATTAAAGCGACTACGTAAAATTCTATTCGATTCAACGAGTCGAGCGTAAAATAGCCTTCCAGCGTTTTACAGAAACACGCCTAGTTGTTTTAACATTTTCATTTTCAATGGATGGATGGACCAGTTGAAATGAAAAACATATACTCACTAGTTAATTCCGTCGTAACCGGCTCCCAAACCGACGCTGTCAACGCCGGCTATACTGCGTATGTGATTTATGTGTGCTGAAAAACAAATAGATTTTGACAAATTGACAAGGATCGCTTAAATTAGACATAGCCCTGTAGTTCTGGGCTCGTAGAATAAGGCTACGGTATCCCCTGCCTGTCGTAGAAGGCGACTAAAAGGGGCCTCGGTTTCACTGGGCGACAAGGACGCCTTTGTCGTCCGCCAAAGTGGACCCGGGAAGAAGGCGACATCGGCTGGCCCATGTCGCCTGCGCATTGTCCTCGGCACATGGGGGAGGGAATGACCCGCCCAGGACGTGCTCTCCGAAGAGCACAGTTCAGAGGGGCTCCGGTGCGTCCCTATGGAGATTCCGGAGCCCCTCACCATGCACCGAGGAAGCGCCACCGGGGGGTTTTTAGTGGGTAAAAATCCCACATAACACCGTCTTCCCCCCAGAAGGCGGGGTATCTTCTTGAAGTTTCACCCCTTCAACAAAAAAAAATAGACTTTATAGGTTGAGAGTCCTTACCTATAGCATCCTGGACAGTTGCAGTTTCACTGCACGTGAGGAACGAGGTGTAGAAGTTTACCATAATCAGGCCTTTGTTAATGGCTAACAGACGTAGCACGCTGTCGGGCACGTTGCGGGTGACGTTGCAGAGGGCACGGGCCGAGGAGTGTGAAAAGAGCACGGGCGCCCGTGAGACTGTGAGGGCGTCACGCATTGTACGCTCCGACACGTGTGACAGATCCACCAGCATGCCCAGGCGGTTCATCTCCTTCACAATTACCTATGCGACAACGTACCTAAATTAAAATTTGCCTTTAAGTCATAACTACTAACATGCCTAAGGATTACGTACAAATTGTAAATGTTATATTCAGCGTTCAAGCATCGTAAACATTTTTAAAAGATCTCATTAAATTTTATCTTACGGTTGAGATTGTAATTAAATACTTTTTAATTGCTGATGATTATTTCGCTAGGCAATGAACGTATAGGAAACCTAGCTTTGTAATGGACACTATATGTCATTAGAAAACGTAACACCGAGAGTGCAAGTACATTCAGCGTGCAGTGTTAATATGTACATAACACTGGTCCTTTAATTAACCGACAGTGGTTAGAGAGCCTTTACGGCTATTGAGATTTGAAGCGGCTTAGTATGCTGTTAAATATATTTATGGAATACTGATTATTTTGAAATAATTTACATTAATTTAAAGTATAAATGAACAAACATTAAATTTCGTAATACTATTCGTATTGATTTGTGGCAAATAATAATATGCATAAAATGTACGCCATTTCATTTTTGGTTTATTATTGTCATTAAATAATTTTATGATACCATTATAATAAGCATTTAAAAAAAAGTCGTAATTTAAATACTGATTTGGACATAGTACTACCTTAGTACTATGTTCATAATAGTGTATAAATTACAGATAAAAAATAAATGAAATAAATTGAAATATCAATATTTTTATCTGTAATTTACTAATCAATGCGTCCAATTATTTTGAATGCGTTTTTAAATTATCATTTTAAAAGCGTATCAACTTTTAAGATACGGTGCTTTTAATTTTAATAAGTTTATATAAATACAAAGAACAGAGCTTAGAGTACTGTATGACACGTAAAATATATATTTTTAAGCAATATCATATCCGTGTACCACGAGACGCAAACAAAGATATTATTATGTACTAAATAATGTCTTTAACGTTTTGAAAACTACATTTGTAAGGAATCAGCTTGAAAAATTGGTTTTGTATCTAATGATACTAAAAGCGCTAGTCGGGAGGGAGGAAAATAAATTTAAACGTAATTGAAACGTTTCTGAGAAATGGTGCTATTGATGTATTTGAAATAAATTGACATGGAATTTAAGTTCAACAACTGAAACTTCACACTGAAGAGCATTTATTGAAATTTTAAAAAGATAATAAATCTGTTCACACTTGATAAGTCTTACTACACTGCTTGCTACACTGAAAAAACATTCTAATAATTCATAAATTTTTAAGAACGGTTTTTCAACAATAATAATTTTTAGACATATAAAGGTGAATAAAAAATGACTATTCATTTTCGATATAACGTACGATGAGATAAAATAACGTTGAAAAGTCGTTTAAGAAGAAGCGGGATAAGAAAAGGATTAAGCAGCTTATACAAAATACATGTACAGTATTGGATAGGCCAGGGATTGGCAGCCTTTTGAGTCGGAAGAGTTAAAAATTACTATTTGCAAAATTTCAAACTTTTTAAAGAGCTACAATTTTTTTTGTCGCCAACAATAAGTAGTACTTGCACAAATAAAGTTAGTACTAAAGAGCCGTAGCTTTACTTCCAAAGAGACGCATATGGCTCGCGAGCCGCAGGTTGCCGACTCCTGGGATAGACAAATGTTTTTTCCTTAAATTTTACATTTATGTTTAGATTTTATTTATATAAACATTTTACCGTACTGCGTCAATATAAACTTTTAAAATTATTTCAACTATCCCATTGGTGTCGTGGCATTCGGATAGAAAATGAACAATAACACGGTACACGTCGCGTTTGTGTAATGCACATGCCATCACGACCTATGCACAGAACTCCGTAGTATATAGTACCCTCAATACAACAAAAGAATTGCAGCTTCACTTGACGTTTTCAATAACAGAAAACCAATATTTAAAAAATGTGTTGTACAGTTACAGTACAGTACATAGACACACACACAAACTCGTTTATTATTTAAAACCAAAAACTCACTCGTACTCGCATACAAATATTTAATAATGATCTAAAAATTGTAAATCCCTTCGTTGGAAGTCTGTACGGAATAAGTTGATAAATATAGTACATAATAAACCTTAAGTGCTGTGCATATTATAAAAAAAATAAAAATTAAACGGTATCGACGCAAGTTCAAAAAAGAGAACTTTTCTTGTCCTCAAAGTAGTCATGTAAAGTCGGAATAATATGTCTGCTCCGAAAACTTACAAAGAGAAAGTTTAATTATATTTCCATTTAACTTTTAGTTTACAAACATGATTTACGCGTATGATTTAATATTCTTTAATACATGCAGAATAATTGATTTAATACTTATTAAAGCAAAAAGCAAATTATCTATACCAATTTATAGTTAAAATTATCTATACCAAATTATAGTAGTTGAATTTATTCAATTGATTTTATTGTAAATACGTGTTTCGCCATGGCGATTTTGATGGTGGTATGCAACAAATAATAATAACAAATTATTATATCGATTTAGGAATCGTATAGTAATTTGTTTGTGCCAATTAGAGACGGTCAGAGGACAGGTGAGCTTTCTTGGAAAGTATTTTTTATTTATTTATTACTTGACTTTATTATTATTTGTGTTATTTACTGTTGTCATTAATTCTGGTGCATTGACCATAATTCATCATGGAAATAAATTTATCACAATAGACAAACGATGTCGTGTATATAACTCAATGCATCCATTACATTGGCCGGTGATCAAATTAATAGTCGGTAGGTACTTCAAGCATCCGTTCGTAACGGGTGCGTTTAGGATTTATATATGTATAATATATAATGCCTTGAACAAAAATAAAGGGTAGGTTACGAAAGTTTCAATATCTCGGAAGATAAAGACTACTACAGTTAGCGAGCTAACTGAAATAAATTGTGAATAATAGACAATTGAATCATATCATTATCCTTATAATTATCCAGTATTTTTTATTATATTTTATTTTTATTTCAACTTTAGTACTTTAATATTTAAATAAAGTATACTAAAATTTATATTTACATTTTATTTACATTTACAGAGCCGTGGCAGCTCAGTGTCCGGGCGGTCAAGTTGCATAATACGCTAGCAACCCTAGTTCGATCCCCGGTGCCGGCACTAATAAATTTGTTGTTACAATTTTATGTGCTGATTTACCACACGCTCAGCGGTGAAACATCATGAGGAAACCTACATGCCTAAGAAAAAGTCTTTTCTAAGACATGTGAAGTCTGCCAATCCGCACTAGGGCCGCGTGGCGGACTATGCCCTTATACTCTCTTTACAGAGAAGGCCTGTGCCCAGCAGTGGGACTTATATGAAGGCTGTAACTGAACTAACTAAAAAATACTAAAATTTAAATTAAAAATAAAATTTAATCAAAAATACTGTATGATCCAAGTATACGTAAGATAACCTTTTTCGTTTAAGTTTAGGTTTTTTAATGAAATATAAATAAATTGATAAACATATTTTATATTATTTTAAGGATATTTAATTGTCTATCATGCACTATTTATTTCAGTTAGCTAGGCGTTTTATCTTCCGAGATATTCAAACTTTCTTAACCTACCCTTTATTCCGACCCATTATTTTTGCTCACGTGTGTATATAAACAGTTACAGATAGTACTATACTAGTACTAGTTATAGCATCATAGTACACAAATAGTGCAGGTACCTCACCCACGTGGCTAGAGTGCTTGATAACAACAAACCGCATTTCATTCTGATTCAAGGCTCTCATCATATTAAAATGTTGTTTTAAATTGATGCTGTATTCGCTGACTTCAAAGAGAAGGTGGTGTATGCCGCATTAATCATTCCAAGTTTACCGGGAAGGCTTTTGTCTAAACATAATGTAAAGTAAAAGTCATTAAATCATGAATACAACGATTAATGCCTTTAATTACTCTAATAACTTTCTAATTTATTATCAGTCATTAGTCTGTATTGAATGAGTGTGTATTGTTCACTCGAAAGTGCTCAATTATTATCAAATGGTATACATGTAATTGCTGAAAAGTGATTTTTGCTTTCATAGCACACAGCGAGTGGCTAGAACAAAGGAGTAGGTTTCGAAAAGTATCGTTGCACGTAGAACAAAGAGTCACAAGACTCCGCACAGTCTGTACTCTTACACAGCGAGATATTGCAGTGCACAGGATGTTTATGATTATGCTACACTCACTCGACTAGACGTCTCAATCTTTACGATTTTCTTTATAGTACCTACTTCGATATTTCTTAGACTATTTATTTCTACGGCATAACTTTTATATTGTAGTGTATAAATGTTACTTATGACCGCATCTATATACAAGTATATTTAGGAGTAAATACAACAACGACATCAAATAAAATCTACGGTAAAAACGAACGTTAGTGTAAACATGTATAGAGTTCTCTTCTTATCTATATATATAAAAGAGAATGTGTGTGTGTTTGATCCGTATAGGCTCCGAAACGGCTGGACCGATTTCATTGAAACTTGCAGGGAATCTTCAGATTGACCTGACGAGTAATCGTGTTTGGTGAGAATCGGAGCACTTCTCTTTTTGAACTGTCAAATATCGGAGCACTCTCCTTTTTGAACTGTCAAATACAACTTTAATTTACTACGATGATATTCTATTGTTTTATAAACCAAATTTATAATGACAAATGCGTTGTGTATATTTATGTCATTGTGAAAGATATTGAAGTACAAATATATTAAAGATAATCATTAAGGATTTTGAAGTATTCACAGTGTTATAGCGCCGCGAATATATCCGTTTACTAATGCTTTTTTAATTGATTATTACTACGGAAAATTGTATTGTCCTTCACCCAACGTCGGTAATTCGCAGAATCATTTTAATTAATAAATATGCCACCCAAACAAGCATTATAAACAAACTTCCAAATCGAAGAAGCGTGACAAAGAAGACTTCATTCAGCTAACCAGAGAACTCCAAAACGTACCCAAAAACTTGATGCCAACCGTATGTGTATATTTATGTCATTATGAACCATATTGAAGTACAATGGAGTATAATAAATTCCTAAATGATAATAATGATATTGTATTTACTGATATGTACATGGGTGTAGGTAATGATCTTCACCCACTCGAGAAGAGAATAGAAGAGAATGTATAGGAGAAAAATGAATAATTTAATATATTGTGACAGTTAAATTAAATATTTAATGAAGTAAGTTTATTGTTTCAATAAAATAAAGCAAAATCTAGCCCGGCGAAGCGAGCTGTGTACGCTAGTATTTCCTAAATAAACGTGAAATTGTTTGTTTCAATGAGCAATATACGCGTAAATCAGATCATAAGTCGAACACTGAGCCGATAGGTTATCACTGTTTATTACAATTTAGTGCCATTGAAATGTAAACAGAGCTCGTACGGGTCGATGTACAATTGAGGTTCAAATGAAGAAACTTTACGCTACGTTACTCACTTTACCAAACGGAGTCAGTCCACCTCGTTGAGTGGAATCAACTCGGTCAGCGGATGCACATTCCGCCCAGGGAGTATCACACGTGGACGTTAGAGTCAGATAGCGCACGCCAACTTGAAACAATGTTCTAAGGACGCCGAGAGAACCGCCTATAGCATGACCACCTTCAACGCCCACCAGGGAACATAGGCGGTGGTTTGTGTGTGCGGTCAGTATGTCTGAAAATAAACTATAATTTACAATCGTATTCATGTCCTTAGTCCCCTTGTCATTGCACAAGAAACGAGGGCGGAACTCTAGTAAATTGATACAATAGAAATAAAAACAGTAACTAGAGTGATTTATCAACGGACGTTCCGTTCGCATGATCTATAACTTTTCCTATGAAAAGGTGACAGAACTATTATGCAAAATAATGACTGGGAAGTAGCATTCCCGCCCTGATCCACTTAACGTCTCGGCACATAACTTTTACACTGATCTTCAACTTATTAAAAAAGTATTAAAGGGTAGCAGTCGTTCACTTGCCGCAGTTAATCCCGTGATTTTTATTTCCTATGAAATATTCAAGAAGTTTGTTAATACTTAAATCAAAGCGAAGAGTTTGCTAAAAAGTATAAAACACTGTTGTGTATAACAATTACCTTACTTGCCTAACTACCGTCCTATAAATATAATACAATACAAATACTTACTCCCGCCCCCAGTGGGATAGGTTCGTTTATTCACATCCATACATCAACGCATACATAATTGTCCGTCAAGGGTACTCCTTACTTACTTTTTAAAAATCGTCAATTTGGTCGATATACCTTCTTCTACCGGGTGAGTATACTTCGGAGTTATAAATTTTCAGTGTCATTCTTTCCTTTTTTTAATGGCTAACTACACAGATTGCGAGAAGCTGGCCTTGACTGTTTCACTGGTTTGAGGGATGGCATAACTCTTAAGTTGCTTAGCCTGAACTTCTATCGCTCGTAACTCGACACAAGGGGGATGTTATACCTTTCTCGTTTCTAGTCACAATATCTTTAAAAACACCCTTTCACTGGGGGTCCCGTGTCGCCCTCTTCCCAGGTCTACTATAGCAGATGACAACGGTATCACGGCAATTTCTATGCCAACCAAATTACTATGGGACCTATTTGAAACCATAACCTTTCAAACCAAAACATAGAAATCTATTATAAAACGACCATGTTATATGCACACATAAAAAAAGTAAAAAAAGAAAACAGACGAATTGATAGTCTCATTGTAGTCGGTTAAAAAGCTTACCGTCAGCGGACGTGCAGAGCGTCAGTTGCGGGTGATATCTTTCGGTGAGTCTCTGGATGAGGTCTATTTGTTCGAAGGTCAGTTGCACGGCGTCCCGATGCTGCGCGTCGCAAGGTACATATGCGGCCCAGAACTGATGGAAGAACATTGCTTTGATACACACATGATTAAATAGCACGCACGCCCGCCCCGCGTCGCCACACACTCGGAATATGAAATTTGCTTTTAGCGAATGCAGCCACACGTATGTAATAAAGAACGTGAGTCACCCGCAGGTTAACAACTGGCTGATTTTTAATTTGCCGTCTAAAATTGTAAGATAATATTCGTGTTTCGAAATTATGACGTCAATGTTCATCTGTCTAAGAAATCTTAAAAGTTACATATTGTATATTCTCTTTTTGAACGAAGAAAGATTTCTTTCTTAGAAATAATAACATTACAGTTACAATTAAAAGTAATACATATGTATTAATAATTCACTTGCTTAGTATAATTGCTTTTTTAGTTTTTACTTAATAAATTAACTTTTACGGTTAACTTTTTTTAATTTTTTCTTTTAACACGGTTTAATTTTGATAGCTTAATATCAAAATTAAACCGTGTTTAGATACGAACTTTCATTTTAATGTCTAATATTATCAGCTTTAAACGTATACTTTAAATTCTATTTCCCTTTTTATAGAAAGCATTACTAAAATTCATTACTGTATCGTGCGCGATCAATTGTATTAGGTTCGTTCCAAATTCGAAATATCCATAATGCGGTTGTCAAAGCAGCATTTATTAGGTCATTGCAATCTATTATTGATGCTCTAATTGCAGTATTTCGTTTACACATTTATCCACAATAAGTAGAACTGTTCGTATAATATCAAATATGAAAGTTCATTACATCCAGCTTCATTCCTGTTTTATCCCGTCCACAGCCGTCTCCTTTGTTATCCACGAGATGTAAACATCCGCACAAACATTGAATCACTTACTCGTCTATGTCTTTGTTTGCCAACGGGTACAAACAACTTGTACTGAGGGACGACTTGAATTGTAATGTTAAATGCAATAGGATTTCTCTTTACAAATTCGTAAGTACGAGTAGTGCTTGACCATTGAACCTTGACCAAAAACAACAAATGTTAAGATGCGATGCAGAACTAAATTAAGTACTAGGAACTCAAATAAGTTTAAGCTACATAAGGAGACTAAAGTACATAAATAAGGTAGATTATTCATTATAAATATCAAAACCGCATCTTGAATAAAATGGGGGTACATCTATATTTGCGGATTTGATTACTCAAAGATGACTGACTATAACTATATAATTCGCTTTCCTCTTTCCTTATCCAGGCCTGGGACTGGGACTGGCGGCCCAATGGGATTTCTCATTGCGGCAGAGCTCCAAGGTTGCTTTTAATTGTATTGAGAATAATTTGCAGCAGATAGTAATAATTAATCGTTTATACGAATCAAAGAGTCAAGCATAAGCAAGCAGCTAGATACAACTAGTGCACAAGTCGCATCATCCGCTTTGTTAACATGTCGCGTAGCGGACAGAATCGGATGACGCACTATGTTTGAGCTGGCCTATTTGCACCACGCTGTTGTCAGTTACCTTACTAGGCTCATACGACGGCAGAAAATATTAACTTAGCTAAATACTCGTTTCTTAACTATTTGATATATATTTTGTAAAAGAAAAATTTTAAGAAACAAGGACGTACATTATCGGCAAATTCTTAAATCGATATGTAACTTTTTCCTATATATAAATGTAACAGCTATCGGAGAAATTGAATTCAATACCAAGGAGTTGATGTTTCGAACTGAGAATGTTTTATTTCAATAGAATATGCCTGGAACAGATTACGTGGCATTTGAAACTGCGAAAAGCTAAAGAGTGGCTCAATCAATTTTATATCCGAACCTGTCTACGTCAATGTTTCCACGTTTAGAATTTTTCGTGATGTTCGAGAAAGTGCTCAATTTCAACATTTATAAAGTTTGAAAATTTGCTGATGTTTTATTCAGCTATAAAATTACTTTCAATGTGTAAATAAACAATACAATATTATTTATAAGTACTAGTATTATATACAATATAGAAAAATCGTTTTTATTCAAATAATTAGTTACAATTTTTGTATCTATATTAATACTTAATCTGGCTATACATCGCAAAATGGAGAGTTGATTTAATAAAAAAGATTCATAGCAACTACGTTGAATTTTCTATTATCATTCAATGCAAAGTAAGTCTGTAGCCTATTGACTTGGGATACATTCTGAGAAACGCACCATTAAACGATTACCATCTCCCCAAAAAAGATATATATACTTACTACTTTAGACAAAGTTTGTTGATAACACTCACTTGAACCTGTCTGACTTAGTCTCCAATTAAAAATGTGAAGGTACCTGAGCAGCAATTCTTCCTTGCTTGAGTCGGGGCAGATCAGTATGACTCCAAGAGCTCGTGGCCCACGGTGATATAGTTCGTAAATCCTCGTCGAATCTAAATGGCGTCATCATACAATATATGTTAAAAAATATTTCCAATAATTATTAGTAGTCGGAATATTTATAAACTCAGTACTACTTAAACAGCAGCAACTTGACCGTTGAACATTTTATTCACGTTTATTAAAAATGTCCACATTGACGTCGAAAAATCAAATCACTCCGCTGGGCTTTTACGTCTAACACGTGAAACAACGTAATATTAGAAGTGATAAAACCAACGGAGAGGATATGTTTAATAGAGACTTTTATATATTTCAAGCAAAATTAAAAAAAATTCATTGAAAATAATCTCATAAGTATTTTATATGATTATTGTGTAATTTTATTGGTATCAGCCGTTTGGAACCCAAGAACCCCACTGTCAAACGATCAAATTTTTCTGATATGATTTTATACTATTCGGTTACTACTATTACAAAGTCTACAACTCTTTTTGAACAAATTTTGAAGTAAATTTAGTCGTAGCGGTGTCGAGGAAAGACTACGCTGTTGCATGAAGAAATTACAAATGAATTCCGACGTGACATATATCCCGCGCTCTCCGCCACGATGCGAGTGCAAGGTTCTTTATCATTCTGCTCTTTCCCACGGCTCCAGCCGCCTGAATATCCTTGTGTGGATGTATGCACGACTTACCTCGCAACACAGATCATAAAGATCGCAAAATGGAAATGTAATGCTGTTTTGTTCAGTTAAATATAGCCGTGAGCAAAAATAAAGGGTCGGTAAGAAAGTTTCAATATCTCGGAAGATAAAGACGCTAACTGAAACAAATTGTGAATGATAGACAATTAAATATCCTTAAAACAAAATAAAATATTTTTATTAATATATATAAAATTTAATGAAAAAATACTGTATTATTCAAGTTTACGTAAGATATCCTTTTTCGTTTAAGTTTACGTTTAATGAAATATTGTTATAAATAAATTAACAAAAATATTTTATTTTATTTTAAGGATATTTAATTGTCTATCATGCACAATTTATTTCAGTTAGCTTATCTTCCGAGATATTCAAGTTTTCTTAACCGACCCTTTATTATTGCTTACAAGTGTAGTAACTAGAAAGGACACAGTATACTAGAAAAGTCGTGCATCCAGAAAATAATTATTATCGCGCTTTCTTAACTGTTCCAGTCAGTTATTTACAAACATGGAACTACTAGCGATTGTGATTAGCGGTGGACTTATAATCAGAAGACCGATGGTATAAATCTCACCCGGCTCGTACCGAATATTTTTTATTTGTAACTTTTTTTCATTGTGAATTATATGTCCTGAATTTTGTAATCAACAACTATATTTAC
Source organism: Meandrusa payeni (assembly GCA_029286785.1). Taxonomy (NCBI): domain Eukaryota; kingdom Metazoa; phylum Arthropoda; class Insecta; order Lepidoptera; family Papilionidae; genus Meandrusa; species Meandrusa payeni. The sequence continues at coordinate 9,155,853 of JAGSMX010000012.1, read as the reverse complement.
AGGTAAAAACAAATAACGATTTCAGATCAAATCCACGCTAAAATGTTTTATTATCGAAAGTATCATAGTAATTTTATAAAGTTCTCAATCAAGACAATCAAGTGCTCACGTTCTCTTTCATCTTCCACACTCGTGGTATCTGTCGTTAATGAGTACTTACTAAGGTCATAAACCTACCAATATTTTTATTAACAACCATTATGTTATACGAGTTTTAGGAGTTCCCTGGTATATCATTAAAGCCCATGATCCAATGTTAGTTAAGTAAATATAATAATAAATAATTTAAAAGCAAACTCTTTCCGAAATAAGATATGTTTATCGAGGAAGAAAATTTCCTAAAATTTCACAATAAATAGATTTACTTAATCATATCAAAGCAATAGTAAAAAGACTAGTGGAGTTAACTACGAGCTAGTGACAATTTAAATCGTAATAATGCTACCTTAACGAATATTGAGGTCGTTCTATGGAATTTTCTATTAACATTGTGGTTATACTCGCAGTTCGAGATTTCTTAGCTTCGTTTGCGGCATTCGCCATTTTCTCTATCGACTATGCAATTAGTTGGTTTTGCATTTTTTAAACGTCATAGTCAAGAAAACATCTTTAAATATATTTATTGTGAGTACTTTTACAGTCTGGTTAATATCGCGTTTAATGTTGTGTATTGACATGTTATGTAGAATACATAATCACGTATAAAATGATTAGTAAACAATGAAAGAAAAATATTAAGAAGTAAATTGTCACTTCTTTTTTTTGCGATGAAGACAACAATTGCAGTACGCTTTTGACCAAGTTTATGAGGTATTCAATAAAAAAAGAAAAAATCAAATAAAAAAGATTCAAACAAAAACTGGAGATCGAGCCTGGAATGTTTAGCTGCTTTTTTATTTATAAAATATATAATTTGGAATACTTATGAGCCATGCAGCGGCCTCCACTGTTAGGACTGGCCTGACCGGGAAGTACTACAACCTCGCAGAATACTGGCGAATGTGGTGTCGCTAAGTCTCTTTTTTTTTTTAAGGATAGCAACATTGTTCTGGAACTTCACTGGCGTTTCATAATTGCGTGGGCGGATGGTGAAATCTCCCTCATCCCTTGCAGCCGTTTATTATAACTAGTTTTTTAGTTAAAATGTGGTCGCTTTGAAATTAATATATAAGTAAACGTTACACTTTTAATATTTTTTTTTACGGGTTTTAAAGTGTTTTTATAGTGTTCGTGATCACAGCTATCATCTGATGTCTGTGATTTTGTCACCATGGTTTACTAAATTTGAAACATTTTACTTAGAAACAAAAAAAAACGCTTGTTATTAAGTCTGCAAACAGAAAGAAATAGACGCAAAAAAAAAAAAAAATTGAAATCATGAATCAGAAATTTAATGGGAAAATCATTAGGTAATTTTCTCATCATTATAGAGACTAAATATAATAGACTAAATATGGATAATATTAATTATTCCTTGTATCTTTTACAAGGAAACGCACTATCACATGTTTACATTGTTATGATATACTTAGTGCATTACTTGTACATAAAAAGTGTACGTACGTATTACCTAGAGTTTATTACCTGCATTCGAGCAGTCTAAATTGGCAACGCCAAATTAAAATCCCCGTACGTCTTCAAATTCGTGTAAAAAGATGCGCTCATAAAGAACTTCTACTTTATTTAAAATGCATTTGAAAAATGTTTTTAGTGATGCAAGAGTGAGCTACTTCACAAATTGTGCATTACGCTGCAATATTTAAATGTCAAGCACAAAAAAAATACTTTATTTTTTTCATATTTTAACTTACAGTGTTCTTGGGTATCAAACTGAAAAGGATATAAAACAGATTTGTGTATGAAATATTTCATATACTACAATGTCCAAATTTTTATTTAGGGTTTCATAACTTTTCTAACAATTAAATTATAAAATAAAATTGTGATGGTCTAGTGGTAAAGCGGTGAGATTTACGACCTGATTGGTTGCGACTTCGAATCTCAGTCGGCTTATTCACATTCCGGACTTAATAAGCTTGGTGAAAAGCGACGTGAGAGCTTATAACAAATTTATAGTAAAATCAAGGAATAATAAAAAAAATATATATTCTTCAGCTAATTTAAAATATACATAGAATCTTCTCAGCACGCTTTTTGAGGCTATCACGGATATTGAAATTGGAAATACTGATCTTATCCATAAGCAAGTGAATGGGAGTCCCTATAATGACAAACATATAAAAAAAAAATCGTGAAAATATTGATAAGTTAAAATATACACACGGCAAAGAAAGCATAAGTGGCAACTTAAGAAAATTGAAGAAACTGATACCACGAATAATCTTCTTCAGAAAATTTGGGTCATAAGACAAGCACATTGTATATACAGCAACAAGGGCTTAAAAATAGTAAAAGACATATTGTCCGAGTACACTCATAAAGGATGGCAACATTTACCTTTGGAATGTGTTGCCAAATTATTGAAAAGAACGCGCAAAAGAGCATATACTCACCTATTTTAAGGCAAATACATATATGAGCGTCTACAAAACTACTATACATTTCGTTTTTAATTATTCTAAAAGTATGCACAAATGAAGTTTATTTCGCTGTACTTCTCTACTTGCAAGTCCGTTAAACAAGTCGAGAATTTATATTTTATTTATAATTTATTTATAGCCTTTTTTTGCTATTACTTATAGTAATTTTCAATTTCAATTTCAATTTAATTACTTTTGGGCTATGTTTACTAAAAAAATAAGCTCTCACTTTACCACAACCGTAACCTAAGTTACGTAACCGTAAGGTTAGTTTAACCGTAACTGGCCCGCGATCGTTGATCGATTTTTATCGATTTTAAATTCTTTTGTTTTTGTTTCATATTTGGTTTGAAATTTTTATGCTTGTTTTGTTTTCTCCTCTTGTGTCGAATAAATATCTATTTATTTTATATAAATATCAATTGGTCTTTTTATAAATAAAAATGCCAAATGATTTTGATTTTCTTACATCTTAGTGGTAAATAAAGACGAAATGGGACATAAGTATTACCTCCCGTATGCAATAACATAGTAATGCGATACAATAGTATTTTGACATGAATTGTTGCCTTAAAATTAAAAGAAAAATAGTAGCGTAGACTTTAAAAAGACTAATTTTTAAACTCAAATGAACAATCATACGTTTGTGATATTAATTGGGCGCTGTTACGTTTTTTAACGATAAAAAAAGAAAAACTCGATGAGCAGTTTTTCGTTTCATCGAAATCGATTCACAGCTAATTGGTTTGAAATTCAAACTCGTCACTAGGTATTTCAAAATAGCTAGAGCGATTTGTATGAAAGGGTATATTTGTTTTATTTGTATAAAACTGTTTTTGAATGTTATGTAAAAAATTCTTGAACAATTATTTTGTACGGACATGATAAAATCTTGGTAATCACTCAAAATCATGTATTATGTATATGTTATATATTTATGAGTAAAACAAACACCGACTTGAAATCGAATCAATCCTCAAATCAAATTTAAGACTTGGTTTTCTCATCGATACCATTATAAAAATTGGACCAAATTATGCACCATCATTCAAATAAAAGAATCATCAAAATCGGTTCACGCATTCGAAAGTTATGAAGTAACAAACATAACAAAAAAGAAAAACAGACAGACGAGTTGAGAGAATCTCCTCCTTTTTCAGTTTGAAAAGATAAATAAATGATAAATAATATATAACAATGGGTTGTACGTTAGGTTATAAAAAAAAACAAAAATGCAACCGTGTAATAGCATCTTGATAGATGTGAAACACCAGTCGTATCCCTAACATAATATATAAAATTACTCTAAAAGGAAGATTACACAGTGAAATTCTGCTGGCATAACAACCGTCACCTGATCACTACTAACTAAAATAAAGCATTTAAAATGTCTGACCAGCCAGTTTTGTTATCACGATCACGTCATTTTAATATAACGGAAATATTTTGAGTTGGTCTTTTTGAACGTTAAAATAAACGTCAATACGTGCTGTATATTTTGAACAATACAAAACATTAGGGTATTGTCGTTTCAAAAATGTAATTTGGCCTGATTTATTTGTTTGGTTTATGTGTTCGTACGTTTCACGTAGGAACTTTATGTGCTTGGCGAGGCGATAAGAAAGTAAATGACGCTATTTGAAATCGAACGATGTTTTTAAACTGTAATGGTTGCATCAATGCAAAGTTTAGAAGTCTTATTAATGTTGTCTTGAGTTGTTAATTCTTGTAAATAAATGTATAAATACTCATATAGAAATTTGCATAATAAACTTGGTTTTAAATTGATAGGAAAATACACATACCTGAAGTCTTTGATTCGATTGTGTAAGAATTTTCGTATGTTCCAAGGCAGGTCGTTGTGGCCGTCTATTAGAGGAGTGTCATGGAGCAGCCTTTCGGCGAGGCGCAGCCTTTCGTGCAAGGGTGCACCGGGAGATGCACGCAGAGCTAAGGGTCCCGCGACGCACGCTGTCCCGGCAACCAAAACCAAAATGGCCACGCAACACCAACGGCGATGCCATACAGAGAAACCTAATAACAAGAAAGGCATAAAGAAATAGAATTCAACATCGACAAGTCGGCATTATATATGATTATAATGCGGAATTTATACATTACAATACATTTTCCGTAAATCGCAAATCTGATCTGATAGAAGCGCCTTCTACCGAAACTGCATCACTAATTATGATTTAATCTTGATTTTTGGATGAATATTTGAAGTTGTATATTACAAACGGAACTAGTTGGTGATCTTTGACGAAGCTACACATATCAGGCATAAAAACTGATTTTGACAGTTTCATCGGATTGAGAGGTGGCATAGTTCTTAGGTTGCTTAGCCAGGACCTCCATTATTCGTAACTCGACACAAGGGTCCATGCGGTGAGGGAAAACCTCGGCTTGGGCGGTTACTTTTTTAATACGCATAAATGTAATTCCGATCTGAGGACGGCTACTTGATCTGTTCCTTTTTCGACGGATAAGCATTGCCTTCCTCAACGTCATCCACCATATACAATCCTCTGCGTTCCGCATCCAGCTACATCGTTGGTTTATCGGAAGTGAGTTAGCCTCTACAGCCCCTCTCCTCCTCTGTAGCTTATTATTATATATTATTCGAAGAAAATATATAAATTAATTAATTAAGAGGCACAATTCTACCATAACATTGTTTTGAGAAAAGGTAGAGTTTATAAGCTTTCCGTGCAACTTTGAAATATATTTTTTTGTTTGCATTATTAGTAGGGCAAGTTTTCTTGTTTGATTGCTTCATAATGTTATTTTATTTTCTTTTTATAAACTCAAACTCAAAACAACTTTAACATTACAACATTAATGTTCAAACATGAATTTCGTGGTAATGCGACGAGAAATGTTGGAGTTGTTTGTTTTTCGAAAGGAAAACAGAGCGCTTCACGTTTTCAATAATCTACAAAAAACATTATTATATTATGTGAAGTCTATTGAAAGACACTTCTCACTAAAAGGTCAAAATTAGCAGGATGTGTCTTTGAAATTTTTCTCAAACATTGGGTTTTAAATAATAAAACGTTCGTGAAATAAATTATTTAAAATATAGTACCGTGATTATTATGCTAATATTTAACAGCCAGAAAAAACAGCAATAACTTAGAAAGGCTATTTGTGAGTGGTAAATTTGACGGGACAAGACCGCGTGGTCGAAGCCCGACACGTTGGACTGACCAGATCCGCACCACTCTCGGCACGTCGGTTAGCGATGCTCTGCGCACGGCTGCAGATAGAGGAAAATGGCGGCGGATCACTAAAAACAAACTGTTCCCACGAGATGGTCACGACCCTCAGCATTAACTTTATTTTATTATAGACTTTTTTTTGTTTAATAGCAATTTCTATCAATAACGTCCAATGTTTATTCTTTTGGTATTGGGCAAGAGGATACGAGAATATACTAGTTAACTCCTAAAAATCGTTAAATCCGAAGCGCATTGCTGCGTCTTTCATTATTCGCACTGGAATAGTTTGCCGGCGTCTCTCTGTCACTCCAATAACAATGAGTAAATTGAATTGCATTTCTACTTAACATCAGGTGAGATCGTGGTCCAGCACTTGATTTGAAAGTATATAAAAGTTTATATGTATAAGTTGTTTGAGATATCGGTAGGTTTATGATAATCCAGGGCTGTTTTTTGTTTATGACTGTGGAAGAATAATGAGAATATAGACAACAAAACTTCCCAATATAGCTATGGTAAAAGAAAGCTTATGTGCGTAGTGGCGCTTAATCCCTCGTTGATGGTAAACCGTTTACATCTTTTGTACCTTTGATTTCTTTTCTTTTACCGTATATTAAATTGAAGTCGCGTTTTTGTTTTGACTTGTAAATATTCTTTTAAAGAGATGATCGGCGTTAAAAAAAAATACACATTATTACGTGAAGAATTTCCGGTTGTTGTAGAGCTGTGGCTAGTGGTTGACGTGGTACCGGTAGGCACCCACTGGGAAGCTTTGCAGACCACGCACGTGGACCCACGTACTTTCTGCCCACGCTCTGTCACGTCCGGAGCTGGCGCCGCACGCTTCTTACCCTGCAATATTTCATTTTATAAAATATTGTGCACAAATACTACTAGAGTTGAGTACGAAAAATTAACTACCGTGTGAAATAATTACGGGGTAAGTGAGTATGAATAATCTCTGAAGTTAAACCTCAAAATGTTAAATTGGCCACACTACGCTCGGTTTTCAGTATGTATGAAAAAAAATTAAGTGCTTTTGGCGCCGAAGTGCATTAAAATAGTAGTAATGTTATGTACGTTGGAAATAAATGTTAATTCAAATTGCGTGTTTTTTAAAGATGCAATCTGTGTCTCATCTGAGATGAAAGATACATCTATAATATATTTGGTTTCCGTGGATCCCCTTATCAATATTTAAAATACTTGAACCCTTTTCAGTTGTATGTTCACGGTATCCATCTTCCTTGTCAATCTGAGATAGCTTGATGAACTGGGTGAAGGTTTAGAATCTGAGATCAATCCAAAAGTATATTTAAAATAATGTACTTATATAACACTCTGCACGATGTTTGTATTATTCACTTTTGTGACAACGAATGACACTATAAAATTTTCGGTATGTTCTGCAGACACAACAATGAAATTTTATACGCTTTTAGGGGCTTATATATACGTTATGAATAATCCATAGACAAGAAAAGCGAAACGAAGTACTCGTCTAAAATTTTGGCGGGAATATCACCCGGCGTATTGTGATACGAGAGTCAAAGGAATCACAATTAGTCAAAAATAAAAGTAACTTTCCGACCTTCTGTAGAGTTATGGAATAACTTTGTATTATTTAATCATTTTGAGCGCATGAATAAAGTCTTTCTTGACAATGTTTTTCTTATAGAAAGCAGAATTCTACGAAGATGAATTATGAATTAATCAGAACAAAAACAACACACAAAACAAATTACACATTCTTGTCGTTATTTTCCTATTCTAATAAGAATGAATATGAGTTATTTATTGAATTCTGATATTTGTATTTATATAAAATATTCTAAATTTAATCATTGCTTATAATATATACATTTTTTTTAATTAAAAATATCTTAACTAGAGGTTTCTACATGATTTACCACATGTATAATTATGTCGTATAATAGAGAGAATTTCTAAGGCATTTTATCTACTAGTACAACAAGTCGTTGACAAATCCCTTTAAATTTTCCACCAAATGAAATGAAGCTATCATAAACTGAGGAGAGTATACCAATTTAATTTTATTTGAAATAAAGTAACACTCATTAAATTTACAATGATCAACTAAGATTCCTTTACAAACGTCATTAGATACTGCAAAATGTTTTAATGATATCGTTAAAAACATTTCAAAATCAAATAAAATAAAATATCTTTATTCTTTGTTTTGATGTTTTGATCTATTACAATGGTTTGGTAGAAATATCTATGCATTTTAAGTCCGTATAGCATTTAGCATTTTTGGAAGCTGTTCCAGCTACAGTCTACAATATCTTTTACTAAATAATAATTTACATTTACATATTCTATGTTTAAAGCAGTATTTGGGATTTTTTTTTGAATGTAAAGGGTATTGTACAATCTATGCCAAGATTAACTACGTAAGCTACTTAAGAGCACACAAGCAAAAACAGTATCGTCAAAGCAAACGCGCTGGAAATTGACTAGGAATAATGGCTCTGCTTATAGAAAATTCAAAGTCCAAAAATAAAATCTGACAGTACCAGGTGGCCACTACAGTAGCTCCTACTCTGACATCCATGACGTGGTGATACGGCATTATCATTCAATATCGTTGGAACTACGACTATATATATATATATATTATTACTAGTATTTAGTTTTAGTGGGTAAAAACCTCCCAGAAGGCGGGGTATCTTGAAGATTTCGCACCCATCAACAAAACAAAAGACGGCTATGATTACTAAACATCGAGTTAGCTCGGATGCATTTTATCCTATAAAAATAATAGAAGTATAACATCGCTTCTACTCACATGTGTGTCATAAAATATTGAGGGAATCCTATTGTCACGCCTGGAGTCACAAGTGCATTGTGCGTGGACAGAACGTGGAACATTCCTACAAGTTCTTTCGATGCTGACGAAGGACTGTCCATCGTCGTTAAGTATATCGTTACTAGTGCTTCTCGACTCGCACACATTGTCATCTCTGGACCAAGAATCTGCGGCCACTCTGTCCCTGAAACGTTCACTAGCAAAATCGTTATAGGACATCTGCCTTCTTATACTTCTACATCTGCTACGATTGTCGAGAGTAGAGAATTTTTTAACCTCTCGAACGGGAGAATGTCTCGATTCTATATCTTCGTTTATGTCAAAGTTTTTTAGTTTCATAACATTATGGCTGGCACTATTTTCAGCGCTGTCATTATAATCTCTTAATCTATCAAAACATTGATCCACATTTGAAGAATAATTAGCGTAAGTTGTTACGTTATTTTTTAGATCGTCTTTAGACTGTGTACAAGAGGACGAAAACAATCCGCTTTGATTGTTAACTTTCCGCTGTGACTTCTCAACAAGAGACAGCATTGATAGTTTCTTAAGAGAGCTCGATGAGCCCGACGTTATATCAGCCAGTTGGACTGAGTTCTGATGTTTTTTCGATATTGCCTCCCCGCCAATTTTTTTTAAATTAGATAGCTTTCTTTTCAGTTTTTGCATTAATGTGTTCGTTGGGTCGTATGATATGAGTTGCTTCGAAATGTAGTTTGAAACACCGATGGTCCTGGCTTTGCTGTGCTTTCTGTCCAAACTTCTGTGTGACCCGCTTGCGAAATGGGTACGCCCCGTGTCTCTTTTAATTCTTTCTAAATCATAGATGTTTAAAGTGTGACCTCTTTTCATCACATCACGTTGGCAATTTAAATAATTATTTTGTTGAACATTACAATTGCATACTAAATCAAATTCGTGTTCTGATATTTGTTTGTTAAAACATTGTCGGTGTGCTGCTAGAGCGAGGCACGCCTCGCATTCGACACCTAGAAGTAGTTCCAGGCTAGTGTTTCTGATGAAACCATCGCTGAAGGTTCTTGAACGGAAATGTGCCGCCTGATGTCCTAACCGGGAATCCCAGTTGGGCGTGGCGCCGGTGTCTTCAGAGCTGCTAGGCCCTTCGACTATATTGGTTTCGTCATCCATCATGGTTGCTGCGTCACGGTTGACTTGAATGACGCGCGGTTGACGAAAAACTCGACTGTCGCTTCGAACCGAGCATCGCGAAGGTGACGGTGATGATCGTTTGAAGTTATCCACTTGCATCATTTTGTTACTTGTTTATAACGCGTTAATATTCCTGCAAAAAATGATATTTTATTATTTGTACAATAGAATAAGCAACATTGTTTATATGTGTATAAGAAGAATATCACACAATATGAAAAACACAGTCATCTCTGGAGAATGATTTAAAACTATTTCAACATAATAGATTATTGTGTGACAAGAGTAATAGCACAGTTGTTTAGAAAGTGCAGGTACTTTGGCGAAGTTAGCGGATCTGCTCCGGTACAATTGAAATCTTAGATCTAATATATTACTAGATTCGATAGATGGGGGGAGAAAGATAGTCTCGATTTGAATAAAATAAAAACTTAAAGAAGGATAGCCGAGGTTCGGGAGTACGAATCCCACCTGGCTTGTATCAATGAGTTTCCGCTTTGCAGTTTCTTCCGTAAAAATAACTCGCTTAGTACTAATATTCTTTGTTCACCACCTATCCCATTTTGGGGATAAGTCTGGTGAACGGACAGCGATTGCCGTCTCTGTTTACCCCGCTGGAAGTGTTAAAGGACGTGAGAGTTTATTCTTTCATAAAATGAAAAAGTAGTAGCAGACCAATGGCTAAGCGTTCGATTTGACAGAATCGTTGAGATCGGGAGTGTCGAGGGTTAAAAGAAGGGTTATTATTAAAAGCTTACATCTGCTATCGATAAACTTTGTAGTTCAATTGAACCGCTACGTTTTACATAATAATAATTTGCCCCTTGTAAAACTTTTAAAATATAACATATTGCTATACAGTGTCATTTTTTTTATTTTAATAATGATAGAAATTTATCAAATGCTTTCAGTGTGTAGCATTCCATGATGTGAACCCTCAAGCACCAACTCACATCCTGGTGATACCTAGAAAACCCATACCACAATTATCAAAAGCTTCTGATGATGATGAGCAACTTCTCGGTAAAACTATTTAAATATAAGTAATTTATCTTTATAAACATAATTTTTCTATATGATCTGTATATATAATTGTTCTGATTTCATGAAATTTTTTGTGTGCGATCTTTTGTGAAACATGTAATTATTTTATAGTTTATGTAATGTAAATGGAATGCTACACACTGAAAGCATTTGATAAATTTCTATCAGTATTAAAATAAAAAAAATGACACTGTATAGCAATTATAGTCAATGTAATAATAATAATGTTTCAGTTTTTATACATACGAGTATAGACATATAATAATTCATCTCTTTTATACAAATCGGAAAGAAGGGCAGACGAAATAGAGGTGTATGTATTTTATGAAGCAAGCTTCAGTATGCTACATATAATAAAATAAGTATCTCATCCCTATTCTAATATTCATACCCGCTTGTTAATTAAAAACATCGTGAGCGTGACTTCATCGCTAAAATTTAGGGAGCGCTGTAATTTAAATTTACCTTACCATATATACTCCCCTCTTGTTACTTTTATAGAAACTCATTTTTCATGTTAATATCGATGAAATGTGTGTGTAGTTCACATCTGAAACGTTTAGAATACTAGACTGAGAAAATGAGACCAATATAGAGTATAAGGAATGGGATAATTGTAGGGTTTATTTTTGTCTGTTGATTTTTATGACACGAACACTTAAAGACACAAAACAATTTAATTTCTATTAAAGTATTAAAGTTACAGCCTTTATATATATAATATATATGTCCCACTGCTGGGCACAGGCCTTCTCTGTAAAGAGAGTATAAGAGCATAGTCCACCACGCGGCCCTAGTGCGGATTGGTAGACTTCACATGCCTTAGAAAATTTTTCTAAGACATGTAGGTTTCCTCACGATGTTTTCCTTCACCGCCGAGAGCGTGGTTAATCAGCACATAAAATTGCAACAGCAAATTTATTGGTGCCGGCACCGGGGATCGAACTCGGGTTGCTAGCGTACTATGCAACAAGAGCCAACCGCCTGGACACTGAGCTACCACGGCTCTCTGAGCTACCACGGCTCTCACGGATTAAAGTATTAGGCTGTTGTATAATTAGAAACTAAACTCTGGTATAGTATACCGCTTGATATTTGACAGGCTTCGTCAATTAATGTATTTAAATCGCGGGTATATGAATAATTTTATCAATTCAAACAGTGAAAAAGACGTGTATATCTAATTGTTTATTTATAGTCTTTTCTACGTGTATATATTGTAAATTTTGTAGTAGTACTCTTATTTGTAGCCCGCTGTTAACCTATATATTTTGTTAGGTTTGGCCTTTGTTGGCATATTTTTGTGCAATAATGGATTTTTCTATAAAAATAATATAGTTTATTTGCAACAAAAATTGTATGATATATAAACGGTCCCTTAAGTAACGTAAGTTGCATTTTAGGAGCTAATGTTTCCCCGAGTTATTTTAGAACGTAATGGTAATAATAAAAAAAATTAAGAAAGAAAATACTAACATTTCAACGTCGTCATAACTGTACTGTTTAATACATAATAGTCTTTTTAAATTTATTATTTGCATTTTTTCTAACATTGTATTCCTTCTGAACAATATTGTATAGGTATGGAGCTAGGACATAAAGACGTTTCTATACAAAAGAATTTTTCACTCGGGGCGGAGGCAAAGTTAGGACAATTTGCTTGTGGTATCTCCTTAACAATTCAAATATAAATCTATCTATTACAAACGGTATTTATAGCAAATAATAAAATTAATTTAAAAGTTGTTCCTTTTTCCCGATCGCGGTATATTCGTTTTTTCAACCAACTTCAAAAAGGGGAGGAGGTTCTCAATTTGTCTTATGTTTTATTTTATTGTGTTTGTTGCTGCATAACTTTCGACTGGGCAAATAAATCTAGATGATTCTTTTTTTATTTCACAGCTGATGCCGTGTGATCTCATATCCATCCATTAATTTGGTTCAATTCTGATAAATACATCCATGAAAAAATCATAAAAATCTTAAATTTCCACTAAGTATGTCCGCCGCAAATGGTCGAAATACTCAACCGATTTCGATGATTTATTATTATATATTGGAAGAAAGAGAGTTTGGTTAGGTTCTGATTAATTCTAATTCGTAATATTCCCACGATAATTCGCAAATAAAAAGAGAGCATCCGCGTGTAATAACGTTTAACGTTTGGTTGGATCTGAAGTTGGTTTTTGTTTTTAGTCATAAATATACTTGTGTTCATTGACGTTTCGCATTTTAAATATTATACTTGGCCATAGTTATATAAATAATTACTTACACTATGAAATATTTGTTAGTATTGCAGTATTTATTACACCAGTACAAATCTTTGGTAAGTTAAATAAATCAGTTTAAAACGAGACGGGCTAAAAGCATTGAACTTATGATTGAATCCTATAGGGACATGAGAAACATCGGGATCTCTCAATGTATTCAGTGATGCGCCGAGTTGAATGCACTCAATAACAATACCATTCAACGTATTGATGTTTTAGTACAGCAGTCGTTTATAATTTAGTTTAATCTATAGAAACACGTTTCCATTATATTCAATTAATGTTAAACGAATTCAATATTTTTCTTTACTTACAGCTTATATATAATAATAATTAATAAATCAATATATAATAAATAATATAAAATATGATTTTGACAAACGAAAAAGAAATATTACAATACTGAGCGTCCGTAAACTGCTGCAGTAGTTGGTAACTGTGTCGCAGCAGTTTCTCGAGACACAAACAATATAAATAACAAATTGAACTTATGCAGATATTATTAGAAGACAAAGGAGATAAATACATTATTGTGTACGTGTGTGTGTGTAAGTATGTGTATATAAGTATGAGTATGTGTGTGCATCACAAGCATCCAGAGATAATTGCTTCAGTGTCGTTATAAGTTAAATTTTGCAAGTAGTTATTTTTGTTTTACATTCCCGGTGCGAGAGAGGATACAAATTCAATAATTTATTTATTTTGTTATAAACAGTTAGAAGCTAGGTAAACATGATGGCGCCTAGCAAGTGAAGACGGACAGATTGCTAACTCACAAATCCGTCCAGCTCGCCGAGTTTTATAAAACAGGTTCACAAAAGGTAATTGAATGTATTTACGCAAAATCATTTGATGAAAAAATAATTGTCTGACAGTTAGATATAAAAAAAAACATAATAGTAGAAATAAATTGAATTAATATTTACAGTTTTGTTCATTAGTTGTTTCCTATGGTATTTAGGGCTACGGAATTTACAATTCGCAATTACAATTAGGCATTAAATAATATTACTAAAATTCAAAACAATTCATCAACTTATTTTAAAAATTTGTTGTAGAACACATCTGGCAACAAAGAATTCTTGTTCAAAAATAAATATTTGATATAGAAAGAATGACGCGAGAGTAAGATTAATGCTGTAGAAAAGCTATCATTAGGAAGCATACTAGGTATTTTTCATGCTAAAGGAAAAATATTTCTAGAAAGATAATGTTGCGAACAATATATATATACATATATATATATATATGACTCACAGAAATTTGACCAGAAAAGTCTACGGGCCAATGTTTTTTAAAAGTCAAGCTGAAAGCATTTGTTTGCTTTATTTCTCTTCAATTTTATCGTTATTCATTCGCAGCACGGCGCATCACTGTTGCCGCATTTTCCGGCTTGCTTGAGTAATAATTATCTGGAGGGGTTAAAGACTTCTCGAATAAAAGACTTCGCGATGACGAGACCGAGTTAACTGACAAGAATAGGGCCTTTTTGTTTTATGTTTGTTTTACAGCAATGGAACGAGTGTATATCTTTTGTGACTTGTTCTCGTTTTCGTATACATTATCAGCAGATTATACGTGCGGCGAGCAAGAACAGGCTTGTGCCTGTAGTGCGGCAACGAATAACGTTGCCACTACGTCAAGATTTACGAATAAAATTCCTCTTGATTTATACCTCACGAGAAGGTAAGCAACGCGAAAAGCGGCATTGTATAAATGTTTAATGTTTCTCTAAATGCACATTGCATTCTTTTGTTTTTACTTTAAAAAAATCCTTTTAAATTTTATATAGCATGAAATTTAAAAGTAGACTGAAATGGATATTGAAATAAAATAATTTACTGTTTTCATCATGGTATAGATTTTTATCTATAATATAGATTTTTAATTAAACAAATCGAAAAAAACGATTTTGACACTAATACGTTAAATACCTAATTTCCATACGTGACCATAACCACAATAACGTACTCCAAGATTATACCATGTTAAAATCTATAAAATATGTGAATCGAAGTGAGTAATTTTTTTTTATGGGATGGCTCCTACCTGAGGTTGGATGTCATCACAACTTCGTTTCGAACTGTCGTGGGGAACAGACCTCTCTTTTTCGAGATGCACCATATGTGAAGAATTTTGAGTTTAGAAGTACGCCATCTTTACTTTACGGTTCTTTTGTGTGGCCGTTCCATATTTATTATTAAGTATTATATGAACGAATTACTACAGCTTACACGAATTACATGTGTAATGGAAATTCTGTGCGTACAGTATGTTACACACATTATTTAATTGCGATAAGTTTTCGATCTTGAGATAAGTTTTTACATTCATCAAATTTAATACTAAATACTCGTGTTTTTTAAAAATAGTAACACTTATAAGCTTTTTTTAAATAGATTAAATGAATCATAAGATTTGGGGAGTAGCCAGTGCTATCATAAGCACCACTTTCATAAATATAATAGTCTTGATTTAATAGAATATGTTTCCTATATGGTATTTTAATTTAATTTATAACACTAAATGATTATTAATTTTAAGTAATTTGTAAGGTAGACTTAATAAAAATTTTTAATTAAATTTAAATCAAGAGAACAAAATAAAAAAACAATTTAAATAAAAAATATAATAAAAAAATATATACTTTGAGGGCCAGGGTGACTACAATATTATTAAACCATGTGATTTTATGGAAGTAAATCATTTTTCTTTCAATATATTTCTAGTATCTATGATATACGTGAAGCAGGGCATATCTTCCTTTTGGCAACATAAGCTGTTTAATCTCGTGAGATCAAGCGAGCGATATGAGAAATAACCGGTCTACGCGATCGGTAGGTGACGTATACTCGGAAGGTCACTGATATCTATCTGATATTTTGAGACAGATATCGATTAGATACTATATATATGTATCTATTTATTGTTATATATAATTATAGAAGGTATATATTGAATATGATATTTTTGATGTATCTATGCATGAATTAATTGTTTATATAGTGTACTTTTTTCTTCTTCTAGCTCGCATCCGTAACATTGTCAGAATACCTTGTTGTTGGGTGTAAAGATCACTACCTCAAGGTATTCAGACAGAGAATTCCTTTTGCCATTAAGTCCTCCTTTTTGTTCTTTGGGTGCAAATAAAGAATTTTTAAATAATTACTAAATAAAATAATAAAGTTCCATTTTTAGAGACACAAATATAGTTGTTAGAATGATTGTGATCATTTTTATAAGAGCTAGATTAAAAAGAAATCACCGGCTTAACTGATTTCCCCATATATTTATTATATTTATTAGGATAGATCTCTCCCAGTCAAATTACTAAAAAAAAACACCTCTACGAAAAGTCAAATTGTTTTTATTAATTTTACCTTGATTACTGGTGAAATACTCGTTTTCTTTTCAAGCCATTATATTTTCATTAGCTAGTAAGTTCGATATTTTATTTAAACGATCCCCATTTTCTCAAGATTTTTTGTCGCAATGCGTATATTTGAGATAAATAGACATTTCGGTTTTTTTAGAATCCGACCCTTAACCTATTTAAATGTTAAATCCGCAAATCAATGTGTTGCGATAAAATATTTTTTATTATTTTTTTACGTTAAAGAGAATTCTTGTAACCGCCGAAATGTAAAATAATATATCCAGTTTTTACTAATAAAGTTAATAAGTTCTTATTTTATTGCAATTATCTGCTCTCAATTATTTTTCTATACTTTTACTATAAAGCAAACAGCATACGTTTGTCCCACCGCTGCTTGATTGATATTTCCTACCGTAACTTTTCTTTTCCACGTGTTCAAGATTTACATCAACATTGAAAATTGCTATTACCAATTTCATTATTTTAAGTGCCATTTTAAGGCACCGGGATAAACCCAAGTAGCTTGCGCGTTTTGCCATAGGCACTGAACTGGTCTTTCTTTAGCTTTATACGGCTCTTTAAATATATAAGAAACATTAAAATAACTAGTTATTTACGTATACAACCAGTAAACGAAGTTATTTCCTAATTTAAAATTCAGTAACAATTTGTGAAAGTCATTAATCATTGGTCTCTATAAAAACACGAATTTTAGGATAAATTTCTTAATATAGACGGAAATGGAACGATTGACGGCCCTTCAAAAATAAACGACTGTCGTTACGCCTACGGCCTGATGAATGGCTTAGGTCAAGCCAGTTCCGTTCCTGGATTGATTATAAAAAAAATTGTAGCTACAAAATACGAACATAGTTACGTACAAATTGCAGCATTCACTCTCATACATATTAGAGGGTGGAGAAAGTGATTAAGCGTCAATAGACTAGTGGTTAGCGGTGTGGTTGGCGGGCATTGGGTCCTAGGTTCAAAATCACCATTTCAGATTCTAGAATGTTGACATTGCAAAAATTTTATTTTCTAGCTTGTTTGGTAATAATAATATTTAATTGAACGTTTAATAAAACTTGGGAAATTAGCATTATTAATTAAAAAAACAACTAAAAGAGATGTTACACATCTTTCTCACCTAGGTTTTATCTTGGATACCGTTTCACACGATGAGAGCTGTGGATTTAAGATTGTCTACGGATAACCAAGAGGTAACGCAAAGGTAGCTCAGTCAGAGTACCGAACAACTCAGAATTAAAGTGTTGTATGATGGGAGGCTCTCGATTTAAATGCAAGTATATGCTTGTACTGATGAACCACTACGCTGTCGTGGCCTTGTGCACTAACAGAGTCTTTCAAAGGAGTGATTCGTTGAATGAGTCAGTTTGTTTCAGGGTCACAGAATTGGTTTGTTCAAACATTTTGCGTTCGTGGTCGTAATATAATAAGACGTATAATAAACAACGCTTAGCTTTCGGAAAATAAATGCGAATGCTGATTACATCAAAATACTTATTAAAGAGGCTTTCTCGGAGGAGGTAAGAGGCTTATGAAACCTACTAATTTTATTTATCTTACAATCCGCCACTGGAGCGGTCAGATACATGATATTTTTACACCATCTATTATGGGCTTTGTCAACGTTTTCAATCTTTCTAATGTTAGAAAATAATTGCTTGTATAATACAAGCGTAAATTACTTCATCTTTATTATCAGAAAAGTCTTAAGTAACTTTAAAACATGATCTTAATTTATAGATAAAATCTCTGAACCGTAACACATAATCGAAATATAATGACGTTCAAATCAATGTGTACTTTTTTCGGTACTTTACGCGGTTGATAACGCAACACATCGACTATCATCGTAAAGTCATTTTGTCTCTGCGCCTGGTTTATCTATCAAAGGCGAGTTTTCCTCTAGGGGAACCGTGCGGTAAGTTACACAATAGAGGGTCACGCTAAACGCTTGCCCGCAAAGCCTCCACGCTGACAATGGCAATGAGCAATGAAAAAAATATACTTTCAAGAGGTTACTTACACATTATTAAATGTGTGAGTAATAAAGCTCACTCAGAGAAATAGATATGTTCATATGAAACAGTTCCTGGTACGTCTATTGCGTGTTAAAAGCAACCGCTGTCCACTTTTCCAAGCTTATGTATACTACTACATCTCGTATCTCTTCTTTGCCATTCCCTCATTTCTCACGATCGTGTTCATGAGAGCTCCTTAAATGACAATAAGCTCCCGTCCGGTCCGAGGCAGCCCTCACCAGCTGGTAGAAATGAGGAGAGGAGATCGTGTTGGCGATCGGACTCTTGCCTTCTGTAGTACAAACGATGACCAGGTTGTCATCCCTTCTACGCACTAGATGCCGAAATAGGAAAGTACGCGCTGTAGATACGTGGTGGACAGTGTGGTCTTTATGTCGAATTGGGGGAGAATAGATACATATGTGCGCTTGACAGTCCACGGTATGAGTAGCATTCGTCTCAATCTCGCTCGTCACACATCTTGAATGCGTGTATTCTGTGTCTGTCTCTCTTGCTACTTTTTTTGGCTACATATAGAAAGATTGGGAATGTTAGTGCTCTTACGAACCCAGCTTTTGTTAAAGCTCCTTCCTCGATTTTTCGCAATATTTTGCAAACGTGTCATTCCATCTTTAGTCATCGGTATTCTTCGCTTAATCTCCGGTACACAGTTTCCTTCATTATTTGTGCTTGAACCCAGATAAATATAATGATCCATAGTGTCAATGCCAGGGATGCTCTGCACATCTGAAATCTTATTCGCAGGACCCAATACCGTGAACGTGTTTTTTTTTGCCTATTTGGTGCTAGGCCTAATTTTTCACTTTCTAACTCTATCGTGCCGTTACCGGGAATCGAACTCGAAAGCGCAAACGGCAAGATTACTACGCAACTCGAGGCGACCGCCCGGATACAAAGGCAGCCACCACAAAAATTTTAATTAATTTTTTACGAATTTTTTTATCGAGAACTCAAAAGTACAAGCCGGCTGAGATTCGATCTTCCGATCATAAGATTGTAAATTCAAGTGTTTAGAAATTAGTCTAACACTGCCTTTACAATATACAAACATAAATATATAGAGGTTGTAGACCCGAAAGTTACGTTTGTATGCTGTGTGTTACATAAAAGTTAAAGTGGTACCGTGAAACTATTTTGGTGTAACGAATACCGTCATCTTACAGATAGCCTTTCATTGTTTAGGCAGCTCTGAACACCGTTCCATTAACAAAATAATGGAAGTATCTACAGGAGAGAAAATAAAACGTAGGAAAGAGATTTCTTAGTAAGAAAGCGGTCATTTGTAAGCGGTCGAGAAAAATGCTTACTCGTCCAGAAAAAATAATCGGTACTGGAGTGCGTGGCTGATGGCTTTTCAGGCATACGCTCTTCTGCTCAACTGTGTGTATACTTTACTCTGAAGAGCATATGATTGCAATCTATTCATAGCAATCGAAAAATGTATGTGTATTTTGATGAAATTTTCAAATAATATTTAGATTAATCCACCGGGTGATCTCGTAAAGTTGTGATCTAAAGCTGTTTTAAACATATATTATAGTAGTAAGATGGTGAATAGCCAATAATGATTGCTATACCTGTTTACCCCGCTAAAGTTAAAAGAACATAAGAGCTAATAAAATATGTTTCTCATTTATTTCTTGTATGATTACTCAAAAGTGGATAATTCGATGAAAGCAATGTCGTTGCCTAACGTGTTCTGGTGCTTTTCTTTATACTAACAAATTTATTTTTTTATTCAAATGAATGTTTTCGCCGTCAAGAAAAAGGACTTGTCGCGAGAGCGGATAGATAAATAGGTTAAGTGGTCCATTTTCCAATATGGAGACCTCGAACCAAATCCCGACCTACACGCGCCCATTTATGTAGCGTGAAATATTAAGCTTTAGAAATTATTGATCATTAAAGTGACCCATCAATATTACCATCAGGTGGTGATAATTATTATATTTTTTTACAGAATTTCCTGTAATCCAACAGTATATACCTAGCCCCAAGTAGACAGAAAGTATTCGGGGGGGGGGGGGGAGGGACGGCTGTAGGTACTGAAGCTTATAATGGTTGCTCCAACTTGCCTCAGCCTTTTTAGATGCCTATGACATATCAGTCATGATACCTCAAGTTTTTATTTATGTAACGTCTGACGTGTATAAGGCTGTTATTTGAGCAACTAGAATGATATAAGAAATATAAGCGTTCTATTTAACACTTTTACCATGACACATAGAGCAGTAATCGCTGTACGCTTATGTGACAGGTGATGAGTTCATCGGCATACACTGGGCACAAATTTTAGTAAGCAGAAGAACGGACGGAACGGGTGAGATTCGAACCTCATAAGGATCGTAAAGTTGAATGCAACAGCTATCGCAGCTAGAACGAGTTTGAAAAATAATTGAACTTTGCATATATTTTTACTTCCGTAACTGTAATATATTATAAAAACATAATTGAAAACAGTTTATATTTTAAAACCAATTATTTCTCTTGTATTTTCACAAAAGCTTATTTCATTTTAGAGGCACTATACACTTACACTTTTCTTTTTTAAAACCGTTTTGTGTTTTCGCGCCTACTTTCACATTTTCTTTGCTTATTTGTGTCTCTCTGCTACGGCATGAGCTACATAAAATGTGTTAAGATCGCTTTCATGCATTGTTACCCAACTGCGTAGTGCAAAGAAATAAGTATAGTTCTACTCTTCTCTTATGTAAGTATTATTAACAGAAATTTAATGATCTATTTAAATATATTGGAGCGTAAGGTCTAGGAGAGACAAGGACGTAGGTTCAAATCCACCGTTCGATTATTCTTGTGAACCATGTCCAAGCGCAAGCTAAAGCTCAGGTGGTGTGATTAACAAGAATATTAGCATATTTTGTAAATAAATAAATTTAGTATGCATTCTTTAAACGATAACAAAATCTATATATAAATATATGTATATTAACACCAATAAGCCATCATATTTCATTAATTATATTAAATACTGCAATATTTATTTGTTAATGGTGGCTGCTATTTTATTATGCACCTTAAAATTATGACTAACTTTTATTTCCTCTTATAATGTATATGTTATAATAACTTATACTTTTTGTCCTCGTCGGTTATATTAATGTTATGTTGTTTGTAGATGCCCGAAATATGTATAATTGTTTTTTAGTATTAATTGTAACTTTCTAATGTAAGTGAATTGTTATTCTTATGAGAAATAAAGATTCTTAAACCCGAAACTCGAAATGAGATTGCAGGAGACATGAGCAAAGTATTTAAGGTAGCTGTGTGTTCGTAACTAAACTTTGTTGCGCAAGTACCTAAGACATAAATGTATCTTAAAAAAGAATTTTTATTACTTACTTTCTTCAATATCCTTTTGTACTAATTTCTAAGAAAATAAATAAACTATGACTAAAACTTTGGCTATACAATTATAATATTTGAATCGAGATTTGGAACATATCTATTCAGTTTCAAATCAAAACAAAATATATTACAGCGAATTTGAAATGGACAACGTTGAATTATCTTGTGCAGCTGTTAATTGAAAACGGAAGGATCGCTATTCAATATTATATATTCAAATGCCGTTGGTTTAAATGAAGGTCTTTGATTTTAATAAAAAAACACCTCGTCGAAGATAAATCTTCCACTAATGTAGTCGTTGGAAGGTTTAATGTACTTTTAATTATCAGCGAGAAGAGACAAGAGAGAAATGTAAATTGTTTTACGTATTCTAAACCTAATTGCAAACAGAATAATTTATTATTGTTCTTTCATTAAGTTGAATCAATAAAAAATGTCTTAATGTTTTTAACACAGGGTACACCTGGCTATGTTTCTCGTGAAAAACTCTCACGTAGAGTAATTAGATTTCGTTAAAGAGCGAAAGTGTTAAGGTGGAGCGTGCTTTTATAGACCCCACGTAATGTAATATCGTCTAAGGTCGTTAGCCGTAACTAGAAATATACGGCGTTATTCCTACAAGGCGTTTTAATTTCACCGGCGGCAGGTGCTGAATTTTTTTTCGTGTCACAACGTCGAGTGAGATATGTAAGTGTTCGCGACGGATAGCTCTGAAGTTAAATCTCCTCTTTCTTATGTTCCATGAATTAATTGTATTTTATTAAAGATTCAGGTATGACAATATTGTACAAATACTTTTTTTAACTATGGTATAAAGTGTTTCATTTTCTGAAGAGCTTTAATTTAAAATGTGTATTTTTTATGGTTTCTGGTTAACAACGAAGGCAACAGATATCGTTTGAAGGACTCGATTTATTATGATTATTGTAAATAAAATGTAATAGTAATGAGTAAGAATTGAATGTCATGTACTATTCAAGTAACGTTCTATTAAATACACCTCAGCCTTTGGAAGGTAGCATCAATAGATTATTATTATTTTTTTCTTTTCTGAATGACGATGTATATTTCTAGACGTGTCCAATTAATAGTTCTTCATTAAATCAAGTTCCAAACCTCACTAATCATAAGGTGAATCACCATCTGAAACCTAATGTCCACTTCCAGGACGAACTCTGAATTATCCATTTTTCTTTTTTCATTTCAAATAATTTATCTAAACTATCATGAACTCTAATTCTTAATTTATTTCAACACAAAAAAAAGTATTGATAATTTAGTTACTTTCATTATAAATATTTTAATTAGTCGAGAAGAAAATCTAAAATAATATTTATAAGAATTATTCTGTGTAAAACAAACCATTAAAGTTTGTTATAAAGTTTACGTCGTGTGAAAGTAACTAAATGACTATTTTATTACAATAAAATAAAAATTAGTAAAAAGTTAAAAAAATAATACTTACTCAATAATCACCTTTGTTTATCATTGAAATTCACGTAAATAAAACAATCAAGAATATTTAATAGTTCCACAGGTGCCTTAGATTATAAATCAACATGATGTTGGAATCATCATTTAAGCACGATAAGGAACGTATTAATGGCATATTTTTGAATAGCGTCATTAAAAACAGACCAGCGTTGCGAACGAAATGTTACGTTTACGTCCTTTCAGAGGTACGGACGCTACGCGGCTACGAGTCTACCGAGCTACGCGGGGTAGCGAACGGTTGTGAGATGAGAGCGCCCAACCGGGCAAGCGATCGCGGGGAGCGCGTAGCTCGCACTGGTTCCGCTCGTCTCCAGCTGCGAATAATCCATACCCGAGAGGCGGGAGGCTGTATTTACGGACCGGAGGGCGCTCGAGCGGCCGGTGCCGACTGCCGCCGGCCGCCGTGCGCTCCGCCATCCGCCGTGTTGACACAATTTCGAATATCGTCACATAGGTAATTTTGGGAGCGCTGCCACGAATTTCATACAATAAAAATACAACGGTAAACACAGTCCCGCGCATTTCTTCTATTGTGGTTGGTCATGCCCCTTTAAAAAAGTACAATTAAATGAACCAGAAAGTGTAAACAATGTGTATACTTTTCGCTTTATAAGACTTTTGAAATAAATGGAAAAGCTATTTGAAGCGAAGACTTATAAAGAGAACTGAAGTTTTACGAACAGTAAAAAAAGACTGTTCGAAGTATCGCTAAACTTTGTAACGATCGCTTGAACATTTGTAGTTCATTGCCTTTTTATATTTAACTAAAGAAAAAATACTGTTCGTTTCGAAAACGTGCGAGAGCATATTAGGCCGTATAACTATAACTACTAACTGTATTATTAAGAGTTAAGAGGTCGTAAATCTTAGTTAAAACCCAAACAGCCGTCTAAGTCGAGCAGTGGGTTACACTAATAAGCGTTGAAGCATTTATCCATCTTTGTCTGCCAAGAATCCATCTCCGTTCCTTGCCTCATTAGTTTATATGACGAAGGAAAAGTTTATTATTAAAAAGCACCTTTTGTTAAAGTCGAGGCATTTAATAAAATTATTGGTCTGTACTTTCAGTGTTGCTATAACAATAAATAACGTCAACGTGACCAGTTTATTAGTTGCTGCATTATGTTGAAGTATACAAAGAGCAAGGTTTCGGATTTCCGACGCGTTTTTACAGATAAAGGCTCAGAACCGACCTCTCAAAATTATTTTGCCGCAACAACACGGAATATAAATTTTACCACATAACGTATTTTTCACACTCAGCTATTCAACTGACTCCTGTTTGTTTATTGACCATATCCTTTGTGTCCAAATGGCTTTTACGAATGATTTAATATGGCTCCTTTATACTGCTATTTGTTTCACTTAATTTTTATGTACTACTTTCCCGGTCGTTCGTTAGGAAATTTTGTTTTTGTCTTTTTCCTTCTTCTTTCTTATCAATTTAAACTTCCTGACAGCTATGATTAAGAAGGTTATATCACTACATACGTTGCTCCTTGAATTTCCTTGTGATACCAAATTCATTACCACTATTAAATTGGCTTTAGAATGAACAACGCCCAAACATTATTTTTTATCAGATTATTAAAAAACTCTTTAAAACATTCAAATTCCTACTTCATCCCAAGCAAGAATAGTTACAAAAGGAATAGAGCAAAGTGAACGACAGTTATACCTCTCGGGAGCTAGGTGAAAGAAGTTGGGTCATGTCATCTGACTTGTACATTACGGAACCTTCACACCCTTTTCAGGAAACGGTCAAGATTTTTCATTTTACTACTCTAACTTGATGTATACGGAAAAATCCAGTTTTTGCAATAAACGAAAACTATATACATAAACGAAATATATATATATATATATATATATCTTTACAAGCTATTTTATATATCCGTGAGCAAAGATAAAGGGTCGGTTAAGAAAGTTTGAATATCTTGGAAGATAAAGACTGAAATAACTGAAATAAATTGTGCATGATAGACAGTTAAATATCCTTAAAAAAAATATTTTTATTAATTTATTTATGTTTCATTAAAAAACATAAGCTTAAACGAAAAAGGGTATCTTATGTGAACTTAGATAATACTGTATTTTTCATTAAATTTTATTTTTATTTAAATTTTAGTACTTAGTGTTGCCTCCATGTGGCGACAATTTATTTCGGTTAACTAGCGTCTTTATCTTCCGAGATATTCAAACTTTCATAACCGACCATTTCTTTTTGCTCACGAGTGTATATTCATATATACCGTCAGACCATACGTCGAATTTTTACTGTTTTTATTCGAAATTTTATATTACTTTTGTATTACTGCTTTAAGAAACACATTTGACAGTGAAAGACCATAGAATACTATAAATCCTGTTGCAACGCCTTTTTTATTTTAATATTTATAGTTAATATAATAATTGAAACATATGTTCAATTTAATGAAAAGAACATGTAAAACTTTATATGCATTATAAGGAGAAGTTTTTATAATATCATGAAAGCGTTCGAATTTCCAAGTGTCGACGGACTTCGTGGAAGTTTGGACACGGTATTTGAAGGCAACATTTGTCACTGATGTAAGAGATCCAATGTATTTACTTAGCATACAATGGAGGATGTTATTGATGGTTGAATAAAATACGGAATACGGGAGCGGAATTTCAATGAAATAGAATAAACTTTTTTTTTATGCGTGTAAACTAGCGCTTGACCATGATCCCACCTGGTGTTAAGTGGTGATATAGTCGAAAGATAGTACGCGCTAGTTTAGTAAGTGCCTATTCACTCTACTCTTGGGAGCCTTCAAGAGTACGTCGTACTTGGACGGAAAGACTGACGCCGGCAACTTATTGTTTATTCTATGTTAATATAGAGCAATCACGCTCTCGACCCAAAAGGATAGGTTGAGTTAAGAGATTTTCATTGTGCTCTATCTTCGTACACTCCATTCTCTTCGCACTTCTCACGCTTCTTTCATATCTGTATATCTCCTCATAGAAATTCATTCGTTGCTAGTTTTTTTAAAGTCACCTTAAGTACATTACCAGTGTGATTGATACGCAGTTAATTTTGCATTGTCGAATTATGTCGTTAGATAGACTTACTATTCATTAGTTCGATGCATACTTATAAATGTATTTATTTATTGTACCTATGTATAGTTAAATATAATTATTATATTTATGTTATAAAATTATATTTAAATGTATACATATAATTTTTATGTAAGCTTGCAACCATTACGTTAACTCTACATAGCCCCAAGTTTGACCAGCAAATAATGCTTTTTAGCATTAAGTCCGCCTTTTTGTATACCTTAATTTTCAACCAACTTCAAAAAAGGAGGTTCTGAATTCGTCTCTATGTTTTTTTTAAGTTTGTTCCCTCATAACTTTCAACTGGATGAACCGATTTTGACGATTCTTTTTATATTTGAATGTGCTTCACCGGTGGTTTTGTTCAATTCCAGGATTCATGAGAAAACCATTAAATTTGCATTAAGTATGTGTGTGACAAATGGACGAATAAGTCAATAGACTTGGATTATTCGTTTTTTATTGGAAAGGATGAATTTCGAGATTAGTTTGATTAGGTTCTGGTTAATTCGATTTCTTAATATTCCTGTGATAATTCGGCAATATAAAGAGGGCGTCCACGCGTTTAACGTTTGATTCGATTTGTCCTTGGTCGTAAATATACTTGTGTGGAAATAAAGATTAAATAAGTAAGTATTTAGAACATTAGGCATCTAAATACGAGTAAAACGGTAACATTTAGTTCAATCCTAATCCGACGCAAAGTAATAGAGTAGCTTCTACAAGAATATTGTATCTAGGATACACTATACAGTTACCTATATCGTTGATATACGAAGATAATACTCTTAGTTCCATATCGTAAACTCACTATCGAAGATTAAGTAGATGAAGTGCTTTTTAATTACGTGCACTGAGATGAGCTCAAGATGTTTAATATCAGGTTAAAGTACAACGTATACGGAGTTTTAAAACTTAAATAATGTTGATTCAGCATATTTTATCGGATTCTAAGGAGTGTTTCGAGGAATAGTTTCCAATTATTGCATTAGCTTAGGTTCGTTTAACGCGACAGAATTCTAAACTTCATCTACATCTTTTTGAATGGCATACCACTACTTTTTTTCAACCGTCTTCAAAAGAAGGAGGTTCTCAATTCGTCTGTATTTTTTTATGCTTGTTACCTCATAACTTTGGACTGGGTGAACTGAATTTCATGATTCTTTTCTTTTATTTGAAAGCTGGTGATTCCAGTGTAGTCCCATTTAAATTTGATCCAATTCTGACCATGGGATCCATGGGAAAATCATGTCTTAAATTTGCATTAAGTATGTGAAGAGAATCTCTTCTTGAGGCTGATAAAGCACCTGCAACCCAGATTGCATTGGCGGCTGTGCTCGCTTACAATCAGGCGTTGGCTCCTTAGTAGTTTCAGGTATTTAACATGAAATTCCGCCCATCCGGGTTTCCAATACTTAAACAACTTCGAAAATTAATTAAAAATAATTTAAAAACCAATTCCAACGTAGGCATGGTGATATTAATAAAGACATTTTTTTCCAGTAATAGCCAAGTCGGTTAGCGGTGTGTTTTACGATCTGATGGTCGCGGGTTTGAATCCCATCGTCTTGGACCAAAAAATAGCCATTTTTTCCATATTCTTAAGTATAAAAAATCACTTGCCAAAAATATTTGCCCATTTGGCAGGCTCCCCGATGGAGCTCAATCAGTCTCATAATGGGGAAAAATGGACAACGAAAGCTGTTTCTGTCTACTCTGCTATGGTTAAAAGGAATTGGGAGCTTATATATACGGGAGTATTGCGAGTCCACATCTTATGCGTGTAGATAAATCATCTTTTATTTATTTAGGCTAATAAAAAATAACATAAAGCATCTTGGTAAAAAATTAACATTTATCATAATCTTCGACGCGTTTCATAAAAACTATTTTTTTTCCAAAAAGTTGCGGTAAAATGTGAAAGGTGTTGTTATACCATTCCGGAATAATGAATAGTAGCGCCTACTTTCGAAATTACTTGCCACCATGTTTACGGTATATTTTTTTACAGCACGGTGTGTCATTTGATTAAAGATTTTCTTCCAAAAATTTAAAGAATGGTTATATTAAATAATATATATATATATATTTGTGTTATTAATATAAAACATAAATATATTTATGTTATTATAACATGTCTAGTTCTATTTGTAATTGTTGTCGATAGATACCTGCGCTTAAAATAAAAATATCCTTCGCTAAAACTAGCTTATTTGACGTTATTGCACTAAAACATATCGTACAAGATCTGATATTTTCACAGTTTTCAGTAAAATGCTCATATTAAAAAAAATAAGTGACATGTTTTTTTAATCATTTTTGTCGAGGCTGTCATACAATCACCTACCAACTTACCGTTACGTTAAATTACGAGACATCCTGCATATACACATTTTAGAATATTGGATTTTAGCCCTACGTTCAAATTAACTACGCGTCCTACCGCGCTAAAAAAAGGGTAAAAATAATTTATAAGAGACATTGGAGAGAAACGCTTATCTTTACTATAAATAAATAATAATAATAAATAAATATCCTTTATTAATTAAAAAAATTATAACAAACAGTCTTACTAATAACACTTTTTTTACTGCGAGTATTAGTTCTATTTAAGTTTCACTGCCACGTAAACTAGGGATTTCCTGTGCGATAGGTGGCAGTTAGTAGTACTATAGTTTAGTTTACTTACAAAAAGTCCTGCTAAATAACTAAACCTGGAGAATTGGTATCTTGCACTACAATATTTTACATTGCTTATAGAAGTTATACCAGGAAATGACAGTATTTATATTAATATAAAAACTTTTCCTTATCGGAACGCCTAGATTTTGCCGTTTAAATGGATTTGAAAAGCCGTACCCCATCCAATATCGCCTTCAACCCAAATAAGATACCTTCGTCAAAGAGATTTCCTGCTAAAGCCAATGGAGTCCAAGTTCGACACAAAAATAATACGAGTCGGATAACGCTGTCCCCAGCACGTCTTTCCATTTACAGTATTCCGAAGGAATTCCTATTAGCAAAGGAACTTTCCTTGCTGATGGAACTATAAAAAAGTTCCCGTATAAATGAATGCTTTCGGGGTCGTCGGAAACAAAACCGTTTAAATTAATTTCACTCTTGAATTTATCAAGTATTTTGGACTTGGGCATATTCAATAATGTTCAAAGGGTAAAATTATTTAAAATAAATTAAGGTAGTCAATTTTTTTAAAGAATGCTTGCGAATTTTGTTTTAATGTTTAAATTTGTACTGAAAAATTGTTCATGGCAATTGTAGAAGGATGCATTTGAACCTCGACGTTTTAACGGATGTGTGACAGATACGGGGGCCCATCGCCATGCACCGGGCACACATTATAGTGATTTTTTTACTAATGTACTTAAGAAATTTAAAAACTCATTGGTACAAGGCAGCTCAAAGCTCAAGCTTCAAACATCATTTGCAGGGCTCTTCGAGCCTTCGCTTGCTTGTTTGCTCGGCTGAAAGTTTAGCTATTAGGCCTTGGGCTTATAAATAATATATTTAGTTATAATAATTATGTTTTTAGCCACGTACGGACAAGGTGCATTTATTAACATAGTATTATTAAAATATGTATATCTATACAAATCTAATAAAAATATGATACAATCTTAAAGATACTTGGCGAGAAAACTTGTTGACTGAGACATCATATAACATTTGTAAAAGCATGAATAAAACCTCTATTGAAAAATAACCTTATTTGTTGACGTCTAGTATGCTTCGGAGCGAAATAAATTTGATCTAGTAGATATAGAGAGCCCCTGTACTATCCCAACAGCGTCTTATTGAATACTGACATCCATAGACTGCGACATAGATAAGTTATTGTGAAATTCTCAGAATAGATAGTTATCAATATTGTATCTATGAAAATTGTTTATACAATAAATTCGTTTGAATAAAGCCAACGAGAAAATTATTAATCTGTTATCTTTAGTGAAGAAAGACATTTTTGAATAGTGGAATTTTGTGATTTGAATGGCTCTAGCCGTGAGCCAATTTTGGACCCAGCAAGCAGTAGGGATAATCCATTACATAGCCTCAGTTCAGATTTCACGTGCCGAAATATAATTTAAAAATATATTATACAATATATTTGTTTTATTAATTATTGAAGATTAATAATAAATATATATTAATTATTTTAAAATATATATTTTATTTATTCAATTAGCAGGGGTAAACGAGCATGCGGCTTACCTTGTCACAAATACAATAAATACAAAAAATTATATAATACGTCTGATTTTTTTTTTATTTTAAAGCAAGTGTTCGCGACATTCCGCTAGGTCGTGGTACTTCCTCGATTATGCCGCTGCCTGGGTTCTACTACTGTTCGATATATTTTCTTACTACATCTTACGAATTAAAAAAAAAACCTTTTTTTTAATTTATTAACTTTACCAATCCTCCTCCTTATCATCATGTGGAACCTTGATCAAGCACTTGCTTAAAATTTATAACAAATATTACATACTAATGTAAATGTATGACCGGCTAGATCTAGTATGCGTGGTATATAGTGTATGTCGGGTTAGACGGATAATTCTGAACGGTTAATGAGGGTAGATTGATAATTATAACACGTTGAATATAATGTGGGTATATCGATATTTTCAACGGTAAATTAATGAATTCGTGTCTATCCTTTTTGGTCCGGGCATGGGACCGGCAGTGCAATGGGTTACCCCGGAGAGTTGAAAGTATATATAGTGTATGCTAACGTACCCCACGTTAGCATACACTAATTCAACGCTTGTTGCGTTGATGAAGAATGATGTATGTATGATGATGAAACATAATGAATGACAATAATAAAAAACTTACGTGGCTCGGCCGTAGTTCAGCATTACGGCACCGCAAGTAATTCCAGAGCTTCGAGACGTCGTTGTGTTTTTGTCAGCCAGAGGAATTCTACACACTTTACAACTACCCAAACACAACTAACACAAATTACTTGGGGTGCTATTTACACTCATCATTGTTCGCTCAAGCGTGAAATACCTATTTTACATAATCTATGTCGGATCGCGTCACGGGGTCGATGAAGCCATAAACAAAGCCACAGACAAAGTCAGTTATTAATTACTCTACATAAAGATGTCACTTCTTTTATTTTTCTAACCCAAAAAATATTGTTGTTTTTTAGTAGTCACGAATTGTCTTATACAGCTCTTAGACATATCAAATTAATATCTGTTATTTGAAGGAATGTATATAATTAACTGGACGTGATAAAGAAAATTTAAGGCGAGATTTGAAATAATATTTCCAATATAAGTCTCAATTCGACTTCGTAAAACGAAAGTCATGACGCATCTACTCTTAGAACTAAGATGCCACACCACGGTTATATATCAGCCTCATATGACAGGTGCATTACGTAGAAACTTTGATAGAACTATTCCTTTATTTCAAAAACAAATAAGTGCTTGCGAGTCGGCCTTCTGACGTTTATTACGTTACTTATTCATCTTGGTATATTTTTTCCCCTTTCTTTTAACGGGGCGAATAAGTACACGTGATGTTAAGTTATTACTCAACCCTGTAGTTCTGGGCTCTCAAGAATAAGACTACGGTATCCCCTGCCTGTCGTAGAAGGCGATTAAAAGGGGCTCGGGTTCATTGGGCGACAAGGGTGGGGGCCTTTGTCGTCCGCCAAGGTGGACCCGGGAAGAAGGCGACATCGGCTGGCCCGTGTCGCCTTGCACTACGAGGGCACAGGGGGGGAGGGAGTAACCTCCCCCGGGAAGTGCTCTCTATGAGCACAGTGTAGAGGGGCTCCGGTGCGATCCACTGGAGATCCCGGAGCCCCTCACCATGCACCGAGGAAGGGCCACCGGAGAGGTTTTAGTGGGTAAAAACCCCACATAACCGCCGCCTTCCCCCCAGAAGGTCCCGCTTCTTCTAAAGATTAACAAAAAAAAAGTTACCTTAGCAAGTTAGTTAGTTGGTGTATTTGTGTTCGTAAACCACTGGTTACGAACACAAATACACCAGAAGAATGCTTCCACACACCAGATGAATTTTTAACCTTAAAATAAGAGAGATAGCGTAGCGGCTTAGCGGTCAGTTTTACGATAGTATTGGATGATTGAATCACCAACGAGTATGTATTTCTCGTTTGTTGTTTTGTTATTTATTTACATATGTATATCCAACAAAACAAAAATTAAGTATTACAGAAAAGATTTTATTTATTTTACGCTTAATTTGTTTACAATAATAGCCGCCTATGCCTTTAAAAAATAACTTATGACTTAAATATAAAGCTATATTTATTACAAATACTTTTATTGCTTAACGCAGCAGTGTCATTTCAAAAGGGATTCTTTAATGCAAAGCTCTGTATCAAGTTACGCAATATGAATTAACTATGATCTCTAGTTTATTATTGTAGTGAAATCAACTACGGAATCCGTACGAAATCTGTTCGGCGGCCACTTTTTTTGACACAAGTGATAAACGAGCTCGTTACTGTTTTATTAAATGTATTAAAGTGGAGAGAAATTGCACGTAATGTCATAAATATTTCACGGCTAATTTGTACCGACGATGAGTAACAAAAAAGCTCTTGGTAGTTAATTTGCTTTTCATAGCCTTATTTTTAAAATGAAACACATTCATTAATCTAGAAGCGTAGTCGCAGTTCAATTGGTACTTAGTACATGTCCTGCGACGCGCCAACCCATTTAAGCAACATTTTAAGCTGCTGCCGTAGCCCTATCACTGTTCATTTTTTTAATTTAGTAATACCGCAGAATAACATAATAGTATCTGAAACTATAATATGTAATATATTTTCTTAGATACCTTATAAGACTACGTACGAGTAATTTAATGCCTTAATCTTGAAGGTCCGCCATGTTAAGAACGGGTAACTCGAGAATGCTTGCAGTAAATGAGAATTTAGAGCTCGCAGCTTGTGCTTCTTCAAATGCGTGAATGGGGTGGCATGATCAGGGAAGTACTACGATCTCACAGAATATCGGTGTTAAGTGGAGGTATATCATATTTGAAGTGAAATGCCGGTGACCTAATTCTTAACAATATTTTAACAACGCACCTGAAATTCCTTTAAAAACAATACGAATCTCTCTTTAAAAAAAGCATTAACATTCCATTAGGAAAAATAAAAAATAAATTACAAAAAAGCTATCATATTATACTAACGTGTACGTCATTAACAACTTCGCAACATATTTTCGAAGAATCTGGGTTAAATACTTTGATAAAAAAAAATCATGAACTTTTCTCCGTGACCATTATTGTGGTGAGGTTTTTAAGAGTCTGTTTGCATAACGGCGGGCAGGCGGACGGACGCGGGTGGAAAGATTGAACAAATTCCGTTCAATATTACTCTTGGCCCGATATCTTTTTACGAAGTTATTCAACGACCAGTCTTTTACATTTTGTTCTCTAATCCATAATAATGCCGGTTCGTTTGCAGTATTCATGATTGTTTTTATTAATTCGAATAGATATAGAAAAATGAGGTGCATCTCATAAATTACACTTATTTTCGAGCAAAGGAAAATAAATCAAACTTCGACACTTGCACCTGCGACTTTATATTAAACTGAAGAAGCTTTACAAGTCAAAGCAGTCTAAGTGCTAAGGAACCATAAGGAGAATGCGTAATACTGCCAGTATGTTGGAGTCATGTGTTGGTTAATGGACTACATTTCACATGGAAACCACGTTCTAACGACGCTGCAGCATCTTTATCATGCAAGAGATACCTAGTTGTCAGTCGCAGGAACGATCCAAATGCGCACTGTTTTGTGCAGTATGCACAAATATTAAAAATGTTTACGTATTTAATGTCATATTTTCTTCAATATATTAATTACTTTCCTGTCACATGTAGTCTATGGCTGGGACCATCACTGACGTGTAAGAGTCAGTGGCATAGTCAGAGTTTATGCTGCTAAATGACAGGACCAGCTAGACTGGAAAAACCTCGTATTTCTTAGAAAACTAAAGACATGTATTCCTGTAAGTTTTTCTTCTTCTTCCTAAATTCCGATTATTTTCTCCCGATGAGTGAGGTGTCCGATAAATCTTTGCTTCCTCTTTCTTTGTTTATCTACCTCTTCGTATTTCAATCTCAAAAACTGGCAAGGCACCTGAAACTTTCTGATCATGTAAGTCATCACTTTTTAAGTTAACAATCGTCTTCAAAGAAAGAGGAGAGTCTAAATTCAATTTGGAATATTTTTATTATTATTTTTGTTTTGTAACCTCATAACTTTGGGTTGGGTAGACCGACTTTGATGATTCTTTTTTCATTTGAAAGCTGGTGCTTACGAAGAGGTTCTATTCCAATTCTCACAATGGTATCCATGACAAAAACATATAAGTCGTAAATTTGCATAAAGAATGTGTGTAGCAAATGGACGAATGAAGATGAAATTATTATCACACCAACCGATTTCGATGATTCTTACGATAATTCGGAAAAACAAAGAAGAAAGTCGGATTTGAAGTCGGTTTTAATTTTAACTCGTTAATATATAATGCTTGTACTATCGTCAAGAAACCCTAAAAACCCAAGTTGGCTGCTTTAGAGGATGATTCCGTGATCGCAACAAACAAATTAAAAAAAAGAACAGACTTAATTCCTCGAAAGTTTGAACCGTGAAATATCGATAGGTGAATCACAAAGATGGCATAGAACTGGTCATCCTCTGACTACACCATATAGATAATATTGTAGTGAGAGACTTTACCGATTCATTTATTATTTCATTAAAGAGGTTTTTTTTTGTAATAGCAAAGCAATTTTTAATTAAAAATTCAGATTCAAAATTGGCATCTGGCATTTATTAAATTCACAGATTCTCTGATTGCATGCTTTTGATATTTTTGTTTTGAAAAATAACAAATAGGTGCACGGACGAGAATAATCAAATAAGCAAACGAATCCATTTTTACTCTAGTTCTGCTCTTTTTAAATTATTCAATGTGAAAATATAGTTTGAAATTGAAAGAAAAATAAAGTTAGACCACGTCCTTTGGTCTAATAGATAAGCTAGTAATAAAGTGGTTAAGCGGTTCTATTCACGATGTAATTGTAACGGGTCAAATCCCAGTCGCCAAAAATAAATTACCATTTTTCTTTTTTGTAAAGTAATTACTTTGTACTTTTGCTAAAAATTTAATGTCCCGTGTACGGCGAAGGGATCACCTTTCTAGTGATTACGAACCTAATAAGCTTGGTATAAAGTGGACAAAAGTGGCGAAAGCTGTCTCTTTCAACCTCGCTAGGGTAAAATGATATATATATGTATATATATATATATACATATATATATATATATATATATATATATATATATATATATATATATATATATATATATATATATATATATATATATACACATATATATATATATATATACTTAGCTTAACTATCATTACCTTTTAAAAATAAGCAACATTTTAAAGGATAATAGGGTAAACGAACACGTGGCTCGTCCTAGGTTTATGATCATCCAGATGACCACAATTAGAAAGAGAACTAGAACAATTTTCAGGTTACTTGCCCTTTTAAAGAAGGTAAGAAAAGAAGTAATACCCTAATAAAATAAAACGCAGAAAAACAAATATGACTACTTGGAGGGTCTAATAATAATAACTACAGACAATTATAACTACGGAAAATGTCAACATTTTGTAATAATTTTATAAAATGTTGACATTTTCGATTACTTTTTAAATCAGTTATTTTTAAATACCTAAGGAACTCATCGTAAGTTAGTTTCCTTCACGCTATGTCAGATTTAGTGACTTTTGTGTCCTGCTTTTTAAATGACGTAAAGACGACAACATACAGTGAGCTCGCAAAGTTTTAAAACAACTAACATTAAGTAATGCACAAAATAAAAGACTTGATTAGTTTACAGTAGGTGGCGTTCGGACTGTTAAGATTTTGCTTGAGCAAGCTGTTTAGCATTTCTAGGACAATGTTTCGATTTGCAATTCTGCGAAACGGGTCGTAGGTTTGAATCCACCATCCAACTATTAACGTGAACCATCTCCTAGCACAAGTTTTGTTAGTAATTTTCATAACCAGCATTCTTTAAAAAAATGCCCATTTTCATTGCATGGAAATAAAAATTGGAAATAATATAACAAAAGCATGCGGATTATTAGATAATGTGATTCTAACACCCACAAACATCTATTCATGGTGCAGGTGCGTTACCGACCTCATATAACTTTAACTTAGTCGAGTCGCCGGCACCACGCTCACTTTATAAAATGTAGTAATACCCGAAAGTGCCGACCCATTCCTGCAACAAAGCCGCTGCCGTAGTTGTCCATTGTCGGAATATATAAAGATATATAGAGACTGGTTGAGATTAGGTCGTTGGTATCATAGGTACGTGAGTTGTGAATTTGGTAGTCAAGACCGCAGAATAAAAAGAATTATTAATAGCATGGGAAATTGTCGCTTGAGTCGCGTGAATACCCTCTGTGTTGTGATCTTCATGGATATCCTTTACTCCAACTTGTTGTTTTAGATGATGATAGTATTTGACATTCAATCGCCGTTCAGCATTGCGTCCCTAAAAATCATAGATAGCAACAATTTGTTAGTCATTTATTTGTACTCTTTATTGTTTAAAATAGGTTTGTTTATTTACAATTAAGGGTATAATAAATGGCCTCAGGATGGAATAGAAGCGACGGCAGTTTTTACAAGTAGACTTCTTAGCAGGTCAACGGTTTGCTCGATTCGATTCTATATTTAATAATAAAAATACCATGATCATTTAGTAGTTCATAGTCCGTACGCTCCTAAGAGACCTAAATAAATAATGAAGTTATTATATAGGAAAAGCAATTAGCTTTCTCTACCAAGTTTTTACTTCAATTAATTGGCATTCAAATTTAATAATGGAAAACTATTAGATACGAGCCGCAGAAAATAATGCTGCTTTATCGAAACGTTTCCGAACGTTTTACGAGTGCAAATCAAACAGTGCAACACAATAGTTTAACGAACGTGTGACACCACTCTTTTATTCAGTTGTAAAATAAAAAAAAATAAAACTCTGACACAGAACACAGAACTAGCGATTGTGTAAGCAAACACATGTGAAAAGCGAACAGCATGTCAGCACATACTGGGCCTCTCGCTTAACGATTGGTATATCCGATACAGCTTCAAAGCTGGGGTGGAAAGGGAAAAAAACAGGATTTCCGTTACGTTTCCCACATACTGGATCATTTATCGAAATGAAAACCAAGATATTGATAATGGTAAATGTAAACATTTTCAATAGTTTCAGCCTGCATTTCGCTTATTAAAACTGATTACTTTGCGTTTAGAGCCGTGGTAACTCAGTGTTCGCGCGGTAGCCTCAAGTTGCATGGTACGCTATAGCAACCCAAGTTCGATCCCCGGTGCCGGCACCAATAAATTTGTTGGTGCAATTTTATGAGCTGAT
Source organism: Meandrusa payeni (assembly GCA_029286785.1). NCBI lineage: Eukaryota > Metazoa > Arthropoda > Insecta > Lepidoptera > Papilionidae > Meandrusa > Meandrusa payeni. The sequence goes on along the minus strand of JAGSMX010000012.1, from coordinate 9,117,894 downwards.
TTACCAAGCGCTCGGCGGTGTAGGAAAACATCGTGAGGAAACCTACACGTACTAGAAAATTTTTCTAAGATACGTGAATTCTGCCAAGCCCAATACGCACTGGAGCCGTGTGGCGGATTACGCCCTAATACTCTTTTTACATAGAAGGCCTGTGCCCAGCAGTGGGGCATATACAAAGGTTATTACTACTACTAATACTAGCGCGCTTTGCTCTTTGAATTCTTGTTTGTATACTTATGTGCCGTGGTGCTTCAAGTGGCTAATCCTAGAAGCCCGAGTTGATCCCCGATTCCGCTCAAAATGTAATTACTTATTACAATTTGAACATAGTGACAATACAATTTTATAAATGTAAAGTACGCCAATTCGCATAGCCCCGTAACGGACCCCCCTATGTCCCTTATATAGCATTAACATAGAAGGCCTGTCCCAAACATGGGGACAAATAATATATATAGGCTGTAACTTTAACACAATCATAATTAGTATTTTATACTACTACAACTATAAATAAAAATCAGAACGAATGATATTATGATTTTATGTAAAAATTTAAATCGAATCATAGAACGTTTAATGTGTGCCGTAACAGCATTCTCAAATTTATCATAATCATTACGGTCATTGGGCTCACCAGAATTGGCTTTTAAATTCCGCAGAATGTTTCACGGAAGCGATTTATATGGAAAGGTTAAAGTAAAAATGTTTTAATTTATAAATATACGTGTAGCTTTATAATATTTTAGACCACTATTTTTACATAATAAATAATGCATAGAAATTTTCATGAAAAATATTTTTTATTTGTAAAAGCAATGTCATATTAAAACCAATAGAATTTATTTTAAAAAATATTTTTTTATATTAAGTAAGATACAGTAAAGTTAAAATCCAAATTCATAATAGCTCGACATGTCTATGGAATTAGTTGCACTTGCGTTATTTCCGAATACAAAAAATAAGTGATTAAAAGACAACAGCCACATCTGCAGCCTTCACGACTTTTCTACTACTTTTCCGATGGCACTACGCTTCTCAAAGAGGCAATAATGTTCTATTACTTTACTACCATGTACTAGTACCAAGAATACTAGAATTTCTAATTAAAGCTTAATGGCTATCGAGTTTTAATCCCAGTCGTTTTCTTGTATTCTTGTATTGTGTTATTTCAATGTATGCCGATAGTAGGTGACCCCTGTCACAAATAGGGCCTAGTAAGTTTGTGAAAAGCTGTCTCTGTCAACAACGCTAGATTAAAGAAGAAGGCTTTTTTATATTTTATTTTCTGTATAGTAAATTTAGTATTCTGATTAGAGTTCCTTTAATAACGGCCTAAATGTTTTTTTTCAAGTACAGAAGCAGTTACTAAAAATTGGTGGAAAACTTTTGGACACACAAAGACAATTGAAAACTTTATTGTCATAATATATATTTTGATTCAAACACTTTTATTATCCGGCGAAGCTGCAAAAAGCCCTAAATGTGTGACTACCGTTAGTCTTAAGCTGCTGAGTTAATTTTATAAAATTTATAAATAGTATTATCGATAAAATAATACCTCAACCTTATTATTTAGACAGATAATCTCCAAGATCCCAAAGCAAAAATACCAAAGCCAATAATTTCTCAGTGTTTACTATTTCTCTATCGTTGATTTATTAGTAGTACGGGACCCTACAATATTTCGTGGGCCACATTATTTACTAAAAACCTCATGGGCCTGCAAAGGGAAACGGATGGAAGAGGGACGTAAGTTTTACTTACAGATACAAAGGAAATCGATTTAGCATACCTGCCGAGCTACCAAGAATTTATTACTATGGAGGTACTGGGCAGGTAAATTATTTATTTTATTTACGAGCACTCGTACGAACGCATATTTAATAACCTTTGTGTGGGAAAGTAAATTTAGTCATATGTATGCTGCAGGCGTTTTCCAACAATTTAATCATTTTAATGCCTATAATATTATCTACAATGTTTAACTCAATTGAAATTTAGCTTTTAAAAGGATGTGATTTAAATAAGGCTCGGTGACAATAATGAATGTGGGTAAGGAATTATGACGTTAAAGTGAGTGGTAGTGTCGGTAAAGAATTTTGGTCAGATGGGTGACGTGCTGATACGATGAAATAAGAGAGAAATGTGTACTAGGACCGCTAAAATTGAAATTTCATAACTTCCGACTGCCCCTTTGTGTTACGGACTCGAGAACTTACTATATTTATTTATACGAGTATTATCTATATATATTACCTTTAAACGAGAAATTCTTGTGTATTTATAATTATAATCTCGGTAACGGATAAAACGATTATATTGAAATTTTGTATGCACTTAATACTACACGATTTGCCAAAAAATAAATACGGTTATCCAGGTACTATTGTTTATGTAAAGAAGCGTCAGCCTACAGACCTACTATTAGGCGCAGGGCTTCTCACTATAGGGTATAAGGACATAAAACGCCCTAGTGCGGGTAATTGGCGGACCTCACTAGTCTTGGAATTTTTTTTTCCTCACGATGTTTTCTTTCACCGCGAAACTTGAGGCGACCACCGCAACACTGAGCTAACATGGCTCTTTATTATTATAAATGGAATATTATTCCTAAATGTATTTAAACAGTATCATTCAAAAGCTTATTTCTCATTGAATTTTTATTACTTTAAATCAACGATTTTAAACATTCTAAATATATTCAAATAAATATAATTTGGTTTGCGTTTGTTTTTATTTTTGGATATGGCATTGAAACTTTAACCGGATATTGGTTTTATAGAGGTTTTCAACATTTATTAATATCACTTATGTGGTACAGTTTGTCCATGATACAGGAATATTTATAGTAACGAGAAATTAGTGACATTAAACCGATTGAAGTCTCGCTATAAGCGTGTAGTCAAGACTACATATACTGAGTAAAACTATGACATTTTTCATCATAGTTTATTTATTGATTATTAGCTTCTTGCACATCCATACATCTTCTCATATATATTTCAATTTCGAGTACTTCTTATGTAGCCTCTCTTTAGCTATAAATTTTGCCTTGGACAACCTCTATTCAATTTTGCTTCGTTTTCGAAATGAAAAAAAATGACTTGAAAAAGCAGAGATACCTTAATTACTAAGTGTAAATCGGTCTGGTAGATATTGTTCCCCAACCAATCCCAAACTGAGAGTTGCGAAAACGTAGCTGGGATAAGTTTAGCGTTTTGGTTACTAAGTACAAAAAAATCACTCGCTGAAAAGCGTAAAATGACTTATTATCATCTAGTTTGTTTTTAACATGCCCATATACTACTATAAATATTGTACTACAATAATTGTTTTAATTTAATTATGGAAATAAACTTTTAACAATTCTTTTTAAATTCATTAGAATAAAAGACATTAATTTTATGGCGGTTTAATTTTATTTTAATTGTAGTTGTGTCTCACAGTGAGAGCCTCATTTTCCGAGTGCGTAAAAAATTTTAAATTTTTTAAATGTCTCTATTATAGTATAAAGAAATCAAAGTTCATCGGGGCCTTTTTTCCTGGAAATATATGATCTTCCTTTTTCCATGTTAAATCCAAATGGAGCTGCTGCATTTTCGCACTCCTCCTGAGTACTGGGCACCTCGTCGGCCCTCGCCAGCACGAACGCGCTTTTATCATCGCAGTTCATGACACCGAGGAAGCGATCGATTATCTTCATTCGTACATATGTTATATGTAAGTGCGGTGAGCGCAGTGCAAAGGCTGTAACAGAGAGACAGTGTTGACTGCGGTAATAAAAAGCATTTACAATTCTTACTCGACATATACAGTTTCAAAGAGTGTGTCGGAACAATTCCAGAGTGCACTCACCTACGCGTCCTTTAGCTGAGGTATTTAGTCTTAACTTTACTGACTCACACCTCTTGCTAGTACTATACTCACATTTTTCACACATTTTCTTTTCAACCGACTTCAAAAAAAATCAGTAAAATGATGAATGTAAACATATTTCCACAACATTTAACATTTATGTTAAACTTCTTTGAATAGAAGTGTACCATTGTTATATTACCTAAAGGAGCGCAGAACAGACGCCGCGCTAATGAGTACAACGGTTACGTTCATTAGCAAAGCATCAAAAAAGCGAGAAAAATATTAAATTCTCCCGTTTTACTATCATCATGAGTCAAATTGTGGATGTAATAGCGGAAGCTGGGCGCGAGAAGGTGGCGTAATGGGAGTTTTTCTGTAACACCTTCATTGCACACTATGATTCAGGAGGCTGTCACCTGCTTTTGATTACAACGTTTTCCATTCCATCCATTAAAAGTTAAATTAACAAACAATTCACCAGTTGTTGATTATACCTTGGCCTTGGTCCGCTCTAATAAAAGCTTGGAAAGATCCAACGCTGCTGAGACTGACCAACAGTATTTTAATTCCAGGTTTCGGGAACATGAATAGTGTAGAATTTTTCCAATTAATTTGTTGATCTGGATATTCCTTTTCTATATCTTTTCCAAAGTCCTTCAACATCTAGAATATATATTCGGTACTGATTAATTCACTCGGAAACGTTTTGGGAGATGTTCTCGACGAATAGCACTACGCCACTGGAAAACCAAAGTGGCACGATTGATCTAGGGAATTAACAAAACAACTGTGATGCCATTTGTTAGACACAATTGGCTTAGCAATTGACTTGTGGACTACGGCGACCACTAATTGGAAGATCTTCTCAAATTAAGATAAAACGACAATGGGTATTGTATTCGTGGGTAATGGGTAAGCACACAAAATTCTTTATGTTTCCATTAAAATTGATTTGGTACTGCTTTATCAGTTGTAAAGTTGTTTCTTTATAATTAAAAATGTCATAAAATTATGTAACAAAGATAGTTTCGTATTTTAAGACTCTTGCAAATGTGGTTCATTAAATCGACGAGCCATCATTTCTTATATTCACCGTCGCAAGTCGCCCTGTCACATTTGATTAGGTCGCGAGGTACCATTAAGGGAATATAAAAACTTTACGACAAATTGCTGCCACAGTCTATGTCGTGATTTTTCTTGCAAATGTTCCTTCATAATTTCCTGCTAATGAACATTTAAATTATGTTTTCTTTTTATGCTAAATAAAACATTTAACTACTTATGTTTTTTTAATAAAAAAGGAGAGAAACGAGCTTTGATGACATCAAAATGGAATCTTATTGACCATGTCCAAATTGCTACAGATTCTTTGCTGAAATAGATGCCATCTGAACTTGAATGAATCTGAACTTGGAGACTTTAAGGCTCATAATGCCGAATGGCTTAGATCTCACTCTGATACCGATCATTTAGAAATATTCACTATTTGTCATATGATCTAGTTTAAATAAGAGATTCCATAACATTGCTTGCAGCTAATCGTCCACATCTAAAGTTCGAACCCAAGCAGACTTGCATTAATGAAGATGAAGACTTGAATTTAGCAGAAATGCATTAACGAATATCCGATTTTTAGTACCTTAAGTACAAAAAACAAACCAAATAATGTTAGTTAAAACTATCTATCTAGTTGAGTTAAAGGATGTCAGCACTTATTACTAAAGATCAGTGTCATCATCATTTCAAAATTGTTTTATTTTTGTTATCAAATTGTATTCAACGATAAAATAATAAGATTACGATATAATTACCTCTTCCGTTGGCAAAGAAAATAATATGGGAGTCATTTCTATATCTTTCGACCAAAAGTAAAATATTTTCCATAGTGAGTCGACAACGGCATGGGGGTCAAAAAAGGCGCCTTGTTCGAATTTCTCACAGGTAGTGGAGTCATAATTAATAGATCTGAAATGAGGAGGTATTGCTTCTTGCGGATCTCGAGCTGCCACTGCGCTCAGTAAAACAATCTCAAGTATACAAATACGAGCGCACATTGTCACGATCCACGTAATTTCACACAAATGGTTACGTGCGACGTCTTATATGGAACGACATAAGTCAAAGATTGTACACGAAGTAGTGTTAATAGCGATTCAATACCTAATACCTTTAAAAATAATAAAGAAATTTATCCTAAACGTATTTAAAACGTTACCTATATTCTATACGTAAAACCTGCGATACATCAGTGCCTGTAACACCCAACGTCTGTCCTCTACATATCCACACAATGCAATGAGATTGTTTGGGCATATTACTCCAAAAGTGGCGAACAGTTTAGAAATAATGATAGTGAGGGGAAACGCCGAAGCCTGAAGAAATGATTGGACCAGATGTCCGAACAACTGAAGTCACCTGCCAGCGACGCCCTTCACTAGGCGAGCAACGATCGTCAGCAATGGAGGAAAGATTGAGAAGCTCGTTTAAAAAAAAGTGGATCACCTCTGTCACATACGTGATTTCATAAGCTTAAGAAAGAGAGGGCTAGGATTGCTATCTCTGTGTACCCTCTCTACTGCGCTGTCTACGGTTGAAAAGGTTAAAAATAAATTACTTTAAAGTAATGAAATGGAAAAATAAAAAAATGTCGGGCATTCATTTACATGTCCAAATAGATTCTTACAAGGAAATGTTACAACCCACCCCCAGGATGGTTTCCATCATAAGCGGGTTTTATAAATGATGTAAACGGTTGACAGTTTGTTTGCGGTTGTCGGCGCGTCAACAGGATAAATTGCACATGTTTCTTTCATTTATTTATTACACTGTAAAGTTTTTAACGTAGACCATTCTTTTAATTTAATCGGTGACGTCTTGGTTTAAAATAGTGTAATTTGGTCAATTAAAAGGGCAAAATATTAATAATAAAACCCTTTAATACAACAAATTTACTTGTCGTAAATTGCATTATATATGCCTATATTATATTAGAGTACCTGGGCCGTTAATTAGTACAAATAATATTAATAATTAAAAGTTGGATATTAAAAGACCTAAAAAGTAACGACATGTTTGCAGATAACTATAATAATTCATTTAAATTCACCTCCCAAAATAATTTTATAAAAAAATATTAGACAGCGATATGAAAAATGTAGTAACACGTCTTATTTTTAAGTAAAAGCCGTTTCCGAGATACGACGTATTTATATGATATCATATTTTTAGCTTCATATGTTCGTGAACTGTGAAATTTTAGGCCACTTGTGAAATATCAATAAAAACAAGGAAATCCTAAACTAACAAATATTCATAATCATATAAATCGCTTGACACTTACCGAATTAGCCACGTGTTGAAATAATTGGAAACCTAGTAGTCATATGCAATAAATAAAAACAACGTAGTCATTGGTCGCACTCACTCTTTCTGGCAAGATTTTTACAAGATACTCACTTCTCCCACATTTATTTCTACATAATACATATAGTATAGTCGCCAACACGATGGTCTGACCAAGTAAAAGGTGCCATCTCCTCTCCTAATCTCTACCAGCTGGTGAGGGCTGCCTCGGACCGAAACCGATGGAGGCAGATTGTTCATTTGAGGGGCCCTAGTGACCACGATCCTCAGAAATGAGGGAACGACAAAGAAGAAGAATACAAATAGTATTATGTAGAAACCATAACCCATGTCCTTATTGATATTTACAAAATTTATAATCGAGAATCATGTAAACTTAACAAATGAAATAAAATCCGGGTAACTGCACAAGCGGTGGTAGCAGTTTAAATAGGGTTCCAGCAATTAAGGGGTCATCAACAAAAAAAACCTATGTCCTATGTCATTCACGATTATACATCTATGCATGCATACGAGTACTTACGTATTCATTTGTTATCGGTTCTATTAAGTCATTGTTTAACATTCCAGTAGCCGTGTATTCTAAGTATGTACTCGTAGGACGTATGAACATGTATGTATTTCGTACGGTTTGTGCAATAGGCTTACCTTCACTTATTCTTTCTTCCTGTCCAAAATGCCAAAGTATAGTTAAACCTGTCGTAAGACTAGATTGCATTTCTCTTGAAAAGAATTCGTTAAATAAACTAGATTCCTTAAAAAATCAATTAGCAAACATTTTTAACGCCGTACATCTTCTTAATCGATGTCGATTCTCTACGTTTTGTTTATGAGATCTTTGTTTGTATTGTCGGAATTTACTCTGAACAAAGACAATATTTAGCTTCGAAAACAAAGAAAGTTAGTAAATTCACTTTTAATTGAGTCACATCGGACAAAATTTATCGACTACAACGACTGGAAAATATAACAGAACAAAACAAACTAAACTAAAAATTACTCAAACGTCAATAGCCTAATGGAATATAGCATTCTGCGAAGTCATAAGTTCAAATCAGCATTTGGAATATAGACGATAACCATCTCTTAGCACAAGCTTAAGCTAATTGGAGTGATTAACAAGAACGTGAGTAACATTTGCTACAAAACATAAAGAAACTAAGTTGTCACGTTTTTTTTAAATCTAGCAGGATAGTCGGGGTTAATAATATCTTTCCGCTTTTTACCGGGATTACTAGGACTCATTTGTAATAGGTGGCGAACCAATAGCTTTATACAAGGTACAAATAATAACATGTGATTTTTAATAAAGCAAACAAAGCGATTCAAGCTCCGACATTGTAAGTTGAATGCTTAGCTTATGTTGTCTCAGTTTTTAAACAATACTTATATTTAACATTAAATTCATAAATATAAAGCAAATAAGTTAATTTAAACTTTCCAAATTCTCAAGAGAACACATATTTAGTAATTTGTTTTTATTTCGTAAGATTGGATTATTCGAAACCTTATTTGAGGAGAAATCAAATTACACAAATATCGTCTCACGAGATGATGCTAACAGCTTATCTGGCGCAAGGAAACAAGAATATTTCCATTTCAGTAAATGCTGGCTTTGATTCCGCTTAATCAACGGGTATATATTACAAGTACGATATTTCGAGGTCGTTTACACTGATTCCAACTTTATGATATAGAATTCTCTGCGCGCTGTATTAAAACACGGAATGATTATACGTTATCAAAAACAAAATATTGATAAACTTCAGTGTAATGTTTGAGATACTTTAATTTGAAATTGGTGCACGAGATTATTTTAGAAACTAACCTAAGTTCACTGAAGGTTTGAGAAAAATTTTCACGTCTCGAACATTAGTTGTAGTCTATATTTTTATTATTAATTCGTGCTTTCCAAGAGAGCACGAAATCGCGAAACTTGATATAATAATAATAGTCATACTATGAGTTCAGTTTAGTTTGGAAACATTGTGTACGAATGAAACTTAACGTCGAAGGTACAAATCCACCACTCGACTGCGCACACGAACCAACTATTAAGTCACTTTTGAATGTTAAGAAGAATGACGATTGATGTCAAGTGATCACTGTCTCCCACGAACATTAATAACACCAAATGAATCTCAGGAGCGTTATTTGTACGATCTTTCTAAGAACGGTACAGTAACGGCCGGTAGTTATACGACGTTCAGGTGGCATGCACGGTGATAATTAATTCGGTCCTACAAGGAAAATGGATGGACAGCTCAACCGTGGTGTCGGGACAGAAGTGTTCGCAAGCATTCCTGTTTACAAGCGTAAAAGTAGAACACCGCGGGGTGTTAGTGGGTACAAGTCTTTGATTGTTGACGGGGGGGAAATGTGAGATTCTTACTCACTAAAATTACTATATTTGCGCCGCTTGAGTTTTCTGCAGTTGCAGCGACCGCTCCGGCCTCAACAGAAGATTCTGGAAGATGTGACGGTGCCAAAGTATCGACGCATCTAGCGTCCCATACCAAAGGCCGTTCCATGTTCCAGGGTATAAGAATCATACCGTCTGGTCTCTTACCTATCATATTGTAAATATAAAACTCAAGTCAATTTGTCAAATTAAGTAATCAATAATTAATTTATAAATAAGTTTTATGTATCAAAACTCGATAGTAATTCTCGAAGGCTTGAGAGTGTACTCGTATCTGGCACGTGAATAGAGTATGTACTCGTAGCTTTACAGTACGGTAAATAGTATATAGCATGTGTAACGAAATACGCCATCTGCAGCATGCGCAGAGCACGGGGATTACATAACCTCCAATCATCATCGTAAATTGTATATATTATTCAATATCTAGTACAGAATTGTGTAGATTCTCCTTTGTCCGAATGGATTTCGTAGCGCTTTCTCAATATTCCATTTTTTTGTTTAAACAACGGAATTGAATTGAAGGAATGCTAAATTCCTGTATGCGATGACTTTCAATATTAGTTTATTCAATAAAAATCACTTTAACTATTGAATTAATCATAAAATGCATAGGTTACAAACTTCTATCTGTATATATAAAAGAAAAAGTGTGTTTGTTCCTTATAGGCTCCGAAACGGCTGGACCGATTTCAATGAAACTTTCAGGGAATCTTCAAATTGACCTGGCGAGTAATCGTGTATTTGGTGATGATTGGAGCAGTCCTCTTTTTGAACTGTCAATCAAGCCATACGTCGTAGTTTTATTTCTGACATTAACTTGAGCCTGATATGTTTTTGTATAAATGATAAGAATGACATTGTATTTACTGATATGTACATGGGTGTATGATCTTCACCCGCAATCAGGAAGAGAATGAATACGGAGAGAAATTAATAATTTAATATATTGTGAGAGTTAAATTGAATATTTAATGATGTAAGTTTATTGTTTAAATAAAATCTAGCCCGACGAACCGGGCTGGGTACGATAGTTTATAATAAATTGTACGAACTTGACGTAATATTGTTTAAAGTATATGATAAAATAAGTTTAAACTAAGATTATTTGTAGATTTGAATTTATTTTTCTACTCTTAACTACTCTCAGTGGTAGTCACAATCGGGGTTTCAAATCCGAGCTGCGTTGTATCACTGTGTTTTCTTTTTCCTTATTCTTAGTAGTTTACGTATTACGTAATAGTGTATTATCATCAAAACCAACAAACAACTACCAGAATGGCACGCCTACCACGCGACAACGACCATGAGCACTGCAAACTGCCAGAAACATAGAATCAAATTAAACCGCCTTAAAATAAAAACCAAAGAGATTTTATGCCGTGTCATGGTGAGATACATTTATATAATTATAACTACCGGTATTAACTTATATATCTGTTGTGAGATTCGTGAACTAAAATAATTACCGATCAAAACATAATAATAATCTAAATAAAATTTGTAACGTCTTACCCTACATTAGATGTAATAATGTGGTGGAGGGTATCTGATTCTCAACTCGAATAAATCAGTCAGTTGCTAACGCATGCCTTTTATTGACGTACCACTGGCGACGAGTGGGATTTTTTTTGTAATTCGTGATTTTATCGTGTTAAAGTTGCACAAAAATGCCGATCGGGAAAATCGAACCATTTAATTTAAGTTCGAAACAGTGGCCGGCGTATATTCGTCGTATCAACCAGTATATTATACTAAATGAAATAAGTGAAGCGCTAAAAGTATCTTTGTTGATAACGGCGGTGGGTGAAGAAACTTACACGTTGATGTGCGACCTGTGTGCTCCGTACTTCCCGGAAGATAAAACGTACGAGGAATTAGTAAGGTTAGTAACGGAACACTTAGAACCACAACGTTCCGAGATCGCAGAGCGCCACGTATTCAGGCTACGGCGCCAGCGGCCAGGAGAGTCGCTCACTGATTACCTACAAGCCTTGAAACATCTGGCGGCTACGTGTAACTTCGGCAGGTGCAACACATGCATGTCGATGGAAGAGAATCTGCGCGACCAATTCGTGTCAGGTCTGGCTAATGATGCGATGCGAGCCAGAATTTTGCGGAAAGAAAATCCAATACAAAGAGGCAGTGGAGCTCGCGTTCGCTTTAGAAGCGGCAGAAAAACATGCAGAGGTAAGCGGCTCCAGCAGGGCGGCAGCAACGGACTCCGGCTTGGGAGCAGCGGGGGGCGAGGCGGGCGAGGGCCTGCACTTCGCGCGCGGCGACGGCGCACGGGCCGTGCGGCGCGCGCGCCCTCCGCGAGCGGCCGAGACGGCGGGGGGCGGCGGCGCGGACGCGAGACCCCGCGCGCGCGTTTGTTGGCGCTGCGGTAAGGCGCACACGGCTGACAGGTGTCGGTTCAAAGCTTACAATTGTGACGAGTGTGGTCAGCGAGGACACATAAAAGTGATGTGTAGAAAGGTGCGCGATAGTGGATACCGACACAACTTTGTAAGTGAAGGGTCGGACGACGGTGTGTACAACATTAAAGTGACAGCCCGAGGTAACAAACCGTACTTTATTAATTTGTCGATTGATAACAAGATGGTCAAGTGTGAAATGGACACTGGTAGTCGTATTTCTGCTATAAGCGAAGAGTTGTATCATAGTATGTTTCCATATAGAAAATAAAATGTGATAATTTAATTCTGCATGGCTACCTGGTTCACGAATCGAGTCTCTTGGTTACATTGAGGTAGACGTTCGTTTTGGTAACAAGAGGCAAAAAGCGTTGCGTTTGTATATTATTAAAGGCGGCGCACGTCCTTTGTTAGGTCGAGAGTGGATGCGCTTTAGAAATGACTCAGATTCAACTTAATGAAATTACGGATGACGGATTCGTGAACCAATTGTGCGACGAGTTTCCGGAAGTTTTGTGTGACAAATTAGGCACATGTAAGCGGACCATTCGACTACAGCTGAGCGATAGTGAACCGGTGTACGGCAAGCAAGCGCGGCCAGTGCCGCTAGCGCTGCGCCCTCGGGTCGAAACAGAACTAGCGCGGCTCGAGGCAGACGGCTCCATCTATCGCGTTGATTATTCGGATTATGGTACTCCAATAGTTCCGGTAGTTAAAAGTAATGGGGAAATACGCATTTGTGGTGATTATAAAATCACCATTAACCCTAAGTTGAAGAGAGACTATTACCCATTACCGCGGATTGAGGAATTGTTTGCGAACCTAAGGGGAGGGGAGAAATTTACAAAAATAGACTTGAGACACGCATACGAGCAGTGCCTCCTCTCCGAGGATTCGCAACCTTACACCGCTATCACTACGCACATAGGCACGTTTGCATATCGCCGTACACCGTACGGCTTGTCGTGTATCCCGGAGAAGTTTCAAAAGCTGATGGAGGAAACGCTGCGCGGGTTAGAGGGGTGCGTTGTTTTTTTGGACGACATTTGTGTTACAGGCGCGAACAGATTAGAACATATTAAAAACTTAAGAGCTGTACTCGAACGGCTGCGCCACATGGGTCTCACGGTCAAACTGAGTAAATGTAAATTTTTACAAGACAATGTAAAATACCTAGGCTTCATTATTAGCAAGGATGGATTGCGACCAGATCCGGTTAAGTTGGAAGCCATCTCCAGCGCGCCTGCGCCTAAAAATGTAAGTCAGCTTAAAAGTTTTCTAGGAATGTTAAATTATTACGGGAAATTTATTCCGAATTTAAGTACTTTATTACAACCCTTGCATTACTTACTAAAAAAGGATATCGGCTGGAAATGGGATTCCAACTGTAGAAAAGCGTTTACCGAGGCGAAGCGATCGCTTCTTAGTGAACGGGTACTGGCACACTACGAGGAGGGCCGCGAGCTGGTGCTATCAGTGGATAGCAGCGCGTACGGGGTGGGGGCAGTGCTGGCGCACCGCTACTCCGACGGCGGGAGCGGCCTGTGAGCTGCGTGTCGCGCACGCTCAACGCGGCCGAGCGTAACTACAGTCAACTCGATAAAGAGGCGCTCGCGATCTTGTTCGGTGTTACAAAACACCACCAATACTTATTCGGGAGGCGCTTCACGTTACGTACGGATCACCAGCCGTTGACGTATATATTTGGAAATAAGGGAGGTATCCCACAAACGGCGGCCAGTCGCCTACAGAGGTGGGCGGCGCGCCTGGCGGCATATGACTTCGCCATAGAATACGTGCGTTCGGCGGACAACGGTCCGGCCGATGCTTTGTCGCGTTTGCCATTACCCGGGGAGGGCCGCTTCGAAGACTCGGTAGATTATTTAAATATAGTAGGAGATTCCTTACCCGTTTGTTATAAAGACATTGCGAGGGAGACAGAACGGGACAAATTGTTATGCAAAATAAAACGATATGTTCTTTTTGGATGGCCGATGAATACGAACTGCGATGAGGAAAAACCATTTTTTGCAAGAAAACAGGATTTTACAGTAGAACAGGGTTGTGTTATTTATAAGTATAGAATAGTAGTTCCTTACGCCTTACAAAAAAAAATTCTAGAGGAAATTCACGACGGTCATTTGGGTATGAATAAAATGAAAAGCTTATCGCGGAACTATGTATACTGGGGTAGTTTAGACCGGGACATCGAGGAGACGTGTAGGTCGTGTGCCGCGTGCCGCACGGTACTGGACGCGCCGCCGCGCGCGCACTTGCATCCCTGGGAGTTCCCACTGCATCCGTGGCAGCGCATACACGCTGACTTCGCGGACTGCGGAGGCACGCGCTATTTAATCATGGTAGACGCGCACTCCAAATGGATCGAAGCCATCCCGATGCGAAGTACGAATGCAACCTCCACGATAAATGTTTTTAGAAGCATCTTTGCAAGATTCGGTTTACCATCGCAGGTCGTAACAGATAATGGACCACCGTTCGCTTCTCACGAATTTAAGTCTTTTTGTGAAAATAACTGTATTAAGCACAGTACCTCGGCCCCTTATCGACCTCAGGGCAATGGCGCAGCAGAGAATGCCGTCAAAACAATTAAAAAAGCCATTAAAAGAGCCTTGTACGAAGGTGAAGATATTAGAACGGCTCTTAGTAAGTTTCTTTTTAAATATCGAAATTGTGAGCACGCCACGACGGGCGTGTCGCCCGCCGTGGCATTGCAGGGGCGTCGGTTGCGCAGCCGGATGGATGCGCTACGACCAGACGTGGCGGCCGCGGTGCGCGCCAGGCAGGAGCTCCAGGCGTCACGCACCGGCGGCACCCTCAGGGAACTGCGCGCAGGGGACTCAGTACTCGCGCGCGACTATAGGACGGGGGAGAGCAAGTGGGCTGAAGCCACCGTTATCAAAAAGACTGGACCGGTGTCATACAAAGTGGGCTTAGGTAATGGGGTCGAGTGGCGGAGGCATATCGATCAAGTAGTTCCGACGAAAAATCGTTATTCCTTGTCGCGCACGAGTGCCGCCGCCTCCGCGCTAGAACAGAAAGCCGTTAAGTTGAATGCACCCGAGGAAAATAAGGGCGCCGAGGGTGATACATGTATTGACACATCCAGCGGGGACGAGCATTTGGAAACGATGGCGCCGCCAAAGGCCCGGCCCGAGCAGTGGTCGCTGCAGCCAGTGCCGGAGGCGTTGCCACCGCCGACGTCAGCTCGAGCATTGCGTGCGCTTACTCGGGCTGAACGTAAAGATGTTATGTATGAGTAAGATGTATTAGTAATAAGTTAGGAATAGTAAATTTGTAAATGTATGGCAATGTTTTAGTGGGGAGAGATGTAACGTCTTACCCTACATTAGATGTAATAATGTGGTGGAGGGTATCTGATTCTCAACTCGAATAAATCAGTCAGTTGCTAACGCATGCCTTTTATTGACGTACCAAAATTGAAACAAAAATTTATCTACTGATAACACAGTTACTGAATATTACGGCTGTTGCGACACAGATTTACTTTATCTCTTAAAGTTGTTATAATATTTTGACACAATTTTATTAGTTATACTCCTATATAACCTTTGCATGTAATGGAATCTTTCGACGTAATTATCACCAACTTCAATACATCGGGTAATCGACAATACATTCGATTCTTGAAGTCAGGTGGTAGGAGGGGAATAGGAGGTAATTTAATTCATTTAATGGGGCATTCAATCAATAAACATGGAATTCCTAAGCACACTCTACAAAAAGGAGCATCCTTACAGCTGTGCAAGCAACTTCAAAAAAAGGTTGTTTTTAATTCTTCCGTTTTTTTTAATGTTTGTGCACTCAAAGCGCTGTATTTTATGAACCGATATCAATTTTTTTTACAATTATTTCCCATAGGATATTTTATTGGCATATTTGTTATTAAAAAACCATGACCATTCCAACTAAAGTTTGGCTTGTGCTAGGAAATGGTTCTCGTCAATAGTCGAATGGTGGATTCGAACCTACCTTACCTTTCGCATACCCCAAACCATTAGGAACCTTGAACATTGGCATATATATACCAGGGAACTCCTAAAAATCGTATGCAAGAATGCTTGTTGATTTTAATATTGGTGGGTTTATGATAATCCAAGACTAAGTAATTACTCCATAATAACAATAAGTATGAATGTGGAAGAAGAAAGACAATATATGCACCAGCATATCGCAAAATAAATATGATACTTGGGAAATAAAAGAGGCAGTCCGTGCGCAATATCGTTTATCGTTTGATTCGATTTTGAAGTCGGTTTTGTTTTTACTCCTAAATATAAATATAATATTATTACAATCGTATATGTTATTAGTTGCTTATCTATGAGTTCACAGAGTGTCAGTGTAAGTGCGTATCTTTATGTAATTTAATGCAATAGTAGATAGATAAAGCGGACGATATAATGTCTGGCGAATTCATGGCATATCTTGTTGGTAGCATGTTTCGTCTGATTGTGAATTGTACTCGAAATAAGACAATTAAATTTAACTTAATACTGGCACGGAGTAGGTGTAATCATGTTTAACAGTTTCTGCTAAACTGTAGCTCGCTCGTGTTAAATTCATATTGTACCAGTGGGTTCAGATAACTAACCTGGCGGTGGATAGACGTAATTGTCTAACTTGAGCTAGATATTGTGATTTTGCTCGAGGAATATACAATATAATTGATTCAACCGTATTCTAAGGTCGTGTTTAAATTAACTGCTTAAATTGTATCTTGAATGTATTCCTACAATAAAACAACTGAAGTTTTTGGGCGTTTTTTTAAAAATCAAAGGAAGATTACCTCGCTTTTTCCCCAGACGGCTCTTATGTAAGGCTTTTAGTCAATAAAACCCCTTCGGTGGCCCTTTTCGGTGCATAGTGAGGGGCTCCGGGATCTCCAGGGGAACGCAACCGTGCTGCACTGTGCTGTGAAGCACGCCCGGGAGAGGTAACTCCCTCCCGCAGCACCCTCGCAGTGCTAAGGCGACAGGGGACCACCAGTGTCGCCTTCTTCACGGGTCCAGTGTAGCGGATGACAAAGGCCCTTGTTGTAGGTTTTTAGGCCTGGCTCCTTTTTTTTTTTTGTTAACGGGGAGGATATCTTCAAAAAGATACCCCGCCTTCTGGGGGGAAGGCGGCGGTTATGTGGGGTTTTTACCCACTAAAACCTCCCCGGTGGCACCTTCCTCGGTGCATGACGAGGGGCTCCGGGATCTCCAGTGGAACGCACCGGAGCCCCTCTGCACTGTGCTCAAGGAGAGCACGTCCCAGGGGGGGAGGTTACTCCCTTCCCCCCTGTGCCCTCGCAGTGCAAGGCTACACGGGCCAGCCGATGTCCACTTTGGTGGACGACTCAGGCCCCCACCCTTGTCGCCCAGTGAACCCGAGGCCCCTTTTAGTCGCCTTATACGACAGGCAGGGGATACCGTAGTCTTATTCTTGAGAGCCCAGAACTACAGGGCTGAGGCCTAGCTCCTAGAGTAAGGTAACTTGTGCAGAAAAACATATAGGACCTTTTTTCTTACACTGATTCATTAAATTTTTTTTTGCTTTAAATTACGTGTCACGACTAAAAATTGGACGTTAACACAAAGAGTGTTTAAAGTGTTTTGTCCCTTTGAAGACTCTCAGAACACAATAATATGCACTGTAGTGCCAGTGTTGCTATATAAAGCTCAAATTACCTTTGGGATTCATTTAAAAAAATATATTAGAAAGACTGTTTTTCTACACGTAAGGATTAGACGAAACAGAGACTACCTTGGTTGGTGGTTGAATTTCGAGCTCTCGGTCATAGATCGATATTAGGACGGCCAACATCGAGGCTATCACCGCTCCCTTGTTAATATTTGTGTTATCAAAGTATTGGTTTTCGGAGTGAGTGTATATGTGTGTGCGCTCTGTGGTTATCGATTGACTCTTCTGCATTAACGAGGTCATATCTTATGTAAACTTTATATTAATTTAACTCAGATTACAATTTCTATTTGAAGCAATAGGTTACAAATAATATGCTTTTATATTAATTTGAACATTGTAAGCGAAGTGAACTTGAGCTGTGGCTTCCCAGTGTCGAGGCGACTGCCTCAAGTTGCATAATACACTATTTACCAGAGTTCGATTCCCGATACGAGCACCGATCAAATTGATTGATAAAATTTTAAGTGCTGATTTACTACGCGCTCGGCGGTTAAGGAAAGCATCGAGGACATGTTATAGGAAATTTTCTAAACAATTTGAACTCTGCCAATTCGCACTAGGGTCGCATGGCGTACTTTGTACTTACGCTCTCTTAACCGAAAAGGTGACAGGTGGTAAAAATAACTTTTATTTGTTTTTAAAATATTATTTTAGGCTTGGGTTCGAATCTCAGCTGGGTGTTTTCCGTTTTCGGTTACTAAAGTGATTTGTATCTCTCATATATCTTATTTTAAGTAAGTTTAAGTTTACATCTCTTTTTAACCGACTCTTTTGATTAATTACGTTTTGTAATATTCCTACGATAATACGATAAGTCGGTTTTTGTTTGTGAATATACTTATTATTATATATATTTAATATTTAAATCTATTCATGATCGTGTTTTTGTAGTTCTGTCTGGTCAAGGGTCCGAATTCTTAACAGTTTGTGACCAGCTCGAATTTCAAATTATTAAGTATTACAAATTCAATAAAGTCATTCACCTTCGTTAAACATAGTAGTAGGTAGTTATTTCACTGGCCAACACAAAAATTCACTGGGACAAGGAAACAGCATTTAATTTTTTTTTAGACCATCGCAGTCTCGTACAATGGTTAAGTTGGCTCTTATCTATGCACGGTGTTTCCTTTTATGAATAACCTTTGCACAAAAGCTGTTTGCTAAACCTGTTTGTTTTCTGTAAACTTACAGAAACTTGACGATAGCATTTTGTGTAGATTTACAAACAAAAGGAAATCTAAAAGATATACATACCTGTTTGGATTCAGCTTTCAAATGTCCCTCTTTATCTGTACACAAATAAATATAATTATATATAAAATAACCGATTTTGACGGGACTGTTGTAATAAGGAGTACTTAGGGTACTTTTCAATTACCAGTCAGCATATGTTCTTACATCAACATTTTTATGATAAAACATCGTTTCTCGGGTCAGCTACTCTATAATAGTCTATATATAATAGTAACTTAATATCTATCCACTGTTCACCTCCGTCTCAATCGAGACCGAGAGGTTGGGAGGGCGTAGAAGATAGATTCGTCGCGGCTGACGCTTGAGGGATTAGCCACGACGCAAAAATAGTTATACCTAAAAAATCCGTGCTAAAACGGTACCCAAGACCAGGGGAGCAGTCGCCCCCTGCGCTGATAACCCGGGTAATGGGGTAACACCCCGAGGCCCGTACCTGCGAGGTTCCCGGGAACCTTGCAGATGACTCCACACACACACACTATCCACTGCCGAGTCATGAATGCAACGCTACTAATAAAAAGTGGTTACTTGAACTCAACTACGAAAAACGGAAGCTTTATTAATGTAAATTAGTTAAAATATAATTTGTATATATGTAAAATTATACGGTAATATTAGTGAGAGTAAAAAGACAAACTCATGCGCACACACTCACACTACACGCAACACACACAAACAAACACCCACAAGCAGCATAAACACTTTAAGACCTATCAATATGTATTTTACAGTAGATTCTTTTTGAAACTGACCGAGTCTTCACAGGTCTATTAGTACCTAGCTCGGTAGTCAGGGACTTCACTTTTCTTTGTGTATTTTTTTGTATTTGTTGTTATGTTCAGTTGAAATTTTATCTCGACCTTGAGGGTCGGTGTTATTGAATTTGGTACGGGCTTATGCCAAGTATCCTGGTCTATTGTCTGGTTTATTATACATAAAATTAATTAGAAACGTTCTATCGTCCTTGACAGTAGATGAGACACCTATTACGAGTGCGACTGTACCATCTATTTCAGTTGGAATGAGGTCAATTTTCCCCTTGAATCAGTATGTGACATTGCCGTAAAGGAGCTGCAACTGGGAATGTGTGAAACTTTGACAATGTGCCAGCTGTATTATTTTTTCGACTGTACCTACTCAGCTAGTGATTTGATGAACGTGTTTATTTGTCAGCTAACGCCAGTGAATGACCGATAGAGACTCCAATAATAAAACTTATTATATACGGATATCGCTCGTTTTAAATATCGTTTACTTGTATATAATGTAACTATCGCGCTAATGTAAATACTCATAATATACAATGCATATTGGCCGTATCTATATTTACCATTTATAATGATCCTTTAAGGATGTTTGTTCATCGTTAATGTAGAAATAAATTACATTGATAAGAATAAATTGTTATTTATACGCTGATAAGCTCCTGTATTGGAGTTGTTATCTTATTATATATTTTTATTTATTTAATGAATTAATTTCTTTTGTACTTGGAGAAGAAGTATATATCGATATTAAATAAATAACAGTAAGGTAGGTTCGAATCCTTTCGACTATTGACGTGAACCATCTCCTTGCAAAGCTTCTAAATTAAATGTGCTATGTTGTTTATGTGTCATGCTTATTTGATATGGTTAACAAGAATGTTAGTAATACTACTGAAGTAAAATATTATTAGTATTCTTTTAAAAAAATAGCTCTTCTCGTCATTTCTCGTCATCCTAAATAGTGGTCTGGTCGATAGAATTGCCAATGACTATCGGCTTTTACCGGGTTATCGTCCCAATTATAACTAAATGTAAGACGTGAGCCTGTCACATATGGAACCTAAAATTGCTGAAAAGTCCGCTTTTGTGTCTTGTCAGTTCACCCTGCTAGTGTTAAGAGTAATGTAATATTATAAAGTTCATAATATATAAAAACCTTGAAACTAACATGATAGTATTTCATCCGTATTAATCAATTTGAAAATATAACTTTTTGTCTAATCAGTGATTGGTAATGAACAAGTCTTGCCACAAGTTTATACTAAATGGCATCCCAACAAATATATTTAGGAGTATTATAAAACCGACTAAATAAAAACCGAAAAAACTTCAAATCGAATCAAACGTTAGATGCTTTTACGCGCGGACGCCCCTTTTGTATTTCCGAATTATCGTAGGAATATTACTAAAACAAACTTAATGAGAACCTAACCAAACTTTCAACAAAGTTCTCTTAAGGTTAGTCCTTTCCAATAAAAAAATCAATAACGAATCATCGAAATCCGTAATATTGTGTTATTCGTCCTTTTGTGCAAATTTAAGACAAATGGTTTTCTCATAGATGAATTCAGATTGGACCAAATGGGACAGGAGGAAGCTCTCATTTGTGGAAGAGAGCCCATTGCCATATATCGAGCATATTTTTAACAAGTGATTGTTTGTTCATTAAAAACTAAAGAACGTCATTGCTACAAGGTCAGCTACTACTACTATCAATTGCTACGAACTTATGGCCAAGGATTCGAATCCCCGGCCATAAATTTGTAACAGATGACACCCCGGGGCACAGTATGTTTATAAGGCTTACGAAAAAATATTAATATTGACACAATTTACAAATCGCAATTTTTTATCATCATATACATATATGTTAATTATTCCTGTGGTTTGCATTTATATAACTCCAAATTATCATTCATCGTTTGCGAAATTATATATCAATGTGGATGAACCATGCCGGTTTATTTGATGTGTTTACGATTGCATCACTATCCATGGAAAATTTCGTCGGCGCATTTATAGATAACTAATCTTTGCTATATCAAATATATACCACATCTCTGGGCTTCGTGAAACTATTACCGTATTGTTTTAACAAGCTCAACAATTTGAAGAATTGAATTGGTTTCTTTAAAATTAGCTTTATAATTTATTAGGCCGAGAATATCGCGTTTAGGTGACTGCCGGCGAGTGCGTTGCTCCATACTGATAACTCTATTAATATCTATCCCGTCTCTTGAACCGCGTGCTGCGCGCCAATGGCATACGGCTCTGATTTACGGTGTTCACGCTGCAGCTATTGTACGGACAAAATAAAATCTTTAAGCGAAAATATTTTTAGCTTATTTTTGATACTTTTTCGATGCAATAAAATTTAACTAAATACCACGGCAGTATACTTAATAAAGAACAAATGATTTTCAACATGGCATCGTGAAGTTATAGTTGTTAAAATCCCCGAACGAAGTGTCCGGACTAAACATCGTTAACTGATATAGAAAAAACGTTGTTATAATAATAAAAATATCTGTTATAATAAACACATCAGGTAAGAATAAATTGGATATAAGCTGTAGTAAATTTGTTTGCTCCAATAAAAAATGCCCCGCCATTGAAATTTTAGAGCTGTAGACAGAGATCGAGAGAGTTCGAATATGTGACAGAAGATGTGTTTTATACGTGAACCGAAAACCAGATCTAATTAAAAAAAATTGTACTCTGGGAATATGTCATCTGAGATTTTAACACCCAATCGAACAATTAGCCACTAGAACAATATTCTATCTTTTTTAAAAATTACTTATAAATATATTTAGTAACCAAAGTATTACATAGTTACATAGCAGTACCTTACTTCTTTTACTTTAAAATTTGAATTAGGACATTTATACCAATACTTCTTATAAAAGTACAATACTACTATAAATTATACTTGTTATGATTATAACACATCTTAAGCGTCACGAATGTCAAAATGACAGAGACCATTCCGGTCTTGCCATGTAACACGATATGTTGATATTAAAAAGGTCTGGGGAAAATTAGACCTGCTATAAATATAGTATTCTATTTGGTTTTCGATTTCGATTAAATACCACTAATTTAAAAAGTAGATGTTAATCAATCATTTTTTATTTGTAACATAAACATGTTTTTTTTTATTTGAAAGTCTATAAAATATATCACATACGTTGGAGATACATTAGATACTAAAATATGTCAATCTGGTAAATAAGTGTTAATTATAAATATTTGGATTTTTATTTAAATGTACCAGTAAAAAAAAAAGTGAATTTTAAAAAAGAAAAACAAGTGAAACGTTAAATTGAAAATCATCCCAATCGGCCATTGCATCATGTTCAACGTTCATTCCAACGATATCTAATACCACTTCAAAGATTTTGGTGGCGTTATAAAAATATATGATATAATAATGACAAGTTGTCTTTTACAACAAATCGCATTTTTCAGAAATGTCATCTAATTACAAAACTTAAAACGGCTAACCATACATAAATATAAAATTCAATACAACCTTTTCGGAAATATAAAAAAAAAAGATAACACATTACCGAATTGCTCGTTTATTAACAAACGACAAGAATAATTACTTAAATATTAAGTAAATAAGAGTAACGCATTTGCATGTTAATGACAATGATTTCTGGCAGTCAACTTAAATTTATTGATAGAGGCAGAAATTTCAATGACTATTTTTTTTCCAGATAACTAACGGCTTCTCAACCTAGTGTTGTTACAACGCCGCTTTATAGACATCGTGCGATACGCGTGTTTTAGTGCTTGTTTGCGCTCTGCCTTGCCATGACCGCTCTCTAAATAATACATGCCACTGATATTCGTCAGTTAGCCGAGTGATTTCGTTTAGTATAGGTGCATTTAAATTGAACATCTCTTGTGTAAGTTTTTTATCGCTATTATTAAAGTAATCTCTAGAATAAATTTGAAAAAATTGTGCATGTTTTCTTTAATCATATTTATAACTTTATTGTGTTATTTTGCGAGTATATGTATGTTCACAGTCGACGTTTAAGGTCAGTTTGTATAAAAATATTTGTTTGTGGCTTTTTTTATTGGAGATTTAAATTTCGAATTAACCCATTTATGTATAATAATTAAAAATACATTTTGCAAGCATGAATAAATTAAAATATATACATATTTATGTTTCTTTTGTCATTTTTAATTTATTAAATCAATATTTTCAATTTGGCATCATCGTAAATATTGCATCAACCCTATAGTATAGATTTTTTTATGGGAGAAGGAGCAAGTATGATTCATAAATTTTATTAAAAAAAATTAACTATACCAAGATATGTTGTAAGATGTTTCACGTCAATAATGTAATGGTGTGTTTTAAAGTTTGAATCTCGCTTACTTACGCAATGTTTACAAAAAAAATATAGGTTTATGCGCGTCGGATATCTTATTAATAAATAAATAAAAGATTCGGTTAAATTTTTACGGCAAATTTAGATTCGGAATATAAATTGAGAAAGCCCGTTTCGGATTGTTATTAACCATTAACCTGTTTATCGTGCCGGTGTTGCCTCTACACAAACAGTGACATTTTCAACGTTATTGAAGCTGTTAGTATATTAAACTGCTTCACATGTTCTCGTTACACCGCCTGTAATTCTGTATAATAAACGTTCTCAATTCTCTTGCGTTCAGTTCCTTTATTCTTACATTCTAACTTCTACCTCATGTACGTAAGTAATAGCTATAGAGCAGTGTGACTTCAAACCTGGACAGCCACAATTAACTTCTAGATCAAATTATTTTTAATAATTTGCAATATTTTCACAGAATTTAAGAAGGTACTAGAGCTCTTAGGTCGCTTAGGACGAACTTCTATTGGAAGTGACCCAAGGCTAGGATCCTAATTGCGTTAGCATTACGATCCCATGGAACCCGAGCAGCCGACCCATGACTCGGTCGATATCTTTATATCTGTAGTGTGTATATATTTGTTTCTGTCTTTTATCGGAAGACTGCAAAAGACTTTTCATGTTATAGTAGCATTGTAATAGTATGGTACTGGTGGTTTCTTACGAGAGTCGATCAACTGCACAATCCGATGCCTAAATATATCTCAAATAATAACTTAGAGCAGAGGTATTTATGATGAAGTTTTGTTTTATTGCATTAATAAAATTAGCTCCTTTTTTAATGTTATTTTGAGGTATTTTTCCAAAGCTGACAAGACACAATCATTTAACATAGACGTTTGACAGAGCGCATTTGTTTATTCAGTTATTCTCTTAATTTAACAAGCGTTTATTAGCTATGCAAATAAGGAAGTATCCACTTGATCTAACATTTTCTGTATATTCAATACATATTTAGTTGTTTAAATATTATATTTGAACTAATATATATAAAATAATAATCCTTCCGGTCACTAGTACCTCGTGTGAATAGGTTTGATTCCAAGCACGTACGTTTGGAATGCATCAGAAGTCATCTCGAATGTCGAGCAACCCGCAATAGAGCAGCGAGATAGGCAATGCCCCGGACCGTGTCGCTTCGAGAGACATCATGATATCTCAAGTGGGACCAATGTTGAATTCACTGACTAAATTGTACGAATTTATACACGCCATAAACAGTAGCAGTAACATAGATATTCACTACTTAACGCAAAGTTCAATCACTTTACGATAAGTCATCTAGTCTGTTGTATTAAAATAATGTGGAATTTAAATTGTCTACGGACATGTTTTTTTTATAAAAGATAGCAATAATTTTTATAATAAATATTTCTAACAATCTTATATATTAACAATTCATTCTTAAAACTTGTGCTACCAAATGGTTAAATTCAAACCCACGACCGCACGTTTCGCAGACCGTAACTTTTTTTTCACAAGGTAGGAAATGCCTTTATTCATATGTGGTAGAGACTAAAATCCTAGGTAAGCGTCTTCTGCTATGATGGGGCGAGCACCAACTCGCCCCGGCGCTAGACTAAGCACCTGGAACTCCAGCCACCGTGGCAGGGTACCCTTGCAAGCTAACGCCTTTTAAAACTTTACTAGTGGGGTAAAGAGATACAGCAATCGTTATCCGCTTTTCACTGAGCTTCATTGGTCTCACATGACAGGTGATGAGCCAGTCGCCACACACACCTGCATAGTGCACAATTTTTACCAAGAGATTTTTAATACGTAAAAACCGGAAAGCGTTACATTTTCCTTACCACAGTTGGCCTTTTTTCCTCTTCCACTTCCATACATACGAAGACGAATATGCGAAGTATATTCGTCTTCCTCCTTTGTTTTAGTATATCGGCAATCTGTAATCTCAAATGTATTCTGTTTCCCTTACAAGGCTTTTTTTCTAAAGAAAGATAACATTTGTAAGTCTAGCGATAAGGCTAAAACAGATTTGTTTAACATCTCCTCTTTACCGGTCCTTAACTGTAAAGGGTTCGACGTTTTATGTTTATAGTGGGCACAAGGGTATTATAAATGTAGTTCTGAATACAGTTATTCTCTAAATACTGTAGCTCGTGCCAGGACTCAACAATTATGCGAAAGATTCTTGTATAAAGTAGTAATAAAACGGGCAGTTACGAGTTTTGTAAGCGATTTAAAAAAATATTGAGGTTAGGTATACTGATTTCCCGTTTTTTTCACATACTAATCGAAGATTATGTGTGCGGGGAGCGTGTACAATTGAATTCCGTAGTCACTACCCACCTCTCTGGGTCACGGCCGTAAGCATTTTTTATTTTATTTGTATGTCACAACAACTCGTTCCCGTTCCGCTTTAATTTATAGATATGATGACCTTCATAATTTTTACATCGTTATTATGACTTTGAAAAGTTAATTAGATTGCATCAATACCTTTTTTAGGTGGGATAATGTTTAATGGTTTTGTTCTTTGCTTTTATGTACAACTAGAGGTATGCCCTCGTTTCTCTTCGACTTATTTTTCCTTATAACAAGTTTAACAAATGTCAAATTCGTCATAATAAACTGTAGAATCACATGTCAATCGTATGAAAAGAATTTGTAATTGAATATTATTAAAAACTCATTTCAAATCAAAATACAAAATTTTATGAGATAAAAATAGCTTCTTATAAGTTAAAGATTGCCGTGGTAGGTCAGTTTCCGGGCGGTCACCTCAAGTTGCACATGGAATAAACAGCCCGAATTCGATCCCTGAAGCCGGCACCAATGAATTTGTTTGTAGCAATTTTAAGTACTCGGCGGTGAAGGAAAATAACGTGAGGAAACCTTCATATGTTAGAAAATTTTCCAAGACAAGTGCAGTCTGACAATCCGCACTAGGGTGGCGTAGCGGTCTATGCCCTTATACTCTCTTTAGAGAGAAGGCCTGTGCCGAACAGTAGGGTATATGGACTATAACTTAGAAATAGAGCTTATTAAAAGTCCAGTAGTTTCAGGAATTACCCGTTGCATATAAAAAACGCATGTACAATATACAATTCTTCCGATATTTGTATGCATGAGGCTATAAAAAGTAAGCTCTCGGCGTAACCCTTTTTTACAGGGTAAGCCCTATTTCGCCACATTCATTGAGTCATATCACATAGGCCGTGAGCCCATCGCCGTACATCAGCCTACATTATAAGTGATTTTTTTGGAAATAAGAAACGGAATAACAGAAAAGCCGTCTGAGTTTCTAGTCCCCTACCATAAGGATATTATTGCAATAGTTGTTATTTAATTAAAAAATGAATTAATCATAAAAAATAGACTATCATATAACATATGTAAAAAATAAATACATATAAATAGATAATTTTATATCACAAAAGTTCAGTTAAATTTGAAGTCACGTCATCATCTCAGCAGAGATTTAGATTATGTCTACTAAGGGGAATATATAATAGTGCAAATATTTGCGTTCACACAGAAGCCGTCCCTTGTCCTTACCTCAATCGGTGTCTAAGGTATGACTGCAATGTTACCAACATAAAGCATCTATAATACCCAACGATACACAGTCCATGTCGTTAATGAAACCCAAAATTCGGCGGAGCGGAGTTGAATTAGTTTCTGAAACTTTGCGGTGTATTTTACAATCTTTTTGATGGTCTATTGGTCTGGTGTCTTACTGCAAGTATTTATTTTGGTTATTCGTAGTATTTATTAATCTATGGATTCTGGGTTGGGGATGGGGTCCAACCCAGTTTGAATTTTTAATTCATAAATGAATACGGTTGAACTTATCATTTTACTATTTTAATGTCTAAGCTAGTGCGCTTTACCATACAGGTATGCTTTTCCTCTTATTATCGGGTGGGATCGTGATCAACAGGCGTTTTTTTGAAAATTAAAATAAAAAAAATATATTTTTTAATACGCACATGTATTCATGACATTGAAGGCAGTGTCAAGACACGGTTTTTTATGGGACGAACTACACAGATTGGTCACAGAAGCTGACATTTAATACATCACCGGAATGAGAGGTGGCGTAGCTCTCAGGTCGCTTAGCATGAACCTCTACTAAGATTCCGTATCTTATCCTTTTATGAGATCTTTGAAAGATGCTTGTCTTTGTATTCTTCTACTAACAAAATAAAAGCTTACGTGAGAGCTTATTAAACTACCTCTCAGTCCGGAGAAGTTGCAAGACCCGTCTGGCTAACAACAGCTAGAAACTGTAAGTAAAATAAAAACCCAGGTCATGTTTTAAGCACAGATTATAAAGGCCGTCATATTTTTTTAGATATGTCGGAGTTCAAGCGTCCATCATAATTTATTTGAACACTTATCGAGCTCAGGTGGGAACAGGGGCGCTTAAAATATTGTTGTCGCCTAAAACGATATTTCTTCAGCTACAAAAGGGACTCACCCGTTTTTAAAGGAGAACTTACGAACTTTTTCGCGGAATGATTTATGCCTAATTATAATGTCTTCGTAGCTTTTTTTTATTTTCCATAATATATACGTTTCTTCAAGCCTACGTATTGAATATTATTAAAAATATAACTCATTTTGGAGAAAAAAATTCCGCTTGACAGACATTGCAATATATGACGAAGTAACATTTGTAAATAGTGATCAAAGTAAGATTTTGTTAAAGAGAATTAGATAGTTTGAATTACCAATCTTTGATAGTACATATCGTAATCTGCTAATTAAGTCTTAAATTTGAAGATCATCTTAACACACAATTTTTTTTGTGTATGTTTACGTAAGCGAATGGAACGGGAAAATACGGTTTAGGTCTTGAATGATGATATTGAAACCGCTGCGATCGTCAGTTTGAAAATTGGCGGTCAAACTATGAAGCTATCACATAAACACAAGTGCATTAATCTAACAAACGTAAACAAGAGTGGCGGTCTCTTCTAGGCCCGACATAACTTGCTCTCTTCCCCGGCGGGCACTTAATTGTAAAATGAATCATAAATAATGTCTCGATCAACATTTTAAGAGACTTTCGCTAGATGGCTGGGTCAAGGGTCATATACAGAAAGCAGTACTCCTGGACACGGAACGCATCGTCAGACTGTTTCTCTCTGTGTCGCCCTAACCACCGGTTGCTTGGGCCCTGCTTCGTTGCCCTTGGCACACACTAGGTTAGGTTTTTATAATGTTTTTATATTTTGTATAATATTTTTGAGTATTTTACTTTTTTTACAAATACTGTACAAACTTAATTTAAGGTATAAAAATAAACAAAAGAATAATAATAATAAACTTCGTGAAAAAATATTAGTATTGGAATTTTAAAAGCAATCCGACAGTAGTCTATCACTACTGATCCTGTTATACTGCATTTCGGTCTTTAAGGGCGATGAATGGCAACTCAACGTTTCTCGTCGGGAAAGATTCAGATTTTTTATAGGAAAACACTTTCTCCCTCCCAATATTTAAAGAAAACTAGTTAGGTTACAAAAAGTATTCATAACTTTATCATAAGTAATTGTCATTTAAATCAATAGAAATCAATGATAAATTCAATCAAGTTTAACATACTCTACATAAATGGCGAGCGAACACATTACGTGGTTGCACTTCCAAGATATTATACATTGTCACAGTACGTAGAAATTGTTATTGTATTTCCATGTAACTGATAATGGGATCAAAATGTACTAACCTCTTGCACTTAAAAGTTATTTTGATAGACAGTATAATTAAGTCATGATTTCGTATACAACATTGTATGGACAATACTGTCATCACAAATTGACCGTGTACCCTGTGGCATCTCGTAGAGCACGGATTGAACGGTAATGAGTTATACTAATTGTGGTATTTAAATAAATATATACATTTATTAATATAACACAATTGCTAACAGTTCAATTAGCAATTGTGTTTTTAAAACCTTTAAAAGTTATGTGGTTATAAATTCTTATCTATCTAAAAAGAACTCTATATAGAGTGGTTTTATTCTAATATGCGATTAAGAAGTGTCTTTCACTGAATTTCAACAAAAACTATAATTACGAATAAAAACTAAAACCGACTTTAAAACTAATTCAACGATATTACGTGGACGTTCTCTTTTATTTCCAAAGTTAAAGTTACAGCCTTTATATATATAACATATATGCCCTACTGTTGGGCGAAGGCCTTCTTTATAAAGAGAGTATAAGGGCATAGTCCGCCACGCAGCCCTATTGCGGATTGGCGGACTTAAAATGCCTTAGAAAAAAATTCTAATACATGTAGGTTTCCTCACGATGATTACCTTCACTGTCGAGCGCGTGGTATATTTTGAAAGTATGATAGTTATATTACGAAGTTCTGGTGCCTATAGTATTCTTTAATTCGTGCCCGTTATTGCGAATGATTAAGGGTGAAAATAAATGAACCTTCGCCAATGCACCGCAAAGCTTCCAACGTTGATTCCATTTCCGAAACCTAATGATCGTATTATATCGTGAAAGCCAATCTACATAACAATATTTCATCTAATTAACGATCCTAGTGCCCGCTATTCGAAATCATTGAGTGGTAGTGGCTTACGTACGTACTTTAAAATATAAATGAGACCTGCGCTATTCAAAATACAACATAATTAATTAAATAAATATATAAATAAACTTTAATTGCAACCAAAAGGGGTTAGCAGAGATTATACACGTCGGACGTGTTCAATCTTTTGTTACTTCTGCCAACAACGTTCGTCTTGCGTACAATCTTTTTCTGTTTCACTAATTTAATTGTATTTAAGACATTTTAATATCTTGAGAATCATCCTCGATGGGAATCGATATTCTTTTGTACGAATTTGTGTTCTATCAATCTAATGAATCAATCAATCTATCAATCGTTAAAATATAAACTGAACTGTACAGTCAAAACTTTGGTAGGTTAAAAACAAAACTTAACAACGGGAAAATTCGCGAAAGTTATATTAGGGACATATCATTACTATATATGTAGTTTCTACTTTCCCTTACCACTGAAATATTCCTTTGTCCTTTTTAATTCTTTTCATTCTGTTTGCAGCAGCAGTATATGTGTCTTACCATGCAACTTTTTTACTTGTAATTAACTAGTTTAGCATATATTAATAAATATATATTTACAGCATTCATAACAATTTTACTGTCATGGTTTCTTGCTAATTTAATTTTTACTGCCATGTAGGTTACGTCATTATATCATTATTCAGTTCAACTACTTTTGTGCCCTTTGCACTATCATTATCGTAGGTCAAAGAACGTTATAATGACAGACTCAATATAAATATGTAATCTATGTTTTTGTTTTATATAAAAATAAATTACGTATACGATATGAGTCGAGTAATAATCTTGCTGTCGTGCTAATAGCCCATTATAAAGTTAGATTTATATTTAAAAAGGCAGCGATAGTTGAACTCACGATGTACTCGTAATGGCCAGGGCTTGGACTCCCATCACACTCAATCCTTCTTCCGGTTACCACTTAGTCAGACCTTGAAGTATCTTCCGCTTTATTTGTCGGAAATCCAAGCATGTTTTTCTCGATTTTATTTACAACAATCCCTTTCAAGCCGCCCTTTTCCCTAATCATGCAATATGGTATAGCAAATAAAAAGTTGCTAAAATCTATGCCTAGTCTATAGCTCCTGTTACGTATAAGACCTTATAAATTTGGCACAAAGCGGACAGCGATTTCTTTCTCTGTCTACCTCTCTAGGGTTAAAAGGCCACGGTCCTATATAATGTAGTAAAATATCGTTATCAA
The DNA here is from genome assembly GCA_029286785.1 of Meandrusa payeni. Lineage (NCBI taxonomy): Eukaryota > Metazoa > Arthropoda > Insecta > Lepidoptera > Papilionidae > Meandrusa > Meandrusa payeni. Next base: position 9,085,889 of record JAGSMX010000012.1, on the reverse strand, counting down.
TTGTACGTATGTTCAAATAACGTACGATTTATCTTTACAAAAGAGCCCTATCGCTCGCATAAGATAAAGTTCACTGACATGAAATATAAACACGCGGCCTTAATTAACTCTGACTCTTCTTTACCACAGACAAGGGAAAAGCGTCATTAGATTAAATGGATGTTCAAAGAGCTGAAACAGGTATGAGTTATGAGTGGCTCAATCACGTTTAATTAAATTTGTTTAATCTTTGAGTTTGTAAAATCAAATCTTCTTTGTGAATGAATCGTTTCTTTTTGAATTTGTAGCTAAAGAAATATTTTGTGAAGTATTTATAAGCTAGTGTCCAATTGTTAGACCTACCATCTGAAGGACTGGACTGGAAAACTGCAGACGTGGCAGGTCAGCGGCCAGGCGTTCGTCTTATGTAGCAACGTTAGCGGCAAACCAAGTTCGATCCCCGGTGTCAATATCTTTGACACTGTTAATTACAAATTCAAATATTGATTACGAGGTCGCCTGTATGTTTGAGAATTTCTAAGATCATAAAGTCCACTAACAGACATAAAGCTAACTATACCCCACTTATATATTTAAAGAGAATTTATGTGCCCAATATTGGAAGATATATTGGTTTTTATTTCAAACGATTGGACTCACTCCTATCATATATTAAGTGACCTAATGAGATAAATGAAAAGCGGAAAGCGATTGCTGCCTCTGCTCATCTGCTCTGTACGCTAGAGCCGTGATAGCTATATTTTATAGATTTTAAGTGTTTAGTCGCTACAATCAAAAATCATATGAAACGTTTTCGGTTGTAACAACTAGCAAGTAAAAAAAGTAAAAAAGCTGTGACCGCATTATTTGACGCAGCTCACAAACAAGCTGCGCGGTAAAGTGTAACAGGAAACAATGAGTGTAAAAGCTCAACTTTCAGTGTTTTCACGCAGCTAGACTTGCCAACGCTGCCGTGATTGAGTTAAAACAATGCGCCAGTAATTAAATTTTGCACTGGCAATTAAATGTGATTAAGAATACGCATTACTGGGCCCTGAATAAAATATTCACTATGACGACTGACCAAATAAAATTTGCGCTAAAATCCGTTTTAGGCGTCCATGTCTACTAATAAATTTTTGACATTTAAACCTAATAGAATTTTCTTCTTTTTCTACTTAAAGTGCCTCTCCGACTAGCGAAGGTTGGCAGTGAGTTCACCATATCTCTTTCTATCTCTTGTGAAGCGAAACATTTGGGCGGCACTCGCAATTCCGGTTCACTCTCTTATGTTCCGCAGCCACGACGTTTCTCTACGACCGATACTTTTTTGCCAGCGACTTTGCCCACCAAAATAATTTGAAGAAGGTCGTCGCGCCGTCAACTCTCGTGCTTAAGCACGTGACCGAGATACGACACCTTTCTTATCTTGATGGTCTGCAATAGTTTGCGTTTCTCTTTGACTCGTGGTAGAACCTCTTCATTTGTCACTTTTGAAGTCCATCCAAAACCCAAGATGTGCCCATAAGCCCATATCTCGAACGCAATACGTTTCCCAAGGTCATTCTTCAAAGTCCACACCTCGCATCCGTAAAGAAGGATGGGCTAGATTTTAGAAGACGAGCGTTGCAGAATTTTCTAATTATATTATAAATAATAATATATATTAATTGATAGAAATGTAAGGCCATTTCTTAAAGATTGGCGTTCAACGATTTTAGGTTTTTCGCGTAACTTTCTACCATGCGCATCCAACTTGTGCAATCAATTATCACCAGTGTTGTTTCCGAGCCGATATAAATTGAGAACCTTCTAGAAACGAGCCTACTACTTTCTTAAAAGATGGCAACACTGCAGTTCCTCTGGTTTTATAGATGTTCATGGGCGACGTTGATCATCTAAGACTACGATACAACAACGTGCTTAACGCATATTTGCGAACAGATAAATCCATTATACATAAGTAACACTGTACTGAAACGTCCCATTAATTCAAAAGAATACTTAATGTAGTCAGTTGCCTCATTTCTATAGAGCGCAAAATTCTTTTGAAAGACTTACATAGAAGCTTTTAAATATGTATTGTTAATAAGCAGGCAAAAAGCCCACCGGCGCACTTGAAGAAGAGTGATCAGCGACGTCACATTACCCAGGAGACGGGAAACTTTGCGTTTACCGTCGATGCTCTGTGAGCTTGCGTATTTTTTTAAAGTAAAATAGTAACTAGGACATGGTAATTTTGAATTTTGTTAAGTATACTCGTAAGTGTTCTTTAAAATATGTTCATACTACTTAGTTTTCCAGGCAACTTTATAATATGCCTTTGTGTTCGCATACATAAATATAACTTTCAAGTGCCTATACCATTTAATAGTTTGGTAGAAAGCGTTCTAATTTTATGATTTATTGTTGAGAACAAGTCTTAATAATATAGCCGTGTGCAAAAAGAAAGGGTCGGTTAAGAAAGTTTGAATATCTCGGAAATAACTGAAATAAAAAAATAAATTGTGCATGATAGACAATTAAATATCCTTAAAATAAAATATTTTTATTAATTTATCATGCACATTTTATTTTAGTTAGCTAGCGTCTTTATCTTCGGAGACATTCAAACTTTCTTAAATGTCCCTTTATTTTTGCTCACGAGTGTATAACATGAATTGATGAGAGTGGTTTTCGTGAATATAAGTACCATAAGGTTGTGATAGAGGTATTTTAGTGCCACAAAATTGCTTTTCTTGACATGATTAGTAAAGCTTCGCGTTACGACGTGTGCGATTGTCATTTAATATTGATCTCAGTCTTTCAATGTTCTTGTATCCTAATTCGAGGCTTTTCCTCAGACAAGCCAAATAGCCGAGCATTCAAATTACGACCAGGATTGAATGCTAACTGTTTTGTGTATTCAAAAGGTTGCAAACATTTGTATAGCTACTACCCTGTCTTATATGGGATCTAATTGATTGCTTAAAATGGACAGCGCTACATTCTTATCTATTTTTACGCCGCTAAAAGTCGCGAAATCCTTTACCGTCCGTCAACGATAAGAGCATAATGTAGTTATAAGGTATTAACGGAATCGCATAACTTCGCAAGATTCTGTTATAATATTGTAAGTTAACATTAACATTTGTGTTATGTTAACATTATTAATTTTTCTATGATAAATGTAAATATGGCCACGACTGCTTTGTATTACATTCATTGTACCGAATATATTAGTGTTCTCAATAATATATAGCGGTAATCACTCGTAGGTCTCCCTTATTCGACATAACGCCTATGCAATAAGATGCGAGAAGGGTCTATCCGGCCCGATACAAGGCATTCGTAAAACATGCGAGGATCGGAATGATGTACGTAATAGATAGCTCTTATATATCGTCCGAAAATTGGTAATTTCGAATTAGGCATAAATTCTGATTTAGGCATAAATTTGATATTACCTTTTAAACTATTATTATTATAGAAAAAGGGATGTCTAATGGCTAAGACTTCGGCTTTACGATCTTATGGCCAACTTCTTCATTTTGTTATTTTATTTACGTCTATCATACATGTCGAAATAGACGGATGGATCTCTGAGTGGCTAAATAGGGTCGATCGCTTCATATTAACCTTTCCGCGTGTTGAATAGAATGTGGATACATCGATATTTATGATGCTTATTATTAAAAGTAGAAATATACAATTCACAATTTCGTGTCCCTCCTGTTTCTCCCAAAACGGTGACTTTACCAGATAATTCTCTAAGTGAAGACATTTAAAACACAAGCGACAAAATAAGAAAGCGATAGTAAAAACCTACATACCTCTAATGTAGTTCAGCATTATGGCTCTGACAATTAACCCACAAAACCATCGTAGTATTACAGCACATCCATCGACCCAGAGGTCCACATACTTTAACTGCCCAAACACAAGTACGTATGAGACAGTAGTGATCGTGCGCACGTCAACATAGCACCTACAACTGCACAACAGTGTCCCCCATGCAGTCGTGGCAATATCTCGTCACACGTTCAGCTGCACTTACTACGCACGCAGCAGCATCAATGACGCCATAGCCCAGTTCATCCAAAGGGCTATGAATGCCGCCAAAAAGTGGAAAAGCACTTTAAATTAAAGAAAAAAAAACACAAGTACTGTCGAGAACGCCTATTTATACTCTATATTATTCACTCACGCGTGAAGACCGTTCGCCCGACCCAACATAGACTCAGTCATGGACAGAGACATAACTGAAGCTGTAGACGAAACCATAGGCAAAGACAGTTTAGATAGGGAGATGTCACTTATATTATTTTTGTACCCTACTTTACAATATTTATTTGTTGCCTATGATTCGAATACCGTCTATGCGACGACGATACCGTTTTCACGCCGACGTTTTTTTATTCTGTGAATAAATAAATGTAAAACAAGGACAATCGTTGCAGGAGTGAGATGAAAACAATTTTTCAAGTGGTGTAATAAAATTTTGCGAAAGACACTGAAATAAATCCACATCAAAAATAACTGCAACTCATCTCTTAGACTTAAACGCAGTGGTAATAATTATGTATTAGTCATAAATATTACTGACTGATACTGACTGATTAAATCGCATCATCCCCGTTTAACATGCACAAATCCATGTTTTGCACCACGTTAATAAAGCTGACGCGTCGTAAGCTTTATGGATCTACAATGACGCTGTTCAGTCAATTTGTTAAAGTAAAGTTGTTCCATTCGTACGACATCTTTCTCGGGCTACATCCTCAGGCTTACGAAGTACTAACAAACTATAAAGTAATATTTAAAAATAAATATAAGAATAAGTAAATATTGGGTGTATATTATTAGCATACGTATATTACTTGTACGTGTTTTGTGTTGTGTAAGAAATGATACACGAGGAATGATAAATTTCTGTTTCATTATAATTTCATTCCGCGAAAAGACATTTGTCTTGTGTCAATAAATAAAACAGGAAAGCTTGTCTATTAATAATTTATTTACGATATATTGTCTATGTATTAATTATTCTGATGTTACATGATTATAAATAATATAACATGGTGGTATAAGATACTATACAAATTTGTAACAATTTAAAATCACGTGATAAAATGAAGGTTTGTTATATGACGGTTGGATGAAAAATGTACAGCGATAGTTTATCTGTTTCCCCCATTGAGATTCGAGACGCTGATGGTATTTTGAGGTACAATACCATCGAGGTCGTCGCAGACTTGATCTCCGGAATACGTGAAATATTTATATAGAACCGGTCAAACGGAGGACGTTACCCCTTACCGTTGTTTTGGGTTAGCTGAGCTATGCTACCTCCTAATTCGGTGAAGCAGTAACGGTCAGCTTCTCTAGGCAATCTGTGTAGTTCGTCACATAAAAAATATATGTGGATAAGATTGCAAGTAAGATTTACGACTAACGAAAGCATTGGCATGTGAAACAGGAGATTCTAAAACTCTATCAGGCTCTATGGGGAGATATGCAAGTCTATATTGCGTAAATATATTCGGCACACCGTACGGCAGGGCTCATTAACTCATTCTGAATGAACCGATGATGCCGTTGGGTAAATGTCATGACGCGAAGACATGGCCGGGTTTACGTCACCAAGTCACCAAAATTTACCTTTCAAAATTCAGATAAAAAGTTCAAAAAGAACTAATTTCTTATGTTATTTGTAATTTAATTTTAATTTTTTTATCTACTTCTTTTGGCGCAGAATTTCTAATTACGTATTTAACATACAAATGTTTTTTCAGATTCACATATAGTGCGCTATGACTCCCAATCCTGAAGATGGCCAGGAGCCGCCTCAAATAGTCGTCCTAGACGGGGGTTTCTCAACGCAGCTATCCTGCCACGTTGGCCACGTTATCGACGGTGACCCGCTGTGGAGCGCTCGATTCCTTCACACGCACCCCAATGAAGTTGTGAATACCCACCTGGACTTTCTTAGAGGTATAATGTTGGTTACTGATGTGTATTATCCGCTATAAAATATTCGAAACGTTAAGAATTATGAAATAAGATTAAAACGAGATAAAATCTATAAAAGTAAATTCAATTATTTATTAGTATTATTCAATATTATTAACTACAAATAACGTGCGTAGCCATAAATATAATCGCGTAAGTCTATGTACGTAATTGTATGACTTTATCTAGTACAGACATTGCACTACTAAAATTGGTTGTAATGTTAACGTTACCATTATTTTGGTGGCTTGTTATATCCTCAGTGAAGAACTTGTAAATGACAACTTATAATATATAGTATATATAGTATATAATAAATAGTACATATATAATAATATTAAAGTTTTTAGTTATTTGAGGTCGGTTTTTGTTTTAACTAGTAAATATACTTATTGTAACGTCTGTCATGTATCTATGTGCGCATGTCAAAAATAAAGAGGTTAATAAATTAATTAATAAAAAGAATATTCTAGATGTATGTCTGAAATGGAATCATGTACGCGTTGAATAACATTTAATATTAAGATAATACAAAGAGAGAACAAAGATGTATGCTAAAAGTTGTTATCAAGAAATTTGACGTCAGTTCATTCTTACGCCCTGCAGAAATGTAATGAACAAAGCTAATACAAGCACAGGCTTAATATAAGAACAACGCAATATTGGCATGATCAAATGATATGGAACATTGAGGAAAACACATATACTTTTTTAATTAAAGTTTTGTTGTTATTTTTATTAATACAATATACATGTTTGAAATCTCACCGACGGGGGGTACAAATCTCTACCGCGTTTTAACAGTAAGTTTTCTTTTTTTCGAGTTCTTAAGTGCAAAACAACATAAAATCGGTGTCTGGAATGCGTGTGTGTGATAGATAACCTCATCTCCTGCCCCAAATAAGATCTAATCATTTCTGTAATAAGCTATTGACGTAAGTTTTGAGCCAAATCTGCTCGTTTAGTAAACTTTTATAACAATAAATCAGTAGTACACTAAGTATCATACTTAATAAGTATTTATTAATGCGAACAATGTGCTTGCATCTCCTTGTAAAGTTTAGTAAGTCAGGTTTGTATGTTGTGCCAGAGCCGCACTTAAAGATCCAAAGAGCCACACGCGCCGCACTTTGCCGACCACTGGCTTACCTGGTGAATACGATCTGAGGTGGGAAGTTCGAATCCGTTTCCCAATTTCGAATTTCCGTTTGTCTGATATTTAAATACAAAAAATCACCCGCGAAAAAAAATTGTGACGATGGGCTCACGTCTTGTTACATTTGCGGCTCAATATGCTTGGTGGACTGGAATGTGGACAGTGACCGATATCTCTGTCTATCCCGATTGGGTTAAAAGGATGTGAGAACTTATTTTTTTTTATTAATTTTGATTATATTAAATAGTTATTATATATTTTATATTATTTTTTTATTAAAACACTTATCGTATTAAATATGAATCTAATAAAGCAAAACTAATAATCAAAAATGTTGGCAAAGATCTCTTGAAAATTAAGACAATATTGAGAGAAGGCGGCGGGTGTTACAATTTCCAGGCTAAACGTTTATTGAACATTTCAGTGCCAATGCAAAGTTTGAAATAAGATCTTGTCTGTATCCTTCTGCCACGGCGTATACTAAATGAGAACTAGAGTTAGAATGAAGTAATTTATTCCAAGTCTTGTAATCTTATTTAATTTAGTCACAGCGGTTTGTTCTATTAGATCTATCGCTGCTAACGCCTGTCTGTGATGAAAGTAGATAAATAACAAGACGTTAATTATGTTCCTAACACATCGAATCGCTTTGTCTTCTATTACAATGGCGGAATTGGAATGAACTACTAGATACGTGTACGCAGGAACCGCGTCTGAATACGTAGTCAAGTACCTAAGTATCGCATTCTCTATACGACGTGAGCTAGACTTGCGCGCGCGGGTGTTCGCATGTTTTGACGAATTACACGTTAGGTCGCTTTTGGCCTGTCATTCCCTTGCATCTGACGTTGTGAGTGCGACCTCGTCTCGTGTCATCGTCCTCTGAAAGAGCTTTTCTTCGCCACAAAACGGACCGTTTCTTTTCATAAGGAAAACTGAAAAGTGTCTGCAAGCAAATAACTCCCTAGAGGGAAAAAGCCCACTGACTTGCTTTGCCGCCTTCTTCAGGGGAAATGATATGAATAAACATAAAGAATGGCTCTTGTATTGTGAGAACATTTTCACTGTGCCTGCCCGTTTCAAGATTTTTCTCTTATTTTAACACACGAGCCGGGATGGGATACTTTCACATATTCTTATTTAATATGAAAACACACTATGGCATTTCTCCCGATAATATGCAAAGTGCACTGCTGGTCAATTTCGAAAGCAAGTGTCTACTATATGTTATAACTTTCAATATATTTATTATTTATGTAATAGTAAATTATTAAAAAATTATGTCAATAATATTTTTTTTAACTTTTTTATCTTTGGCTTTCGTGTATTGTGACTGTATAAAACGGCGTTGAGATGAATATTGAAGATGATGTTTGATTGGGATGATTTTTATTTACTTTGTTAACGGCTTTTGTTGTTGCATGAATAGACTGGGACGATCGGTATAGCCCTGTAGTTCTGGGCTCGTAGAATAAGACTACGGTATCCCCTGCCTGTCGCAGAAGGCGACTAAAGGGGCGTTGGGTTCACTAGGCGACAAGGGTGGAGGCCTTTGTCGTCCGCCAAAGTGGACCCGGGAAGAAGGCGACATCGGCTGGAACGTGTCGCCTTGCACAGCGAGGGCACAGGGGGTAGGGTTTAACTCCCCCCTGTGTCCGAAAAGCATAGTGCAGAGGGGCTCTGGTGTGTTCCTCTGGAGATCCCAAGCCCCTCACCATGCAGGGCCACCGGGGGGTTTTAGTAGACAAAACCCAAAGGCGGAGTATTGACGACGATTCGTCAATAAAAAAAAAGGTCAACCGGGGAATACCATGTCCTAACGCAGAACACACGTAGTGACACGTAGTGTATGTACTTCGGATTGAGTAGGAGAGAAGGCCTAATCTTTGTTTAAGGCGAATCATAGTCGAACGGCAGTGATTACATAACATTAGAAGAGCCACGAACATGTTTGCCACATACCGTGTAAAAAACTACACACTCAGAACTAACATTTATATCTGTAAATTATACAAGTTTTTTCCGCCTAAGAATCGAAGAGTGAGCAACATTCAGATCCTTTAAATACTTGACCAGACCACATTTAATATATGTGGCTTGTAAAGATAGGAGTTTAATTCTCGGGATGGCTGCAGAGCCCTCATTAATCACCTTGTCTATCTGAGTAATACGTTAGCAGTGGCAGGCCTTGCGCCTTCCTCTATTTATTACGTTATTAATTTCTGAAACCCGACAACGGTTCGTTTCGTAGAACAGTCTTATTGAACTTCACGAACTGTTCTGCATTAGCAAGTTTTAATAACATTAATTGTTTACGTCTCTAGGCCGCGTGCTGTTCCCAGTTAATAATAGTACGAGAAGGCAAGTTCAATATTTATGGAGTTAGTTTGGCAATACAAATTTTCGAAGCTTAAGCAATAGTAGTTTATGGCTGAGGAACGAGGGCGGAATCTTAAAACAAATTTTGAACATCTATGCTTTAATTATTTGGTCATCTTTGAGGAAATTATTAATACAATTTTAAAATACAATTATTAAGGGCCAATCCCTTTGACTTTGCGGGGCCCTTAAACTTTTAAATAGGTCGACCGCGTAACTTCCATTCCTAATAAGTGCTTACGACAAAGGATCAAAAATCACTGAAAATTGCATGGAGAAATTAGATGATGATCATTTGATTAAATTGTGTTATTTTTCAGCCGGAGCTCATTTAATAATAACAAATACATATCAAGCGTCGATCGACGGTTTTGTGAAGCACCTCGGGGTCACTCCAGAGCAGGGGTATGAGCTCATCGTGCGCGCTGTGGAATTAGCGAAAACTGCACGATCCCTTTATTTGGAAGAATATAGAGGCTGCATACAGGACGGTACGTATATTTTAATTTACTCGCTGTAAAGTATTAATTGAAACGTATAATTAAAAAGGAGTAAAGAACGACCACAAAGTTCCTCTACTTTTGTAAGAAAATGGGCAAACGAACATGCGGCTCACCTGATGATTAGGATCTTTGTCCTCTATGGACATTTACAACACCTGAAGGTTGCAGGTGCGTTGTCGGTCTTTGAGAAAGAGATGGACTCTTTTATTGAAGATCGCACTGGTTGAAGACTCAGTGAGTGCATCCTCTCAACTATAACATACGGTGCAGAGACTTCGCCTCTGACCGTTGGGCTGGTCTGCAAGCTGAAAGTCGCACAACGAGCGATGGAAAGAGCTATGCTCGGCATTCTTTAAGAAATAAAATCACGAGAACTAAAGTAATCGATATAGCTCTTAAAGTCAGCAAGTTGAAGTGGCAGTGGGACGGCCACATCTGCTGAGTCAGTGATGGCAGATGGGGAGGAAAGTCTTGGAATGGAGGCCGCGCGTGGGTCGGTGAAGCGTAGGGCGCCCTCTCTCCAGATGGACCGACGACGTCGGGATATTCGGAAGTGGCTGGATGTGGAAATTGGAGGATCGTATGTGGTGGAAGCCATTGCTGAAAGCCTATTTTCAGCAGTAGATAGATATAATTACGTTTAAAGATCATATAAGTAAATAAAAGCGTGTTAAAAAGGGTACACTCGATTCCCCGGTTCTATAAAAATACACACAATGAAAGTTGAACTAAAGCTTTTCCTAGCCTATATTACGAAAATCACCGACTCATAGATTTCGGAGACTATATTTCACCTAAACTTCAAACAAATTATTATATAATAAATTCAACACATCAAACATTACAGTATGTTAATATTGTACACATTAATTATGTATACAAATACAATCAACATACAATTTGCTTGTTTAGCCGGGATACATTTCTAGGGAATGTAATAATCTCGTATCTATACAATATCAATATTAAATATTCAAACAAAGATAAGTAATACAAAGTATAATAAGTATATATATTAGATCGAAATATATGTGTATAGTATTCATTTCTGATTTATCTGTACCCTCTTCGTACTATGGCCATGGAGTTAAGTCACGCAACTTCGATAGTATCACCGTATTTGAGAGACGGCAGACCTCTTAGGGGTACAATAACGTAATGAACAAATTTTAATAAGTATAAACTTAGTAGTATAGTTAAAAGCTTTCGTAGCTGTAAGTAGCAGGCCGGTTATTTTTGTTACACATACCAATATAAAAAAACAACTACTCTATTAATACCCGATAAATATCTGAGTAATGACCCAAAACGTTTCCCAACATGAAAAATAAATTTCTTCCGAGTTCTCACTCTTGGGGTACTGAAGCGTCAAAAGCCTAATAGCTTAGGGTACGGTCTCCGAATCGTAAGATCGTAGGTTCGAATCCACCATTCGACTGTTGACGTCAACCATCTCCCAGCTCAAGCATAAACGTAGTTGGAATGGTTAACAAGTATTTTTTCAAAAAAAAAATTCTTTCAAGTCTTTTTACCCTAATAGGGTAGATTGAGATAGATATAATTTTCATGAAGTTTATTGCGACGCATATGTGACAGCTAGTGAGTGACCTGATACAAATTTTATCGAATGATCTTTTACTCAAGATACCACGCATATTATATTTAAGAAAAATTGCAGCGTTTGGAGACAATTTTTCTATATAGTTTCGCATACATTTACGGCACATTATGGTTGCATGGATGAAAAGTGAGGACCCAAACAAACCATAGAAGCCATAACCATAGAATTGCATTAGCAAAAGGTCAATATAATTGTAAATATATTAAATTTATTAAAGTCAAAATGAATAAGTGAGTGTTTGATGCGTATACGAATAACCATAACATTTTTCTATATACATTAATGATCTGCAACCTATAATTTTTTTGTTTAAAAATTATTTTTTTCTATTAACTATATATATAAACTTGATAAAACAGTAATAAGGTAATATAAGCCGAAGTGAAGAGAGGATCTGTGGTAAAGGAATATAATATACTGTAAAATTTAAAGAATGTTAATATTTTGTTATAACAAAGCTCCTCGGGTTCACGTCCCACGAGAGACGGGTGTAAGCACGCATTAATTACATTATGCCAGGGTTTAAAGTATTTGTAGGCAAGGCGTTGAAACATAGTGTTGGGGAAATAAATGATTATGCGGTGTTATTTGGTGTCATGAGGTATTATGCTTGTATCCAGATCATGTGCCGCTGGTCGTGGGCTCAGTGGGGCCGTACGGGGCGCACTTGCACGACGGCTCCGAGTACAGTGGGAGCTACGCTGACACCACCACGGTTCAGGTAATCTTTCATATATGTTTATCATACTTTTTTGACACCGAATGTCACACAAATTTCTGTGCGTATTTTTTTAAATACTTATTCACGTACACGTTGTCCGGTAATTCAACGTCCAACAGTTAGTGTATGGTAGGTGACTGTATAACCGCCTCGAGAACAATAATAAAAAATCATTTTCTATGTAGGCTCATATAATGTAACATAAACCCTTTTATTGAAAAATAAATATTAACATAAACTCCATCCATCGTCTTTCGTTAAAATGTGGAACGTATTATATCATTTTGGAATTTGAATAATAGCGCCCGCCAACTTTTGAAATGACTTGGTCATCCTATATATTCGTACAGAATGGTGTGTCAGTCAGGTGACTAATGATTTTCTTGCAAATATATATTTTTTTATATATATTTTTATGTTATTGTAATATGGCTTGATTTAATTGTACGTGTGATCGTTAGCACAGTTATCTGAGCTTCCAATTAAAAATATCAGTCGCCAAAACAAGCCTATTTATCGCTATAGCACTTAAAAGTATAGCACAAGGTCTAATTTTTTCAGTTGATTCATAGTTTAAAATGCTCGTATCCAAAAAATAAGTGACATGGATTTGTTTTATAATTTTTTTCCCGACTGTCATTCCTACCATCCACTTACTGCTGGGCGTTGAATTACGGAACATCCTGTGTATGTATAATCTATACATATAGTCCCAGTCGGCTTGTACAAAACATCACTTGCTAAAAATTTGTGCCAGGTGTATGACGATTAGCTCACATATGGGATCTAATAAGTTGGTGAATAGAGGTTGTTTCTGTCTACGCTGGTAGGGTCAAAACGGGACGTGACCCCCATCTCTTACTCGTAGTATAATTATTATAAAATGTAAAAATAAATAAAGATATTAATAATAATATATTTAGGAAATTGAATAAAGATCACATAAAAAAAAACAATAAGGAAATTAGACTAAGTAACAATCACAATTGTCTCGAATGTACCCACTTAAAACATTAACACTTAGAGTCCTTGAATGTCACCACAACGAATGACAACTGACAAATGCGCACGCACCGGAGCTGCGCGCCGATTTTATACCCTTCTAGTAGGATTTCCTTACTCGGCCTTTCCTGACTGTGGTTCGTCCTCGACCATATAGCTTCTCACCGTACAATACCATTGTCGGGCGACTAACGCCGTGTGCGACAAACGCAAGTAACGACTAACGTCACAGGCGACTAACGCCGTGTGCGACTAACGCAAGTGACGACTAACGTCAGAGGCGACTAACGCAAATGACGACTAACGTCACAGGCGACTAACTAAAAGTGACGACTAACGTCACAGGCGACTAACGCCGTGTGCGACTAACGTCAGAGGCGACTAACGCCGTGTGCGACTAACGCAAGTGACGACTAACGTCCGAGGCGACTAACGCAAATGACGACTAACGTCAGAGGCGACTAACGCCGTGTGCGACTAACGCAAGTGACGACTAACGCCGGGTGCGACTAACGCAAGTGACGACTAACGTCAGAGGCGACTAACGCCGGTGATGGAGGACACACCTCATTGTTGGGCGACACACGCCATTGGTGGCGGTCACATCTGATCAAAGCTCAATCTGCCATTACGCGAACTTGGTCGCACCTGACCAATGCTGAGCACTCTGCTATTGCACGGGCTCGATCATACCTGACCAAAGCTCAGCACTCTGCCATAGTGCCGGTTGAACTGAAAAATCTCGCAATCCACGGTAGTCAGATTGCTTAGATAACCGCAATAAAACACGAAAGCACACACAGTAAAACACGAAATAACAGAAACACGTTAACACTAAGACACTAAAATATTTTTAGGTTAGGTTATTTTGTTTCTCAATTATTACAAAACAAAAAAAAGTGTGAGCGGTAGTCACAAAACAAAAAAAAAGTGTGAGTGGTAATCACAAAACAAAAAGGTACGATTGCTACAAAAGGGTGTGGCCCTATTGTTACAAACAATTATGATCCTTTGGTGAGGGAGTTAAAGTCCTTTATCCCACTTCTGAATTTAGGAAATTGAATAAAGATCACATAAAAAAAACAATAAGGAAATTAGACTAAGTAACAATCACAATTGTCTCGAATGTACCCACTTAAAACATTAACACTTAGAGTCCTTGAATGTCACCACAACGAATGACAACCGACAAATGCGCGCGCACCGTTTTTTTTTTTTTGGACGAACTATCACAGTTGGCACAGAGAAGCTGGCCTTTACTGCTTCACCGGATTTGAGAGGTGGCACAGCTCTTAGATCGCTTAGCCTGAACCTCTATTAGATGGTAACTCGACACAAGGGTCCCCTCGGTGAGGGGTAACCTCGGCTTGACGGTTACCATTATTACGCGTTAGCAGTCCGATCCGAGGGCGCCCGAGAGGGCCGAACCACGACTCGGTCGGTAGCTATTTTATTAACAAAATCTACTGGGACAATCTAAGCTAAACTAACTTATATGCCACTTCGGGAAGCGTTAGCGCTGGGAGAAGAAGTGGCCGAAGAAACTCCAGCAACGCTCCTAATCCTATCGAGAGGGTGGGGTTTCCCCATGAAGTGCTTGTATCGCGCAAGGATTATTCGCAACCTCCGACGGTCGCGGATGGACGCTTTGTGGCTTTGTAGAGATCTAGCCTGTGCAACGGTGATCACATCGTCCGGATCGTCGAGGACATGTCTCGGCCTCCGGGCGACGCGTCTGAATTTACAAGTGGGGATAGCCTTGTAAGTGGCGGCACTCACAAGAAGTTTATTTGAATGTTTGGTGGCAGTCTCGAAAACCGTCGAGATGCCTGCTTAAAGAATTGGGCTATCGTCGGTAGCCCTGTATCGACATGTAATTCGCGGTTGCGTACGAACCACGGCGCACCCGTGGCTCGTCGCAGAAAACGATTTTGGATAACCTGGAGTCGGTGAATATGACGGGGGGAGGCATGCGCGAAGACCGGGCTCGCGTACGTCATAACGGGACGTATTACTGCTTTGTAGAGTGTCACCTTATTACGAAGGGACATTTTACTCTTTTTATTGATTAAGTGATATAGGCGGCCCATTACGTGGGCAGCCCGGTTCCTAACTCGAGTTACGTGCGGTCCGAAGCTGAGTCTCGGATCCAGAAGTACACCGAGGTATTTAGTTTCGGTAACCCAGGGAATGGGACTACCGAGAAGTTGGATATTGGGGAGAGACGGAGGGCTACGCCTAGCTTGTCTCGAAAAGTACATGGCTGCGCTCTTAGCCGGGTTGATTTCGATCCTCCATTTCCGGAACCAATCCCCTAAGGCATTGGCCGCGGTCTGGAGTTTCTTGAGAATGATTTCAGGGGAACGCCCCGAAGCGTATATGCCAGTATCGTCGGCGAAAAGGGCTAGCTCCGCTCTACGTGAGCGCGGGATGTCGTTGGTGTAGAGCGTGTATAGGACTGGACCTAGCACGGAGCCTTGCGGTACTCCGGCGCGAACGGGACGGGGAGTGGAGCGCACTCCCTCAACGCGGTACGTGAAGGTTCGACCCGTAAGGAAGTCTCGTACTGTGCGTACGAGATAGTCCGGCACCTCGAGCTCGTACAGCTTGTATACGAGCCCGGCGTGCCAGACTTTGTCGAATGCCTTCGCCACGTCCAGGAAGATGGCTCCCGTGTGCATGCCGATGATTGACTTGGCATGTATGTGCTCCGTGATGCGGAGCACCTGTTGGGTGCACGAGTGTTTGGCACGGAAGCCAAACTGCTCTGGGATAGGAAGCTCTCGCGAAACCATGAAGGCGCGTAATCGAGCTAAGATGAGCCGTTCGTACACCTTCCCCAGAACGGAGAGGAGACTAATTGGCCGATAAGAAGAGGGATCAGTGCGCACTTTGCCGGGCTTGAAGAACCCTATCACTACGGCTTCCTTCCACTCGTTGGGAAAGATGCCTTGTGAAATGGCGGCGTTGAATATTATAACTAAAAGGCGTATAATATTCTCTGGAAAGCGTCTGGCAACCAGATTAGGTATGCCGTCTAGACCGGGGGCTTTGCGGGGACGCAAATTTTTTAACACATCCTCAACCTCGGTACACGGAATCGGTGGAACAGGATCGCGGATTGGTTCGTTCGCCCTCCGTTCGACCAAACCCTCCACCCTGAGGAGGTGGGCGGGGTCGACCGGAAGGGCGCTGGGAGAGCACTGAGACTCGAGACTGTCAGCCAGACACTCGGCCTTCTCCTCGTCCAGTGAAGCTGGCGGGAGATTGGGACGGGTGAGAGGTGGCATCCCATGGTCGGGGTCGCGTTTGAGCGATTTTGGTAAACTCCAAAATGCCAAATGGGAAGGACAGCGCACGCACCGGAGCTGCGCGCCGATTTTATACCCTTCTAGTAGGATTTCCTTACTATATATTTTAGGGCTTATGTCCATCTTGTTAGTAATAACTTTACTTACATACTACGTTTAGCAACAGTTTAGATAAAAAGAAAACACAAATACACTGAAACAAACAACACAACAAAGAGAAAAAAAAATATAAGTATAGATGTGTATATTATAAGCAACGCGTTTTCCCACAAAGTATACAGTATAAGGTCTATTATATCGATTGGCGGTGGCAGTAATTGGGGCTTTGTATGTTTACCCTCCATACAGTGTAGCGACGAGACGCTAAGCTCATAAGATCGATTTAAATTAAACGTTTGCTCGATTGGAAGGTGTAAATTCTAAATGAGTATTTTTATTACTTTGCATTTCGCTGTAGAAATGCACAGAGTTCCCTAACAATTTTGACGTTGAATGGAAAATATTCATAACTTATACTCTCGTGTATTTTTCCACCACAATCCCAACTGATGTAAGTCCTGGATGGTAAAGCGCACTAGTTCAGTAAATGTGTATTGACTCCTTGAAAACGCCTACATTGTAATCGGAGGGAAAGAACTTCCAGTGTGTGCGAACTATTCCAGTCTTTTGCTGTACGTAGTACGTACGTGTAATGAAAGATGAAGCAAAGCCAAAAAAGTCGCTCAGTCTTTCGGCAGATTGCTGACGCTGCCTACCCCATAAAACAAAGGGTTAAATGATGAGTAGGAAGTTAATTTTCAACTAATTTTAAAAAAGGAGTACTTTCTCTATTAGTCTGTGTTTCTTTTAACGTTTTTGCGCGCAGTGCCTTCATTTATGAACCAGTTTTCACTTTTTTTTTGTTTGATGCCAAAACTTCGTAATACTTCGGAAATAAAAGTGTGTCCGCGCGTAGTAGGTTAAATATACATCTACTTATAGGGCTTAATTTTACTTATTAATGTGCTATAATAAATATGTTGAAATAAGTATTTAATAATGTGAATGTATTTACCACGCGCTCATGAAGGAAAACATCGTGAGGAAATGTAGATGTCCTAGAATTTTTCTTGTGAAGTCTGCCGATCCACAATAGGGCCGCGTGGCGGACTACGCCCTTATATTCTCTTTACAGAGAAGGCCTGAGCCCAGCAACATATAGAAAGGTTGTTTAAATAAAAAATTAAAACAAATATGAATGTTTATTTATAAAATGCTGCTATAGAAAATGCTTTATGAGGTTAACCAATCTTAGTATTTATATTCTGATATTTCGTTATCTTGTTTGTAAACGTCTCGTAACGGCGATAGAGGATATATCTGGGCAAAATGCCAATATTTTATCTCCGTGGCAACTTCTCGCCTATATTAACATATCGGAGACTAAATGCGAACTTGTATTATTATTTAACCACAATATTTTCAAAGGGCACACGAGACACGTGAGATTATTTATACTGAACCCCGGTAGCCGTGAATACGTAGATAGACTGTCTAGTAAAGGTTAAAAGCGCAAGCGAAATCGTAAAGAGGGTCGTAAAGCTGCCGGCAAATTAAAATTTACATCGACAATATGAAAAAAAACGCTCCACCGTTTCGTTTCGCCTTGTTTTTTTTTCGTCTGAACGAATCGTCTGGAGTGGACAGTTAATGAATGGCACCTAGAACAAATAAATATCACAAACACGAAATGATATTAAGTTACTGGTTATATTTATTTTTAGTTAAAAACTTAAAAGTTAGTTACAGCCTTTATATATGTTCCACTGTTGGGCGCAGGCCTTCTCTGTAAAGAGAGTATAAGGGCATAGTCCGCCACGCGGCCCTAATGCGGATTGGCAGACTTCACATGCCGTAGAAAATTTTTCTAAAACATGTAGGTTTCCTCACGATGTTTTCCATCACCGCCGAGCGCGTTGTAAATCAGCACATAAAATTGCAACAACAAATTTATTGGTACCGGCACCGGGGATCGAACTCGGGTTGCTAGCGTACTACGCAACTTGAGCCAACCGCACGGACACTGAGCTATCACGGCTCTAGTTAAAAACTTGCAATCAATAAATTTCAATGTATATATGTTTCAATGTATATTCAAGCGGTAAAAGCTCGCGACGTGCAATTTTTAATAACGAAAAATTCGTGATCCATTGTATATTTTAAACATTGCACTCAGAGTGGCGGATTGACGTTTCCGACGAAAAATAATAAATGATGCATCATTGATGTAATACATGTACACAAGCGAATTTATGTTTATTAATAAATTTTAAGTTTTTGGATAAAATACCTACTGCGAACATACACATATACATAACGACGAATTTTTAACCTTTTTCTCCCTTGCGAAGGTTATCTAGATACCAACGAAGTATTTTTGCCACTGTACAGTATTATGTGATCTTTATATGATATGATCTTGGTTGACGGACGCTGTTTGTCCGGGCGGTGCCCTCAAGTTGCGCAATACTTTAGCAACCAAAGTTCGATCTCCGGTGCCGGCACTAATAAACTTGTTTGTTGCAATTTAAGAGCTCTCGCTTAGTGGTGAAGAAAAACATCTTCAGGAAACTTACCATTCGCACTAGGGCCCTTATGCTCTCTTTGGAGAGAAGGCCTGAGCAAATTATTGATAATAGATATTTAAAATAACATCAAGACTAAAAAACATATTGTTAATTTTACAGACTATGCGGGAATGGCACCTTCCGCGCATCCAAGCTCTAGTAGAGGCTGGCGTGGATCTACTCGCTCTAGAGACAATACCCTGCCAAGAAGAAGCTGAAATGTTATGCGACCTGTTGCGCGAGTTTCCGAACGTGAAGGCGTGGCTCGCTTTCAGTTGTAAGGTTTGTAAAATAAAATATACAAAACGAGTTCCTTTACCAATATTAAACAGAAACACTCTTCAATGCCAATTGGTTTGAAAAATAATTCACTTCTTAATGTAAATTACGTCCATATCGGGTTCCCAGTTTATAGCACTAGGGTCAAACAAACACACGGCTCATCTATATCTAACGAATAAATGAGAAGATTTTGATAGTTATTTTACGAAGTTCCCACGACTATATTATCCTTTTTCTTCGCATTAGTGATCGTTGTCGTTTAATTAACAAGCATTCTTCAATTCTTCTAAACGATCTTAAGAAGTTCATAAAATATCTTCGCAACCCAAGGTCTTATGCCACCAAAATTTCTATAGGACCTAATTGAAGTCTTAATTTCAAATTGGCTTCGTAAATAACGGTACTAAGAGTGCACAAACATTAGAAAAAACAGACGAATAGAGAACCTCCTTTTTTGAAGTCGTTTAAAATACGCGCCAAAATAATACATTGTTCTTTTAAAATCGGTTAAGAATGTTTTTCGATTACATGCTTACGTTGCAGATGGATTGACCGTGATAAGTGTGAGGCTGTAGAGGTGTTCATCCAGGAATGGTTGGACCTTGGAGTGAGGTACGTCGGTGGATGCTGTAGGACATATGCGACGGATGTATCACGCATCCGCAATCAGGTGCACTGTTGGCGCGACCGGTGGCGTTTTCAATAAAATTGCAACAACAAATTTATTGGTACCGGCACCGGGGATCGAACTCGGGTTGCTAGCGTACTACGCAACTTGAGCCAACCGCACGGACACTGAGCTATCACGGCTCTAGTTAAAAACTTGCAATCAATAAATTTCAATGTATATATGTTTCAATGTATATATGTTTCAATGTATATATGTTTCAATGTATATATGTTTCAATGTATATATGTTTCAATGTATATATGTTTCAATGTATATATGTTTCAATGTATATATGTTTCAATGTATATATGTTTCAATGTATATATGTTTCAATGTATATATGTTTCAATGTATATATGTTTCAATGTATATATGTTTCAATGTATATATGTTTCAATGTATATATGTTTCAATGTATATATGTTTCAATGTATATATGTTTCAATGTATATATGTTTCAATGTATATATGTTTCAATGTATATATGTTTCAATGTATATATGTTTCAATGTATATATGTTTCAATGTATATATGTTTCAATGTATATATGTTTCAATGTATATATGTTTCAATGTATATATGTTTCAATGTATATATGTTTCAATGTATATATGTTTCAATGTATATATGTTTCAATGTATATATGTTTCAATGTATATATGTTTCAATGTATATATGTTTCAATGTATATATGTTTCAATGTATATATGTTTCAATGTATATATGTTTCAATGTATATATGTTTCAATGTATATATGTTTCAATGTATATATGTTTCAATGTATATATGTTTCAATGTATATATGTTTCAATGTATATATGTTTCAATGTATATATGTTTCAATGTATATATGTTTCAATGTATATATGTTTCAATGTATATATGTTTCAATGTATATATGTTTCAATGTATATATGTTTCAATGTATATATGTTTCAATGTATATATGTTTCAATGTATATTCAAGCGGTAAAAGCTCCCGTCGTGCAATTTTTAATAACGAAAAATTCGTGATCCATTGTATATTTTAAACATTGCACTCAGAGTGGCGGATTGTCGTTTCCGACGAAAAATAATAAATGATGCATCATTGATGTAATACATGTACATAAGCGAATTTATGTTTATTAATAAATTTTAAGTTTGTGGATACATACATACATAACTTTATAACTTTTTCATAAATTTTTAACTTTTTCTCCCTTGCGAAGGTTATCTAGATACCAACAAAGTATTTTTGCCACTGTACAGTATTATGTGATCTTTATATGATATGATCTTGGTTGACGGACGCTGTTTGTCCGGGCGGTGCCCTTAAGTTGCGCAGAACTTTAGCAATCAGAGTTCGATCTCCGGTGCCGGCACTAATAAACTTGTTTGTTGCAATTTAAGAGCTCTCGCTTAGTGGCGAAGAAAAACATCTTCAGGAAACGTACCATTCGCACTAGGGGCCCTTATGCCCTTATGCTCTCTTTGGAGAGAAGGCCTGAGCAAATTATTGATAATAGATATTTAAAAAAATAACATCAAGACTAAAAAACATATTGTTAATTTTACAGACTATGCGGGAATGGCACCTTCCGCGCATCCAAGCTCTAGTAGAGGCTGGCGTGGATCTACTCGCTCTAGAGACAATACCCTGCCAAGAAGAAGCTGAAATGTTATGCGACCTGTTGCGCGAGTTTCCGAACGTGAAGGCGTGGCTCGCTTTCAGTTGTAAGGTTTGTAAAATAAAATATACAAAACGAGTTCCTTTACCACTGGCAATATTAAACAGAAACACTCTTGAATGCCAATGGGGTTTGAAAAATAATTCACTTCTTAATATTAATTACGTCCATATCGGGTTCCCAGTTTGTAGCACTAGGGTCAAACAAACACACGGCTCATCTACTAACGAATAAATGAGAAGATTTTGGATAGTTATTTACGTAATAATTATTTTTACCATTACATGTAGCGTGTATTGGTTTTAGTATACATTCTTGATTACACAAAATGAAACCTAATTTTCAAATACGAAATCACTCCATTTCTTTATTATCAAATTTGACATTTGATAAAATTAACTATAAAATGTAAACGGAAGTAAAACGAGGGCAGATCTGTACTTCACCATAAATGTGTGTGTGTGTGTATTAATTAATTGAATGGTACACATACATAGTCCGCCACGCGGCCCTAATGCGGATTGGCAGACTTCACATGCCGTAGAAAAATTTTCTAAAACATGTAGGTTTCCTCACGATGTTTTCCTTCACCGCCGAGCGCGTGGTAAATCTGCACATAAAATTGCAACAACAAATTTATTGGTACCGGCACCGGGGATCGAACTCGGGTTGCTAGCGTACTACACAACTTTTTTTTGTTAACGGGGAGGAAATCTTCAAAAAGATACCCCGCCTTCTGGGGGGAAGGCGGCGGTTATGTGGGGTTTTTACCCACTAAAACCTCCCCGGTGGCCCTTTCCTCGGTGCATGACGAGGGGCTCCGGGATCTCCAGTGGAACGCACCGGGCTCCCTCTGCACTGTGCTCAAGGAGAGCATCGTCTCGGGGAGGATTCTCCTCCCCCTGTGCTCCCCTCATAGTGCAAGGCTACACGGGCCAGCCGATGTCGCCTTCTTCCCGGGTCCACCTTAGCGGACGACAAAGGCCCCCACCCTTGTCGCCCAGTGAACCCGAGGCCCCTTTTAGTCGCCTTATACGACAGGCAGGGGATACCGTAGTCTTATTCTTGAGAGCCCAGAACTACAGGGCTGAGCGTACTACACAACTTGAGCCAACCGCACGGACACTGAGCTGCCACGGCTCTAAGTACATAATAATAGTAGTCAAGTAAGACCAGCAATAACGAAGGTCTCTAACTATTTGTACACAAACATTCGTGTTATGTACAAATATTTAAAACATCTGGATCACGAACCCAAGACGAGAACAAAATGTTGGAATAAATGGCCCGCGTCAGTCTTTTCGTCCGATTTCTATGTTGACAAAAGAAGAGCGAACCGGCATTTACTAAGCTAGTGCGCATTACCGTCCAGAATTTTATTTTACCTAATAACAGAAACTTTTATCATTTTTAGTTAGAACGCCCCCATAGTATTCTTGTTATTTAATAATTTAAAAGATTCATCGTATTGCATTATTTCAGTAGCGGTGATAGTCTAAAGGCTTTACGACTTTTACTTTACCTTTTTTTTGTTCTTTCAATAATTTTCTAGGATCGTTTCACCACTGTCACACATTGGAATGTTTAGAAAATGTATTACCAGTTAGTGTATCCGTAACTTTTGAAGTAGGTCAGGCTATGTGACCTAAGAGCTGTGCCTCAGCTGTGTCTCAGTACAGCGAAACAGTGAAAGTCTGCTGCTTCTCTGTCTAATCTATCCAGGTTCGTCAAAAAAAGTGTCTCTGTCTACTCCGCCTAAAAAAGACGTCAGAGCTTTTTACACTATTTCAACATTAACAGTATGATCAAGTAGCAAGTACCAAACGTGAAACACTATTTCGCGTGGACGCCCTTGTATTGCCGAATTATCGTAGGAAAACGACGGAAAAACGGGAAGGGGAGTAAGCAGGCTCCCCCACCCAAGGCCACTACCAGTGCGCCGGAGGCCATGGAGACTTCGCCTTCGCTACAAGGCTGAAGATCCTCCCAGAATGCCCTGAATCACACTGCCGAGGATCGCAGGACCTGCTACTGCAGACCCTCGCGCAGTGGTCAGTATCTCTGGCCGTAGTGGCAGAGCCCACCAGTCCCGGACCATCCTCGCTGGTTCGGCGACGGCCCGCAGGCTCTGTCGCCATCTACTGGTGGTGGCGAGGGGACCCGCCCTGTTCCGCCGCAGTAAGGGGACAGGGGCTGCGTACCTGCAATGGGGTCCCCTGGCAGTTGTGGGCTGCTACGTCTCTCCCAGCTGTGCCCTCGCCGCTTACGAGGCGTACATGGATGCGGTGGGCGACTGCGTTCGCAGATGCTCGCCGCGTCAGCGCGGGTGACTTCGCGCTCACTCCAGAGTGTGGGGTGCACCCGGGACGTGAGGGGAGAGACCGTGCAGAGTGGGCGGCGGACTGGACCTCCGGCCTAAACCGGGGGTCCGTCAGCACCTGCGTGCGTTGGCAGGGGAGTCGGTCGTCGACTTGTCGTGGGCGGCTTCCTCTGCTAACACGCATGGTGTCGGGATGGAGGGTGGCGGAGGAGGTGGTCACGCTTTCTGACCACCTCCATATAATGTTTGATGTTGCCATCCGCCCTCCGCAGGTGCTGCCCGCCGGCACGATAGCAGCCGGCCGCGGCGATGAGGTCCCTCATATTAATTACGCAGTAAATGTTTAATATATTAAATATGTTTTAAATGGATAGTGAACGTTAGATAAGTGTTATTTATTAAGCATTAGGGCACGTGTATATATATATAATATTAGCAAGTTGTATGTTCAAATAGAAACCTAAAATTGTGCACAACATTTTTCTTCAACATTTGTCAATATCGATAAATTGTAACGTTTTCAGGACAACCAAAGCATAGCACACGGCGAGAGCTTTCAAAAAGTGGCAAAAAAATGTTGGGAAGCGAATCCGGATCAATTAGTAGCGGTGGGGGTGAACTGCTGCGCACCCTCCTACATATCGACTCTATTGAAAGGGATCAACGACGACCGGGCGCACTCTCCCATCCCCTTGATTGTTTATCCCAACTCAGGCGAGAAATACAATCCGCAAATAGGGTAAGTTTCAATTATTCACCTGATACATTTATGTATGTGCATATTTATTCAAATAGTTTTTTCCATTAGAAATATCAAAATAAATATTAGCAGACCTAATAATCGAATAGGCCTGGATTTCGCCTGTATTCTTTGCAACCTATCATTGCAGCAGAAAAACATCGATAATTTGGTTATAATGCTACCAGATAACTTTAAGTAGTAAACATCTTGAATTACCTCTAATTAATTCCCATCCATTACTCTTTTAGCTTCATCTTCAGGTCCTCACTAAACTTGTATGTAACACAATAAAATAACTAATTCTAATCAACCCGAAAACGGTGTTCTTCTGCAAAACAAGTATATTTATAGTAAAAATGAAACCTGACAGTCTACGTTAGGTATGAACCTAAATCTACCGTCATCTACGAACGAAGATCTCACCGCCAGTGAAGGATTAAATGGTACTAAGAACGAAAGGTCACTTCGTCTAGTATCATAGTTACAAAAAATTTAGTTTCCCGGTATATCTTCGGAACCCATCGTACTAATGCCAACAAAATATTCAAACCTACATCGCGCAAACGCTGTCTTTAATTTCCATAGTATCATAGTTATTTTACGAAGTTCCCACGACTATATTATCCTTTTTCTTCGCATTAGTGATCGTTGTCGTTTAATTAACAAGCATTCTTCAATTCTTCTAAACGATCTTAAGAAGTTCATAAAATATATTCGCAACTCAAGGTCCTATGCCAACAAAATTTCTATAAGACCTAATTGAAGCCTTAATTTCAAAATGGCTTCGTAAATGACGGTACTAAGAGTGCACAAACATTAGAAAAACAGACGAATAGAGAACCTCCTTTTTGAAGTCGTTTAAAAATACGCGCCAAAATAATACATTGTTCTTTTAAAATCGGTTAAGAATGTTTTTCGATTACATGCTTACGTTGCAGATGGATTGACCGTGATAAGTGTGAGGCTGTAGAGGTGTTCATCCAGGAATGGTTGGACCTTGGAGTGAGGTACGTCGGTGGATGCTGTAGGACATATGCGACGGATGTATCACGCATCCGCAATCAGGTGCACTGTTGGCGCGACCGGTGGCGTTTTCAAGCCAATCACAATTCTGATAATAGAGGAGACTGACAATCTTGCCTTTGATAAGAATCAACGTTGTAATAGTTTTTTATTGAATAAAACCTCATGATTTATTTTATATCACTTGTTAAATATGTTGTATTGTCTTTAAATTATGTTTAAAATCGATATTAAGATCAATTTGTTAACAAAATTATAGTTTGTTTCATGTATGATATTCTAAATAAATAATTATTGAAATTATTAATTTTTCATTCTTATATTTTCCATCACAATATAACCACAACAAGGCCATGAGGACTTGTTTTAAACCGAAAAATGGGAAGGGGACTGGTACAGGCAAGCTACGGTTTTTATTTTATTAGTTTTTTTTTAAAAAAGAAAGTTAGCAATGTTTCTTTTTTTTGTTTTCAGAAATATTACATATACATATGGCATACATTTGTATTTAATTATAATAATAAAAATAACATAAGCAGGTGTGTTACCTTCAAGATGTACATAAATATTCAGTTACAGTTACAGCCTTTAAATATGTCTCACTGTTGGGCGCAGGCCTTTTCTGTATAGAGAGTATAAGGGTATAGTCCGCCACGCGGCCTGCGGATGCGGATGCTAATGCGGATTGGCAGACTTCACATGCCGTAGAAAAATTTTCTAAAACATGTAGGTTTCCTCACGATGTTTTCCTTCACCGCCGAGCGCGTGGTAAATCTGCACATAAAATTGCAACAACAAATTTATTGGTACCGGCACCGGGGATCGAACTCGGGTTGCTAGCGTACTACACAACTTGAGCCAACCGCACGGACACTGAGCTGCCACGGCTCTAAGTACATAATAGTAGTCATAAGTATTCAGCACAACGAAATCCTAACTATTTGTACACAAACATTCGTGTTATGTACAAATATTTAAAACATCTGGATCACGAACCCAAGACGAGAACAAAATGTTGGAATAAATGGCCCGCGTCAGTCTTTTCGTCGGTTTCTATGTTGACAAAAGAAGAGTGAACCGGCATTTACTAGTAGCTAGTGCGCATGGTAATCCATCCATAATTGTATTTTACCTAATAAAAGAAACTTTTATCATTTTACTCAGAACGTACCCATAGTATTCTTGTTATTTAATAATTTAAAAGATTCATCGTATTGCATTATTTCAGTAGCGGTGATAGTCTAAAGGCTTTACGACTTTTACTTTACCTTTTTTTTGTTCTTTCAATAATTTTCTAGGATCGTTTCACCACTGTCACACATTGGAATGTTTAGAAAATGTATTACCAGTTAGTGTATCCGTAACTTTTGAAGTAGGTCAGGCTATGTGACCTAAGAGCTGTGCCTCAGCTGTGTCTCAGTACAGCGAAACAGTGAAAGTCTGCTGCTTCTCTGTCTAATCTATCCAGGTTCGTCAAAAAAAGTGTCTCTGTCTACTCCGCCTAAAAAAGACGTCAGAGCTTTTACACTATTTCAACATTAACAATATGATCAAGTAGCAAGTACCAAACGTTAAACACTATCTCGCGTGGACGCCCTTGTATTGCCGAATTATCGTAGGAAAATTACGAAAATAATCTCATAAAACTACCCTTGAAGTAAATCCTTATATCAAATTCGGTTGGCATAATATTGAGTTATTCGTCCATTTGTGTCGCACATACTGAATGCATATGCACATACACATTGTCAGGTTTGGACCAAATTGGATCACACTGGACACACCAGTTCAAATTAAAAAAGATTCGTTACACCCAGTCGGAAGATATGAGACAACAAACATAAAAAAAAACATAAAGACGAATTGAGGACCTCCTCCTTTTTCGTAGTCGGTTGTTTATCAATTCTAATCGCGCTATGTTCGACCTTAATTCAAACAATAAGAATATTAAAATCACACTAAATTCAAAAATTTTCAGGCGTTATTGAACCGTTGCTAAATAACCACTAATCAAAATAATCATTAATTATGGAAAATCTCCACTCGCTCCGTTCGCGCAGTACGCTTAAAAACGGGTTCAACGTTGACGTATAAATATAAAGAAATAAAATACAGATACATTAAAGACACTTAAAGCCACTCACGGGTCAGACTAACTTACTGTCAATAACATTACGGTACGAGAAAATATTTGAAGAAAACTTTGTACGATGTCTACAAAAGAAACGATAAGAATGGTTGTACGACTAGAAACTTGGTTTGTTGACAAAAGACCAAGGCCGACATTCGGAAGCTGGTGAAATGTTCGTTTTCCTCAAAGTTTCCTTGCAAAATAACTACCTACAAATAACGTTAAGGTAATGCTAGTTTCCTGTAATTAATTACAATATAATATTTAATAAAAATCCATTTTAATTATTATCAGTAGGCAAGCACAAATTTATATTGAGCGTACAAAAAATTGACAAAATTATGATCGGGCGGCACAAAATTGAAAAATAATTAAATTACTCGTATAAAAGTACTTTTTGACATAATATTGCCGGACGTGTAACGACGCTGGCGAACTTTTTTTTTTAATGCCTGCTAGAAAATAAAATATTAAAAAGCCTATATTTGTTTTTATCTATAAAGACGGATGTCACAAAAGTAGACAGGTACATATTATATTCCAAATATTTATAATAAATATTTCCTTATTAAATCAATAAATCATATACAAAGCTTACGAATTTAACAACGCTTTAAAAATATTTATTTCACTAGTTTCCGTAAATATGTAAATCATTTTCTCTCGGCTGTTCATCCCCTAGTACCCTAATCTAAAAAAAAAGTTAAAATTCTAGAAACCTCTTAACCATCAAATTAAAATAATTTAATTAATAGTTTATTAGTACGTTTATACTTTGGAAGTCTCGGAGGCCGTTTCACTGAGGTTTAATAGAGGTTCAGGCTTAGCTACTTAAGAGATCTCCCAAATTCGGTGAATGTTTCGGTCAAATTCTCTGGCCAACCATCGTAGATTTGTCACATAAAAAAGAACTTTGAAAGCTGCCATGTGTTAGCTGGCAACACATGACACCCAGCGATTGTTATGCATAATAACTACTTCCAATGATATCTTAATGATTTACCTGAACCTTATTGTATCTTTAATTTATAATTAATAATTTAGTTGATCGTCACATGAACTTGGCATTGTAAACAATAGTTTAACCTTATTAGTTCCTAATCTGACTTCTAATTAATTTTGTTTAAAGATTGTGAGGACGCGCAGTTGTGACGATACTCGTTATAAATAATTCTTTGTACAACGTTACGCTGTCTCAATAAAGCGAGTGTATTAGTTGTTGGACTATTTTATTCTACAAGACCTACAAATTATAACACATGTTATTATTACATTGTTATATTTATTTTATATGTATTCATTAGTATATAACACTGATGAACTACAAACTATGAGAAAAACCTAAGGAAGCGTCGCATTTATAGGAGCAAATATCTTGTTCTATGAAAAATTCCATGAACATAACCTTGAAACGAAAACGAAATCTTGGTTCCAAACAACGGTCAAATAACATTCGAGTCAGAATGCTGCCGCTTGGTGCACGTTATTCATAATACGGGAATTGTCTTCAATACCGTCGGGTTAAAAATAACAGCCATAAATTGAACTGTATGCATATTTAATCAAAATCTGAATTAAAACAGCGCGTTCGGTGGCAATTTTTAAATTAAATTAAGAACAGAAGTTTTTTTAATACATTTAAAAGCTCATTAATGCGCTAAACATAGTCGCAGAGGTAATTTAGACGTCTGCGCTGGACTACAAAATGTACATGCAAATCTAGTTTTCAAACGTTTTACATAATGAAATATATTCGCATAGGTCGTTACAAAGATAACAATTTCTGTCCCCTGGGAGGTGTGTGTGGGAGGTGGGGAGCGCAATGAACTAGGAGAGAATATGCACGTTTTTATCTATCCAATGCGGCTGCCCTTTGCTGCACCTACGAGTTTTGCAGCCGCGGGTCGCCTCAGTGCACACCCATTGAACCGAGCGCGCCATGAACTGCCACTATAGTTTATCTATATTTATAAAAGGTGAAGTGTATGCATGTACCCTATGGTTCAAAACGGATGGACCCATTTTAAGAAAAAAATTAGCCAAGTTAGTGATGTGAAGTTTATATTGATCGAATCATCCCTTTTTAGTATTTGGTATATAGTAACTAAGCATCGTGCGAACCGTGCAGGCAGCAAGTATTAAATATAACAGTCGAAAATCAATTCCAGGTAACATTCTATAACACTACAGTATCAAATAAACTTAATTAAGATACTTCAAATACAATTATAATGAGATCTTAGAAATGAAAACAATCACAAAATTTTACCTAATATCGTGAACAAGAAAATGTAATTATGTCATTTTAATTTGGACTTTTTTATTCTTCGAGTCATTCTTAGAAAAACTTTATTCACTTAATGTGGGGATTTATTACAAAGCTGTTGTCATGTAAGTATCTATTTAAAGAACAATCGAATTTGCTATTAATTTATATAATCGTGATAACCGTGGCTGAGATATAAAATTTTATTTTGCAACATAATCGAAATCGGCAGATGTATTTTTTTTTTCTAGAAGTTTTCTGTTCAAACGATCCCAGAGCACCTATATATCTTGTTCTATATCCGAGATTCTACGAGCATATGCCGTGGAGGGTAATATAGAACTCTTGTGTCCTATGATGATTTAAGATACACTCTGCAAAAAGAAGAATCCACCATTCAACTGGAACAAGCTTAGACGTAGTTGTAATGATGAAAATAAATAGTCAACTTTCTTTTAAAACACTAAAAATTTTAAAAATTCTGGTTCATAAAATGTCTGCCTGTTTTATATACTAAATTACACACAGTATAAATTTTCCATGCCCCATTTTTACGCATTTAACTTTTGTTTACGCCTAAAACCATAAATACCTTCTTAAATTTTGTCATTCGACATTTACCTATAACGCAGTTTTTACTCCGGTATATACAGCGTGTTCCATCCAAAACAAAAATAACCGTACAAAACAAAAGTACAATGGATACGCTCAATTAGGTAGGCAGTTTCAAGTCCATATAATTCATGAATATTTAAAGATTAAAAAAAGAAATCATTTTTAACGCGGCAACCGTGAATTAGTTCCCGGAATTAAGTACAGTCCGCAAATCAAGACTTACCACAACCAAGCCTCTGACAAGTTTTGTTTTCTGAGAGTCTCTTTGTGTAAGAATGAATAAATCTTTTGTTTGTGAAATTATACTCGGAAGAAAAATTTCGAATTGCAATAGTAGGGTTTCTAAGGGTTATAAGCCTTAATAATACTAGTCCGATTTTTGTGTTAAACTTAGCGTAAAAAGTCTATTACGACTAGTCTAGTCATATTAGAATGGGAAGTCAACAAGTGATAGCCTTAACTAGTTCAATTATGATCCATTAATGGATAGTTCGAAACCCAGCCGGTACGTCCCAATAAGTTTTCACACGCATATACACTCACATCAGTTTCATAATTCATGCACAAAAAACTATATAGTGCTTCTCACTGAATAAGCTCAAAAGACTATATAATAATACTAATTTATTATATATTAGTACGATATATACGAGCTATGATTGCTATGTATCTCTTATCTGTAACAGTAAATGGTCAAAGAAACTAGAAAAATTAGGTATAGGCAGGAATAAATCCTGTCAAACTGGTTCGAAACAAAAAAGTTTTCTGTCGTTGTCGAGTCTAAGATATGAGTCGTTATAAAGAAAAACATCTTTAAATATTTTAATTTTTCTGTGTGTCGACGCTAGAATTTTAAATATCAGACAACCGTTCGTTATAAGCAAAATCATAAAGACTATAAAAAAATTACACCCTCTGGTAAATATAGCAAGTACGAAATGTGTACTAAACTACAGCGGCAACTTGCCTACGGTGATTTTTGAGCACTCAACGCTCAGCCATTTTATCCACGTCGACTGCACTGAAAAATGCCTCCTGCAGCAGTATTGTCGTTTCTCGGCGCAATTTAGGGAAATATGTGTTTTTTCCCCATTTCGATGTTGAAACCAGAAAACTTTCTACTGCCATTATTGGACTCATGTTCTCTTAGAATTAATTTAAGCTTAATTCATCTTAATATTCCTTGTATTCAAAACACGGAAAATACACATATTAAGATATAATAATATAGCGTTGTTCTATTTATTCGAAATGCTAATGCTATTAGAGACACGGGCGCCGCTTTGCTCCAAATTTCAAGAGGGTCATGCTAAGTGACCTAAGAGCTCTGCCATCGCCCAAATCCGAAGACTGTTGCGGTCAGATTCTCTGGCCAATCAACGTATCTTTGTCCCAAAAAATGTTTTCTTGTCTATTGAAATCCTGAGTCAATAGATACAGAGAACATCTGCCATTCTACATCAGAAACCAATAATATTTTTGGTTCGTAAATTCTAAAATTAAGCAGTGGTAGAAGTAATCGAACTATCACATTAGACAGAATAGCAGTTTCAAAAATATGGATTAATATTTCAGCCTTTTTTTATCTTTTCTGTTTCAAGTCCCATATTAATTTTATTAGTATAGAATCTTGGCATCTAAAGATATACCAGGAACTCCTAAAATGTTGTTAATTGAGAAATTGGCTAGTTTATGACCATCCACGATTAGGTTATATACTCCTTAACGACAAAGACCACGATCGTGGAAGAGAATAGAAAATCTAGGCGCCGTTTAATCCCTCGTTTACATTTACATTCATGTTTTGTCTAAATTTGATTTTAAGTAGATTTGTACTCAGAATATGCTTGTTCCTATTTCATGTTAATAGGCCCGCTCTTTTAATCTATGGAGGTTTGCAAGTGTATAATTAATGTTTACAAACTAAAACGGACTTAACACTACACGAGATATCTATGACATTGTGCAATGGGGAGATATCGCGTTTATATTTAAGCGAACACACGCGTAACTGTAATACATCATGCGTAAGTGACATATTCCGGTGTTCGTTAGATGAGCTCCCAGCGACCGAAATTGATGGTATGGGAATTACGTCGATACAATACAGAGAATCGCCTATATTTAAAACATTTTACCCAAGGTTTTTATTATCAATACATATTATTTATTACACAAGATCTTTATCTAATTTAGATGGGGCGATGGACGTTAACCCAACAGGGAATTATTCAAATCAGATAACAGGTAATTAATATACACAATAAATCCAAGCAAATTTAAATAAAACAAAGCAGTTGTCTATGAACGGCTTATCTAATAACTTTAAACGGGCAATTCTTATATGTATACTATCATTGTTTTAATCAGACTTGTTTCGATTATGCCCGTCAATTGCTTTTGTAGATTTCCAATCTAACAGTGAATTCATAAATCTGATCTCTGGTGTCCATTGAACCATTTTGCGTTTCAGGTTAGTTCAAAGCAATTAATATTTGAATAAACAGTGCACGAAATTTGTTCAGCCTGGTCAAAATTGTACTTTAGTTAAGGTCACATATAAATACTGGTAAGGGCAACACCGCGTCCCACTTTTTACCAAGAAATTGTTTTTGTATTTTAGGATTCAATAACCGAGATGTCTCATCGTTTCAACGTTATGTATCGATTTCGTTTCTTTTTGTTTAAAAGGATTTGTTTTCAACTAGGTCCTATAATAATAATGTAGGCATTGAACATTTGGTTGTGAGGATTGTGATATTGGTAGGTTTATGACAATTCAAAATTAGACACTCCGACAAGGACAACGAGCACGAACGTGGAAGAATATAATAGAACGTAATATAACTATGATGCTTTGAAAATAAAAGCGGGCGTCAATAGCGTTTAACGTTGGATCCGATTTTAAGTCGTTTTCTATTTTTACTCGTAAATATATTTATCATATTACATCCTACGGAGTAAAAGAAACCATAACATCAGATCTTTCAAGAAGACGTGAACTCTCTTCTGACGTGAACTAGATTCTGGTTCGGGTTTAGATGAAGATAAAATCATTCATGCCCATGACCGAGAGAGGTAAGCCAAGATTTCTAATTTCGAGTGTATTGTTTTCCATTTTGTCTTCATTTTATTTTAACTTCCTTTCAATTTTCGACGTGATAACAATAGCAAAATAAAAATAAATACAGGTAACATAAAATAGATATGTTCATTAACGTGACGGATCGACTCTCTTATTTTGAAGCGAATTATTTGTACAATGTGTGTATCGGTCAAATAATTAAACTAACTAATTAAAATAAAAAATATTTATTGTAATTAGTTTCAAATTAGTTTAATTTTTTGAAAATTGTTTTGGTGTTACTAGAATTGATTTGAGCAACGACAATATATATTCAACAAAAGTAGTACCAAATGTAGGCAGAGATGAAAATTAACTAAATAATTTAAAATATAATGAAAATCATTAATGAAGTCCTTTATATTACGGTCGTATTATACTTATATAACGAGGTTCTGTGGTTTTTTGGTACCAACGCCATTCAGCCAAGAGGTCGCTACAATTCTACATTCCCCGGTTTCAATACTTCAACCAATGTAATATTAGTCAAGATAAGCTTTAAGTTATGGACCAAAAGCTCTTTTAATTTGAAAAGTATAAAAGTAACTATGTGGCGTTGCTTAAACACAAGCGGGGGTAGTCGTCAAAGCTATCATGCTTCAACGTAAGCTTGCCACTGCTTTGTCCACCCGTCCGGTATGCATATTAAAATATGTATTAAAGCAATATTATATCGACGTCACTTTCCACCGTTAAATTTATAACTAGCTTCGTTCTTTGAGGCCTAGGGTTTGAAGATGTTATATATTACGCCACATGTGTTCGATTTATAAGCCTTAGCTGTTCATTCTAAATTGAAATTAATTCAAAATAAATTTATACGGTATGCCCCCCTTAATTTGAATACATTGTATGTAATTTGTTATATACAGCTTTCTTTGGGTAATCTACACTAGAGTAATTATGTGATATGTTGATAGAAATACATTAGATCCAAAGGTTGTAACGTGAAACTTGAGCAGTCTCGTCAATATCCTAAATCTTTTTTACTAACCATCAGATGGACACATTGTTTGTCTCGTTAGAATATTAGTAAAATATAAGTAACAGGCGGCCAACACACGCCCTGTAAAGATACAGTCGTTACAGCTTCGTTATCGGGAATGTTAGAATAATGGGACACGTGGCTGTATTTATGTTCTAAGGATCTAATAATTGTTATAATCAAGCAATAAACTTGAGTAATGTTATGCGATGGTTTATCTCCATTATCATCATTAATAATGCAAGTTGTTGTTGTGTGCCAATTACTTCGAATGGCACTATTACGACACGGAAAAGAGTTACCACACAAAAAGTTATTTTTTCCTGTCATAAATTTGTTCCCAGTGCAGACTGACCTTTTTATTTTGGAAGGACCCCTTATTTGCATGCTGTGCAATGTCACTAAATTGAACAAAGATAATTAATGCCGCGGAAGCAAGTGGGTTCGGTAGAGAGCGCTTTACAAGGTAGATAAATATGGATTAGATTGGCGTCTTATAAAAAAAGGTACAAGTAGGGAGTACTTAACCGACAATTATGTGTGCGCAGATTTATGGATGTGAATGAAGCGAAAGAGCTGTGCCATACAAGAACAAGTCTGTGATCAAATTAGTACAAATTTTATCAAACGATTGTTTTGTTATCCTAATAAATCAAAAAAGTTCCGCTTATATTCGAATCTATTAGTGTATCTCCTGTATACATAAAATACATATATATACAAATAATACAGAACGGTTAATGAAAGTGGATTGATAATGAAAAATGGTACCGCTTGTTGAATAGAATGCGGGTAAATCGATATTTACAACTGATTGTAAGTTAACGAATTCGTGGCCCTCTTCTTTTATCCGGGCTTGGGACAGGCAGCGCAATAGGCCCTACTGATCTGGCAGATTTAAAAGAAAAAGTGCGTGACGTTAGCATACGCTAAGTCAACACAGGAAAATATAAAGAGTGACAATTATAAATAACTTACGTAGCTCGGCTGTAGTTTAGTATTACGGCGGCACAGGTAATTCTAGCTGACGTTAAGACCTCGAGACCTCGTTGTGTTCTTGTCAGCCCACACAGTTTAATTGCCCAGACACAACTATCACAAGTTATTCTCGTTATTATCCGTTTAAGCGCGAAATCACTACTACCCAGCCGGCATAGATTATGTCTGGTTGGGGTTCAAACAACTGACATGAACATCCGTCAAACCTAAAAGCCATTTGGCTGTTAATATAAAGTAATATGTAAATAAATTACTTACACAAATAACATGAATGAATGGAACAAGATCGTCCTAAAACACTCTTTGGTTTTTAATGACGCATTAGAATATCACGAGAGTCCAAGAATATTTTGAAAATTGCATTTCTTGAATGTGTAAAACTTAATAGAATAGAAAAATTATTTCAAAATAAAGTGCTCTCTCTGCTCTTTTTACAAAGCATAAAACAGTTTCAATCCTTGCATTATACTAATCGATTCATATTAATGAATTAACCTCTGTTCTTCCCTATAATTGAATTACTTCATTATTCACATGAAACTATTATTGCCAGTAAATTGGGATAGAAGTATGTTCATTCTCAATTGAAATTAATTGAAATAAATTTATGCGGTATGCGCCCCCTAATTTGAATACATTGTATATAATCGGTTATATACAGCTTCTTAGGTAATCTACACTAGAGTAATTATGCGGGATATGATGATAGAAATACATTAGATCCAAAGGTTGTACCGTGAAACTTGTTAAGCCTCGTCAATATCCTAAATATTTTTACTGACCATCAGATGGACACATTGTTTGTCTCTGTTAGAGTATTAGTAAAATATAAGTAACAGGCGGCCAACACACGCCCTGTAAAGGTACAGTCGTTACAGCTTCGTTATTGGGATTGTTAGAATAATGGGACACGTGGCTGTAATTATGTTCTAAGGATCTAATAATTGTTATAATCAAGCAATAAACTTGAGTAATGTTATGCGATGGCTTATCTCCATTATCATCATTAATAATGCAAGTTGTTGTTGTGTGCCAATTACTTCGAATGGCACTATTACGACACGGAAAAGAGTTACCACACAAAAAGTTATTTTTTCCTGTCATAAATTTGTTATGTGACCCCTTATGTGCATGCTGTGCAATGTCACTAAATTGAACAAAGATAATTAATGCCGCGGAAGCAAGTGAGTTCGGTAGAGAGCGCTTTACAAGGTAGTTATATATGGATTAGATTGGCGTCTTATAAAAAAAGGGACAAGTAGGGAGTACTTAACCGACAATAAGGTGTGCGCAGATTTATGGATGTGAATGAAGCGAAAGAGGTGTGCCATACAAGAACAAGTCTGTGATCAAATTAGTACAAATTTTATCAAACGATTGTTTTGTAATCCTAATAAATCAAAATAGAAAATATACAGGGTATCAGAGACCGCTAACGAAAACAGACAATGGAACTAATGACACCTTTGGAAACTTATAACAAATTTTGTGGTCTTTGTTGTGTGAAAATGATATCAGTAAAGTAAAACATTATCATTGATAAGTATGTTATTTATCAGTTTGAAATGTTTTACTACCTAGAGTAATAATCTCTTCTCTACCTTATAAATGTTCTATAATTATATAGTACTTTAAAGTGTGTACTTTAAAATTGAATCATTCTAGAAAGGATGAACTAACATATCCTTCTGGTCAAATTTGACCATTCATTAATTGAAATAAATGAAACGAATAAAATCATTATCCTTACTTCACGAAGCTTAATAGACATATGAAACAGGTAGTGAGCCCATATTAGCAAGTGATTACAAGTCAGCTGGAAATCGAACCTCCGGACATTACGGCTTTACAACTAGGCTTGCACTCAGCTCACTTAAATTCTAAAAAAAAATCTTTTACGACTTAAGATCTTTCTCCTTTTTTGAAGTCGGTCGAAAGATAATTCGTAATAAGATTTGATGTCATTGGCGTTCCTCTCGTACTTAAGTCAATAACCTGCGCGTGAGAGAAGTGCAACCGAAATCTGAAAATATGATTAAAACTATAGCGAATATTTGAAATGCGTATTATCCAAATACATGTTGATCTGCTGATACGACTTAACCATACGGCTCTAAGATTGGTACTGAAGCTGTTTGAGAGAGCACGATAAATACGAACTTTTCTGAAAAATTACGAAAAATCTTTTCTCACTATATCTGTAAATAATATTTATGTCATTAAAAAATCATTTATCTAATATAATGTGAATAAAAGCGGTATAAACTTATTTAACTTAAGTATTATATCAGATAGTTCAAAACTCCTTCATGTCTGTCAAATCTAGACAATTTCCTCTTCACTGCAGCGCTGGAACTTTGTTAAGATGTTGGCGATGATACTTGTTGTTAATTGTTATATCTATTACAAAGAGCAACTTATGTATTGAACGCTGATTTAATTTTTTGAAGAGGTATTTTCATTCAACACGTGAAAACACATGTCGCTGTATTGTATGCCTATGATAAATAATACTGTCTGTACATTATGATGTGTTTCGTGTGATGAGGTTCACAACACGTATTCACACGTTGCATCGTCGACCGCACTGATTCCATTTGTACTTAGCTTTAGCGCTCTGAGCTAATGCGCCAAAGTTAACCCACTAAATGGAACTACAGAGTTGTTATGCGGTTATTTTACAAAGGATTTAAACCTACATGTAAATTGCACTTCTATTAAATCAGATTCAGTAGATCAATACAGTATCGGATGTATTGATGGATATATTGAATGTATAGATGTAACAAAATATTTGTGTTATCTGTTAATGGTGATATTTGTTTATAG
This sequence comes from Meandrusa payeni, assembly GCA_029286785.1. NCBI lineage: Eukaryota > Metazoa > Arthropoda > Insecta > Lepidoptera > Papilionidae > Meandrusa > Meandrusa payeni. The sequence goes on along the minus strand of JAGSMX010000012.1, from coordinate 9,046,962 downwards.
AACCATGACATTTAAAACTTTTAAAATAATTTTGCTTTAATCAATCCACTGCCGAGTATAGACCTCCCTTTTTGCGCCATTCATTTCGATCCTGTGCTGCCCGAAACCGTAACGGTCCCGCTGCCCTGACGACGTCATCCGACCAGAGGGCTGGTGGTCTGCCCACTGATCAGCGTCCCAGGTGTCCCGCCTAATGCCATTTTAGTCTCATGATCTTCGACTTTGTTTCTCAGGCGAATTTCGACGTTGGATATGCGGTCCATCAGAATGATTCCTAGCATGGCGCGCTCCATAACTCGTTGTGCTACTTGAATTTTGTGCAGATTTTGATTAGCTGCCTAGATTAATGAAGTCAAGAAATTAAGTTTCCTTAATGCAGCAAATTTTTTTTACTCCTTTAATTATACATATTCCGCGGCAAATTTAATAAATTCGAAATTCTGAGCTGAATGTGAAGTAACGCGGGAAAGAATGCGAGTGATATTCTTTGAGTGTTGAGTTTACTTTGTACCCATGAACGAGATTGAGTAAAAACATTTTCTCCTGGTGTAAGGCGATGGACCCAACACTGGCACGTCAGGGTTCTAATAACGTTATTCGGCTTTAAGCATTAAGACTTATTCGGCTCGTTGTCATTTTAAGTGAAACCTTAATTTTTTGAGGCAACACTTTTTTTGTCATGAAAAAATATCTAAATAAAGAATCAAGCCCATAGTTTACTAAATTAATATCCCTGTAATTTGTATATATTTATATACATTCTCTTTCAAAAAGCAGGAAGTATTTACACGTGAGAACTTATGTGTTCCATACAAGAGGAATTTATTTTTTCCTTATCTCCATTATTAATATTCTAACTCTATGAACTTTGAGAGGACCGAACCACGGTTTGATCAGTTGCAGCAGTCAAATTAAATAGTAGGTGTGTTTGTGACCTTATTTGGCTGGTTAGGCCTTCGTCCGAGGATTGAATAGAAGAATGCATCACATAAATAAGCAATTTATTAATATTAGTAAGGTACAAGATAAGAACTTATTCAACATTTGCTTTCTTTTGCGTCTTTAAATAAGTTTTTCGTATGCATCGCGGCAATGGCAAGGTTTCTCTCTTGTTTCTCCTCGTTCAGCTGCATTTGTAAGTGTTTCACGTCTAATTTAAGCGTCTTCACTTCGTTTTGTAATCGCATTACTATAGCCCAAAGACTCGGGGAGCCGTGGTTTGATGTTGAGTGTATGGGTAACGACGGTGACCTCACTAACGCATCTATACACATGTTGGATTCGTCGTCGCACTCTGAAAGATACCACAATGGATTAAAAAAACTCCATAATTTCTTATCAATATAGTTTTTTTTATTTAAATCTATTTTACCCACCTTGATCATACGTAAGGCGGTTTTAACAAGACTTTTTCTGTTACTGATTAATATTTGTGTGTAAAATGTGAATAATAAATACGAGAAATGATAATATTTTTTTAATTTTTATTTCGTAATTATTGCATTATACACCTATGATAAAATTCTGTAAATGTAAACATAAATTATCTAGCACACACAACCTACAATATATAACATATTTTTTATATAATGGCTTTTATAATAATGTTACCTCAACTAATTATATCATTTCAAGATGTTAATATTTCCTTCCTATCTATATATATTTTAATGAGAAATGTCACATGATAACATTGACTAGATTTAGTACAAATATCATATCAATTCTGTAAAAGAGAAACAGATAAAAAATCATACTTTTTAAATAATTTTAATTAAGTTTGTGAGAGATGTTTAAGGAGCTGCTTATTATATAGATTTTTTTAAATGACGAACTACACAGAATGGCCAGAGAACTGGCCTTGACTGCTTCACCGGATTGAGAGAGAGGTGGCATAGCTCTTAGGTCGCTTAACCTGAATCTCTATTGCTAGTACCTCGGCACAAGCAATAGAGGTTCATATAAATAGATAGTCTTTTGCAGGGAAAACATTGTAAATGATATATACGTGGCACGGATTTATAATTGATAGGTACCAAATTAACGTCTCAAAATATTTAAAGCAAAATTACGCAAACCAAATTATGCAAAGGATAGGAGTTGATCCTATGGATAACTTTGTGGCCTAATCCACAACACCCATAACCAATGTCATGAGCATAGTAATAGCCTTCATATGTGTTAGACTCCGGCCTTCTGCCTGAAGACTATGACGAAATAGTCCGCCACGTGGGCCCAGAATAATTTTCCTTTATCACCGAACGCTTGGGTTTAAATCAGTACTTTAAAGTGTAATGAACTAATTAACTAACAGTCGGAATCGATTTTTTTTAATGACTACACAGATTGGCCAGAGAAGCTGACCTTGACTGTTTCACTAGATTAAGAGAGTGGGATAGCTCTTAGGTAGCTTAGCCTGAACCTCTATCGCTAGTAACTCGACACAAAGGTCCCCCCCGGTAAGGGGAAAAAGTTTCAGAATCTAACACGGATTGCTAGCGTACTATACAATTCGAGGCGAACGTCCAGATGATTATAAAATATGGGGTTAACAATAAGTCCTTGTATTATTATTAAATGTAAAATTTTATTGTTTGCAATATTCTCCCTGATGTATACTGTTATATTATTAAGTAATGTATTATGTAATATATAATAGAAATTACGTATTTATACACTGGACTGTACGCCGAGTTGAGAGCAAAAAGAAGAATGATAAGCGTAAAACGAAAATGAATTCCAAGAAACAGGGCTCGGTATTTCATTACGGAGGATAAGACATCACCGAATCATATCTCCCGTAAACACTTAAACAATCTTTGGTATAATGAACAATACAAACAAGTACATTCCCATACACATGAAAAAGTCTGACCATACTAAAGTGTATGAAATGATATCACAAAAATAGAAGATATAATACAGAATAAATACATATTTTTCTTCTACACATATACTTAGTCCATGTCAGTTAAAACAATCATTCACGAGTACGTGTTAAATTTCATAAGTATTTAAAAACTTTAGTAAGATTGAAAAGCTAATAAATTTTCTTAGAACTATTACAGTTATATACATATAAAGGTTTAATTTAAGAATCATCAACAAATTAATTTTTGACGAATATGACCGTGAATATATGTACACATAAAATTCTTATATATAGATTGTATTTTTAAATTTCCTACATTTAGAACTCTCCAGTGTTCGCGGTCACGAGAGCGTCTGAGATGTTTACGTCCCAATGTCATAGTTGTGGGTAGGTCTAGGTCACTAATTTATTTATTTTTAATAAAATTAAATCTATCTGTGCAGAATAATGTATTAGGATTTCGAGTAGTAGTGTAATTGATTTCAGGTTTAACTTACTTTTTCACGGGTTCCCTAGCAAATGACAACATTCAGCCAATTACTCTATTGAAATAGGTGATTTCAGTAGATTTGCCAATCATCAGTGTTTTTTTTTAATAATCTATGGTTTAAAGTCGCGATAAAATCTATGAAAAGTATTTTCATTCGTTGACAATCATTCGTTATGTTTACTTAAAAATCAAAACATCGTATTTAAATTAATAATGTAAAATCAATGTCGGCAAATGTTATATCCTTTTAAATCATTCGTTATGTTAACGTAAATGTAATCTGGCTGTCGTATTTAATAATATATGAATGCACGTGGCAGCCAGACTCTGATTGCCCGCCATGCTGCCTAATAGCCTCTCATCTATAACGAGTTGTGATTTTAATTAGTAATTAACCGATAATTTAAGCTTATATATATTGAAAATTAAATTATATGAATGTATTTAGATTTATTGGATTAAAATAATTTAAATAGCTATTACAAAATTTATTCAAAATATTTCTGATTCTCTATGGTAAATTAATTTTTATTTCATTTCGATTTCGTATTTATTTCTCTTATTAAATACTTCAAAGTGTATTCGGTTTAAAATCTTCAAAACTAATTGATCTAAGAATAAATTAGAGCCAGAATTAATAGACAAATATTAAACTTATAAAATAATTCAAGAAAAGTATTACGTATTGTTTGTTGAAATAATATTCTCGATTTTGCAAAAAATAAATCGGGTACGTTACGAAAGAGGTACGCTTAAGAGTGGACGTCAACAAAATGGTTACATATACGTCGGGCGCAATTTCATTGATATATTGATTAATTATAGTCACGGAACTCCCCTAGCACATTTATTGGGCTATATTAGATTCGGACGGTAGTGTGAAGTTATAGGGGTAATAAATCTAAAACACTATTACACGGTCGTACGATTTATCCTAACGTTATAATATTAATACAAGTCTATAACAGATAAACACGAGGAAAACAACGATAATATATCACTCACGATTTTTATATTGCTGCCGATGTTCTTTACTTGCCGTAGCGTATTTTGGCTGTTTTCTTTAATTGTATACAATCAGTAATATGATAAAAAGATTTGCAAACCGCTGGACTTAAGTGCCGGCACTTACCAGCCCGTCTCAAATCGCGATTGTAAAACGATTTCTTATAAAACAGCGTCTTAACCCGCAAAGTGAATAGCGTTATTAGCGCGACCCGAGGCAGGTTTTGTTTAATAATGATAGAATCGTTGCTAGTTTCTTTTTCCACTTCTTATCATAGCAGTGACACTTGCCGAAGTGGCAATTATGTTAGTGGTAGCCCTAGAATTTCTAGTAATAGTAAGAATGTAAAGTACACAGTGAAATAAGTCGGTGGTTCGGCTTTCTCGAGTGCTCTGGAGTCTGGAATCCTAATTTATAAAAACTCTTTGACCTAACCAAAGCAATTAGTCATAAAAATGGGAAAGTTTGTCATTCTCAATTATTTACTTTACTAACTTTTTCTTTTCTTATGAAATATCGGTTGTATATTAAACAAATGTACTTTTCTTGCATAGAAAATGTCACCAAACAAACGGGTCTCAATTTGTTTTTTTTTGGAAATTTTAAAAATAAATTATAAGTAAAAAGGTCGCAAATAATAGTTAAGTGCGGGAAGCGTACTAGTTATCCTGTAAAAAAACTATACTAATAAAAGGGGAGACATGTTTTTGTTACTGTTTTACTGCAAAAACTACAGAAGGGATAAATTTATAAATCATATCTTACGAGGTAGTCTTTCTTAAATATAACAACCTCTCACGTCGTTTTAATCGACATAGACACCTCTCGCCAAGTTTATTACGTCACTGTATGAAGTATATGACTATGATTCGCATCTGGAATCTATATTGAATTGACTATATAATAAAGCGGACTTCTAGTGTCAAATATTTGATCAAGTACTAACTCAACACAAATACGCTACGCCAAGTATATGTAATCCCATATCAATATTCCTGCATTACATTTGAATAATACATTCACAATCTTAAAATAAAATATTCATGTTATTATACAAATAATTTATAAAAAGAATTTTGTTATTAAGCATTGTAAGCGTATTGTATATAAGCCACAATATAAATGTATCCTATTAACACTTTATAAACAAAATAAAATTTAACAATGTTATAAAAACTGGAATAAATACATATATCTATATTGATACTTTGGCATCTACTAGATAAGTCATTTGTTCAGTGCAAAAAATCGTTGCGTGGGAATCAAATAAAACTATTAATATCTAATACTTATATTTCTATTAATATATAACAAGTATATAAAAATATATATACCACTTTTCTCAATAAAACCATGCATATATACGTATACAATTAACAATATTAATGCACCATTTTTTTTTAATTTCATTAATAAGCAAGACTTAGAAATAAATTCATTATTTTAATAATACTGCACACGTGCATGTCAAGTAAATTAATCTATGTTGACATAGATAACTAATTATATGAGAAATATCTATTTTTATACTAATACAACTCCGTTAAATATAATATTCATGCATTTATATCTAATTAGTTTTTAATAAAAAGCATTTTTGACACATTATGATACATTACTACTAAGACATAAATAATATCTATATATTTAAACGTACTAGGTTAGTTAATAAGATGAGGCATTCGTTTAAAAATGGATCACCGATGGATGAAATGCGCACACGTGGCTAAAATGATGGCATCATAATGCGATCCAAAAAAAGCGAACGAAACAGATGAGTGAAAACTATGAAAAACCCATATGTTAGTTGAAGCGGGAATTTCATTTTTAAAAATATCCACATCAATTAATGATAATATTATACATAAGTCATCCATCACGATTCTTTTTTTTTATGACGAACGTTTTACGTTAAACGTTAACGTTAACGTTGAACGTTAATGAAAGAGGATTGGCCAGAGAAGCTGACTTTGACACTGCTTCACCGGATTGAGAGGTGGCATAGCTCTTAAGACGCTTAGCCTGAACCTCTATATATTTCCTAAACGTGAACGTGCTTTGATGACATTTCGATTTATTTACGTGCATAGAAAACGTACGCAGGTAGGAAATGCACAGATGGTTTAGATATCGCGCGGGACAATCTGCATAATATTATCATGGTTGTGTGGAATGTTACTGTCAATCGAAATGATGCGACTTGGTGAGTTGTTTGACGAATGTGCCGCAGCACCAAGTGGAGGAGCGGGCGGAGCGGGGGGCGGGGGCGGGCGCGGGTACGTGCGGGTGCGTGCGGAGCGGCGCCGCGAGGCTCGGATGCGAGCCGCTTCGTCGCTCGCGGCTGTCGTGCAACCTCCTGCGATCCCGCTCGTCCGAGCACTCCCACAGGTTAGGATTCGAGCGATTCATCTGGAACTTTCGATCGGAGAGCAGCCGCCGGGCCTCTGGCGCGCGGTACAGATACGCGTCCGCCGCCGATGAACTTTTGTTACGCTTCACTTTGGAGGACCTGTTGCAGCCGATGTAGTCTGGCGTTTCGCTCCTATGCACGAGCGGCTGTTTGGTACAGTTATGGTGGGGGCTGTTAGTAGCAAGTGCGTGATATTGTACTTTACCGAGAGAAAAGTGGCCGCAGTCCACTGCAGGTGCGATATAAAGGCAGCCGCATGTAACAAAATAGAAAGGTTCAAAGTACCACGTGACGACGCTAACAATGCGTTCTCGATCATTTAATTTATTTACAACTTGATACATTTATTAGAGAGCGCAGTTTGAAAAGTACGATTTATATGCACCACAAATGTTAGTAAAATATAATAAATAATGCTTATCTCACTTCTCCGTCCAACAATCTCAACTCAACTGTGAGAAAATATTTATACATTAAAATAATGACTCGAGATTAACTAACGTTATGAATATTTTATCGCTCGCAAACTACGTTACCGCGTAGTGGGCATGGTGACTACTTTTATTGGAACGGAAAAAAACAACGCAATGGGCGGTATTTAACACCGCCACAATGACTAGCTACTTTGTACTGTAAACGAAATAAAAAAATATATTTTTACCATTGGCACAATCATCTATATTATGAAAGTCAGATCTAGAAAGAGTAGTTTACAAAGCATGCTTAGTATCCATGCACTAGCAATCGTTTTAGACCTCATCAACACCAATATCTAAGCTTTGTTAGTACCAATGTGCATACATATACAATAACGTAATAGTTATAATTACGACATATAGGTTAAACATATTAATAGTAACGTACACAACACTAACAACAAATTTTAACAACAATATATTATTATCAAGCTCTACTTTATATTAAATAGTTATTTATGCTTGTATTTCGTTCACTCTAATAACCAACTGATAATACGGTTTCTTGACTTCGCGTGTCTTCTCCTTGTCGACTCGAATATCTCCAGTGGTATATTGGGTACTGCATAATAATTAAAGCTTTGTTAGTAGAAACCTTTTGTATAATGTTAATTGACTATAAAAATATAATATAATAAATAATATAAAATAATTAATCGGTGTATTTTACCATTAAACTTTTGACTTGTATCTGACGTACACTGGATAGTAATAAAAAAATGCATTCCATTCATCATTCTAAAATTAGTAAAAACAGTATCTATAATAATTATTCAAAAAGTTCCAAACGTCTAGAAGGTCCCGTCGCAACGGCCCGATGAAAATAATCACAGCCTAATGAATATATCACACACAAAATAAAGGACGTCTACACAAACGAGCACAATAACGATCTCACAAGGTTAATAATGGATTGTATAGGTATGTGTTAGTGTGACCGGCGTCGTCAAGAAAATTGCACTCACCGGAGCTTACGGCGTTTCTACACCGTGCCGAAGTACAATAGGCTTCGATAACCTTCAAAATGAGCGCGTCCTCCTCGTAAGAGTTGGACTTTCGTTGGTGCGGTGCGTAAGGGTGAGTTGGTCCGATATTTTCGTCAGAGCCGACCGTGAACGATTGCGGCCTTAAAGGCGGCGCGGGGCGTAGACATGTTATGCTCCATCCTTAAAATATGAGATTTTCCACTATTATTATTTTAGTTTGATAGAATCTTACACTACACTAGCTACAGACGTGCGTTGCCGAGACACTTACGGCTCTCTCGGGCACCGTCGGATCGGAATGCTAACGCGTAACATAGTAACCGTCCAAGCGAGGTTACCCTTGTGTTAAGTTACTAGCGATAGAGGTCCACGCTAAGCGACCTAACAGCTATGCCACCTCTCAATCCGGTGAAGCAGTGAAAGCCAGCTTCTCTAGCCAATCTGTGTAACTACACATAAAAGAGACACTTATACGAAGACCCGGCGGCTCTTTATTCATTAGCCGAAGCGCAGAGCTATAATATGCCCAATTCATGTCGGTAGTCTTCAAGGTCGTGATACTTCCTCATTCCACATACAGAAGCCCCTGCAGTGATCATACCATTGTTAATGATAAAAGCGTTAAAGGAGTTTTGCACTTCATTTCCCTGCGACGCTTCCCAGAGTGCCTTTTTAGAATTTATTACAATCGATTGAATAAACGTAGTAGATAGATTATTTCATCATTATTCATGTTAAATAAATAATCTATCTACTACGAGGCTGTCTACTGCGACTTTTGTCTGAGACCCTCTCAAGTAGTAGTTATGTCTCGTGGTGACGAGTGCTGCGGAGACTTTTTTTAAATAATTCTGATGTTATATACTTAAACAGTGTCAGTCAGTCAGAGTCTGCTTCACGTTATCTTGCATAGACCACCCTACACTACTAGGACGTATAACATTTTCTGCTCCTAAGAAACGTACTAGAAAAACAGAATTATTTTATGTTCCATATCACCATACAAATTATAGCAAAAATTCCATTTTAACCATGCCCCTGTACCCTGCCTGTACAATGAAAAATTCAGTGATGTAGATTGTCGAGTCCCTTGTGCGTTGGATCGACACGTAGACAAGTGGTGTGAAATAACAACTGCTACTTTCCTGCTACCAAATGCGTGTACTTCGTTTACAGTTTGACAAGCAAGTGAATTTTAAAATGTGTTCTTCGTCCTGCCCAACGGTGGGTTGCAGTCGTGGTCGTGGTGCGTTCCGATTGGTCGACCGATCTTCCAATAGAACCAATCCTGTTTTCAGAGTGTTTGCGATGTCCTCACTAGAGGGCACCAGTGGTACCAATACTGAACATGCCCCCGGCCTTGGAAGTAGATACCGAGCGACTTTCAACAGGATCTTCATCTGGTAAACAGTGGGCAAATTTTTGTGAATGACCGTCGTATGAGCCCCGTCGCAGTTCGAATGTCTGCCACACGTGACACGCCATCCTTGCCTGGAATCGTCTTCAGCACTCGACCTAACTGCCATTTTAGTGGAGGCAGGTTATCGTCTTTGATGACGACGAGAGTGTCCTGCTTCAAGACGTCTGTGTTGTCGCGCCACTTGGATCGCGTCTGCAGGTCGGAGATGCATTCCTTCATCCAGTGGGACCAACAATGTTGTCTCATTTGCTCCACTCTTTGAAAGCGAGTGAGCCGAGATGTTTGTACGTCTTGTACGTCAAAGCAGGCCGGCGCTGTCAACGGACGGCCTATTAGAAAGTGTGCGGGAGTTAGGATGGCTTCAATCTGTGCTAATACTGTGCTCAACTCCTCGTAAGTAAGATGTGCGTTTCCTACAACACGGCGTAAATGATATTTACACGACTTCACCCCAGCCTCCCACAGACCACCAAAATGAGGAGCATACGGGACTATAAAATTAAATTAAATTTTGTGTGATGTAGCAAAATCTCGAATGTCTGTATGACACGAAGAAAGAAATTTGGCGAAATCGATCATAGCCCCAACAAAATTTCGACCATTGTCCGAGAAAATTTCCTCAGGCTTTCCGCGACGTGATAAAACCGCTTCAACGCGAGTATGTAAGCTTCGGATGTCAAATCTGTAACTAGTTCTAGATGAATAGCACGCGACACTAAACATACGAACAAGCAAATGTAACATTTTACAGTTTGAGCACCTCTGCCCTTGCGGTTAATCATAAGAATTGGCCCGGCGTAATCGACGCCACACCTTAAAACGGATGCGTGGGAGTAATTCTTTCAGAAGGTAAGTTTCCCATAATGGGAGTTAGCGTCTTGCCCTTCAATCGCGTGCATTTTACACAGTTATGCACTACCCTTCGCGCAAGATTGCGACCATTGATAGGCCACCAACTCTCGCGAATATTGTATAACAGAGCTTGCGAAGCTGCGTGTAATAATTTTGTGTGCTCGTGCTGGAACAGAAGTTGCGTAAAATGATGTTTTGAATTTAATAATACTGGGTGGCGTTTGTCGAATGAAAACTCCGTAGAATACTTCATCCGACCCCCGACACGCAGTAATTTGTTGCCATCGACAAATATACTGAGCTTACTCAGTTTGTGCTTAGGTTTTAGTGAAATTTTATTAATTAATTGATTGCACTCTTCAGGAAAGGATTCTAATTGTGATAGCCTGGCAAGTACCCTCCGCCTCGTTTATCTCATCGATACAAATTCTACCTGTGCGTTTATTAAATTTGTTTCGACAGTTGTGTGTAAAACGGAGCATGTACGAAGCCGCGCGCACCATGCGTGAGAATTGTGAAAATCTCGTGAAAGGGAAAAGCGATATTTTCTGTGAATCCGTAGCAGTGAAGTTAAACTGAACCTTAGGTTTGATTTCGGGCAGCTCGTCTGTATACACACTTCCACTTTGCGATATGTAAGTGTCGTATTCGTTATATAAGAAATTCGGTCCTGCCCACCAAGCTTCAGATTTGAGTAAATCGTCCAACCTAGCTCCGCGCGAAACCAAATCGGCTGGGTTATCCTTTCCGCGAACATGACGCCAAGGTAGATGTTTCGCTAGTTCATGTATTTCGGCAACTCGATTCTGCACAAACGTTTTCAACAGGTTGGGGCTCATGCGCAGCCAGCCCAACACTATCGTCGAGTCCGTCCAAAACACGGTGTGGTCGAATTCGCGGTTAAGGACTTAATTACCTTGTCATAAAGTCTAGTTCCGAGTAGTGCTCCACACAACTCCAATCGAGGTATACTGACGGGCTTTAAAGGTGCGACCTTCCCTTTGGAGCACAACAATCTAACCGACACGGAATCATCCATGTTAACGGTACGTATATATAGGCATGCACCATAGGCCGCCTGTGACGCGTCTGTGAAAATATGCAAAGATACGTGCTTATTAGTCCGGCTACCTATTACATAACGTGGAATACGTACTGTGTTAATTATAGATAACGCTTTGACGAACCGGTCCCAGGTCTGTGTGACGTCACCGGGTACTGGGTCGTCCCAGTCGATTTTAATAGCCACAAACGTTGTAACAAGATTTTAACTTGCATTATGCAAGGGCTAAGTAATCCTAACGGATCAAAATCTGCGATATGTGTGATAGTATAGTGCGTTTGGTAACTACCTTACCATCACGATCACTATAATCATACTGTGTGTTGAAATGAAATTCATCCGATGCGCTGAACCAACCTAAACCTAGTGTTTTAGAATTGTTCGTTGTGTTAGAGGAGAATTGCTTCAACTCATCGCATGAACCCACCAACGACTCATCGTCCGGTGTGAAATTAAAGATCCACTTTCTTAGTGAAAACAACCTGACTTTAGTGTGTTCGTGGTCTCGTTGCAGAGAAATATTAAACTCAATTTATCGTCATCGCCTGTCAATAAATCGTCAACGTAAAAATCTTGATTTATGATTCTCTGTACGTCCACATTGTTGCTTTCCTGTCCTAATTGCTTCAGACAGCGAACGCTCAAGAACGGCGCTGACGCAGTGCCGTACGTCACCGTCTTCAATCTGTACGTACTGAGGGGTTCTGAGGGCGAATCTCGCCAGAGTATAAGCTGTAGGTCTCGCTGCTCCTCAGCCACTAAACACTGGCGATACATTTTCTCGATATCGGCGCAGGCGACGTACCGATGCCCCCTGAAGCGTAACAGGATGCCCAATAAATCACCCTGAATCGCTGGACCAACACGCTGAAGGTCATTGAGCGATGCGCCCGATGTGGTCGGGGCGCTGGCATCAAAGACAACCCTCAACTTGGTCGTGGTGCTGTGTTCGCGAAACACACCGTGGTGTGGTAAAAAATAGTGCGGTGTACCGTGTGAAAGGACTTTAGTCATGTGCCCGAGGCTCTCGTACTCATGAATAAAGTCGCTGTACATTTTTTTATAAGTAGCAGACCGATGCAAGCGCCTTTCTAGTGCTAAAAAGCGTTTTTCAGCCTGAGCATATGAGTCGCCCAGGGTGTCAGGTGACTGTTTAAAAGGAATGGACACGCAGAACCTCCCGTCACCATTGCGTGTGGTGGTTTTGACGAAGTGATTCACGCATTCCTGCTCCTCATCAGTCTGTGTGACCTGAGCCCTAGGTATTTCTTCTAGTTCCCAAAACTGACGTAGTAGTTGGTCTGACGATTGTGTGAAATTACAAAGTACTTGGCTGTTATCAATGTGCGCTTTGTGATAAACAGGACCTGAAAGTATGAAACCTAGCTTTGTATTTTGTAAATAAGGACCATTAGGTAACCTTATTTTCTCGTGTGAAATTATTTTCCAAAATATATCAGCGCCAATCAAGATGTCGATGTCTCGATCATCTAAAACTGGGGGTCGGCTAACTGAATGTTACTAGGAATTGAAAATTGTTTATATGTAACATTATTCATGTTTGACATGACAGAAGAAATGTGTGGTAAAACTATACATTTTATTTGTGTGTGATAGGATTTATTCGTGATTTAACATCCAGTAAACAACTGTGTGTGCATTGCGTAACTGAGTTACCTACACCTCGAACTTCGTGAGTGGACTGTAATAATTTCGTGCGTAATAATTTTGAAAAGATTCTTTTACAAAACAACGCTGTGAACCAGAATCGAGTAATGCTCGTGCTAAATGGTAAACATTATTACTATCTGCTACTTCGACTAATGCGGTTGACAGCAGTACCGGCTCCAGTCTTTGTGTGATACTTGTTGCGAGCTTAGATTAAAAGAAATGTTGTTATTATGCGCGTGACCGTTGACTGAATGGGAAGGGGATGCGCGGAACTGCGGAAGTTGCAGAGGGCGTGGTCACGCCTCGGTTCGCAGCCAGTGATGCCGCGGGCGCATGGGCAGTATTTAATGACGCGTGATTGATGGCTACCGTATGTAGGTCATCACAGTGAATCAGTGTGTTGTGTTTTTATTACACCTTTGCACGGGCCGTAAATACATGCATGTACAGCATGACCAGTACGCAGACAGTTCTCGCATAGTCCCTTATCACGTATAACCTTCATTCTAGCATCTAAATCAGCCTGAAGAAATTTAACGCAGGAATAAATAGGGTGATTTGATTTGCACATGTAACAAGTGTACCTTGACCTTGACTTAACTCGATCGTGCGTGTGTGGCTTGTCGGTAGAAACATAACAGTGAGACTTCTGTTTGTGACTTGAAGTGGATTTCTTAAAGTCAGCTGTGGTTGTGTCTTTGTTGTGTGATACCTGCAATGATTCTAGCATGTCTGCGCGACCTTGGAGGAACGATAACAAGTCAGTTAATTTTATTTTAAACTTTCTATCATTGGGATAAAGGTTACTTTTGTGTCGTTCCCACTCGCGTTCGGTACATTTGTCTAACTTAGACACGAGTAGGTATATAACCAACGTATCCCAAGTGTCCGTAGATTCTCCTAACATTTTTAACGCGCGCAAATTCTTGAGAGTGCAATCAATTAATTCCCTAATTAATGTATGCGATTCTTTGTTTAAAGATGTGGCGGTAAATAACGCCCTAACATGATTTTGAATTAGTAAACGATCGTTATCGTATCTGTTCAATAGAAGCTCCCATGCAACTACATAGTTATTAGAAGTAAAATCTAGTGAATTAATAACTAATAGTGCACTGGAGCTTAGTGAACTTTTTAAATAGTGGAATTTTTGTATGTCACTAAGCTCCGTGGAATTATGAACAAGGGAAAGGTAGGCATCTCGATAATTAATCCAGCTGTCGTAAGACCCTGAGAACTCGGGCATAGGAATGGTCGGGAGTCGAACATTCTGGTAGCTACTTGTGTTACATATTTTAGCTAGAGAATTGACATCCTTAGCCAACAACGACTCGATGTGCGATTGTGCTTTGTAGTATAAATCCTCAAATAATTCGCGTTGTATTAACTGGTCATCCAAATTTGACTCCTGAACGCTTTCCTCAATAGAACTCTGGACGTCGTTAAATTCTTTAAACAGATCAATAACTGCTTTACTGCGTAATTTTAAATTTATAATATCACTTGCGGGTACATTATCTATATAAAGATTAAGATGGCTAGTAAATTTTGTGAGCCTTGCCTTAAGGATACCACGTTTTTTGATGAGGTTTCTGAGCACGTGCTCAGTCCGCTCATCAACCCCCCTGTAAGGGGACTTGTCGCGTTTATATTCGGGGTCTATGCTCATTTTGGTGATGTGTGGGTATAACTAAGGTGACTTACTTGTAATATGTGCGATGTCGGGCTTTGTGCAGGATGACGCGACAAATTGAACGTGCAGGTAGTGCTGGTTGCTGAAATTAATGTTGAGCACAGTATGAGACAAAGGAATTTGGTATAGGGGGTTGGAACAAAGAAGGCCGTACCGTGACGTGTGTGTTTCTCACAGTAGTGACACCTCCAGTTCTTGTGCCCTACGCGTGCCCGCTTCCTTTGTCCTGCCAGCGCCTTCCAGTAGGTAGACAGGATGATGTGGCAATTTCTTCCAACGGTGCTGCTTCTCGAAAGACGTCCACGTGGAAGATGGACCAATATTTGTCTTCGAAAGGACCAGTATCCGTTGAGATGGACCAATATTTGTCTTCGAAAGGACCAGTATCCGTTGAGATGGACCAATATTTGTCTTCGAAAGGACCAGTATCCGTTGAGATGGACCAATATTTGTCTTCGAAAGGACCAGTATCCGTTGAGATGGACCAATATTTGTCTTCGAAAGGACCAGTATCCGTTGAGATGGACCAATATTTGTCTTCGAAAGGACCAGTATCCGTTGAGATGGACCAATATTCGGCTCGTAAGGACCAGTATGTCGAGTCCCTTGTGCGTTGGATCGACACGTAGACAAGTGGTGTGAAATAACAACTGCTACTTTCCTGCTACCAAATGCGTGTACTTCGTTTACAGTTTGACAAGCAAGTGAATTTTAAAATGTGTTCTTCGTCCTGCCCAACGGTGGGGTTGCGGTCGTGGTCGTGGTGCGTTCCGATTGGTCGACCGATCTTCCAATAGAACCAATCCTGTTTTCAGAGTGTTTGCGATGTCCTCACTAGAGGGCACCAGTGGTACCAATACTGAACAAGATATTTATTAAAAAGAAACTTTAAAAATAAAATCATATATGTACTTAGTCTATTTCAATTTAAATAAACACTAAAATTTATAAGAACGTAATCATGTTTGATGTGTCATAGTACTTAGTAAACTCATAATTTTGTTCTGATAATGTAGTTATGCACCTGTTGGCTAATTTATCGGTTTTGTGTCTAATTGTTTTCTATTTTCCCATGTAACTACGTGATTAAATTTAGCTGTTGTGTATACTATTATAAACAAATAAAAATAGAAAAAATATAACATCGTAATTACCTTTGTTCATGTAAGTAGACTCTGTTGAGTCAATAAAGTCAACGGATGAATATTTCTTTCCAATTGGCACTTTATGAGACTTAATAGGCGATTGATCAAGGGAATCGCAAGAGTTCAGAAGCCAGCGTGCAGACTGATTTTTGTGCTTGCTCTTTTGCGTTTGTTGAGTGTGTTGTGTGTAGCTTTGGTGATTGTTGAATGAGTGTGATCTTTTGTGACTGCTGAGGCCAGATGTCAGCTCGTCACTGTTGTCGCCGATGGCCATCTGCCGAGAAGTCAAACAATTAGAAATGTAACTAGCTAGATGAAAGTAATACACGCTTTTATATTCTCTAACAAAAAATAACTGCAATTAGACTGTGTTCATACAGCGATCGAAAGCATAGAGGGTTTACATAATGGTTTCTTGAACCCACGTACTTTTTTATCACTAAATAGCTTCTATAAATTCCGCTAGGGTATACTTATATGTAATGTCTAAAGATAAAAGGTGGAAAATACCAAAGCTTCAAATTACGTGGCCCCTAGATCCATTGGTTTGAAGACTATTTGCAAATAGTTGCTATTATGCAACTCTAACAAGAGCAAATAGTATTATACTTTCACGCAACAATGTGGGGTACAAACGGTATGTGGTCATAAAGCTTTCCATGCACTCCCTTAAAGTTTGTTAGTGTATGACATCTACTTGCAGTGATTTTTTTAGTTAGTATGATGAATAAACACAGGCAAGGATGATCGAGTAAAGCACTGCAATATCGGGGATACTCTAATGACAGTATTAATCTAGTGGTTACAAAACTGAAAACCGGTGGTACACAAAACAGTATCTCTTTACAAAAAAATAATCCTTGCCTGAGTCGGTGACCACGGTAATGGGTAATTTGGCTTTCATCCACCAATGGGCGTATAAATCTGAACGGTACACGACGAAGCCGCTCTGAGCCTCCGTCAAAACTTTTTGAGACTTCAGTAAATCCTCACTCCGTGATCTAGTCTTACGTGTAATATCGTCTTTAGATCGATTTTCTTTGTTAAAAACATCGCATTTTCGTTGCAAATTTTCACGAGACGGTCTACTGGGCGGTTGGTGTTTATTTTCTTCAGGTTTTTCTCTGTATATACGCATGTGATAATGCAGACTGGGCTTGTTACGTTCAGTTATATTTAACGTACTCCACTGACAAGGTACAGGCTGGCGTACGTTCTTTGGATTCTCCAGATGGGTACTGGGTTTTCTATATATCCTCGGTGGCACTTCCGGTTTGAGTTTTATTTCTGGCACATATCGTTCAATGTTCCTTCTTATAGACGTGCGTTTTATTTGAGGAGTGGACACTGGCGAATTTCCCAAGAAAGTGGATGTGACAAAAGTATTGGACGAATCCATTACGTCTAGACTAGTTTCAGACGTTACACTTGTAACACAAGATGTTCTTGCAGTGGAGCCAAAAGGCGATGTGCATCTGCATTGGTCTTCAAAAGCGGCAGCCTCGATTTCAGACAGTGTTAACTTTCTGTGATTTATATGAAAATTATCCTTGGTTACGTTCGCCTTGCTTTGACCGTCAGAGTCGTTGCCGCCCGTGCTTGTATATTCGGGCATGTTTAATTCAGGAGAAGCTAAGTTACAACTGCCTGCGACACCCGAGTCTGATGATCGGGGACTAGGGCAAAGCGATCTGTTACAACACTCACATTTCTTAGTATTTTTCCGCGTCTCCGATTGAGAACTCATTCTTTGCATGTGTGAATCATTTTTCTTTAGATTCTCAGTTTCAACCATTGACCTAGATACTGAACGGCGAATTTTTTTATCAGAATTTAAAGAGTGCTTTCTAAAAGGCACATTTGTGTTGAGATTCATGTTAATAACTTTTAAATCATCTTCATTATTCCGAAACATCGGGGTGGGTCTATGATAATAGATCCAACTAGACTAACCCGATCAAATTTGGGCGACGGCGGTTCAAGATCTTGAAGTAAATTGGATACAGTATCGTTGTTATCAACATGGTCACGGGAATACCTTTCCTCTGTAGATTTCCATAGTTTCTGAACATTTTCATTCTTAGCGCTACAATTTGGAAAACTACGTCTTGTTGGTATAAAATCAGACTCATCATTTGCTAGTGTCTCGATTTGTCTATTCTGATCCATATTAACTAAATCTTCGCAAGCCATATACGACCTAACGTCGAAACTAGAATTTTCGTTACTATGGGAATGTTGGAAAGGTGAATGCAAGCTGTTTTCAAACCCTGGAGGAATTCGTAAGCCAGTATCCGGTAAAAATAAATTCTTAATACAGTCGCCTTTTATGTATGGCTGCGTCACGTCTAATTGCATGTCTGTGGACGTGTCAAAATAGCGAACGTAACCGAAGTTACTTCCGCAGCTGCTACATGAGGACGATATAGTCCTAGGACTAGGCGAATCCAAGGCGTTTTGACGCATCATTTTTGAATCATTAATATCAGCATCAGTACAACTTGAATTTGAATACGTCTCCGTTGTATCTGTCTCCTCCCTATCGCTATCATCTGAATTTCTATCACTATCAGAGCAGTCAGTTTCTGTGCCAATAGTTCCATCATTTTCGATCTTCAATCTTATGTGATTTTTGTGTCTTCGCCTAACAGGTAGACCTGTCAGTTCGAATGCCTTGGCCCAAGTTCTTTCGTGCAACAGTTTCCTTAACATTTGCCTGGTGATAACCTTTTTTTTAACTAAGCGTGCAAAGTATTTCGTAAGGGAATAGTACGGCGATGCAGAGGGATAGCTAGGCGGCGGCAATGTCACATGATAGAGACTGCGGCGACTAGAATTGATGCTAGATAATGCCCCTTCTGAAGGAGATCGGGTGAGCTATGTAAGAAATTTTAAAATATATTGCAATATTCATAATATATGTATAATATTAATAAGTAATAGAATTTTAGGGTATTTTGTAAACTTACTTGAGGTAGCGACTGCGGCTGGCCTGGTTCATGAGAAGGACTGCTTGTGTTAGAATGTTTCTGGAGTAAGCTAACCCAGTTATCAGCTTCTGCTCTGGTCTGACAAACTGCTACTATTGTATCTATCATAGGGCCACTTATTTCAAATGCATTTTTTCTTGTATCAGTATCATCAAGTTTACAAACTGTAATACCGGTTAATGGAAGACAACCCTGAAAAATATCAAATCATTTTTACAATCTAATAAGAATGATGTATGCCTCAAATTTCTACAAACTTGGCTTTTAGCAAGCAGTGTATATTACTTTTATTTGTAATAAATGTTGACACAATTGTATATTGACTAAATGTGGGACATACTATGAGAAGACTTAATATTACTGACAGATGAGCAATTGATGCATGCATTTTTCAAATATATTTGTTTTTTTAAACAATATTATGTTTCAACAAATAATATACATTTTGCAAACCTCGTATACAAATGCTGATACTCTTTTACTGACAGATAGCAAAAGTAAAGCAGAAGGGAACAGCACTAAGTATCTATCCTGGTGTGAAGGTCCTACAGCAACACTTCCCATATGCAATACATCTCCAAGGGAGGTTAGTTCACCACCAGGCCATCCGCGCACCTCACCCGTTACCACTTGGAGCTCTAATTCTTTTTGACGTCTTAACGCAGCGCAGCCACCCTAAAACAACAAATATTTATTTAAAGAGAAATTAAAGGAATGGCATGAATTGAATGAAACTCATTGCAAACACATAAGGAAGGCACATAACATGTTTTATTTAATACTAATGTTTATTCTACACAAAGATAAAAATATACATACTGCAATATCCTTATAGACAACAGATGCTCTATGTGTATCACCTCTATCTGGATGAGCCTCATGAACGTGCCTTGCTAACTCTTGTAACATGGCTGGATACTTCCCGAGGCGACGGAATGGTTTTGATAAGCCAGCTGTTAGCACCAGAACTCCAGGACATACTGCACCTGCATTCTCCATCCAAGTATTTAACTCTTCTCTAAAGAAATGTTTAAAAAAAATTATTTAACAATTTACTATATATTATTCAGTGTGGCAACATTATTCTATACATACTTATATTTGTCAAGTATGCACACAGCTTTGGGATGACCAGCACAGTAAGTTTGATGAACAGCTTTAATCTTAGGTGCCCATTGAAGAAATAGTCCCCCTACTCTTTGGTCAGGTCCTGTTTTTGTTGCACATTCTTCAAGTAGGACTAAAAACTGCTCATGAGTTTGCAACACCTCATTGATGTTTCCTGTCAGTTGTTTGAACTCATCCTTTGTTAGCCTAAAATAAATATGAATATTTAGTATAGAATTTAAAATGATTTGTAGGAAAATCAAAATAAAAACTTATGTAAATACATATTTAAGGTTTAATGCAATTCTATCCATTTAATCCTCAGCACTGGATAGATGAAATACTGGTACATATAATTTATGTCTTTATGGTTAACATTAATCATGAGAATATAGATATGGTTTTCATTGGTTGGAGTGAAATATGCTATAAATATTTAAATTAATTAATTCAAAAAGAAATATCAAATCTTACATTTCACTTTTCTCTAATGGTTGTAAAAAATTGTTGACAAGACCTTGCATTTCAGCAACATGGGCCTTCTCAGAATCAATAATATCTTTGAGAACAACATTTCTAAATGCTTGAATTTCTGATGCTGCTCTTATAGGTGATGTAGTTAATGAACCTGAAGGTTCTGGAACAATGAAATCATTTTATACAAAAATCAAAAACACAAATAACTATTTTCTTTTCTCTCAAAACTACCCTTGACTATTACAACATGGAACATGTTGATATCAGGACAATATTAAGTTAAGCTTCAAAATTAACAGAATGAATGTGTTATTGTAATTGTTTAGGGCAAAAAAAATGTTTTAAGATTTTTTACTTGCAACTTAGGCTGTTACAGTTTATATATTAATAAAAATCTATTAAATATATGTATAAATATTACTGCTTTTATTGGAATCTGCTCCCCTCTCTACCCTTGAAGTACATACTTTCCAAAATGAATCATCAAAATTTTTTGGTGTGATATTGAGTTATTCATCCATTTGTCACCCACATACTTATGCATATTTAAAACTCATATGGTTTTCTCATTGATGCCATCATCAGAATTGGATCAAATTGTAATGTTGTCCAACATGGGAAGCACTAACATTCAAGTAAAATTAAGTATAAAGTAATAAGTATTATCAAAATCGGTTGACCAAGATGAAAGTTATGAGGTAATGAACATAATAAAAACAGACAAATTGAGAACCTCTTCTTTTGAAGATGGTTGGAAAATGGTACCTTTGTGTTCAGTAACATAGTTACTTGGGAACCATCCTGTTGTTTCGCCCAGTGTACCTTCCCACCATCCACCCTCTTCCCTTTGTGTAACTGTGATAATGTCACCCTTCTTGAAGCATAGCTCATCATTATTTTTTCCTTTAAAGGAATAGATTGCTTTAACCAAGCAATTTTCACTTGACATCTTGTTTGTACTCTAATATCATGTTGCCTGAAAATGCATATAAGTAGCACATCTTAAATTTAATAAATAATAAGCACTAAATACTAAACCACTCAACTAATTATTTTCTTGTTACACTGTTCTTGTCAATTATTACACATTTGAACATTTTTGATATATTGTATGCACTTATTACTAATCCGGTACGGTTAATCGTTTCTAGAAGCTTTTATATATTTTTTTAAGTAAAAGAGGAAACACATTCCAAACATGGATATCAAGAATAGATGTTTAAGAATTGGATTAGTTTTAATTCATATAGATAAAACCAAAACAACATATATGCGTATTTAACCTTAATAGGCTACAAGTACACGGAGGACAGCTTGGAATTTCAGTAAAATTTCTACGTACAAAACGAATTATAATTATATCCGCTTCTCTCACGGTCTTCCAAAAATAAATATCACAGACTATGGTTAAAATAAAGTGCAGACAGACGGTACAGATGATGCACATATATACAATAATTGACATTAGGTCTAGGTAGTAGCTACCTAATAATAAAGCTCCACAAAATCATTAAATTAAAACATTGATCAATGTAACAAGCTAGGGAATTATCTATCTCAGCAAAGCTACCTATATCAACAGTTCGTCTTGGGCATTCAGAATGCTATCATGCCTAGAGTGAAAAGTAAAGTTAGTTCTTCGGGCTAAACTCAAATTAGAGATTCAGCTTGATCATGTGAAGCCATTTGGCTAAAAGTGACAAAATGCAATTAAAATATCTAATATAGTAGAAACAAACATATAACAAGCAAATTCTTCGTGTAATTCTTAAGATTTGGACTTTAGTTACAGAATTACGAACATACGAACACGAATACGAATTACAGCCCTTAGAAGCAGCAGTAAAAAGTTGCTATCGTTATAGTTATAGCAAAATGTTATTAAATCTTGCATAAATTATTACGTCTGTCATCTAATAGTGTATTTATTTATTGACATTTGTATTTAGCCAATGTATCTATTCCTAGTTGTCATTTGGTTGTCAATTTCCGTTTCGATTTGTTGTAATATTGTGAACGTATTTACATAAAAGAGTATTTACATTTCTCTGTTGCACAATACCTTTCACTGTAATTTAATTCTTCAAATTTTACTACCAAGTGGAAATCTGCAATAAATAATATGTAGATGTTATGCATTGATGATGTTTTATTGTTCTATCGGTATAGAAAAATAGATGAATGGAAAATATATAAATGGAAAGCTTTTATGGACATGCATTACTCCTCGTCCTCCGCTTCATGATTTCTGAATAAAAATTTTTCAATAAGAAAAAATTATCGAAATATGTGACGCTTCCTCATAAATTTAAAAATGGATCGCACACTTGAAGACACTTTATACCAAGTTATACTTATTGAAGACCAAGATGCTATTATTCATCTTGTTACTCAAGGTATAACAAGTTGTTGGTTTGGAATATCTAATTTTAAATAAATTTTCTCAATTTCAACAAATTTTCTGCACAGGTGCTAATCCAAATAAAATAACTCGTCATGGAAAAACATGCCTAGGAGAAGCAGCTAAACTTGGCAGTATTAATGCTGTAAAACTACTTATTGACGCTACCCTTGCTAATAAAACTGCATCCCAAGAGAGTATTTCAAAGAAGCGGAATGTTAAGTGTCACAAAAGAAAGTTGAAATGTAGCAGCCAGTATAGTGAAACTGTAGTTAAATGCAAAAACTACAGTGACCGCTCAAACAGGGAAAGTCAATTGAAACACACTGCAAATACTGAACCAGAAATTCAAGAATGTTCTAATTTTAATAACAATCGGGGCTATTTTGTTTTTGTACATAGTGATGGATCTAGCAGTGATGAGAGTAAAATTAGTTTGAGATCACCAGGTACACCACCAGCCTTGCCAATATCTCCACAGATTGATTTAGAGTGGGATGAAGATATAGGAAATGTTGCACCAACTACCACAGAAGATGAAACTTGGTCTTCAATGTATAAGTAAGTAATAGTAAAATGTTTTACTCTTATTGTATTAACAAATATTGACATACATAGACAGATTTCATTTTGGAAGATACTAATAATATATTATTTTCCAGAATCTTAACAAATTTGTTTGTCCCATTGTATACATTACAATATATTTTGTAATGGTATAAAAAAGTAGAAACTCTAAAGTAAATAAAAACTTACTGCCTATATATGATACTGTGATTGATGGGCACAACCCTTGTACCAAACCTACAGTACTATGCAACTTGAGACAAAAAAATCTACTACAGTATAGAAAGACATTTGATATTTCTTTCAGATGGTATGCTGCTATTCTGGAGTGTACTGGTGCAGCTATTGCATCTGCGTCAGTAGTAACTAATGGTATTGACCAACAAGATGCCTTTATGAGAACAGCTTTGCATTATGCTGTAGAACAAGGCAATGTTGCCATTGTTAAGTTATTGATTGATGCCGGTAAGTGTAATTAATTTTATTGTCTGCTATATATTTTGAAGAAAAGCTAAGGGTAAATAGAATATTTTTTGTGTTCCTGTTTGGCCTTGTTTTTTTTTTAGGACGAACTAACACTGTTCTTTTAACTTTTACTGCTTCGCCAGACAGATTTGACCTTGTCTTACATTACACTTAATTCTTAAATAAAAGATAATTATAAATTAATAAAACATTATTTTTATAGGATGTAAAGTAGAAGTTACAGCTGGAGATGGTCTAACCCCTCTGCATATAGCAATTATGAAGAACCAAACTGAAATTGCCCAATTGCTAATTGGTGCAGGAAGTAATGTCAATTACAAGACACATGAAAAGATGACACCCTTACATTTTGCAGCATCTCGTGGATTCATTGAACTGGTATTTAAAACAATTACAAAAAGTCCAACAGTAATACAGTCACTGTGGCAGCCTCTGCTGTTATATAATAGGCTTGAATGAAAATCGACTATGAACTGTGACCACACTGTATTTTTTTATGGGGTGTACACTAGCGCTTGCTACTTGTATAGTGTATAAATGTTGGTTTTCATTCCATTGAATTCTTACTCACGCACCCATGAACTCATTGCAAAAACTTGTTGTTTTGACTAGTGACAAGGTTGCAGTTGTTTCATCTGTGCTATCATGACATAGACATATAGACTGGAACACATGTATCTGTCAATTTCCATACTATGGAAAAGACAGACATGATATGTTAAGATGTATGTTTTATTGTTAAAGGTAAAAATATTGGTGAATAACGGAGCCTATGTTGAGGCTAGGGACACAAGTGAACGAACTGCATTGTATTTAGCAGCTGGAAGAGGCCATGCCCATGTTGTAACATTCCTTGCATCTGTTGGCTCTAATGTTAATGGTGAAGAAATACATGGTAAGATTTTACGAAAGTGACACTAATTCCACCTATTATAATTTTGTAAAGCTATCGGTAACTGTTTTTCATATGTATATTATACTTCAATTTATTTAATTGTTAAATGTTTCAGGTTATACTCCGCTTTGTGAAGCAGTTTGGCAGAAATATACTCATGTCGTAGAAGTTTTACTCAGGTCTGGTGCCCGCGTAACTCATTGTCATAAACTCTTGCATAATGCCATCATACAGCGTCAGGTACTATTATCGTCTTAATTTTTATCATTGAAAATAGTGTAAATTGGAATGCAGCTCACTTGATAAATTATCACCACACTTACTGCTCTAAACATGGCAACATAATTTACGTCCGGAATTCTGCGGCGTGATGGTACATTCAAAATCGTACCGGCCTATATACGATAGCAGAAGATGCTGTTTAGTGATTTAACCTAAAGTATTCATTTGATGAATCCTGAAGGTGCCGTGAAATGTAATGTCAACTTTTCGTGTTTTGTAGTTGGACAAGTACAATTGGAGTTTTTCAGTTTGGTTATTCATAATTAATACTTGTAAAGAGGTTACATTATTGCCAGAAATTATTTTACATTATAAAAACTACAACACTGTATGAAATTTTTTTCACTTCTCTATAATTTTTATTGCTTTTATTTAATATTGCTGGGCTCGTAAAAGAGTGTTTACAAGAACTTTGTCGTTTTATTTTCGATAGCAGTAAACTAATTATTAGTTTATTTAGGAGGAGATTGTGAGGATGCTCTCGAACTTAGGAGGCGGGATAAATTTGCATAACGATAATGGTGACACTCCTCTACTATTAGCAGCCAGTCTATCGCAGCCTAATATTGCACATATCTTACTACGCAAAGGTAAACTGTTTTATAAGCTACGTTCTTTGAAATATTTCGTTTTAACATAGTTTATATCGACAAAAAAAATTTGCACTATAGAGAAAATTATAAATAAAGTATAAATACTACTGACTTTATAATATTCATAGTTTTAAACGACTAACAGATTTAAAATCACCAGTAGCACAATGTGAACTAAAAATAATTTTAATAAACAATTCCTGCAAATATTGCAGTACCTATAAGCACAGCCATTTCAAAACTCAGTAAAATTGTAAAAGCTTTCCGAATAACAACGACAATTATTCTTAGCTGACTTCTGTGTCCCTTTAAAAAAAAGGACCCATTTAGTCTTTATATTTTTTTACGTACACTCAAAACGTCGTCATTTAAAAACCGTTAGAAAATGCTTTTAATTAATTAATTTATTTATTTATATAAATCAACAAAAATTATAACACCATTACAGATAATAGCAATATGATGTTGTAAAAACTTAGTAAAATATATATTATTAAAATTAAAACAAATAAAAGCTGCTTGATGTATTGACAATTATATATAAATATAGAATATTGGTAAAAGATAATCTAAGACTATATAAGAAATCCACAAACGACAACAATAACGAATACATATCAATGAAAGACGGCATTAGCGTAGCGTAAAGTAGTGCGTAGTGTGTTTAACGTTTGATTCGATTTGAAGTTGGTTTTGGTTTTACTCTTAGATGTACTTGTTACATGCAACGTTTCTTTCCAGGGGCCAATGTGAATTGCACGAACAGCATAACCGGCGCCAATGCCCTCCATGTTGCCGTTGAAAATATTGAATGTCCGAAAGTGTTCGAAGAGTTGCTTGTGTGTTTGTCGCAATATAATATAGACATGAACGCAACCGCACTCACAGGCGATACAGCACTAAACAGGGCATTACTACTTCAAAAGTAAGACTATTTGTTATTGTACACAGTACATTTGCTCATTAAACATCATAGTCGAATGGTTTGGGTATTTGATCTATGCGATTGCGTTCTTTAGAAGAGATCTCGCAATCTGATGTTAACTCCTTGAAGTAGGTGTAGTTGACTTCCTCTGTCGTCTGCTAAAGTGGACCTGGGAAGGAGGCGACGTCGGTTGGCCCGTGTCGCCTTGCACTGCGAGGGCACAGGGGGAGGATTTAACCTCCCCCCGGGACGTACTCTCCGAGAGCACAGAGCAAGGTGGCTCCGGTGCGTTCCACTGGATATCCCGGAGCCTCTCACCATGCACCGAGGAAGGACCCCGGGGGGTTTTAGTTTTTAAATTTCAATCACCTCACGAAATGTTTTGGGAGGATTTGTTGTTGTTGAAGAATGATTACAGACAGAAAACTGATGTTATCTAAAATTCACAATCAATCCTGGTACAGTCTGCATCTTGTAGTCAATCTTTTATTCAATACATTCTTGTTTAAATAAGGAATCATTCTTTATTTTTTATTATTTATCTATTAATTATTTTTGCACAAAATGAAAGTAGACAAAAATATTTAATTTATTTAATACTCAGTTAAGTCGGATATTTATAACCATACTGTTTTTATTTTCAGGAATTTTGCCGCGGTTTTACTCATACGATATGGAGCTGAAGTGAACGCTTGCGATCTGCATTCTTGCGGTTTGGATAACTTGTCAATTGCAAGCAGGAGAGAGTCACCCCATTTAGCCGCCATGCTAATCAAAGCTGGTCATTACATGACTACCCCAGAGGCCAGCTCAGTTCACAATCCTAGATTAGGAAACACAGCGAAATGGCTACTGAACGCGTGCAAAGAGCCGTTGGCGCTGTTAGATGTTTGTAGAATTAGTATACGGCGTTCGTGTCACAATTCAAACTTAGTTGCTTATATTTCAAGATTACCATTACCTAAGAGCTTGAAGAGGTTCCTTATGATGGAAGATGAATGTACATACGTACTTAATCATGTAGATTGATGGCAAATAACTTATGTTAAGTGTCAATAATATTTATCACTACTGAAATGTAATTTGGTAAATATATAATATTAATAGAAAATATAGTAGTATTGTTCTAATCCATAAGGACATTAAAATGCGTAAAAGTACTAGGAATCCATTTGTCTAGAGGGCGCGCTGTAGGATCTGCGCTCGCTGCCGCACAGCGATGTCAGGATTATTTGTCATTACTATATGCATGCAAGCGCATACTATCGGCAACTATGCCACGTCTGACATTACGTCATGTAAAACAAGTCACTACAATCTTAATTTCTTGTTTCCCTTGACATCTTATCAAGCATAAAGGAAGCTACAATGACATATCTAATTAGAGACTGTTTTTTTTTACCTAAGATGTTCCTAATCAAAATTTCAGTTTTATTGACAAACAATCAAGTTTTAGTGCAAGTCATCACATAAAAATCCTTTTGCCATTATAATATTACTGTCAGTGGGGCGCAGGCCCTGAATTCGGTTTGCACTCTAAAACGCCTATTCCATTGGTGGTCAGATCACTGTCACTTGTCTTCTTCAAGAATTATGTTGGTAACTTTTTACAAATTATTTATTACAATTTTTTTGTGACGATCTTATACACCATGAAAATGTTGGCTAACTTAGCTTATAGTTTAATAATTATGAGCCCCTGGCCAACATGGGTGGTTTGGGAAGGCAGTAACCAGATCGGACTAAGTATGGTGCCTTGGGAGAGCGCAATCTCCGAGTAATATAGACTAATAAAGCCTAAGGATATCACATTGTGTGTGTGGTTCAATAATATACATATAATGTTTGTTATGTTTTATTAAAAGATCAAATACATAAAGATACAATATCTAGTACAAAGGTGTACATTAGTGGTAAATATAGAACTTTTAGAATGAAAATCTATTCTTAGTGATATTTTTATTTTATTAAAATAAATGTATACTTAATATAATAATTTATCTTTAAATGTGTCTAATATATTAAGAGTAAAAAATACATCAATATTAATTGAAATGATGCACTAATGTTCTATTGAATTGCAACACTAGAGCAAATATACAAACTTGATCTCAATAATGTTTTATATTTTTATTATTATGGATTACCTTATAATTAAATAACACGTAACATAATAAGATATAATGAAAAAATATCTTCGTCCTTGTATCCCAACCCCGGGTAAGCTGTCAAGAGTTGATTGAGGAAGTGCAAGCCCCAATTTTTTTTTCACCAAGAACACTTTATTACAGGATTTTTTTTTATAAATGCGGTAAATTCATTGGTATAAGCCGGTTGGGGTTCAAACAACTGACATGAACATCCGTCAAACACAAAGCCATTTCGCTGTTAATATAAAATAATATGTAAATAAATTACTTACGCACAAATAACATGAATGAATGGAACAAGATCATTCTAAAACACTCTTTGGTTTTTAATGACGCATTAGAATATCACGAGAGTCCAAGAATATTTTGAAAATTGCATTTCTTGAATGTCTTAAAACTTAATAGAACAGAAAAATTATTTCAAAAAAATAAAGTGGTCTCTCTGCTCTTTTTACAAAACAAACAATTTCAATCATGCATTATATTAATCTGATTCATATTAATGAATTAACCTCTGTTCTTCCCTATAGTGAATTACTTCATTATTCATAAAACTATTACTGCCAGTAAGTGGGATAGAAGTATGTTCATTCTCATACTATGTATTCATTAGTCAAAAGAGTTGATCTTGAACTTTTTTATTATATAAGATCTATATATTTTGTAGATCTTTCGCAGAAGATGTCATATTTCATTTATAAAACAGTCCTTACAATTAATATGAATATACAATCATGGAACTTGTAGTTTTTTTTTCTCTGTCTTAATATGTTAAGTTCTTTTGTTATTTGTAACTTAATAATTTAACCTGAAGATGGAGAAATTGCTAGATTACCTTTATTATCTCTTATGTTAGTTATGAGTGGACAAGCTTCAGTTATTATTTTGACTAAATCATACTTTTTGTTTCGGATCGCTTTGTGAAGTGCTGTCTCTCCATCAATATCTTGTTTGTCAATACAAGCTCCGGATTGAATAAGAAACTTTACTGCTATTGAATTCCCTGAAATTATTTTTATTTAGTTAAAAGGTAGAAATATACATAATCTTTGACTGTGAGTGCACATGTATCAATGATAAGACACCTGGGAACATTCAAAACGGAATATTCAAGACATCTTCCAAATTACTGTGGAAGAAAAATATTAGGTTTTCAGCCACTTGACCCACTAAACAAAATTCAGTTTAATAAATTCCACTGTATCTTGGTTAGTTATGGTATTTTGAGCAGTTGACCTATTTATCCAAAGCTATCACTGTTAAAATGGCTAAAGCTAAAGCATACTTTAATGATGCAAATAATAAATCAGTTAAGGATTGGGAAGTGAGAACAGCCAGTTATAAATACCTTTGGAACCTACTGGAAAAAGTAAAATCATGGATCAACTTGTCTATAGCAGAGGAATGACAGACACTACTATCACAGGAGAAAATCTAAGATAAGAGAATGTGGAGATAATATCCAATATTTGTAGTTTCCAATTTTTACGTTTTCTTGAATGTTTGTTAGATTTAAATGTTTGAATATACATATTTTGTAATTAAATAAAATTTTTCTTTAATGTAAAAAGAAGCATTTATTCCCTGTTAGCCTAAAGGCTTTTAGAATTTTATCAGTCTGTGAGGAGCCAAATTAACAAGAATCGTCAGCCTGATTGAAATTTATTTGCATATGTTTTCATATCCACCTCTTCTACGAAAATATACAGGGTATCAGGAGACCGCTAACGAAAACAGACAATAGAACTAATGACACCTTTGAAACTTATAACAAATTTTGTGGTCTTTTGTTGTGTGAAAATGATATCAGTAAAGTAAAATATTATCATTGATAAGTATGTTATTTATCAGTTTGAAATGTTTTACTACCTAGAGTAATAATCTCTTCTCTACCTTATAAATGTTCTATAATTATATAGTACTTTAAAGTGTGTACTTTAAAATTGAATCATTCTAGAAAGGATGAACTAACGGATCCTACTGGTCAAATTTGACCATTCATAATATTACTACTGTTACCAGATTTCAACAATTACATAAGATATATTATTGTCATAACTATTTTCATGAACATCAATGCATGTACGCAATAGGACCAGAATATTTGGATTCAATGTTAAGATTGATAACAACACAAACAGGAAGTAATAGACACAACTAAATGGACAAAGTCATAAAGTTTAGTGTCTCAAATGAAAGAAATATCATTATTGTAGAAAAAAAACATAAATACCAGCTGCTGCAGCTTTATGCAGTGGAGTTGCCCTCCCGCTTGTTGTTTCAGCGTCTATGTATGCTCCATTTTTTAACAATATGTTACAGATATTGACATGCCCATTACGAGCTGCATAATGCAATGGACTGTAACCTGCATTGTCTGTGGTGTTTACAATTTCTTTGGCATTATTTGCTTTATTGATTAACATGATAACTCTTTCTTCATCTCCACTAAAAGCTAAATTGATATTTTAATTAAAGAATGATATTCATAACATTACACTATATACAGCAAACTTATATTTTTGGTGAATTACCTGCATTCCATAGTCCTCTTTCCCAATCCATTTCAGAAATAGTCTGACAAACTGATTTATTGGTTTGTTTGATAGAACAGGTTGCATGATTACATTCACTATTATGGTCCATTATAACAAAACTTATTTATGATGGTTTTAAAACTATTGGATGATGTGATATGATTAATTAGATATCTCGCTGTAATGTCCAGGTTATTTCTGTTTCTCCAGTGCTTGAAGTTATCTTGTATCCCAGTTGGCCTAAGGAGTTAAGCGCATTGAGGACATTTGTCTTGATAGTGACACCATTTACAACTCCTACTCCCGACCCAGGGAACTTGGCAGTTAATGCCCTTATTTCTTCTTGTCCTAGACCAAACACAGAGCTGTCATTGGCATACAAGGAACCTTTAACAGCAATATAAACAACACCATCTTCAGATAGTACATTACTCAAATTAGTTGTAGATGGACTCTGACTTCCTTTTGTGTCCATTGTTACAGTAAATGCAAACAAAATAAATTGGTAAGAAGAATAAAAGCTTAAACCTCGTCGTCTCTATTTGAGTGTTGGTAGTTTCCCATATGCATAGCCTCTTTACTGAAGTTTGTAATATTGTCTTGTTCCACAATAATCGAAGGTTCTGGCTCAGAAAACTCTTTTCTCATAGTCCACATATACTCATTATAATCTTGCTTCACTGCTGTTGAACTTGAAGCTACGACTTTATAGCCCAACACCTGTAAGATAGTAGTTAATAATCTTTGTTCTTAGCTCTAAAATTACACTGCACAATTGTGAATCACTCACTTCTAAGGCGCTGAGAATGACGCAAGGATGCTGTAGATAGACGATTGTGGAGTCATCACAATATCCTCCACATGCGAATCTTTTTAATTGTTCTATATCTCCGGCTACATGTAAATAGTTTTAATATCAAAAAACTAGGGTCTATTACAATTGTATTATAATACGCAATAGTTCTTAAAATGAGAACAGAGAGGAGATCAAATTGAACAAATACATGGTTACGGTGACACAATTTAACCATTTATTCTCTTTCTCATTTTCAGTATAATTAGATAAACAATGTATAATTTCTTTATCAACAACTACCTTTTAAGCCGGATACTAATACTCGCCAAGGGTTTTTATGCCCGTACGATGCAAGATTACCTCTAATCAAAATGTAGGGCATTGATTACGGATAATATTCACTTAACTTGTTACTGTACAAAATTATGAAGAAAAGATTTAAAGAACTTACAATAAAACCAAAGCAAGTTAACAGTAATAAATACGCACAATCGCCTAAAATCGAATCCTTGTTCTTATTTCTGATACTGACACTAATTATACTAATTATTTGAATTGATTATGTCGATGTTTCGAATGTGTCATGGATATGAATAGGGATGCCAATTTATCGAGAGGGAAAACTCACAGTAAATCTGCCTACGAATGATGAATCGATGTCTATGAAATAATACACAATATACATACAACAAATCAAACGATGTTTTTAAAATATTTGACTATTTGTTTTTAATCTTATGTAATTAAGGAGATTGCAAATTTTATTGCTAGTAATTGTTTTTACAATTCACATCTAATAATGTTATCGTTAACTTTTATGGATCACAAAGTGTTTTGCTATATCGATTTCTTTTTCTAAAATGCACTTTATTAAGAAAAGAGTAAGGCCTTTTATTATTTAACATATATGTTACAGTCTCATATTTGGGAACCCAGACTGCATCAGAAGCTTCTGATGCAGTCTGGGTGCTTACAAAGTTTGACAAAATGTCGTATGTCGTTCATTTACCTAAGTAGTAAGAAATATTTTTTAAGGTATGTTTCTCTTTATAAATTGCGTAATGTTTGATTAACTATGGTTTTTCTAAAATTTTCCACATCAATAAATACTTTTTATTATTTATAATAAATTATTTATATAAACTAACATCCACACTTTTATCACTACAAATAGGAGAGGTAAACACGCAAGTCTAGTTACGTATTTCTTTCACATCAGTTTTTCACAGAAGTAAATCCAAATAAATCTATGTCTATGTTCATATCAAAAATCTAATCTGTATATTCTATGGGACCTCGTTAAATCTGTAACAGTCTAAAATTTAATAACGCATTATATATTGATACTTTCACAGCATAAATTCATCCAAATGCAAATGATCGACGAACAAATAGTTTATAATGTTATTAATTATTAAGCAATCATAGATAAAATATATGAAAACACGTACAGTTAGAATATAAAGCAGGTGTTTGATGTATCAGCCTCAATGACCCGTCAAGATGTTTATGAAACTCGTTAATGGTTTCTTTAATAAGAAATTAAATATATTTATATACACTAAGAAACATCTGGTTTCTTAAAAATGAAATACGTGATACGTATTGAATGTTCTTGTGCAAAGCTTACTTTCCTTGCAATGAATTAAATATTCTATTATTAAGTCTCAAGGGAACGAGTAAAGTTTTCGCATAGCCAAATAAGACCCTGGACTCTTGCGTGAAGCTACAGTAGAGTTTTAAGCAAAATTTTACGTTTTCAAACAAACGAAACAAAAAAATTACTTCCACTCCTGCGATGTAAATTTGTACTTGTTCATAAGACTACCCAATCCACATCCATTTAAATGTACGTTAAAATATTTTGTTAACCAAAAATTAAACTAATTGGCTGGTAAAGGCAAGAAGACCAATAGAAGGCTAGCCCTTTTAACAGCTTTCACAATGTTTCATCAGAATGGAAACACTCCATTATATGACATACAGACACAGATGGGATAACACAGAAGTTGAGACAGTAGGAAACGTATTGTGCCAATGTTATTGAGATCTAAAAACTTAATCAATTAATCTTTAAACGATTATACAAATTCTAGTGATCTAGCCTTCAAAATGTTGAGAGACCAGCCACGATTTTTAAAATAACATACGCAACCCTAGAATGAATAAAGGATCCTTATTATTTCTGTTTATAGGCGAATAAATTTACAACATGCGTGGGGTGATATTGGTTTTGTTTCAATTCAATTGTGCGTAGAGTATACTTAGACAGCTGTTGATAGTTAAATGTAACAAAGAAATTTATAAAAATTTTACAGTAGATGCGGCTTCTATTTTTGTAAATCTAATATACTCGAAGTTAACTGTTATCTTGCGTTT
This sequence comes from Meandrusa payeni, assembly GCA_029286785.1. NCBI lineage: Eukaryota > Metazoa > Arthropoda > Insecta > Lepidoptera > Papilionidae > Meandrusa > Meandrusa payeni. The sequence continues at coordinate 9,012,293 of JAGSMX010000012.1, read as the reverse complement.
GACAAAATGGAATAAGAAAGAATAAAATAAAATTATCACAATTATGTCTCTCATATAGCTTGGTGGGCAGATTTCATTCTTTTTTTCATTCATTAAGAACTTTTTTTCATATTTTCTTATTACGGTTACCGTCGTATTTTTTACCATTGAAAACTACTGAAGTTATGACTTTTGATTTTGGTTTCAACTTATTAACCTTACATTGATAATCACGTATTGCATGTAAGGACAGGAACGGGTAGGATTTGTCGTCAAGCACTTGTTTAGAAAGCATAAAAAAATATACAATTTCCGACATAATTTACAAGTCACTTAATAAAATTTAACCTCCCTCTTAATAAAGTAGAATTATCTTTTATGCCTCTAAAATACACAAGACATACAATCTTATTTTAGGTAAAACGTAGATTAACATACTCTTAACTACATAAATTATTCTTTATTTTAAATTAGGCTTAGGTAAAGGTTCCAAGTTATTTCAAGGTATAGGTAAGATCTCTTATAGGGGTATGCTCTGACATTAAGTGCCTCTAAAACGAGAACCAATTATTGGTACAGTTTTATTGTAAGCCTAATCTTTTCTGTTACCATACCGACCTGTTAGTGAATTGCGTATTTCATTCTCATTCTTGATATTCTGTGTTTCACTGCTCTGTGGTAAAGCTTGTAAATCAAACGGCCTTTTGATCGTCAGTGAGAGACGTTTGGGCACTGCGTAAAGATGTAAAGAAGCACAATACATTTATTGAACAGTTTACGTACAGGTGAATCGTATTATTTCGTGTTACATTTTTATTTCATAGCATCAACCACATAACATCCATTAGTGATTTTTGAATTGATCACATTTTCACAATTTTTCACTAATATTTTTAACAATCATTGTAGATACCTGTACAGATTTGCACACTTTCCTTTGAGAACAAAACTCTCAATTTCTTGTTGCCTTTGGTGTTATTGTACGATCAGTTGCTTGGAAGGTAAGATGTAAGCTGAAATGTCTTCAAAAAACAACACCTAATCCATGATGCTAATGACGTCTAGTTCAAGTTGAATGACAAAAGTATTGTAGTTTAGTTAACGTTTTGTATTTCATAATTAAACATACATCATTGGCGTCATTCAAATAAACATAATATGTAGGACTAGTCAATGTTGTTTCTGATACATAGGTAAAATAAAATAACTTACAACCATCTTACGAAAATAAGGACTAATAGCGAATGTTAATGTGATAAAAGATCTGAAAACATATAATAATTAAATAAAATGTTATAATAGGTTGTCAAATATCTCCCTTCCGCCTTTTTGTCTTTTGAATTTCGCGGCTATGTACAAAGCGATACAGAGCTCGTATCTAGCAATACTATACATAATTTGAAAGGTCTTGACATAACCTACAAAACGACGCTATGCATAATTAGTTCGGATATTGCGTTCAACAGTTATAGACGTGTAAACATGAAGTTCACTAACGCCGAAATTCGCGCTATTTTAAAGTTTTCCTTCGTTAAAGGCAAATCGTTTTCGCTTGATATTGTCGTATGTGATCCATTTTTCGTCGCCAGTCACCATCCGCTTCAAGAATGGGTCGAGTTCGTTCCGTTTCAGCAGCATATCGCAGGCGTTGATTCGGTCCAGAAGGTTTTTTTGCGTCAAATCATGCGGCACCCAAACATCAAGCTTTTTTTTGTATCCAGCCTTCTGCAGATGGTTTAAAATGGTTTGGTGACTAACTCCCATCTCCTGGGCGATGTCACGAGATGCCACATGCCGGTCTAACTCGATGTAGTCCATGATTTGATCGGTATTTGTCGTCACAGGTCTTCCGCCGGCTGGCTTATCCATGGTGTCGTTTTCACCGGCTCTGAATCGTCGAAACCATTCCTCCGTGGTTCGAAGTGATAGAGTACCATCCCCAAAACACCATTAATCTCACGGAACGTTTCTCTAGCGGATTTGCCTTTAACGAAGGAAAACTTTAAAATAGCGCGAATTTCGGCGTTAGTGAACTTCATGTTTACACGTCTATAACTGTTGAACGCAATATCCAAACTAATTATGCATAGCGTCGTTTTGTAGGTTATGTCAAGACCTTTCAAATTATATATAGTATTGCTAGATACGAGCTCTGTAGCGCTTTGTACATAGCCGCGAAATTCAAAAGACAAAAAGGCGGAAGGGAGATATTTGACAACCTATATTTGGTTAACAAATGAAAACAAAATAAGTGAAGCGTACGTTATTTATAGTGGTAATTATATTGATTGACTGTTTTGGAACGATTATTTTTTGTTTTGGCTTATTTTAAGGTAGGCTTCTATAAATTCACCGGTATGAGATATGTATGAGCTCTTAGACTGTACAATCTTATCGTGCACTAACACTCTACTTTGAAAACTGAACACAAAAGTGCCAGGGAACCCTGTCTTGGACAATTACTCTGGGATTGTGACCCAAGAAGGTCGGACCACGGCATTGATAAAAATAAGGTTTTTAATTAAAACTAACAATACAAACATATTGTTTAAAATAATATGGAAAGGTAAAAGTTAATTGTTAATTAAAGATGTAAAATAAAATCACAAAACATATTAAAAGATAATAAGAGAGACAATACAATTACATATAATATATAAATAGTAGTATGTATAGACTTCCTTATTGATTCGACTGTTATTCTTTAAATTACACTTTTTTTACGGACTATACAGCGTTTTAAGATAAAATCCTTAAATGTTATTTAATTAAATTTAAGTGTTTTTCTATTTCTAGACTGTAACTGCCAAATGCATTTTATTTTGTACATAAATATATTAGTGACATCGTCGTAATTCTAGCGTGGTTCACAGTGATACCAATAAATATCCATTTGAACATTTTTTCCATCCATACGTGAGGAATGAATTCATCGCCATAGCACACTAAAGACAAATTTTAACAAGTTAGTTCTAGGCCACGAGTCTGCTAATGACATTTCATTGTCATTGTAACAAAAACCGTAATCGACTAATTTAATGTTTTTATACTGTAATAGCAACAACTTTAACAATATTGGAGTGTTAGTGGGATGCCATTGAAAAACCATAAGGAACAACAGAACTATCAGATTACTAAACGTAGCAAAAATCGACATCTGTGATGTCAATGAACGTTCATTTTGCCACGATTAGTTTAGCAGACTCGGGCCTGGTTAAATGCACCAATCTCTTCAGGGGAGTATCGACTTTATAATACCAACAAAAATTAGAGATGTTTATAGTGCAGATTTTTGACTCATGGAAATAAATTAAACTATCCTAAAAACTATTTAATTGTGTATACTTTAAATAAAATCGTATACGTTTAGATCTCATTGAATGTGTTAAATAAGAGACTTGTGACAGACAACTGCTGCGTAGTCATGTATTGCTTAGCATGCAAGTGACGGGCTAAATTAATTGAGGCCCTGCTTTTAGATTTCAAATGTAGAATCGTAGACATTAATTTACGACATGTTATTGTACGACTTTTGAGAAGAAGTTTAAAGGTTGTTGTTTAAAGGACTATTTTTTTATAACTAATTAACAGCTTGTTATTTTCTGATTATCACTGACAAACGGCTTTCACAATTTCCAAGCTAAAAGTAAATGCTAAACGTGGCCTATAGTTAATGAAAATTTCATTGAAAATTACTACATTTTATATGTTCTAAACATTTTTATACATAACCCTACTTTTATATCAGTAAGAATAGAATTTAAATATTACGGGCTCTCTGTATAAAGTAATACACTTCATATTTCTCCCCGCCACACTGCATTCCTACACGATTCTTTTATCTTTAAAGCAATAAGGCTCCGGAATACGCTAGCATCAAATTTACTTGCTCCCGAAAATAACGCTACTTATCAACGCTTACTCTGGAGTCTATACCTAGAAAGGAATAATTTACCCTTTCTGGCCTTATTCAGCTAAATCTATATCTATGTAATTTTATATGAATCTAGTTGTTACATATGGTATTATATTTTACTTCATTTATATGAAATATGTCCATTGTACATATATTTCTTCTCTAATCGAGCGCCATTTACTTTGTCTCTACACAACGCTAAGATAATATACCATTTAACATTAAGTCCGCATGTTTGTACAGTTTTATTTTGTGCAAATAAAGATGTAAATAAAATATTGCATTATTTTTAAAAGTAAAACAGAGCTCAAGATTGTTTGGTTAACGGCATTTTCTAGTTCAAAATATTGTCAATGGACTCATTCTTAGCAATGAACGTTGGTTTCGTTTCTTAATTTCGCAGACGTTGTTGTTCGTGATAATGTGTTGTGCGTCCCAAAACAATTAGTTTGTTTTCAATGGTACATAGCTTAGACAAGAGAAGGGTACTTTACTTTAAATAAAGTCATTTATTGATAGTGGCTTACGTAGCAAATTCTTTGAACGTGTCTACACGAGAGCACAAACGAGTGTGAGGCTCAACTTACATTAAGTTTAGCTTGGTACTTAGTTCCCAAAAAATATTACAAAAACAAAACAGAAGAGCGACGCAATCTGTGGTTAGTAAAAGTATAGTAAGAAGTACGTTTTAATTACGTACATTAGTTTAATTAATTGCAGACCGCGGCTGGTCAGAGCTTAAGTTTTATTTCAGACGGTAAAATAATTTAAACCAGACAATAGTGTTTTACTGAATGGTCACTATGCTCTGGTTCACTGATACTTTAATAATAAAAGTGAAAACTAAATTATTTACGTGTCCCACTTTTGGGCTGTGTAAAACAATATAACGATAATTTAAAAGAATAAATAAAAAATCATTAAAATTTTTATCATGCTTCGGTTGGACTGTTAGATTTGAGATGTCTTAGAAATTTTTCTCGTCATTTTTTATAGGAAAAATTGCAAACGAGCTTACTGTTCACTTGATTTTAAGTGATCACCACGAGCATCCAAAACGTATTAGGAGCTTTATTGCTTTTTGTTGACGTGGGGAGGCGAAATATTCTACAAGGTACCGTTTGCCTTCTGCGGGAAATTCCCGCCGGTGACCATCCCGGATCTCACAAGGAACACACCGGTGAACATTTTAGGAGCTGCATCAATACGATGGTAGTAAATGACAAAACAAAACAGACCTTAAAATTGCTATTTACAATTTATTTCTGTGCCGGCCTGGTTGAACTCGGATTGAGCGATCGCCCGAGCACGAAGCTGCCATGGTACAATTTCAATTCTAATCGAGGGAATTTGCAGACATTTGCTGCTAGTTTAAAATAAAGTAGGAGGCATTCCCGACATTAATCACTCAAGAGTACGTTTCGTTCACTTCGTTCACTCTTTAAAAACGCACTATGAATTATCTATTCTGGGTTACCTATTCTTGGTTGTTCATCAATGAATGGTTCGACATGTTGTAATCGGTTAGTTTCAGAAACTGTTACAACAAACATTTTAAAATTAACTTCGAAATTGAAGATATTTTAGTAAGATATTTACTTATATTAGAATTTATATTTCCCTTTAGAAGTAAATTTCTTTATTGCTATGATGCTATGAATTTAGATTGGCGAAATTTTAATTAAATTTCAAGATTGGGAATGTCTTTATTGTTTGAGACACTTTTGAAAAAAATTACCTCCTGTTATTAAGGTATTAATTAAGACAAGACAGCGAGTTTTATTTCCAAAAATTACTTTCGATCGTTAGTGTGAATTAAGTTTTATCGACTTCAAAAGACGAAGTTCTGAATTCGTCTGTATTTTTTTTCTTGAAAGGATTTGGTTTTAATTACGTCGATTTCAATTTTCTTGGCATAGGAATTGATTCTGAAGATGCACCAGAGGTCTCCTAGAAATTGTATGGAAGAACGCTAATTTATTATGAAATTGGTTTTTTTATAAGATGATTTATTACTAATTTTTGTTCCCCAGCATGTTTGGCTGGGGGTATTTTTATCTTAACATTAATTTACTACTAACTTATTTGTCTACTTTATACAATACTAATTTCTAAATTTCTTATTTCTAGTTATTACAATTTCCTTATATATCTATTATTTCTAAAAATACACAAATTTCTTATTTTATTTCTAATTTACACAACTTATTTCTATTTACATTATGTTTTATTTCTAGCTATTACTTTATTTACTACATATTTACAGAATCTTAAAAATATATCTATCTTGTTCTTATCACTAATTAAATTTCTAATATTATCTACAGTTATTCTTTCATTCATCTCGCTTTCACACTCATATCTTTTAACATTAAATTCCGGACATTCTGTCAAAACATGTAGCACCGACTCATGCACATCCGGATCGCAGATGCACGAAGGGCTCTCCTTGCACCGAAACTTATTAAGATACTCGGAGAACCCTCCGTGCCCCGTCAGAATTTGTACTAGAGTCGGGTCTAGATCTATTTTCCTAATGACGGGGTATGCGGACACAATGTCAGGGAAGAACACCTTCGTTGTGCCCGCAGTTTCCCCGTCTTTGTAGCGCCTGTTCCATACGTCAAGCGAGTCCAATCGGATTTTTGAAATTGGTTTAGGAAGTAAATGTTGGTGTGTTATTTACTTCAGTTACCAGGGAAAACGCCGAAATGTGTTAGATAGAATCAATTCGTTTAGGATTATTTCCTTTCCAGCCTAAAGATATTCAAAAATAATTATTACTACTTATACTATATGTTATAACCTACTCTACTATATTCACTGTTGAATTAAAGCAGCCGTAAAAAAGATTTAAAAACAAAGGAACAAACCGTAGAGCATTCATTTTCATGAGACTCGATTTTGGACACCCCTGAAGGGCTGCGCTCCTCCATTATTCTTCAGTGTTAGTGTTGGCAAGCTCCGAGACGGTCGTTGCCGACGTCGCGTCCCCATTAAAGTACAGTGCGAGTGATTTTCGTATTAAAAGGATGAATGTAATAGCGGTAATAATAGTGATACATTTTTGTGGCAAAAATAAGTGATATGTTGTGAATTGGTTGAAATTTTCATTGTTGAACTAAAATAATCAAGGTGAGATTATTTTATTAGTTATTGACAATTTAATGACTTTTGTGGCAAAATTTGATTGATTTGTTAAATAATACATTTTTACTAATCTAGTATCATTTAAATTAAATCATTATATCTATAGTTTTTTTTCAATGATATTTAATTAAAGGACCTGTGAAGAAAATTTCATTTTCCATTTCAGCCTTAGTAACAAACTATTCTTTAAACAATTTTCTTGCATGATTGATATTAATTTTAAATAATCAAATTATATTTTACATTATGTTTTATTTCTAGCTATTACTTTATTTACTACATATTTACAGAATCTTAAAATATATCTATCTTGTTCTTATCACTAATTAAATTTCTAATATTATCTACAGTTATTCTTTCATTCATCTCGCTTTCACACTCAAATCTTCTAACATTAAACTCCGGACATTCTGTCAAAACATGTAGCACCGACTCATGCACATACGGATCGCAGATGCACGAAGGAGCTCTCCTTGCACCGAAACTTATTAAGATACTCGGAGAACCCTCCGTGCCCCGTCAGAATTTGTACTAGAGTCGGGTCTAGATCTATTTTGCTAATGACTGGGTATGCGGACACAATGTCAGGGAAGAACACCTTCGTTGTGCCCGCAGTTTCCCGTCTTTATAGCGCCTGTTCCATACGTCAAGCGAGTCCAATCGGATTTTGAAATTGGTTTAGGAAGTAAATGTTGGTGTGTTATTTACTTCAGTTACCAGGGAAAACGCCGAAATGTGTTAGATAGAATCAATTCGTTTAGGATAATTTCCTCGTTCCATCTTGCACACTATTCAAGTAACACACATCGTATCTCTGAAAAGTTTTCGCTAAGGAATTTTTAAAGTTTTGATAAAAGGACAAGGTGAATTTTGCTGCAATTCTCGAATTATTGATTTTCGGTTTCGGTTCGTTTGCTCTTGCGTGCGTGTCGCTGCATATTAACCTCTCTCTTATCCTAATGCATGCACATTATGGTACGTGGATACTGAGGATTATGTAAATTATTTTGTGTTTGCCATAATAGTAAGAAAATAGTAACATGTTCTTTATCTTCTCTGCTGGAAAATCAGCTTCTATAGTCTCCTTCGGTGACTTATCGTCCAATGACAATAAAGAGAGAGATAGGTGGGTCCTGGAAAGGCCCACAAGGGTAATTATCTTGCGTCCGTGTGCAAAAAAATATATTTCGTATCCCTAAACTGAATTATAACTTCAATAGTCAGTTTCTTCTCTTCAATCATAAAATTTAATGAAAAAGTAAAATAAAATATTAATACGTGTATATTTTTACGTAGGTGTTTGTTTTTTGTATAAGAGAGAGAAAATATTTCTTCGGAATCCAAGGTTCTATGCCAACAAAAAAGGCATGTGTGACTTAATTGAAAACAAATACTTTGAAACAAAAAAAAAATAGAGCTGACTACATAACTTTATATAAAAAAGAATTGAGATCACCCTTCAAGCGCTAAGACCGCCCTTGCCGATCTAGATTAAGTTTAATTTTTTATTTAAATGAATTGTACCTATATCAATGTTTAAAATGTAAGGAATAAAGTCGTATACGTCTATCTGTCTCCTGTTTGGAAATCGGTTAAAAATAGGACATAAGCACTAAGAGAATATATGTAATTATATAAACAGAAACAAAATAATCCAAGGTTATTGGACGTGTAGTAAATGTTCCTTGTCGTCTATTCTGTCAAACGTCTCCCAGATGGTAGCGGAAAGTAGTGTCATCGGATTAGCGAAGACAAAGACAAATGCGTGCGCTCGTTTGAAACATAGTCACTTTTGCACATTGAATAATTCACTTTGATCGACTGTTTAGAGGTCGCTTAAATATATGGATGCGGCTTTTAAACATTTCGTAATGTTTTTGACGAAGAAACCGGCAAGTTCTTGAAACCACTATTTCGAATTGTAACGTGAGTTGATATCTTCACTGGTATAGTAAACAGAAAGACCAAAGCCATTTTTATATTATAAATAACATAAATAAATGCATTCATGCCTTTGGCATAGAGGGGTAGATAGTGATTATCCTATAATGCGGTCAAAACATTAGGAATTTAATTTATTAAGATAAAAGCAAACCGCGATATAGCCATTAGTTTGGTGAGTTCATTACTTAATTATTTCCTTTCCAGCCTAAAGATATTCAAAAATAATTATTACTACTTATACTATATGTTATAACCTACTCTACTATATTCACTGTTGAATTAAAGCAGCCGTAAAAAAGATTCAGAGAATCATGAGACTCGATTTTGGACACCCCTGAAGGGCTGCGCTCCTCCATTATTCTTCAGTGTTAGTGTTGGCAAGCTCCGAAACGGTCGTTGCCGACGTCGCGTCCCCATTAAAGTACAGTGCGAGTGATTTTCGTATTAAAAGGATGAATGTAATAGCGGTAATAATAGTGATACATTTTTGTGGCAAAAATAAGTGATATGTTGTGAATTGGTTGAAATTTTCATTGTTGAACTAAAATTATCAAGGTGAGATTATTTTATTAGTTATTGACAACTTAATGACTTTTGTGGCAAAATTTGATTGATTTGTTAAATAATACATTTTTACTAATCTAGTATCATTTAAATTAAATCATTATATCTATAGTTTTTTTTCAAAATATTTAATTAAAGGACCTGTGAAGAAAATTTCATTTTTCATTTCAGCCTTTGTAACAAACTATTCTTTAAACAATTTTCTTGCATGATTGATATTAATTTTAAATAATCAAATTATATTTTACATTATTAATATAATTTCATTATTGTATACAATAATATAACATAGAATAACATGAAGCGGGTACAGAATAACAAGAAAAAAATTGCCTTAAAAAGAATACAACAGAACAATTTACACATTAATACGAATTATTGATTAAAATACAAAACCATTGTTATTATATTTGAAGTAGTAAAAAAATTGTTTTGGGCAGTGTTTTTGTGCAAGTGTTATCATCTGTTAATAAACATGGAATAAGGAAATAGGCTTTTATTATTAAACTTACTCTATTATAGATATCTATATATTATAGAAAATTAACTTACATTGTAATCCGAAAATCCGGATTTTAAAGATATTAATTATATGATCAGAGTTTATTGCATAGGATAGAGTTCTCTTACTTTTTGGTTAATTAAATCATATTTTTTAGTAAAAATTAAAATGCTATAAACAATCCACTGCATGGTACATGTTTTAGTGAACGAAGAACGAATGGTTTTACTTAATCGCCGCATTTGACAGGTGGATCGAGGAACATAAAACAAATGACTGTAATCGATCTTGGTTTGAAATATTTGCGTTGGTTAATCTAACATTGTACAGCAGCTGTAAGATCGGGTATTTTAATACATTTCCAAAATTCAAACAAAAACAAATTTTCAAAATCAGTTCATAAATTAACGGCGCTACGAGTGCATAAATGTTCTAAGAAATTCAGATTAATCGAGATTCTCCACCCGTTTTTTGAAGACAGTTGAAAAGAACAGATTGTTTTATTTTTGGTATGCCACAAGGCGTGAATTTAAAGGATTTTCCAGTAATTTGTTAAGTTTTCAAACAAATTGATAAAGTTGATTTGTAATAGCTGGCTAAGAGCCAATCCAAAGATTAGTCGTGACAGAGGTACGTAGGTGTACGGAAATGGACCAAGAGAGGAAGTTGTGTCAAGATTAATCAAAATTGAAGTCTGTAATCTCTTTCTAGCTGTCTGATATGTTTTTTTTATACTTTCTAAGCGAGTGCTTGACCACGACGCCACCTGGTGTTAAGTGGATTTAGAATCAGTTTCACTGAGCAAGACTCGGAATTTGGTTTTGTACACTCTATAGCGTAAACGTCAAACATTAAATAAAACACTTAATTCAACATACCCCATGGCACTTTTGAAGTAATCATATACACTTTAAAATCTTTTCAACAAAATCCGAAATAGGTTATGTGTTAAATAAGTTCAAATAAACATACAAATGATTACATATACAATTATATGTTATATTGTTTTAAGTGTATCAATTTATATAATATTTCGACATACAGACACATTGCAAAGAAAATATATGCATTCAAAAAAAAGAAAAAAAACACAGAACAAAGAAAGAACTGACAAATAGGACATGATGCCAATATTGGATGCCATCAGTTCTGATTTTCAGCGATGACCAGGACTACATAATGTCGTGTGTGCATATTAATATTTTTATTTAAACTCAACCTAAAATATTTAGGCGAATGTATGCTTTTATATATATTAAATTTGGTCAAATCTCTGTGACAATGTCATAAGAGTCTACTAACTTTCGATTGATTACATTTGTCTAGAATTAGGCATATTAGTTATACAGAGGGGTATGGTGGTGGAGTTAAGGCTGGTAGTTGAATCGTTATTTATAATTAAACTGGAGGATGCCTTGACCGCGTATTATTGAAGTTCGGATTAGCTACACTGTAATTACCCCGTTCTATATGTGACAACACATTTCGTAGTATTACTGCAGTAATCCTTGAACTACTGAACCGTTTGACTGATGCCTTGAAGGTGACAGTCTGAAGAACCAAAAGTAATTATAATTAAAGTAACAGGCTATGTATCTCCCACTGTTGGGTAAACACATTCTTTTTCAACGGGCCAAGAGTCGCAAGCTTCAAATATATTTAAAATGTTTTGACAGACATGCATTTATTATGGTTTTTTCTTTTAATTGATTAACAGGAAATGCAGTTATTATGGTATTACTATTTATGGTACCAAGCATTAAACTAATATTGCAAATTAAGCCGAGCATCTATACTCTGGCTATTGGTAAGCGGCTTTTTTTATTCAGATTCCGTACGCAAATAGACGAACTACGATTAAAAATTATAAACATTATGTGAAATCTACACAAAACTCGAAATTGCATATTCTCGACACTTTATTTGCAAAGTTAGAGCATAATGTCACGTAAAATATATTTCTACCAAAAAATGGTCAATTTCGTTTTTGGTAGAACTTAAATTTGGTATAACTTTAACCCATTGTGGTCACAATAAGTTTGGATAAAGTTGATCCATGTTTTAGAACAAGGCATAAAGTGTTTTATAAAAGGTATAAAATCTTCATCAAGACGAATAGGTATTTACTAAGCTAGTGCGCCTTACCATCCAGGGCTGCATTTCCAGGGATTGTGGTCTAGAACTTGCGAAAAGTATTTAAACAAATATCTGGACATTATTTTACGTTAACCGCAAATAGATGATTTCAAATTTCAATTACTGAAAAATGTCGGATGGTTTATAACATTGCATATAACAATCCAGAAGTGCTCTCCACCAGTAACAATTTGACTTAAAGAGTTTCTACTGTATTTATTGAATACATTTTACCTTTGTTGTACTCTTCGTTTCAGCTGCACGTTATAATATACTCTTAGTAACACAAATTACATGCGTAATAGTTACTTTAGGGATCTTGTAATGCATTTAACGACCTTTGTAAGAACTATAATGAAGTCGACCTATTCGTAACCTGTGTTTAATGATGTAGCTACAAGAGGATAATGCGATTTTAATAATTATATAAACAGAATAATTATAAAATGATTAATTATTCTGTTTATATTTTTGCTAACCAAATGTTAGATTTATTTTTAAGTCGTTCTAATAAGCCGGATATAGTAAAAAACCTTGCTTATGTTCCATAAAGCTTTGAGAATAAGAAAAGCTTATTCTAACTACTACTAGTCAATCTTAGTGCTTTAATAGGCAGGTAACACCTTTCCACATTCGTATAATTTTATCGCCAAAACAATGTAGGTAGCAGAGGATGTTTTTGTTAAAAGTTAAACCGTTTTATAGGCCATCACGGTAATCTATACGAGATTACTGAGCTGAACAAAAAATAATTCACCTATGTAAACCTAAAAAAACATTGGGTTTTAAATGAATGCTATCTAGCAATGTTGACTCGAAGCTCGTTGAGATTCTGGAAACCAGTTTAAATTGAATGTGAAGCTTAGAAGGATGAGTGCGATCGGGACTCCACGATTTGTAGAAATGTATATCCATTTCAGTAGATTTCTTTTGTCTTTGTATAATGATGACGTTAATCGTCAGTAGAGTTACGTTGTTACATCTCATTTCTATAAAGTTTGAGATTGAGTGTTGCTTAAGAGTAAATCGCGAGTTCTTGATTTTTAGATATAAAATACGGTTTTTTTTAATCTTTGTGTATTGTTTACGATTAAATATGCTAAAAGGTAAATAAGGTATATGTTACTTACATTTTATGGTTGGTTTAAAAAGTACACTCTCACAAACTTAGTTTAGCATAATTATTGTCACCTTTCCACTACACTATACCTGTCATGAGAGCATAGCTGATATTTTTAATTTTTTTTAATATAATGCAATAATCACCTGGAAGCTCTGGCTGTCCTAGTGATCCATTGTTTCTAGGTCTCTTATACTAGTGGTCAGATTAGCCTCCAAATTTTAAAACTGGAATATTAAAATTAAGTTTTGATAGTCTTACTTACTATTTAACGATAGGAGGTACGAATCTTGTACCCTAAGCTTGTACCATAGAATAAAACAAACGTTTCGAACACCTATAAAATAAATTTGCTCTGAATTGTTCTATTTCTTTTTTTTAGTTAATTTAACTTTTTGTGTTTTTTTTTAGTTGTAATTATAAGATATAATATAATAATAGTCACTCGTCATTTATACATTGCATGCAGTCTTCACTTATTACTGCGATGATATTAACCTTACAACGTTTCCACTGTTTTTATATACTGTATGTTAAAAATGTTCATTGTGTTGGTTTTCAATAAATAAATAAATAAATTGAAAGTAAATATTAAGAAAATGATATAATCACATACAAAAAAATTAAATAGAATCATATTAAAAGTAACTCCAAGTTATCTTAAAACTCTTCGCGACAAAACTATTAAAAGATGCCATTTTAAACCTTAAATGTTGAAAGTTATGTACTAGAGAAAGTATAATTTTAATTAAAAAAAAGTTTTAAGCCAGCAAGAAAGATTTCACTTTTTATTCTGAAAATTTTCTCATTGCTGAAATGACTGTGTTTCAGGGATCTTGAGTCACTTCTTGTAGCTGCGCCCCGCAGTGTTACCCGCGATTAAAAACGATTTAATTTTTTTTCTAAAATATAGAGGATATTACATCGCTTGCCTGCCTGTCAAAATCTGTATAGTTCTTCCAGAGATTACCTAGTACCAGACAGACAGATAGACAAAAATTGTAATTTTTTTTCCATTTCACATGCAAGTAAAAAGTTAAGCCATTGTTTTAATATTACAAAACGACACTAGAATTTTATTTATTTGTGTATGATGTATGTATATACATCTTTATTTAGGAATAATGACATCGAAAGTGTTGTGTTGTATATAAATTATGACCTAAGAATTGTGAAGAGATCTTAATGAGCGGTGGCAGAATCGGTAAGTGTATCGTTGACGACCGACGTGGATAATTAATTCCTCGTTCTAGTATTATTTAGTCGCAACCTGTTGTCCATCTGCTATTTTTTAGATAGTGCTTTTTTTATTTAAATTTCTTTTTAATCGGTATTCATTCCGTAGAAGAAGTTTTATTCAATAAGTAGTCCGCATTTTACATACGTATTTTTTTAGCGAAAAAACTTAAATTTTTTTAACAAATTTTATAGCGAGCGCAACTTTTGTGAGCTGAATAGGTTTGTTTCTGTAGTGTGATATACGTTAAACTGGAATTTTGTTGGGCCACAGACGGAAATATGTTGCAGATGTTTTCAACCGCTCTTGTCACAGAATGCATTAGTCGATTTATAAAAATGTTGAGCATTTTTCTTGACAAATACGTATATATAGTATGTATTATGCGTAATGTTTAATATATATATAATATTATTTTTAAATGTGATAGTAAAGCACTATATAGGATTTTTTTAATGCTATTATTAGTGGCACTACCCGTATCCTACTCTCAACTATCAAAGGTTAGCTGGAAGAAAATACTAAATAGCATTAAGTTTACATTCACACCTTTGTACATCAATTTTAGTATAATAAAGAATTATCTGGTTAATCGTTCGACTTTCCGATCTTGTAGTCGAAAGTTCCAACCCCAGCTGGCTTGTAACTATGAAACCTGTTAGTCGGCTTGTCTGGTAGGTGTTTGTAGGCGTCGGTTCACCTGGGTTGAGTTTCAGTTCAGTGCAGGGGGATACTGGGGCATTCCATCGGAGACCCCAATGCACTGAGCTACCGGGTTTTAGTAATGTACTTAACCTTACTGGACTACTTCATAAAATCAAAAGTAGCTAATAAATATCCGACTAATAAAATACACTCAAAATGTACATTACAAAATTACGATCGTTTGACCACACCTTAAATTTCCGCTAAGTTATCTGTAGAACCTCTTAATATGTAATGAAATACCCGCAAAATGGCGCGCTGTGGATAACTTTGGTAATAACGTCGGCTTGTTAGATTTAATATGAGTTTGGTTTGAGGATTGCAATACAGTGTAACTAATTTTCTATCAAATGTAGTTAGTATAGAACTTTTAATCGCAAGGATATGGATATAAGTTAATTTTGACTTTAAAGTTACACGTATACTCTTATGTATTCTGCAATGGCGTGTGTTGGTAGATTGCGTTTTAGACGCCGAGCAATTGTGTTGGTAGAGGGAAGTTTATTTGCACTACGAGACACAAGAGCCCTCGATAATCAATTAGTCTAACAATGGACTAACAAGAACTTTTTATTCCATCGGTTGTTGAACGCTTTAGTATTTCTATACTAATGGCTATTTTTGTTTGCTCTCACTGCAAAAACTTCATAAGGGATAGGCATAATACTTATACCATAAGATGCAGATTTTCGAGCGTTTTAGTTTATAATATATACTCTTATGGAACCTATATTTTTTAAATTTAAAAACCTAAAATTTTCTCTTAGAAATTCGTTCCATTAATTGGCATGTAAATTGTTTCAATAATTGTACTATCCAATTTTTCAGTTATGGCGCCTTTTTGAACCATTCTAGGGTAACTGAGATAACAATCACTTTTGAATTTGTAGCTTATTTGGTCTCAAATATGATCTAGTAGTGGGTAAACTAGCGAGGGCATTCTATATAAAAGTACCTGGATTAGCATTGCTCGGTTTTTTTAAATAGTGATTCTTAGCCTTAACCCAGTGACTGCACCATATTTTTGTTTCAAAATTTGTCCATTGATTGATTAAGATCTCACAGAAACAAGTATATTCACTTCTATTTACTCGTAAATAAACTTGTCGTTCCACAATGTTTGACTTGTGTTTTATTTAAAAGTACATCCGGGTCGACCTTACGGCCTCCACAGGGATTACCAGTCCCATTGTAATTATGGAATTTTACCGAGTGTCAATAATGTCGAGAATAAATTAGTTTATTTTGCTTCTGTAATTAGTATGTACGTTAAAATTATATGTACATTATTTATTATTAAATTTTTTATGTATTATTGTTAACAATAGTATGTACTTATATATAATTCAGTATGCGTGGTGCTGGAAGCAAATGCGTAAGATTCTTTGGACTGCGAAACGCACTAATGCATCGATCCTGACCAAGTCGCAAATTAAAACTTTTATCCAGCATATGCCAACAACGAATCCTATAGTATCATGATGGCGACCACAATCCTTAGACATAGGGACTGATATTAGAGATAAAGACAGTATTTTATTTGACTGTATACTTATACATACGTAAAATAAAAAATATATTTTATTTATTTTTCTTAAATCAAACAAGAAAATCCTAAGCTTTAAAATCCTACCAGGAAGCAAGCATTATTTGTTATGTTTTACGGCAGTAAGTCGCCGTAAATTATATGATACCCCCTGGGAGTATTAAGGCAATTTCAAAATAATCTCCTAATTCCCAGAAATAATCTGATGATTTCATTAATTTGAAATATTATTAGCTGGTACTTGTTATCAGGGAACCTTTTATGTTGATTGACAATGCAATTATACGTATAAATTCTCGAGTAACTTGATTTAAATTTACTTAGCTCACATCGAACCTTTATCAATCAAGTTTTTGAAATTTTCGAATTTGGAAATGACGAATCGATTAAAGTTTCTAACGTGATTAACGAGTTTCAAATTTTAATTTAGGTAAAATATAAAAATCAGTCTCTAAGATAATTTTAAGATATAACAAATTATATTACCAACCCAGTTAAATATACTTTAAGCCAGATATTTCTTTCGATAATCGACAAAAATTTATTTGACATTTATTAGGTACCAGAAACAGAAAGAACGCAACCAACTGCCTCGCGTTTGTTCGCAAATATCGTTTCCATATTTATCTCCATTCGATTGTTTGGTTTTTCTTCAGGTTTTGTAAGTTATCCACTCTGAGCGGAGTGTTGAAAACTTTTATATTGCCCACGAGTTAGGATTACGTTACACGATTTAATAGAATGAACATAACTTTGTTCCACTACCCAACGGTAATGGAATAAATCTTGTACTAACAGGATTAATATGCTAACGCGTGTATTAACTATGTTTTTTATACGGAATGAAACGTAACTTTTATTTTTAAGATGTATTAGTTTTAATAGTAAATAGAGAGGGATCGATCTTAATGTTGGCATTGTATGTTGTTACGGTTAATCCTTAATTAAAGGTATTTGTATTGTAGGCAACCACGTCTATGTACTACTAGATGATGATATTGTTATGAAATAATGTGTTACAATGAGTTGTACTCGTAATACAGGACTACACTGGAGTTAGTTACAGGTTTCATTTATAATTTTGATTTTCTAAACTCTTGTTTGTTAATTATTTCCAATGCAGTGATAGCTTGGTGGCTAATTAGCATCAATTGAAGCGTCAATAGCCTAATGGTTTAGGGTACGGCCTGCGAATCGTAAGGTCGTGGGTTCGAACCACCATTGGACTATTGCCGTAAACCATGTCCTAGCACAAGCTTAAGCTTAGTTGGAATGGTAACAAGATTGTTAGTAATATTTCTGAAAAAAAAAAGAAATATTGCTAGCTTTCCTTTTATTAAAAAAAAATCATTCGCCTTACGATCTAAGGATTGGCGCTTCCCTGCTAACTTGTAGCAATTCGTTTTCAATTTCTTAAAAAAATCACTTACTTAATTTTGTGCCTAAAGCATGACTTTGAGCTCATCCTTTGGCATATATTGCGAACTAATAAGCTCTGTGAAAAGTGGTGCGAAAGAAATTATGGAATGTTCTTAACATATTTATAAGTTTAGTATACTATATTTAAAACGTATATTATTTTATTGAAGAGTTAAAATTAAAATATTTCATTTCTGTCGTAAATTCAGTTGTAAAAGTCATACTTGTCATAGGTTCAATGATGCTTTATAAATGTTTTTATGAAATTGGCAGATATCTTGTTAGAAAAGACCGGCAGTATTATGGCAGTGCACGTCCTACGCTTTCCGCCAAATTGTCGCAATACTGTGGGACTAGAAATAGTAACATTCATAAAAATAATTCTAGCGGTGACAGTTTTGTCGTAACTTTTTAAAATTTATTTTGGAGAAAAACAAATTATGGTTTATGATATTTGATAAAATGTTCATAAAATAGCCTCATACATTAGGTTGCGGTTTGCAAAATACAAGAACGATTCAAACGCACCATTTCACTACTGACGTGAACCATCTGATATAACGTAATTATAAAGATGCTGAGGCTGATGACTGAAGATGACTGCATCGTGACGGTTTATTTAAGTTCATAATTTTGCAAAAATGAAATACCCTGAAGGATCCTTAACTGACATCCTTCAATCTTTTTATGATGATAAAGACAAGTAAATAGGAAATTTGATAGTAAGTGATTATATCTCACACCGGAACAACAAAATTTTGTATCTGTTCGGAAGCACCCATTTAAAAATATAATAATGTATTACACAGTGCAGTTGATTGTTGCATTTAATTATGATGAATTGTCTCATTTGCAATAGTTAGCATGACTTCCATCTGATGAGAATGTATGTTTGAATGTGTTCCAGTTTATGAAAGGTGTTATTGTATTGTCATTTACATAACTATTGTTTGTTGTACTTTGGTTTTAGTGTCAATGTCGTGCCATCGGTCTAGGACTGCGTTTATAGTGCATATCGTACATAGTAATATGCATTCTATTACATGCTCAGTTGATGCACGTGACTTTTGACTGGAATGGGAGAAATATTAATATCACTCCTTCAATCAAAGCAAAATATTAACATACAGTGCAGATTGTCAGACTTTACATGTCTTAGAAAAGTTTCTCGGACATGTAGCTATCCTCGTGAAGTCTTAGAACTGAGCAGGTGGTAAATCAGTACCTTAATTGGAAAAACACCTTTTTTGCGATTGTACTCGAGTTCTTCTCACATTATTTCAATTACTCAACTAGACTAGCTTTCGATTTAAAAACTATTCACGTAATAAGGTGTATTATATTGTGTCAGAAGAAAGTTGCTACGCCGTAAATCCGAAACGCTTTTTAAATCTATTGTGTGGAAATATTTTGTAGAAATGTATACCTGGTAGTCTGTATACCTGAAGTAAATTGATCTAATGGTTGAATTACGAGTATGTAGAAGAACAGAGACGAAAACCAGACAAAACCCTCATGCAATCTATAATATTTCTATATACACCTGATGTGGTAAAAGAAAAATGGCAATAGAATTAAAAATGAATTTAAACATTTACCTAACGCTTCGTCTAGTGACTTGCGATTATCTTCATTCGATTTTTGCTCCAGGTTTAAATGAGAACATTTCCAGGTAATGGAATGTGTTCAGCGAGCTAGAGAAAATAGGTATAGAGGTAAATCCGTCCATTATTGATCTTACGTTCAGTTGTAGTATTGATTGAGAGTCCAATTCCCCTGATAACTATAGGACTGGTAGACAAAAGAATGTATTAAAGCACTTGTTATATATACTTATTTAATTTACTGTTTTCTTTACCTTAAATTATATGCTATACTATATATACTATCTCTTAGTGAACATTTTTTTTCCTTTTTTGAGCTAAGGATTCAACCGAGCCTCAAGTGCTCACTGTACGCTTACGAACATTCAGAGGAGGTAAAGGTGCGTCGCCGACCGTTAGGGGATATTAAAAAAGAAATATATGAAAAGAGAGAGAGAAATAGAATGAGTATCGATACGATCGGTTCAAGATTTTACGTGTTGCGTTAAACTGGCATTTAGTCTGACATCAGACATTTAGTCTGAAAATTAGTCATTCAAAATACTACCAATAACTGACACACTTATGCGCACACTTGTAGAAGGGGATGAGGAAAGGAAAGTGGGTCAGGATAATTTTCGTGAGTGAATGTTTCTGTGTGTTTTATGCTTGTGCTTAAAATTTTGATAGCGTGCCTATAATATGTGTGCGTGTCGGAATGCCTGGCGTTGCTATATCGATTGACGTTGAATTAGTTCAAATGGTCCCATCGAAGGTAGGACCAAATAGGGTTCTGGACTAATGTCTAATCTGACTACGCTTGGTAAACTCGACAAAGAGATAGTATTTCACAAAGATGGTTGATACTTTAAAGAACACTTGTTTGACTTTACACTTAACTTGAATACTGTTTCTGTTCTATCTCTCAAATGGGCTTCCTAATAGCCCCAGCTTCTTGCATTTGATAGTTTACACAAGACGGCATCACAGACCTTTGTTAAGACAAGTTGATCCCCAACTGCTTGATTTGATAATATTGTGGATGAATGTCTGAATCCCTTAATATTTTTGGTTTCACGACACTCAATCACATAAAAGATATTATATAAGTAACATGAGATTGTATGGAATTTTTCATTCTGAATTTTACTTTCGTACTTAATGACTGTTCTTCAAATTCCATGGGCATTACGCTACTATATGTTGTATGGAATCAGATGTTTCAAATCTGTTGTGATTGAGAAATTTGAACAACGATGATAAACGAGCCTAGTCCTTTGACAAAGTTCAACATTATACTTGCAAGCACTGTGGTGTTGTAAATGGTCATGGGCAGTGATAATCACTTTATTTCAAGTAAGCAACTTTTTTGTTGCCTCTATTCTTACAAAAAAATATATAATATTGATATTATTAGTATCATGAAACAGATCAGAAGTACAACGTTCAAAGAATTGTGATTTTCGTTTCTTATCGTACGATGAAATATTTTGCGTGCTTGGAATGGAATCCCTCGCAACATTTTTTGATCTGGCAATGTATTAGCTATCAGAAATAGCAAGCAAGCAATTCTTTCTCAGCCGCCTGCGTCCCGTTGTTCATAAATATCATCGGAATAGTAGTTCCTATATCGCTGTGATTATTTGTGTAGCCCGCTCATTCAACTGGTTGGTCCGTGTTTGATATTCGTAAATTGTTCTAGTTGTGCGATGAGACGGTAACTTTCCTATTGTTCCTGATTTAGAATTAATGGATTCATTCAAATTCACAGCGATGGGCTCACCATCTGCTACGGAACCTAACAGCTTGGTGAATAACGGACATAGATGTTCCTCTATCTACCCCACTTTCATTATCATTATTAGAGAACTGAAAACTACACAAGCTGTCCATTTTAGCTTTGCCCTGTTAATTTAATATAATTTTTAAAGTGTAAGTTTATAAAGCTTCAGTAACCTCATGGCTTAGGGTACGAAGTGCGAATCTTAAGAAGATGAGTTCAATCCCACCATTCGATTAGTGACGTGACCATCTCTTAGTACAAACTTAAATACATAGCAATGTTAATCATGTTTTTCTTCCCTTCCTACCTTTTTTTTTAAAAAAAAGGATGCTAGTAATTTTTTTTCAGAAA
This sequence comes from Meandrusa payeni, assembly GCA_029286785.1. Taxonomy (NCBI): domain Eukaryota; kingdom Metazoa; phylum Arthropoda; class Insecta; order Lepidoptera; family Papilionidae; genus Meandrusa; species Meandrusa payeni. The sequence goes on along the minus strand of JAGSMX010000012.1, from coordinate 8,990,358 downwards.
TATTACTAACATTCTTTTGTTAACCATTCCAACTAAGCTTATGCTTATGCTAGGAGATGGTTCATGTCAATAATCGGATGGTGGATTTGAACTCACGACCTTGCGATTCGCAGACCGTACCCTGAACCATTGTTATTGATCCTTTCAAAAAAGAAAGAGGTAGTGGCAGCTGATTTCGTTGCTTGAAGTTTCTGTACTCATCACGAGAAGTGTTTGTACAAAGATCAGTCAAAGAGTTTAGAACTTGACTTTTATTACAAAGCTTAGTTGGCTTTGTCTGTAGTGTAAAATGTTTATCATTGTAAGCGGAAGTCATTTAATCAAGTCAGTAAATGTTAATATTTAAGTTAACACGTTTTAATAGAAACGCTGTTTGTTTCTTCTTTAGATGTAATTACGATTTAATTACATTTAGGATTCTAATTATTAACGGTCAATTAATGCTCAACGGTTAAATTCTAACTATAAAAATGTTTCCTATCACATTTTATATCATTCATCTTTTAGATATATTTCTCTAATCTTCAAAAATATTGTATATTTTATAAGCATATTCACAACAATGGAAAAAAATGGAATTCGCCGAACTTAGTTTGAACAAATAGGTGTCTATAAAATGTTAGATTTACGACCCCAGGGCGGAATTCCGACCAGCCCCGTATGCCTCTTCAATCTTCTTTACTGCTCTGTAAGTAATCGATAGGCAGCGATATATCCGAAAAAAATAATCTTTGTTTCGATAATATGATATTAGTATCACATCAAATATATATATTTATTTATTTTTACAAAATCCACACACCCAAAGTAGGTTTATTATGTACCTACTATATGTTTATTGCCAACAAAGCGATTTATAATTTTTAGATGATACTTAAAATTAAATTTCTGATTGAGGTGATACAGTGCTTTTTGGTGCATAAGTGATTGTTTGGTTTTATTCATATTGTGTCTGTCAATGGCCTCTACAACAAATTTTTAAATGTCGGCTTTATGCTCTTTGCCTTCCTCTTCAAATATCGAGTATTGTGCGTATTTAGAAAAATTTAGTAAAGGACGTTAATATCAAATCCATTTTCCATGTAATAAATATTTCATGTACATTTCATATAATAGATCGGTAAACAGCGAAACTTTCCAATCTCAACCAAAAAAATGTCACTGAAATTTATTTGTTCCAAACGTCCTTTTTAAACGGCGGTTTCGATCAATTAACAAAGGATTGAGGTAATGTCTTTTTAACCTTTTAATATAAATGTTTATGTAGTTTTTTTTTCTATATAATCAATACTATTGTCTTTATCCAACATAGGTATAGGTCCCAATTGTAAACGAAACTTTTAGGCCGCTGTTCATATGTTTTACGCGATTCAGATGGTATATGGTCATTCTTTGCATCTTTTCCTTGGATTCATTAATTTTCGCTGCATGATACCAGCATTAAAAAAATAAATCCTTTTTGGATATATTTATAAAAAAATATACACCGCCTACGGGTACGGGTTTTCGGGTGATGTACTTACATACCATTATTGTTGGCTTTACCATTAAGGACCTATCGTGTGTTATAATGTTACCTCTTATAATGACCTATATTATCAGCTAATGAGTAATCTTAGATGATATGACCTTTGACCTCATCATATTATATAGTCAGCCGGCTGTGATAGTTTTTTTTATCGTCGCGTAATGGCATCATAACAGATCCTATCAATAGAAGATGACCAGTTATACTTAGTTTTAATAGCAAATATTGTAATACTGTAATTCTGACTATTCTATTTAATGGTATATAACAAGCTTTTACCTTACTTTAACCCAATTGGTTTAAAAAAATATAGCAATTATTGTCTTAACTTGTCAATTGCTTTAAGATCTTATAACCGGACGTTCGATTCCCTTCTGGCATGTGGCAATGAGTATTCGAGTTTTCATATAAATATCACTTTCTTTAATTTGTGCAATGGCGATGAGCTTACCACCTGTCACATAAAGTATCTAATAAACTTGGTGATAAACTCTATTTGATTTTACTGTCTTCCCAAATAGGGATAATTTCAAAATGCTTAGAAAAATGAATAAACTTAATGTATATAATAAATAAAATAAAATAAAATCTAGCAAGTACTAACAAATTAGTAATTATAAATTGATAGTTTGAATATTTTGCATGAGGGGAGGAAATGACGGGGGAAGACATTACTCGTAGCTCCTGACATACAGCTTACGCTAGTTCGGGAGTTAAGGGAGTCACGTTTATATGTATTGAACTTTTTTCTGATGCAAATAAACTATATTATTATAATTATTTTTTTTTGTGTATATATAAATACAATTATTGAAAACATTTTTATTCTGAGATCATGGGTCATCAAGATTAGGCTATCACTTCTGTTTATGTTAAGGCACAGTATGTAAATTCTATATATTTGTCCTAGTATTTAGAGCAACCGATTACCATGACTCTGGTCAACTAACGTCCACCAGTGCGCCTCTTAGGTAACTATATATGTATGTTAATGGTACATTTGTCCGGCTGCCAAGTGTTTGGTGTCACGTTGACGAGTTACGACGTCCGGGAAATGCGGCCAACTTCCCATTTTTCAGGAATAATTTGTGGCGTAACGTGGCTTTGTTCCTTTATATCATAACTGGAGCTCTGCATTAACGACAAAGTTTTTAATGAATTAAAAATAACGTTTATAGTATATTAAAAATGATATTATTTTAAATGAAAACGAATATATGTAAAACATTTGCGTCTGATTTACGATGTGATTTACGAGAATTAATCATGTTGGCTTGCTTCGCCCGTTCTATTCATCTTTCGAATTTTTATGTTTTGTTGTGCCGTGTGGACATTTACGGCCTGATAAGCTAAAAGGCCTATTGATCCAATTTTCACAATAGCTTATTACGTCCGACTATTCCTTCTTTTGGTGTCTTTTTTAATTACAAATATGCATAGTGTTTACGTTTCATTAAGTCGTGTTAAACAAACAATTGTTTTTAGTAAATTTCTTAGTACCGAATAATACATATCATTTACCTTTATGGCAAAATAACGTACAGGGACGTATACATGGCGGTGATCAATTATTGTCTGGGACATCAGCCTACTTTGCCCCTTCAATGACAATACTCGAATGTTCTGTTGAATTTTTTGAGAACATTTCTACACAACATTAAACAACTTAATGAGATACAGACAGCGCAACATCGCCTAGTTAAAATTTGTATAAACAGGACTGCTTTGAGACACTCATTTCCCTTTCACTTGGTAACGAATACTGAATGCTTTGGAATAATCTCGCGCTAGAATAATGAATATGAGAATAGGATGACGCCCGGGACTGCCTGTTAAAAGTCACAAATTATCTTCCACGTGACTGGATCCAGTATACATTACAAATTAATGGTTTGTACATTTTAGGCGCCGAGTTATTTTTGTTTCCCATTAAATCGGCTTGTTTTTCGACCGTGGTGATTATACGTTTTGCGCTCGTCAATTGGTTAAATGTTTAACGGTCACAGATCGTTTATTTTTTTCTGACATATTCGTTTTAGATTAGCCTCACATTTCGTAATCCTTCTCAAGTAATGGAGAATTCCTTTGATGCTCTATCTACAAAGACTATAAAAATGTTAATAAAGAGTAGTTAACATTTTATAATTCTTCAGTATAACCATGAAATTGAAATTGTAGATTTCTATGAAATTGTAATTCATAAATGAAGCTGTGTTATAATAGTGATAATATGAAGTTATATATAATATGAAGTTACTTTAACTGGATTTGCATTTCAACAAACTACTGTTGAGTTTAAACTTAATCGCTGTTTGTTGTTCCAAACTTGTCTAAAGTTTAAGAAGATTTTCATCTTATAACTCTTTAACGTTTTAACATAATCTTTAACTCAAAAAACATTCTATTCCAGGCGTCAAGTAAACGTACATCTCGTTTAGATTCTTGAAAAATTGAGTTTTCATTTGTTTAGTGTACAAAATATCCGAGCTTCGGACGCTGGGCTGCGTTAAGAAAACATTTGAAATTATAGTTTTATTTTCGTTCAAAGTCGTAGTTATAGTAAATAAGTTTGCCCGATGAGATCCATAAACCGGATGTTTGCTTCTTTCAAAATTTTCAATGAAATATTGTTCCGCTAACGATAAACTGTTTATTGTAATTGAACGGCTTGTAAATAATGTTGCCGTGTTTGCGTATTAACTGTTTCTGTGTTTACATACATGATAAATAGCTACGTGATGCTGAGAATTAGTTGCAGATTACGGGATATTCTAATATAATTATTTTGCTTCTTTGATAGAAATATAAATTTTTCTGCATAGGTTTTAATTGTATCCTCACTTCCAAATTGAATCGTGGCTAACTTTGTAGGTTCAAACACGCCATTCGATTATTGAGGTGGAATGTTCTAACACAAGCTACTGTTTATTTGGGATGGTTAACAAGAAGGTAGGCGTTTAAAAAAATAAAAAAAATTGGTCGCAAAAAACATAAAAAAAATGTGGTGAATGCCGTTAAAATAAGCAATTATAGTACATAAAATATTAAAAATTACTGTCTGCTAAGCTTTTTAAGCTATATGCTGAGTCCGTGTAATCATCGAAATGAAAAACTAAACGATTGCACCACACAGACACAAAAGTTATTTCAGTCTCTACTAGGAAAAACCATTCAAAGAAACTCATCAAATACATTGAATACAAAACTTGTTACTAAGAACGTTTGAACGGACCATATACTGCTAAAGTAGAAGTCAAAACAAAATCAATTTAGATACTAAAGATGACATTTATAGTGAAAGAGCAATGTATAGTGAAAGCAATTAGTAAACCTGGAAAAACTTGCAAAGGTCAAAATTTAAAAGGGGACGGGAATAGAGTCCTGGGCGTAATAAACTCGACTTTGTTTCTTCCATGTTTTTTATAAGCAATGATCGCTTAGCTGAGACTTACGATCTGACGAGCTGATGAGTTTCATTTCTCTTTCCTTTATATTATTAAAATTAGTGATTGTCTAGCCTCTGTTAAATATTTGACATAATAAACTCGGTGAAAAGTGGATCTTAATTGCCACTCTAGGACTAGATATGGAGATTATTCATTTTTTGTACAATTGCTTTTACGAATATGTTCGAGATTGTATAGTGCGTAAGTTTGGTACTGCTTACGGCTTTATCACATAAAAATATACGGACATGAATATGCGGACATATATTTTGAAATATTGTAGTTAAAATAGTTTCGGATAAATTGAAACCAACAAGAAAGCCATCAAAACTTTAATGTCAGCAATAAATCAGGAGGCAGACAAATGAGGGCATCAGCGGCTGACTGAAGTTAGCTGGCAACGTGGAATAAAACATTTTAAATTTCTGTCGACCTATCACTCCAAATAGAGAAAAAATATAGCTGTATATTTTATTGTTTATTTCTTGTATCCATATAACTATCACTTTCTTTGTTTTTAAAAATAAATTTTCGTCTTTTTTACGCTAACCGGATCGATAAAGTGATTGACTTCTCTCACTAGAGATTCACTTTTCTCCAAGTTAATCAGGACTCAGTTCTCGTAACTCAGACCCGTAGTAACTGTGTCTGGGCGGTTTCCCCAAATTGCATAATACGCCAGCAAACTTGATTACAATTTTCAATAATGTTATTTTCGGGTTATAATATAATGAAATTGTTTGGTGCTATTTTTAAGTGGTGACTTACCAAGCTCTCGGCGGTGAAGGAAAACATCGTGACGAAACCGATCATGTCTCTTATTCTTTAATCACGTAACCGGGAGAGAACCGATTTCTATCAAATTTCAGGAAGTGATTTTTTGTACTCAAGGAACCGATAAATTAAAACTAATTGGTATAAAGATACTAGCTAACTGAAATAAAATGTTCATGATAGACAATTAAATATCCTTAAAGTAAAATAAAATATTATTATTAATTTATGTATATTTGATTAAAAAACATAAACTTCAACGAAAAAGGATAGTTTACTAAAACTTGGATAATACAGTAATTTTCATTAAATTTTATTTTTATTTCAATTTCACGCCACATGAAGGCTACACTAAAATTTAAATAAAAAAAATTATCATGCAAAATTTATTTCAGTTAGTTTTTATCTTCCGAGATATTCAAACTTTCTTAACCAACTATTTATTTATGCTAACGGCTATATTTAGAGAAATAACACACATACTAGTTTAGTTCAATCACTGAGCTTATACTATGTATTTATGTACCTACTCAAGTAATTTAACTTTGACTACATATGAACAAAGCAAGAAATGCTGACAGTGTTATATTTTTAAAGGTATGTTTCCTTAGAAGCCAATTTCTACTCTGCAATACTGAATTCACTGCAGTTTTTTCCATTATAGTTATAAAAGTACATATTTTCTCTTTGTATTTTACTTCATGTTCAATCCTGGTCCTAAGAAATTTTAACCGGAGCCGGAGTGAATTAGCGCAATTTCCGTCGGTGAACGATTAAAGTCGTGAGGAAATCTACATGACAGAATATTTCTTAAGAGAATGAAGTCGCATTAAGGCTGCGTGACCACGGCAGTGTGCCCAACTTATTAGTATAATAGATAACGTATTGATTACACCTTCCATTATTATTTCTCTCTACAGGGTACCACTATACGACTGGTACCAGGCGGCGAGTCGGGGTGCGCAGGAGGCGATTTCAACGCCTCTTCTTGCCGCCCGCGTATCCAAAGCGGGGCCAGACTGGGTACCTGGCCCCACTAATGCTTCGGCCTCGTCGGGACTTCTCTAATTGCCGGAGAAGTCCCCATTAGAGGAAGAAGTCCGGTCTTTGCCGGGACCGGCTGGTCGTTGAGGTGCCCTTCCGCTGAAAGATCCGGAGCACTCCACTTATAACGGCTTTTACGTAGTTTTAGTGGGGAGGGGTCGCTCAGACCGATTCCCACACAACCTAGGGTTCCAGTGGACGCCCCCTAAAAAGGATTCCCCCGCGTAAACAAAAAAAATGGTTGACTGGTAGAGAATTCCACTTGGGCTTTTTTTGCATTTGTAGACCTTAGCTTAAGATGTAACAAGTACAAATGAATAAATAACGGACTGATGTTGTATCAAAATTAAACGTTAAGAGAAACAGTATGTGTTACTTTTTGCTACGGTGGTACTTAATACTTGATTGCTTCGTCGTTTTCATTACATCGATTTAGTATTATATAATAGTTCCATTCTAGTTATTTGCAATATCGCGAACATACAAGACTTTAATATTGTGTTGCCAATTTTTTTAATACTACGTTGTATTTTATAAATAAAGTTTCATTTAGTCGAGTCACGTACGAACAGTCCAATACCATAATGTCAAGCTACATTTGCTGCAGTCCGGTATTTTGTAAGTGTGCGATATAAAGATTAGAAACATTTTAACTTCTCATAAACGCTAACTTCGGTATAATATTCTTAACAACTTTGGTATACCAATATACGTATAAAACGATATAGTATATTTAAGCACTTGTAGTAAATGTTTATTAACTTTTCCTTGTTGTATTTTTATTAACTGAAATATGTGTCTAATGTAAGGCGATAGGAAACGCACCTGTCCCATATAAGCTTGTAAGAAAAGCGAATAGCGATTGCTGTCTCTGCTTACTTCGCTAAGGCTTTAAAGATGTGTGAGCTTAATACACTATATCTACCATTTTTACGCTTAACGGTGAAAAACACTAACAAATTGTTTTCCTCTAAATAATTCTTATTTTATCTGCATAAAGCAATTTTTTTATTAAAGCAAGGAAGGTGACGGTTGAATTTTTGTATTTATGTAAAAGGACGAGTTCATATCTCACAACACCACTCAGAAATTGAAAAGAAATTAATCTGAGTGTTGGTTATATTTTCATACAAAGAAATAATGTAGGTATATGTATTTTATAAGACTAGTGCCGTAAACAGCCAGGAAAAATGTATATTGATCAAAATTTATGTTCTATTCCTATGTACTATTGATTTTCAACATCACTATAATTCAATTTGTCTTTCAAAGACAGGTTATGGTTATTTTAATGTTAATAATAGACACTCCAAATTTATTTGTATGTATAGATGTGCATATGTCATTTTAATTTTAATGGGGTAGACATAGATGACAATCGTTATCCGCTATTTTCTGAGAAAATTACCATGTACACCTAAAACAAATTATGTAGCAAGTTATTTGTTTACACACTTAAGAGAAAAACTCATTGTTACGTCCCATTTCACAATTTTTCTAAAAAGACAAATTTATCATTATGTAAAACAATTAATTAAAAGGAAACGACATGATACAATAATTTAAGTGGAAAATTCGACAAGGAATTTGAACGATTCTTTGATTCCACATAGAAATCGTGACAAAAGCTTACCGCGAATTGAAAACTGTAAACTTATTCTAAAAGCATTTTCTATTAAATTGAGTTCTGTTACCGCCTCAGTTTTATTGCCTTCCATATAAATATGGCTTCGTATATTTTTATAACAACGAAACCGCACGTGTTGGGTTTGCTGAAAATTCGGACGGACTTCAAAGTATTTTGATGTTAGAGAAAAATTTTAATGGTATATATCAATAGTGAAAAATTATGTTGTAATATACACACAAATACTAGTGTAAGAATCTGCACACTGTCGTTTTTTAGGGTAGACAGTAGCAGGAATGTCTGTCCGGTTTTCGCTATGCTTACTCTAAATCGAATCATATATATCAATTGATTTTTTTAAAAGACAACCAAAATGTTAGCGGTTACACTATTAGTTTTAATAATGAATTATAGTTAATAGTTTGCTTAGTGATTACGATTATCAAGCAAGGATAACATCTATCAAATAAAAAACCGTTGGTTTCCAAGTCAGTGGTCGGTTTATTTTTTATGCACGTCGTAAAAATTACACCAGATTAAAGAGGACGATGTTAAACTTGTACCTTTGTATTTTAGTAAACATTCATAGAACTATAAAGTTTTCGGGATAACTGAAGCCATCTGTTAAGAACATAAGGTGTGACCGTGGCATAGTTTTTTTTTTGTTCTTTCAAAGAAAGCGCTCGACCACATATAATATAATACATTTTGTTACACGATTTATCTCAAATTAATTAGGTCTCATACGTGAAGTCCATACATTCACCGGCCACAAAACAAATGTTATATTTTTTGCTTAAGAAACCGAAAAACCTAAATTCTCATAAGTACAAGACATTAGAGTCCTCGATTATCATTTAGTAAGTCGAATGCTTAGTTACAAAACTATCACTACTGTGATGGTGCAAATTACTTTCAAATATGTGATTTTAATTTTTAATGAACCTGATTTAAAAAAAAACAATTATATTCCTGGCACAGAATCCTGGCAGTAACAAAGTTATATAGTTAAATTATTTCTGTTATGTTCGGTGTAATTGCCATCTAAAGTACATGGCTTGACATGGGGAATGCAATTCATTGCCAGTGCACGGGCAGACTACAGACAGGAATAGCTCCAAATGCAAGCAAAAAATAATCTTAATTCCAAAACAATTTCAAAATGGCGGGGGCACTAATTCGCCTCGTTTTTACTGTGCACATGTATCGTTTTTGCTCTATTATTCATGAACCGATTTTGGAATAAGTTATTATAATAATTTTAAGTTATTATTAATAATTTTATTTATTCATATTTTTAGGTATTATATATGTATAATTGTATTCTAAAATAAACTAATGAAGTGGCGAGCGACTCGCTACATTTCAAATGTAATATTGCCTTGATTTCAATTAGGTCGTAAAAAGTCATACCAGCGAACTCCGATAATCGTATAGAAAAATGTACGTAGTATGTTTTTAAACATTTAATCTACCAATATCTTTAATATTGGTAGATTAAATGCATAAAAAAACCAACTACAACGAACACGGAGGCGAAAGAATAAATATAATTTAGTATTTAACTACGATACTTAGAAGATAAAAGCGTAGTAAGTAGCTCGGACGCTCTCTATGTTTTCCAAAGCGTTTAATCCCGCGTTCATTTCAAGCGTAGATATAATTATAAGTCGGTTTTTGTACTCGTACTTGTCATGGAATAGATTTTGTCGCCTATCACATGTCCGTACCACCAACGTATGCCCCTCTCCGAGTTTTTCATTTTCACTTTGAGCTGGCGTTCGAACATAATTATGTACATCTTATCAAATTTTATTTGCATGGTGCTCCCGTTTCTGTTTTAAATATAAATCTATGACGTAATCGTATTCATATCAATAATACCCTTTCAAGTATTCAAAATTATCTTTATTTGTATACAATTCATATATCCTATCTGTAAGTAGATATCAATCAGATAATACATTTATCGAACATTATACACCAATCACTTTTGAGGGGAAGCAAAAGTATGAATCAATAATGAACAGAATTTATGTATCAAGGGCATGCTATTTCCGCTTTGTTGACCAAAGAGCGATAATTAAAGAACCCAACAAGAGACCAGCGTATTTACTTACGTCTATCGATTGTTTTTATAATTACTTCAGATTTATGGAAAGGTATTGCCTTTCCAAATTGCTAAATTAGATTACAATTTATTGAATACTTATACATATATGATAATAGTGACAGCCTAGTTGCTAAGCTATACGACTTACAATTTGATGGTCGCGAGTTCGAATCCCAGTCGGCTTCTACGAATGAATAGCCTTTTCGGTTTTTAAGTGAAAGTCAAAAAATCACTAAAAATTTGAGACTTGAAGCTTGTTGAAATATGGAAAGCGAAAGTTGTCTCTATCTACCCCGTTAGGATTAAAAGGACGTGAGAGAATATATTTTTTTATATATTCAGATATCTTGTTTGCAGGAAATGGAGGTGGGGTACCTAATACGACAATTTAATTGGTGAAATATTATATTTTTCACTATGAATGGCATAAACAACTTCATAGCATCGAAGGTGGTCCATGCCTGGGAGACAGAAAACACGACTAAGAATTTGGACGTTTTGGAGGACTCCTTCAACTCCACGATTAACGACGGCGAAAACGATTTCACTGATGATGAATATATCTTTGACAGAACCGATGTTAGAGCAATATTCATTACGTTGTACACAATTGTATTTTGTTGCTGTTTTTTTGGTAAGTAAAATACTATATTATTTACTAATTTTTTTAAAGATAATAGGTACTTTTTTTGGAAGAACAAAGCAAACAAGTGTGCGGTACACCAGAGTCAGCTATTTTATTAAATAAAATATAAAGAGTTATGGATATTTGTCACATCCTCCTTTGCCCCATCTTAAATACTTTTCAATATGTGATATCTACTCCCGAACACTTCTATCGGCCCACCTAGTGTTTTAAGTTTTGACGGTCTCTAGCTAAAACTAAATGTAAGGTGGAGCAAAAAGTTTTTAGGATCCATATTTTTTGGTGAAAACTGACTCAAAGTTTAGAGCAGCTTTTTTGTGGAACTAATAATCAGAAACATTAATAAAAAAATCCAATTTTTGCGAATTAAATAAAGTTTTCACCTCCTCGAATCGTTGAAAATAATGAAGAGACTGAAATTTACATTTTTTTTTTCTTAATTCTGAATTTGAAATTAAAAAAAAAACTTACCAAAGTGTTGACCAATAAATCAGCTTCAAAACTGCATAAAAACTTATTGCTCCAACTAACATTTATTTTTAGCTAGGGACCGTGAAAACTTAAAACCACTAGGTGGGCCGATAGATGTGTCCGGAAGTGTATTTCAAAAATATAATCTATAGCGAAGCCTTGATAACTTACTACAATTTACTACGAAATGAATTAAGACTTAACAGAGCGTAGTCGCTTTACGTCGCATGCAAAGAGCCCACTACTGTCTTCATACGTAACATGCTAAAAAGTCATTAGCATAGATTACTAAATTTGTAGGTAGCTCGGCAATTTGACTATCTCGCATTTTAGTATTAATAAAAGTGTTAAAGTAAAAAAAACTTAGCGCTCACAGTTTTTATCGTATTAAGTAGATAAAAATATCCCTATTTCATCGATCTTATTAGTACACCATAGTTTAAGTAAAGGATTTTATGATACAACCCGCTGATATACGTAACCTATACCGCCAGGTCGTTAGTGAAACCACGATATTAACATACATATTAAAAAAAAGCTAAGGTCTTAATAGTAAACAAAAAAATAAAAAAAACTAAGCACTTTTTAGGCTGGACAGATATAGCTTATTAAATGTCAAGCCATGTGACTTGATCGAGTCCATTGCCGTACACAGGGAATGAAAAATAATTCATTAAGGCTAATTATATTCAGACTTTTTTATGGTTAAAATAGTTTTAGCAAAAGGAATAATTAAATATTTACATATAATTTACTTTGAGTAATTAGAAAAAGACTAAAGTGACGACATCAAAGCTTTGACAATCGAAGTGAAAAACGTTTTGTATTAAAACGACGTACAAGTATGAATGAAAAAGCCTACAATTAATTATACAAAGTAAATTAGCTCGTTTCTACGGCTGACCTTTGATTACACGACACTTATGTACATTGCTAGCTAATTTAGGAGAATTCAACCATATCGATTATAAGAGCCCATTAAAGTGAATACATTGTAAATATATGTTTATGATTTGCATGTAAATACTTGTTCGTCTAAATATCAAACATTAATTTAAAAAGGAAACATTTATATTTATTTACAGTACTAATTAAATATCAAAGCAGTAAGCATAGCCTAGGGGCTAAGCGGTAACCGCCGCCTTCCCCCCAGAAGGCGGGGTATCTTTCTGAAGATTTCCTCCCCGTCAACAAAAAAAAAAGAAAAAAAAGGGGCTAAGCGGTTTGACTTACGATCAGATGGTTTTGAATCCCAGTCGACTCGTACCAATAAAAATTATGCCAGTTGATGGCTGTCGGCTCAACAACCGTCACTCACTCACCTAATAAGTTTGATGAAAATCAAACAGCATACGCTGTCTCTGTCTACCCCGTGGGTTTAAAAGGACATGAGAGCTTATATGATATACACTATTATTACCTTCCCGACGGTTTCTTTTATATGAAAAAAGAGAGAGAAAGAAAAGATAAACGAAAATCACTGCCGCCCGTCCACAAAACGACAACTTTCTTTTTTTTCTTAAAAGTCCCTAAATTGTATTAGGAAAACTAACGACTGCTGTGAGAGATTATAAGCAAAAAATATCTTTATTCTGTACATGTAAGTTGGATTGTTGTCTAAGAGTAGAAATATGAAACCCGGTGGGACGGAATAAATATTTTAAATTTAATTTGTATATCACTCCGCGAGACCAACTTAAAACCAGGATGAACTATCGTTTCGATTGCCGAAATATCAAAGGTAAATCCTTAAATAGTTGGTCTCCCTAGCGGTCAACACACAAACCTGTGCCTTTGTAACAGTTGTTGTTCAACAACAAACAAAACAAACATATGTTACAATAGTCTGTTTAATATAAACTATCACCTGTTGCACCGGTCATATAAAAACAAATAAACCTATAATAACATTGTGTAAATAGGATTTTTTATGTTTTCACCCTCCTAAGAGATCGTTTGGCCTCGAATTACTCGAGCGATCTTCTTGTTCCCTTTTAAGCTTATATCTAACAACATTACGTTGGGAAGCGGCTTGCTTGCCCTTTCCATGTTAAACATCTGCGATTATCGAACGGGTTTTCATTTTAGATCAAATACTACTATAAAGAATTCAACCTAATATGATAAAGCGGCAAAACAATCACACACGCTAGCAGGGCCCTAAGTTTTCTTTTACAATTGTGTGAAAATCACAAATCAGTGACATTAGAGTTGACGATCTTTTTTCTTTTGGTTTTGGTAATAAAGTACGTATTCAACAACTATTTGGTCGTTTAATACGTTGATCGGTATAAATAATCACTCCGTTTGTCCGTAACTCTATAAAATAACCTTGACCTTCAAATGTTTATCTGTGAATTAAGTTATTATCAAAGTTTAATTTTCAGGCAATCTACTTGTTATTCTCGTTGTAACTCTATCCAGACGCTTAAGGTCAATAACTAACTTTTTCCTTGCGAATCTGGCTGTAGCAGATCTATGCGTTGGTGTGTTCTGTGTATTCCAAAATTTGACAATATATTTAATACCGAGGTAAGTTCATTTTATTTTTCACACGTCAACTTTATTAGTGACGCAAATAAATTCAATTTTGAATATATTAATGCAATATATGTAGAATTCGATTACGCTTGTACAACAGTCAAGTATATGGACTTGAATCACATTTATAATAATAAATAATAATAATAAAAATCTTTATTTAAAACCATAACAAGTTTCTACAGTAATGTTATAGTGTACGATAATAGCAACATTAATAAAAATGATATTGTGTCGCCGCTATTAACGCCCACCCTCCAAACAAATTTAGATTACATACTAAGATTTGAAATAAGTAATTTTTTTTTTTCTTTTTTCTTTCATTTTAACGCATGACTTGTGTAAAGTAGTAAAAAAATGTGCCATATTAGCAGTATCATTTAAAATTGCGTAATTTAATTAATCAATAATTAAAAATATTAATAAATATGAAATGTGTCAATTTTATTATTTCATTACAGCTGGGTTTTCGGTGACTTTTTATGCAAGATGTACCAGTTTATCCACTCGTTGAGTTATACTGCGTCTATATTTATTCTAGTCGTGATCTGCACCGAGAGATATTTTGCTATCATTCATCCGATCACTTGCAAGCAAATTCTTACCTCAACAAGATTAAGGGTAAGGTAACTTAATATCTAAGATGCTTTAAGCATGGTCAATGTAATAGGAATTTTTCTTGCGGACAAGTGCTTTCCAATAGCCATCTGGGACCGTTTATTAAAATTCTTCGACCAGATATAAACGACCGGATTGCCATATAATGCTATTATAATTGTGTCTGTTGGTTCGGTTGTTTATTTATTTACACCTATTGTTACATCTAAAACTAAGATTCGCAAAGGAGGACTTAATGTCTTCGGGGCATTCTCTACCAGTTCTTATTATTTATTATATAGTTATTCTATTCCAACCCTGGCTGAGAGAAAAAAAATTATATATATATATAATAATAATTAAATAATCTTCTATTTTTCGAAGAGTATATGTATTTATTTTATATTTTTTTGTGTTCTAATTGAATACACTTCTGCATATTGCTTTTCAAAAAATAGGGTACAAAAACTTTGGACTTTGTAAGACAATATTTTTATAATTAACACCAAATCTACAGGCCGTACAAATGTACAAAACGACAAATGGTGAATATGCAAGTAAGGTATGCAAGATCTTAGCCTTTATAGATTTAACAAACAATATTTATTTTATGGCAGTGTTAGCATGTGTTACATTGGCGCATGAAACTTCGTCACACACTAAAGATACTCTCCCAACTGTTTTAATCTCTTCAAAACAATATAGAAGTGTCTATTCTAGTCCTTTTATTGACAGTATTATGTGACAATATGATTGCAGTTGGTGATTTTAGGAGTATGGATTACTAGTGCGGCTTACAGTGCACCTAAATTCATTTGGGTAGAGACAATAACGAATAATCTTGGCGATGGTCACATGGAAACGATTTGTATTCAACATCGCATGAAATACAACTCGGAGATATTCGACATGGTGAACTTTGGTCTACTATACGTGATTCCACTGTGCGTAATGACAGTAAGTAGTGAAACATTTATTCTTCAATTTCTCTTTGATCTCTTGAAACCCTTGTAACAAACATAGTAAAGAATAAACGTTCGCGCGTCACACTTCAAAAATGCTTCTGCGTTCCTTTTAACCTTCAAATCATATAGAGCTTTCATTTAAAAGTATAATGTTCTATGCGAACACATCAAATGTTACGACGAAGTTGAGAAGTGTTCCTCTATTATATTATAGCATATTAGTGACACAGTGATTTTTAATAATTAATAAGTTTCCAAAATACTTGTTCTGTAGATAACCTATATAGCCACCGTGTACGGAAATGAATGTGACAATGAGCATGATGCGCGTGGGAAATTAGGAAATTCACCCGTAAGGTGGCTGTCGACCTTATAAAAGCCGCAGGATGAAGCTGGATGCAAGTTGCTAACAACCGGTCCTTTTTTAAATTGTTGGGGGAGGCCCATGTCCATCGACGTCATACGGAAGGGGTGTATAACTAGACAAAAAACTAGTGCTTCTACAACTAGATATTACAACCTAACTTTTTTCAAAATATGTAGTAATCTATACCAATTAATGGGGACCATTTTTTGTTTATCCAAAATTACTACGAACCACAGAAGGGATAGAAAAGATTCTATACCATAAGATACATCTTGTTAAGGCATTTTTAATATATAGTTTAGTATATAAATATTATATATCAATAATATTTTAATTCAAATATAACATTCCCAAATTTTCCATTTTAGTCTTCCTTAATTCTTCTTACTTTTTCAATACAAAATTAAAATAAAAAGAGCCTACTTTCCTTCTGAAGGCTAACAACTCTTCTAGTGTTCCGAGTGTTTATTGACGACGGTGGTCACTAAAGATCAGCTGATCTTACCTGAAATAAAAAAAAAACCTTAATTGTATTTATTGACGCAGGTGCTATATACGAGGATCGCGGTCGGCCTGTGGCAGAGTTCGCACGGGCTGCAGCCGATGGGACACATGCAGTGTTGCGGCGCTCAGGTACCGCGCATAGATACAAATGCGCATGCGCATGCCCCCGTTCAAGATATAGAGCCAGCTCCACAGACTGCCGCGCCCACACCCTACGAGCAGCAAAGAACTTTTATAGGCACAGCTGAGTCCAAGGCATGACTATAATATACTTCCACATCGTATTTTCTTAGTTTTTTTTTTTTTTAAAAGTTAAATAACAACGAAACGTTAATCAAATTAAGATTGAACTATGGTAAAATCTGAAGTCAGTATAGAATAAATAATAAAATGTGTTAATACTCTACACTAACAACCTGTAGTTGTTAACTTATCTGTAACATATAATTTTGATTATCTAAATTGACATTTTGTATTTCCAGCATAATGGTATTCCGCCAAAATAATAAAATAAGCCGAACTGTAGCGTGAGCTAAATGGCTTAGATACACAGATGCGCTTCTGTTTCAATGGGCTACTAGTAAAATAATAACACATTTATATGATTATAATTTTCTTTTGGTACAACAGAAAAACGCGGCAGCCGCACCGAGTAGGTGCAGTACGAAAAAGTCCTCCCAGAAACAAGAGGCCCGCAAGTGCTACCACCTCAGTCACTTGTCGCGTAACGTACTGCGCGCTCGTCGAGGCGTGGTAAGAATGCTCATTGTGGTTGTGCTAACATTCGCCGTATGCAATTTGCCGTTCCACGCGCGAAAAATGTGGCAATACTGGTCCAGTGGCTACCAAGGAACGAGTGACTTCAGCGCTCTACTAACGCCGCTAACATTTCTAATCACCTACTTCAACTCCGGAATCAACCCGTTACTTTACGCCTTTCTATCGAAGAACTTTAGAAAAGGTATGAGGGAGCTTCTATTCTGCAATTTTCACGGTAAAAGGAAAAGTGACAATTTGATACTTCTGAATCGTGTCGGTGGGACTGGCCTACGGCGGAGTTCCACTCGGTCTACACGTGCCAACTGCAGCACTGTCACCATGGCACCTAACGTGGACTCCTGAGGTATGCGACGAAGGAGGTTCCTATATAAAGTGGAAAACATAGACGTTTCCTGATTAACGGAGAGCACGGACGAGGTTAGTGACAGTAGTGGTATGTGCACCACATCCTTGGTGTCAAAAAAGGACCTCTATGACTAACTGTGAGCGGGTTGAGGATACCGATCAACGAACTTTGTACAAGTGAATCTTTAACGTAATACGTGTGTAATCGAATTTTCGACGATGTGTGCTCTGAATATGTATAAATTATAGCGTTTTTATGAGCTTATGTTCTTAATTAAGGAGGCTTAAGGAGACTTCAATCTAAGTTGTTATCACGCAGTCATTAGATTCCATTTGTAATGTAACTTTTGACCATTAGATTTAAAATTGTACAATTTCAGTTAAATTAGAAATTTAAGGAGTTTATCGTATTTAAGATTATTTAAACAAAATTAATTATTATATGTAAGTTCTGTTAATCGTATGTACAGATAATGAAAAATAAAGTAAATAATAAAAATAAGACAAAATAAATTTGAAAATTTGCGTGCTGTTTAGTAAATTATGTAGTGAACTTTAAATTTTTACATTAATAGTATTTCTCAATTTTTTAAATATTATCTTCTAAAAAAATATATGTTAAAATTCAAAGCATAGAATATTTAAAATTTTTCTACTAAAATATAAGTATACAAAAAGATTTATTTTTATTTTGATAGAACTTTAGAGGAATATTTACTGTAATATTTTATTAGTTATTACTTTTCCAAATAAAAATACAAATAAATTTTAAATAAAAAATCAACGCTCGCCCACAATGAAACATATAATTTTGTCAATTTATGAATATCTAATAACGGCTACCCAGCTCCAGTTGACCCATTGCTAGTCATTTTATTTAAATTAGTTGTTAGTTGCTTTACAAACCTGCTAAATGTTATATTTGCTAATAGTATGTTTCAAAGAATAGGTTAAAAATTATATTTTTATATTTGTCATTACAAATTTACCACGGGGTTATCTATAAAATGTGTATAAAAGAGTATTCTCGTATGAAAAACGTTTAATCAAAATATTTATATTAAGTATTTGTTATATTGAATAAAACTAATTTTTTGGAATTTATCTTGTTAATTCAAAATATTGATGCTCTAGGAGGACAACCAATACAGGTTGTGACAATATTGGTTTAGACCAGGGGTTCAAAACCTTTTTGTACTCTAGAGCACATTCTAAAATATCGGTCGAGTGGCGTAACCAACTCCTTCCATAACTTCTGATTTTCCCATCATTTATTTTCTTATTTTCATAATTTATTAATAAAAAATAAACAAAAATGTTTCAAAATAATAAACTATTATTCAAATTGCATACAACCAGAGAAATTTATTTACAAAACGTAGTAAAAATTCACATTTTTAATTAATTTTTAAGAAAAAAATCATTCTGTGTCGAATAGTAGCGAGCATGAGGTTGGGAACATCTGGTTTAGACAAGAGACTCACCATAAAGTCAGATAAAAATAAATTCTCGTAGAAGAAAACCAATAGGAATTACTTTGAGGCTGTAGAAATTTCAAATTAATGTGTACATAGGCTGCACTAAAAGTATCGGTAATGGAATATTTTCACTATTCCTGATTTCACTATATATTAAAATCTTTTTATTGCAAACTCCTTGGTTTTGAAAATCGAATACCATTTATTTATTTAAAAAAAGATTCTCGGTCTTGCCACAAGGTCTTGTCAAACTTTTTTATTCGTTAAAAAAATGGAATTGACTCGAGAAAATTCAAGAGCGATAATTTATTATGACTTTCGAAGTGGTTTAACACAAAAACAGTGTGTTGCTTCAATGATTGGTTCCATCGTATGAAAAATGTGTCAAATTTCGCGGAGATTACTTCGAAAAGCAATAAATACATTTTTAAATATTAATGTTGTGTCACTTCCTTGATTCCCGAAATTTTCTGTGCTGCCTCGTATGTTATTAAATCTATAGTTAGATACTTATTACCCGCTTAGGATGCGAGCAAAGCTGCACAGCATCTTGATATTAAATAAGCTATTTCCGATGGCTAAAACTAACCGCGCAAACTGAAGTCCACTCTCGGGACCCTTCCGTTGCTCCCTGAGCTATAAAGGTTAAAAGACTTAAGAACTCTGCTAACTCTTAAAATCGGTGAAACTATTGCAGTCGAGGTCGACAAAGAGATTGTGCACAGGAATTACACGAGTTAATTCCCCCATCCCCATTCTACATTCGGACGTTTAGACACTCGGCGGGTCTCCACCCTTTTATAGTCGATGTTCCGCGCGTCCGAACGAAGCGATTTGAATCATCGTTCATCGTGCGTACAGCAAAGGAGTGGAATAAGTTGCCGGCGTCAGTCTTTCCGTCCAAGTACGACATGGGAGCCTTCAAGAGTAGAGTGAATAGGGACTTACTAAACTAGCGCGTAACATCTTTCGACTATATCACCACGACTAACACCAGGTGGGATCATGATCAAGCGCTAGTTTATACGCATAATTAAAAATAATTAGTCAATAAATACCACTATACGAGTATATGATTCCATTAAATTAGTTTTATTCAAAGTCTTACTTTTCCGTAAATATAAGATTCGTTTTATTTCAATATCGGTTAATTTGTTAAATTTTTATTTATACCGTAAGAGAACATGTTAAATGCATGTGTAAACTGTATATTTTGTAATACTTCATTCTTAAATGTTTGTACAATAGTTTGTTCTGTTAAAATGAAATAAATAATTGTTATTGTAAATAATAACATATCAATAAATGATTAATGAAATATTTCTTTTTTTATAATGCCCAAGGTAGTCACGTAGTTAAATCGGGAAGTAAAAAAAATATAACATTACAAAAGTAAGGTTTGCTACAAAGGATTAATGGCTACGTAGTACTACGTAAATATGCCACTGTAAGACGGATCATGTACATATTTTGACAACGAATTCCAAAAGAAAAGGTATTCAATTTTTTCAAACAAGATTGCGTACTCATAGCAGCGTCATTTATGAATCGATTTTCAAAAATATCCCGTATCAATTTTATTGGTATAGGCCTTCAGGGAACTTCAAAAAAGTGAATAGAACAAATCTTGTTGATTGAAATATTGGAAGGTTTATTATAATCTTCAGCAACAACGAGCACAAAAATGTCTTCCACATTTTTGTGCTAAATTTTATGCTAAATAAGAGAATAAATAATATTCATAAAATAATGTCCGTCTATTTGAGTCGTCAACTTCAACGCACATCTCGGCATACATAACATAACACACATAACCGATTTTGTTGATTTTTTTTATTTGACAGTACGCCCCGTGTAGTCCTTTTCGTCCAGTTCTGACAATGGCATCCATGAAACCATTTGTCTTAAATTTGCTTTATTTGGAAAGGTGTATTTCAGTTGGAGTTTAATGAGAGTTTGATTAGGTTATTCTATTTCGTAATATTCCTACGATGATTCGTATTTCTATACAAAGAAGGAAAATTGAAAAGTATTGATTAAAACTAAACGTTGGTACCAAATTGTACCCGATGTGTTTTTAACCTAATTATACTAGAGCTAAGCGTACTCATGTGCAATTTTAAAGTCATTAAGCGTTAGTAATGTGTGTTGGTTGGATGCCAACATAATAAAAGGAACGGGAAAAGGCGGCGGAAGGAACACATACCCCTGTTAAAATTAAATACCCTTGTTTTCAATAGCTTTTTAGAGTTCCTCTTCATTTAGTTACAAGGAAGCTCGACAAATACTACAACTTTAAAAGAAATTTTCATTTTCTTTAACCTCACGGAGGAAGAAATAAATAACACTGTTGTGATAGACACAACTTAGTGATTTTTGGTGAATGAATGGATCGAAACAATTAACAGACCACTAATAATTTTTAATAATAAGAAACGTTTGATTCTATTGACATGTAATTCCATTGTTTATTGTACAATTGGACTCTTGGTGAATCATTTACAAGGTACTTAATAACAGATAGAGACGGTAATTTATATTTTGATTAGACTTTGCGAAATGATGATGAGTCACCGGGATGAGAATTATTCTACAACTAGGATATACTCTCAAATCCATTCTTTAATTTTGAATTCGTCTTTTTTAATAAAATGTGTGTATGTGTTTTTTATTTTTCATCTTTAAGAAATATATAGTTAATAAATTGAATAGTTGCTTGTACAAGACCAAAAGTAACCATTTTTTATGTTTTATAGTTTCCGTTATTGGTTGCGCCTATAGTCGTCAATTTAGCCGTAATAACATTATATACGACATGATACTTACTAAAACGACAAGGTAATAAAATAGACCATTAAGATCAAAAGCGATCTGTCTACCTAAGCTGAGTTGGAAATTTCAATCAAGTATTTCAGGAAAGTTTGCAGTACCTCTAAGGAAACAAATGGGTCATAATTTATTATGTAAACAGTTTCTACTAAAGAAATATCAGTTATAGCCGAGTGACTAAGCGGTTCGATTTACGATCCAAAGTTCGCGAGTTCGAATCCCAGTCGGATCCAACCAATTAATTGTCTTTTTGTTCAGTTTTTTAGTACAAAGAATTTGGCAAGGTGTATGGCGATAAGATCCACATCTGTGGGACCTAATCAACTTGGTGATAAGTTGAGAGCGATTGCTGTCTCTGTCTGTCTCTACCCTGCCAGAAAAGAGTTAAAAGGATATAAAAAACATACCAAAAAAATGTTTTAATTTATTTAAAAAATAATGCATATACTAATTTGTCAGCCCTTAACCCAACACAAAGCATATAAACAATTTTTATGAATTAAAATTTCAAAAATGATTACTCTATCGTACAAAGTCAACCTTGAGGCTTAATGCGATTCTCTTGTAGAATGACTAACGTTACTAAAAAGTTTTATAGCATAGCTTTTCATGTAAACAGTCTTTTTTAAAACCGCACTTTTTATTACATAGCCGTTGATATAAATCTAGTTGGCACACAGAAACGGTTTTGGGGAAAAAACCGAACTATTTTCAGGTGAATTGATAGCATGGGATTCGTCTAGTAGATTTATTAATAATGGAGAAAAAGATAGTACAAAGTTATGTGTCATATACTGTTTGCATGTATTTAATTACCCAGGTTTCTGTACTTATCCATATATGTAGTTGTATATTATCGTTTTAAAAATATGATTTTTTTAAAGTCAGAATCGATTTTTTCCGTCCCACCATCAAAGATGCCATTAGTACTATCGTCTTCGGAAGCGGCCTCCTAATACTCTGTATAACTTCGCCGGGTTGAAAGTTAAGGCTAAGTTCTTAGAGCGCTGTAGTCTAAATCTTTATAACGGATAAGGTCGTAAACCCCAAGTCTATTGTCACAATTGTGTCAAAATGAATGTTCAGTTTGCCATTCTTGTTTCCAAATTGCATTTTGGAAACAAGAATGGCAAGAGTGTGCTCAGTCTCCACCATCGGACTTCAAGACGCACTGCTGGATTTCATTATTTTGATGTGATCATCCCTCAAACCCGAACGAAGCGCTTTGTTTCGTCTTTCATTATTCGTACAGCAAAGGACTGGAGTAGTTTCCCCGCGTCTGCCTTTCCCTCCGATTACAATGTGGGTATTTTCAATACTTGAGTGAATAGGCATCTACTAAGCCATTGCGCTAGCAGATGGGATCTTGGTCAAGCATTTCCTTAGAAAGTATAAAAAATACATATCACTGACTGAGCTATTGTTTTTAGTGTTCGTTTCGATAATCTAGTACATTGCGGTTACATTTCTATTAATGTATCATACAATAAGCAAAAAAAAAATAAGTAGACATGCTTTTTGGCACAATGACTATTGAATTATAATTGGTCGTTTGTCATAAAGTCGCAGAAGAAATCTTAGCAACGATTCTATCTTTAATAGAAGGGCAGGTACATGGTTTGTCTGAAATATGATAGCATACTTTAAGTAACGGTTTTATTGGCGGCTCTTATTTATTTCTTGAGAATATTAGATAACGGAACCAGTAAATATTTCACAATTTTATCTACTAGTGTTAAACCCATTTAATTGGCGTCATTAAAAAGCTTAATGTTTTGTGAACGATAGCGAAACGTAAGCAGGTGTGTTTCGTTAGAAAACAATGATCGGAATTTTTATGCTGCTGTTAAAATTTAACGGCAGTCTTAAATTTTAACTGAACGCGCATCGACGTGCCGGTAAACGAGGCCTTTGCCGCAAATCAACATTAGTTTTCCACATTTCTAGATATTAATATTACAGCTTTTTAAAAATTTATTATTCAAAGCTTTTATTTAAAAGATACGAAGTCCTAATTCAAACGGAGTAGACAGAGATATCGGTAGTTATCCGCTTTACATTGAGCTTTTTTAGATCCCATAATTAAAGATGGAATTTTTTTGTACTAAAAAACCGGAAGACGGAAAATTCCCTAATGCCAAAATTGGCGGGAACCCCAAGTTCCAAATGTTAAGTTATAAGACGAAAACCTCACCATTAATTAGCTTAAATATGCCGTCGTAATATCACGTACCAGCCACTTGATTTCACGATACTACGACACAAACTTTAGCCAGCGACCCGATCTATAGACAAATATTTTTAATTTAACATGCTATTGAAGTACTCTTCAATCTAATAATAACGTCTCTGGGTGTTATTTCGTTACAGTTTATCTTTAATCTACTTTCAGAAAGCTTTGTAATATCGAGCGGTATTTCGTAGATTCGTAATTTAGTTTTTTTATTCTCTTTGTGTAATAATATACAGATATGTTTAATACCAAGTTCCAAGGAAAATTGGAAAATACTGTGATTATATACCTTCAAAAGAGATATGTTGTAAGACTTTAATTAGAAAAATACGAAAATCCAATAAAAGTAAGCATACTTTCGACTTTTACAATAAAAATAGAATATAATAATCATATATCATATTTTCGCATTTCAACTATAAATAAGTATATTTTTGAATAAAAACAAAAAACCAATTTCAATCAAATCACCTCTCAGGACTTTTGGCGGTCCACAAAGTCCAACTGCTAGTATGCAATAATATAAATTTATTGAAGCGTGATGTCAGTCCAGATGGCTTAGATTAGGTCAAACCATAACCACGCAGCCACAACCATAGACAAAGTGAGTCTCTGTGATTATAGAATTCTACACTATATATAATTATACAGTATATAGCGATAAAAATTATTATTTAGTTACCTAATTTCCTTTAAATCCTCATTTATCTTTTCTATTTATTAATTCATTCGTCGATCTGTTAAGGCAAAATTTCATTGAATTGGAATGAAATTTATGATTGGTTTTAACGGAATTTCTTCAAAGAGCTTATTGAGTTTTGTATTTTTTAAATGCGTTATAAAAGCACTTAGTTTAATACCTTTAGGGATTAATATAATAGCATCTGCTTTTAGAATGGTACATCCGTTAAGTTGACTTTGAATTTTAACACAGGAAAAGAAATTGTTAAGCGATGCCCGTAGTGTAGTAGGGATTCGATATCATTTAGACAATTAGGTAAACGAAGATTTGCAGGATATGGTGTCTGTGTATGTGTAAGATGGGTGAGAGTTACTTTTTATCACAATTAACGATGTATAAATATATTTACTAATAAAAATTATAATAGCGCAGTTTTTGAATTTGGTAGGCCCGTAAACCTGCCTCCCCTGCCTGTCGTAGAAGGGCCTCGGGTTCACTGGGCGACAAGGGTGGGGACCTTTGTCATCCGCCAAGGTGGACCCGGGAAGAAGGCGACATCGGCTGGCCCGTGTCGCCTTGAACTGCGGGGGCAGAGGGGGGAGGGAGTAACCTCCCACCCGGGAAGAGCTCTCCTTGAGTACAGTGCAGAGGGGCTCCGGTGCGTTCCACTGGAGATCCCGGAGCCCCTCACCATGCACCGAGGAAGGGCGACCGGGGAGGTTTTAGTGGGTAAAAACCCTACATAACCGCCGCCTTCCCCTTTTTGAAGATTTCCTTCTCGTTAACAAAAAAAAAAGGCCCGTAAACAACTTAACTGCGCCAGACCACCAAGTTGGTTAGTTACCTGGTTAAATACCCAAAGTTTTTAAGACCGAGGCCTGAAACTTGTGGCAGAAGAAAAATGACAACAACATACAATAGGAGTATGATTAAGAGCGAGAATTTTGAAGCAGAATTAACCTATAAGGAAGTAATTGATTAATTCTGCTTCAAAATTCTGAATTGCCCGGACCGCGATTCAATACATTGCAGAAACCCGGTGCAATCTAGTGAAGATTTCAGAGCCCGTTCCAATGAACCGCAGCCTTCGTTACCATAAGTGAAGGCGACTTTTAATCGCTGACATCATAAAAATGAACGAATATTATTTTTGTGGCCATGTCGTAAAATTATCATATTAATCGTAGCGTCACGAGAGAGATTGACTTGAGTGTTAAAAGTAAATTGAAGTTGTCATGAGAGCAAATTGTATAGAATTATATTTAGGATACATTAATCCAGAAATTTGTAGACATTGGTTTTTATATCAAAGCCTTTTTATTGCATTTCGCCGCTTTTCGAATCTGCCACGATTTATTTCTTTTATTTTTATACTATTATGTTATACGTGAAATAACTACACTTCATCGATATATATGTTCTAACGTCGCAAAACGTGAAACAATTTTGTTTCGAAGGTCTATTAGAACTTTTTCAATAAAGCCCTTCCTTTTTCCTTATTTGCAATATATTTCCCTATACCCACACACATTTGTAACGCAGACCTATTTAATTTCCATTCCAGTAATGTCCATATATTTTAATGATCAATAAAGAAAAACATTCAAGAGAAACTGCCCAAGTCGAGGTTCCGTCTCGTGGACCCTTGTCATAGTTGTTCAATGAGTAATAAAATAACCATAAAAAATATGCTCGAAAGATTTATATCCCAAGCGGGGTAGACAGCTTTCGCTGCCAGCTTTCCACCGAGCTACGAGTATCTTTTTTTCAATGAGTAATATTCGCGTAAATATAATTCCAAAATAAGCTATGCCATTGTTAGGTGTTAGCTATTACTATTACACCGGATCGAGAGGTGGCGAAGACTTAGTTAAGCGCTTACATCTATTATGAGCAAATGCGGCCCTTGCGAAGGAACCTAGGCTTGGACCTATACTGTATTTGTGACCCATGATAATTCGAGGTTGCCCGAGAGGACAGATCAGATCGGAAGCTTTAATCGCATTACTGTTTCGTCAATTGCACCTAAATCATTGAGCTATAAAGGTTTTAAATCTTATTATTCCCAGTGAAAACATCACTATAATGTTAATAGTTTAACGTGGCCTTCAATAGTATGAGCAATTGTTTTGATAACGACGCGGAATTTTGTAAAGTTCTTGCGTCTCGTGTACACACCATCACCTTTATTTCAGTGTTTGAAATTCATTCTGTTCATGCTATGAATCAATTTTTCCTCGAGCTGTGTAAATAAATAAACATCTTTTTTAAAGGTATTTTGACGTGTATTTGAGTAATGATTATACAAAAGATACGCACCTGGGGTAAATTATTTATTATTTCAGCGTTAAAATGTTAAAATAAAAAAGAAAATGCCTACTGGCTAAATATTCCACTTACGATCTGTTTCGTCTGGTTCGAATAATTCTCCATTACAATTAAGAATTATACATGAAGACGTTGACTTATAAATAGAAATAACCTTTCACCTTTTATACCGGGGTAGACAGATATAATCAACGTTATCTGTTAACTCTTAGGGTACCAAACATGGAAGGAACTTACGGCCATCCACTACATAACATTCTTTTGCAAATGATATAAATAAAAAACCGGAAAAAGGAAACGCATTCACAAACATCGAACCGTCAGATTATATGTTGATCGCTCAGCCAATTTGTTTATCACTGTTGTTAATACTTTTCTTTTGCCATTGAATTATGAAGGATTCTTCAAAGCGATAAAAGTAAACGAAAAAAGATTTTTTCACCACTAGCTAGTACAAATAGGGCAGCAAACCCGCCATCTGATGGGGATGCTTTTGTAAATAGTGTGATCACTGGGGCCTTGCACAGAGTTACTCCCAAAAATGAATCCGCCAAACCGTGGCTAGCCCTCACCGGACCGAACCCTTATATACAGAGTTAGTAACTATAGACACCTCCTAAATCCGATGAAATAGTCGAGACTAGCTTCTCTAGCTGATCTGTGTAGATTCGTCACGATTTAAAAAAAGCTTTCTATGAATTTACTTGAAAATATTACCATCTGTTAGAAGTCCACTGGGAACATAAATTTAATAGTTTCCCAGTTTTCTAAAATATTCGCAGTTGAAGTTTTATAAGTCACGATTTATTAGCTTTGTAATATATTTTCAAAACTACATTTTTCTTTGTATATAATACTACAAAAGTAAAATCAACTTCCTTTGATTCTGTTTAACGTTTACAATAATTATGATCTAGTAACTGACTTCTAATTTGGTGGAAGAGTTGAAGTCGGTTTATCTGCCTAATCTGTGTTGGTGCCACAAAAAAAAATATGAATATTTTTATTTATTTGAAAATTATAAAATTGGTACAGAAATGACTGCGCAATGATTACATAAACGTAAAAAAAAACAGACGAATTGAGAATCTCCCCTTTTTTTTAAGTCGATAAAAATGTAAAAACTATAACATTATTAATGCATTAAAATACTGTATAATTAATTATAATGTTTTGATCTTTCGACGTTATCAGCGTTTATGCCTCGGTGGACAAAATATGCCGCTTGTTCAGAGACTGAAAAAAATATTCCTTTGATATTTTAACTACAAAAATATTATTCCTCACTTTAAAGACATTTATCTAATAACACATTTAGGGTTCATTTCAACGGAGAAGTGATCAAATAAATACGTTACGTATATTATATAAAATTCAAATTCTATGCTATTATTATAAAACTTTACATTTCTGGACTTGGAATTCATAAAACAATTTTTTTTTGCAAAAATTTGTACTAGATGTATAACGATAAGCCACCATAGCCTAAGTTGGGACTTGGCTAAATAATTGCAACTGTTATCTATGCTTGCTTCTTACATAATATATAATATTGTAATAATAATATAAAAATAATAAAAGTAAAATCAAATCAAAAATATCAGTACACAAGGGATAGACACCTATACCCTAAAATTCAGGCTTCAGAGATTTTTTTAGTTTGTAATATATTGTTGGTATCTCAAATCTCGTCGTTTCACAACCAATTTTTTTTTCAATTATAAATTCCGTTGTGATGTAATCCTTTTGTTTTCATTGTCTAATTTGACACTTGGTAGCAGTAAAAATACTGTGTGGACGTTCGCTCTGTGTCGTAAAAGTTTACGTGAAACGTTAGGTCGGTCGCCTATAAGTTGTATTGTCCCAATTTGTGTATGTTTGTGATTGTGTGTAATTGTGCACACACACTCCATAACCATGACCTCGCATTTAGTGATTGTATTGTATACCTACTTAAATAAGTGCTTAAAATTTGGAGAAACCTTAAAATCGTTAATTTGTTCAGTCAATTAGACTGAAAACTAATAATCAAATAATTTTGACCAAGGAACTAGACCTAATGCCAATTTTAAATTTTATTTAGAAATATCAGTATAGTCCTCATTGCAAGTGATCTTAAAGCGATTAATGTCCAAGGCATATTGGATTTACAGATTTTAGCTGGCGTGTTCTGAATCGGTAAGCTCGACAGAAGTTTTTAATTTAAATTGCGAGACTTTGTAACTTTATTGTGGGCTTTAAAGTTTGTTTGTTAGGTTTTACTGATTTATATTGCCTACTTTACGTTTGTAACTGTAGGTAAAAACAAATTGTAAAAGTTTTACGTTCTTTATTGCTTCGTCGACATCATTGTGTGCGACTTTAAAGTTAAACGAGCATAAAATTATGTTACTCATCCTTAAGGTAAAATTTCAATCGATAATTACCACGCGCTCGGCGGTGAAGGAAAACATCGTGAGGACACCTACATGTCTTAGAAAATTTTTCTAAGGCATGTGAAGTCTGCGAATCCGCACTAGGGCCGCGTGGCGGACTTTGCCCTTATACTCTCTTTACAAAGAAGGCCTGCGCCCAGCAATGGGACATATATATTATATATTTAAAGGCTGTAACTTTAACTTTTAACTAATTTGCCATTGATTGAATGAAATTAGATTGTAATTATTGAATATAAATAAGGATTATTAAAATTACTCAAAATGATATCTTCGATACTTATTCAGTAATTATTAGCTCGAAATAACTTCTCTCTGGCGACTATTTATACTCTACCACTGTTGAAGACGGGATAATATATTTCTTATTAATCTTACTAAATGTTATAAGTAATTTAGTAAGATTAATTAAATTACTAATAAAATATGTCTGGTCGATTCGGAATCGAATAGATTCTGCTTAATCGGTCAGCTTGTACCAAAAAAATTGAAAAAGATAACGACTGAATTGCTTTTTTCAACCGTTTTCAAAAAAGGGTGCAGGTTCTCAACTAGTTTGTATGTTTTTTTTATATTTGTTACCTCATAACTTTGGACTGGGCGAATCGATTAATTAAGTGTTTTGCATCATCAGTATGTGCGTCACAAATGTATGATGAATACTCAATTTCACGCCAACCGATTTCAATTATTCATTTTTGTTGGAAAGGATGTACTTTAAGAGTAGTTTGATGAAAGTTTGGTTAGGTTCTGATTAATTCTATTTCGTAATATTCCTACGGTAAATCGGAAATACAAAGAGGGCATCCCGCGCGCAATAACTTTTAACGTTTGTTTCGATTTGAAGTCGGATTTTGTCGTCGTTCTCGTCTGCTCACTACCTGTCACACACATATATGGGACCGTATGAGCTTGGTGAAAACTCAGAAATCGAAAGCTGTCTCTGTCTACCCGCTAGGATTAAAAGAACGTGAGAACTTGTATTTATTTATACATTTTAACCATCACCGGTGGATTTGAATCAATCTTATGTTTGGTAGACCAAATCCCAAACCATTAGGCTATTGACACGATTTAAAATTGATTTATTTAATGGAAGCAAACGGATATACGTTCTACTATTTATTAGTATTATTTCCTTAATAACTGTCTATTTATGAACGGTATGCTATTAGGTGAATTATGGGCTGATAAGAGCACCAGTCTGATAGTATCAGTGAATATTAACACTCAAATGATGGATTGCACTTTTAATGAACGTCCCGTTTATCTCTTTAATACGCGGGGTGATAATCGCGTGACGCGATGGTTTGTATTCGTGCATAGAAACTTTGTTTGCTGTTCTGGTTGCGGTGTATTAGTTGGCGATTTACCGAACCACCTGTCTTTGCCTCGATAAGTTTATTTTGAATGAATAATAATTTTATTAGATACTAAACAGGTATGTACTATCGCGTGGTGCCGGCACAACAGAATAGCATACGTCATTCTTAAAAAATATTCTTTTCGTAAAATCTGATGGATTTTAATTTAATTTTGTTTGGGATAACCGAAATCGAAAAATGCTATTTTCCTAGACGAGAGAGAAAATGATAATACATTTCTATCCTTACAAAATTTCCTTTCTAAACAAACGGAACGGAAAAATTATGATAATAGAAATTTGTTTGTCTCCATCAAGCGAATAAAAGATTTAATAGAAACGTAAACATCTTGTACTCTACCTATTTTATGAATTAAAAAGTTTACTTTATTTTCGATGTGAGATTTTCACTCAAGGTAATTTAAACACCGCTTTAATCGTAATCTGAATAAACATAGGGTCTTCTTGGGCACACGCGATATGGGAACATTATTGCGCCAACATATAATGGCCCAAGTCGAGGTCTCATCTCAAATATGACAATTATGTATCCTAAATATGACACGTGGTGAGACTACCTGCACACAGAGGACTCAAATTTCAGAGTAAATGCTAATATATAAGCACGATACCATAAACCTTATTACCTAATGATCATACTCTGTTAATGTGGACACACATACTAACGTAAAAGATTTTTTTTTGATGAACTACACAAATTGGCCAGAGAAGCTGGCTTTGACTGCTTCACCGGATCGAGATGTGGCATAGCACTTAGGTCGCTTAGCCTGAACTTCTATTAGCTAGTAACTCGACACAAGGGACCCCCCCGGTGAGTGGTTTTATTTTATTGGCAGAAGACTACTGGGAAAATATAAGCTAAACTAACTTATATGCCTCTTCGGGAAGCGTTGGCCGTGGGAGAAGAAGTGACCGAAGAAACTCCAGCAACGCACCTAATCCTATCAAGGGGGTGGTTATTACCTAATGATCAGACACTGTTAATGTGGAATAAGCCAACTATAACATAAGGTTAATTGGAACTTAAAGCGGAATCATGGCGCACTTTGCTTATGTAGTAGTACAGATTATCGCCAAGAAATATTAAGTTACTATTATCGCCAACCAAGAACATCAACAAAACAATATCTACTAATTAACTAATAGGAGTAGACGAGTGATTTCCCTCACAGCATTTTACGAAGGATATTATTTCTTATTTCTCACAATATAAAATATCGAAACCTAACCGAAGTCCTTGAAAGATAATGATAGAGAAAAAAAGAAGCATTTTTCGGACCAAGGAAGTTTCACTTCGAAAAAATGTTGTTAGCTCTAAAACACAATGATACTAATAGATGATAATTCTTTAGACAGCAGAGCACAGAAACTTAATTCATATGTCTTGTGTTGTCTGTATAGCGCGTACTGTATAGTATATAAATCTCTGTATAATTAAAATACGTGTTACTAAATGTTAATTAAATTATTCTGTATGGGTCTAGTTTAATTATGGCATCGTTCCAAGGCAATTTGCATCATCTGTTGTTGAATAGTCTGCATGTAAAGTTTTCTTATATTATGAAGGGTATTTTTTTAAAATAACGAAAACAATTAAACACAGTTTACCTGATGGTGATTCGGTGTAGAGACATTATCCACCCTTCCTTCTTCCCTTCTTAGGCCACACCAAACCCACCAGTTGCTGGTCTGCTAGTTATCAGCGGTATTCTGAAAATTTACAACAATATGAAACTGCAAAAACTGAATTGAATGAAACAATACAAAGCTACCCTTTTCAGACATTCAATACGAATCAATCAGTTGCTGTTTTTCGATTTTTCTTTGTACAAAAAAAAAGTTGAACTCACTACTTGTCACATATAAGACCTAATAAGCTTAGTGGAAAACGGAGCGATATCTCTGTCTACTCCGCTAAACTATACAAAGTTTATTTTAATTTGTATGTCTTGTAATAACATTTTAATCTATTCCAAACAAAACTAGGAGATGGTTTACGTCATTTGTTGAATAGTGAGTTTGAATTTACACCCTACTACTACTAGGCGTGAAATGTTAGTAATAACTTCAAAAACCTTATACACACATAAATTGACATGTATGATAAATCGAAAAAATAACTTGAAGAAGGTTGAACGCTATTTGATACCTGACTACAATAGGCACTACATCGTCGTCCATTATAATTTTTCCATTTAGATAGTATTCCTTTCTGTTACACCTTTTTTGTTACCTTATGACATTAATATTTTAACCGATATTTTATCAGTAAAACGAAAATACCAACCTTTTGTATGGTTTTTTAAATACGAAGTTGTTTCAGGAGTAAATTGTATAGAAATTTTATGATTTGATATATCGTAATTTGCGTATTTTACTTTTAAGTTGTACTTTGAATACGTGAACAGGTAATTAACTTATGCACTAATAATCCACAGAATAACATAATAGGTACTTTTTTTTTTTGTTAACGGGGAGGAAATCTTCAAAAAGATCCGCCGCCTTCTGGGGGGAAGGCGGCGGTTATGTGGGGTTTTTACCCACTAAAACCTCCCCGGTGGCCCTTTCCTCGGTGCATGACGAGGGGCTCCGGGATCTCCAGTGGAACGCACCGGAGCCCCTCTGCACTGTGCTCAAGGAGAGCACGTCCCGGGGGAGGTTACTCCCTCCCCCCCTGTGCCCTCACAGTGCAAGGCTACACGGGCCAGCCGATGTCGCCTTCTTCCCGGGTCCACTTTAGCGGACGACAAAGGCCCCCACCCTTGTCGCCCAGTGAACCCGAGGCCCCTTTTAGTCGCCTTCTACGACAGACCGGGGATAGCGTAGTCTTATTCTTGAGAGCCCAAAACTACAGGGCTGAACATAATAGGTACTTACATTAATCATACCGGGGTAGATACACAGCAATGACTAATCAATTTTCAAGCGAGAAATTTTCGAACCCCATTTCCTCCTATACGCGACAAAAGGCCCATTGCCCTCATGTGACAAATTTTAGCGACTGATTATTTTTTTTGTACATAAGAAACAAAAAATAACGCATTCATATATAATACATCATTTATGTATTATTTCTATGCTTTGTTATTCCTTTGTCTTTACGCTTATTTTCATTTCATTATATGGTAACATTTTCACAATATTTATTGCCCTCTAGCACCATCAATTCTTTTTCAGCAACTTTTGCGTTGCTGACAAGAATGTATATAATGATCAAATTTGTATAATAATTCCTAAAATTCCGGAAGTCTATGTCTTAAGCTGTGCGATGAACCTTAATACAGTAATTCTTGATAACAACTAAGAATCTATAACACTCAGATCACTGAACTTGTCAAGCTTGTGTTTCGAGAAATGTGTTTTTACTGCGATAAATTATTTTTTTAAGTTATTCTAGCTGTCTACTAAAATAATACTTCCGTTAAAAGATGTCAAACTCACTCAGATGAAAATGTTCAATGAACCACCACTTAATTTAAATGAATATTCTATTATTTTATAATAGTACTAGTATATTCATATTTTTCCTGAGCTACCTTTGGTGTCAAGGTCACTTTTACTTTATTTACTGTCCGCAAATATTAGTGCACACTATATCTAGGTGATTTGATTGAGAGCTACAGAGCAACTAATTCTTCTTTATTGAGTAACAAAGTAGTCTATAGAATTACGATTTACAATTATTGTGTCCTGTAGTTTTTGTTATGCCTAACATGGTAAAACAATGCTCTCTTCTTTCAGATTCGGCTCTGTAGTGAGTCAGCAACTCATTACCAAGCCATCTACGAAGCCAGCTGTACAATTTCAAATAAACCATAACCCGAAGTGTTCTTTTATACATACAATTAATTAGTGTTTTACAGTCCACGCTGATTTATTATACAGGCGTCTTTACTAGCAGGTTGACTGATTGATGGTCCAATTAAAACGGGCGGATATGCGTCAGTCGAGCAAACGGGATGCACATTCTGGTTACAGTAAACTTCTATAGTTTCTTAGGCTCAAGTGACCAAAGATGTATTTTATTGTAGGGGAAAACGAGCACAAAGCTATCTATTTTATTTTTCGTGGGAAACGCCCTCAAAAGAACAAGGTTGTGAATTTGAAATTATTAATTTGATGATGATTTTGATGATGTCCAGGCCGATTTAGGCCATGGCGACTGTGTCATTGGACAAGCATTTTAATTACGACACTTCGTTCATGTAGTAGGCCTTAGGTTTTCTACCCTCTCGTGTGCTCTTTCGTGGCTGTAATTGATCTTGTTGATCTTGTTGTTGTTGTCATTATTAATTTAACAAGTGCTTAATCTAGTACTGAGTAAATACAGTTCCCTTTTTTCTTTCTTTTCTTATTTCACCTCGTACCGACCATAACCCCATGTTAGCCATCATAAACGCTACCAAAGAGTTGTGTCCTTATGTTAAGTGGCCCCAGAAAACAATTTTCAAATTAATAAAACAAATAGGCTGGGCTAAGTTCCGATATTCGTATCGTAAGTCTCAGGTTTAGTAATTATGTTATTACTACTGTGGTGTAACATTGAGTCAGTAAGTAGATAACGAAAAATTTGTGGATTATCTCGTCTACAAATGAACAGAAAGTCGGTGATAGGAAGTTAGTAAATGACCTTTCATGTCTCCATTATATATAATTAATTTACAATATCGTATCGTAGAACTAGTCAGAATTATCTCTTCCCCAAAAAAACATTTCTTTCCCTTTAAATGCTAACAGACTATAAATAAAATAATGAGAATGACGTATAATAACATATACAAACAATTACGTGAACTAAAACTAATGTCCTGAGCTACAATGAATGATAGTCGCTACAATGACTACGGTGCGGTCTCTGGGCGAGATTCATAGCGCTCTTATGTGTTCTCCGCAGTGTTTATGGTTATGTTCCGAAAATGACACATTTTTGCTCTTATCTTTGAGTTATTACATGTAACCTACTCTTTCAAACAACAAATAGAAAATTGAAGTAGTGAAAACTACTTATGACTGGATTCGAAGTCTAAATCCAATGATTGTATGTTTGATTTGAATTTCCACTTAACACAAGGTCAAGCAGCTGCATGAAAATTAAAAATTGAATCTCAATAGACATTGCATCTTTGTTTATTTGCTTGAGACTGAAGTCGAGACACAAATAAATGATTATGATTTGAAAAATAAAGATGAATTGAACATCTCTAATGATCTCAACATCTCAACTACCTATATATCTCTAAAAAGACAGGTTTATGCGTTAACTGATATTACACAATCACTTGGAAGGTGAGGCTAAGAACTGATACAATAGTTAAATGATATGCGATGAAACAACAGATTTCTGGAAGTACAATTTGTCTACTATATGTCTCCAGGAATAAAGGAGTAAGGAAAAATATTATAACCTCACTACTAAAATAGTTTGTGGGTATTTTTTAATACTTATTATAGATTCTTTTGAATAGTACCGTTGTATTTAATGCGCAAAAAAGAAAAATACTGAATTTATCTATAAATCACAATATAGCTCATTGTCAGATTATAAAAGATATTTTTCCAAGAGGAGTTGAAAGGACCCTTCCAATCTGACATAATTGGATGTATTAGTAAGAACCTGAACTTAGTTTACCGTATTTTTGACGACAGTGATTTATTAACCTCTTATACTTTTTTAGAACATCAACGGATTCCATAGGTACATTAGGATTGAAGGCAACTAAAAGCTATTTTTGTAGTGAGTATTTATGTAATAAACGATTAAGTGAATGATGCCACGAATTACTTATTACTTAGTGTGCTTGAATGGACGATATGGATGGTTATTTTCACCATTATATTATATATTTTAAAGACAAGAGGGTCAGAAAAATGAAGGTAATGAAATTTTTGTAATCTCATCGGTTTTTAATACGGTACAACTTATGTCTTGTTGTCTGTTCACGATAATCAAGTGTTTGCGGCTTCGGCTTCCAAACATGCAATATGTATGTATATCCACACAACAGTATTAGTACCACCATTATAGTAATTAAAAAGTAAGGTATATTTATTCCCAATTTCATTTCTTTCTTAAACATTTTAAGAGTAAATCTATATTACACTTAGTGATTTCTTGTATTTTTAATAGCTTTACTAACTTTATATACTTAATATTCGAATATTTCTTATAATTGAACAAAATTTTGTAATAATTTTGTCGGTGTTTTATAATTTTAGAACCGAGTTTAAAATGAAAAAGTATACTATTAAAAATTTATGAAGTTGTCGGCCTTTAACAAAGGCAAAGAAAGAGATTTAAAAAGCGTTTCTTTGTGCACCTTTTAAGTATTAAACGACTTTAGAACTGTATTATGTGTTCCTTACCCCTTAACACCTCACACTACAACACGGTCAAATTAAATCGTAAAAGCTAGAAGTGACACATTTTATTTTTAAAATTCCGTATTTTTAAAAAATCATCCTGTAAACACCTACAACCTACACATAGTTACGTATAACACTTGCATATCTATGAATAATTTTTCTGGAAGAGGCTAATCTAAGATACAGGCTCGGCCTAGTTTAGACGTTAGAAAATCCAAAGAAATTGGTTCAATATTATTTTATTTTATAATAATATTGTTTTAAAGAGAAACATACGTCCCACATTTGGGCACAGTCCTTCTCGCTGCCAAAGAGGTTATAAGAACGTAATACAAGATGTATTGTTGTGTATGCAAAGTGCACGCTTTCTGATGCAACATGACAGAATTCATGTTCATAAAAATTCTAAACATATTACGTGTAATTTCGCTGAGACCTGACATCGTTTCTCCTCTTATCCTTGTTTTAATTTTTCCCTATAATTGCTTAATATTGACGGTGAGAAAGAGAATAGTAAAAAGCAGAACCTTAGAAATTTTTAATGAAGTGCCTGTCCTCTTACTTATAATAGAGATAGACTCACTGCAGTGGTTTGTAACACACAACTGTTGTACGGCTAGTAAATGTTTATTTTTGTATTATAATACTATTTTGTTTTTGTATTAGGAATATGTAGCTTAAATCTTATAAGTGTTCACGAAACTAAATTTATATCGGCCCGTCACGCACGTTCAATTTTCTCGTAAAGCTATTGCCCCTAAATTGATCGAGCATTTAGAATTTTAAGTATGACATATTTCTGAACATAAAGATGGTTTTGAGTTAAACTACTGTTATTTCTTTTAAACTTTCGCCAAAAAAAAGAGACATTTAACCGCATATATATAAGTACTGTGTATTTCTATAATGACCAAGTTACCACTGGGATGATCGTTACCAAAGGGAATTTTAGTCAAGGATTTATTTATTTCTACTATAAAACAAGACGGCTATAAATTCTGTGCATTGTACAGAAAATAAAATGTACTCTGGTAGTGTTGCAATTCCCAGGTCGCCTCTCTAAACAATTTGCACACTTGCAATTTACTCGTAAATTTCTAGATATATGGACGCAAGCTGAACAATTTTATTCGCCGAGATGAAATTTGTCTATAAAATCTA
Organism: Meandrusa payeni; assembly: GCA_029286785.1. NCBI lineage: Eukaryota > Metazoa > Arthropoda > Insecta > Lepidoptera > Papilionidae > Meandrusa > Meandrusa payeni. Next base: position 8,951,717 of record JAGSMX010000012.1, on the reverse strand, counting down.
GATAAAATTTAATAGTTTTAAAGTCGTGTATTAATTATATTTTATTATATTTTACCAAGAGCTCGGCGGTGAAAGAAAACGTCGCGAGGAAACCTGCATGTATTAGAAAATTTTCTAAGACATGTGAAGTCCGCCAATCCGCACTAGGACTGCGTGGCGGATTAAACTCTCTTTACATTGAAGGTGTTTTCCCAACAGTGGAACATATATATGTTTATATAGGTTGTAACTTGAACGCTTTTTATCGTTATATTTGGAATTTTATCCGCCATTTTAAGTTAATCTATCACGTAGGGTAAGATAGTCTTATTGTCTAGATATATATTTTTTGCCCCTTCATTGGACCTTTATTTAATTAATCTTTCAATGGCGATTTACAAGAAGTCTCGTGTTATATCATTCTTACCTCCGCCAAGTTGCAGTTGCATTGAGGGCTTGACGAAGGATTCTTCGATCACTCAATCATTGAGAGACACGCAGAAGTATAAATACCTCTAAAAGTACTATTGGCTTTATACAATACTCCAAAATTCTCTGAAGACGACATAGTTCTTCGATCATCCAGGCCTATTCACGCAACAGCTGAAGTCACTTATTACTGTTGTAACTATAAAACTTAGCCGCCATTACTTTTTTATACATGCAGTATAAGTTTTTGCTCGAGGACTATTATATTTAGGCTTAGGTTTAAAGATTTTTATTCTTAAAAGACAATTTTACGAAGGCACTTACATGAGAAAAACAATTATAAGATAACTATAATTTGTCGCCGGTATTCATTATTTGCAATTTTTACACAGATTTCCAAAATATATTGTGATAAAAAAGATTCAAATATATTAAATGAGCTCATATTTTTAATAGAAGGGCCAATTTGATATTAAGTAAAGATTTAGTTTTTGTTGTTAGGCACAAGTATACAAATATGAAATCCAATTTTCTATTTAATAGGATTGAAATCGTAGAGAAAGTAATTTGATGTATAGTAATTTCTTCCGCAATATTTGGATAAATAAATAATGTTTGATTTCAGATCTAAGGGAATTGTGTCCCTTCCGTATACTTGAGAGGTCCTTACCTTCCTCTCATATAATTCAGCAAACATTAAACGAATGAACTCTCATATACAGAGTTCTACTTAGTGCGAGTTTGTTTATTTTATGACCATTGACATTAGTAACGCGGTTTAGCGGTTTTAGAGTTCGGTGAGTTTAGAACTCTAATCTTTAAATAACCTACCCCGAGAGAAAATAGCTGGGCCATAACTCTAGGCGCGATAGCATTGAGTCAGACTCATAGGTACTTGCTAGACATTCTAGAGCTACTCCGTAATGCGTACGCACTGGGAGATAAAGAGATAGAACGTTTACAGCAACGTGTCTATAATTAACAGGGCTAAAACGGCCATTGCTTGAAACGCTTGTGTTTTTATCAACTGACTTCGAAAAAGGAGTTCACAATTTTCGGTTTGAAGAAAGTTCGATTTTTTTTGGATAACCTACAGATTATGCACAAATGCACATAGCTCTCAATGTGAACTAAATTAGCAATAGAATATATTACCGTCGTCGAAATTAATCGGAAGGATGTTATCAATAACTAATTATAACTTGCACTTACGTAAATCCGTGGTACTGTTATACATTACATTGCTAAGATTATGCAGATTGATTTGATGTCGATCTAGATGACATACCGTCTGGAGAATTCACAAAGCAAATTACAAATTGCGTATTGTAATGCGTTCCTGAAATTGCATAAGCTTAAATAGATTGACGTATAGTAGCTTTATTGTGCAACAAAATCAAACAAAAGGATAAATACAAGAACTAAGGTACGTTTTCCAATTCGTATTATATACTAGTATAATGGGCGAATCGATCGCCAAGATCTCTTCCAGGCAATCTAAACAGGAAATAAAAGAACAAATAAATATCATCCATATTAGATATATACTAGAATAACCACATATAGTTTCGACGATACAGATAGATAATAGATTAAATATATTTCACAAGATTCATTCTATATTTTTACTCACAACAAGTGAAGAATGAATGGATTGAAATGCATTATTAATAAGAACGAGTTCTAATGGTTCTGCACGACGCGTTTTATTACATTCAATATGATAAATTTTAAATGGATATTCAGTTAAATTCAAGCAAGGAAATCTCTCTGCTATTGATGACGATTTATAACTCAGAAACTCACCCCCCTGCAATTATCATTTCTTAATTGATACTGACTTCTCATAATCGCACGCCAATATTACTTATTTATTAATATAATAATTTTTGTTGAAAAATGTTCAACCGACTTGGAAAACGGAGGAGGTTCTCAATTTGTCTGTTTTTTATGTATGTTACTTCAGAGCTTTCGGCTGAGTGAACCGATTTTGATGTTTCTTTTTTTAATTGGAAGCTGGTGCTTTCTGTGTAGACCACACACACACACATTTCAGTGGTTTGGTTCCCGCGTGGCCCAGTTCTGACAACTGCAACCATGAGAGATCTATATAAGTCTTAAATTTGCATTAAGTAATGAATAACTCAAAATCACGCAAACTTTTAGGAGATACTTGATGGGTAGTTTGATGAGAGTTTAGTTAGGTTCTGATTTATTCAATTTCGTATTCCTACGATAATTCGTAATAGCGTTTCACGTTAGATTCGATTTGAAGTCGGTTTCTGTTTTCACTCATAAATATACCTTTAAATTACTTATACAGAGCAGAGTAAAAACGAACATGTCATATCCAAAATTAACGCCATAAAATCCATAAATATAGTATCCGTAAAAATAGTTTCTTTTAAGTATTGATAAAATTTTATATCAATTTTTAGTTCGACGTCGATTTTCAGAGAGCAGCATATTAAATTTTGTACAGTCGTGAACTGGTAACGGTATTGCCTCATGCGAGTTTATAATTCGCTCACGCCCGACCATGTTATATCCAGCACGCGGCTCGATGTTTTACCTACGCGACCTACACTTTTGATAAAACGAACTCTATGCTCAAATATTTTTTTGGCAACTGCAATTCAATACCAATGAATGGCCGACGGAGAGTCAAACTCGCGTCTAACAGAGACATAAGTCGAAACGGTTAGCCACTAGGCTGTCACTGCTTAAATATAAATGTCATAAATTTAATTAATAAAATTGTGACATAAACAAGTATATTTAATACTAAAAACAAAAACCAACTTCAATTAGAATAGGTATCTTAAGAAATAGAATTGATCAGAACCTAACCAAACTCTCATCATTGTATTTTTGAAGTACATCCTATCATTTATTTATTTATTTATTTATTTATTTATTAATTTATTACACCAACACAATGAACATTTTTAACAAACAATACATAAAACAGTGAAAAGTTGTGAAGTTAATGCCATCGCAGTTATAGGCGTAGATTGCAAGCAATTAATTGGCGAGTGACAATGTAAGATAAAAATAAAATTAACACAAAAGTAAAAATAAAACTAAATTTGAAATTAAAAATTAACTAAAAAAAAAATAAACTATTTGTAGTTTAGTGAATGTTTATACATACTTATACTAGGAGAAAAGAGGTCGATATCGTCCGTTTTTGAAAAAGAGTTGAATTCTATACTAATTCTATTTAAGGGCGCATTCTTACCTAGGTTCGATCGGAATAAACTGCTTCTCAGCAATTGGTATCGTGAAGGTCTAGGTAACCGCGACGGTACAGTAAAAGCTACGGCGGAGAGAAGCTCAGGGGTGTCAAAAATGCCATTTGCAACTTTATAGAGGAATGTGAGGTCTAGCATGCGTCTTCGATCCGCAAGTGAGGCTATTCTGAAATAATTTAATCTCTGTCAATAATAATCAATTTAATAATTTAATTAAATAATCATAAAAAATGAATAATCGAAATCGGTAAGCTTGATATCAAGTTATTCGTATTTGTCGCGGTTTGTTTTTCGGATTCCAGTCGGAACTGGACCATATAAATATGACCACACGGGAAGCAACAGGTTTCAAATAAAATAAGAATCATTAAAATTGGTTCACCCAGTCGAAGGTTCTTCAAAGAAATTTTATCTTTTACCTTAACATAAAAAAACACAGACTTAAACACAGAATTGAGAACCTCCTCTTTTTTGAAGTCGCTTGAAAAATAAGCTCTTCCGTCCTTTTAACCCTAGTCGAGCCAGCTTTTGGTGTCTACTTGTCACCAAGTTTATTATTATATGTGATAAGTTGTGAGGCCATCGCCATTTGCCCAGCACAAATTCTAAGCGAATGATTTTTTTGTACTTAAGAATACTTTTACATAGAGTTAAATTATAATGTAAATGTATAACGGTAATAAAATAATAAAAGCGTGATACAACGACGAGAAATGATGAGTTTGTCTCACTCTCTATAGATTTGCATAACGGCTTCAGGCGGAAATCTACCGTCTCAAATTGAAATTGTCTTATTATACTTTCGGAGTTTTTTAACTCGCGAAAACTCTTCACTTGTGAAGACAGGTTATAATTTAGAGATAGCAAATCTATTTAAATACGTGAAATTAAAAAAAAAAATTACTTTTAGGTTGGTTGATCTTTACTGCAAAAGATATAGGATAGATATGATACTTATAAGATATATGCATGAGATGCAGCATCTGTCAAAGATAAAACATTATCTATTACTCGTCTGGAAGTCATATTTTTGATAAAATAATTATAATACAAATTTTCATTCATTTTTTCAATTTCTTTTAAAATAAATTCAGCTGAAGTAAAATATGGCAAATCTCTAGGACTTGATAAATTAATTAAAGCACTTTGTCCAGAAGATAGAGCACAGATTTTGAATTCCATTCTATACAGCTCTATCTCTTGCACATTTCACATTCAAACATTCCATCATACACATAAACGATGGCCCGCTTATAACAGTCTTAAAGTCCGCCTTCCTTAGCAGGATCACAATCTGTCTTTTGTGTGTTTAAGGAACATACATTTCTAATTCAATTTAATTGATCAGGCTGCGAGTTGGTTTGTCCCTTTTCCTATAGTAAATTACGTTAATTTGGAAATTTCCTAACAACTGCCCGTGTGCAAACAAATATATTTTTAGCCTTCGTAGCACAGCATGCATGAATTGTATTTTTCAAAAAATATCTAACATACAGACACAGTTCCTTAAATATTTTATTATTTGTACGAGATGTTTTAGCTGTAGTAATATTTGCTTTCGATTTTTATTTCTGTTTAGTATATATTAAACTTTAATAGAATACAAATAGTTTTTTGTCAGTGATTTGGTAACGTACAAAATGGATAATATTTTCTTTGCAGCTATTGATAAATATCAGGTCCTATAAATTGTTGAGCATATTGATACATCGCAGAATGTAAAGACGCTCCAACTGAGTGTCGTTGAAAAGACTGAAAGCTCTTTTGTTCGTTGTCTTAATCTGCTTACCGAAGTATTCTAGCACAAGAATCCACCACTTTGCACGCTGTGGACTTTTTTTCTTACAAAAAAAATGTCCTAATAGTCTAGTTTTAAAGTAACGTTACTGTTGCTTACAATTAAAAACGACGTGATTTAGATCCGAATACATTTTTAGTACTCATTACTCAAAATCGTTGTTAATTTTGATGACTTTGTCGTATTTAACCACTCAATGAAATAATTACACCATGGCGAAATCCAACTTGCATATCACACAAAAAAGGGTTAGGCAGAGGCGGCCCTCTGATACTACTGACGACTCGATGATATGCTTCAATTTGAATAATACATATTGAATATGATACAGTGAAAGTACATAAATGTCTTCTAAACGCTATTATATAACAGTTGTTTAAATCAGTCAAGATCAGGATCAGGTTTACAATATTTTTAAACAATTTTGCTTTTTTTTTCTTTGACAATGACTGTATCGATACCATCTGATACGAAAAATCAAAAGAAAACAAACAGATTTCTGAATTCATTACATCTTTTTTGTGATAATCTTTTATATTTATATTAAATTCTACTTATAGTTACATTAAACCCTTTTTTATTAATGTGTACTTTGTTTATCTCTCAAAGTTACACGTGTACCTAGTTGAATAAATAATCCCTCGCCAAATTCACTACAAATATATTGTTTGTTTTTCTATGATATTTGTGTTTTATTAACCCACATGTAGCTCTTGGAAATATATTCAGGTGTTGCTCACTCGAGAATTTTGTTTTATGTGTTTTAATTTTAGAAATGTTTTCATAGTTCTAAATTGAATGGTATATTAAGACAGAATAAGCTCCGACGTCCATTTAACCCTAGAATTTACTGTCTCTGTCTAAACGGATAGTTCTCAGGTCGCTTAGCCTGAACCTTTCACACTTTTTACATATTAGTCTTAGACATTTTCACTGATAATTGCCTTTAGTATTAACATTGTAGTATTCATAGCATCGTTGTCAACTGTAACTCCAAGATATTTCAGATAAATTGCATTATTACGAGAAGCGATCAGAAACCCGCTAAAGCCTGTGCTACATGAGATAAACGAGATAAATAGCGGTGTGTACAAATTTGTTACCAACACCCCTAGTACAAAACTCAGGGGAACATTTGGTGTATAGATATATTATATATCTTAATAAAACTGTATTTAATCTTTTGTAGTTATTTTTTATTATGTTTATTCTTTTAAATAATTTCAAAGATATGTTACGATTCAGTCAAACAGTCAACCGAAGATTAAAATTTATAACGAGCTCAAATATTCTTAATTTACAATATAATAATAAAAAATATTTTATTTTCCGGAATCACACTCACGTCTTTTATTTCAGCACACAATCAATTATTACACATACTGCTCGTTCATTCATGATTCGAAAAAATCCAGTCACTTGACCTATTTTTTTTTAAATATCGCTTTTAAAATTACGGATGTACGAAATTTGTTAGGCATTGTAGAATTCACGTGCTCATATCCGACGCTGATCCTAAAGTGCGAACTCGAATAATCCCTGATGGCAGCTTGTCAGGAAATTCCAACTAAATTCTGAATTCCAATATAGCGACTAGTGATATTCATCCAATAGGCCTTACACGTTTCGTAAATTCCCATTATTATTGGAGTGTATTCGGAGTATAGTGAACATGGAATAACTTACTATATCGCAGTAGCCTAGTAGCTAAGAATTCCATTTACGATCTACCGGGGTTTATCGGGGTTCAAATACTAACGGGCTTATATTGAATTCCGATTTTTAAAGTATAAAAAACGTTAACAGTTTACGTTAATAGGTTATGTGGATTATCTTACTTTCAGATTTTTGTCAGTTTGTTTAAAAACCGATAACAATTGCTGTATCTTTCTACTCGAGCAGTCGTAATTTTAAGTTACAGGCTTGTTTTCAAGTGAAGTTCATACAATGAAGAATTAAGATACTGTTATGTGGTGATGCGTATATTTAGAAATGGTTAAGAAATGTATTTTTTGTTACCATATATCAATACAGGGTAGGAATAGCAGTCCCTGTGAAATAAGCGCATTTGACACTCTGATCGAAATATTTTACACCCTTCCCAGTCACCAAAACTGGTTTAAGGCCCCAGCACCAGCGCCATGCAAGGCTACCAACTTGTCTGCTTTGGTGTTTTGGATGTACATGGGCGAAGGTCATCATGTAGAAATCATCAATTGACCTCTAAGCTCGTTTGATCCTTTTCTTATAAAACAAATGGTCTCTTTCCATCAATTGAGATCATAGAGACATGAGATTCCTTGAGGACAGCATTCCGTAATAACTCATTATTGCTCCTGCGTTTCTGGAAGTCAGTAAAACTACGAAACGGTCCAATTAATATTAATTTAAGACCGCAGTACTTCTACGACGTTTCATACTAAGATTAAACCTCATTATTTTGTAGTTTCCAAGAAATACCTAACGTTGTTTTATTTGAGACAGAATTATTGTCTCCTGAGACAGACAATATATCAATTACCTTTGTTGTTTTAAAGAACTCTCGAATAAATGTTAATAATTGTATTTAATACCATTGACTAAACTAAAAACAACTGCGTTAGTAAATGAAAGTAGTACTAAATATCTGAAATTGTTGACTTAGAATATAAAAAAAAATTCGCCTTTTTTCAACTAAGAAAGACAAAAAAAAGCAATCCCAACACTCTATTCAGATAACAAAGGTAGTCGATACATAGAGCTTAAAGTCAGCAAGTTGAAGAGGCAATGGACCGGCTACATCAGCCGGGTTAGTGACTGCCGTTAAGTATGATACCTATTTCCCGCAGTGGATAGACACAGGCTGAAGGTGATGATAATGATCGCCTATTTTCCGACATCATTAGATCGCAAATAATATCACAGGCAATCCTGTAGATTTACCACGGGCACGATTTTTTTAAAAAAATATTTTCTTTACAAACACGATCAATGGTTTAAAATGTACGATCGTAAAGAAAAAATTCAAATAAGCACAGATATTCAAATGATATTGGCCACAGTCAGCAGTGAACGGAATTGTTGCGAACTCGGAACGCAACTAGAATCTATGTAGCTTGAATTTTATAGCAAAATGTTTATTTTATTACTCGACAGCTATTACTAGTGTATGCAAGATGCATTTAATTTTAAACTAGTAGCAACGCATATTTATAAATATATCTGAAACCTAGCTTTCGCATGGACAGAGATCAGCATAAGCTTAGCGCTCGACTTAACGAGCAATATAGTTGTTAAATAGTACGCTAATATCCCAATTCAATCCACAGTTCCGGCACTAATGAAATAGTTGCTTAATATTTTAAGTGTTGATTTAACACATATTTGGCGGTAACGGAAACAACATGACGATATATTATATGCATATTGCATATCTTAACAAAATTCTAAGACATGAAGTTCGCCTATCTTACAAAGAAGGCCTGTGTCCAAAAGTGAGACAAAAACGGTAGATGGTATGACAGCAATCGCTTTATAGAGAAATGAAAATGAAACGGAGATTGTTCTAACTTGTGTTTCGAGTATCGATTGAATAAAGACAACTTTAACTGTTGCGGGGTAGACAGAAATAGCAACAAATACCCTTTTCACGTAACCACCGCTTTCACCTGGGCAAGTACGTGATATTTTGCATGTACGTGGTTGTAGGGACCGGAAGATAAAACACCCCTTGGTATCAACAAACACGCTACAAACCGCATCAACCAAAAACATATTGTTAAATCGAAGGCACAGCCAACAATCTATTGACACAAGGTCCTTAAAATTTCTTATTAATTATATAAATTCATAAATTAAACTGTAACGTTATTTAATCGCGAAAGCACAATATGTAATTGAAGTAAAATCTTAAGTACAATTCGTACGACAGACGATAATGTAGTGTGCTATAAATTTGAATAACATCATTATTAATAATTAAATACCGTGTCTAAGAGCGTTTGGTTGTATTTGGTACGGCTTAGTAATGAAATTATTGTTTATACGAATGCGAGAATGTGTTCGCGGTGAAGCTGTAACTGTGCCCGTTTGATATAGAATGAGGCCACTTTATTCGTATGTATGCCACACATCAAGAAGAAGGAAGTTCCTATGTGTGTACCGTTTGTATCACTTAACGTTAAGCACACAACAATAACACATCTTAAGTAACGAAAAGCGGATGATTCATAAATGTCGATTAATTTAATTCACAATTTATTATTAAGCGGACCGCGTTGTTAACGAACCCAATTTTATTTTATTCTCTTTATGATATTTAGAAGAGCTTGCCTAGTAAACATATTTGAACTCTGGCATTATTAATTTGCTTATTAATTGGGATAAGCAATCAATGACACATTAAGAACATAGAACAAAAACAAATAATTTGATCTGCCACCAGCATCACAAATCACATTTTAAGTTTTGATTTGAAATAAAATGGTAATATACTTTCCTGTATAAAAGTTTGTTAAGTATCATAAATATCTATGTCATTAAAGTTGTTGTTATAAAATTTGAGAATGCTGAATTAAAAATAACGTGTACCGCAAAAATTTCTTATTGCGTGGCGTTCTGTTAGGGATCTTAGTCTTGTTTCAGAATATTCTCGTAGCAAAAACTGATAGCATGAAAAAAATCTGTAAGAGATTAAATGCAGAAACCACCATCTATCTTTCTAAGTTTATTTTGAATGATATCATTTTGACAGATATTTTTGTGGCACAGTTATATTTCACGTGTATTTTTTACCGAAACTTACTGCAAGAATTGTTCTAACATTGTACCGACAATGAATTATTCTTTTTTAAATCGGTAATCAAAAGGGATCCCAAATAATAGTGAAATCTTTTGCGTTTCAAAAACCTATTCAATGATAATTTTGTGGATCGCGGTAAATTTCCTCCGACGATATTAAATTAAATTTGAAGGAAGCAAAAACTGTAATGATTTTTGTTTAACTTGACGTATAAAAAGGCTTTGTCATTTTCGTCCGAAATTTATAGAAAGTTTTTAACAATTCGTCAACATTCGATAAATTTTATGTTTATATTTTGTTAATTGTATTAACTCTGGACGTTTTTAATTTCCTGAATTTGTGACAAGAAAGGGTATAATAATAAAATTATTGTATGCTGTGAAAACGAAGTACACATTAAAAAAAAAGCACTCCTTAAAACACCCTTTGTTTTATGGAGCACTTACCTAGTCACAGCACTTACCAGTTATAAGCTTACCGATATCACAATGACTGCAGGGTCACTTACAAAATCTGCATGATAGTTTGCCCCCAGCTCCGAAATAAAAAAATGCTGGCTAAAAGAAGTAAGTAATTTTTCAGTCAACAAAATGATAAATAATTCCCTCTTCGTATATTCAAATTAAAATCGCGTTATCTTTTATTTCTATACCACATACCCTGTGAAGAAATAAAATTAAATAAAATGTTAAATGTATTCAAAGAATTTCCCTTAATATAAAAATAATTAGGCGGCACGAGTGCGAAATTCAACACTACAGAGAACAAGTCCCATTTTACAATTAGTACAAAAATTGCCTCCTGAATAACGAATATAAATTACTTTTGGGTTTGCCCATTTAGAATGCGGGCGACATGCTTTAATAAGCGAAGCAAAAAACTTTATTTGTCTCGGGGCAGTAATTTTTTCTAAATATCTGTGGTTTTATTAGTACAGTCAAGTTCATTGTAACCTTGTTTGAATTTTATGTAAAGAATTATTATTTCTCATAATCAGTATTTCTGACTTCCTATCAGTTTCCAGTTTTAAAACTGTTTGTCCCACCCTCTCACCAGCCCATGCTAGGATGCCAGTGTCACGTTGCACGCCGTGGTACCCAATCCGCATATACAGTATATAGCCTTATACTTTGCCACTCAAAATAGAATATCAAAAAGAAAGCTTTAAGAGCTGGGCTACCACTTGAGCCGGTGAAGTTTTCTTCGTCTTAATCTCAAATCTTACGGACTAACAGTATAAAACACATCCTAAATAGTAGTTGGGCCTAAAAGCCTAGGTTTCAAGTTTAATTTTGAAATAGCTTAAAGTTTAATGTCGATCTAAGAATGGAGCATCGAAATGAAAGTTACCCGACGCAACGACGACACGACTGCAATCATTTTAATACATCTTCTGTCAAATTTAAAATTTCCATGCATATAGCTCGAGTTAAATGTTTATTTGGATTCTAGTTGTAGATAGAAAACATTTGTATATTTCCCACGTTGTTAGAAATTGCCTTCTAGAGCAATGCTTTACATAAATTTTAAGGCGTTTTCAAGTTGAAAATAAATTAAAATTGCATACTGTGATAAGATCTCGAGACTGCATTTTCAAATGAAAGTTATATGTTAATATTTGAAGATTCAAAAAATATTTATATGACGTTAACACGCCATGTGTTATTACGTGGTGTTGGTCACAGTTGTATTTTTTTTGTTTTATTTTATAAAAAATAAGCTCTCACGTCCTTTTAACTAGCAAGATAGGCAACAATATCAATCGCTGGCCACTTTTCACCAAGATCTTAAGTCACACATGTGTCTGTGGCTGAACTCTAGACTGAATTTCAGTTGGCTTGTACCAATTTTCCGTAGGGTTTCTTACGTCTGTATTACTTGTTAAAATTTATTGTAATAACAATTGAATTGTATTGTTCTAGTAATTGTATATTGTTTTTGACTTTCATAATAAATATAACAAATAATGGTTACAAATCGGGATGATTTATTGCCGGAAGTTGAGTTGTTGGTTGGTCTATTAAATATTATTTACCTTTAAATGAATTTCTACCCATGAATATAGTAATTTTGTACAAAAGAAATGTCGTTTTGTGTTTTATTTTGCATGAAAGATGGGTAGAGAGAAAGTGTCAGCTAAGAGGCAATGATTCACGGTGGGTAAGAACGAAATGAGTGGAGTTGAGTAGCTTCTTAACTAACTCAATATAATCGGAGAAACCAAACTTGAAGGCGATTCAGTTGTCTTGAAAGGGTAGGAGAGAAACTGGCTGGATGCGTAATCTAAACACAAATTAGGAAAATAATTTATTTATTGTTCACAGTATCTCACTGTGAAGAATAATTTCTGGTAGTTATTAAAGTTATGTAATATTATTGCCACTTCAAGAAGCGTTAGCGCTTGTAGAAGTAATGGCAGAAGAAACTCCAACAACACTTATGTCATTGAAATTCATATTTCATCCTAGCATGAGCGAGTGTCGTTGCATTGTTCGGGGTCTTCGAGGACCTACGCTGGCCTCCAGAAGACGCGACACGACACGTAAGTGTCGAAGAGAGCCTGTAAGTAGCAATACTTACGACCAGCGGATTGGGATATTCTCGAAGGTATAATTAAAATTTATAAAGGCTTATGTATTATGTCAATGTACAAAGGATCAAACCCTTTATAGTATTGAATGCCTAGCAGGGTTTGTTTGTAATTCGAATGTGATTTCAATTTAACTTTTGATGTTATGTGGTATTGCTTAACCCTACAACGTTAATTTATTCAATTGCGAAGCATTATCTATAGGAATAAATGGGGACACGTTTAATTACCTTTTACTGCAAAAATTATAAAAGCTATAGACACTATACTTATACCATACGATATGATATTTCAAAGAAAGTTTAAATATATAATTAAACATATGTAAAATATATGTTTTTTTATTTTAAAAATAATATTTTTCCATTAAAAGTTAGTTTATATTAAACGTGATCTTCAGACTTTTCTAACAATTTAAATGTACTTTACGGACGTATACAGTGTTAACGGTTTATATACTTAGAGCAACTTAAAATGTGCTTAAAAGTACAAGACCTAATTCATGTAGCTTTTAATTCCTACTAATTCAATTTATAGCAGTCTAATTGCAGAAACCTGGCAACTCGTCTGACTCAGCCTGTAATTAATGATGCCGACTTAATTAATAGCTCTCTACAATTTAGTTTCTTACAATTATTTCAAAGGTAAACACATCGTTTTAAGTGTTTTCTTAAAAAACTACACATTTAAATAGTTTTATAAAACAGTCTTATAAGTTAAAAAGATAAAGCAAGAAAAAAATTAAACAATTTCTCCTACTTTTGTGTATTTGTGTACGTAAGAAAGCGATATACGGAACCTTAATGGGCCTTATTTGACTGACATTAAACGAAATTAAGGTAAACATGATTGGCATGAGATCATAATGCGAAAGCTATCACCGCAAAATTATGATTGTATTTTATTTTTCTTTCCATTTTCTACCTAGAATTAGAACTCTTTTTTTATTTTTTTATTTACTTCAGTTTTTATTAACTTAATAGTCTTTCCACTTTGTAATTTTTTGAATTCCTCGGGAAGCATATAAATGTCTATCTAGCTCACTAGTTAGTATAACGATTGTGATAATAAGCTCTTCCCTTTATTCATTTAACGACATATTACGACATTATGGTCGGCTGTGTTAACTAAGGTTATTAAGTAAGCTAAATAAGAACAAAATAACGCTGTTCCGTTATAGGATATGTAATGTACTTTTCACAACAGCCACGCGCTTGCTTTGAAATTCTAATAAGCTAAAGCTCCATATCTAAAATACAATGAATAGAAGTAATTCATTATGTAAAATGTGTCGTATTTATCTCCATACTTCTAAATAAACACATCTTTTTCTTTTCAAATAATACATCTTAAAAATAAACCCGGGAAAGTGTAAACATGTAATGAAAAAACATATTAAAAGTCTTTTTATACTGTGAGAGTATGATTTTTTCAGAAGTACTTCTTTCAACTTGGCATTATCTCTCATAATTATTTCCTTCTCTAAATATTTTTGACACAAAAACACGAGCTGACTGGAAGAGAAATGAAAACGCAAAAGAAGTTAATGGAGGATTTACGAGTCGCGGCCTGAAAGTTTCCGTATTTCGGATTGCAATTTCGTTTTTATTATTTATTTCGAGAACCATTATAGCGACACCGGAAAGAAAAATATTACCTGAAGGTATTACATATTTCGATAACGCGTGTTTTCTTACAAGATTGTAAAATATATTTTATATAGAAATAGTTATTTCAGTATTATGTATTTGATTTTCAGTTTTAATATAAAAAAAATCCAAATAGCCACTGATAAAAAGTGGGCCGTTTGGATTCACTTTTTTATTTTATAGAAAAAAATAGGGTCTCATTTCTGACAATGGCATCCATGTGAAAACCATACAAATCTTAAATTTGCATCAAGTACGAGTGTGTGCGCCACAAATAGACGATTAACTCAATATCATGCCAACCGATTTCGATGATTCATTATTTATTGTAAAGGATGTATGATCTTCAAGAGTAGTTTGGAATTTCTGAATAATTCTATTTCGTAATATTTCTACGATATCCGTAAACACAAAGAGGGCGCATCCACGATTAATAACGTTTAAATGTTAGATAGGATTTGAAGTTGGTTTTTGTTTTTGCTCGTAATACTTGTCTCATCAAAATTTAATGATTATTTCATAGACATAAAATTTAGTAATTATAGAACAATAATATTACTCAATAAATTGCTAATAATTTAGGAATCCCTGATCTAGACTGTCTACAATACATAAGCTATATGAAGTAGTTACAACTAAGTTGGATATTGTATGAAATATATGTATTTACAATATTATATTTTGGTTGTTGTGTTGATCGTCTGTGGGAAAATGCTTAACAAACACCAGCCGTCCGCAACCGGCTGCCCTTGGTTTTGCATGAACAGTTTCAAGGTAATTTAGGCTGTATTTTGTTAAAGTGCTAGTGACCCGCCCCGGTTTGGCACGGGTAACACTAATTATTTCTTGAGGTTGAAAATGCTTCATACGACATATTAAATTTGGTTTCGATAATTATTGTTTTAAAATTGATAAATTACCAGTGTTTAATTGTTTTTGCAAATGGGAAAAATGAGATTTAAATTGATACTTTTTTAAAATAAATTTATGTGTTGTATTTTTGACTTATTTTGTAAAAGCTAAAAAAATATTGCAGATAGTCACTCCTATCACCTCCTAACGGATATACATACGTCGAATTGCCAATAACATGTATACAGACTATAAATTAAAAAAGCAAACAGCGTTTAGCGATCACTGTCTCTGTCCACCGATGTTTTTAAAAGGTCGCGAGGGCTTATTTTATTTTAACAGGCCAAATTGTCAAAATGGCAACGCAAAAACTTTCTAATATTTATTCAAGTCGCATGTGCTCGTACTAGCAGAGTTCAATCTTTTTGTTCCCTCAACTGGTAACAATACAGTGGCACACGGAATTCACAACACACTCACGAATATCCAATCTAACATACGTCGCAGTGCGTTAGTAGAGACGTGGGTCAGAGTTTTCATAAAATTTTGTTGGAATTTGTTGTCGACAGTCTCGAATTAAAAAAAAAATCTTTCTAAAATCATTTTAAAATATTTGCAAACGACATTCAGTTCAGATTTCGAGTCTCGTTGAACACGACTTAAATCTGCTTCAAATGTATCGCTTTTGTTCTCAAGGAAATTACACGTTGTCCAAGTTCATGTCCAAGTGATTCGTACTACTTTTGATATGAAAGAATTTAAACTGTTCTATTCTTGCTCATGTCATGTCATTCACTTTGTAATTTTAAGCATTTAAAATGAAATTACTTTGAATTGAAAAGAAAAGCAATAATGATATTTTCAAGGCGGTCTGTTCTTTAATTTCAATTGAGCTCGAATTGCGTTTCTGACGCGAACAAGAAAATGGAAATAGAAAAGGTTCAAAAGGCATTGTTAGCAGACCTACATAAAGCCGACAAATACGTTACTATATATTCTTACTTACTAAGCACTCTCTGGATAATGAAATACCGTACACAATAAACGGAAGTGATTACTTAAATTATTTTTTTGCTATTTGAGTGTGTTTTCTCGAATGTTCGAAAATTCGAAATGATTTATTTACATTCTTTACCACAAAATTTACCCAAAATTTCGTAAGATAACTGACGAAAACAATCAATTCAGTAAACCACTCTTTTTGGTAACAAAAGCCATGATGCCTAATGGTTTGTTAAACATTCTATTCCCATTCGCACCGTCGTTGGTTCGAAACCCAGACGGCTTGCACTATCAGGTTTCCATGTTTTGGTTACTGTAGTTAAAAAAAAATAATAAAATTAGAGCACTATTGTACACATAGGGAACGTGACACTACAACTCTTCCTCCCCGGTCGAAGATCCAGAGGAAGACCGAAGTGAAAAACGAAAATCAGAAAAGCTGGCCTCATCACCATGCTGGCCCAATAACAAGAAAGAGAGAAACAGCATGACCATGGGCTCACTCCTGTCACATTTGAGTTCTCTTACACAGCGAAGCGTGCTCCTCAGTTAACAGTTGATCCGTAGATCACTTAGAATTTAAACTCAAAATTACTTCCCGTTTAATTCCCACGTCATTGTTGGCCCTGTAATCTTCAGAATAAATTACTTTTCATATACGTGTCTCGTATTAAGAGCTGCATTTGACATAATATACTATTTACATTAACAAATCAGTTCTGATTTATTAACCTGTAATTATTACTACACGTAAGTCACGGTACTTTTTGCACAGCCCGTCTAAGCGCCAATTTTTGCCGGAAGCAAGAATTTCCACTATTTACTGTGTTTTGGTTGCACTTAGAGAAAGTACAAGGCCAACGAGACAAACAAATCTTATCTTTCGAGGAATAATACGACAGAGAGTAGTGCTTAAACATTTAGGTAATATTTTTATTAAACAATATCTTTTTAATACAAGTGATTTATGTTTGCTTAGGAAACATAATTTATACTACACAAATAATATGTAACTCAATGAAAAGGCAAGCTGACACAGAATGGAGCAGAACAATCTTTTATTAACAAACCCACATACTATGTTCCACCCACATTTTTACGTTCAATTGAGGCAGACAGACGACATTTCTAAGTAGGAATCAACGTAAATTGTTCGATCTTAAATTTCTTCATAGTATATTTACGCGCATGAACCTTATGTTACTTCACAGTATATTTGTTAAAAAAAAATTACGCGCCTATATTCTCTTCATTATTCATTCGTGATCCTTGTCATAAAACTACCAACATTACAATTTCGTACATGCGATTTTTAAGAGATCTCTGATTATAAACACTCGTATCTCCGGAATCTTATGCCAACAAAATATATATGGCACCAAATTGAAAACAAATACTTCTAAACAAAAAAAATGAAATTAAGAAAGAAGAAACACATCTCTCATACATACTACTTATCATGTAATAATCCAAGAAAACCCATCACTAACACTTTTTCCGTTCCCACTTGTCGAATCAAAGTTATTAGACATTCACCACCGTCCTGCATTCTTAACGCATATAATACTTTACAAGTTTCCCGGTCTTATCGTAATATATGTTTTCGATAAATACAAAGTTAGTAATATTTTTATCACTACCTTTTGTGACCCATGAACACTTCAGTTATAAAAACGTTTCGCCATTTACGGGTCTTTGACGGAAATCATAATGGCAATCCTTTGCAGCTGATAATAACGTATTAGGACAAAGAGGTGTGATATTAATATGTACGCAGTTTTTAGGTATTGGTTGGAAAAAGCACGACACCTTAACAGTTAAAGTTCTGCGGCGTACAAGGAACCAATATATAATATATCATGATATATTTCTCGAATATCAGTTTTTTGCCGTTGAATTTTTATCTGTAACAAGATCGATACTAAAAAAATCACTAACAGATAATTTTAAAAGTACTTCTTCTATATAAAAAAAAATTATAATGTTACAGACTAATTTTACGGTAGTAGGAATGTTATAAATCATCTGTTGCCGTAAGTAAAAGTTACTTAGAAGTTTTATACAAGGTGAAATAAATCAAGTTTTGGGGTAATAATTAAACTTATGAATCTTTTTATAAACAAACCCATACTATGTTCCACCCACATTTTTACGTTCAATTGAGGCAGACAGACGACATTTCTAAGTAGGAATCAAAGTAAATTGTTCGATCTTAAATTTTTTTATAGTATATTTACGCGCATGAACAAAAAAAATTACGCGCCTATATTCTCTTCATTATTCATTCGTGATCCTTGTCATAAAACTACCAACATTACAATTTCGTACATGCGATTTTTAAGAGATCTCTGATTATAAACACTCGTATCTCCGGAATCTTATGCCAACAAAATATATATGGCACCAAATTGAAACCAAATACTTCTAAACAAAAAAAAGAAGAAACACATCTCTCATACATACTACTTATCATGTAATAATCCAAAAAGACCCATCACTAACACTTTTTCCGTTCCCACTTGTCGAATCAAAGTTATTAGACATTCACCACCGTCCTGCATTCTTAACGCATATAATACTTTACAAGTTTCCCGGTCTTATCGTAATATATGTTTTCGATAAATACAAAGTTAGTAATATTTTTATTACTACCTTTTGTGACTCATGAACACTTCACTTATAAAAACGTTTCGCCATTTACGGGTCTTTGACGGAAACCATAATGGCAATCCTTTGCAGCTGATAATAACGTATTCCATTATTACGAGTAGAAAGGACCAAGAGGTGTGATATTAATATGTACGCAGTTTTTAGGTATTGGTTGGAACAAAGCACGACACCTTAACAGTTAAAGTTCTGCGGCGTACAAGGAACTAATATATAACTTCATGATATTTTTCTCGGATATCAGTTTTTTGCCGTTGAATGTTTATCTGTAACAAGATCGATACTAAAAAAATTCACTAACAGATAATTTTAGAAGTACTTCTTCTATATAAAAACAGACTAATTTTACGGTAGTAGGAATGTTATAAATCATCTGTTGCCGTAAGTAAAAGTTACTTAGAAGTTTTTATACAAGGTGATATAAATCAAGTTTTGGGTCAAAACATCTACGATTATTATTCATTAACTTCCAAAAGAGGCTCGCACAAGATCGTGTATAACATATGGGAGGGTAATTAATTAACGTCAAAACTTTATCCGACTGAGAGATCAGGATATTTAATTAGCGAAATCGTTCATATATTAGTTCATTACACACATTTAATATGCTAATAATAATCTCTTTTAACGATCTGTAAGAAAGGTCTTATTTGAATAAAATTAATAATTCTTAATACTGAAAAAAATCTGTGGTTTGGTTGAAAGTGAAAAAATGCCTTAAACAATGATTTGTCACTAGTATTTCCTTACAGTCTGCTTTCTGCCGTTTACATATTTTTATAGAAAAAGCGGCAAAGTAGCTTCATGCTTCTGAAAACATCCGTGATGCGCTACAGAAGCGGCGAAGCCCCATCAGTACTCTGAAACAGTACTCTTTTTAAGACCATCTGTAAATTAAAAATCATATGCACGCGCCCACCAAAAGTTGTCTCTAAACTGGAGCTATGGTCTGTCATGCAAAGAAGTTTTTATGACATATATATTATATTGCTAAGACGTAATCAATAGTTGAGCACTTTATTCGGCAAGGATGGAGCTTAAATATTTAGCACATTTAAATTGACCATTAAAACATTTCTAACATTTCATGCTTACGTCATTACGTCACGTTATTTCTTAACAAACATACCACAATTTTTTACATCAATCTACGTTTACTTTTATATCGTAAACAATTTTACCACACATCATTTTGTAACATGCTCTACTATTTGGAAAATGCTCGGTCAACGTTTCCGAAACAGGAAAACCTTAGCGTTTTAGTAGATCAATAAACGTGGTCCAATTTCAAATTGTAACAGGAAGCGTACGAAGATATAGGGAACTTCCTCGCGTTTTACGATTGTGGCGACATGTCAAAGAATACAATCGTGTCACGGTACAGTTTATTTTGTTGTGGAATTCTGATTGAGGTGAAGTAGTTTTTAAGTGCGGTAGTACTTTCAAGTAGTAGCCAAATTGTTATGTTGATTTCATCGAATCCTTTTGTCGACAGTCTTAGTGAGCATAAGAGTACTCAATTCACATTCTTAAAAGTTAAGAAGCCCTGACACTAAGTTATGCTTTAATATAAATTTAACCAAAGATTTCTAAGAGTTCTGGCAAAAAAGCTCGGTTAATTGTAACAGTTTTTGGGCGACCAGAAATAGTTTCTCTATCAGTCTTAAGAAAAAAGTTTTCATTCATAGATGCAAGCTACTACTGGATAAATTCAACGTGTCAACGCCCCAGGGCAATGGCCATACATCGGCCAAGTACCAGCCAAGTACGGCCTAATAAGCCAAGTTTTGGGGTAATAATTTAACTTATGAACGTTATGATAATATCAAATATATATAAACAATACTGTAACAACATTTCAAGAAA
Source organism: Meandrusa payeni (assembly GCA_029286785.1). NCBI lineage: Eukaryota > Metazoa > Arthropoda > Insecta > Lepidoptera > Papilionidae > Meandrusa > Meandrusa payeni. The sequence goes on along the minus strand of JAGSMX010000012.1, from coordinate 8,930,851 downwards.
CGACACTCAAATCGATATAACACATTGAGACCCAATGCGGCATTGTATATTACAAAATGTACTTACTTTGACATATTGTGACTTCCCACGATTGAATGGTGATTCCCCTTCCTTCTATCTTCTACAGTCATTCTTATAAGCTTAAGCCGGTAGAAATCCGGCTTAACTTGCTTTTCGCCATCACAGCACTCAACAACAAAGGTATCTTGATTATTCAAAATATCCTCACGTCAAAAAAACTACACACAAGAGATAATATTCGAACGTTGTATAACAACGCCAACGGGAAATTGTGTTAGGAGAGCAAAAGAGGTTTTTTTTTAATGCATTTAGAACTGAAATGTTATATGTCAGGTAACCGTAAACTTTCAGAAAATATTGCCTTACTAAATTAACACATCAGCCACTCAAATATTTATTACTCCCACGTCCTCACCTCCAGAAAAACAAAAAAATACTGAATCAATTTCCTTGCACTATAATAGTTTATTTTTATACCCTCAAATATTCAAATAGATTGAACAAACATTGTGTGTTTTTTATTAATAATGATGAATGAATCAATGAATGAATGTACATTTGTAAGAGGCCACTTAGAGTGCTACCGATTGTTAAATCCTACAATAAAACAATAATGCATTCACGTACCTCTTGATGAATGCTCCCGTTTTTATCTTTTTGTTCTGATTGTTTTAACACATCTTTGTATGTGTTTCAGTATTAAAACCCTAAATTAGTTAAGAAAGGTGATTGATCTACTATGTAACTCTGGTTAAGTAAATTGCGGGATAGACAGAGGCAACTAAAGCAGTCCGTTTTGCACAATGCCATAGTATATTAGGCTTAGTATTTGTATAATATGTACGAATTGTAAGAATATTTCTTGTTATCTGGCAGTTCTTGTGTTCTTAGATAGATAGATAGATAAATCCTTTATTGCACCAAATAAAATGTACAAAAGCGAACTTAATGCTAATTAGCATTTTCTTCCAGTTAACCTTTAGTGGTTAAGAGTAGGCTAAGGGTAGTGCCGCTAAAAATAGCGTTTTAAAACTATTCTCTAACTATTCGTTCTTCATGTCTGTGTGTGTTATTTATGTCTAATTTGAAAATCAGTTTTAATAGGAAGTAACTATAATAAGTACGAATAGCTACAAGTAATAAAACTTTAACAGTCATACAAATAGCATATTGTAATAAATACATTATCAAGTCTATATATATTTCTATTTTAATTTTAATGAACGAAAACTTAATGGAGCTTCAATTAAAATTTTCTCACTAACATAAAAGCTTTTAATTATTTATTAACTTTAAGAAGATTAACTTGGTAGCTTGATGAATGATTTTAGTAACAAGGTTGTTTTTTTATTAGAACGTTTTCTTATTTATATTTCTTTCATATATAACTATAATTAAAAATGGCTGATTGAAGAAATAAGACAAACTTTGTAGTTTTTTAATTAAAAATAAAATGAAATATATATATAATAAAATATATTATATATATATATATATATATATATATATATATATATATAATAAAATAAAATAAAATGAAAATGAACCTATTTTTTTATTTTCTAACGTCTCAACTAGACCGAGCCTGTATCTTAGACGTTAGCCTCTTCCAAAAAATGATCCATATAGCATGTATTAGACGTGTGCTCAAATTTATGTAGGTATATTATAAAAGTTTTATAAGTAGTCACGAGTAGAGATAGATTACGTTTAGTTTCAGAAAATGGTCAGGCGATTTAATATGTCTCTAGTTATTGGGACTTATATGCCTGTTACTTAGTATACAAATCTTAAATGTATGTAAAGAACTTATCGATGTCTTTTTACTAGCTAGGTAACCAACCGTTAAAATATCTAAGTTAAATTACTGAATCAAACAAAGCATTATTACGTAATAGTTATAAAAATTATTTTTAAAGACGAAAGTTGTTACAACTGTCAAGTGGCCTGATATCTGCGTTTCTAATTACATATATACTTAACTTTATCTCTTTATATCTGACTAGGATTGTCAGTACACGAGAATACCAATATAAATGGTTTTTAATCTAAGAGAGTTATCATAACGGGCTTTGCTCGTTTCAATCATTGGCTTCAATCTTAATATCCGGAATTCATCTATTTGTTCGGAAACAGGAAAGGGAACCTTTGCCAATCACTTCAAATATCAGAACGATGGTAGTTAGTTCAAAACTCATAATGTGTATTATACATGCAAACAATCACACGTAACATACATATATGTCAGAATAGATAGATGTATACGAGGTATGTATAGTGTATGTCGGAATAGATGGATAAATATGAGCTATAAATATAGGATATTAACTAATGGTAAATTAGGGAATCTGTGTCCCTCCTTTATTATCTGGGCTTAGGACCAGCAGCGCAATAGGTTTTTATATTTTTCTGGCAGAGTTAAGAGAACAAATGGGTGACGTTAGCGTATGCTAAGTTAACGAAACATAAATATGAACACGTTAATAAAATCAGATATAAATAGTGACAATAATAAATAAGTAACGTGGCTCGGCTGTAGTTCAGCTTTACGGCTCCAACAAGTAATTCCGCAAGACCCGCGAGTAAGTCCTAACACAATAACTTCCTAAATAGTAACTCGACACAAAGGTCCCCCGGTGAGAGTTAACCTCGGCTTGGACGGTTACTATGTTACGCGCAAGCATTCCGATCCGAGGGCGCCCGAAAGGGACGAACCACGACTCATATTTCAAAATTTCGTGATTGAGCTCTTTATAGAAGCCTGCACCTTTGCCTGAGGCGGGTTCTTGCAAAAATCTAAAACTACTACACTTTTTTATTATTTAGATTTTAAGTTATTCTCTTAATTAGCATATTCATTTTTATTATTATTTAATCTATAACTCTTGTACAGTTCTTGCAAAAAATGTAAGGCTTTATTATTATTATTTATTTAAATTAAAAATAATATATTGTATGTTTTTTGGTTCTAATCATTTTTTAAAAAGGCACCAAGTCCTCATTTTTGTACAGCTTTTAATTTAAAGCACATTAATAAATATATAAACCGTGACAAAATCGTTAAAATTAATTTCGTTTGATCGCAGCTAAAAAAAACGTTGTCGCTACGTAAATACAACATGGCGCGGGAATGTCACGCTGTATTGTTCAAGCGCGACAATAATTAAGGGTTGCGGGCAATATGCACCACAGAACCTACTCTTAACAGTTAATTAGTCACAGTCCCGCAAGAAAAACGAGAATAAAACCAAAGAAAATGAAGCCGTAATTTTCTATTATCTGAAGAGTGGCAACAATGGATATTATTACAACATGGCGCGAATGTCACTCCTAGATGGATAGACGGCATAATGGCTTTAGGGTAATAAGGTCGCTCGTTCAAGTCCGCCTTTTGATGAATGCCTTGAACTATTCTTAGATGGCTTTAGAATGTTTAAAAAGAATATCAATGTAATTTGTTACCATTAAATCAAATATGTAGGCAGTCGCAGCTTCTGCTATTTAAAGGGCTGACACGATTGAGACCCACGAGTATTGTCGTTTTTGTCTACGTTTGATTACTCAGAGGTGGCCAAAGTATAATTCTTCTAATGAAAATCAATGCACCTACAAATTCTCTAGTGTTATTCGTATTTTTGGTCGGCAGTGATCATTTACTACAGGATAAGTCGCAACCGCAAGTCTAAAAACGAGAGAATTTGTAATAAAAATTTTTATTTTCTAAAAAAAAAATTGATTCCTCATCAGTAATCAACGATATATTACTTATTAATGCCTTCTTCGAAACACAATGTACGGCATAAGCATCATGTCTATCTTTTATGTAGTTCTAGCAGTAAAATGTGACAAAAACGTCTCTTTGTTTATTAATAATTAGTAATTAATATAAAGAAACCTATTTAACATATATAGTTTTCAGGTATGACTGAATGACAGGATTAAATATATGATATAGGCGTGATAATAATTCTGTGAAAGAAATTGAGAAATGGATTTCTTTAATGTAAAAAAACGATGAATGAAAGATTATTCAGCTAGAATTCGAGTCCCTAAGGAATTGATTCCAAATGAGCAAACCAGCATGTCTGCCACAACTTAATTAAATTCTATTAGAAATATTATCTAATTCTAATTCGTGTATAACAGTGGTATAGAGTCTATTACACCACTCGATGAGTATGGTTACATATTAATCTTCAGCCAGACTGAAAAGCGAATTCGTGTGCTACTTTATAAATAAAACAGGAAAAATATCCCTTATACCATAACCAGCTTATTAAAATTAAACTTGCAGGTAATCCGTGCTTAAGTGACGGCTTTTAAAAGCTTATAAAAAGCTATTGTCCGGAAGGGTTTTTAATTTCTAGCGGCAAGTTTTAACTGACAGTTCAACTGAGCGTTCGACGTCACCATCGCGTAACTTATGAAGTGTCGCTTTTCAATCGAAAGTTTTAATCAAAGAAGTCTTATTACAATGGAAAACGATTTTCTGTTCAAATATCTAAACGACTCACGATAAAGTAGGCCATACTTTATCGTCAGAATTGTTGGTTATTCCAACATAAGTTACTACCTTAATTCAATAACAAGCTGTGATAGTATATTTAGTGAATTTCTATAATGTATGTATAACAATGTAGGTGGTTTTTTTCAGTACACAAGAACTTGACAATAAAATGATAAAAACACCATTGAAGATTACCACACTAGGCCATGGTACCAGAAGTCTTTTAATTTCGTCTCCCAGATATTCATTATAATTTTTAGGTCCTATATATGGCAAGTGCTGAACTCATCATTGAAAAGGTGTATAGAACACATTTTAGACTTGAAAGGACGTGACAGCTTTGAAACTATTATACAACTGTAATTTTCTATTTTACTCATGTAATTTTGAAATTCACAAACTTAGGTACTTAGACAAATTTCTCTACGGATAGAAGCAAACCAAAACAGCACGCGAATCTAATTTATACGAACTTCTGTGTGCTAATAAGTCGTACAACTTGGATACGTTCCAAGATCCTAACAGTTTGACAAAACATCCGAGTTCACGTTCAATAAAGTAATATTAATATCTATTGAAATCAATGACTCTCCGCGCTGCTACAATTAGTTTCCTTTGAGTTGATTTAAAGATTTCAAATTATTAATTTAAAACAGTTGAAGCGTTATTTCTAAATACATATTGTTGAATATGGTTTTAAATGACCACTAATCGTACCAAACACACCCACAATAAAAACAACTCATCTACTAACTTAAAAATAATTAAAAAAACAAGAAGTAATAAGAAGGTCTCCAGCGAAGTCCTCCAAACATGGACACCCAAGGTACAAGTAACTATCATATAAAGCATTACTTTAATGCCAAAACCTTTATAAATCGATCGTAGAGTGCTTACAACTTTAATACCATACTAATACCAAACCGCAAACCCTTACAACCCGGATGGAAACTTGACAACTATATTTCCGTTCTAACAAACAATAAATGGGTACCATTAGAAGTTTCCGTTCCGCAACCGCTCTATGTAAATATTATACAAATAAAATTAAGAATGTTTTGCATTCTATTAGAAATACATTTATTGAGTTCAAGATGTATCAAAGATTACGTTCTTTCACAGTATTCTTGAACCCTTGATACTTTTTTTATGAATGAAAACACAAAAAACTATTCATCAAAATACGATCATATTCATCACAAGCCTTTCGCACGAGTACAAAATGATTTGTAGTGACAACTTCGTGAGCGTTTGAATACGATCACAGCAGCTTATGTGTCATTAAAAATATTGGACTTTAATATCTCAATTTCTGAACGCCTTTTGTTCTTAATTTTGCCAATGTGATACGACCTTGTGAAGACGTCCCGTTAGACTTTATGTCTCGCTTTGTAATAGACTTCAAAGACTAAAGTATCGATGTCCAATTGACTGTATTTTTCTTGTTTATGTTATCTCATATTTCAAAAACATCGGATCGTATTTTACCGCGTCCATTTCTACTCAAAACACATAAATGTGTATTTTTTAGTGTTCGATAACCTAGTGTTCAACCTTACGATCTTGTAGTTGGAGATTCTTATCCTAGTGTGTGGTGTCATCTGCTTGGTTCCCGTGAACTTCGCAGGTACGGGCCTCGGGGTGTTACCCCATTACCCGGGTTATCAGCGCAAGGGCGACTGCTCCCCTGGTCTTGGGTACCGTTTTAACACGGATTTTTAGGTATAACTATTTTGCGTCGTGGCTAATCCCTCAAGCGTCAGCCGCGACAAATCTATCCATTACTACGCCCTCCCAACCTCTCGGTCTCTATTGAGACGGAGGTCGAGAGGGGGCCTATACGTTCAAAAGCTCCTAGAATAGGGGAATTTGAACTTACGGGCACGTCCGAGGATCGCATGTTGCGGGCGAACCCGCGTAGGTGTTCGTGCGGACCGTTGTCCGCACGGTCGAAAAAGTTACGAGCCAGTCTCGTGACAAATTCGTGAATCGATTCGATGCCTAAATCGCGTTGTATTACATCATTTCTGACGTAACGCCCCGCGTTTAGGATCATTCTTAAGGTTATGTTTTGTTGTGCTTGGATGCGGTTCCTTGCACTGTTACTGGTCAATCCGTACCACGCTGTAGCGGCGTACGTCAATCGTGTACGAATGTAAGCCTTGTAGACGGAGAGTTTAGCTCGGACGGGCAAGTGAGATGCCAATACTGGTCTCAATACCGCTCTCGCAGCTCTGGCGCTTTGAATCATACGATTCACCTGAGGGGCCATTGATAGCCTGCGATCGATCTTGCATCCGAGATAGACTACATCCGACTGCCAAGGTATTACCTGTCCACGAAGACGCAGTCGCTGGTAATCTACGCCATATTTGGACGTTAGCGCCGCCGTCTTACCGACGTTGACGGCGATACGCCAATTGTCCAACCAGCGCGGTAGGGCGTCGAGCGCACTCTGTAACCGTTTTACAGCGTTGCTCGGGTTCATGGCAGAAGCCAGGTAGGCGCAATCATCCGCGTATAACGCCAGCATCGGTCCTTAGGGCACGGCATGTCGTTAGTATAAATCGCGTACAGTAAGGGGGACAGGCTCCCCCCCTGCGGTACCCCGGCGGCGATCGGTCGCGACGTCGAGAATACGTTCTCGATGCTCACGTAGAACGAGCGTTCGGATAGGTATGACGCGATTAGACGTATTAACGCACGCGGTAGAGTATCGATGTCGAGCAACTTGTACAATAGTCCGGCGTGCCAAACACGATCGAAGGCTTTCTCTATATCGAGAAAGACCCCGACCGCCCTCTGACCCCGGTTACATGCGGAGGTCAGAAAATGAAGCACGCGGACCAATTGTGTGGTTGTCGAATGGCCGTTGCGAAAACCGTGTTGTTCCTCACGTAGCCGGACGTGAGGACGAATCTTCTGCAGTAGCAGTTTTTCGAATAGTTTGGCGATGTGCGGTAACAGCGTTATAGGCCGGTAGCTCGCCGCCAATCTTCTTATCCTAGCCCATTTGTGTTTCTTATGTACAAATAAAATTACTAGCAAAAAATATTTGTCCGGTGCTTGTCCGGATCGATTCAGTATCACATATGAAACGTTGAACAGCTTGGCGAGAATAGAACAGCGATTGCTGTCATTGTCTACCCCAACAAGGATTAAGTAACGTGAGAGATTATTATTATCACTTCATGATCATGAACTTGAGAATGTAAGGGTAATTTACAAAAATTTAACTACACTCGTGAGCAAAAATAAAGGGTCAGAATAAAAGGTCGATTAAAAAGTTTGAATATATCGGAAGATAAAGACGATAGACAATTAAATATCCTTAAAATTAAATTGAATATTTTTATTAATTTATTTATATTTCATTAAAAAAAACATAAACGAAAACTTGGATAATACGGTATTTTTCATTAAATTTTATTTTTATTTAAATTTTGCCGCCACATGGAGGCAACACTAAGCTCTAAAATTTCGTGTAAGTTTATGTTTTTTAATGAAATATAAATAAATTAATAAAAATATTTTATTTTATGGATATTTAATTGTCTATCACACACAATTTATTTCAGTTAGCCGACCCTTTATTTTTGCTCACGGCTATATTTTGTCAACTCTCTGACTGAAAAAAATCGAAATTAAATTTATAAAATTACAACCGCTTAACATATAAATAAATTCTAATTTATAATGATCGGTGACAATGTAATATAATATGCTTGAAATTTGCAATTAATTCCGAAATGCAATATCAAAATATTTTAAACGTAATAAATCTGTTAAACCTAGGTTTAATTATTTTAATTGAAATTTGCTAACTACGCTTTACTCTAGTACTGAAATAAAATTGGTATTATTTTTTAAGATGAACCTGAATTATTAACCTCCCATGTCTTTGAAGTCAAACGGGCTAGGCCCCAATAGGTTTACCCCGGGATTACGATAGCTTAGCTTTTGGTCCATTTACCCGATTCCCTGTTATATTGTTTAGAATTTATTATACATTTTGGTTATCTTAACATAACTTTACAACGGAATCAAATTTTAAATAATAGGTAAGTTTTTTTCTAATGACGAACTATACAGATTGGCCAGAGAAGCTGGCACTGACTGATTCAGCGGATTGAAAGATGACATAGCTCTTAGGTCGCTTAGCCTGAACCTCTATCACTAGTAACTCGATACAAGGGTCCCCCCCCGGTGAGGGGTAAACTCGACTTGGACGATTACTATGTTACGCGTAAGCATTCCGATCCAAGAGTGCCCGAGATGCCTGAACCACGACTCGGTCGGTTGCTGTTTCACGGATAATCTAAGGGATATTTCAGCCCTGTAGTTCTGGGCTTTCAAGAATAAGACTACGGTATCCCCTGCCTGTCGTATAAGGCGACTAAAAGGGACCTCGGGTTCACTGGGCGACAAGGGTGGGGCCTTTGTCGTCCGCTAAGGTGGACTCCGGAAGAAGGCGACATCGGCTGGCCCGTGTAGCCTTACACTGTGACTGTGACTTCTATTTCTTCCACATTCGTGCTTATTGTCGTTCAGTAGTCTTGTCTTAGATTTAGTCTTGAAAAACCATAAAACTTTCAATATCACATTCATTATTTTCCTTCCAAATGGCAATATAGTACCTAATTAAAAGTAACTTACTCCTCTACTTACTATCATCGATAGTGAATTTACAAATAAAATACAAAGTGGTGGTAAAATGCACAGAAATAAAAAAATCATTCCTAATTTTTTAAATTACGAATAAGAGTAACTTTATGATTCTATACTATATTAATATATTGTATATATAAGCTTAGTTGGAATGGTTAACAAGATTGTTATTATATAGTCAATATTTCTGAAAAAAAAGAAATGTTGCTAGCTTTCTTTTTAAAAAAAAAATTACACTGCCATTAAAACTTTAACTAATAGTGTTTACAATACATATATCCAAATAAAGAAAACTATTTTATATATTAAATACACGATTACTATTTCGACAAACAAATAATTCCAGAAAAATCCACTTCAAGTGTATTCAAGGAAAAAAGGAATTTGAGGCGGATTTTAGTTGAAGATTCTCAAGGTGAGCATCGTTATAACACAAACTTTTTGTATTAAAATTATAGCGGTGTTATATAATAATACTTTATTCCCTATAAGAAAATGTGTACGTCTGAATTAAGGAGCCATATTTTATATTTAAACACGCAGATACTGTTTTTATTAAATTGATGTTATAAACCCAATACTTTATGATTCCTTTTATCCCGAGACACCGTCAGCTGTGCCTATTATACAGATGACTGTGACGACGCCACAGGAAGACTGATGAGAAGGGCAATGGCCGCATCAAGGGTGAGGATAGTGGACTACAACCTAAAAATGGCCATAAGAAGCAGGGACACAGTGGTCGTGGAGAAGCTAATAGCAATGCAGCGGGTGAACCGGAGCGATCTCTGGCCACCTCCAAATTCAGGTATAATATATATTAAAAAAAATAACTGTAGAGGTGGCACTCTTTTAATAAATGCAGAGTGAACAATTTAAGTGTATTGGAAAAGAGCACGGACTCAGGTCTGTGGTTTCGATCTAACAATAATAAAAAAAAACCCAATACTTTAACAAACTAAGTTACGTGGCTTTAATAGGAGCTCCCCTATTATTTCAACGCCATTAGAACTTGACTTCGATCCTACCCAAAGCTAAATACATATATACTCAAACGTACGAAGGTATGACGCACTGGCTCAGTAAATGTCTACTCTTAAAATAATAAAAAGAAGTTGTGTGCTTAAGTTGGTATGGTTAAATCAATTAAAATAAATATTAATATTTAAATAAATAAATGTGTACCTATAATAAGGTTGAATGTGCGTATGTGTGTGTAAGTGTTTGATGAATCTCTTGAAAACATCCATATTGTAATCGAAGGGAAATATTGGGACAGGTAAGTATTTCCAATCCCTTGGTGTACGCATAATGGAAAGGGATGGAAACCCATCCTGCGCCTTGATAATGCGCCATGTTGAAAGGGGAATGTGATAATCAAATCATTTAACTCTAGCGCTCACTCTCCAAAACGTATTCTATAACACCGATATCCTTATTATCTCTGCTCGAATCTGTGAAGATTGGGGTGTATATTGGCTGTTCAATTCATATTTCTAAATTGAGGGCTAGTACAGAAATGAAGATATGATTTAGTAGTGTTTATGTACATCTTAAAACCAAACCAATTCTTAATTTTTGGAGTGCCAATTTGAGTGATAGAGTTGACGGGAAATTTATTGAATAGAATATTGTAATGCTTTGTACTAATGTCACAATTGTGACATAAAGTGCCAAGTAATATTCGAGGGACAAAGTCACTTGCTATTTTTAAGTCTAAGCTGCATAACCATCTTCTGAGCGAAATCGCTAGCTAAATTGACTTTTTTCCTTATATATTTATGTATATTAATATTCTACGTCTAAGGTAAGATTTGTATAACATGTGTCTATTTTTATATGTATTGTTTATATTTATTTCTAATACCAATAGAGCTCTGTCCTTATCACAAGTGATTCTTGTTGTTATTTATTTTCTTGACTATCTTTATTATCCTGTATTTATTTTCCCTCTACTGTCCCACAGGGTTGCCTGGAAGTGATCGCTCATAGCGATAAGGCCACCTTAGGCCACTTTTAGATTAAGTTGTTAATATAACTAATAATATAATATATCTAAACATCTTTGAAAATAATATAAATTTATTTAAAAAATATGTGACAGGAACAGAGCCATAAATTATTTCAATAAAGTCAGTGTGTGATTTTTTGTTGTATTTAAAAACCGAAACCTGGAAACTTATTACGAGGAACAAAATATAATTTTATTGTCGCAATGTATTTTAACTACACTGTAAAAATAATAGTGATTAACTTCACCAACTCTGAGTTGTATGCAAAAAGTAGCCATGATAACTCGCAGACAAATGTCAATAATAACAAGAATAAATCAAATAATAAAATAAAATTATTATTTTTTATTTAAATTAACATACGAAAGCGAGCTTGGTTTCTTGCCAACAACATACTGAACAACGTAAGCAAGTTAAATGAAGATTAGTTTTGAACTATGCGGAGATATTAACATAATATTTATTATGAAAGTTGTATTTCATATGTTCGTCTCGTGTATGTTATTATTAGTTCTTTGTTGCAAATAAATGAAGTTTTTTCTACTCCACTTCATTTTAAAAGAACAAAACTCAAAATATTCAAATTCTTTCTTGTATGCTTACTATATTAAAACTTAGATTTCTGTAAAAACTTATTATTGAAAAATATTCTTAACTTTTAGAATAATAGTTTTTAAAATGACTTTTTAACCCACTTGAAAAAAGGGAGGGAGGTCTGTATTTTTTTTATATTGATGCACACATAGTCATCGTCCTTATTTATTAAAATCACTACCTCGATCACAAAAACTTCGATAGCTCAATTGTGTGCGACAAGAACAAAAGGAAATATTTTTGAGAGTACTGCACAGAGTTGCAAGATCTATTGTAAACATCAAAGAAAACTATTTTGAAAGCTTACTTAAGAGAATTGAAATAAATACCTTAATGTTGATTAAAACAATTATACAATTCAAAATGTTATAATGACTTTGTTTACCAGACATGATGAGAGACGTATTACGTAATTAATAAAGCTTTGAGGTTAGTGATGCCTTTTAATAATAACAAATTTTAGTTTGTTGTCCAACAAGCTTGTCACTATTATAAGCGCACAAAGAGGTTCATTATGGAAGCTTGTCCATACCGAACTAACAGTTTTGGAAAATTATTTTCATTAAATATACAAAATATAGTCATTATTTGTAAGTTTGCCAGCCATGCCTTGTTTCTAAAGCAATTTATTTACAACTAACCCGGTTGTGAACGGTTCGCTTTGATGTAAAAATTAGAATTATTTACAGTATGCTGTATGATATACCGAGAGACAGATTCAGAAGAAAAGGAAGACCAACTAGAAGACGGAGAGATATCTTCAAGCAAATGCGGATCACTAGATGCGAAATGCAGGAGATGGATGTATATAAAAATATTTAGGAGATATACTGAACTAGTAATAACCAGAATGTGAACCTCCCTCTCTTTTGTAATGGGTTAAAATAGGACGCCACTGAGCATATTCGTATAATCGTATATTATAGGCGACAGAACTAGAGCGTAATATCAAAGTTATTTACTGAAGTTTTGGCGCCTATAACCTCTTTCTTTCTCCACATTCAGACTGTATGTCGTCATGTCGTACTTACCTAGTCCTGGATTATCGTGAACCTATCGCAATCAACAAGCATTCCTTCTTATGGTTTAGCCAATTCCCTGATATGTACGGAACCTTGAAATTGGGCATATGACTTTACTATACCCAATTTATATGAGATCTTATTGAAACCAAATCCATTCCATGAAAAAAAAATCGACGGCGTTATGATTGCACAAACACAAAAATAATACAGCCCAATTGAGTACCTCCTCCTTTTTTTGTAGTCGATTATAAAGCCACATAATACAAGAACCAATTGTAAATTGCAATAAAAATGTATTTATATATACCATCTAGGACTGTATTTCCACTTAACTGGGATCAAGCCTCAAGCCTAAATATCGTTTTCTAGAGAGTGATTTAATAAATAAATAACACCTTAATAAATTTGGAGAGCGCGTTTCAGACAGGTGAACGCTTAAGCAGTGACATTCATGTGCGCTATCGCAGTGTTTCAGGACAGAGTTACGTCACACTGCCGTTAAACTTGTAGCCTTGTAAGCTACGTTTAGTCTACGATGTGTTCTTGTTCTATCCATCGGTTCAGATACATTTTATTTAATTTTATTACATTAATGTAATTAAAACAACAATAATAATTATTTATTTTATCTTAATTCTAATTAATTTAGGGACTATATTATTAATTTTGAAGCAGTGATAGTCTTGTGGATATGCGATTCGAATCCTAGTCGGCTTACGCCAATGACTTGCCATTTTTTCGGTTTTTATGTACAAAAACAACTTTAAAAGAAATCGTTCTCAATGTTTGGATCCACCCTTTATCACCTATGGGATCTAATAAGTTTGAAAATAGCGGACCAGCTGTCGTATGAGGACGAGGTTACAAAAAGATTTTAAAATGTGTCCTATCATAATATTTCTCGACAAATCATTGGTTGTTGACTATACAATATGTGCAAAACTTCTTCTCTCGGACTTTAAATTAAAAAGTTTGTCCTCTCGCTGAAGTCAAGCTCTTAAAAACTTTCAACTACATACCGTTACTTACAATTGAAGTTATTTCTTTCATTCAACGTCGAAAGTTTTCATTTTAAAAGGTTTTTAAAGTACGTGTAAGAAAAAACAATTGTAGATATATTATCCTAATTAAGTTGACCAGAGAGTCGTTCAGGGCCTGGATCTTCTCACTCTTTTTCACCAGGGATCTCGTTTCACATTCTGATTTATTATTTTAAACTCAACCACTCAGCCATTAACCAATATTAATGTTTTCTGTTTGTTTTCAACTGACTTCAAAAAAGGAGGTGGTTATTAATTCATCTCTGTTTTTTTTCTTTGTTTGTTATCTCATAACTTCCGTCTGTGTTAACGGATTTTGAAGATTCTTTGTTTATTTGGTCCAGTTCTGACAATGGTATCCATGAGAAATAGAATAGATAGAAGATAGAGAATAAATCAATGTTACACCAACCGATTTAGATGATTCATTTTTTATTGGAAAGAATGTACTTTTAAGGCAGTTTGATGAGAGTTTGGTTAGGTTCTGATTTATTCCTATTTCATAATATTCCTATTCTATTTCAAGTCGGTTTTTGTTTTCTTGTAAATATATGTACTTGTCAATAAAAAGGGATAGCTGAAATCTTTTCTTCTTCCCTAAGGAATTCGGAGACAGCGTTGGTGACAGTTGATTCCACAAGGGTATTTCTTCGTGGAAGAAAATAATTATGCTAAAAAATTGCCGTTGTAGATTGCCAATTCTCAATATATACAGATACTTTTTGTAATATTGTCACATCAAGCTCTTTGATCGGTTTGTACTTTCTTCGGGACAACATAACAAATAACTGCATCCATTCCTAGACAAAGCAAACTCATAACGTACAACCCTAAACTTTAATGAATTTTAATTCTAAAAGGTAAAGGTATACTCTTAGGTAATACGTGTTTTTTATTTTGAACGTATTTTCAAATACTGTAATGTGTTTTTTTTAGTTTTTTGCAATAGTGATAACCTAATGGGTGGGTATCTCTTCTGATATCATAACATACCATCAACAAAAGCTGTCGAAAGTTGGTAACTCTGAGAACAGTCGAGAGTGGTTAAGCTGTAACAATGCGATTACACTCTTATAAAGTCTTAATACTTACGCGTAACAACAAGACTTAATTTATTGTTTTTTTATTTTTTATTTGAGACTCATTTTGGGGTCTTGCTGGATCTGCGGTCCTGTAGAGATTTGATTATACACCGGTTTAGTCTCTATGAATATTAACTTAATACAAAACTCCCCGTATTTTTTTATAAGTGAGAATATACCAGTATAAGAAAAAATAATAGCGTTCGTCCTATAGTGGCATTCCTTAGCAAAGTCATTAAAAACACATTACTACTCTTAATTACTTTAAAATATTTGTTACGTTAAGATATAAGTAATAAATAAAGAATAGTGTATGTAGTAGCAGTGTTATCTCGGGCGGTTGACAATCCACTTTAATTTCATAGTACGCGAGCAGCCCCACAACGGCGGTGACGACTAATGAATCTGTTAATTGCATATATTGATTAAACTCCGTAGTTATTGATGAAGTAAAACAACGACGTGAGCCGCTTATAGCCGCACTTATCCTCTAGTAGAGTAATAACTCGGATATATCCGAATAGAGGTTCAGGCTAAGCGATCTAAGAGCTATGTAATGTTTCAAATCCGGTGAAACAGTTACAGCCTTCTAGGTCAATCTATGTAACCTACATAAAAATAAAATTTTAAAAATCTGTATATCTAATCTAACCTAGAAGGAATACTTCTATGATTAGCTAGACTATCAATAAATTATATAATTTCGCGTGCCCCTTTCACCAACGTTATTTACCCACGGACCTGGACGACGACCTTCATCATCATCATCTGGTCATCTGCTAGGTTCCCGGGAACCTCGCAGGTACGGGCCTCGGGGTGTTACCCCTTTACCCGGGTTATCAGCGCAGGGGGCGACTGCTCCCCTGGTCTTGGGTACCGTTCTAACACGGATTTTTTTAGGTATAACTATTTTTACGTCGTGGCTAATCCCTCAAGCGTCAGCCGCGACGAATCTAACTTCTACGCCCTTTCGACCTCTTGGTCTCGATTGAGACGGAGGTCGAGGGGGCCTATGAGTTCAAAAATTTCAGAATAGGGAAATTTGAACCTACGACGCACGTCGGGGAGGACGCGCGCGTGTTGCGGGCGAACCCGCGCAGGTGTTCGTGCGACCGTTGTCCGCGCGGTCGAATAGGTTACGAGCTAGTCTCGTGACAAATTCGTGAATAGATTCGATGCCTAAATCGCGTTGTATTACGTCATTTCTGACGTAACGCCCCGCGTTTAGGATCATTCTCAAGGTTATGTTTTGTTGTGCTTGGATGCGAGTCCTTGCACTGTTGCTGGTTAATCCGTACCACGCTGCAGCGGCATACGTCAATCGTGTACGAATGTAAGCCTTGTAGACGGAGAGTTTAGCTCGGACGGGCAAGTGAGATGCCAATACTGGTCTCAATACCGCTCTCGCAGCTCTGGCGCTTTGAATCATACGATTCACCTGAGGGGCCATTGATAGCTTGCGATCGATCTTGCATCCGAGATAGACTACATCCGACTGCCAAGGTATTACCTGTCCACGAAGACGCAGTCGCTGGGAATCTGCGCCGTATTTGGACGTTAGCACCGCCGTCTTACCGACGTTGACGGCGATACGCCAATTGTCCAACCAGCGCGGTAGGGCGTCGAGCGCACTCTGTAACCGTTTTACAGCGTTGCTCTGTTGGATGGCAGAAGCCAGGTAAGCGCAATCATCCGCGTATAGCGCCAGCGTGCCAGTGCGTGGCGGCCCTTAGGGCACGGGATGTCGTTAGTATAAATCGCGTACAGTAAGGGGGACAGGCTCCCCTGCGGAACACCGGCGGCGATCGGTCGCGACGTCGAGAATGCGTTCTCGATGTTCACGTAGAACGAGCGTTCGGATAAGTAGGACGCGACGAGTCGAATTAACGCGCGCGGTAGGGTTTCGATGTCGAGCAACTTGTACAATAGTCCGGCGTGCCAAACACGATCGAAGGCTTTCTCTATATCGAGAAAGACCCCGACCGCCCTCCGACCCCGGTTACTTGCGTGAGTCAGAAAATGAAGCACGCGGACCAATTGCGTGGTTGTCGAATGGCCGCTACGAAAACCGTGTTGTTCCTCACGTAGCCGGACGTGGGGACGAATCTTCTGCAGCAGCAGTTTTTCAAATAGTTTGGCGATGTGCGGTAACAGCGTTATTGGCCGGTAGCTCGCCGCCAATCTACGATCCTTACCCGGTTTGGGAAGCATTATAACTTTACCGGTTTTCCATTCCCGTGGAAAATGGTGGGTGCGGAGTATGCCGTTGAAGAGCCGAGTTATTACTATTACGAACCCTCGCGGGAGTTGTTTGAGCGCACTGGTGGGGATACCGTCGTGACCAGGCGCTTTCCTCAGAGGGAGGCGACTAATGGCCCTCCTTACGTCGGAGGGCGAGAAAACGTGTCCCCGGGAAGCGGGGAGGTGTAACTAGTAGTTCCTTGACTCGCTTTTCAACACGCTTATGGTGAGCTTTACGCCTCGGACACTATAGTTTGGTAAGTTAGGGGTGAATTGCACCTCTAGGTGATCGGCTAAGATTTCCGCACGATGTTGTGCTTCGAAGCACTTATTGCCGTCCTTGTCTATAAGGGGCACGCGGGTGTTTTAGGGCGAGAGAGCATGCGATTGAGTTGGTAGAGAGATGTGTTGTCAGTGCTGGCTGCGTCAATACGCAGTTGCCACTGATCTCCTCTGAAGTTCTTCACTTCAATCGCTACTTTCTCGCTTAACGAATTTAGCTCCCGCTTGAGACGCGGGCAGAGTTCGCGCCCATAGTTTTCTGAGAGTGCGTTTTTTCGAAATCATCGCTTGTATCCTAAGCGGGAGTCCGCCTCTGCTAACCTGCGGGTTAGAGGGACACGTCGCAGCATCCTTAGCTTGAGCGATGCTCTCACTAATACGGACGGCGAGCGTATCGACCTCTTCTGCCGACGATAACGGTCCGCTGAAGGTGAACTCTTTGATTTTCTCATAAAACGCGCTCCAGTCTACCGATGGGCGCGCGGCTGGGTGCTCTACACTCACTACTCGCGTATCGAGCGTTAGCACTATCGGGTGATGGTTGGTATCTACGTCGTGTAGAACTTCCAGTGTGACCGGAAGATTCCACAGGTGATGTAATACAATGTCTAAAACGTCCGCGCGATGTTCCGGCGCGGTCGGATAGTGTGTCGGTTCGCTAGGCCCCAACACTTCGTATCCCCACGCGCCGGCGTCTCCGTACAGAGCTCGCCCGACCTTGTTAGCGGTGTTCGAACCCCAAGCTGTGTGCTTAGCGTTCAAATCGCCGACTATGAAGGCAGGCGAGCTTCCGTCGAAGATCGCGTGGACGTCCGATGGGTGTAGCGCGGAATTAGGAGGACGATACGCCGCGAATATTCTAACGTTCCTACCTCCGGCGTTTATTTTGATGCCTATCGTTCGAGTGGTTACGTAATTAGGTAGCTCTAATTCTTCGTGGACCAGATCTCTCCTGACCAACACTGCCGTACCTCTGTACGGTCGTCCGGCAGGAGAAAGCTCGTCTCTTCTATATACGAAGAAGTTAGGCACCTTAAATGAGGACCCGCTTGAGTATAGTCTCGCCCAACAGTATGACGCTAGCGTCGTGCAGTTGTGCGAGAAGGCGAAGATCGGCGATTCTGCCCTCACCCGCCGGGGTTCCAGTATATAATTTTATGGGCTTATAAGACATCACGACGAGCTATAAGTCCGGTTAGTGCCACCAGAAGGGCGTTTAAAGGGTCGGTACCGGCCGCTACGGCGGCTAGCACTTCCCGAGTAGAGGCGCGATTAATTGCACGATTTCCTGAAGGGAGTTCGCGATCGGCTTGTTGGGTGTAGGTGTGACGCCTCCGAGGGCGTGGGGACGATATTGAGGGGCTGAGACGCTCTCAACTCCCTCCATCGGGTTGGTGGCGATAGTTACGGGCGCCTCTATAGGTGCCGTGACTTCAGCGGTGTTTGCAGGTGCCGCGGAAAGCTGGGGAAACAGTGGACTGTTTCCTCCTCTTCGCCTATTTTCCTTTTCCTCTTTTGGAGGAGTCGGAAGACACCTGAGTATTGGTGGGCGTGGCCTTAGGGCGGGATTCGCGGGAGTGCGTAGTACCGCTCCCTCGACGACCGCGGTAGTTGCGGTCGTCGGGGCAGCGGCACGCGTACCCTAGTGCGACGTGTGCGAGAGGGTGGCGCGGCGGGGGGCCGACGGCTGTTGCCGTCTCGCTCCCCACTGTCGTCCATCCCTCTTCGTCCACGACTGCTCGCCGTTGGGATCGAAGAGGAATTGGCTCCGGGAAGCGTATGCCCGCTTCCTCGCCTCCTTCTTCATGACCGGACATCTGCGGTCATTAGCGGTGTGTTCGCCCTTACAATTGGCGCATTTTGGGGTGCCGTCTTTCGCCACCTTACATTCTTTGGCGGTGTAGTTTGCTACCACACCTCACACACCTGATTGGGCGGTGACACGTCGCAGAGGCGTGGCCGAAGGCTTGGCACCGGTGGCATTGCGCCGGGCCGATCCTCCTTTCCACGCCTCTATTACGAGGCCGGGCATACACAGGAGCTCATCTACGGCGTAAAGCCTAGAGAGCCTGCTCTGGGTGAGGTGGTCCAATTGTACAAAATAGAGGGCGCCTGGCTTGCCTCTACGCGGAGGGATGGACTTAATGTACCGCACTGGGAAGTCCTTCTTCCTCAGTGCGGACATAATCGCCTCCGTCGGCGTGTCGGCCGGCAGGCCCCTCAACCCTACTTTCGTGGGGAGCTCTTTATTTGGCGTGTAGCTGAACCAAGATAGGCTTGGTTCAACCTCGGCCAGGTCTACGAGGTACCGCTGTATGGCGCGGTACTCGTCGGGAGATTGGGGTAGGAATCTAATTCCTTTGCCGAGCGGTCTTGCGTTCGGCGGGTGACCTAGTATGTCTTTAAGGGCCTCGAAATGAGTGACCCAGTTGGGGAGGCATTCCGCCACTATTGGCGGATATGACCCCGCTTTGGGTCGCCCTTCCGAGGCGCTTTCCCCGGTCTGGCCAGCTGGCGCCGGGGGGGTGGGTGCTCTCTTATGGAGAGGGGGAGGGGGGGGCTGCCGTTTTGGCAGCGTACGAAAGGCCGCTAGGGCCGGCTTCAGGAATGTTTTCCGTCTCCATGCTGGAGACGCCCGCCTCTACCGCGCACTCTTCGGAGGCGTCGGGTGAGGCTGAGGTCCCCGGCTTGGAGAACGAGGTATTTACCGGATTTACCGGAGCGGAGAATGAAAAGGGCTTACCTTGCGGCGCCCTTACTTTACGCGATGCGTTGTTGTCGTCCTCTTCCTCAGAGGACGAGTCGGATGATGACGACGGGACGCCTTCGCGCACTTTTTTCGCCTCGGTATCCGAACCGGGCGGAGTGTGTTGGCGCGACGTTTTCGTGCCGCGCGGTGGTGCTCTACTACCGTGAGCGAACGAGCCATAGGGGCTTCTAGTTCACTCACGGGAGGCTTCGGTAAGACGGGTGCCGGAGCTGGCGGCGATCGGGCGCGCACTTCACTCGGTCGACTTCGCCGGCACTTTAGTGCGCGGCGGCAACGCGGGCGGTTTGGTGCGCGGCTTCGATGCCGCACTCGAGCTCGACGGCGGCGTGGTGGGACGGGTCGCGACGGAACGCGACGTCGGCGTCGCGGGACGCGACGTGGGTGTTTGCGGCCGCGATGTTGGCGTCACGGGACGCGACTCGGCGGCGGGGCGCGATGCGGCGGTGGGGCGCGATGCGGCGGCGGTGAGGCGCGGCGACGACGGGCGCGCTGATTGGCCGGCTGCTGACGACGACTGTCTAGCGAGACGCGGGTCTCTAGCCGCTTGCGTTGCGGAGAATTGACCCCTCCGCGGGGGGGGGGTCGGGTGGCCTCTTACGGCCGTCGGTCATCCCGCTCACTCGGGAATCTTCACTGATAATATATTCCTTTTAATAATATAAAAGGTTATATAATTAGTGACTATTGCCGAGGAGGCACGCGAACACTGGATCCGGCGAAGATACGGTGCACGGTGACTTGTAGAATAGTCTTGGCTTGCGTCCTACGGCCCCAAGGTTACTCGATATTTTTCGGAGAGCTAGAGCTCTCCTACTAGATAGAGTCGCGAGGGGCAAACTCGGGTCTGGTGGTGCAACGCACTACTCGAGAGTAGTACGAGGACCCCAGTCCGTCGTCGTAGGCAGGCGCTCACCGATTCAACAGGCACTCAGAAGTCAGATTGGTTGGTTCGCACGGAGCTAGCAACCTCACTGCACCGAGGTCAAGTCGAGACTGATGATGACGACGACCTTAACTTCGTCTGTCATTATACGTACAGAGATTAAAAAAAGAATATGAAGGGGTTAAAAAAGGACATAATGAATTGCCCATCTTTTCCTCCCAACACAGTGCAGGTATTTACTAAGTATTAACTATAGTGGGGAGGTATTTACTAATCTGCTATTTGATTATTCCACTGTCGATCTAGAAGCGCTCATGCGAATTAGATTACTGGAGTTTCACGAAACTGTGGCGACTTAATTTTACCGTTCATCCGAATGCAATGCGAAGTACACAATATAAGTGCAAGCACTAAATAAATATTTTAAGTCATATAAATACAAATTTATTAAGGGCATAAATGTTGGTCCCCTTTGGAAAGTATGAGGATAGATGTAGACGCCATCTTGTTTACAAAGCCAAGCAATTGCTATCGCTTTGATCAAGTCATACCTTTTGTCTCAGGTACAGTTTATTATATCAATTAGACATTTAGAGATTCGCTTTAAGATTGTTATGATAACATAACATAATATATCTCTTGGATTTCCACTTATAAACCCCGTGTTTAATATCCGGAATCAAACCGTTTGTTTATAAACAAGGAATAGACCAACCCATTCAAATATCAAAACCTTCGTTCATAAAACTGCTGAAATATCATAGTAAATGTTGATTGAAGTATAATCTGAGTTCTCGCGACTATTTTACCTCATGGAAGTGGGCTGAAAGAGTGACAATTTATGTCTACTTGCCACGCTTTTTCATAATTGCATATTCCGCACATCGGAACAACTCAGCCGTTATATCTAATAACATCAATGCCTATTCTTTCAAAAAAAGTTGTAAGAACTTATTTTTTTTACTTAAACAATTTACTCGATACGAGGTACACTATCGGCTTGGATTTGAGATTTCTCGTGTATATTGCAGCTTTGTGCTGGCTAGTTTGTAAAAGGGTCTAGTGCGTTAAATGGAAGACCCGTTATCTTAAATTTCAGCGACGGTTACGTTTGTCGTTTACAGAATCACATTCGCTTGTTTCGTGATTGGAAACTGGCTCGGTGACGATTTTGGTTAAATCTTAGTTTCAACTGATTTATGGGGATCGAAAGGATAATATTAGGATTTAGATTTATTTATTTAATGAATCTATTTATTGTAATATTACATTTTTACTGCTGGATTATGCTTACAGTTGGAAATCGCTTAGGGAGGCATGAGCACTTTGGAAATTTGATGGTTCAATAATATTTGTTGTATGTTACTCTATATCAACTTAATTATATTCCATATATCGTGTTCAGGTTTTTAGTTAAATTCAGGCTATGTTCAATTTTATTTAAAAAAAAATATCTCAAAAACCGTATAATTACAAGCAGTCAAACGAACTATACTACTGCGTTCCAAGAAAAGAAAGAATCCTAGATTAATTATTAATTATAGTCAGACCAATGTATCACAATTTTTTTTGTATTTTATCATTATACATATCAAATAAATTTGATTAAAATAATAATACAATACATCAATTAAGAAATTATACTCCACCTGCCAATTCGGAAAATTTTATATTTGTTTTGAAATATTACTATAGATACTCGGGGTAATTGGTAACGAATCAGTTTCTTTATCCAATCTCTTAGTATTGCCTTTGTACGTTTTCACTGTTACTTAACATTATTCATTCGTGTGTTAAAAATTGAATAAACATAAAATAGAATCATAATTTAAGTCTTCTGTTACAATTACTAACTTTAAGAAACGCAGCAATGAATCAACTACACATCACATCTGTATTCAATAGCATTTCTTCACTGTAATTTTACTCTCTATTCCACTTAATATGTAATAGTTCTTTACCATTGTTACAAATAACTGTCATAACATTTTTGCATTGCAGATATTGCTCATATTTCCATTCTAAAAGTCAACGGTTTCAATCACGAATACGGATTGTCTCACAGTATTTCATTTCACCCCACGCTTTCGAGTAATCCCTTAAGGTTCACAAGATCCACATGCGTTCATTCAATTCGTTTTACAACAGAAATCTAAAGACTATAGTCCCTATTGCTTTCTAAATTAAAAACGCACCCTCGTCTCAATTCGTCTTATTTCCTATTATTTGTAGCCGTTTTAACTCAAAAGGCCAAAACCATTATTATATGTATAGGCAGATTTTGTCATATATATATTATATATGTAGTTGGTAAAGAGTTTTATAAAAGCGACGTGTTTAAAAGTTGACAAAAAGGCATTGTTGGAAAGTTTTTAATCAGTCTGCGGAAGCAACTTTTAACGGCGAGTTAATTAAGCTGCTTGGAGCGTATTTCGAACGTCGCTGCTTTAACTATCGCATTTCGGTAGGAACGTTTAATCAAGGAAGTTTAACCATATTTCCTTTTTATTTAAAAACAATACTTGTATAATTTGAAGCTCTGTTTGATGTTCTGTTTCTTTGTATTAGCAAAAAGTTTTGATTAGAGCATTAATTCGAGTACAGAAAATCACGTGCTTAAGATTGTAACTCAAGTAATGTTAATACACAAAAAAGATATATAGCTTGCTTAGATAGACAACTAAAGCTGGTTATTCAAATCTCAGCCGCCATATACCCATTCTATGGCGATGGCATCATCATGTGCCACATATGTGGCCTAATGAGCTTGGTGAGAAGCAGACATGAGCAGAAAATTATTATTATTTCTTTTATTTATTTTTAAATATTAGGTTAAGTTTTTGCAATATTATTATATAAAATTAAGATATAAGATATAAAGAATTAAGGTCAAAATTATTAAATAATAATTTTACTCACTACAACCACCCCGGTGGTCCTTCCTCGGTGTATGGTGAGGGGCTCCGGGATCTCCAGTGGAACGTTCAGGAGACCCTCTGCACTATGCGTAACAGAACGTCCCGGGAAAGGTAATCCCTCCCCCAGTACTATCGCAGTGCAAGGCGACACGACAATTGTCGCACTCTTCCCGGGTTCACTCCGGGTTCCCTTGTTGCCCCGTGAACTCGAGGCAGGCGGCAGGGGACACCGTAGCCTTATTCTTCGCCCTTACATCCGTTCCATCTCCATCTCCAATTTACGCACATGCCGGACGCTATGCGCAATGATTTCATCTTTTTGTTCTGAACATACCTCAAACCCGAACAAAGCGGTTTGCTTCGTCTCTCATTATTCGTACAGCAAAGGACTGGAATAGTTTGCCCGCGTCTGTCTTTCCCTTCGATTACAATGTGGGTATTTTCAAGAGTAGAGTGAATAGGCATTTACTAAACTAGTGCGCCTTACCATCCAGGACTTTTAATTTCCACTTAACGTTAGGTGGGATCGATTAAAAAAAAAGATCTCACCACCCGCGACATAATTGTGGTTACAATTTCTGTACCACTAAAAAAGGGAAAAAAAAACGTAAGAGCTTAAAGAGAGGTAAATAAATTCTTGAAGTACTATTGCACTGTTTTATTTTTTCAAATAAAAATTTGTAATATTAACAAAATAAAATAATTCAATATACGTATTTGTGAGAAATCTTTAGGGTTATTAAACAACAAATTAAAAAAGCAACTCATCTCACGTGATAGAAGTGAAACTTGTAGAGCAATTAAACATGTTAAAGCGTTTAAAATTTAATGTTTAATTTAATTTTTAAATTAATTTTGCGCAATTAAACATTAAACTAAATAGTATATTGTACAATATACTATTTAGTTTAATGCAATTAAACATTAAACTAAATAGTTTATAAAACTATTTAGTTTAATGTTTAATTGCACAGCAAAGTATGGTAATTTAATTTTGGGCTTTTACTGTCACCGCGGAAGAATATTGACTTAAAACGCATATGTTTTTTTCTGCGATATTAAACGCTTTAACATCAGAATTCCAACGTCCTTGACGTGATATTATGTAAGGCTGCAAGTCGTTTACGTAAGTAAACTTACATTGCAACCTAACAAGTACTATCAAAGCAGGATGCCTAAGTACTCAGGAGCGCCGTCTTAACGTTAAATATGCATAGCATCAAGCATTCAAGAATTTTCAGAGAGGTATTAACAAGCGGGTCTACTGGAAAATATAGGTCGTAATAATAATTATTATTAATTCATAAAAAATATGTATACATTAATTAACAGGGACAGAAATGGCAATAGTAAGTAATGATTTGGGATCTGCGAACCATAACCCTTGACTTAAATCTACATTTGACTATTGATTTTATCTTCTAACGAGTTTTGGAACAGTTATTAATAAGTTATTAATAAGAATCGCAGAATCGAATTCCAAAGAGTTTAAAGCAGTAAGACATTTTTTTAACTTCAAATACAAAAAAAAATACTTACAACTTGCAAGAATTAGTGCTACTGAACTCTAGTATATCTCGACAAATGTATAAAAAAAATTAAAACCTCATTACCATCATTCAAAAAACATCACCTTTCTTCCACGCACTATAAGCTTGTGGAATCAACTGACAGAAACCTTCAACCCGCCTACTACTTTCTCAAAATCCGGTTAACGTTTTCCTATAAAAAACATACCCTGACTACACCCAAACATACGTTCACTTCTCAAAATAAAATAATAGTTTTACTATTTACTATTACAAGCACTGCAATGTTTCTAAGCAAATATGACATTTACTTAACATCAAGTGGCCTGAACCTCTGCCTGCTTTTACTATAAAAACACACTTAATAACTAGTAAGATTTCAAATTTAATAACGATCACAGACATTGTAGTTTAAGATTTTATTAAGAGTTCAATTAATTTTAGTAAGGCCATCAAATTGAAACTGATTTCAATTATTATCAATTTCTGTCAACCCTTTACAAGATTTACAAAGATATAATATTCGTTATCAACTAAATTTAAGTAACTAAGCCATGATGATGATGATGGAATCAGCGTGCGGTTAATAGCGATGGGCTCACCTCCTCATTATCACATTGTATTGTAAGAATTTGTAAGCTGTAAAGAGAATCTTCCCGAGTTCGATCCCCGGTGCCAGCACCAATAAATTTGTTGTTTAAATTTTATGTGCTGATTTACCACGCGCTCGGCGGTGAAGGAAAACATCGTGAGGAAACCGGCATGTCTTAGAATTTTTCTAAAGCATGTGAAGTCTGCCAATCCGCACTAGGGCCGCGTGGCGAACTATGCCCTTATACTCTTTTAGAGAGAAGGTCTGTGCCCAACAGTGGGACATATATATATTATATATAGAAAAGTTGTATCTGTTAACTTTTAACTTTTAAAAGAATCTTAATCTCCTTCACTAGGATTTAAAAAAATTGAAAGCTTGTATATTTTTTTAAGTGATCCAGATTAGGGCTCTTTTAAAAACCAAGCTAAAAAGTGCTTCGGGAAATGTGAGTTCAAACGGACGTATACTGATAAAGTCACGAGCAAGTTGTGGCAAATTTCGTTTATGAAAACGAAATTTAGGACAATTATTCATATATGCGTCGAATATTACACTTAACTTAAACATTGTCTTTTATTTAGAAGAACCGTGACAGCTGTGGCCGAGCGATTACCCAATATTGTTGATTGCAAGCAACCCGACTTCGATCCACGGTACGGGCAACAATAAAATTATTTGTTGAAATTTTGGGTGCTGATTCAAAATATCGTCCATGCCAATTCCTGTCTAAGTTAGTAGTGGAGACAAGCCGTCAGCCTGTCGTCACACGCCGGCCTCAGATAAAGCTAATTAATGTCATTCCAAAAGAATCTTCACCGACCTTAACGCATGGTACTTGGTTTAATTGTACATTATCACAGTAATTTATTTTGTGTTTATCTTTAAATTTAAATATTAGGTTCAAGGAATCCATGTTTATAAAATATTGTACGTAACATGCGTAATGTTTAAAAAAATCGCCGTGTTTTAGACCCTTAAGTAGCTTTACCTTAAAGCGTTTGCAACAAACACTAAATCAATCTCAGTTAACTGAGTCGACGTACAGCGAGTGAAATATGCTATGCTATGGTGGCGCAGGAAATTAAAGCTGAAATATTTGTCTTTTGAGACATGCTAGTTAATGTTATACTTTCAGTACAGAAAGTGATTTTTAAAGGAACAAGAACTTTATTTATCATTATCAAAATATTAGATATACAACGACCGTAATGCTTCGGCTTGATTCTGATGATTTAATTGCGTAACATCTCCAGAAGGAAGCGGAAATAAATCTGTAGGAATGAATAAAGCCAAACTTTTTGCCAAACCAGATAATAAGCCTTTGCCATATACAAACTAACCAAGCAAGATCGAGGAGAAGTCTTTGTTAAATAAAACCAGATGATCACTAACTGAGCGGGCACGTACCCATAAACGCTAATCAATCTGGTGGGCTTCTAAATTTCTTATACATCTTGCCCCGAAAAGTAGTAAAGAGTAAATACTTCTCAATATACAAAACATTTTAAACTAATTTCTTAGTACACTCTTATACACTTTCTTTACTAAGAAAATAGCTTATAATTAAAACTTTGCAACACTAATTACAGTTGTAGAATACATCGCTAACTTATAGAGTCAAGAAAACATGCAGGGACTGTAACGTCAAGTCAATTTAACTTTATTGTATATGGTAAATAAAATATGCTATACGCAGAAGATTTATTTAAGAAATCACAACGACTATTTCATAGCATTTACGTTGGATTTATGACATTAAAAGCCCACAAAAAGTATAAATAATGTTACATGGATTAAAGTTGTATGAACACTTGACTCGACGACTTGCATCGGCCCTACCTGTTTTCCTCACCGGGCCGAGTGAGTCGATTAATACTAACGCGACCCTATCTCTCACCATGTAGGAAAACAACCCACCATGGGAGGTTTTAGTTGGAAGGGGCCTACTGTAGACCGAGGCGGATACAACCTACCCGCTTCCGGCGTATGAAGAGCGTTACCTCCTTCAAATGTAGTAAGTGTGAGACTTCGTAATATAACTATGATCCGTCAGAAATAAGTCTCTAGTCTGTTATCATGTTTACTCGTAAATATACTTATTGTATATTTAGTATCATAATTAACCTATTATCTTACTAAGTATCAATCAAGTGAATTTTATACTTCAACCTACGAGTACCATTGTAAAAGAGATTCATTATAAAAGTGATGCCAATGCAGCTTTGAATTGCTTATCTTGAAAAATTATTACTAAAATAATATTTTTCGACTTCATCCTTTAATTATTCTAACTCGACGATGTCCCAAGAGTCTGGGTAAAGGTAAGCTAGGAATACTTAAGGCGGAGAATTTAAAAACTCGATTATTTTTTGTCTTTTTCTTAATTTTCTTAATTCACTAGAGTATTAAAGGCTAATTATGGTAATATCCTTCTAGAATGACATTTTTGTAATGATAAAGCTATATATAACTTTATTTAATTATTTAATTTTAGGGTGTAAGGTGGCCTTATTAAGATTTAATAGCCTAGTGAGCCTTAAGGCTTAAAATGCGGTCTTAGGATCAAGCCTATAGTATTGATCTCGTAAATAATCCTAGCTTGTTTTGGAATAATTTAATAAAATGTAAATAAATTTCGTTAAGATGTAATAGCACTTACAAATAATGTAATTTAAAAATGCTATTATAATTTAGTTACAGTATAATAAATTTGCTGTTTTGTTTTAATTTGTTATTTAAATAGCAAATAAGCATCCGGCTTGAATGATCGTCGGGGGTACGAATCCCACCTTGCACACCCAAAAAATCACGTATAAAAAAATGTACCTTTTTTCAGCTTCTTTTGCTGTGTAGGTTCGTTACAAAAAAAGGCCGTCAAAACTTTTTTTTTTACTGTAACAATTCCTTCAACCATCCCTGAATAACCTCTATCCAGTGTTAAGAAACGAAATAAAAGAAATGGATAAAATGCCGTTTTAGTGTCAAATAAAGTTGTATGGACCGAACAAAGGCTTATCTTGCAATCCGCTGTGTTTAAATTATAGTTCTTGGTGTGCCCTATGTAAGGCATAAAAGTTTACTGCTTGGAGCGCAGAGTATGTGAGTTATTGCGAATATTTTCAACTTAAAACATATTAAACATTAAAATGAAATAATAAATTTCTTAAATTTTATTTAGGCTACAAACTGTCTCAAAGGTAAAACAAGGTCCCCTGGTGTTGTGGAACCAAGCAGTAAGCTCGTCCCACCGCGCCGCGTTTACTTATTTAAAATTCAATGAAGCAGTGATAGGACTACGTCATCATTAAAATTACAAAAGATAGTAAAGACAGTAGTAATGACAGTTTTCCATCAGCTGAGAACCATTTACATACAACTTTGTTTTTGGTTACTGTTATAACTCAAACCCGTAACGGTTTGTTCGAAGTTGGCCAAATTCATTAAGCTTGTTTGGTTTTGAGTGCTTGTCGTAAGTTTCTGGTGTACTGGGTGCATTGTTTGATAATAATCTTATCTGAAAGTTTGTTATTGGCTATCTTGTATTGAACTATGTCCTCTGAGGCAACTTTGACCGCGGTTAAGTGTCAGAAGGTGTCCTGCGACGTGTTTTTTAGTTCATAATAAACCCAAAACATCATCGACATTACATTTGGATACATTTTTATGTTATAAAATTGGGGTAAATGCCAAAACGTTTTTAGATTTCATATTCCCAATTAGGATTTCTATATGATTTACCGGCTAACTAATAACCCCAACTGTAACTTTAAGGCGTAAAAGTGTTACCAAGCAAATCCTATTTACCCACCCATTTAGAATTTGGCCGCGCGTGTAGTCCAGTAAAGCTTAACTTTATTATACAAAGAGTTTTGCCATCGCAGCCTTTTATTAGAACACTAAAAGCGAAACGACGAAATGTTGTAAACTTTGGAGAAATCACAATTCAAGATGGTAATACATTTCTTTTTTTTTTGCTTAATATATATGGTTTATAAACATAATTATAGATTTTTAACGTGCGTATGATCAAAAAGCATTATAATAATTTTAATTCGTTTCTATTCGAATCCCAGACGATTTGTACCGCTTGTTGATTTATTTTTAAAATTATTAAGCTTGTTATAAGCAACGATTGCTGTCTCTATCTACCCCGATTAAAAGTAGGGTTAAGAAGGACGTGAAAGCATATTTAGCTAAATAGTCCTAAATCTCAATACATATTATCAATATAGTACAATATTGGTACGTTGAGTCATGTCATGTGACTGATTGCTATAAAGGTACTCGGCTGTAAAACATATATTTCCATAATTCCATTAATACATAAATCGATTTTCGATGAGGTTTGCTTTAAATCAGTTATTAGTGAGCGTCTACAGTGTGAAATTAGTAACTATAATAAAAGTCAATCATATTCATAGTTTTGGAGGTAACTTGATAAATCAAGTAAGTGGTATTTCGCTTCTATATCTATACATTTATTAGAAGGATAACAAGACATGAGTACAGAAATAGTTAAGACTAGTCTGTGAGTAGGTACAGTACTCCTAGTAGTGTAGTAGCATGCAATTAACATAGTTTTTCGGTACATACCAGGATATCTGGAACTGCACGCGCGCACGTCATTTGTCAGTCCTGCGCTCCGCTGAATACCACCGCTACTGCAATTTTGCGACACCTGTTGAGACGACGTCCCCAAGTTGGTATGACATCACTGAAATTATTTTTTATTTATTTAATTTATTTATAGGATTAATGTAAGCTTCACGTTTTCATGTTTGTTATCTTGTCTATGTAATGTCGGTAAACATTTCATTTCATCATTCGATAAAATTAAACTGCTATATTCCGCTCCTCGCGTCGGTTTCTCGATTTTTTTTTATGGCGAACTACACAGATTGGTCAGAGAAGCTGGCCTTGACTGCTTCACCGGATTGAGAGGTGGCATAGCACTTAGGTCGCTTAGCCTGAACCTCTATTGCTAGTAACTCGACACAAGGGTCCCCCCTGTGAGGGGTAACCTCGGCTTGGACGGTTACAATGTTACGCGTAAGCATGCCGATCCGAGGGCGCCCGAGAGGGTCGTGGTTTCTTGAATACGAACCATCTTCTGGGAACCGCTATAAAATCCGTAAATTCATACAAAATCCTGAGTTTCATGTGTTCACTCATCAAAGTGTCCGATGGTACATCTTATTAGCCACAAGATCTACCCTTCAAATTTCAAACAAGAAGCCACTATGGTACCGATCCATTTATCAATCAGTTAAAATTTCAAAAACCTTAACACCAAAAAAATATTATTCTATCACTTTTACCCTATTTTACAAAAACGAAGCTTAGATTATAAATGAATCAACGCTGTTTGCTTTTATATTTCTTAATTTCAAATTTTATTACAGGCCAGTAAAATAATACATCAAAACGAGCATTCGTTCAGCCGACCCTCCGGGTCTCTCCCACCTACCACAACGTGTTACGTTAGACAATGAAATGTTTTCTCTTATTTTGCGTACAAATTTTATGGTAGCCTTTACGTGGGATTTGATTTGAAAATAAACAGGGTATTTACGTTTTAATTCTATACATATTGTTATATAAAATACATGAATTTCAAATAAGAAGTCGAATTTTAAACGATTACCCATTTTTTGTACTTATTCCTAACTGACATGTGAATTTACACAAACTGTAGGGGCAAAAAATTAGAGTTATACGGTCAGTGTTTGAATTGATTTTATGTTCATCATAGTAGTACTTAGTAATTTAATACTGTTGAAAATTTCTAAAATCAACAAAGCACTAAATAAACACAGGAAGAACACACAAATGTTTAAAATTCTGAACAGCTAAAGATTGTTGACTTACTGACACAAGTATTCTGGGTGCGTGCTTGTGCAATGTAAAAGTTTTAAAGCTCTTGTTTTAGAAGTAGATCTGAAAATGTCACGAATGATTGTTTCGACTTTTTAACATGCTTTCCAAGAATAAAATAAATAGAAGTATGGAAAATCCAAAAAGGACGTCTCGTAACGCTCACTAACCTTCACTATCACTATCACTCACTTTAAGTAAAAAAAGGAAAATAAAAAAAACCTATTGGTTTTTTGAACTAATATGTTTACAGTGTAGTTTTGATAACGTATAATTAAACTCTTAGTATATTGTCAAAACCAATCCTGATATGTCAATACAATCAAATTCTATTCAGTAAAAAGCTTATGAGGCTCTATTGATACGAAAGCATTTAATTGATTTTTTAAGTTAATAAAATAAACTCATAAACGGTATCGATAGCACAATTTTATGCGATTTATCGTGACATAAAAAAATTACGTATATATATCCGACATTCATATATTTTTATTCAAACCCAGGTCTCAATACAATACAGATTTTTTTACAAAATAACGTATATTTTTTCTTGACGTCTGTTCATATAAATGTAATATGGTTGTAATAGAGGCATTTTTCGACCACGATGCTGTTTTTACGGACCAAATTGCTTTTCCTTGACTAGCTAAACTGCTACGCATTATGAGCCGTGCAATTATTGACAGCCAAGCCCAATTTAAACAACGTGAGAAACATACATGTCTTAGAAAATTTTTCGAAGACATGTGAAGTCTGCATTGCACATCCGCACTAGGACTGCGTAGCGGACTATGCGCTTATACTCTCTTCACAGAGAAGGCCTGTGCCCAACAGCGGGACAAATACATGTATAGGCTGTAACTTTAACTAAATCAAACTATGAAATCATGTGACCACTATGGCCCACGCACCTTAATCTGGAGCCCATAAAAGTTTCTAGATTACGGGCTATCAACCATTAATGTTAAAATGAAAATGCACGCTATCAGTAATTTGGTTATCTATAATCTTCTCGATACCTTTATATTTTTAATGGCTTTGTTATATTTTTAGAACATCACACTGTTATGTATTACTCAATTTCTTCACACGATCTCTATTTATTTTGAGGCACATTGCTCTGTGTGTCATGGTTAATAGGAAATCTTACATGAAAGAAATAATCATTTTAATCAGAGATCCCATTACCAAATCCATCAGCACATACTCGTAGGTACGATACAGATAACTCACTTATTCTCTTTTTTATTTTGACTTGCCTTCTTTTTTTTCATTATCTTTTCCCTTTGTATGTCCATATGTATGATAAATAAAAAAAAAGCTTAAACAACATTTTCATAGCTATTGCGTAGTAATATCGAAATAGAACAAAAGAACCAAGAATAAATCAGATTAAAGAAACTCTATTCTTTTCCAATTTACGTATCATATTAAATTGGAATCGATTTTCTATAGAGATCGGCAATGTTGATAAATTAAGAATTTTTTATTCAGTTCCCGATAACGGATATCCGTACCGGATCTGCCGATCCTAAGACAAATGTCTCGATCATTCAATAGGATTTTTATCTCATATTTCACTCTTTACGTCTTAGATACTTTGAGTTTGAATAGTGTTCAATTGTAAGTAGTTGACTTGGCTCTTTTTTAAAGTATGTAGCTTTCTGGAGAGACAAACATTCCTTATTACAATATAATACATTTCAGAATAGGTATATATATGTGAGGTATATAGGTGTGTCGGAATAGACTGATAAATGTGAGCGGTTAAAGAGGAAAGATTGATTATTATTGACATTTAGGGTATACATCTAATGGTTATTAGTCAAAATAGATATTGATAATAAAGGAATTCGTGTTTGGAACCGGCAGCGCCATAGGTTTCCCTATAGCTCTGAAAGAGTTAAAAGAACAAGTGGGTCACGTTAGCATATGAGTATGTTACGCTAAGTCAACACCACAAAATATAAAGAGCGACAGTAATAAATAACATACGTGGCTTAGCTGTAGTCCAGCATTACAGCTCCAACAAGTAATTCCAGAAGAGCTTTAAGGCGTTGTTGTGCTCTTGCAGAAGAGGTCCACACACTTTAACTGCCAAACATTACTATTGCTAAGAAGTCGCTACACAAGTTCTGTCGGGCACGGCGCCCGACAGAACTTGTGATGGTAATGTATTTATTCTCGATATTGTTAGCTCAAGCGTTAAATCCTTTCTCCCGCACTCTACTTCTCTTCCCTTTTTTTCCCATTCTCATACAAAACAAATAAACAAAATATTGTCAAAAGCAATTTATCACTTTATAGTAGATGTGTCTTTATGGAATAACAATATCATTAACGTCACGAAATAACCATCGAGCCTAAACAAGTAAATTACCGGTCATGTGGGCAAGATAAACAGGTTCGTCTGAGTTTCAGACCGGTTGTGTTAAATGGGCTGCGTTAATTAGAACTACATACACAAATAGAACATAACCTTACTAAAAGTTACTGGATAGAAAAAAATAAACTTCTAGAAAAGTTCTAGATTACAGTGAAGGCTTTTATTCTTTATTTTGGAACATAATAATATGACTATCAAGTAACCCAAATTTAGTATCGTATAGTATTTTAATGCAACGGTATACTAATTTTTAATTACGATCTAGCTGTAGTGGTTCTAAATCTATTCGACTTGAATCATTGACAAACCATTCTTAATAACCAACTTAAAAAATGAGAAGGTATTCAATTTGTGTACTCATTGTGTCGTCATTTATGTAGAGATATTATTTGTTTGAAAGGGCTCGTTTTGAATCCATATTAATTTAGTTGAGATCTAGCCTTGCTGTACAAAGTACGTTTATTTCCGAAGATATACCAGGGAACTTTTAAGATCGGATGCTAGAATTTTTGTTGATTCAGATTTTGGTGTGTTTATGTCAATTCAACACTCGGTAAGTAAAAATGAAAGTGAGAACCTTCACTGATTTGATTTGAATTTTTTCGATTTTTGTTTTTACTTGTAACTGTCATATATGGAATAGAATTTAGTGGTAATAGGTGACATTTGGTTACAGAGGTTGAAAGATCTCTAATAAATAAGTATGCTTGTTTGATGTATAAAAAAGAATTTTATATTTTAAAATTTCAATCTTATGCCGAATTCCTGACTGGATTATTTATTGGCACAAAAGTTAAATTAGTCTTAGTTCACAAATTTCATAGGCAATGTTCCTTAACGACGGTTTGATCGTTAAATGGTAGATAGCTCAATATTTTACAATGTAAATTGTAGGCCATTTTCTAAGATAATCTAACTTGAATTAAATACTCAAGTACAGCATTTATTAATGTCACGTTCGGAATTAATATTAATAATATTAAGTTGAATTATCTTCAATTATTTATGTTTAATAAAAGCGTAAGCATATTTAAGTTATTAGCAATTGTTGAAATAGGATTCCACGAAATCCGTATCCCGGAAATAATTACATAAAGAGGGAACCCTCCCGTCTGTGTGTGGGCGTGGGTTCGTCCTTCTTCGTCCAAATCATTACATAGTCATGTGTTTACATTATTTTTCATCTTATAAATTAAATAAAAGAATAAGCTCTCACTTCATATAAACATTTTAGCAGGGTACACAGATATCAATTGCTTATTAGTTCCCATATACAGATAAATGTTAATAAAATTTCAATGGAGGATATTCATTGGCTACCTAAATATGGCAACAATATTGTAAACACAACCTGATTTTTACAATACAATACAGATTTAAACAATTTTGAAATCTGCCTCGTAGAGAAATATTGCCTCACTTTAAAAAGGGCTTCTAGTTTCTTTGCAGCTGTCTTAAACCCCCTCACCCTTCCCGGCCCATCCTCCGTGCATGGTAAGGGAATTTCCAGTGGAACACACCGGAGCCCCACAGCATTGTGCTCTCGGAGAGCACGTCCCGGGAGGAGGTTAATCATGAATAATCTTTTATTTTTTTTGTTAACGAGGAGGAAATCTTCAAAAAGATACCCCGCCTTCTGGGGGGAAGGCGGCGGTTATGTGGGGTTTTTACCCACTAAAACCTCCCCGGTGGCCCTTTCCTCGGTGCATGACGAGGGGCTCCGGGATCTCCAGTGGAACGCACTGTGCTCAAGGAGAGCACGTCCCGGGGAGGGGGGAGGTTACTCCCTCCCCCCCTATAGCCCTCATAGTGCAAGGCTACACGGGCCAGCCGATGTCGCCTTCTTCCCGGGTCCACCTTAGCGGACGACAAAGGCCCCCACCCTTGTCGCCCAGTGAACCCGAGGCCCCTTTTAGTCGCCTTATACGACAGGCAGGGGATACCGTAGTCTTATTCTTGAGAACCCAGAACTACAGGGCCGAATCATGAATAATCTAGCGCATGGGTAAACAAGACGGAACTTCGGTTTTGGTTGGTTTTCTAGTTGCTGTAACATACAAAAGGTTGCAAAAGAGGGCCGAGTCACGACTCGATCAAATGCGTCAATTGAGGGGAAAAGAGTTAATAGGCTGTGTTCCCCTTGGAAGAATGTGCATTGCAATAAATAATAATACACTTCGTTGCTTTAGCCAAATTCATTTCTCACTAAAGCAAATAGGAGCACGAAGGCAATAAACTTAACTCTCAATTAAATCTAGAGCCGTGAAATATATTTTATTTGGAACCAGACCAGACGGCCGGCGGCCTTTCTGGAACGTAAATCGTTGCGATTGGCAATTGGTTATTGATTTATCTATAGGTCTCAGCTGAATAAGGTTAAAATAACAATATGAATTAGAAGATCTAAAATAACATTTGCATGTGAATACTGTGATTGGATGTTTCGTCTTTTTATCTCCGACTTCGAATCGGATCGATCCTTATAGAATGAGTAAGAAAAGCGCGTATTCTCACGGCACCGACATATACAGTGAGACTTTGTTTAAAATATGTTAACCTTTTTGTTATATAATAATGTTACTAATTTTACTAACCAAACTTCCAAAGAAGCTATGATTTGTGTTAGAAGAGGATAGTTCTTAAGAATAGTTAAATAGGGATTGGAACTTTGCTTTACAGGCGCCCGATTTTCAACAGTCCAATGATTGTAAATAATAAGTTTTATTTAATTTTAATGTTATGTTTAAGTCAATCCTGTCCTTATAATTAGTATTTTGTTTTTGTATAAAAAAACAAACAAACTTTAAGCGCCTTTTAATTTTTGTACAGCAATTTTGTGTAAAATGCAAAGTGCTTATTAATCCAAGCTCCAAAAGCACTCTTTGATATATCTCCTTTAGTACATTACTTTAAAACAATACACACAAACACACCTCAAGTCAAGAATATCAACCGGCTCATCCCTTTCAAATTTCACTTTGGGAGCACTTAATATAATTTGTAATATAATATATAAAATGTAATTGTGCTTAACGTTAATTAGTTTTATGACAATTGGATACCGATGGATACTTCTGCCTACCACGATTATAGTAAAAGACGGGAGAGAGTTCTATAAAGGATTACTTACTAAAACTGTTATCAAGGCTTGCTCACTTGTGAAAAACGACGGTCGAAAACCTTTTGATGGCCAAATCTCTTGAGAGCACAAAGGCTCTGTTTAAGGAAGTGTTTTAACAAAAGCTTTCGTGCACGTCAATGATACGGTTAATAAACTTCAGACAAAATGACATTTTTACACGCATGTACAATCATAATGTTTGATGCCTCATACATGAAAGCAAGATGAATGAAAAAATATTATAAATACTATAGACATATTTTGTGTATGGCGATGATATAACGATATATACCCAATAATCTTAGTAAAATGGGAACATCGATCACTAAGTTCACTAAGATTTGTTATAATATTGCCGCCCCCGTAATCCAAAGCACTAATGCTTCGGCGTCGTTGGGAATTCTCTAACTGCCGGAGAAGTCCCCTTTAGAAGAAGAAGTCCGGACTTTGCCGGGACCGGCCGGTCATTGGGGTGCCCTGTCGCTGACAGATCCAGGGCACTCTCCTTATAGCGGCTGATGGCATTCGCGGAATGTTTAGTGGATAGGGGCCGAGTCCCACACATCCCTCCGGGCCCACGCAGGGCACCGGAGGACGGTTGGTTAAAGAATTCCCCCACGTGAAAAAAAAGGTTAAAATATAAGTGAAGTTCCGATCCTGGAAGTGCATACATATCTTATATCTCCAATTCACGCATCGATAGCCTTTTGGTTTGATTCATAGGTTCAAATCTCCACACATAAGTTTAAGCTTATTTAGAATGGTTAACAGGATTTTAATTGACCATCAATTTTTAAAAAAAATTATTAATTAAAAAAGTCGAACAGATGTTTTAACGCTGTTAAAAGTACTAGTTCTCACGACACTTTAAATTCAGCATATTCCTTTTAATGTACTTATACATATATTAATAAAATTATCTCCCATGACCGCGCATTCATTTGGATGCGGATGTGATCGTGAATAACAATAGTTTTATAAAAACTCTAATTTGAGACTCAGTCATTTCTTTAGAATCCAAAATAAAGCAAGAGTTATTTACGTCTATAATCGAATTCGAGCGATGTATTTAAAACTACAACCTTTTTCTTAAATCGATGCCCTAAAATTGTTAGAATATTTATGCCTAAAATTTTATTTTTGTATTTTTTTTATAACGGTTCTGTCTCTCTATATTCTCTTTAACTGTTCATTGTAATCTTTTGATCTTACAAACCATTTCATAATATAGCCGTGAGCAAAAATAAAGGGTCGATTTAAAGAAAGTTTGAATATCTCGGAAGATACCGACGCTACCTAACTGAAATAAATTGTGCATGATACACAATTAAATATCCTTAACATGAAATAAAATATTTTATTTATAATTTTATTTTTATTTAAATTTTAGTACTCAGTGAACATAACAAATACACAATAAAAATAAAATTTAATGAAAAATAATGAATTATTCACGATTACGTAAGATATCCTTTTTCGTTTAAGTTTATGTTTTTTAATTAAAGATAAATAAATTAATAAAAATATTTTATTATATTTTAAGGATATTTAATTGTCTATCATGCACAATTAATTTCAGTTAGCTAGCCTCTTTATCTTCCGAGATATTCAAACTTTCTTAACTGACCCTTTATTCCGACCCTTTATTTTTGCTCACATGTGTATAAAGTGTTAAAAAATTGAATAAGAACGAAAAGATTCTTCTTTAGTATCTAGGTCTCTTTATAGAATTGAGACATACACGATCACGGACTTTCTAATTACGATTTTTTTTTAAAGAAAGCTAGCAATATTTCTTTTTTTTTATAATTAGTAACTTGTAACAAATATTAGTAACTTGTCAACCATTCCAACTAAGCTTAAGCTTGTGCTAGGACATGGTTCACGGCTATAGTCGAATGGTGGATTCGAAGCCACGACATTACGATTCGCAGGCCGTACCCTAAACCATTAGGGTATTGACGAGGTATATAAGCATACCAATGAAATTGCAATTTTCAAGCATGTCTTATAAAACTTGTATTCGGTAGCAAGGTATTAAAACAATTGATTTTAATTTTCTCAAACATGATGACGCGCCGTCAACTTGGTGCGTGTACATACAGTCTTATCAGCTTTGTTTTGACATTATTTCTCTGTACATGTGACGTCATATAAAGAATTCTCCGTAACACCTTTATAATATAGACAGGCGGACACATATGTTACTTTAACTTTCTGAAAGCCATAATAAATATGCCATAATATCTAACCCATTAATGGAATATAAAAAGGAGATTCACGTATGTGAACCCGATTTGCAAATACATAGTATTTAGCAACCTCTATCGCTGGTATAGGCCATTAGCTAGATTGTTTAAAGTTAAAGTTTCCATTTAAGTTTGTTAGTAAAATAACTAAACAAAATAACACAGAAGCATTAAAATTCTGACGACGCGTTGACCTTGAGTTATTCGCAGCAATGTCTTGTGTTCGCATGTTAGGATCTACGAAATTATGTTAATCATTCAAATGCATTACCCAGCCCTGACTGAAATGCCTGTGTATAATTATATGACGGGACTGCAATCTTTTGAGAACTTACCCGGCCTAAAATGCTGCGGATAAACTGCCACGTAACTGTGTCGTAGTAAATAAATCATGACACTTTTAACAAGTATATTTACGAGCGAAAACAAACACTGACTTAAAATCAAACCAAATTTCAGTCACGTTTGATTTGATCAAACACTAAATATAGTTCAGTTATCGTAGTTATGTTACAAAAATTCGGGCGCCTATATTCTATTTTTCTTACACATTTCCGTTTGTTGTCGTTAATCTAAGACTTAGGTATACCTAAGTTTTAGGTTGTAAAAATGTCGTCGCTTTAACTGCACAAACGTTGGAAAAATAAAAATTACATATGAATACCTCCATTTTTGAAGTCGGTTAAAAACGACCTGTGATTATTTTAGGCCTGTATATTTATACATACATATAAGTCATAAGAGTCTGGTAAGTACCATGCATGGTATAAGAAGCGTATTTCAGTTGTGTCCATGCTGACTCATAGACAAAGGCAACGACCGTGAAACTTGCACAGATAACAGATAGTCATCCTGAAACCAGTTGTTCCACGTTAGTATTAATAAAAAAAAAAGGTTGAAGTGTACGTATAGACACACCGGGGACTGTATCTAGTGATCGGCTCCTAAGAAACAATTAAAAACTTTCATCCGCCACGCGCGTAGAAAGCAAGTAATTTTAAACGGCCAGATTTGGTGCGATGTTACGGTAACAACAAACAAGAAAAATGGTCGCTGCTTGTGTATCAACCGGCATTTTTAATGTGCTTAGTTGATAACCGAGTGCCGCGGGTGGCGCTCGTGCGTGTCGACAACGCACTACTAAACGAAACGCTCGTGAACTAAACACGCTGACCCATTTCTATTAACCAAATCCTGTCGAACCATTGCACCGAACTTCATAGAATCACATATCTCCGTGTACGGACCGTTACGACCTTGTGCGTTAACAATAAATCAGCGTTACGGATCTAATATACAGAGAAAACCTCAGCGAGAAACATCACGATAGAAGCAGATAACAATTAATTCAAGGTACGGTTTTCTTTATTATCATAGTCTAGTGTTGTATACGGCTCTGGACAATTGCTCTTTAAGGTGTTATTCTCAAACAAATTGGATAACGATTCTTGTTAACTTTAAAAATCATCGGAGCGTGTAGTCGAGTAGAAATTATTTTATCATTGTACCTGGTTTTTACGACAAGCCATAAGTATGTGTCATGAATACAAACCATTAAATATTGAAACTAAATTATGACCCCACGTGCTTACCTTTGTAACTTAAATGTCGTATAGTTTAAACATCTTTGTTAATTATATGTGAAGTGTAAGATATTTTAAAATACACCTTATGTTTTCTCTGTTATTCCGTAATTCTGTCGAATACGGGCCCACAATAATTCTTAGTAGTTTATTTTTTATGATAGCATCATTAAACAAACGTCATAAATAATTTTGAAAACAAAAAATTATTATTCATGCAATAGGTGAAGTAATCGGATAATATTTATAATATGATAACTGCTTTTGAATACTCACAGACATTATTGCTTCGGTGGATACAGAATACCCGCAATCTTCAAAAATTATGATTTCGGTCACTAATGTCCAAAACACATCACGATATCGTTCCTCAGCAAAGTATCCAAAGAAATAGAATTTACGAAGACCATACTGAAGCATATTTCTTTCGATGTTTTGCCATAGCCGTTTAATATTATGTTAAATACACACACATAAACCACCATAGATTTTAATATACGCAAAACGTACGTAAATTTTAAAATTACGTAGTTTAAAAAAGCAACTTTTATTTTCTATATAAAAAATAACGCGGTAAATTTCACGGATTTTTTCTTCTTTGTAAAAAAAGCCACTTCAGCAACCATCAACATGCCAGTCATAAATTTTTCAAATCGATTATCGATATCAGTATATCTTTCAACCATATTATTTCTTACATTTTATTCATTTTTATAGCATTATCACATTTTGTGGAAAACAGTGTTATGTTATAGCTAACAAATTACATTAAAAACATTAAAATCACACAACTATCTAATTTCATCATGGCGGATGGTTTTACGTACTTATAATTATTTTCGTATTTTTTAAGCTAAAACTATTAAATACCTCCAAATTTCTCGTAATTATAATTATTCTCTAACATATTTTTTTATTTCATATTGTCGTGTATCTATTATATTCGATAAATTTACTATTTATTCTTTTACCGTGTTTCTTGTACTTTTCTCTTTGTGTATCTAATTAAATTTATTTAAATCGATTACTTTATCTATTAAACCAATTTTATAGCCTATTAATATTACCAAATAACTAATTGTCTTTGATTCTTTGCTGTTTTGGCTTTGGAGTGCGGTGACATAACAGCGAAGTGGAAGTATAACTAAATTTATATCTATCCCATTTGGAATAATCAATATTCATAGATATTTTGAAACTAGGTAAATACTGTTTAGGTTTAGGAGCTATTACGCTAAATTACTAATTATGATAAGGTTGATGATGGTATTATTATGTTGCTGAGGCTGATCGTTCTAAGCGTTCATCTATTGCAAAAAACATATTTAATTTATTATGCAAACGAGTTGACGTTGAACCCGAAACTTTATCTGCCTTCAAACACTTTAAGCATTAAGAGAAATTTATGAACGGCTTAGGCGGTGTACGTATAAAACCCTATTCCATCCCGCCTTTGAGACTTAATAGGTTCGATAAAAATTTTACTTAAAAAAACTACATGTTTATATTTTCCAAAAATAGTTTTTCTAAATATAGTGACGAAGAATAAAGTCTAGAACTGACCACAATCCTACTTGATCAGCAAAAAAATGAAATTTCGACGTATCATGTTCTTGAAGTATACATAATGTGTAAAAGCACTCTACGTTTATCATTTCTAATGATATTAACCCAAAACACGTTCACCGAATCAAAGAAAGATTCTATAAAATATATTTCTTTGAAACGTTTAATTTGTTTTACTTAGCTTAGCTTTCTTAAAAGTAAATTCAAAAGAATTACATGCGATAAGTTCGATTTCTTTTAGGAATCCTACAATTTTTATAAAAAATGCTGCTAACATTCTTGTTAACCATTCCAAATAAGCTTAAACTTGTGCTAGGTGATGATTCACGTCAATTGTCAAGTGATGGGTTTTATCCTATCACCTCGTAATTCGATGACCGTACCCTAGAACAGGTTTTTGATTTTCACAATAATCTAGTATATTTAC
The DNA here is from genome assembly GCA_029286785.1 of Meandrusa payeni. Lineage (NCBI taxonomy): Eukaryota > Metazoa > Arthropoda > Insecta > Lepidoptera > Papilionidae > Meandrusa > Meandrusa payeni. The sequence continues at coordinate 8,887,478 of JAGSMX010000012.1, read as the reverse complement.
GAATAAAAACAAAAACCGTTCTTTTATTTCCAAAATATCACAGTTATTTTACGAAGTTATTTCGTTTATATTCTCTTTGTTCTTCTACATTCATGCTCGTTGTCGTTATAGCGGATTTGCCTACCGTTATAAACCTAGTAATCAACAATCATTATTCCATACGATATAAAAAGTTCCCTGGTATATCAGTCAGTAAGAAACGAATGTTTTATTTGGAATTCCCTTGGTGAAAAATACAATCTCATCGCGGGAAAAAATTTAAAATAAATTTTGTAGATTTTTATATTATAAACAGTATGGCTTGTATTCTTCCTTCCCGCTGTTGTATCCGAGATCTTTGTATCCTAGATCTTCATAGGTGCGAATCCCAACATTGTGGATTTGGGTTTTTCAGTTTTCATCGTACTTGCGATTTCTGTCCAGAGCATGATAATGGCTCGCAACTCCTGTCACATTGGTGATCTAATAAGCTCTATGGAAAGTGGATAACGATTGATACTATAAAGATCCCCTTAAGTTTTAATAGATGTGACGTGAAAGCTAGATTATACCTTTCATTTTCACGGACGGAAAAGGTTTTTTTTATGACATCATAAAAAAATTTGCTAACTCAATTGAAACAAGTACGTTAATGAGGGCAACGTCTAAACGTTATTGAACACGTTGTAATGATGAATAGAACGGTTCAAAAAACCAATTAGGATCGATTCTTACTAATAATGTACATTGCCATATTACACATCACACGGAATGCTGGACGTTGTTTATAAAACGAGAGAGTAACAGAGATTTTGATAGTAACTCCATATATCGATGTCATTCATCGTGTCATGTCTTCAGCGACAAAACTCTGTCCTTAGACATAGGTCCTTTGGTATTCTAATGAATGCATTTTAGACAGTATATTACATAATTCATTGCCCTCATCTGTTAAAATTGGACATCAAGACACAATGCTTATACTATATATGTCGTACCATATTATGCTCTTGATGTGGACATCCCCTGGAATCGGACCATCGTTTTTCATTATACGTACGTCAATAGATTCGTAAATAAATTGCCCGCTCACTCTATCCTTCCGTATACAATGTGTGTCTCCAAGAGACGGGTCAATAGGTATTTACAAATCTCTTTACCACGAAAGAATATGTTATTGGGCTAACGAAGTATACCTGGAACTAGGCCCTTAACATCAAATGAACCTCTTGGTTATAAAAATAAGTGGTTCTAACAACACGGTTATCCACTAGCGACAACAAGTACGTCATAATGAGTAGTCATTGACCTTCGTTCATCTATACTACTGTCAACAGGTCAATATCTATTGAACGAATGTGACACAGATGATTTAAATTTAACCATGGGTTTCTCGCGGTGAGGTATCCATAGTATTGTGTTTTTGACCCAATAGCATCTGTCAATGCACACACCTCTAGAACAATGCACGTTTTTACGTCCGATATATTGCAGAATATGTTGTTACAGTGACAATAGCTAGACATATAGTAATTTTGCAAGTAACTTTCTACTGCCAATTAAAATAAAAGTATGTGATACTCGTTAAAAATACTCATTTTTTATAGCCGGTTGTATATCGATGTTAGCCCGAAGGCTATGCGACTACTGCAATCTCGGCTAGCTCGCTGTTATTCGTAGCAGTAGCATTCTTAGTGCCTGGGAATGCCCTGAGCTGTCTCCATCTAGCATCAAGCTTACAAAGGCAATCGACTATATAAAAACCTGAATATTTACCAAAATTTCTATTCTGAAATGGACCCTTGGTTCCATAGTATTTTCGAGTGTCTTCACGGCTCGACCATGGGACCCAAATTTCATCGAAATTTCGATTTTTGTAAACTATATCGAAGTGTTTTCATACAACTTTCATTGTCGTTATCTCCTCTTCTCTTTCCATTAGAGTAATAAGGATCAGTATTTTTGTTTTTGTGAGAATATTTTATTATTGCTTTATCGATTATATAATTAATTTGTTTGACGTACATTACTAATCATGCGATCAATTATGGTAATTTTACCTGTAGCTTAATGCGGCCTCAGGGTTAATTGTGAACTTCTTGCATTGCGCATATTCATAACACGATGGAAAAATTACGATTCTCAACGACTAAAGCAAAAATATAGATTCAAAACATTAGTTCTTCAATTAAATCCTTGATCATAATCCCTTATATCCTCATGATTAGTCCATTATTGAATTTAACAAAAAATGTAGATATACATTATATAAATAATTACTAAACTTGATCCTTGGTATAAAAGCACAGGAAGGACTTTAATTAACACAAAAGACAGAGAAAGAAATTAATTAAATGACACTAACATGAATTTAAAAAATCTCACGCCTTGATAAAAATAAAAATTATACATACAAGGTTATATGGAAATTAGTAATTACCATAAATGATTCACGTTTTATTCAATATCATATTTCAGTGTTCATCTCAGAAAATTTCAAAAAAGAGGATTACAACTTCTTGATATCCCTTTGTTATATACGGGACCATATAAAGTCGATAAAGACCGGCCAGTGGTTGCTGTCTCTGTCTACACCGTTAAAACGGTTATTCGTAGCAGTAGAACTTTTTTATTTATTTTAAAATACCACATATTAGAAAGTTATTAAATTTATCATTTAAAATAAGTTAACAGCCTAGTGGCTAAAAGGTCCGTCTTCGGACGAACAGTATTTTACCAATGGCTTTTAATATTTCGATTTTTTACTTCAAAGAAATGGACTTGATTTAATCCGATTGGCTCATCCCCTGTCAGCTATGGGATCTAGAAAATCGATAAAAGCGTATATCGTAAGCGATTGCTATCTTTGTCTGCCCCGTTTGTGTTAAAAATTTTGTAATAAACTTCATTCACAAATTTCAAAACCGATTTTTAGATCATTTTAAGTAACACATGTCACATAAGCTTTGAGAAAGGCAGACAGCTAAAGCTGCCCCTGTCTAGTCTACTAGGGTTAAGAGAACGTTTTATATAAACACTGAAATGTATTCATACTCAAGAACTTAATTCTCACTGATTAAGTTTCTTGTGTATGATCGAGAAATTATACTTTACCGTGATGTTAAAGTATTACTCATTGCATTCGAATTATCGTCATTACTGTGTAAGCAATTACGTACATCGTTATCATAGATATCAAGTTTGTTGAGCGTTTATGTTTTTAAAGAGCTATCTTAATCGTTCAATACAGTTTTTTTTTATCCTAGCTGAGATAATTCATTCATGAAGCATTACTCTAACACGGCTTTTGTAAATTTTAGTTTGAGATCATTGCTATATCATGTTAATTATTTTTTTACACCGCTACAGAATACATGACTAAATGAAACTGTCTTCGAGAATGAAAAAAAAAGAGAATGCCTACAAAGTCAATGTGCCTTAATAATCCATATTTACTTAACATGCCTGATGATTTTAAAAATTAAATACGTAATAAGATTTTTTTTACAATATCACAGTCTTTCCTTTTAAATATTTTTCCTTATTTATTTTCACATATAAAATAATGTACAAATGCTAGGCCCCGAAATATTTTGAAGCCCCTTGCATGTGTGTTAATCACACTGTGAAAATTAAATCTTAATAAGACAAATATATTGACAAGTGTAATCAAAAAAAATCTATTTACTTATATAAAAGAGAATGTTGATGTTTGGGTTTGAACCGTATAGACTCCGAAACGGCTGGACCGATTTCAATGAAACTTTCGGGGATTCTTCAGATCTTCTGACGAGTAATCGTGTAAAGTTTGGTGACGATCGGAGCACTCCTCTTTTTAAACTGTCAAAAACACCTTTCATTTACTATAATGATTTTCTATTGTTTTATAACCCAAATTTGTATTGAAGTACAATGGAGTAGATTGCGTGTACATGCGTGTAGATAATGATCTTCACCCGCTCGAGAAGAGAATAGAAGAGAATGAATATGGAGAGAAATTAATAATTTAATATATTGTAAGTTGTAATAATGCAAAATCTATCCCGGCGAAGCGGGCTGGGTACTCTAGTACAATTTAAATTAATGTAATAATTCTTTGAGAACTTATTATCTAGATAAACTTAGAATAGCTTTTGACGTGCTTTTTACTGTGTTGTAAATGTAAATTGTGTTAAATAAATAAATATAGTAGGAATTCTTTAAGATGAATTTAAATTACGTTTAAATCAAATTATCCAGTCAGTTGTTTCGGTCGGACAATCAACTATCCCCAAAATGATAGATAGGTGCGTCACATTTCCGTTTACGAGCCTCGAGTCTGGCGCCTCGTATAAACAGTCATCGAAATAAACGAACAACAAAGTGAACTGAATATTTTACTCGAATCATCTTCATTTATTTTGACGACTGTACAAAAATGAAAGACATTCAATTCCAAGTACCACCAACGTATAGTATCAACAGTACAAAACATTTGCTTCGTAAACCGTCTTATTAGCATTCCTTTTCATATCTTGATCTTCAGAGGTCGCAGGGAACAGAACAAAAATCTAAAATTAGCAACCTTTTGTAGCATGCAGTGCGAGATCATATTGTATAGCTTACTTGAGCCATATAAAATATATTAAAGCAAGCTTTTTTTATTTATTAAAAAATATTATCGTTAATTTTTAATTAAATATTTTTTTTTAATAATTTGTAACAAAAGCCTCTGAGGAACTAACTCATTCGTTAATGTGACAAAGTACATTAAATTACAGACATGTACCTCGTAAGGCATATATAATAACTTATAGGTTTTGCGGAATGAAATAGTCCAATAACCAGTACACTCGTTTTATTGAGACAGCGTAATTATTTTAACGAATTCTGTGACAACGGCGCGTCCTCGCAATCTTCTTTTTACAAAATAAATTAGAAGTCATATTACAAACTAATTAAGTTAAGTTATTATTTACAATGCCAAATGAATGTGGTGAACAACTAAATTATTAATTATGATTTAAAGATACAATAAGGTTCCGATAAATCACTAAGATATCATTGGAAGTAGTTATTATACATAACAATCGCTGGGCGCCATGTGTTGCCAGCTAACACATGTTTGGTGCTCTTTTCACCAATTATTATTTTAGTGACACAGTAACTTACAGTATATAGTTGTTCAACGTTGGTATAAATAACAATGCTTATTACTTACAATTGTGAGATAGACCAAAAACATGATATATAAGAAAGTCATAACAAAACTTTCCCGCGTTTTTAATGCCATTATTTTAGTAGTACATAAATCGTTATCGAAAGTGACTAACGTATAAAATTTTATATCTGGTGATATTGCTACTCTAAGAAAACCTTCGCACCAAAACAATCGATATTAATTTTCTATTCAATCCATCCAAATTCCTAATTTTCTTTCATCCAAGCCAAATCATATTATTACGGAAATAACATATTCTAACATCTATGTTACTTATGGAAGAAGTAGTTTTAAAAATATTTTAATAGCTTAGGGGAGTTTTACAAACCATTTTGTCTCTTTATAGTACTAATTATTAATAAATAGAAAATTTATATTTGTAAAAATTTACCAGTAGTGTAAAATCCATAACATATCAAACAGTTTTATAGAGTTCCTCATATTGCACGTAGAAATTATTTTGAAATGTGTATAACGAATTGTAAATTTTTTCAACAGTGCAACGAACACTACATTGGCTTCTGCTTTTGCATGAATATGGTGGCACGATCGGGGAAGTACATCGATCTTGTAGAATACTGTGTGAAATATCGGTATATCATACTTCTGCGTGTCGCCCGCGGAGAGTTGGTGACGGCTGCAGTAAGCCCGTTCGCCCTATCTCCCGTAAAAAATATTATAAAAGAGATAAGTCAACTTCTTAATTGCTTTGGAAGGATTGTATCTACAAGTAAACCACGACAAAATTATATTAATTTGCGACATTTAAAAAAACATAAAAATAAAGTTCATGTCTCTGAGATAAATATCGAAAGTTATTTTAATTTGTATGTTTAATTAAATCGAGCGTCGGCGGACGGAAATAAAAAGAGGAAATTCATGTTGATTGCAAATATATTGCCGATCAAGTGGAAACAATGTTGTTAATTAATCGATTGTTTCGTCGATTAATATTCCGAAATAAACTTACGAAATTATCGATTGCTTGTTTTTAAAATTGTATTGATGAAGATTTGAAAAGCTCATTATTTCGTCATTCAGATTATTAATACTTATTAAGGTCCCAATATGGTAAAGCATCGGCACTTGTGGAACCAAATTTAGCTGAATTATTGCTACAATAGCTAGAGGTGCGGTCTGCGAAAAAGTTCGCACGTTCAAACCCTCGTATTTAATATACCATATTGCTCTCACTAATAACTACAAGAATGTAATGATATTTCATGAAAATATGTTCTCATTATTAAAAAAATAGAGACGTGGTAGCTTAGTGTCCGTGTGGTCGCCTCAAGTTCCATGGTACGCAAGCGGCCGGCACCGGGGATCGTTTTTAGGTTGAGTTCGATCCCCGGTGCCCCCCATTAAATTTGTTGTTGCAATTTTATGTGCTGATTTACCGTGCGATCGGCGGTGAAGGAAAACATCGTGAGGAAACCTGCATGTTCAAACCTTTCTCGTTCCTGCAAAATTTTTGTTTTTTGAAGTCTGCCAATGCGCACTACAGCCGCGTGGTGGACTATGCCCTTATACTCTCTTTACAGAGAAGGCCTGTGCCCAGCAGTGGGACATACATAATGGCTGTTACTAATAAATAAAAAAAGTTAAAAAAGACAGTCCAGCACTGGAAAAGTTTTAGGATTACTTTAAAGGTGTTGGATAAGGCAAGAAAAAAATCATCATCATCATATCATATAAAGGAAAAATAATCTGACCTTTTTTGTTGACTGCTATGCTTAATGGCGGATCTAAAACAGCAACCCGACGCCGACTACAGTTCTTGGGAAAGTTCTCTTCTACCAGTCAACGACACGCGAGCTATCTCGACTTCACGCTGGTTGGTTCCTTCAATTCGACAAAGTCGCTGTACCTGCATTACATACACTAATCTAATCTAGCTGTATTCTAAACTATTCTATTCTACAAAAGTAAATGGAGTATCGGCCCAAAGAGTAGGCCACTCTCGGGGCACTTGCGCTAAGTTGCTCATAGATGAGTTAAGCGCTATACGACCCTGGCAGGATAAACAACGGCTTTAAGACAGACGAGAACATTTCATTCGTATTCTTATTCGATTTAACTACCTTCTTCAATCGTTCTCGTAATACATGTATAGGTCCGAGCAAAACTGACCCAGGCTACTTAATCTTAGTCATCCTTATAAGGATATCTACATCTCTGTATTGCTGTTTTGTTCTCGGAATTATTCTTCTTAATACACTGTTAAAGAAACGGGTACGTCGTCAATTTCACTTGAATTTTTATGTCGTTATTTTTTCTCTTCGTATGTGTCTCTTGGAAAAGATATAAACCTAATTAATTTTAAAAGTAATTAACATGATTTACCAAGTGGTAAATTATTTAATAAACGTTAGAATTGCATGTCAATCAAATTTGTAATAGGAAATATTGGCTCCTCGTAAGTAACCAAAGAAAACGGTATCAAAATGGTTGCTCGGCCTCAACTATGATGAGACCGAAAGGGTCCTTGGGTAAACTCCAACTAAAAAATAAAAAATACGCAAGAATATATACACAACCACACACACAATACAGCCCACACACGCGCCTTTTATTTATGTTTACTTCATTAAAAGATATTAGACCACACCATAAATACCGTATTTGCAAATTCCACAATGCAACTCTGGCTCCTAAGATACAAGCGTCTGCTTAGATTGGAAGCCACTGTATACTAATAACGTGTGCTGCAATGGTTACATGCTGATTCTACTCCGGTATGAGTTTAATTTGTGAAATGTAAATGAATTTAACAACATTTCGTTAAGATTTTTTTTATACTTTCTAAGCAAGTGCTTGACTACGATCCCCCCTGTTGTTAAGTGGAAACGCAGTCCTGGATGGTAAGGCGCACTAGCTAAATAAATGCCTATTCACTCTACTCTTGAAAATACCCACATTGTAATCGGAGGGAGAGACAGGCGCAGGCAAACTATTCCAGTCATTTGCTGTACGAATAATGAAAGACGAAACAAAGCGCTTCGTTCGAGTTTTTCTAATACTATATTTTATAGAAATATTCTATAATCAATAATATATTATATACTAAAACTTTCTTCGAAACACACTGCAGCTTAATAGTTTCTTAATTTTCTCTAGTTTCGGAGCAAAATATAACAAAATAGTCTTCTCATTTATTAGTATAGATTTATCATTTATTAGATAGATACAAGATTGCAGAAAACTCCTGGCCAAATAACGTTATATGCAAGAATTGTGACATAATTCAACCGAAGCCAAATAAAGAGCGCTAAATAAATCAGGTTCGATAAATAATGAAAATGTAAAACCATTACATGTATAACGTAACAAATCGTTTCCCACAACGCCGTGACTCATTCCTGTGATTGCAATGTGCAGGTATTAAAAGTACGGCACGTTATATTTAACAGCCCAGTGTTGCCATATGTAATAAAGCATATAGCCAGCTGGTTAGAGTAAATGCAATGTCGTTTACAAGGATTAACGGTTTGAAAAACAAGCAATAATAATTTGCAATCATTTTAATTTTCATCATTAAATTAGGGTTATGTAAAATATAAATTTAAAAGAAAATATAATACTAAGGAATAGCAACTGATTTACACATTCGGCTTAAAAATTATGTTTATCTTTTTTAATTATTAATGAAGTGTTTTATAAAACATCTTTTTTTTTAGTTGATTTAATAGTTTGACAAAAAAATATTTACAATTTATTATGAATTTGTAATACGTAATACTAACTAAAACAGAAATATTTACAATATAATAGATATTTTACAAAATATTTACAATAAATATAACTGTGCCAAACAGAAGGCTGGTAGCATTGCCACGTTGTATGGCAATGCTTAGCCTCTGTGCAAGGTATAAGCCAGCCCTCGACCAACTTCTTAGCTATCACATAAAAAAGGTGCACTAGTGTGCACTGGGACCACTAAACTCATCTTATTTATCCACGGTTAATGTGAATCATAGAAAAAAATAATACGCTGACCGCTTTTACCGAGTTTGTTTAGTCCTGGCCACAAAGAACTTTGATGACTAAAAGTGGTTGCTACGAAAACAGCTCATATGCATAACCTGTAAAAATTAAGTGATTATGTATTTGATGGTACTCTTCAGGACTTTAAGTAAAGAAAATTAAACTATAATACATTCATTGTTTCTGAATACGAAAAATTAAAGTCAGTAAGTGAGAATTAACTTAAGATCCTGGTCAATTGCAACAGAAGGCTCTCTCTGTCTGAATCTGCAACTAATGTAGTTAACAGCTTAGTTTTCCAAATAAAAACTACCGACTGTCGTGGTTTTCCCGGGCGCTCTTGGATCGGAATGCATTTACGATTAAAGTAACTGTCAAAACCAACGTCCTCCTCGGGAGCCCTTTGTTGCGAGTTACTTCAGAAAGAGGTTCAGGCGAAGCCACTGTGAAACCGTAAGAGCGAGCTTCCTTGACCGACAGGACAGACCACAACAGAGCACACAGCACCGACACATAAGAACCATATCAATATTTCCTAGCGATTGAAAGATTTGAGATTACGCCTTGAACTCAGAAACCCTTTAAATGTTATTTGTTTTTATTACCATAGAAATAAAGACTAAACAAATAATTAATGATCAACATCCTTTCCCAAGATGGAGGATCGACGTAAGGGGTACGGCAAGGAACAGACTCGAGAGCGTAATTCCGGGCTTGTACAAATTTACATTGTCTATGGAAGGGTTATTTATTCTGCAATTGAATGTTCATTTTTCAATTAGTTCACTATTCAGATACTGTTGTTTGCAATGATTAAATTAGGTATATATAAAATTTTGAATATACTGATATTTATCGGAACAGTCATATTTGTTTCTTCTGAAATGGCAATAAATGTATGTATGTAGTAATATTATAGTATTACATAGTTGTAATAGTAATATATCAACAAATTACTCAACATCAATACCACCGAGTTGGAATAGAATAGTAAATAGTAAATTTAAAATAAAATATAATACTAAGGAATAGCAACTGATTTACACATTCGGCTTAAAAATTATGTTTATCTTTTTTATTATTAATGAAGTGTTTTATAAAACATCTTTTTTTTAGTTAATTTAATAGTTTGACTAAAAAATATTTACAATTTATTATCAATTTGTAATACATAATACTAACTAAAACAGAAATATTTACAATATAATAGATATTTTACAAAATATTTACAATAAATATAACTGTGGCAAACACCTCTTAGCCTTAGCCTCTATGCAAGGTATAATCCAGCCCTCGACCAACTTCTTAGCTATCACATAAAAGGTGTACTAGTGCACTAGTGTGCACTGGGACCACTAAACTCATTTATCCACGGTTAATGTGAATCATAGAAAAAAATAATACGCTGACCGCTTTTACCGAGTTTGTTTAGTCCTGGCCACAAAGAACTTTGATGACTAAAAGTGGTTGCTACGAAAACAGCTCATATGCATAACCTGTAAAAATTAAGTGATTATGTATTTGATGGTACTCTTCAGGACTTTAAGTAAAGAAAATTAAACTATAATACATTCATTGTTTCTGAATACGAAAAAATTAAAGCCAGTAAGTCAGTAAGTGAGAATTAACTTAAGATCCTGGTCAAGTACAGAAGGCTCTCTCTCTGTCTGAATCTGCAACTAATGTAGTTAACAGCTTAGTTTTCCAAATAAAAACTACCGACTGTCGTGGTTTTCCCGGGCGCTCTTGGATCAGAATGCATTTACGATTAAAGTAACCGTCAAAACCAACGTCCCCTCTCGGGAGCCCTTGTTGCGAGTTACTTCAGAAAGAGGTTCAGGCGAAGCCACTGTGAAACCGTAAGAGCGAGCTTCCTTGACCGACAGGACAGACCACAACAGAGCACACAGCACCGACACATAAGAACCATATTTTTTCCCTATCAATATTTCCTAGCGATTGAAAGATTTGAGATTACGCCTTGAACTCAGAAATCCTTTAAATGTTATTTGTTTTTATTACCATAGAAATAAAGACTAAACAAATAATTAATGATCAACATCCTTTCCCAAGATGGAGGATCGACGTAAGGGGTACGGCAAGGAACAGACTCAAGAGCGTAATTCCGGGCTTGTACAAATTTACATTGTCTATGGAAGGGTTATTTATTCTGCAATTGAATGTTCATTTTTCAATTAGTTCACTATTCAGATACTGTTGTTTGCAATGATTAAATTAGGTATATATAAAATTTTGAATATACTGATATTTATCGGAACAGTCATATTTGTTTCTTCTGAAATGGCAATAAATGTATGTATGTAGTAATATTATAGTATTACATAGTTGTAATAGTAATATATCAACAAATTACTCAACATCAATACCACCGAGTTGGAATAGAATAGTAAATAGTAAATTTAAAATATTATATGAATTATTTAAATGGTTTTTGATATAAACGGCAATACTGGAATTAAGTATTATTACGAGTAGAAGTATTACTGTATGTTAAGTACATATATCTAACTAAAATCGAGATAGTTAATATTAAAATTTGGTAATCCTGGACCACATTCCAAACTGTTTGTACAGAAACCGCGTGCAATAAATATATTTAGGTTTATTTTTTATTTTTTTTTAAAAAAAAAAGAAAGCTAGTAATATTTCTTTTTTTTTTTCAGAAATATTACTAACAATCTTGTTAACCATTCCAACTAAGCTTAAGCTTGTGCTAGGACATGGTTTACGGCAATAGTCGAATGGTGGATTCGAACCCACGAATAAATAATAACCGTACCCTAAACCATTAGGCTATTGACGCTTTAGACGACAAAGTTCATATTGGGTGGCTATCTGTCCAATAGATTCCAATGAGATTTGTTAGGAAAGAGCATTCAGAGGATATTTCCATAGGATGTAGCGCAAACAGGCATTAAATGACACTAGATGATAAGGGATCACCGTTGTCTACGAACATCCACATCTCCAGATGAGTTGCGGGTACGCTGCTTGCCTTTTAGAAAGAAGGTACTTGAATATGATTGATTCGAGAAGGATTAAGTACGTGTTCTTACAAATTACATAAAAACCGATTAATTAGAGAAAACCAACCAACAGATGTAGATAGAATATGGTGTTATTTGTAATAAAAATTATAAATTCAATTAAGGACTTTACTAATTTGTTGTTACTAAAATTAAAAAGCTGGGTATATATTTGTAAAACATGGCACGATCCGGGAAATGTCCCATCACTGACCTCGCAGAATAACTATGTAAAATAAAGTGCATTGTTGTCGATCATACGTGCAATTTAATAATGTTTTTTAAAAATCATAATCATTTTAAAATAATTTATTCTTTGCACACGGTTTCTGTCAAATATTTATGAAATGTAGTTATTTATTTTTTGTATATTTAACCATTTAATTCGTTTTATAAATGATAACATAATATTGTCATTTAACAGTGTTCCATTTCAACACAAATAACCTTAATTGTAATATGTAATTATCATTATTTATTACACATTCATAAAACGTCAAAAGAAGAATAAATTTACAAAAGCAGGAAACGTGTAAGAACTTAGTATTGTAATACACTTCGCCAAATTACTTGACATATCTAAATTATTCGCCGAGACAGCCGCAATGTCCTCGGAATGATCGAACGAATCGAATTCGAATATCATTACAATATAGGCGGCATATGTCCTTATAAAATATCATCATAGAGTATTGTCTTTTGGCAGACAGAGATGTGCGTCAGTATTGCCATAGAAAAACTTAAATAATATTTTTTTATTTCATAGCTTTAGCTTTTTTTCTTGTTAACGGGAAGGAAATCTTCAAAAAGATACCCCGCCTTCTGGGGGGAAGGCGGCGGTTATGTGGGGTTTTTACCCACTAAAACCTCCCCGGTGGCCCTTTCCTCGGTGCATGACGAGGGTCTCCGGGATCTCCAGTGGAACGCACCGGAGCCCCTCTGCACTGTGCTCAACGAGAACACGTCCCGGGCGGGGGGGTTACTCCCTCTCCCCCTGTGCCCTGACAGAGCAAGGCTACACGGGCCAGTCGATGTCGCCTTCTTCCCGGGTCCACCTTGGCGGACGACAAAGGCCCCCACCCTTGTCGCTTGAACCCGAGGCCCCTTTTAGTCGCCTTCTACGACAGGCAGGGGAGACCGTAGTCTTATTATTGAGAGCCCAGAACTACAGGGCTGTTCATAGCATTATTACACCAACTTTACAGCGTTGACAATTACGCGATGGAGATTATCATTCCAACTTTAGAAACAATATCACTCGGGTACTTAATAGTACATTTAACCGTCAACAAAGGAGACATTAAAAGATAATTAAGCTAAATGTTTACTGTGTTCTCAACATTATAATCTGTTCACTTATGTAATTTTGTGCAAATATGATATATTATAAAAAAAAATAAATAAAAACAAAATTACTTAACTCACGCCTTTGACCCAGATGGAGACGCCAGACATTAAAGATTTTAACAGGATCAGGGTTTTTTTTTAACGACGTAAATCGACGCCAATCTGTGTTGGCCAGAAAAGTTGGCCTTGAGTGCTTCACGGGATTGAGAGGTGGCATAACTCTTAGGTCGCTTAGCCTGAACTCGACACGAGGGTCCTCCCGGTGAGGGGTAACCTCGGCCTGGACGGTTACTACGTTACGCGTAAGCATTTCCGATCCGAGGGCGCCCGAGAGGACCGAACCACGACTCCGACAAGCCGGTAACAATAAATAGTTTTATGCATAGAGTTTGAATAGAGAGTGTCAGAAAATAAAAAAAAATCATATATAGTAAGAGTGTTAAAACAGTCAAAATAGAGAATAAGTAATTATGTAAAATTGTAATATTAAAAAGTAAATGTAAAGATAGAAATGTAAACGCAAAGACCAAATTGTGTAAAAAATTAACTTTGTGTATATTATATTATATTATTAAGAGATGAAAGAAAGAGAAGTATGGAAATATCCCTAACCACCCACGTTGGGGGAACTAGACATAGCATAGGCAGACTATGCTTAGAGCAAAAAGGACAAGGGGCAATAAACTCTGAATTAATAAATATATAAGTCAGTAGTCATGCCTCATGTTACATTAAAAAAAAACACGACTCGGTCGGTTGCTATTGTACGGATAAAAAAGGATAATGAAGGCAATATTTATTTCTGCTAAATCTTTGTGTATATTTTTATAAAGCAAAAAAATGCATATATATAATTTAACCGTAGATTGTACGTCTCCAAAGTCTAACCCACCAGATCCAGTACTTTGATAAATCACAGACTGGGTAAAAGCCTCTCTATAGTTAATCAATTCAAGAGCACTGACCCGATCCCATGAACCGTAAAGGAACCAAAATCCTATACGATAGAATAAACATTGCGCATAAAGACAAGAATAGAAAACAGGTACCAAACTTACGACATTTCATAGTTGTTTTGATCGTAAAATTAAACAGTATTTATTACGATTATCGACCTTATTGGGAGAGACATAAAGATGTTAGCCGGTGTCATAGAAATAAGTCGTACGTGTTCCATTTAACGGGTACGTGGAAGGTACGCCATTATGATGCTATGGAGGTAAAACAGTTTTGTCGTGTTCATGCCCCAATGACTGCATTAAATATGCAATACCACATTTACATAATACACTTTGTTATAGATATTTCTTTTTATGAATATACTATTGTCCTTTTTAGATGTTTATCTATGGGACATTATAGACATCTCATTTGCCAATATGGTTGATCCGCCCTGCCTTAGTCGCCACCGACTGCGACTTTCATATTCGTGCTCTCATGTGGTATAGCAGATTTTCCTCTATTAACGATACGAGCGTCTTCGGAGTTTCTAAACGTCGTACCGCGGCCGTCGGAGGTTGCGTATAATACTATGGCATTACCGCCGATTTATGAAAGACCACGTTAGATGTTAGGAGCGTTGCTGTAGTACCTTCGGAGAGCTCTTTCCCAGCACTAGCGATTCCCGACGGGGCATTTAAAGTTAGTGTAGCCTAGAATTTCCTTTAACTTATCTGTAGAAAGCAACCGCCCAAGCTATGGTTACCCCTCACCAGGGGACCCTTTCGTCGAGTTACTACAAATAGAGGTTCGATCTAACAGCCACGCCACCACTCAATCCGATGAAAAAGTCAACGTCAGCTTCTATGAGTAGTTTTAAAAATTTAATTCTTTCTTCGGCCTCTTCTTCTCCCAGCGACAACTCTTTGAAGCAACTGACTGAGCTGAGAGATTCCTCGGGGAGCCTTGTGCATGATTTGGCAATCTTTTGTTCACAATTGAGTGAAAGATGTAATGTCTGTATTTTGACGAACTATACTCGTACAGATTGGCCAGAGAAGCGTGGCCTTGACTGCTTCACGGGATTGAGAGGTGGCATAGCTCTTAGGTCGCTTCGCCTGAACCGCTATTGCTAGTACTTCGACACAAGAGTCCCCCCGGTGAAGGGATGGACAGTGGAACTGGAAATCTTAAGCAGTGCCTATTTATTTAATTTATGTTGAACTCTCAGTCACTCTCACACTCTCGTCCAATATGAGTTAAGCGGTTCGGTGTATTCGAAAAAGTCCCATTGTGTTATCACCATGGTGGGTCTCTTATCAAGCCTACGTATTTATGTTTCACCGTGATGCAGGCTAAAGACCTTGGCCCATTAGCAGCTTCCAATCCGTTGCATTCCATTGATAACATGATTTGAAGTTGGAAAAAAATTTCGATGCGCTGTCACAATAAATTTGTTAACAAAGTAAAATACAATTTACTTATAATTATTTAACTTCATCAGTATCATTAAAACTTATCACCAATAATAAACAAATATACGCCGATAAATTTTCGGGTAATCTTTTATAAAATTACACGAATTTGATACGGTTTCATAAATGGTAAGAATTTATTAGGGCACCTAATCTGGCGGTAATTAAAAAGGCAGATTTGTATCGGACTGAAACGCTCAATGCGTTTATAAATAATGGCCAAAATAACTCAATTTATAAGCAATATCCTGCGTTTATAAATTGATTATAGACAATAAATGAAATACTTTTTAGATTTTATTGAGTACAAAAAATTGCTAAAATTTTTTCCTCGATGTATAGTGACTGGCTCACCGCCATATGCAATCAAAAAAATATTAATGCATGCTTAATAAAAAGTGAAAGCTGTCTCTGTCCACCTCGCTAGAGTTAAAAAGAAGTGGGAGCAAATATAACTCAAATACTTTTTAAATAATAGATGAACGAATGGAATGAGTGAAGAAGTGTTTCTAATAATAAAAAAAATAACCCATTCTCCAATGCAACATCCTAATTTGAAAAAGTTTTTAATTATTGGTTCCACTTACAATTTGTTGTTATGAGAACGTAAAGTAAGTTACAACAAGAAATTTTAAAAATTATATTAGATAAATTGACAGAGATATTAGTGGGTTTGTGTCCTTAAGGACATCGAGCACGAATGAAGAAGTAAAAGGAATGTAGATGCCAGAACTTCGTACGCAGTAATTTTAAAACCGTGATCGATGGTAAGACGTTTACATTTATAATTCTTTCCTTTCAAGCGCAGTTTTGATTTAAGTCGAGTTTCAATTTGACTCGTAAATATACTTGTTTATGTTAAGTTTGTTAAGAAATCTTATTGACTGTAAGTGATCATAAATATCGAACTTTAAAGGCATGTTTTATGTTTAACAAATAAATTATTGAACACTGGCATTAAATTGAAGAAGAGCGTCTACAATGGTATTCGATGGAATTTATGTATCTTTTGTATTATATACATAAAAACTGTGTATCAGTTGACAAAAATATATTCTTTATAAATTACGTCCATTCAAGAGTGAAATACGCGGAGATACAAAATCCAATTAGGAACACTTGTAGGCGAGGCTTTTGGTACGAGATTTATGCATAAGGCCGCATGTCGCGATAAAGGTTTTATACATCCATGTAGGTTTAATTTTAAAAAAAAAGTACCCATAAATTGCATAATCGCGTTAAATATATTTATTTTGCTTCGCCAATATTGTTCAAAATCTGAAAAATTGTGTGACATCAGGGAAAAATAATTCATTAATGGAAGGACGGAAAAATAAATTAATACAAGTGACATTTTCCTTTAAGCTTTTTTTGATCATTAAATTGCTTGAAAGAACTTTCTGAAATAATACCGTCTATTCAATTAATAAAATATAATTTTCCAGATTTGTAGACTGACAGTTTGTTTTTTTAATAATATTTTTATTTTAAATAATAATTTTATTATACTTCGAAGATTGTCTCTAAAAATATTTTTTCGGGGATGTGCTTGTATAGTATTTCTATATTATAAAGGAATATACTTGTCTACTAAGGACATCATTTCCGGCTTATAATTTATTAACGTTAGCTTATTTTTTTGCGAACGTTATAAGGTCTCATATGTGACAGGTATGCACAAAGTTATTACTAAAGTTCTCAAAGGCAGACTAAATTCCTTAGTGGCATTCTCTACATGTCAACCCTGGGTGCGAAAGAAAAACATTTTGGCAGGTCTTATCAACAAGGAATCCTACCGCGACAAATTACATTATTTCAGTATGGTAACATTGCCAATGTCGAGGAACCTAATTGACATGATATTTCAGTTCAAAACATGCCAAAAAACTTTTTGGCATGTTTTGAACTATTAGCCCAATTGAACTTTTGCATGCCAATGCCATGTAAAACACCTCTGTGACCAACAATCCACACTGTTCTTGGTGCTAATTCACCACTGCCTAGATGGTGCAATTGCTTAACGAATATGACAACGATATAGATAAACAGAATGACTCCTGAGCGTTTTCATTAACCGCATTTCAAAGTCTTTTCAAAACCAACGTAACTTTAGTTAATTTTTATTTTAAATTTTTGTTTTAGTTACTTTATTTTGATTGGGATAATGTACTTTTGTGTCCAAATCAGTGATTGTGTAGTTAAATTAAGGCCTTCGTGTATTGTTTTAAGTATTGTAGCAATCTCTATTGGTCCAAATAAAGAAAAAAAGGATAGATATGAGACAAAAGGAAATATTAAAAAAATATATAAATAAGGTGTGAATATATAATATTTAGACTATGGAAAACGGCAATTCCTTGCTTCAGGCCGACTGGGATTCAAACATGTGACTATTAATGATAAGTCCAGCCGCTTAGTACTAAGTTATCATTACTATAGTTCCGGTTTAATTATTTATAAAAAAAGCATAGATTCATGACGATATAAAGTTTCAGATCATTACTGCATATCAGTTGATATCATACATTGATATCGTCAGTAGTCGATCAATGCATGATAAATATTCACAGAGTTCACACCGTACATGAACTAAAGTTAATTGCACCTAATCTATGCGTCAGGTTAAGCAATTTTGTGTTCATAAAATACCTCTATGTAATAGAAAGAATTTTTTTATTTACTTATACGTACGCACTTATACGAGAATATCAGTAGACAGTGCCAAAAAAAACAAATTAATCCATCCAATATTTTAACCGACGCTAAAGAAAGGAGGGGTGGTTCTCAAATCGTCTGTATTTTTAACCCACTTCAGAAATGGGAGCTTATTAATTTGTTATGATATAACGAGGCAATTACAGGAAATGTTCAGAGGAATTGTTTGGAATGATTCCCTTGTTTAAATATCACTATCTCATTTCTGAAATGGAATGTGTTCAAGGCTTCAACCATTGAAGTTGTACCAGCCTTTTCTATAACCACGGCATGAACAAATAAATTCGCTACAATTTGTCCTCCTACTCCACTACAATCATACCCTTTTGGAAATACGCTCTTATAGTTTACAAAGACAGAACAAATCAGTACCTCAACAGCACAATGCGGTGAGGCAGCGTACCTTTGAATATTAATGTCGTTGCGCATACAGGCATTATTTATTCTGTGGTACAGGATACAATACCTTTGGTCACCACCAAATGTTCGGCAATATTGGAGTTAGTTTGACATATTAAAGATCCTGTACTATATGTGTTCTATGTAATTTTTTATTAGATAAGCTGACCTAATCGTAAATGATCCCGAGCCCACGAACAATTTCTAAAGGGATCGAAGGTTACGAAACTTCTGGAGATTGTTCAAATAAAGAAGTTAATGATACTTACTTGTTAAAAAAGTTGAAAAATTGTATACGAATTGCTTACTTAATAGTCATTTAAGTTATATTTCTATTTAAATGGCAGCGCTGATAGCGGATTTTCGGATTTTTCCGTAAATCACTTGCTTAAATTAGTACTAGACATTATTTGGGGATATATATGGGATTTCAAAAAATATGTAGTAAATGACGAAAAAAAGTCTTACAATGAGAATGCCCTCCCTCTATTTAGACCGACAAGACCATAAGGATTGCTGGAACATTAAAGTGTTATAGATCACGTACAGAAGCGTGACTTCCTTCCTAAACGTACCAATATCTCAATCAAGAAGCATTCTTCCATGCGATTTTTAAAGGTTCCCTAGTATATCTTTGGTACCCGAGGTCCTATACCAATAAAATTTACGTAGACCTAATTGAAACCAAATTTGAATGGATCAATGGATATTTATTTTAAATAGAAATAATTTCATAAATGACGATGACATGAATGATAACCTGCTCATTTTTGAAGTCGATTAAAAAGGGTCTATTAAGCTTTTGCACAAATTGTGACCGGCAAAGTATCGCAGCAGTATATAATAGTAACACAGCAGTGACTCATATCCCTAAAAGGAACAAACGAGTAAAATTTCCTCAACCTACGCTTTGATTGAGTATTCCACTGACAACGCTGTTATCAGTAACATTGAGTGACTGAATTAACATTACTAACGCGGCGATCGCCATGGCCATCATCGACACGATGGAGTTAAACGTTGCCTGCTTTGCATGTTTATTAGCAATCCCGACGAAGCCAAATTCCAAATTCCTATATAATGTTCACATTCACGTCCCTCAAATTTTATGTCAAATGTCGTACTAACATTTACTTTTTTTACAATTTATGTGGATTGCTTTTCGAAATTGGCGCGTAAAATTCATCTTAATTTTAACCGACTTCAAATAAACAAGTCTTAAATCATCTATTTTATGTAAAAAATAGATTTACGTTTGACCTCAATCTCGCTTGATGAAAGGTTAAGATGGTTCACGTTTATTTGCCCAGAAGGACTGTTCACTGTAAAAAAAATAATAGAAAATCTTTAAGGCCATTAAAGATGTTCTTTTATTTTTTTTACTAACGAACCTACGCTATTGGTTACGGAAGCTGGACACTACAGTTTCAGCGGAATTTGCGAGGTGATACTCTAGCTCTAACGTCGGCTTTAGTTTCAAGGTACAATCTCTACAAGGACTACAATCTTCTTTCTTCCTTCCTTGTTGTCGTTAAGGATTTTTGGTCTTGAAAAACTAATAACCTACCAAAATCTCAATCAACAAGCATTCTTCTGTAATATTTTTAGGAGTTTAATGGTATGTGGTATCGGATCCTAAGGTACATCGCTAAACTATTCTTCGATCTTCTTTTAAGATCGATAACCACCTTATTTTTTGGTTGGTTGGTTATATTTAGGTTGGTTAAAAAGGAGGCAGTGCAGAGGTGTAGGGTGCCCTCATCGATAAACTAACGACCTTATTTAGGATTGCCGGAAGTGGCTGGCCTTTAAGCGAACGGTTGGATTTCAATCGGATGAAACGAGTAGAAGCTAAATTTCTCTGGACTTAACACCGATATTAGCGTACAAAGGACAAGAAGTTAAGAGTTATTATTCAAACATTTTATTAATTGCAGTTTGAGCGTGATTCATTACGATATTATACATGGTAGATAATTTAAATGTACAAAAAAATTCCTTGCGACATTCTTTGCCTGCCAATTTTTGACAACGGTTAATCTGTGACATTAGTAACGCGTGACTTGTATAATGACCAAACTTATTGTTGGTATCTGCTCCAAAATGAGTATTGCTCATGGCATATAATCGCTTTGTTAAATTATTCAAACAGTCATCATTCTTAATCTTTTCTCAACTTACATAACATTTTTTTACTGACGTTATTTAACCAACTCTGAAATAAAAGAGGAAGATATTTTTTGTTTCTAGAGGATCCCCAAGTCGGAAGTTAGGAAACCCCGCTGATTATTGATATATAATACGGCAAAAGTTCAATTTTTTTTCCATAAAAATCTACGAAATATATATTTATGAAAAAAAAGAAATATTGCTATCTTTCTTTTTTTAAAAAAATAATAATATATATAGATGGTGTTGATGGAATTTAAAATTCTGCCGTGGAAATTTGTTGCGCTGTCATTAAACGAAGTTAAATTGTGGGAAATATCGAAATAATAACTAAAATAAAAGACAAAAACCATTTTCTCATACAGACACTATTGTTCATATTATATTATATTATTCCCATGTTAATATTTGAATATTACTATGATTTTAATTATAAGCAAATATCAGACAACAAAGACATTAGCAATTTTTTTTAAGTCTTATGAATCCAGCAATGAAGTCATTGTTGTTAGTGAGTCGAACTCGAACCACACGCTAGTTATCCTGAGTTATATAAATTATGAAATACATTTTCATATACTTAATTATAGACTAAACAGCTTAAAGCCCTTTTCAACCGACTTCAAAAGAGGTTCTGAATTCATCTGATTTTTTTTTATGTTTGTTACCGCATGACTTTGGACTGGGTGAACCGATTTTGGATGATTCTTTTTTTATGTGAAAGCTGGTCTCAATCATCAATTTGGTCTAATTCTGTCAATGGGATTCACGATAAAACCATATAAGCCATGTACCTTAAGAGTAGTTTGATGAATGTTTGGTAGTTTGATTTCGTAATATTCTTACGATAATTCGGAAATACAAAAAGGGCGTCCGCGAGTAACGTTTATCGTATAGCGATACATAGCGTTTAAAGTTTAATTCTTTTTGAGTCGGTTTTTGTTTTTACTCGTAAATATACTTGTTATAATAAAATTCTTAAGAACCCATATTTTCTAATTTTGACGAACGAAACTCGTAAACCCAAGACATAACGTGCAAGAAATAATTATCCGTAAAGGGTTGTCCGTGACCACTCTTAGAGGTCTATAGGGATTTTATTTTACGACCATCAAACAAACATACACCCCACAATCATAAAAATAAGCGTAAAGTGTTTACAGAGTAATCCGTTAATTATATGGCACAACATTATCAGTAAAACTAGGTAGCATTATCAAAATAAAAAACCGAAAATTTACTATAAAGAATGTGAATGCCGAATGTCCTTCATATCATAAAAAATTGTCTAGAATCAGATTAGGAACAGAACGTCAACGTTCTGTTCTATTTTAATAAAAAGTACAAAGAAAACATATTTATCCCCTGTGAAATTCTATCTAAATAATCTTTATAAATATTATTAAGTAGGAATTTTAAATGCAAACTGATTGATAAGAGATGAAACAACCAATTCCAGAAGACTTATTAACACAGAGAGAACGACAAATTATAATTTTAATTAAGGCTTATTTTATTTATTTTCTGTTTATCATTCGCTTGCGCCATCATTTTAATTAATAGGTAAAGTTACAAATATAAATTTTGAATATTTTATTAAATGTAGTAATACTAGAATGTACACTTAAAATACTCTAGACACCACACATATATTAGTTATCAACAAATCTTTTCTGTCCCTTATAAGTAGGCTACGATGTTCCCCATTAAGCTAATTGGTCATTGTGTACACAGTAGAAGTTAAATTTCCTTTGTGTGTTTATCTTGTCCTCCTAAAAAAGGTAAATTGACTATTAATTCTAAACAAGTAACTTCTACATACGGGCAGTACTCTTTTGTACATTTTAGGCTCAAACTAAATTAAATTACCATTGTTCTTTATTCAAATGTAGTTATTTATTTCACAGATAGGGCCATTAAAAGATTTAAGATGGCAATCGGATGGGAGGAAAACTCAAGAGGGCAACAACATAGCAATACATGTCACTCCACCCGATGGCGAAGAAGATGATGAAATAGTGCCTCCACTGAGAGCGCGCAGGAAGCTTAGCAGTCCACTAAACAGCATGCCCAGTGCTGCTGAAGGCATCGCCGGTGGACACGGTAATCATTATTACGATCACTGACACGAACTTTCTCATATTCACGCGAATATTACTCATTGAACAAAACTTAATTAATTCAAATGAACGTTTTATTTATTATTTACGTTACGGTTACATTGTTTAGGGTTTTCTTGTGGCGAACTACACAGATTGGACATTTACTGCTTTACCGGATTAAGAGGTGGCGTAGCTCTTAGATTGCCTAGCCTGAACCTCTATAGTTAATCGACACAAGGGTACCCCTGGTGAGAGGTAACCTCGGCTTGGACGGTTACCATGTTACGCGTGGGCATTCCGATTCGAGAGCGCCCGAGAGGGGGAACCACGGCTCTCTCTGTTGCCTCAAATAAAATGGGTTGTTGTAAACATTTTTAATTATAAAGTTTTATAATTAAAAATGTTCGGCATTTTCAACCCTAGCCGGTTAGTGACAGACAGCTTTGGCAGTCCGCATCCCACCAAGCTTATTAGGTTCCCTATGTGGTGGTGATCGCCATACACCGGTCACAAATCAAGTTTAGGAAGCGATTTTCGTAATTAAAAAACAGAAAAAATTCGTACAAGGAAGTACGTCGACTGGGATTCAAACCCACGACCATCAGATAAGCTCACCGATTAGCCACTCATTTCATTAAACAAAATATTACCGTTTATCCAGTGCCACGCTCGCTGTCTCCATTGGATCGTACAAGGCGACGTTTCAGCACCATGGTGTCCAGCGCCGCTGCTGCAGCAGTCTCCCGCCGCCTCTCCGCTACGATAGGCTGGTGCCTTGCATCACCGACCCAAGTCAAACCGCAAATCGTCAGGCAAGGGCGCGCCTTGTGCTTGCAATACATTAAAACCCAAATTCGGAGATCGTCCGTGTGTCCAAATAAGGTTCGTATATCTACAATGCAAATTGTCTCTGCTACTAGTCCGTTGCTATTGAGCTAGTATAAGGTGAAAATACAGATTCAAGGTTGAATATAGTCCATGCATCTATTTTTTATGTTTACTGTACACCAACAGTTAGTACTCATACAATGCATAGGGTACATAAATATCTATTTTATATTACCTACTACAGATTTACACATGACTGAGAAAATCATAGACGACTTATCTACTTGCAAACATTAATGCTTAATAAATTTAAAGATTTTTTTCTTTAAATATCGATAATAAGACAAGAAAAAACGAAACACATTAAACACACGAATTTGATTAAAGACAGGATTTTAGGAGACTGTCTATTGAGCGTAACTTAACGCAATAGTACCTCAAAAGAAAACAAGGTCGTTACAGTTTTCCTGTTAATGTATCATCGTGGTCAGTCCCGGTCTATTCACTGCTGGAAATGGGCCTTCTCCTTTCTTTCTTTTTACCTTTACCATCCAGCCACTTCCTGTCCATCAGGGCCCGAAGTGGCACTCAAAGTTAGTTTAGCTTTCGAATGTCCCTTAGATTATCCGTGAAATAGCAACCGACCGAGTCGTGGTTCGGCCCTCTCGGGCGCCCTCGGATCGGAATGCTTACGCGTAACATAGTAACCGTCCAAGCCGAGGTTACCCCCCACCGGGGGGACCCTTGTGTCGAGTTACTAGCGATAGAGGTTCAGGCTAAGCGACCTAAGAGCTCTGCCACCTCTCAATCCGGTGAAGCAGTCAAGGCCAGCTTCCCTGGCCAATCTGTGTAGTTCGTCAAAAAAAAAAATGTCCATCAGGAGGGACGATATATAAAACAAAATTATGAAAATATGGTTCCTAATCGAAAGCAAGCCCTCTCAAACAAAAAAACATTTTCAAAATCATTACATTAAAAAAATACAGACTTATTTGTATATTATGTATATTAAACTAATACTTGTAGTTGGTTAAAACAATCAAGCAAACCTCGATCGTCGTGCTACTTTGTATTTAAAAACAAGACAATCTTTGTTTTAACAGCAAATTGTAATGAAACGCCTGCAACAAATGGTGGAGACCGAGTGCGGGGAGGAGGCGACATCGAACATGGAAAACGGTGTGCTGGCCGCACTGCGCGCCCTCTGCGCAGCGCTAGAGAGGAAACAGCCCGATGCGTTCAGACATATTGCGAGACAAGCGACTCGGGCGCCCACAACCATGTTACGTTCCGATGTAGCCCTGGCCGAGCTTGCTCTAGCACTTGCGAGACGTATTACTAGAGAGAACATCACCTGGGCAAAGGTAAAATTCGAGTATGGAAAAAAGTCTCATTCTTGACTGGTGGTATGACAGCCTAATGGCTTAGTCCACTTTGCTCTTATAAATTAAGGTTAATGACCTTCGCATTCGCTATTCAATTATTGTCTGTCACCTTCTCTTATTGAAAACATTTAAATTGCTGGAAGACGTACGGCCCACACACGCTTTATTATAATTTATTTGCAAGATTGTCGAAATTACATAACAACTATAATTGTTTAAAGAACTGCGCTCGTAATACTACGAGATACAGACGTTATTGGACCGATTTAATTTAATTTTTACTTTAATGGGCTTTTACTAATCTTTTTTTTTTTTTTTAAATAGAAAGCTAGCAATATTCATTTTTTTCAGAAATATTACTAACAATCTTGTTAACCATTCCAACTAAGCTTAAGCTTGTGCTAGGACATGGTTCACGGCAATAGTCGAATGGTGGATTCGAACCCACGATCTTACGATTCGCAGGCCGTACCCTAAACCATTAGGCTATTGACGAAAAATTACTACGGGACCTAGTAGTAATTTTATTGGAATAAAACCTTAAGTTCAGAAGAAATACGAAGAAACTCCAAATATCGCACAGAATAATTTTTGGTGATTGAGTTATTGGTACGTTGAAGACTACGTAAGACGACTTCTCGTCACACATAATGACAACGAACACGAATGTGAAGAAGAGATTGTAGGCGCCAGAACGTCATGAATGAACTGTAATACTTTGGAAATGAAACGGAAGTCCACAAGTAGTAGCTTTCAATGTATCCTTCATTTACTTAAATTGAAGTCGGTTTTTGTTTTTACTCGTAAATACTGGTCATTTGATAAAACATATGTATATTTAGATTGCAGCAGTGTATTGTATATGTGGGGCTTTGGCGCGAGAAGCCGCAGAAGCATCAGAAGGCGAACCGCCTCTCGAGCTGGTGGCTGCACCGGCTGCTGCTATAGCCGATGTACTGCACGAAGAAACCGGTTCCTGGATCGCTTCTCACGGTGGCTGGGTGAGTTCCTACTTACATCTAACAGTGCTTTTACCATCAAGCAAAATAAAAGATTAAAATATACAACAAAATACAAAAACGACTTGTCAGAAATTATTCGAAATAACGTGAAAATGGGAAAGTTAAATTACGCAGAATGAATACATCCACTTCACGTCTACGAGCTAGGACATGATTCAAGTTCAATGGTGGATTTGATCCTACGACCTTATGTGTCGCAGACCGTATCCAGTCTTGCAAACACACACAGTTCATCCAACTTCGACTAATAGATATCACCTGTACAGCATTCGCCTGCACGATGTCCCCACTTAATGACTATTCTTTGTACAATTTTTAAAGATTTAGTGACAATATTTGTTTTATTCTTTTCAGAACGGGCTAATAGAGCGTTTACGCGTTAGCGACCGTGACCAGAGATCAGAAAAAACGCTTCGTGTCATGGTGTCCTTCTTCATAACGGCGTGTTTGTTACTACTTCTTTTAAGATGGGCTAACATTCTTCTAAACACGTCTAAAGATTACATATTTGAAGACATTTAATCGTTTAAATAATAAAGAATGTGATAAAAGGAACTGTGTTTACAAGTATTAAACGATATATATATTTTTTACTAACTATAATTTATTTTAATATAAAATCTAAACGCAGAAAGGATTACGTATTATACTTGACAGAATTACAATAACAAATGAATGTTCAACAGTTTTCAATCTTCTGAAAGTTTACCAATTACATCCTGTCACAAGTACAAATAGCTAAATAATCTGCAAGTATAATTTATCTATTATTTTACAAATAAATATGCATTTATTTTAAACTACAACTTTCTTACTTATTTTTTCCATATCTATTTAATAATATTTATAATGAAGTTATGCATCGTCGAAACAAAAAGATGACAATAACAATATTAATACTCGTAATAATAGGCTTCCGAAAAAATGTGTTCTTTCGCCATTTCATTTGTATTGTATTCGATAATAAATCATTACGAATATATATTTGTAATACAAACAATAAATTTATATTTATAAATATCTAAGTATCTTATAGCTATTTTATATCTTCTTTATTTACTATTTTATTTAATTATTAACTTAAGAGGTAAACTGTCAATTGCGACTACTCGTAATCAGTGGGTTTCAACTCCTATAGAAAATGCAAAATGTATGAAGCCAGTTGTTCGGATACCGTCTTTGCACATGCGAAATTTGTATTTACTGTCTAGTATACGCATAACTACAGCAAGAGTTTTGACACTTACTCTCGTCTTACACTCGTTATTAAAACGATACTAGAATTTCTTATTCATAAAGATATAATTTATTTCAATTAGCTGGGTGAAATACAAAAGAAAGACGCTTTTCCCTTGAGGACACAGGCTTTAATGTTTATTTTTATTTTTAGTAGTATTTTATGTAAAATAATTGTTCAAACAATTTTCAAAGCCAAATTAATACTGCTTTATGATACTGATATATTTGTTGATTCAGTATACTTTAAAAACATGTAATATGTATTTGTTTTTGTAATCCTGCTACCAAGTACTCACTGTTACGGAGTGTTCTCATCTTTAATGTAAGCTAAAGAAATTCTATTGAAATGAAAGCAATGATAGAGGCTACGCTGTGTTGTTGTACTGGGAAACACTTCAATATATTTAATAATAATATTAAACAAATGTTAAATAAGTTCAATATGCCAGTATTGCCTTTCACTTTGAACGTTTCGCTTATATACTGTATAAAAACACCATTAGATTTATACCTATGAATAATTAAAGCAAATCATATTTTTTTATTTTGTTTTTTATTACACACTCTTTTCAATTCATCCTTGACAACATCACCTCGTTCAATTTTATTTCCATTTACTAAAATTTCTTTTATAAGAATTATTAACGAGCATGCGTCTCACCTGGGTCTCAAGTCTGCTATTGTGACTGATTTTTCACTTTGTCTAAAGAAACTAACTAAATTTATATATTAAGAATTTTTTTTTCAACCAGCGGAAGAGGATATGGTATAACAGCCTCTAGGCTAACGACGGTAATCACTGAATTACATCTGTCGTTCCTACCTCTCATAATCCGGTATGAAGCATGAATAAAAAGGTTTTGTCTAATGCTATTTACAGCAGAAATTTTGGCAAGTAATTATACGTACGTTAGTATCTGAAAAGTAAGAAGTTCATTATTAAAAGCTAGCTGGGATTTATAGCTGCTATTTTCAGTTCGTAAGTCGAACGCCGAGTTAGTAAACCATTACTGTATTGCTTGAGCTGTGGTTCAGCCCAGACTATGTTAAAATTCTATCAGGTCTAGAAAAGCGACTAAGGTGAAACTCTCTCATGGACCCTTGCACTAAGTTACTCAAAATAGAGGTTTAGTTAAGAGAGATTTGGCACATCTGAAACCGGTGTAATCCTAAAAGACTCTGACTAAACAAAACAAAATATGCCATTACCTCATTGCTAATAAGAAAATTATAAATTTTTGGATAATGTAATAATTCATAGTCAATAGATATCATTTTAAATAAAACAGCAGCTATTCTAAGTGTACAAGTACAATTGATGCACGAGTAACGAATTCAAATTAGAATCAATTCAGTTACAATGCCACTGATCGGACGGTATCTCTTACGCATGATAAATAATATACACATGCACTCAATGTCGTGTACCATATACGTAATAAGTAATCTAAAGAGGATCAGGCTAAGCGAACTAAAAGCTACGTCAACTCTCTTTATCAATAAACACATAAAGTTAAAGTTACAGCCTTTATATGTCTCACTGCTGGGCACAGGCCTTCTCTGTAAAGAGAGTACAAGGGCGTAGTCCGCCACGCAGCCCTAGTGCGCATTGGCAGACTGCACATCACATGTTTTAGAAAAAAAATTCTTGGACCTTTGTATTTTTCCTCACGATGTTTTCCTTCGCCGCCGAGCGAGTGGTAAATCAGCACCTAAAATTCCAACAACTAATTTATTGGTGCCGGACGACCGCCCGGACAACGGACAACCCATAAATACGGGTTATAATAATGTAAGCATAACAACAGCAAAAGTTCAGAACAGTAAATATTACGACGTATAACTGGCCCCTTTAATATTCTTATATCCTTATAGTCTTGATTCTTTTAAGTTACTTTCGAATCCTGGAAAACGGATGCGCGAGAGGGCGTCGGCTGCAGCACTTTCTATGAACCCGCGACCGTGTTATGACGCCGGGCTTAATAACTGAACCCTATATCCCTATACATTTTCTTTGCATACATTATGTATTGCACCCAGAGCTCATGATTTGTTGAGTTACAGCAAAGTAAAGCGCGCCACGAGCGACACTAAAAGTTGTGTGTCTTCTGCAATTTTTTTGTATGTAGCCAAAGTTTTCATTTTGGCTGAGGCCAAAGGTTCGGTTGAACTATAATCGGTATCCACTGCCCTGCAATACTAATCGAATTATTAACCGCGACTCTGCTATTAACATCCACCTACAATAATACTAATAATAAGTCATACCATAATATTTAAAAAAACAATCGTCTCACTAATTACAAAAGATCACGATAGATATAAATCTGAGGAGCTTGGGTAATATTCAGTACCGATTATGACCATTAAAATATCGTTAATTTAGTAATTAAGACGGTAATGAGCTCAAAGATATCGCGTATTCACATCGATGAATATTGTGTGCGGCTCCCTAATAGGGATATTGCCTAATCTTTGTTGCTAAACCTAGCTTTAGCACCAAGGCTTGTCAAAACCAAATAATTAACTTAAAAATATCAAGTATGTCTAATATATTTAATTGTTTGCATTTATATAAGGCAGCTATTTAATGTTTTATGTTGTTTACATGGCTATCCGAGATTACTGTGGAATCAAACCGAAATTAAAAATAAGTGTGTCTCAAGACAATGCATATAGTAAGTACTTATTTGCAATTCACATATCGTCCCAAATAACTGTAGTAATAAAAAATCAATCTCCTCGTCATTTATTTATTAATTTTGTTCATTATATTTAATTTATTATTATTTACAATTTAAAAGTCTAACCTACGAAGAAGAGCTTTAAAGCTAAGCGTCGCGCTGTGAATCTAAAGGTTTAACTATTTATTCACGCTAAAATTTTTACAATCCAGGGACTTGTGAAGGTTCAAATCAAAGTTTTATTCAAATACCTTTAATCAATATTTTAATATAATATAATGTGTAATTAAAAGAAATAATTTTAAACTAGTTAATTTGTTGTTGAAGATTTTATGGCCTGGTAACAAGACCTTTAAGCCAAGTCTTTTTTAAAACACGTACACTTAATTCTTACGTCTTAGATGAAAATGATAATGTAAAGTTAGATGATCCTCCCCATGAGTCCCCGCGCCATTTCTTAAACTAGTTTTAGAAAGTTTTAACAACTTTCCTGCATAAAAGATTAAAATAGTTTTATATAGTCTGTTGTCGGAAGGCTGTTATAAATATTTCCATATTTAGTCTGTGGAATGAAATGAAGTGAAACAATTGAAAGAAAGAAATAGACATGCAAAAACTGATAATTAGTACACTTTAAACAATTTAGTAGTGAATTATTTTAACTTAAAGTGTGCTATATAATAAATATGCATGTGAGTTGTATTACAAAGCAAGTACTATACGCTATCCAATAAAATTAAATAAAAAAGAAACGTCATATTATAAAGAAGCGCTGATGCCATTGGCATGAGAGCGACAGAGAGATCCTGATATTTTATTTGTCACTTCGTTTTGCATTCTCTATTAATTCTCATTTTTCGACAATCCACATAGGATAATTAGAATATACAAAATCAGTTTGTGCCAATAGAACAACTTATTGTTCCATAATAAATTATCAAATGGTGGTACGAATTAACGATAACCACCTCTCATATTACACTAACGGATTAATAAACATGCCTACAATTTGTTTTCAGATGTGAGAGTAACAATGAAGTATTATTGTGACTGTAAATGAAAGAGTAAAGAAGAATAGAATTAGTTATCTTGTCAGTTTACAAATAAGCAGTCGCAATGATGAAGAGTACATTACCGAAGGATAAACCAGGCAAAATGAGAATAAGAGCCTTCCCTGTAAGTTCTCCAGTGTTTACTTTTAACAAATTTGTCAATTCATTACTATTTATTATAACTTGTTTGGAATAATAATTATTAATCCTAACAAGTTATATCGTTACTTGGGAATATTCATGGTTATAAACCTTTAATGGCAACCACAACCGAAAGAAAGAAGTTGTACTTTTTTGCTTCCGTTAGATCCTTGCAGGAGAATAAGAAATTTCATGCCAACTTAATCCATATTGTATCTATTTTCAACTATGCCAATACTTATTCGACCGGTCAAACTCTTATTTCATCTATACAATATGTTGGTCAATCTGTATTACTTTTCGGTTTCTGTATAGATTAGATACATAATTAGATCATATATGAATATAAACACAAAATTTCCAGGCAATTTTTTTTATTTGGAAGTGGTCTGCTTTTGTAATGTACTGCCAGGGACTGTAAGAGGCAAGCAAAGTTTGTCAAGCTTTTATGAATATCCTTGTTAATTATGTTCTGTACTATATCTTAACTATCTGTACTTTAATTTTTTTTATTATTTACAATAATCTCAGTCCCAAAGAGTACTTCTAAGTCCTAAAAGTAGTGAGGATTTAAGAGCATTAGCTTGGGACTAAGACTGCCTGTTAAGTATGCCTTAATATTACATCATCATCAGTCTATATAAAACCACTGCTGGAAATAGGCCTTCTCCACCATTTACAATCTTTCACATTCTTTATTTCATATCAGAGCATACAATGTTTGACAAACTATTGCTCTCTGACATCCTTTAGTTATCGGTTACATAGTTGTACTCAAGGTTTTGTATTTAAAAATCCTTGATATGAGGATGCACTTATTGCCAGGTAAAAGCAGAGGCAAACAGGTCACCTGATATTAGTGAACACCATTGCCCATTGACACCTGTAACACTAATATATTTGTAGGTAAATTGTCAGTCTTTATGTAGAGAATATAAACAGAGGTAAACAAAAGAACAGCTGTGTAGATTCTTGGTACTTATATTGTAAAATTGTGATACTTTGTGACCAGAATTAAGAAAGGTTTTATGTTTCTGGTCATTCTTGTATGAAAGGATGAAATATATACCACATGATGAATATGGGTATAATATTGATACAGGGAGGTATATACATTGTTGAAATGGGTGGTGTACTTACTAGAAAAGGACTAGGTAAGGAATATTTGTATTCATACTCTTTGTATGACCTCAGAGACTGTTGTGGTCATATTGGCCTACATATGCCTATTCATGCGACAATGTAAGCTGCTGAAAAGCTACACCTTTGTATAGTTATACCCATGTTATGTGCAGGCACTGATTCTTAAAGTAATTCTTACAGATGCAACCAATTCAGTCCTCATAAATTACTTCTAAAAATCTGAAAGCTCCATTTTTTTATACTAATATTTTGAAATAAAAATTATGAGAAGAATTGCATTTGGAAGGAGAAAGCATGTGTGGAAAATAAATAAATTTTCATCACTAGAAAAAAGTGAATGCAGTTGTTCAAATTGAGAGAGATTAAAACCAAAAATATTTATCATTAGTATAATATATCAATGCATTGATCTTATTAACATAATTATGACTAGAGATTATTCACACATTTAAATTGAAAATTCATTCAATTTTGAATGTGTAAGTTGACAAAATAATGTCTATTAGAAATTGCTTCTTTTTTCAAAAATATATAAAAATACTATATGTGAAGTGACTGTATACTTTAAAAGAAAATACTGATATATCTACTCAAAGTAGGTGAAAGATGTGTATGTGTCTACTCTAACCATAAAGTAGTACAGAGAAAAATGCATTTTTTTTTGTGAAGTAATGTAATCTATATGTTAATATTTAAGGTTATAAAAATTAATATTATGAGTATAATTTTATTTCCTATATTTGTTTCCAAAGGAATTTTTAGGGGAAATTACTTTAGAACTCCAATGACCATAATTAGTATTCCTTATGATCATACTATCTGCATACAATTTGTATGAACATGGTGTGCGATGTATGTTTATTTACAAAGACCATAAGCTTGATACCTCCTTCCATTCCTACCATTGTACATGGCAATCACTTTTGTTTTCTTTAATATCCAGTTCCATACCGTGGTTAAATTTTAACTGCAAATAATTTATGAAATGACGAAAAATATCCGATCGAACTTCATAACTCAAGACATGCATTCCAAACTTGAATTTAGAAAAAAAAATTTTAGTTTTTAAGTTCTAACAATATTAAACATAGTTAAAGTATTATTTTCTAAATAAACCTGTATTAAATACAAAAAAAACAGCTTAAATTTGACATGTATATTTCATTTGTACCTAATTAAATACCATATCATTTATATCCATGACAATGTAAGTGACATAAATATTTCAAAAAAGGAAAACAAATAATTATAACTTACAACAAAATTTTTGTGTACAATATGTCACTATCATAATTATTTTTGACAACAGGGAAATCTAAACATTCTACAAATAGTATTTTTATTATCAATGTTATTCTTTACAATTTGTCATTTATATAATTTTGTGTAAAGATTAGTCAATAAGTAACAAAAAATGACTAGAAAATTTCAAGTGTGGAACTATTCTGAACCATATTATCAAATGTATCCCGACACATGGGTTTGTATTATGACTTTCCCACTCTTTCTTTACTTATATATAAAAAAAAACAAATAATAATATGATAGATGTACAACATATTCACTTTTTTGATTTAGTTTTTGTACATATGTTGTATTAACTAAGCTTGTACTGTATAGATTTTATTTGATTCTTTGTTATTTAATGTTATTTTTTTATTTTGCAGATGACCATGGATGAGAAGTATGTAGAAAGTATATGGAGCTTACTGAAAAATGCAATACAAGAAATACAAAAGAAAAATAACTCAGGACTTTCTTTTGAAGAGCTCTATCGTAATGCATATACTATGGTTCTGCATAAGCATGGTGAAAGACTGTACACAGGTTTGAAAGAAGTTGTCACTCATCACCTTGAAACTAAGGTAGGATTCTGGTTATACTTGTTCATTTAAAGAACCTCAGTTAAATATTATGAATAAATAAACAGTTTAACAACCTTAGTTACAAAAATTTGCATAACCAGTTAATATGGGTCTATTATTTTGATTCTTTTTTGCAGTCTCAAAAAAATATGTGATTAAAATTTTCATAATTTCTGACTGTAATGCCTGTTGGATAAAAAAATAAGATAAAGCACTCACACCATTTACCCAGAGGGATAAGCTGTGATAATATTCTTTTGTAGGTTGTATACCTTATTATATGCTTCAATTTTAGGTACGGGAAGATGTTCTTCATTCTCTTCATAATGGGTTCTTGCAAACTTTAAACTATGCATGGACGGACCATCAAACTAGTATGGTTATGATCCGTGATATTCTTATGTACATGGACAGGGTATATGTACAACAAAATGATGTTGACAATGTATACAATCTGGGACTTATAATTTTTAGAGATCAAGTAAGTGTCATAAGCATAGATATTATACATTTCTTAGATATAATTGGAATTTTTTATATTATATATGTTTTATATTATTTGCAATAATTATGTATTAAGGTATTTTCATTAAAATTTTCTTTTAAATTAAAGTTATTGGTGTATAAATCATGCAGGTTGTCCGATATGGTTGTATACGTGATCACCTACGACAAACACTCCTCGAGCTGGTGGCCCGGGAGCGTCGCGGTGAAGTGGTAGATCGACTAGCTATCCGTAATGCTTGCCAAATGCTAATGGTACTTGGTATCAACTCACGCGCTGTTTACGAAGAGGACTTTGAGAAACCCTTCTTGCATCAGTCTGCTGAGTTTTACAGAGTAAGATAAGATGTTATTAAGTATTTATAATTCTACTTCTTGTTCTATATTTAACTGGATTTTTTATGTACTTATGCACTCATAGCACGGTCAGTTATGAAGCAATTCTGATTTTTTTTTGGTGGAATTGGTTAAGGCCAGCGGTCTGCAAGCCCCCAGCCCTGTAGTTCTGGGCTCTCAAAGAATAAGACTACGGTATCCCCTGCCTGTCGTAGAAGGCGTCTGCAACCTTTTGAGACGGATGAGTCAAAAATTATAATTAGCAAAATTTCAAACTTTTTCAAGAGCCACAATTTTTTTCTCGCCGACAGTAAATAGTACTTGTACAGTTAAGTTAGTACTAAAGAGCCGTACGTTTACATCCAAAGAGCCGCATGTGCGTCGCGAGCCCCGGGTTGCCGACCCCTGGTATAGGCGAGAGTATACTATAGAACTTTGTAATATAATTATGATACACCGGAAATAAAAGACGGGGCCTACGTGTGTAATTAAGTTTAATGTTTGGATTTTAAGTTGGTTTTTAGTTTTACTCATAAATATACTTTCGTTGGAAAGACATTACTGTCACATGTAAATTTTTTTGGGGTCCAAATATATACCAAGAAACTTCTATCAATCATGTAGAAAAATGTTTCTTGATTGAGATGTTTACAGGTTTTTTTCAGCTAGCAATATTTCATTTTTAAAAAGAAATATGAGAAAACATTTTGTTAACCATTCCAACTAAGCTTACGCTTGTGCTAGGAGATGGCTTACGTCAATAGTCGAATGGTGGATTCGAACCTACGACCTTACGATTCGCAGACCGTACCCTAGACCATTAGGCTATT
This sequence comes from Meandrusa payeni, assembly GCA_029286785.1. Lineage (NCBI taxonomy): Eukaryota > Metazoa > Arthropoda > Insecta > Lepidoptera > Papilionidae > Meandrusa > Meandrusa payeni. Next base: position 8,851,093 of record JAGSMX010000012.1, on the reverse strand, counting down.
GACGTTTTAAAACAATCCAAGACTATGTAAGGATTCCTTAACTTTAACAAGCACGTACTTGTTATATAACTATGGTGCTTCGGAAATAAAGGAGAACGTTCTGGCGTAATACGTTTAATCCGTAACTCGTTTATAATTTTTAGCTATTTTTAAACGTATTTGTTTTAATTTGTAAACTTGTTTGCAATTAGATGGAATCTCAAAAGTTTTTGGCGGAGAATAGTGCGGCAGTGTACATCGGACGCGTGGAGGCCCGCATCGGCGAGGAGGCGGAGCGTGCGCGCCACTACCTCGACGAGACCACGGAGCCGCGCATCGTGGCAGTACTGGAGCACGAGCTCATTGAGCGCCACATGAAGACTATTGTAGAGGTAAACACTAATGTGTAGCACATATAAAGATAAAAGCACGCTCGTAAGCCATAGCGGTAGTAGACAAAGATTACCGATTTTAATTTTGCAACATCCTATACAACTCTTTTGAATTGATCCTATATCATAATATATTTTTATGTGTGTGTAAGTGGTAGATTGAATCCTGCGACCCTGAGTTTCGCAGACCGTAGGCTTAGTTCATTCATACCTCCCTCGTCTTCGTGACGGTTTCCTCAATAGAGGTCGTGACGAGGTAGGAACAGCTTGCTGTTGGTGATCCGTCGCCACTTTCTCCTATTCGCAGCCGTGTACAAAGCATTGCTGACCGAGGTGCCGAGAGTGGTATGGATCTGATCAGTCCGGCGTGTTATTCTTACCTCTACATCTTGTTCCGTCGATTTTACCTGTGACAACCAGCTTTCCTAAGTTGTCACTGTCTCTCCCGGCATTGTGACCAACATGGTCTCGTTATTGCATTAAAACGTGAAGTGCATTGTAATACGCAGATGGAGAATTCCGGTGTGGTGCACATGCTGATGCACACGCGCACCGCGGAGCTGGGCTGCGTGTACAAGCTGTTGTCGCGCGTGCCAGAGGGGCTGCGCACGGTGGCGGACGCCGTGTCCACACACTTGCGCGAGCAGGGGCGCGCCCTCGTCACCGACACGCACCACAATACCAACGCTATCGCATTCGTACAGGTGCATATAGTTTGCCGATAATACACTAGTTTTATCCGTGTAAAAGCTACCGACCGAGCCGTGGTTCAGCCCGGTCCACAGTAAAAGTCAGCTTCTCTAGCTAATTTTCGTTAAAAAAAATAGTACACTGGTATATGTATGGAATGGAACTCCCGAGGATCAGATTGTAAGTCGAACAAGAAGAAACAGAAAGTCCTTTCCCTCTATAACTATTATATTGATAGATTATTAGCTAAAAACTAAAACCAAAATACAAGGCAAACATTTTTTGTTGGTTTTAGTTTTTTTTGGCAGTAGACATTTTGTGGCAATATCCATATAGATGCTGACACTGGCGAGACGCGTACGTATGTGTACAAGCGTGTTTCGGAGAGTATGTAGTACTCTATAACTGAAACATGTTTTGTATATTATTTGACTGTTTATCTTATTATAATATCATGTGATATTGTAGTAAGATAAACACTGATAAACTAGATGACGATCTAAAAGCTCTACAAAGCATGCAACAAATGTTCAACAATACGTTTTTTATTGATTTCTACATTGATTTAACATAGGTTGTATTTTATATGAATAATGTACTATTTCAGAATCTGCTGGATCTGAAGGACACATACGACCACTTCCTGCACAACTCATTCAACAACGATAAACTATTCAAACATATGATTGCTGCTGATTTCGAATATTTCCTTAATTTAAATAATAAGTCACCAGAGTTTCTATCATTGTTCATTGACGGGAAATTAAAGAAGGGCGAGAAAGGGGTAAGTAACAAAAACAGCATTATCAAACCAATTGCTTGTGAACTTCTATCATGTTTCATTTACACTTAAATATGCTTTTTGACAGATGAGTGAACAGGAAATCGAAGCAGTGCTAGACAAAACGATGGTATTGTTCCGCTTCCTACAGGAAAAAGATGTTTTTGAACGATATTATAAGCAGCATCTTGCTAAACGATTATTGCTCAACAAATCCGTCTCTGATGATAGCGAGAAAAATATGATCTCCAAACTGAAGGTAACAATTTCATCAATGATAGACAGATGTCACATTGACGTCATATAACATTTCAACGTGTATAAACTACAAGAGCATACTTATTGAATTGTGCTCTCAACACCATTTTCCTTACTACGTTGTAACACAAAGCCTCATCCAACTTAAACACTGATGTCTTTGACAGACACAAGAATATAGATATATCTCTACCTGCAAGAATATAGATATATGCACCTTTTTTAGTAGAATCCTGACACACCTCTTTCACTTCATTCATATTCCATACATCTGTGCATACAATTCCATAGTTAAAAATGTTAATTTCTAATCTTGTCGGTAAAATTTTTATGGTGATCTCTACAAAGCCCACATATTTTGATACTTTATTTACACCACGATAATTTATTTCCTAACTCATCTAATAATAATACATGTTTATTGGAACAAATGTTTAATTTCATATACCATTTGATTACACAACATGAAGGACAATTTATTCAGACACATATGTAGTACTACACTCTTTTAACAAGTCTAAGCTATTTTGTTTTATTTATTGTATAACTTCCTATTTTTTGTTTATCTTAGCTTAAAATATGTTTAGTTAGTGTTTATTTTTATTGAAATTTATTCCTCAGAGAGAAGGTTTGTTAATTGAAATGGAGCCTCGAGTATTCCATTGTGTAATTGGTGACGTGTCACAAATAGAGGCACCTATCAGTAACTAATGCGCAGAAACGTTGTCACCGCAACACGTTGCGTTAACCGTGTACTCTCCTACCGTACTACATATTTCTGCAAAATTCTTTACAAATACCTAACTTGCATTTTTATTCGTAAGTGACTTACTTGTAAATTAAATTTCATTTAGTTTATTGAAAAAGATCTTGCTTAAAGTCTATTGCGATAAAAATTGTATACCATTGTTTCCTTTCGAGTTATTAGTAAAGAATTTTGCAGACATCACTTACTAGTTTGAAAGACTTTAAGCAGGATAATATATCAACATCACATTAATTGAATAACAAGTCACATGTACGGTAGCTTTATAAGCCAAATACTATTAAAGAATAGTGTAGTTTTATTTTGTAATCATTTTTGGCAAAAATTATGTATCACTGATATGACTATCATAATTTAATCTTATATTATTATTTCTAAGATTACAATTTAAACCTTTATTACTCGTGGAGGGTAAAAGTTCAGTTTTTAGAATGTATTATTGAATTAGTAAATTGTATAATCATAATTTCACGAAAAGGTATTTTTAATATAATATAATAAGATTTAAGTGGTACTTGAAGTAGCACTAGTTGGTGACAGGTGTTCTTGCACATGAAAAAAGCAAGTATATTTGATGTTAAGTGTTCACTTCCGTTCATGAACATTTGAAACACCTAACAAAGTTGCAGTTGATTTGTCACCCCTTAGTAAGGTAAGTGTGAGGAGACATAGCAATCTGAAAGTGCCTCGGATCGTTCATAGAGTAGATTAGACCCATTGTTTAGTAAAATATCTTAACCGTTTTCTGCATTAGGTCAAGTGGTAAGGTTGAACAGATGAGATGGATCTATTTCCATGTTAGGAAAATTAACCTACCTTGAAGTGTTAATAAAGATACCTTAAATCTTGAAAATGTCCTTAAAGAAGTCTAAATCTAATTTCTATATTCCAAGATATTAGTTGAAATTGCTACCAAGAAGCTGTAGCTTACACCTACACTTAACCATATTGTAATAGTTCTCGAAGGAACCTGACAGTGTTTTCTGTTTTATTTCCAGACTGAATGTGGTTGCCAGTTCACATCGAAGTTGGAAGGAATGTTTAAAGACATGACTGTTTCCAATACCATTATGGAAGAATTTAAGGATCACGTACTTTCTGCTGGGGTAAGTTTTAAATTAAATTAAGTATTTAATACTTTTTACTTAAACATATTCATAAATTATGTCCAAATAACAGTTCTTAACGTTTACAATATAAATAGTACATGAGGTTTATAGTCACGTCGGATTTAAAAATGTTCTTACATTCTTTAGACATTGGCACAGAGATATCGATCGATAAATCGTCTGGCTTATTAGATCTCCTATACGATAAGGTAATGAAATATAGGTTGTATGGACATCGCCATACTCGCGGGCACAAATATTATTCAATCAGTAATCCATATACCGAATTCTACTTGGTACCAGACAATTAGGAATCTCCAGCAGTTACCTATGGTTACGTACCCGTAGGCGTCATTGTTTTAAATCATTAATTTAAATTATTTATAAAAAAACTGCTTTTAATTGATCAATTATTAAGTTCAATGTACAAAATCGATTTAAATGAATGTTATGTCATGCGAAATATAGTTTAGTTTTATCACAAAAAATAAATAAATAAGGATATTACTTTTTATATTTTTTCTATTTGCAGACAAACCTCCATGGTGTGGATCTGTCGGTACGCGTCCTGACTACTGGCTTTTGGCCAACTCAGAGCGCAACGCCCAAGTGCAATATACCATCAGCTCCGAGAAATGCATTTGACGTGTTTAGGAGGTGATCCCGCTTTTAATTACGCTCTTATCGTTAAAGACGCTTAATATTCTGTACGAATAAGTAAATATTAGTTTAGTATATAAATTTTATTAGAGTAATGAAAAGATCACAATTCACCTGATGATAAATAACGTCGAAAAGATACGTTGGTAATAAACAACAACAACAACTTACAACTTGAAGTAAAAAGAATAGAATGTTTTTTATACAATATATTATTTAGTGATTAATAAAATGTTATTAACACTTTTGGCAATATAAAATCGAGTGATTCACATGCCAGCAGTGTAATGAACATACATTATCAAAATATCAGAAGAAAGGCAAGAGGGATGGAAGGCCTGCCTAGACTCTGTGAGACAATACATGGTGTCGAACGACTTACGCGCAATGTTGTCTAACGCCTATTTCATTACAAAATAGTACGGTTAAGACATATCGATTGGTCCTTCGAGCCAGATCATTATCTAAGTGGCTGTTGAGTGCTGTGATTTGTCTCCTCTCTTAAAAAACATTTAATTAGGCTAGGTGTGGTGAGAGGAGATAGTACCTGTACTTGTATGTGTCAGCCCCATTCCATCAGCTTGTCATTAGACCACTGTTAACACTGATTGTTAGTATCTATTTTATTGGAGACGCTCCAGAAATGGAATGATCAGCGCCGTTCGTGATGAACATCTGTAACATCAAAAGGGTTTCAAATGATAATTTGAGTGGAGTTCTAAGACAGCAAACGCCGCTTCAATTATTGTACATTGTTAAATGCTGTTCAACACTGGTGGAATCATGCATGGTAACTCGTATTCAAAAACAAATATTGGATGATATTAATTGTGGACGTGTTTCAGCTTCTACTTAGCAAAGCACTCGGGGCGGCAGTTGTCCCTACAGCCGCAGCTAGGCAGCGCGGACCTGCACGCGACTTTCCGCGCGACGGGCTGCGTGTCTGCGGCGACGAGTGTGGGCCAGGCTGTGGTTCCAGGCCCGGCAGCCGGCAGCAGCTCGCCGCCGCACTCGCCGCCCGCCGTGCCGCCGCTCCCCGCCGCCACTCGCAAGCACATCATACAGGTCTCCACCTTCCAGATGTGCGTACTTCTGCTCTTCAACAAGCGCGAGCGGCTCACATATGAGGTATGTTCTGCAGCCGTCTGATACATCATGTACACCTGGGAAAAGTTAACATGAGATCTCGACAACTGCAGATGCGTTTTACTTTTATCTTTATCGATTTTGCTATTTACTTTAGCTGCATTCATTTTATTGAGTCGTCATCTTAAAGCTGGTCTGACTTCAGAAAAGGAAGGATGTAAGAAATAGAAAGAAAAATCGTATTAAAGATAAAGTAGACAACTTGGGTCAATTATTAATAAAAAAGACTTAATTGTAAAAGATATTGAAATTGTAACTAATACTGAAGTGGTAAAGTAAGATATAAAAAGAAACCAGAAGAGAAACGGGACAGAGCCTTCTTCATCTTGAATAGATTGATTTACACTTTGAGAGAAGGTTGGAAATCACTTCAAAAAATTTAGGCGATAATCTTCAGTAGCCTTTAATCTTAAGTCAAAGAGAGATAAAGAATATTATGATTAGGTGATTGATAAATATTCATAAACTCTGAAAGATTGAAATTTGCAAAAAACTAACCGCGTTATTATATTTGTTATATTTTAAGGAAATAATCAATGAGACTGACATTCCGGAGAAAGACCTCATACGCGCGCTGCAATCCTTGGCGATGGGGAAACCGTCGCAACGAGTGCTCATAAAGCATCCCAAAACCAAGGAGATTGAGCCCCCACACCACTTCTATGTTAATGATGCCTTTACTTCGAAGTTACATAGGTAAAAATACATTTCATATTTTATTGCCTTTCAAACGTATTACTGCAACACTATTATTGAACGTCAATTATAAATTGACATAGAACTATATCATTTAAAATTGTGATGTACAACTAAAGATCAAAATGTTAAACACATAAATATACAAACAGACTTCTAACATGCTTCGTTCCGCTCTGAGATACCTCATACCGTGCTTTGAGGCACAAAAAACATCTATATAGGTTTATCGCAAAATCTAGAAGGAGTGAACGAGTGTTGTTCGCACTGTATGTGGTAAATTAGCATGTTTTTGTTATCAAATTACAGAGTTAAGATACAAACAGTAGCGGCCAAGGGCGAGTCGGAGCCGGAGCGACGCGAGACTCGCAATAAAGTGGACGAAGACCGCAAGCATGAAATCGAGGCCGCCATCGTTCGCATCATGAAAGCTCGCAAGCGGATGGCGGTATTTGTTTTTAAATTATTCATTTTTTAAACAAGCCCAAAGATACAAACGATATATTTCCAATTATTCCCTTTAAAAAGTCGTTTTACTTCAAAAATTAAATGAACCCAGTTGGACTGAAGCAAGTAAACAGCGGAGCTTATATGGAGAATCGACTCTACTATCTTAAATATTAGGAATTACATACCACCATCTGGATTTACAAATTCTTCTATAGGTTTTTTTATTTATAAAAGACTAGCGTACCCAGCCCGCTTCACTGGGATAGATTTTGCTTTATTTTTTTTAAACAATAAACTTACATCATTAAATATTTGTCACAATATATTAAATTATTTATTTCTCTCTGTATTCATTATCTTCTATACTCTTCTCGAGCGGGTTAGGATCATTACCTACACCCATGTACATATCAGCAGCCTCAGTAAACGGATACATTCGCTATATCTTAACTTGAATACTTCAAAATCCTTAATTATTATCTACTACATACTAATATACTTCAGTATTCTTTATTATATCCATTGTACGTCAATATTGTTCATAATGACATAAATATTCACAACGCATGTGTCAATACATATTTGGGTTATAAAACAATAGAATATCATCATAGTAAACAAAAGCTGTATTTGACAGTTCAAAAAGAGGAGTGCTCCCCGATCGTCAGCAAACTTTACAGAATTACTCGCCAGGTCAATCTGAAGATTTCCTTAAAGTTTCATTGAAATTGGACCAGCCATTTCGGAGCCTACATGAAACATACCCATACGTTTTCTCTTTTATTTATATAGATAATTTAAAATATTTACGAGTATTACACTAATATTTCAATGTCTGTTCACATATTCAATGTTACCTATTTGTCTGTATTGTGTATATAAGTTGTGTGTGTGCGTGTGTGTACGGTGCGGTGGTGTTGCAGCACACGCTGCTGGTGGCGGAGGTGACGGAGCAGCTGCGTGCACGCTTCCTGCCCTCGCCGGTGGTGATCAAGAAGCGCATCGAGGGTCTGATCGAGCGCGAGTACCTGGCGCGCACGCCGGACGACCGCAAGGTCTACACTTACGTCGCATAGGTTCGTCACCAACGTAATACCGCCACACAAACATATACACTTATCCGAAACGCTTTAGTTCGTCTACACTCCTCGATTCGATGTTTCTTTTCCTTAACAAGTAATATTTTGAATATTGATCAAGTACAGGTTTTAATAATCTATGTAAAAACAAATGTGTATATATATATGAACGCAGCTTTACTATCACCTCTTCAGTGTATCATAAAAGTGTTCCTCATCATTTCTTAGAGTAGTTAAATTGAATTAAATATTTCTCTTTTATAATACAATGTTTTATTATCGATTTACCAACAAATATCCCTGCCATGAGCCGAGCTAGCTCAGTGTCCAGGCGTTTGGTCGTACGCATTCTCAATACGCCCGTAATCTGAATTCGATGCGCCACCAAAGGACGTTGTTAATTATATTCAAGTGCTTATTTACGCACACTGAGCCTATGTTTTTGGTGAAGGAACATATTTTGAACGTGTGGAATTAAACACATCTCCTCTGGTACTAAACTAAACCGTAATTTAAACATATTTATTAAATTTAACTTAACTTTTTTTGAGACACTTGTGCCTTAACGCTGCTCCTTTTAACCCTATCGGGATTAATGAGTATCGACGGAATTGCTATCTACTTTTTAAATAGGTTTATTAGGTCCTATATACGGCGAGCTATCATTACCATATATATTTTTTTTTAATATAAAAGTAGCAAACTAACATACGGTCTAACTGATCTTAAGTGATCACCGTCGCCCAAGAACATGCACAGCACCAGAGGAGCTGCAGGTGTGTTGCCGGCCTTTGAGATAGGAGTAAGCTATTTTCTTGAAGGTCCCCAAATCGTAAACGTTCGGAAACACCGTTGGCGATAGTTGATTCCAAAAGTTAGCCGGGCACAAATTTTAACAAGCGTTGCAAAATTAATTATAGCAAAAAGGATTGGCAACTCATCGCTTCAAACTTCGATCAGTCTGATCGTAAGTTGAACATTAGTCGCTATATCTGCAGTATCATTATAAATCACCTTTTAGCTTTGCTGCTTTTAGGTTTTTATCTATATCTAGATTCTTTAGACAAATGGAATTAGTGAATGCAGTTTAAAATGGCTTTTATTTTCAGGCCATCAGTTTCGAGACACTTTGTCCATGATGGGTGGATGCCAAGCTAAAGTGATAGAAGTAACAAAACTATTTAAATTATTTCAAAAATAAAAATTATTAGTTATCATCGACGGTTATTTTATTCAGCGAAACAATATGATGGCACACAACAAAATGATTACAAACTTACCCAGCTGTATTCTACAGCATTCGTTCGATGGGAAAGGGAAGAAAAAGTTCTTGGGTAAATTGAGATCCAAGTGTGGAGGTCCGGCGAGCTCCTGTCGAGTCGCGTCGTTGACGTTAATAAAGTTAGTATCAATTGTGATCACTGTTGAGTACTCCGCAGCGTTAAACGTCACATTAGTCGCCAACATATCCACCGCGGCACTTAATAACTTGTTCTCCTGTCTTCCCACAGGGTCACTTAGATCGGAATATGTAAATATAAAAGCGACCCTAGTCAATATGCTAAAACATTCTAATTTGGTATTTTTGGAATGAAATTCGCCATACATAAACTTGGTATCCAGTTCGACGGGCAGCCAGTCGTGATCGGGAACGTGTTCTGGGTTGCCATAAGGTGAGATATACGCTTTACGATTGACGCCTATCATTTTATATATGACACTTTGTATAATAATGCAAGCTTCCGTGCCGTTTAACGTGGAAATGGGACGTAAAGATATCCTGCATTTCGTTCTCTTGTTCAAACCAAATTGTATGTCTTTTCTCGTTAGTCTTGTTAGTACGCAGAACCCACCCTTATTCTCTGCATACGACAAATTGTGGTCATCTATTTTGCTGTTAAAAAAGTTCTCAGAATAATTGGTTTCCGAATGTGATACAATTAAAGGCATGCCTGTAATGTATCCTGGATTTCCGCTCAACTTTACTATCCTGTCCGATGGAGTCGTACCGATGTAGAATTTAACACCAATTTCTTGCGCCATGTACTGTTTAAAGGTTGTCTCCTGAGCGTGAAGTTTGATGGTTGCGTTGACAATCTTTGAATCATTAATATAGAAGATGTACTCTATTTTTAGTGCAATCTCTTTACAAAGGCTGTCTCTGCATACCGGTTCATGTATGCTCTTGTTGTACGCGAAACAATCATTCCGGTCGCAGTAGGTTATAGTCCAATCAGTGCAATGAAATGAGGAACAATTCTGCAAATGAAAATATTTAGATCAGAAGATGGAAGCTTCCAAAATTATATTAGTATAATCTAAAGCAATTTGTCCTCAAACGCTTAGAAGGCTTATACAAACCACCTATTAGACATTACATCGTCATACCGTAACGGAGTGATTCACTGAATGATTTCCCACGCTGATCACTGTAGATTCGTCAATAGCCTTAAGTACACGAAACATCTCCAAATCCTTTAACTTTACTAGGCAACTTATTTTTTCATTTTTCAAAAAAGTAATCTTGCGTCTGACGTTACAATAGTTGCCTGTTGCGGACGCGGGCAAATCTGTAAGACAACTTGTTGTAGCAACTTACGATCGGTAACAGAGATTATCCGACACGTGGTACAATTGTTTATAAAGAATAAATGATGAAAAGTGTTTCTCCGCGAGTTTAAACAATTTCAAAATAAAATCTATAAAATTAGTTTTATTCTAAAACCTTTTATGATATAACGCAAAGCAAGTTCGTAAATATCTCTTCCTCATTGTACGTACACGTACTTACAATTGAAGTATGTATGAATGTGTGTGTATGTATCTATAAATTAAAAAAATTAAATCTGTACACATACCTAAGTGAGAAATGGATTGGTTTTTTAATATCCAAACAGGTGCACCCTTTTTATATACGTTTCTATCAAAATTATAAGATTCAACTTGTTTGTTATTATCGTGCCACAAGAATACATCGCTTAGTACTGCTTCATTAGACTGAAACATTAAAAATATTGTAATAAGTACGTATAGGTTGCTAAATTTTCCCAAAAATCCCGTATGTGGGGTATATAATGTCTATATCTGTAAATGTAATAAAAATGTATAATTTTACCTTTTGAATTACAACTGCTCTTCTCTCGGGCAAATTTGTTCTGGCTATGCAAAATAAATTAGTGAAGGCGCTACGGTCGCTGTCACCACATCTCAACGGATTATATTTGTTACGATCTGACAATGATTTGCAATTATCAAATAAACCTTTATCTGCTAGCGAACACTCGATGTCGCAGCAACAATTAATATCGCACTGTTTAAACTGTAAAGAAAAACTTTGATGTAATACCGTTTTCATATTCATGAATGAATCTCTCTGACTTGAAACGTGGTGTTACCACTGAGGTTTTGAACACACTGAATTTGTGCAATGTGTCTTGCGACTTTGGTCTAATTTACTAATTTAGGGGTAAATGTTTAATTACCAAGTAACATGCGAAAAGTGTAAATTGCATTTTCCATGTAACGACAAACTTCCTAAGACGTCGGAATTGCCTTCCTGTAGTTGGTTTTATTTGTTGGCATACAAATTATATACGTTTAAAAACACAAATAATTTAGCTACTTTCCTTTTTATCTATATATAATCTATGACAGAGGCGTTGCAAATAAAAGATTATGCGCCCGCCATCTTATGACAGCGGCCATTTAGGACTTATTATTACCAAATGGGTGCAAAATATTAATAGATTCATATTTAAGTTACAAGTCTGTGCCTAACTAACTAATATTAAATGAAATCAGTAATTATATATTTTTTTATTTAAGAATGCCTTACCAACAGATCACAGTGACAGTTTGTGACTTTAGATTTCGTTTTCTTCGCAATCATAACAGGCCTGGCGGTAGTAGAGGTATTTTTTTCAAATAAAGTTATCTCAGTAACGTTGTCTGTTTCGGTGCTAGTAATAAACATTTCAGTTGTAGAAAGGCCGTCTGTTATAGTAACATTTTCATTGTATAATACGTCAAATACTGTAAATGAGAGCTGGGTTGTCGTCGAAATAGAAACATTTTGGAGAGTAGTTGTCAAATATTTTGATCCTGATAAATCTCTCTCCTGATGACCAATGTTTTTGTTTACGCGATAATATAATGCTAGAGCATTCTGTGTATTGTCTTTTGAAGCATTGATAAAGTTTCTGTTGTTGATTGTCTGGTTGTGAGAGATTGGATTATGTTCAAGCTCAACTTTTTCTTGGATAAAATCCATTACACAGAACTGTATCGCTACTGACAATAAAGTAAATGCGAAATATGTAAGAGGCCTCATGTCTGCATGCACTATTTATACTCTACCCCAAATTGACAAAAATTCCTGAGTATCAGGTCTATATTTAATTCTATATTGCCTTTAGATTGAGTCGTCAACTTAAACCTAAAAATATAATAGTACAGTTTATGGAAAACGTTAAACGTAAATGTTAATTACAGGTTATACTAAATAAATTCAAGTACCTATCTACACCTAAGCTTATAATATCAGTTTGCGCAACTTGATGTGACCCTCCCAGGAAGTACTGGCGAAGTCTATCTGTAACGGTTGTGGCGGTTGGCGCCCAGCACGGTACTTTTATGACGTAATTTCCTGGCACTGATGGAACACTGCAACATCCATATCCAACAGTCCACGAACGCCCTATTGGATCAAGACAACCTACTTGAAAATTAATTTTTGGCCACCCTGAAAAGTAAACACATTTTTTTTAATTTTATTCATTTCACAAAGTTCATGGTACAGGCTCGATTTACATAATTATAACAAATACATTGTGTTCGTCAATGGGTAAAATTATAATGTATAAAACAAACAATACGAAATACTACAAATCAAAATGTCAAACTGTACTGTGTATAGTGTAGTGTAATTACTCTAGTGTACATAAGTCGATTAATAAATAACTATTTCTGTGGTAACTCAATGTGCGGGCGGTCTCGCCTTAAGTGGCATAGTTCGCTTGCATTTTTTTCCCTTTTTTAAAAGAAAGCTAGCAATGTTTTCTTTTATTATTATTTTTTTTGAAATATTACTAACAATCGTGTTAACCATTCCAATTGCTTAAGCTTGTGCTAGGACATAATTCACGGCAATAGTCAAATGGTGGATTCGAATCTACGACCTTACGATTCGCAGGCCGTACCCTAAACCATTAGGCTATTGACGCTTTTTAATATTAACATATTATAATTTAGTTATATTTATGGAGGAATTTAATAGTTTTTTGTTTATTATTAAAATAATAAATTCACCATTACCAAATATAAGCCCATTATTTATTATTTGTTCCGTCATCGATATCCGAATCCATATTGAGTTTAGCCTTCCGTTTTCCTTGTGTTTCCGGTCAAGCGAGTCCCTCTCTTATGCTGGTGGCGCCCTCTATGTTACTTCTACTGATGTGTTTTACCGGCGCCTCAGGGCTCGAGTCGTATTATTAAGTCATTATAGCGTCGTTTATTCCTAGTGTTCAGACGTCTTAGCGACTAAGTATAATTCATAGAATTAACATTGTTATCTTAAGTTTCTAAGACACCCTCTCTTTTGTTATAAGTGAAAATTTATTTTAAAAAGAAAAGCGCACAACGCGTTTGTAGTGTTAAAAGTTTTTCAAGAAACGCAGCTGTAAATCGCCTTCGTCTACAAGTTTGGACAGCATAAAAACCCAAAGACCGTACAGTAAGTGGGCACGTCGGGTAAGAGACTTGCCATATGTTTTTGTCGCAAAAATAGCATTTTCAGTGAATTAAATTCGTAATAACAAGTAAATATTACACAACTTTCTTTTAATAGTATTATGATATAGACTTTGGTAACAAATAAATTTAAATCCACCGCCAATTACTGCTTCGATAAATTCTCAATTTAAATTATCGACACGCTTTATCCGAAACAAAAAGATATTTATGTACCCTCGTTTCCTTAGTATCGCAGTAGCTTCGTCGTGAAAGAAATTGGAAACAATTGTTTATTTCTACAAGAGCACCTAAGCCCGCTACGGGAGGTCAGCGTTAGACACCTCCGAGTTCGATACGTTTGCAGTTTCTTCAATACATTGGTTATAAAATTATACCATGGACCAAATTCGGTTTATAAAGGATTTGTCATTACATCCTTATTTAATAAATTTTATAATATTCTTTAGTATCAAAGGAATAGTTTTATTTTATGTATCAAGTTATTCATAGGGCTCTATAAACAACAGGTGATCTTCATATACTTTACTCAATAATACACATTATAGCATCAACAGAATTTCGTACCAGGAGAAATCAAACACTTTACTCAATATGGATTCCGGATATCGGTGACGGAACAAATAATAGAGAGTTTTACCTACCAATAAAACTTACCCATTATTTTTCCTTGAGATATCCGGAATCCAGACAATTCCTACCTGGTACACACGCCGCATAATGACTTAATAACACGACTCGAGCCCTGAGGCGCCGGTAAAACACATCAGCGGAAGTAACATAGAGGGCGCCACCAGCATAAGAGAGGGACTCGCTTGACCGGAAACACAAGGAAAACGGAAGGCTAAACTCAATATGGATTCCGGATAACACTCTGTTATATACATCATAATTTTTAAGAAATTTATTATGATTTAAATCTATTAGTTGGATATCATTTCATACTACCTGAGATTCCTTTCGTTACAAAGTGCACGTCAATGGGATGTGACCAAAAGACATTATTATTATGGTTCGGTTTTCCCGATGTAGTTTGTCCCTCTGAACATCCGGCTATGAAAGTCCAGTTCGGACCTTGAATGAACGAAGGTCATTAGTGATTTACTGCGCGGTAATGAGGGACATGAAAATTGCAATACGTACCAGACTGGAATGAAAATCTACAAAAGAGTGAATATGAATTTTCAAAATTTGTAACGCCTCGGATTTCACCAAGTAAATGCAGCTCCGCCATGGGCCAATGGTGCTGCTCAAAATAGATTTGTCCATACAGATCTATTTAACAAGCTTCAACAACGCGCTTTCTTGTATAGAAATATCGATGTTTGTTAATTATGTTGCTATGGAAACCGACGCATACTTTTCCATAGAGCATAACTGTTCCATAGGACATAGTCAGTATTGTTACTCTGTGGTATAATTAATTCTTCGGTACACATTGTTTTAACAGTATCATTGTTTAATTTGCGATCAGTTTTTGACCCCAGATTTGCACAGATTGCTTATGTAGATACTGAAAATTCAGCTAATTCTATGGATACTAGATGCCTGTGAAATACAGACTTAGCGTTATGCATGCCTGTATTTCTGAACTGTATGTGTAATTGTGTAGGGAAATTAATTATCTGGCGCGTAAGAGGCGTTGACATCCAATCTTGTACAACAGGCGATCCAAGCTTACACTAATATTTTTTTTAGAGAAGCGAACGAGCTTGCTACTTACCTTAAGTGATAATGACGCCTACATACACCTATTAAAGGGATTGCAGGTGCATTGTCAACTCGTTATAAAGAGTCGAGTCACATTAGTCGAACTACTCGTATATAATATACCACTGCTCAAGTCATGAGCATATGGGTGACTTCTTAAAATAAATAATATTTTTCACATTAGTTAATAGTTGTATGGGGTTATAATCTGTGATCTTACATTTCAAAGACCCCATTCAAACCCTAACAAATTTTATGCCGCAAAAAAAATCAAGCCGATGGAAATAAAACAATAGTTTTCCTTTATATCATTATTTTATTGATTAAATTTTAGATAACGACACTTACATATAACACATGCATACTACTTTTATAACTTACTACAAATGATTAATTTTTGAAATTTCAATTTATTTTGAAATATTTGGTACGCTCTGAAACTTTTTGCGTACGGCGGTTTCTTCAGAATGTCAGACATGGTTCCTGCCAACAGCGATCATAGTTTTAGGGTATTACAAATAGGGCTGCCATCCGTGGAAAAGTTTTGAGAGATTGGCGGGATCTGTGGCTGCGTGCAGCAGGCGCGCCACCTGTCCGGCGACCGCCACGGCGCCCGGCGCTCCGCCCCCCGTGCCACTGAGTTTATCGCCCACCGCCAGCAGCGCGCGCTCTGCTAGTCCCGACCTCGCTGGCGAACTATCGCGCGAAGCTTTTACGAAAAAAAAGATCAAAGTTACAAAACTTATCTGGATCAAAAATTTTAAAACTAGAAGCTCCCGGATATCCCTACATTAATACGTTGTAAGATTTAAATGATATAGCGGGGGCCTTATTTGTAATGCACGTCTTATATACAAATATTTCTAGTATAATAATATACAATTGAAAAAGAACACTAGTTGTAGATTTTACTGGGTGACCGATTTTGTTGATTCTTTTTTTTATTTGAAAGCCGATGTATCCCGTGTGGTCCCATTAATTTGGTCCAATTCTGACAGTGGGATCCATGAGAAAACCATAAAAGTTATAAATTTGCATCAAGTATGTGCGACACAAATGGACTAATAACTCAATATCACGCCAACCGATTGATTCATTTTTAATTGGAAAGGATGTTCCTCAACAGTAGTTTGATGCAAGTCTGGTTAGGTTCTGATTGATTTTATGTTGTAATATTCTTACAATAACTTGGAAATACAAAGAGGGCGTCCGCGCGTAATAATGTTTGATTCTATTTGAAGTTGGTTTTTGGGTTGACTCGTAAATATACTTTTTTTATTATTTATTTGAACATAAAAAAATATATAATTACAAAATATATCTAGTTAATACTTAAATATATCTAGTTCTTAACATATATCCCCGCTAATGTCCACTTAATTCTTTCAACATCCTTTTTATAAATGTTGTTATTATCGTACTCTATAACTTTACTGTATAAACTTGTTAGGTTTTAAATAAAGATTTTATTATTATATTATTATTAATTATTTTAAGTAATGATAGAAAAATTAATAATTTGTTAGTGAGTGTTGGAGGGTGTCGCACGCTTAATTAATATTAAATGACCTGAAACTTACAATGAACACTTGATTTTTTAATTGTCCCCTTAACAGTCCACGAGTACAGAGGATCATACAAGAGCACCTCCAAGATGGTGAGCAGAGTTTCCTGATTGTCACGCAATAGCTGGAATGTATTCTCACAGCACCTGTAAATATGACACAGGAAGCTGCTTAGTAAATAAATTAAAGTTTAAACTTTAACGTTAAATCTAATATCTTTAAACGAGCTATATATATATAGAGAGCTATAGCTATATATATATTTATCTTATTTATTATTTATTACATATGATATATAATCTTAGTCTTGAAAACGACTTAATCGATTTTCACGAATTTTGGCAAGCATGGTATTTCGGGGGCGATAAAAAGATCTAGTTCGGTTTAATATATAGGAAATAACTTTATAACTTTATTAATATCACAAAAACAAACATGTTAAATATACAGAAATGGTAGAACATACAAAAAATGGATCACAAAGTTTGAAAAAAAGATGCAATCACTCGGTTAAGGGCAGGAATCACTAATAAATATACGGCACAAGAATTTGATGTAGTGTATATGTGTGAGAATGTAAACCCCAATAGATATTCAGGGTCGACTTAAGAGCACTGTCACCTCTCAGACCAGGGAAACTGTTGCGGTCAGATTCTCTGACCATGAGCGTAGGAAAGTTACCAAACAATATATATATTATTTCATTTATTTACTTTTTACACACACACACATTTTATATACCGACATGCACATACCCAAAAATATTAGATACATATTATCATTATTATTATTCCATAAACATTTTCCTACTTCGGTCCTTCGGTACACATCTCCCTGCTAGACTAATACATAGCCTGTATTAGGGAGATGTTGTACCTAACTCCGAGTTTATTATGAACTAAAGTTTGTTATATAACTTATGTGATAGTCGTGTGTTTGTGCAAAGAATAGTGTGCGTGGGTGCATGTGAGGGTGTATGTGCGAGTGAGTACATGAGCGTGAGGATAATTTATTTTATACTTTTCAGTCTCTTCGTAGGCGAAATTATGGAGAAACGTGTAAAGTAACTTTTTACACTTATATTGAGATAAACTACGAATAGGCACATAAAAGTTAACTGTATTATAAAGGTATGGCCCCAGGTAGTAGTTAAATCTTTTGACTCTTTTGAAACAATGAGAATTTAATTCAAAAAATTCCACATATAATTCATCATGTATCATATAAAGTACCTACCTTCTAAAAATCCCCTCAATGCCACTGCACCCAAACCCTGATATAATATCCTGAGTTAAACGGAATGGTATTGTTTCCGGAGTAGGTAAAGCTTTTCCTTGATCAAACGCGATGCCTGAAATGAAAAACGAACTAAACTTTGACAACATAAATGAAATTATAATTTTATATATTATAATTATATATCAATATGTAAAACCTCTCCGTTCTTGTCCCAAGGTAAAGATTACATATTTACGAATACTTTAATCTCATTCATAAATATTTTATAGTGAATTGTTTTAAAATCTTACCAAAATCAATGTGGATAACCTCACCAGTATTCTTGTCAATTAAAATGTTATGAACATGTCTGTCACCTATACCCAGAATATATCCCACCATAGACGAAGTGGCAACGCTGAAAATTTAAAAGTTGTCAAATTATACAATATACCTTTCACTAGTGATCATTGAATGTATTTTGTGGCTTAAAAATCTCCGGGCCTAGTTCAATATAAGCAAAGGATCTTTGTTCCGAGCCGCTGTGTCAAAAATAAAATAGCCTTCATGGTACCTGACCTAGGCCTAGGAGATGGCACCTCAAGAAGGAAGTCTTAATTTATATATAGACTAGTGTACCCAGCCAACTTCGAGGGGCTAGGTTTTGCTTTAGTTTATTTAAACAATAACCTTAAATTAAAAATTTAATTAAACTCTCACAATATATTAAATGATTAATTTCTCTTCTATTCTCTTCTCGAGCGGGTGAAGATCATTCATTACCTACACCCATGTACATATCAGTAAATACAATATCATACCCATAGTAGTAGTATCATAGTAAATAAAAGCTGTATTTAACAGGAGTTCAAGCTCAAAAAGAGGAGTGATCCAAACATCACCAAACTTTACAGGATTACTCGCTATGTCAATCTGAAGATTCCCTGAAAGTTTCATTGAAATCGGTCCAGCCGTTTCGGAGCCTATATGGAACATACACACACACTTTCTCTTTTATATATATAGATAATTCTTAGTAGGTGTAACTAATTTTTTTAACATCAGGTGCGATTGTTATAAAGCACTTGCTTAGAAAGTGTAAAAAAAAATTGTTTTTCACATTTTTAATTAATATACTATCTTATGTCCTAATATAGCGTCATAAAGTCGTGTATTCCATAACAACTTCAGTTTAGTATAGCCCATAAATGTTTTATTAAAGGCACAGGCTACTAAAGAGTATTACGGCTTTGAGTAAATTTTCCTCAATCGTGTAGGTTCCCTCTAGATGTTTCCATTGGTGCCGGCAGCAGGGACCACGCTCGCGTTACTAGCGTATAATCCAAGTGCAGTTTCCAAAACTTTATATAAATTTATTATTACTTGTTGCTTATTGAATTAATGACAATACATTACCGATTACCGTTATACACTTAAATGCAGAAAAGCTTAACGCAATTTTAACGGGCAACACCAGATTTCTAGCAGAAGCGTGATGACATCATGATAATATTATAATTTTATTGTTATATTCAAATTATAGTGCACTATGCGGCCTATATAGTAATATATATTCGTCGATGAAATAAAAAATTACATTTTTCAAAATTTTAAAATTAGATTATTACTAAAAAGAACCTCCTGTTAAGAATATTTTTAAATGGATAAAATACACTTTCTTTGGACATCTAGTGAGCTTCACGTTTAATTTCTTCAAGTAATAATCGAATTTTCCGAAAATTTAGAAAAATTACATTTTCTTATTTAATCGACGATATATTACAAAGAATTATACTTTTAATACCGCTAGTTCCTATCCGAGTATATGAGCATAAAGTAATTTTCTAAGCATATCTAACAGCACCCTAATTCTTAGGTGGGGCATAAGTTTTTTTTTTATTTACTGTAGTCAAGGTAATAGAATAAAAACACCTATTTACCTCCTAGTGTAAGCCAGTCTGCGTTCGTACCACGTGATGGGATCGTGGTAGTGTTCAGTAAAGAAATTATGGAAAACCGGCTTGAACTCCGCCAGGATTTCCATAAAAATCCTCAATTTTTCTTGATTCGACTTTCTACTGTCTTGACATGACTTCAGTTTCGTTCTAGCGGCATTTGGTGTAATATCCTGAAATAACACGTATCTAATTCATGAATCTACGACTTCTATCTCGATCCGTCGGAATGGGCGACAAACCTATATGCATTATTGCCACTTTAAAGGTAATTTTCCCATTATTAATATTAGGAGTGTTGCTATAATTTCTTCCACCGCTTCTCACCGCACGAACTCTCCTTGAAGTCGAATTTAAAATTAAAAAAAACAATTTATTTAAGAGGACATAACAAATAGAAGACTCCTCTTAGACTCTAATATGATGAGACAGCATTTAATAGCTGAAGAGTCAGAGTCTGTAGAGCTGAAGAGCTGCAGCGTTAATGAATTATTTAACTCAGTCGGTTGGAAGAATGTTAGGAAAGTTGAATTCTGACCCATGCTTTACGTAATTATTGTTGGCAACATAGATTTCTTACTTTGGGCCGGTAGCGCGTGTGGGCGTCCTGCAAGTACACACCGAGTGGCGTCGTTCCACCGCACCACTCCAAAACACCGGAACGTCGAGACATAGGGGCAACCTAGAATATAATATTCCGGTATACATTACGATCTAAGTTTATTTAAGAGTAAAATAAAAGTGACTTCAAATCCAAATCGAGAACCTCATCCTTTTAAGTTAAAATGTTTTAATTTCAGCGATTTAAGATTGATAAAAATTCAAAAGAGAACTATAAATACTAGACTAAGAGAAGAAATGTTTCCTTTCCACTTTTGGACGCAACGTAGAATAGAAAATAAATTTTCATTTCGATGTGGATCTCTTTGCATTTGGATTGGAACAATGACATCTATCCTACCCGTCTACCCATAAAACATATAAAATATTTATATTTATTAGGAGCGTTGCTGGAGTTTCTTCGGCCACTTCTACTCCCAGTGCCAACCCTTCCCGAAGTGGCTAGAGCTTAGTTAACCTATAGATTCGGCCCTCTCGGGCCTTTAGGATCTTATTGCTAACGCAAATAGAGTTAATACTAAATGAAAGAGGTTCAGGCGAAGCGACCTCGCAGTTGTGCTATCTCTCATATCAGCGTAGTTCATTCAGGAAAACAGCCGGGCAGGGTACGTTATGTTTTTAGTTTCAATTGATATTTGTATTATGTACCTTGTAAGTGCGAATTAAAAGTTTGTTCTTTTTAGTGACAGGATCGTTTCCTAGCAATGTATTGACAATGTTGAACACTTGTTGCATAACAGCGTCCTGTCTGAGGTCGTCCTCGCCCTAAAACGATACGATAGAAAAAATTAACAAATAAATAAAAAATTATTTAAATTTAAATTGAATTGAATTGAATTTAAAAATAATATTAATCCCTAAATCTGTAAGTTCTATGTATAAGCGTACATGTAAGAAGTTATTATGTGACATAGAATATAACATAAAGTGTCGTCCTTTACCTTTATTAATAAGTAGTGTACCACGCCATCAGAAGTGCGACAAACTACTTTCTTCGGATAATTTATACCTCCGACCAATTTAAAGATCGCGTTAAAAGACGATATACCTAGAAGTAAAAATAATATGAACACAATAAAGCCCACTAATATGTCACTGGATTTTTATTTATATTTATTTAAAGACATAGACATTTATTTATTGGCATCACAATACAAAAACACATCACAGACAGAATATAACACACAAAAAAAAGAATGAAAAATAGACAAAACACAGTTAAAGTTACACGGACAAATAATACAAAACATATGATGCCAATATCGGACACCGTCTCAGCATATGCTGTCGCAAGGATGCGACAGCGCTGATTTTCAGCGGTGCCCGGGACTACCTAAAGACGTGCGCGCGCAATACTACTTTTATATGGAATTTATACAGACAATAAGAGTATAATAAATATGATACATAAATAAAACAGTTATGAGATTAAAATATATTTTATACAATAAAATAATAGATGAAAAAATTTCATAAATAAATATATTATTGAGTCAAAAATAAACTAAAATAAATAATATGATAATTAAACGTATAAAGTTTAAATTATATAATTAATTAAAGCAAGCCAGCTTTAGATTATCTATTCAATTAAGAGATTTTTTATTTCAATAGCGCTACGAAACATCTCTAGTAATGCATCTTTGTTCCATTGTGTGGGTGTGTGTGTGTTTATGATGATTTAGGAAGAAAAGATTTCTTAGTGCGTGACCAAAGATCTAGAAAGTTGAGTAAATAATAAATTTCACTTTAAAAAGCGTTATAAATAACCAGAACGAGGGACTAGGGTATACGACATAGCCCAACAAATTAGCAAATTAAAGTAGCAATAGGCCATAGCAGCCGTAGAACTAATAACCGGCCAAGTTCTCGAGTGGTGACCGTAGAGAAGCAAATGCGAAGACATCCTAAGACTAGGTGGAGCAACGACCTTCGCAAAACGACTGGCATTAGCTGGATAAGAGTGGCCGAAGATCGTGCTCAGTGGCACGCTTTTGGAGAGGCCTATGTCCAGCAGTGCACTGTTGCAGGCTGATAATGGTGATGATGATAAATGTCAGTTAAAAAGAAAATAACTCACTGGGCAATGATGAATAATCTCCGTTCTTCTTGATTGGTAATGTGACGGTCGGAATAGGAATGGCGTCCAATTTTCGTAGTTTACAAAGTGGCTCAGCTTCAGGTATCTGCTGAGACTGCGCGTTACTCTTGGGCTTGAAGTAGGCAAAGCTAATGAAAGCTAAAACACAATTAACAAAACAGTATTAAGAAAAAAATAATAAACACGCAGCAAGGTTGAGTTGATGTGTGTACATATATATATATATATATATATACAATGAAAATCGTGACTGTATACTAGCGTACCCAGCCCGCTTAACAAGCCTAGATTTTGCTTTATTTTATTTAAACAATAAACTTCATCATATTCAACATCATTAAATATTTTATTTAACTCTCACAAAATATTAAGTTATTCATTGCTCTCCGTATTCAATTTCATCTATTTTCTTCTCGAACGAGTGAAGATAATTACCTACACCCATGTAGATATCAGTTAATACAATATCATTCCTATTATTAATACAAAAACATATCGGGCTCAAGTTAATGTCAGAAATAAAAGTACGACTTATGGCTTGTTTGACAGTTCAAAAGAGGAGTGCTCCGATCGTCACGAAACAGAATTTTTACAGAATTACTCGCCAGGTCAATCTGAAGATACCCTGAAAGTTTCATTGAAATCGGTCCTGCCGTTTCAGAGCCTATATGGAACATACCCACACATTCTTTTTTATATATATTGATACATGTTATCCTAGAAGTATTACCGTCACAGAGAATTTCCATTTGTGCTATGATAGGAGCTAAGTCTTGGCGCTGCGACAGCTCACGTACGAGTGCGCTCGCGGCGGACACCCGCGGCTCCGGGATAGAAGCGTCCGAATTGCAACTGTCGCCCTTGCTCGCGTTCAGTATACTGTTATCCTTGTCAGAGTTCTTTAAGTTGAACAGTATGGGTAGCGTGTGGTGAGGATGCTCTATCGCACATGTAGCTGAAATTATAAAAATAAATAAATACAATTATATTTATGACTTTACATAGTAACCGTACAAGCCAAGGTTACCCTTCACCAGGGGGACCCTTTTTTAACGTGGGAGGAAATTCGTTTACTTATACGCACCCAGGGTAGCGGGTGCGTTACGTCGGGCTCGGCCTACAAGAGGCCCCTACCGACTGAAACCTTCCACGGTGAGCTGCCCTCCGCCATGATAGGACGAGATGGGATCGCGTTAGAATTTCATCATCTCGGCCCGGCGGCTGGTCCAGTTAGGAAAACCGGGCCTCCGGCACCCATGGAGCCGTGCCGATGCAAACTGGTGGGACTTCCCCAACTCCCTGCCAGCGGTCCCACTAAGGAGGTTGGAGGAGGCAGGCGGGCCTTCTCCTTAATCCTCTTACTCTGCGCCAAAGCGGGTTTGATAAAAGGTTTTCTCCCATGCCCGCTCCGAGGGGTTGAGTTACTACAATAGACGTTAAGCTCTAAGAGCCAGGCAACCTCACAACTTCAAATCAAATCAGCGACGGAATAACCGCTTCAACGCTCAGAGCCTTTTTTATTTTGGGAATAACATAATTAATATAAATAATATTATGTTCTGACGCCTATATTTTCTTTCCTCCACATTCGCGATTGTTGTCAGTAACAGAGCCAGGTGTACTTACGTATGGATTATAATAGACCCACCAATATCTCAATCAACAAACATTCTTCTATTTTATTGATCTTCTACTTGATTTTTAGGAGTTCTCTGGTATTTCTACGGAACCCAAGATCCTTTACCAAAAAAAATGGGACATAATTTGAAGTAACTCTTTCAAATAAAAAAAATAATAAATTACCATATATACTTATCAAGCCTAAACGCGTGTACAAATATTAAGCTCAATTTTTTAAATCTCCATTTAGTTTTATTTACAAACACTATTGAATATCACATCAATTAAACTTACCTAAAATTTCCTTGAGGTACTTTGCAAAATCACAGATTTCTGTAGTGAGCCGTGGCGCCAGCTGTGGTAGGACAGATATAAATTTCCAAGAAGGTATCGACTGTAATAACTCTTGTATGGTTGAATTTGAACCATCTTCAAACTCAAAGTCCGGGTTATCAAACCAAAGGGATATCACACGAAATATCGATAGATTGTTAATTTCACAATGTCTCAAAGAGAGCATGTAATATCTGAAAATAAATGGTACAAATTAATAAATGCCCACTTCCCAACGATAATTAAAGTTAAAAGTTAAAGTTACAGCCTTTTCTACATATATAATATATATGTCCCACTGTTGGGCGCAGGCCTTCTCTGTAAAGAGAATATAAGGGCATAGTCCGCCACGCGGCCCTAGTGCGAGTTGACAAACTTCACATGCCTTAGAAAAATTTTCTAAGACATGTAGGTTTCCTTACGATGTATTCCTTCACCGCCGAGCGCGTGGTAAATCCCCGGCACCGGGAATCGAACGCGGGATACGAGCTTACTATGCAACTTGAGCCAACCACCCAGACACTGAGCTACCACGACAATTAATCATAATTCAATAGAAAGATGCGTCGAAGAACATTACAACGATCCTTTACAAATTACCTAAGAGCGATTTAACACAACTAGAAAAGTTAATTAAACATTATCAAATTATCTATTCAATGGTAAATTAGTTACGATTTTATCTTCCGATAAAAGCAACCGACCGAAACGTAGTTGGCTCTCTCGGGCGCCCTCAGGCTCTTTTGCCGTGTGCCCAATAGGCAATTGAGGCTAGGCAACCTACAAGAGCTATGCCACTTTTCATATCTGATGAAGCTTTTGCGGTCAGCTTCCCTTATGTTAATGAATAAGTGTTAAACAGTTAATATAATTGTTGAAATTTAAATTCTAATCGTTCTTATTCTTATAGTTTACCTCAACGCTAAATTTAAAAAACTCTCTTTTTCTGCCCGCGTATTGGAAACTTCAGCTTCGTCCAATTGCATGAAGCGATCGTTCGTCAATAAAGCTTTTCTTTCGTCCCTGTAATTTATCATTAATTAGTCAATAAGTAAAATTTCAGCATTAAAATTTCCAACTATGTTCTAAATCTTATTTCGATACTGACTTTGTCAAAGACGTTTGTGACACTTTAAGCGATGCCGCAGTTCCCTTCATATTCCTAATGCATTTCACTTTGTTTTCAAAGACAGTTGAATTCATATAAGACACAATCTGAAATACGAAAAGATTTTAGACCAATGTCAAACTATTATATACATCATAATAAAAACCACAAAATTAGATTGAGTATATACAAAATTGTTAAACCTGTTTGTATTCAGAATCTGCAAATCTTGCAATGTCGTGGTACACTTTGAATCTGGTCTCTGCGTGATCTCTTTTATTTAGGAATTCCAGACTCTTCTCTAAATATTTATTTATAATATCCCTTGCGTTTTCGCGCTTGCATTCAGCCATCCATAGTCCGTATTGTCTTTAAAAAAATACAAACGTCTTTTAAAACTATAAAGTTGAAAAAAATACATTTATAATACATATTTCAATAATTATATATAACAACTTCTATATAACCGTAAACATATAAACATATATTATGTGCCTGTTATGTATAATATGATTTTCTCTCTCATTCAGGGTTAACTGGCCTTAGTGAACCTTGGTTTAAAGTGTCACAGTAAGTGCAAATAAAACATGTACATATACACATAAATAATAACAGTGACATATTTTTATAAGATTTTTAAAAAAATGTCGTTTTCATGTTATAAATGGCATGCCAGAGATAGATACATAAAAAAATGTTTGAGAAAAGAAAGCTTTGCATGAGAAGAACTCGCTTCAGTAGAATAAATGTTCTTCGTCGTCGTTTCCTCGTTCAACCTCTATGTCCGAACTACGCTCATTTCCTCTCGACTCCAGTCACAACATTCTCTTTCAAGCCATACTTTTCACTAATTATTTCTTTCGTATACTAGTAATAGATATTAAAGTTGATGACAAACCTATAACACATTGCAGTCAATATGACGTCAGACGAGCGATCACTCATGACGCTGTGCAATGAGGCAACGGCTATATCTTTCTGTCCCTTTGCCCATGCAATTTGACTTTCTACTAAAGCAACTTTTTCCGTTGCCTGCATCTTCTTTACAGATTCTAAGAGACGTTGAGACATTTGCACCCTCTGATTAGATAGCCCCATCTCTGTGAAGAACAAATTTATTCACCAATCGTACTTAAGGATTTTTATAAATAACTAACGACCTGCCCAGACAAAAAGATACTACAATATAGATATATATATACTAAATTACTACACAGGATAACGTGGTGGGCTTTATTGAAGATTTCCTGGAAATTTTCATCAAAATCAGTCCAGCCGTTTTCGTACATACATGTATACTAGGGATGTTCATGCAAAAAATATATAGTTATATTTTTGGTTATAATATATCGTTATGTTGTAACAATACTATGTGATATATTGTTTAAATATATCGATATTATCAATACATCTCATCGTTCATTTTTTTTAAGTTGCCGAACAAAAAAATTAAAAATTTATACAACTAATACTGCCATCGCGGAGAGTGGGAGTGTAGTAACGTATTAAATACGATATTTGGTCATCGGATGGAATATATCGATATAAATATCGATATTAGGTGATTCAGTAATATCGAATTGAAACGATATATCGACATTTTATGTAATATCGATATATATCGTGTACTCCTAATGCATACATCACCTTTTAATTAAATAGAAAAATATTGCATACCGACATAGCGCAACTGTAGATCAATAACTTGAGTAGACAAATGTGCATAGTGCTTAGCAGCATGTTCCAGGATGAGACTGCGCTGTGACAACATCGTTTCAAGATGTCGAAAATCTTTGAAAGATGGCAATTTCTCCACTTGCCAACTGCCGAGCAGTTCCGTTAGGTTCGTGCGCTCACACCGCACAGAGCAGTAGTCCCGTATATCGCGCAACAAATGCAAGTTGGCGACTACTTTGTAAACACTTTGACAGTTCTCCATGTTGAGGATAAGGCACAATTTCGAAGTAGCCAGCTGCGCTCTGCTAAGCGACAGACTAAGTCTAGTCTCTAAGCACGGATTGGGATCCGAGTTCAAACTTTCTTTCAAACAAGCGTATCTAAATGATTTTATAACAATGTCGGGATTCCAAAACGTTCGATTTGCCGTTGTGTCTAATTCTTTGGTGTCCACTATTTCGCTCCAATCCCCTGCGAATAAGAAAAACAAGGTATTAAATTAATTATTTTTCTTTCAATTTTATTACTTATCGATGAAGTTGATACAATAATGAGTTAAATTAGATATTCAAAAAAATCATCTGTTCTGTGAACTTGTAATCTAACTGATACATCTGCAGAATGCTATTGCGCTTAGAGTGACGGCCAAGCGTGGCTTACCTCTCGAAGGTCCTTACGCTAATTTCCTAATAGAGGTCCAGGTTAGAGTTATTATGACCCTCTTCATAAATCGTAGTCGGTGAAATTGTAACCGTAAAAATTGGACTTAAAAATGCTGTGAACTTTCAAAAGTTACTAAGTTCTGGCGCCTATATTCTCTTTCTTACTTACTCTCCTTACTCTTACTTACCTGGTTTTGGTTACTTAACAATATTTCAATCAACAAATATAATTTCACACGACTTTTACGAGTTCCTTGGTATATCTACGTAACCCAAGATTCCGTGACAACAGAATCCATATGACACCACACACCACACCTAATTGAAACCAAATCCTTCAAACAAAAACAAATTAAAAGCGTCAATAGTCTAATGGTTTAGGGTACGATCTGCGAATCGTAAAGTCATAGGTTAAAATCCACGATACGACTATTGACGTGAACTACCTCCTAGCACAAGTATAAGCTTAGTTGGAATGGTTAACAAGAAAGTAATATTTCTGAAAAAAAATTTATCGCTAGCTTTCTTTTTTTAAAAAAAATTACGGCGATATGAGCACAAATATTTAAAAAATCCGACGAATTGAGAACTTCCTAGAAGATGGTTGTAAAAGCAAAAATAATAATACTTACCAAGATATGCTAAGCAATCGTACTTAACATCGTTAAGCTCCTCATTTTCGGGGAAAGATTTAATGTATTGTAAGGCTAAGTGATGCATGCCTGATTTATGCAGCGATGTGACAACACCGTGCTGCAAGCGACTATCTGTTTGGTTCCCATTCGATAGTAAGATATCATGGAGTAATAAAGAGTCAGCGTATTGGCCTGTATGTAACAGATGCCTGCGTCTCTCTTCCTCGCTAGACAAGTGCGCGGTGCCGCAGCCGTCTATGGCCTCTAGTTCTCCTATTGATACGAAACACTGTAATAAAACATGAAACATAAAAGCTAAAAAGCTAATAACAACGCGTAGTAGACAGAAATTTTGACAAGGACAATTATTTAGCAAGCTATGTGTTTCGTACTTAAGCATTTTAAAGAAACCATTCTTACATTTCGAAGAATCCTTTGTATCCTTTCACCGTTGTCAAGGTTAGCGGTTGCCTCAGGAGACGAAGGAGGCACGCCGTCGTTTGCCGCCGCTGCCCAAAGCTCGGCATAATAAATAGCGGCCAGGTTTTTGTCAGCAAGCGTTGCCGCCCATGCCAACTTCTCGTAATCCAACTTCATAAACTTCAATATATCGTGTGTTCGGTACTTCCTGTCGAATACATTTCCATAATATAGCAGAGTGGTTGGGTTGACCGCTTACAAATCCAGGAACCCCGGACCAAGAAGTCTCGCTCAGCGGGTGCCAGACCACTGCTGGCGTGACTTCTAAACAAAATAGAACTGTCAGGTCAACTTTTCTCCACACCTTCGATAGGACGCTCCTAGAGTTTCTTCGGCCACTTCTTCTCCCAGCGCCAACGCTTCCCGAAGTGGCTGAAGTGAAATTTACGATTATCGTGCCAGTGGCACGCCATGTGATGTGAACCATCACCTAGGGCAGGCTTAAACTTAGTTGGAATGATATAATGGTAACAAAAGTTAACATTAGTAAAAAAAAAATTATATATAAACATATTAGTTACCGTACTCTTATATGCGCTCTTTGCAAGCGTATTGCGTTAACCAGGTCCAGTGAATAGTGCACTATCATCTTTTGATTAGCACTCAAAATATTTGATACTTTGGAAACAGTGCTACCATCGCTCTTTATAGCGTCATCATTGTAACTTATATTCCAGATATAATTAAAAACTTGATTAACGTGTTTGCCAATCATTTGTATTGTCTCTTCATTCGCATGCTCTAGTATTAATCCCATTAGCGACGGTAAAATTATTGGGCAAATGCTGGGCTGCAATAGTAAATTTTGATTTTATAGCTAAGCAGTTCTGTGTTTATAACTTCCTGAAGGATTTTGTTGCATAAATATACTCAAATTAAATTACCTTTAAGTTACATATAGAACGAAGGGAACATAGATAATTAGATGGCGAAGCTATTATGTCCAAGAGGTCGATTGTGATCCGGGTGATCCATTGGAAATGATATTCATTGCACGTGGGAATCCACGACGATAATTCACTTCGTACCTTAAATTTTGCAATTGATTCGCATGTCTGTGATGTAAGGCACTTTAACATTTGCTTCTGAATAACCCCCAACGCCGAAACTAGAGACAGATTATTTTATATATTTAAAAATATAGAATTAATAATATTCACGCTTGAGACCTTTAGCCAAAGGCTACTTTTTCCATTCCATACATTTTTATTTATATAAAAAATTAATAATCAATAACGTTATAATAATAATAACGTTTATTTACGGGAAATATGGTAACTGACATGATGAATAGTTTTTAGTTAGGCACTAGCATATTTCGCCTATAATGCAAATATAATACAGTAACACACGCACGCACATACACACACACACATATACTCACATATACACACAAATACATTTAAAAATAGATTTTATTTTCATCTTTATTTATATTTTGTTACTCACTTTTTTATATATTTTTTCCTTTCTTAATGTTTAAGATTACAAAAATGACGGGGGAAGACATTAGCTCCTGAGATACAGCTTACGCTAGTTCGGGAGTTAAGGGACTCACCTTAATATGTATTCAACTTTTTTTGATGCAAATAAACTATATTATTATTATTATATTATAATGAGTTTAATCTAATTAAATAATCCCTTTTACAAATTTAACACTTAAAAATCACTTCACGTACTAATGTCACTTTACGGTTTAAAAGTGTAAAATTCTTTGAGAGAATGAAAACTGTTATGAATTAGCCACTGTTTGAGTATCTTCTGAAATCGCTGCAATGGTAATTCTCTCATTACCCTTGGTATTTTGTTATATAATTTTAAACTCATAGTGTGGCAGTCTTTTGATAAAAAGTAGTTTTCTATCTAGGTAGTGTTAACTTTGTTAAATCTCTGTGTAAGTATTTTGATTTATGTCTGTTATCTACATATTCTTTAACGTTGGAACTTACCGTGACTAATTGGTAGTATTCCTGGTGATTCGCCATCACTAAATGTCATAATATTATGTAACGCTTTTGTGACTTTGTGACTTACGATCGGATTTTCATCAAAAATAATATCCATCAGTGTCGTTAACACAGTCATCTTGAAATGGTCTTTGGGTTTCATGTTGAAAAAAAGGGATGTGTCTTTTGGAGCCACAGTTACCAACGTTTTAAGATCATATGTTCCAACTTCCGCCAGACAATTGCTAGCTTCAAGTACCATCTAAGAGAACAAAGAATTAAATCAAATTAACTTAAAGAAATGCTTAAATCTAATAAAAGAAGTATAACAACCTTAAAATCAGTTGAATCCCTTAGAATGTTACATAATGCTACAGTGACCTTATGTATTACGCTTTTTTCACAATCTTCAGAGAATCCTTTGTCACCTAGATTATTAATTGTCGTGCATAAAAATTTCTTATGCGCACAAAGAAATTTTCTCATACTGGATAACATAGTACCACTGTAATAATAAATTGTTAATGTTATAATAATTCGTTAATGTTATTTTTTTTTAAAGAAAGCTAGCAATATTTCTTTTTTTTTCAGAAATATTACTAACAATCTTGTTAACCATTCCAACTAAGTTTAAGCTTGTGCTAGGATATGGTTCACGGCAATAGTCGAATGGTGGATTCGAACCCACGACCTTACGATTCGCAAACCATTAGGCTATTGACGCTTCAATAATAATGTTATATTAATAGAAGCGTTAATAGCCAAGTCTTATGGTACGATTTGCGAATCGTAAGGTCGTAGATTCGAATTCACCATTCGACTATTCGAGGTGAACCATCTTCTAGCACAAGCATAAGCTTAGTTGGACTGGTTAACACGATTGTCAGCCCTGTAGTTCTGGGCTCTCAAGAATAAGACTACGGTATCCCCTGCCTGTCGTAGAAGGCGACTAAAAGGGGCCTCGGGTTCACTGGGCGACAAGGGTGGGGGCCTGAGTCGTCCACCAAAGTGGACCCGGGAAGAAGGCGACATCGGCTGGCCCGTGTCGCCTTGCGCTGTGAGGGCACAGGGGGGGAGGGAGTAACCTCCCCCCCCGGGACGTGCTCTCCTTGAGCACCGTGCAGAGGGGCTCCGGTGCGTTCCACTGGAGATCCCGGAGCCCCTCGTCATGCACCGAGGAAAGGGCCACCGGGGAGGTTTTAGTGGGTAAAAACCCCACATAACCGCCGCCTTCCCCCCAGAAGGCGGGGTATCTTCTTGAAGATTTCCTCCCGTGAACAAAAAAAAAAAAAAAAAAAAAAAAAGTTAACACGATTGTTAGTAATATTACTAAAAAAAAATTCCAACCTTAACATTTCAATTATTAAAAATACCAATGCTACCTACGTACCTCGCGTATAATAAATTGCTTTCGTATTTGCGCAGTTTTTCTATAAACTTAATCTCTGTGAAGCACGCTTCCGTGCCAACTTCAGTCATAACGTTATGCAAAGCTTCCAAATCCTTATCAAAACTCTTAAAATTCGTCACCACGTAGTTCAGAACTACACCACATTCGGTGCTGTAATCTTTTCTCAGCATCAGTATCGATAGAATTTCGGCGAGCGTTTCTTTGCATAGAACTTTTTCTTTGTGTGCACAAAACCGTTTCAGGATTATAAGAAGTGCTTTACAGAAAACGTCCAACTCTTCTTTCTTCTTATTCTTCTTTAATACATTAATCATACTGACACATGCAAAATTAAATATAATTGCGTCCGATGGGAATCCCATGGGAATATTTTCGATGAAAGTCAAAAACGTGTGTAATGATATGACCATAAAATGGAAGATTTTTTCAGATAGAACTTTGTCCCACAATGCGAATATAATGTCCAACATGCCGAGCGGTTGATTTTCGCAAAAATATTCCATAAGGTTTCCGTCAATGAGCTCCTACAAAAATACATAGAACTAAGTACCCCTGGGAAGTAAAAAAATGGAAATCCATAAGAATTAATGAACTACCCTCAGATTTAAGGAATTGTATAACTAACAAAAACATTAATAGTATATTAAAAAGTTATTTAGGAACGTAAAACGGACGCTTTGGACCTAGTGACAAACCATTGCGGTTTATATAGCGTTATATGTATATTCCTTTACTGTAAAATTTTATTTGAAATAAATTAAAAAAAGAACTGCTCATGCTGGTTTGATTTTCGATTAAAAGTGTATACTAATGCTGACTAACAATGTAGATCAAAGAAATGATGATAAAAATATATTTTTCAAACTATAAACACTTTTTATCGCTTGACAATAAAATAAATTTGCTACATTTTTGATTGATTGATGATTGTATTATTGAGATTGCGTTATTCCAAAATGGTCAATAAAAAAATATGTAACGACTTACTCCAAAGTATTTAAAAATTCCACAAAAAACTTCTTTAGGATAACTGTACGAGTCAACATTATGTGGTACATCCACACCAAAAATGTTTTTAGCGTCTGTGTAGTCCCTGAGGTGCACAGCTGTAAGCAACACGAGCTGGTCTATATTTTCAACAAATAACTTGGTCCACTTTTCACTTTCAAGTGTTTCTCTCATCTTATGAATGATTCTGGACGCCACATCTATGGACTCTTTGCAATTGAGTACTTTATTAATATTCAAACCGAATTTATCGACGACAACGTACGGCAGACACAGTATTGTGATGTTTGCAAAGCATTCCTAAGGAAATTTAAGAGTATAATGTAATTCAGAAATAAAATAATTTGATTTGCGATTATAAAGCAATTTACCTCCAAAATGTTTTCCTCAGTCATGTTTTCATTAAATTTTTGAAGCACAGCACTGGTTTGAAAGTTGCCGTGTTGACGCCACAGTATGTCGGCGGAGAGCATCCACTTCATGTATTTTTTTGAAATCAAATCGGCGCTCCCATACCCAAACAAATATAACGGCAAATCTACAAAAGAATATTTCTTCTCCGACCAACATTGCAATATGAGCAGAATATACTTATCAAGATATATGTCGCAGCTCGTTTGCGTCACTTTTTTTATGATGACGTTTAATATTTTTTTTACAAAATCCTTGTCCAACGACCGCTCTATCTGGAGAATCATAATTTCTAATACTATACGGTGTATTCTTGACGGGTTATTGAGCGCCAAAACATAATAAGTATGGAATAACGTCGCAGTTCGATTATTTAATTCGTCCTTTAAAATTGTTGGTCTATCGTTGGTCACCTACAAGTAAACTTTATTTTAACATTTGAGCCCTTCTATAGTATAGCAGTGATATCATAGTGGCTAGACGCTTCGAGTCACGATTTAATGAATCCGACTTTATTAAAAGGCTATATAGATACTGTTAGCTGGAAACACATGGCAGCGATTGTTATACCTAATAAATACTTGTAATGATATCTTAGTGATTTACCTTAACCTTATTGTAACATCAATTCATAATTAATAATTTAACTTTATTAGTTCGTAATCAGCCTTCTAATTAATTTTGTATAAAGATTGTGAGAACGCGCAGTTGTGCCGGTATTCGTTAAAGTTATTATTTGTACAACGTTACGCTGTCTGAATAAAGCAAGTGTATTAGTTATGTGACTATTTTATTCCACAAGACCTACGAGTTATTACAATACATATTAACGAAATATACTTACGGCAACTGTAAACAAATCTTTTAGATTCAATAAACAAGACAGTAAATCTTCTTCACAGAACGCTTCCGATATTTCTTTCATCAAGTAACTGCAGTACAGGCGCAAGGTATAAATATTTCCCTTTATCTTGTCTATCAGGACATCTTTAAATGTGAGCTCAATGGGATTGGTTCCTTTGTAGTTAAGTACAGTGATTTTGGCTACGCATCGATATGCTATTGCGGCAACATCAGGTGGATAATACATGTTTTCGCACCTATGCAGGTAGCTCTTAATCATGATCAAGCAGTTACGACGTAAATTATCGCTATGCAGCCACACCTTATCAATTATTTTTAACAATGTTCGAAGTATGCCAGCCGTTGCTTTGGCGTTTCGAAACAGGTCCTTACACATTGACTGCATTAGCGCAAATGTCAATTCTGAAAAAAATACCATAGAGTAACATCTGCCTGCGTGTTTAACGAATAAGCGGATAATAAAAATTTAATTTCACCTATAGGAGCGTCGTCAATATCAGATTGATTCAATAATCCTATGCATTTTAATGCTGATTCTATATCCAATTGGAAGGAGAAATTAAACAACTTTGGATTGAGAATGAGTTCAAGAAGTTCATCTCTATAGTTATCTTTCTTTTTACAATACGCTGCTATAAAGAAGATGCAATTATGCTTTAACATATTGTAACTCATATCTGTGTCGTTCTCGTCGTCATCTGTGGCAATATCGCCGTTTAAAATAGCGTTCATGGAATGGAAGAACTCGCTATCAGCACAACGTAGTTCATTGTTCAATCGTATATCATATTCTTCAAGTAATATAGATTGTAAACATTGAAGCAGCATATTCTTCTCGCGAATTTGTTCGTCACTTCTCAATCTGTGTTGCGATGCTGTGTACATATTTTTGAGAACACTTCTGAATGTGCGATATAACTGTGTGGACTTGACTGCGGGAAAATTATATTTAAATGAAATGTCTAAATAACTTAAGATGATCCGTAGTATTTTCAAACATTCCGTAAGTTCAAAGTCTTTACTCTTCGGATCCACAATGTATTCTAACAGTCTTTCTTGTAAATATTCAAGTATGAGCGGATTTATTTCATCATTTATCTCCAAGCCTTGCGTAACAACGCCATAACTCGGTTCATGTTTCGGTATTTCAAATTCAAAGTCACTGTATAAAATACTTTTATCGACACTTTTAAATAAAACATTGTATAGATCGTCATTTTCTAAATTTTCTGAAACTTTAGAATCTTGAATGAAGTTCTCATTTAATAACAATGTTAAGAATAATTCTTTAACAATCGCCACATTCACATGTGTAATCCGACCGTCGATGAACCAATTAAAACATTTCGTACGACCGAAGTTATAGCAACACTTGCTATAAAACTTCTTAAACAACATGGTCAAAGTTTGAACGGTGCTGTCATTTACTGGCATTCCTTTCTCAAAATAGAAGACCAACAACGGTTTAATATCGTCATATAGTAAAAAGTTTAATGATAGAATTGTTTGAAGTGTACGATGTATCGCTTTTTGAGCTACGGTGGTACTCGTAGAATTTCTGAAACAATAATATATATATATATATACATATACGGGGCAGGACGAACATGAAGACAGACGATATTACTAATGAACCTTTGATGATGGGAAAAACATTCCTAATTTTTAAAAATTTATTTTTAAAAAGTTTTATTAGCATTATTTACGCTTGACACACAGCTACCACGACTCTCGTAATGTATATATGCATGTATTTATAATTTTCTTTTTTTTCTTCAGCGTTTTTCACCCGTTATTAAATCTCTACACAACCATAAACCTTTTCGCATTGAGTCCGCCTTTTTGTTCTATTTTAACAATAAGGAAATAAATGTATTATGATGACAGGTTTTTACTATTTAGTTTGTGTCTAGTGGCCAACATGAATAAAACTATTTGTTGCAACTTAAAACGTGGCGAACGGAAACCATCGTACAAATAGCATGTTGTACGTATACAGTTTTGTACTTACTTACTTTTTAAGAGATCTGTACTATTTTATATTTCAAAATGACGTGCACAGCGCTGTGTGATTTTAAATTTAAACCCCAGATTTATTTATGGACAGGGTAGATCATTTACTATGTATCTATACTATAATATTTTTAAAGAATGTTTGAATTGATTTAAATCGAAATGTGTTGTATTTTTATGGAGCTTATTTAAATGAAACTTATTTAAAAAAATATAATTGCATATAATACCAGACGTGCCATAGAAAAAATAAATTAAATTAAATTTTCATTGGCCCGGCTATCCCCGAGTCCCGAATACTTCATTATGTTTCGATTCTCAAAGCTGCAACTAAAAAGTTGCCAGTTGAAAAATATAATCTGAGCTACATCGATAGCATTGTACAAAGTATCCCCGAAAACTTACCTTACGCATGAATTCCACAAAGATGAAATAAGGTCTTTGCAATAATTTGAACTGCCTTCTTCCAACGTCACTACACTTGTCAAAGTTAAGTTTGCCAAACATTCGAAGACAGGCCAAATTTCATTGACATTGTTGGTGTTGACAAATTCTTCTAAAATCTGGACTAGGTTTTCGTAATCATGAATGCATATGGAATCTCCAAAATGTTTCACATACATCTGTATAACACCTATCCTGTATGAAAACATGAACATATTTCATTTGTAAAAATAAAATAGGAGGACAAAGATAGCAATCGGTATCCGCTTTTCTTCGAGCTTATTAGGTCTTGTATATGAATTATAGCGAGTGATTACATATGTGAAGAAACCGTAAATCGAAAACTCTTTGGTACAATACTGTTGGTATTGGAACATAAAACCATCATTGTTGATGATGATTGCAAGTTGAATGTTATCCATCTAGGCTTTCTTTTTTTCAAGTTTCACACACACATACCGAACACGTGTTATACTTATAGAACACTCGGTATAAATGGCGATTGGCTCACCACCTATCACCTGAAACTAAAGAAACTTTCAAAGGTTGCCTGGAAGTGATTGCTCATAGCGATAAGACAGCCCTTTCCCAAATTTACACTATACATTTAGTTTTACTCAACGGAATGTATTAATATTTATAGATAAATACCATGGTATATGATTTTGCTGGAACTCTTGTAATAAATCATGAAAGTTTTTGCTTTTATTCATTGTTACTCTTTGTTTCTTTATTGGCCTTTTAACATGAGAGATTGGTTCAACACCTGCAGCTAACATTTGGAAGGTCTGCAATAAGTAAACAATAATAAATTAAACATAGGAAGAAATCAATATATGAAATATGTCTATCAATATAATCTATATATAATCAATATATAAACATGTACTCACCAAATAATAAGTAAATGCGGAAACATGGTAGAAATGTGGGCAGGTTGATATTGTA
Source organism: Meandrusa payeni (assembly GCA_029286785.1). Lineage (NCBI taxonomy): Eukaryota > Metazoa > Arthropoda > Insecta > Lepidoptera > Papilionidae > Meandrusa > Meandrusa payeni. The sequence continues at coordinate 8,812,603 of JAGSMX010000012.1, read as the reverse complement.
TTGTTTGTCTGTCTGTGAGTTTTTTGTGTGTAACTTGTTTCAATGCAAACTAAATCAATGATGCCTTGAAAGCATTTCCGCCAGATATTCCAGTCATGCGCTAGAGCAGACTCTTCATTCTGTATCCGTCCTAATGGATGGTGAATTGTTATTGACATGCAAATTAATTTGAAGAGCTGCGACTGAAACACACAATTTTTAATTCATTTATAACAAATGGTTCAGCAATTTAGCATAATATATATCGCGAAAAATGTAATCATCAATGATACTATAATATATTTCTCACCTTCTTTTTTGCGTCCAAATTTTGTTCATAGAATTCAAATATTAAAGGTAAATTCTTTTCAATGAACTCACACACACTTAACCGACATTCTAAATAAAGCTGTAAAAAAAGTTACAAGTATTATTATAAAAGATATAACTGATTGTTATCCCGAAGGCTTGTTCATCAGAATGGTAGGTGCTCCAAGTTCTTAAAGCTCTCACATGTCAGCTTCAATCTCAATTATTAGTAATATGTGTTTATCCTTGGCTGAATAAGAGTCGAGATATGAGTATCCGGAACATGGACCGGAAACCAATTAACATGATGAAACTATGAAACATATTATATTTATAGTTATCAAAATATATAGGTATGTTTTATAGATCATTAATCTCTTTGAATAAGGTTGCACCGATTTCAAAGATATATTTGAGAACTCCTATAAATCGTATTAATAGTAGAAATGTGACTGTTAATTGACATTGGTATGTTAATGACACTCGAAGACTACCTAGTCTATTATCATAAACACTCTTAAATGACATGAGAAAAAAATGGAGATAATTTCGGCGCCAGAACCTCATAGCACAATTATAATAATTGGAAGTGAAAGGGCGTCTTCGTTTTTAATTTGAGACTAACATTAGGACTTTTAAATTTACTTTCATTTTAACATTATAATTTGATGTTATATTTTGTTTTTCGTCGTAAAAATAAATTTTTATAATTAATTATACTATGTACATAATCATTTAAAAAAGAATAATAATTACCATGTCTAATATCTGCATTGTGATATCTATTATTACTTCAAGTATCTTCTTGTTACGATTAACTTTATGAAAATATTCAGTTATGTCAGATAAAGAATTTCTAAGTGAAAATGAAAACTGACAATTTTCCCTAGCATTTTTTATCACAAGCCATAGAAGCTTTAACTTTATAAAATCATCCAAAACAGAAACGTTTGATAGACATCCTGTCACACATATGTCTAGTAAATCTGGAAAGTAACATTGTAAGTCATTATTTGAGCTTTAATAACAAAATAAAAATAATAAAATGTATGCACATGCTTGACCTAAGATTTGAGATCAATAGAAAAAAATAAACATTTTGTATGCAATCATCACATACAGGTTTCAGTTCATAGCACATTTGACATCTCCCACATCGGCATTTTACCCTACCTAAGCTTGTCCTTCTCTTTTTTTTTCTCCACAGCACACTTTTCTCTTAGATGGTTGTAGCACTAGGCAATTGCAAGAGACACTGAATGGCTGTAGTTAGTTTAAATACTATATATTAGCACTCACTAAGTGTAATTGCTGAAATTCATTAGTACTAACAGGCTGAATGCATCAAGGATTATGTATATGCATTAAAAAAATCACCGCATAAAATACTGTTAAACTAAGTTGCAAAAATGAGACATGTATACCTTCCCAAATACTTGGTGTTATATGGCTAACATAGTGTTCAATAGGTAGTACATATTTGTACAACAGACTTAGATAGGCATCCCCAATTACATTTGTTAGCCATTTGTTCCTTAACACAAATAAAGTTGCTTCCATAATTTTGTCACATTTTATGTATGCTCTTCCTAGAAAAATAATTAAATTTAGAAATTAATGCTGTTAAGTTTTTAAGTTACTCTTAAAATGGATTACTTTATTTACCTGTGTTTGATCCAGCAAGACATAAATGAAGGATACTTGTACATAGTGGATATGTAATGTTATGGAATGTTTTGGAAGATTCAGACTTTTCCGCTTCCTGGAAGTAATATTAACTATTCAAATTAAAATATTAATATAAATGCAAATTGGACAGAATAGGTTTTTTTCTTTCATCTTAACCAGTAAACAAATTGCCACAAATGTTACTAATATTATTGTTTACCATTCCAAAAGAGTTTAAGCTTGTGCTGGGATATGGTTAATGTCAATTGCTGGTTTGAAACTATGACCTTATATTTCACAGACTGTACCCAATACCACTAGGCCAGGGGTCAGCAAACTTTTTACCAAAAAGTAAAATTGCATAATTAACCAGAATTTAGTAAACAAGTCACTTTACATACCTTAATAAATTATAATAATAATAGTCATATCTCTTATCATCATAATCCTAATAATCATAAAATTGGAAACTGCAAAAATAATAATGAAAAAAAAGGCATACATAAGAAATCAAAAAGTCACATGTGGCTTAAAAGCCGCAGAATCCAGACATAGATAAATGCTATTTGGCTCTGATGGATGCATGTAAGCAATAAGGCAGTGATTGGAGTGCAGCAAGAAAGAAGATAATATGTCAGATGGCTGTGGCAGAGGGATTGTTGACTCAATAAGGATAAACAGAAAAGTGATTGCCGGAAAAAAAAACAGAATAGAATCTGCTCTGAACTAACACAGTTGGCACAGAGAAGCTGACCTTTACTGCTTCACCAGATTGAGAGGTGGCATAGCTCTTAGATTGCTTAGCCTGAACCTCTATTAGGTGGTAACTCGTCACGAGGGTCCCCCTGGTGAGGGGTAACCTCGGCTTGGATGGTTACCATTATTACGCGTTAGCAGTCCGATCCGAGGGCGCCCGAGAGGGCCGAACCACAACTCGGTCGGTAGCTATTTTATTAACACCCTGAGGTGTGGAAAGCAATAAACACATATGTACTGATTTAGGGATTTGTAAGAGGAGAACAATGTAAGGGTGTACATGCTTTTATTTCTTCCTTTTCCTTTTCTTGTGTTGTCAATTATTATGGGCAGTGGTGATTACCTAACATCTAAATAAGAACATTTTGGATTTGAACCTTAATAAGTAAAAATCTTCATAACACAAATAAATGTTTAGTTTCCTTTATAAGTCAAAATAAACAGTAAAAAAGACATTTCAGTGAAATTTTTGAAAAATTTGGAAAATTAATCTTAATTACAAGTGGAATAATTCCTGACAAAATGAACTCAAAAGCCTTGTTACATAAGCATAGTTAACATAAGTCACATAAGTAAACAAATAACACAAAGTTTTGGTGTTTTCCTCGCAGCTGGACTTACCAAAGTTTTACTGTATATCATGTGTCGAAATACATTTCAACCATTAATAAAAATAAGCAGTCATACGTTTTTAAACCAAACTTCATGATTAATTTATGATATTAAATATGAAGAGTTTTTATTATTACATCTTTAGTATTATACATAATATAATTGATATTACTACACGTAAACACTTATTTGTATGTTATGTTGTATTGTAACCCACAATTCTCGATATTACGACTACCAAATAAGTAATTAAATAAATAAATAAACATTTCTTGTTATTCTTTTCTTAATTTAGTTCATTGATTTAAAAATCTAAAATTCTAAAAAGCTCACCTTTAACAAATACTCAGTTATGATATCGAATAAATCATTCCAAGAAAAACCCACTTTTTTTCTCGTATTATCAGAAAGCAAATTTGGGACTGCATTTCTTGTAAGATAATCCTTTAACGTTTCAGCGCTCCTTTTCCTCTCTGAAGCTTTATTAGAATTCAAATTCTCACATATTTCTTTAATAGTAACTTCTAAGGACATTTTATTTTCTTTCTATCTTAAAATAAAGTAATTTACTCAAAAAAATATTTTATTGTTTAAAATTTAAAATCCATCGTCATAATAGTTAAAATCAAAAGCATTATGGTTTTTATCACACTTCGACATCAGTATAACATCATATATAACCCACAGCGTCTGGTGAACTGAAGCTTTTCTAAAATTGAAAACAGTCTAAAATTTATAATTCTTATCACTGATTAGTTATACGCAGCGGAAAACGGAAACATTGACAATCAGTTGTCAATAAATGAACGTTTGACTCATCGTCAAAAAAATTAGACAAAGGTATGTTACTTCTACGTACGAATTTGTATGTAAACGAGAGTACATGGTGATTGAAATTTTATTGTTTGATGGTTTCTTGATCTTGTAGTTTTGATAAGCAACTGCTTATCAAAAAACTGATTTGATCTGTCAAATTCTCTCAGAGGCTTTTTTTTCAGTTTCGTATTTTACTGTTATCATTTAAGTATAAATCTATGGTAGTTTCATATATCAGTTAATAGATATGTAGTTTCTGAAGCTATTACTTCAGCGGTCTAACAAGCCTATGAAAGAAAATGGAAACGCTGCATAGCTCTACTACCGTTAAAATAACTGAATTATATTGACGCAATCAAATTGTCACGCAGATCAATTGGCAATTGAGATAATAATTTTTATTTCTAAGATATAATCAATTTTTCAAAGATAAAATATACGTAACAAATACTCAACAGTTGAGTGACAAAATGTATTATACACTAATTTTACTGCGGGCGCTAGCGTACAAAAGCCGAACAGAATCACAATACCCGACATTTCGACGTGAACTGGCCACAACTACATATGCATCACCTGCACAGACTAGACGTTTAATTTTACAATAATCAAGACCCGCTCTAACCCGATTTTCAACTTCACAATCCCAAGCAGACTTTGTTTCTTCAAAATAATGTATTGTCCGTATCCCCTTATAAAAACGTAGTTGTCTTGACGTATGGCAAGTCCTGGTTACAGCAATAATGGGACAAGCTGGTCTCGCATGAGATAATATTTTCGCAGTTCGACCAGAGCTTGTTAAACAAATAATCATAGCTGCCTGTGAACGTAAAGCAAGCTCAACAGCTCCAATACATATCGCTTTACTTGGTTCTTCTAAGGGGCTTTGCATTAGCTCCAAATTTCCGTATATGTGTGGTTGCCAAATAATCCTTTCTGCGTGACGACAAACAACAGCAGAAGCAGCTAAACAATGCTCGGCCATACGCACTGCATCATAAATTGGTGCAAATTTTTTTAATGGCGAATCATAATGTAACTCTAATGAAATAACATCCGCTCCATCCAATACTAAGTTAGCTATATCGGACACGCATAAAGTCGGTATTTGTTCATTGATTACTGCTTTACATATACAAGGTTTCCCAAGATTATTGCATTTAGCCATTATTAACTTTTGTGCTATAAAAATTTTTTCTACAGGCAAGTCGATGCTTAAAATACTTCTATCTATATATAGCCCGTCTGCTTCGGCTAGTAAATTATCAACGTTATCTATTCCTTGAACAGTATCAATAGAAGCAAAGACTAGAATATGATTTCCTTTATTAGATAGAATATTTCTGACGTGTTTAATGTCATTAGCACTCTGAGCGTTTGGTAATATAACAGCGTCAACGTCAGAAAGCACAGCCCACTTTAGCTGTTCTTCAAGTTGTTCAAAATTTTGTTGTGATATATCACTGTGGGAAACAGAATCCAAACTTTCATTTTTATTAGTATTATTGAGATCTCGGGGAACATGACAAATTTGAACGGCCATCTTAGGACCAATCGCACCACCAATAGCCACTGAGCATTCTACGGAATCGTCACCGACCTCTGAGACGACTAATTTTATTTTATTAGCAGTAAAACTATCAATGAAAACTATATCATCAACTTGTAAATCAGTGAGTTGGTCATATCCGATATACAAACAATCTGCTGTGCCGCATTCACGCCACGTTGTGTCAGTTGTCAGTCGAATTGTTTCATGTTGAATAATTTCAACGGCTGTGTGAGGACCTCCTTTTAATTCGCCAGTAATAATATCAGGCCCTTTGACATCAATAATGAGAGCTAAAGGATGGACGTATTGTAGTTCACTACTGTAGTTGTAAACGGCTTGTCTAATGCTCTGAATTATTTGCCCACATGCTTCCGGCTCTAGTTCTCGGATTTTGAGGTGAGCTACAGTCATACCCGCAGCTATTAGTTTTTGTATAGTACTTGATTCTCTATTACCAAAACCAATATCGCACATTAAACCTGTTTTAAGTTCTTCGCAAGGATTGTCGTGTATGTTTAAAGCGCAATAATGTTTTAATAGAGACTCTTTAACACCACTTTTTTTTAATTTTGGAAGCGATTCTAAAGGAATATGCCAGGGTAATGCCATTATTATATAAACAAATCTAAGAAAAACATAAAATCTTACCAAGAATATATACGCTATTATATCAAGATTTGATCTGATTTGAAATGTTGACATTTTCAATCTTTTTAATTAAAATCTTTTCATAGGAAAGAAGCAAAAAGTTTGATTATCTAAGGTATCAGTGAATTTGAATCTAGGTAAGATGAGTGTACTTTTGTGTTTTTTATTGTTCCGACAATAAAATCATATTTGTTCAAGCATCTAAAGTAATGGATTAAATGCATCGGGCATCAAATATTCAAAGTATATAACAGCGGTAAAGACATCTTACATTATTAGGCGGAGAAATTCTTACAGTCGTTCACCCTCGACTGTCAGGCCTGAATGTTAATCGGATATTGCAGTGGCAGAGTAATTTATATGATTCGAGCAGCTAACTGATGTAAACAAGCAAGTGAAAAATGTGTATAACTGCTTAGTGTTAGTATACAGCGAATAGGTCAGCCAAGATTTTAAAATATGATTGGGCTCTTTTTTCGCTCATCAGGGCAGGGCGCTCAGCCTCAATCATCTAAGAGATAGATCATCTAAGCGCAAGGACTCCCAAAAAAATAATTTCGGCTTGGGCGTTGAACTAAATCTTGGTCTGTTGTTCCAGTCCCATTAAATAAACGCAGTTCTTAATTTTCTTATTTTAAAAAGTCGCAAAATTTTACTAGATACTTAAAATTTAAAATTAAATCATTTTTGTTTGAAATATAATATAATACAAATATTAATAAAGTGACATATAACTGAAATGAATAATGTTTAAAATTATAAATTTTACATGTAATTTACGTAAGTTTTACAAAAATAATATAAGTGAATTAATAATATTTCAAATATTTTTAAGGTTCATATGCATACATTTAGTACAGTAGGTATCTAGGTGTTAACAAAATATGGTTTATTGCATATTGACTAAAGGCCTTGTTGCCAATACTTAATATTAAAAAAAAACCTTCGACGGATTGGTAAAATTAAAAAATTGTGAACGAGGTTGCTTGACTGCGTGTCACGTTAGGTATTTGGCAGAATAATAAAACGCTTTGGTTTATTTTGTCAAACTATAAGGATTGTTCACATTCTGTGAAGTGCATTTTTTGTGTTAAGTGTTTCTAGCTGTGTCTGCATTGTACTGGCTTTCTTTTTCTGTAAAACGGACTACAATTTCTTAAACTTTACGTTTGTACTGTGCGACCGTGAAGGTTGAGAATGTTACGTCATTTTCCCTCTAGTGTCTCGTAGAAACATATATATTTTGATTTGTTTGGTGGAAAAGTGATTTTGGAAAGACATCAATTTAAATAAGTGGAAAGTTTTAATATGTGTAATGAGTTGGTAATGATTATTGGCGCTCTTACACCGGCTGGGACAAGATGCCGCCATGTTATGTAGTTTTGCTGTCAACCACTGATCGCGGTTAGCCCTGCTTCATTACTCTTGGAAGATTTATCTTTGTTTGGCCTAATGTAAGTAACATTTTTACTGTGTTGTTGTAATGTCACTTTGGAGTACTAAAAACATAATGAATTCGGCATATTACTAATAGAAAGATAACTAAATGGTATTGTTTACTGTAGTTTATTGACAGTCAATGTATTTATGACGTCATTGTGCGAGTTTACTTAGATTTGGAACACAAAAATCTATAAAAGTCGTTTTGAAAATGACCTCTTCTGAATATTTAAATACATCGTAATGGTATCAGATTTGTGCTACTGTTTTATAAATTTCATGTTCACATGTGTATGTTATTTATTAGTGAAAAATATTTACATTTGAAGGAAAATAATACATTCTTCATTTCCGATCTGCCTGTCTTTCCTGTGCGTAAATTGTACATTTATATATAAACAGTTTTTATAATATTCTATTATTGTTTTTATAATACCTCACATATTTTACAACCTGACCTAATTTAGGCTTATTACATCTGTATATTGGGTAGCAATTACTATTTTTGTGGTACAATTGTAAGTTAGGTAGCTTTGAAGAAGAAAATGTAATCATTTCCTTAGCCAGCTAACTTTACACTTCATCTTCAAAGAATGTAACATCTCTACTGATGATAAATCATGTGCAATTGTGGTCCAACATTAACTTTATGTACATTAATCATTATTTATTGAGTTTTGATGATGGTGAATTACAAGATTTTACATACTAAGTTCTAATTTCCTAACCTAATACCACCTAATAAACCTAAGTTAATATTTGTGTAACATATATATATATTTGTGTGTTTTACAAATTGTTATTATCACCTACTGTGCCTTACTGTCCAGTACTACATTTTCACTTAACAGCAGGTGCGATTGTGGTCAGGCACTTGCTTAGAAAATTAAAAAAATAGAACTTAATATATTTACTATTTATAAAATGTGATATTTATTTATTAATTGCACAAAATAAGAGAGTACAAAAAGGCGGACTTAATGCCAGAAGGCATTCTCTGCCAGTCTACCTTAGGGTTGTGTAGAAACAAAGTCACAGGTGCAAGCTTAGAAAATAAAATTAAAAAAGTAAAATAAGCAAATATAAAAATATATTATATATTAAATATAACATATAGATAGATTAATAGCATAACCATTATTAAGTAACAATAAATATCTATATACAACTACATAGATCCAGAAATAGATGGATATAGGGTATAATAGTAAAATTTATAACTATTCCTCATTTAAGTATATATATAAGATTGCATATCTTACTTTTATTTACTTTATATGCAGGATCATACTTCTTAAAATTTTATATATAAACAAGAAAGAGGAACAATCAAAAGAAGTAATTTTATTAGTAAGAATGAGGTTCAATTGTGGAGTCTGAATGTATCTTATATTGTCATTAAAGTACAGAGGTAATTATATCAATAATATCAATATATTGTATAAATTTACCAATATTGTCAATATATTGATAGTTCTATATATCATAAATTGTTCATATATATCTTACCTAGAATTTTAAATATGAGAAAGGTGATATACTATTTAATCACTTGGCACGTAACTGAGAGGTTTTGGGTTTGGGGCCCAGTCCAGACTATCTGATTTTATTTGATTGTGCTGGCAAAAAGCAGTGTAGCTACAGGCATATATTATAAAATTTATGCAACCAGTGCTGTCAATGCAGATATTAGTAGCATACTATACTATACTCTTTGTGATGGCAGTTACAAGTAAGGATTTTATTTTTATTTAAGTTTTCAACCACAAATAAAAGAAAGAATGGAATGTTTTTTCATTTAATTTTTTAAAATATGTGGTGTATCAGATGAATTATATTGATTTAAATATCTATATTGAAAGATACAATAATATCAAATTGAAGCGATATTGTGTTCATATATCATTTATTTTATGAAATATCAATTTATATTGTGCACAGTAGCTTAAACCTTAATTTTTCAAATGGTTCATTCAACAAACTATTTAAAGATCTATGAGCTGACCTGACTTTGTGTGGTACCCATCATCCATCTCCTCTTAAATGTGTACTGTTTATGTAATAGGTTTATGCAAATTATAACCAATTTTTTTGGATCTCATTTTCTGCAGGGTCATTTTATTTTCTTTGTTAATTATAGCTATAGTTAAACTGCTGAATAATTAAATCCTGTAAAATGTGGCTTAGAACTAAATATGTTCTTTTGTAATCTTCTGAAGATGTCTTTGTTTATTTAATTTTTTTTTAATTCTCTTTACTACAATCTGTCTCCTTTAGTAGGGACATTCAGCAGTATGTGTGGCATTAGGATTTGTTGTCTCGTTCCGGATGCAAACTGTGTTGCATCCGATATTGTTTTCAGTATATTACTGTTTCAGAAAGTCCTGCGGTGTCTTTGTTTGAGACGTCTAGTTGGTTGTTCCTTGTCCATCGATGCCTGTGCTAATACATTGGAGTGGTTTGCTGTACGGTCTTTGTTTGTCTTGACATATCGCACTATCTTCTGTAGGCATATTGAGGTCTTTGTGTAGCAAAGTGTAAGTCGTGAACTTGATTGACTTACCAAATGCTTACATAATTCTAGAAATATTATGTTTTTAAAATACCAGGAATTATCCAAAAACATGTTATGCAAATAGAAGATTTTTTTAAAAAAAATTAGCCATAATGTTATAGTGATCCAAGCCATGTGTTGTTGGAATATTGATCAAACAAATACTCAACAAAAGATAAATATTTCAAATTAATATAAATTTATTATCTAAAAATAAATATTATAATATAAGAATTTATTATAACATTATATTTCCATACCTGCCTTTCATAGGGTTTCTCATACTCGGTAACTGTTTACAGTATTTTACAGGTGGTAGGAGTCTAAATGTTGTTATTGTTGGTATGGATTTAAGGCTAAAGTGCTTCACTAAAGTTCCAATGTCCATAATTAATAAAATTGCTTGAGATGAAACAAAAACTTGTTCACTTGTACTGTTAAAGAATGTCCAATGACAAAATAATCTTTGCTAACGCGCTTATCTGGGTGTCATTTATAGACTGGTCATGGCAAGCCTTTGTGTTGAAATTACAAAAATTATTTAGTAATAAATTATTTATTTAATAATTAAATAATTGAATAATTATAAAAGGTGTATATTTCTATCTATCTTTGATTTCTACCTAAATGCAACCCCATAACATATATTGTTAATATTTGTCATTGAAAAATGATGATGAAACAGGCTGTCTAGAATTGTCTCCAGACAGGTAGTGGAAAGTAGCGCAAATAAGCTTAGATCTCACAGACTAACATAATTTAATTATAATTAATATTTAATACATTAATTTAATTCTAATTAGATAATTTACCTGTAACAAAGGCAAAGAAAACCACCAACTAACTGACTAAAAACCAGACAATTATCTGTGCTTATATCAATATGGAAAATTGAATGGTTTGTGGTCCATATTGACGATGTTAGGATAAATACTAATTTAATAAAAGCATTAATATCTCAGTATTATCTGATTCTATTACAATTTCATTAGATTCTAGAGATTTTAGGTTAAGGTTTAGACAGACTATGAGACAGGGCTGTAACAACCCCATGTCTCTTTAATCTTTTCTCACACTACTGTTTGAAGTCTTTCTGTATTGAATTAAATTGTACAAATAGCGGAGATGAAATCCATGTTCTACTCCTCTTCAATTACCTCCAGGACATATATTATGCATTCAGAATTAATGATGGGAAACATGTATAATTAGGAGATTTTTGATGCGTGAAGTGCTTAATTATTTAAAAAACATTCATTTGGGTTGTTGGTAATATTTAATCTCATAACATCAAACTTTGATGACAAGACATGCTAATATAGATCTGCATCATCAAAAGATGATATTTTTGATGTTTACCTCTGGAGTTGCCAATTTTTAACACTGGCTACTACAGCGATACTTTTTATTGTGTTTTTGATGACATTTTTTGTATAAAAATCAGTTTTTAAATATTTTCCAATGTTCAATTTTCTTTTGATATTGATAGTTTTAAATATGACTTTCATTGAGACTTAACAGGCGATATAAATGTCGTGTTTGGACCAGGTATTGCAATTAAATACACTGACTTTTCTAAATTTATTTGGTAGTTGTGATGTTACAAATGCAAATTTAGTGTGAATAGGCTTCCGAGAATATATCACTGTTCATTGCAACTTAACCATGACTGTCTTTACAAGTTGTTGTGTCTTCATAGTGGCTTGCTTGCACACCGCACAAATTGCCATTTCTAAAACTATGGGAGTTATGACTGCATACTGTATCACCCACTGTTATCACCAGTATAGTAAAAAAAAGTTAAGGAAGTGTATATATTATCCACTGTGGGGCAACCATTACATGTAGTATATAGCTGGTACCCTGATAGGAAGACACAGGTATCATCAATGGCAATTTCATAACTTCGAGAGCGCCTTGACATTGTGTTGATGGATTGTGCATATTAATATGTGAGGAAGTTTTGTACTATATCTGGCACATCAAATTCTTACAACCTGTTTATGTTTGTTATGCTATAAATGCATTATCAAATACTTAAGCTACATCAAGGAAGCTAAACAAATTAGAATAAGCTGTTGGAATATCTTCCTAGGTATTGGGAGAGACTAATTGACTTGTATCAGGGTTTAGTTTGTGGCATAGAGGATTTGAGGAACCCTATGAATTCCCTAACCCTTTTTTTTTTGTTGACAGGGAGGAAATCTTCAGAAAGATACCTCGCCTTCTGGGGGGAAGGCGGCGGTTATGTTGGGTTCTTACCCACTAAAACCTCCCCAGTGGCCCATTCCTCGGTGCATGAGAGGGGCTCCGGGTTCTCAACGTGGAACGCACCGGAGGCCCTCTGCACTGTGCTCAAGGAGAGCATGTTCGGGGGGGGGGGGAGATTACTCCCTCCCCCCCTGTGCCCTCGCAGCGTAAGGCGACACGGGCTTGCCGATGTCGCCTTCTTCCCGGGTCCACCTTGGTACAATCCATTGAAGCTTAAGATCCATTGAGATAGGAGTGATTGAGAGTTGGATTCTTTTTGGTGTCACTTTTGAGTGGTTTTGGCAGTTGCCAAGGGGAAGGTTGACTTTTGGGTATGTTTTTACTTGACTCTGTAATTTATTCAATTCTGTTCTGTCTATAGTCACCTGGAGAAGTCTTTTACACCCGCTGTGACATGTGAGTGCATAATATACAAGATAGGTTTCAAATGAGATTTTCATTTCCCTGTGTCAATTTCTAAATGTGAAGCATCTTTCTATTGGGACCCTAGTTTACTCCAGTTGATGATGGTTTTAAATTTTATTTTATTAAAGATTCTGCAATTTGGGCAGAAGGCACCCTGTGAAATGGTCCTAAGCAACACCCAAAAAGATTTTAAGTTAGTAGTTACTTTCCACATACATTGTTTTTTTTTTCTTATAATACCTTGTCTTATTACCCAAAAGAGTGGTTGTGTATGTAATATGGAAATTTCATATACATATTGTATGTTATATATTCCCAATTTGATTAAAAATGATCTTAATAAAAGAATGAATGAATTTTTTAACTTAAAATGAAGAACTCGCGTAATTGAAATTGACGCGTTTCTTTTTTTATTTCTTCTTTAAGCATCAATTTTCATTAGGTCAGATTTTGTTATACTTTAGCAAGAGTGTTAGATTTAAATTTTAATGAATTTTTCTTATTAAAAATAAAATTTTTATTATGAGTACAAAGGATGTCTAATGAATATTATTTATCTATTTTATAATCCATATTATGTAACTGTTTAATAATTAAATTCCATACAAATATTGCAAATAATTTTTGTGTTTGTTTATATGATGGGTATAATTAATTACTGGAGTGATTTTTAACATTTCACTAATAGAAAGCTACATTGGATGACAAGCTGTTGTTTTGAAAAGATACTAATTTAGATAAACTGACTTAATATTTTGTTTCGTTAATAAATTATTTTGGTATGATGATTTTAGATATATTAGTAACACCACGTCGTAGTGAGCTATAAATATATTAAAGTCATATGTCAATAGCTGTATATTGAATGTTATGCTAGAGAACCAAGTTCGAACCATAGTGCCGAAACCAATACATTTTTATTGAAATGTCATGTGCTTGGTGGTAAAGGTGAATATTACGGAATAGAATTAATCAGAACCTAACCAAATTTTCGTCAAACTACTCTTGAAGTACATACTTTTCAATAATAATTCATCGCAATTCATTGGCGTGATATTGAGTTATTCGTACATTTTTCGCACACATACCTAATTCAAATTTAAGACTTATATTGTTTTCACATGAATGCCAGTGTCAGAACTGGCTTAATTGGACTGCGCGGGAAGCATCAGCTTTAAAAAAAAATCGTTAAAATCAAGCTAGTCGAAAGTTCTGAGGTAACAGACAAAAAAGAATAGAGACGGATTGATAGACTCCTTTTTTGAAGTCGGTTGAAAAAGAGAAAGCTTGTGCTTAACAGTGGCACATAATATATAGGCTGTGACACACTGTCTGTGTCTAACCCCTCACCCGGGCACCATTGTGTCAACTTACTAGGCTCAGGCTAAGAGCTACGAGCTCTGCATCCTCTCAATCCGGTTACTGCTTGTAAAGGCCAGCTTCTCTGGTTAACTGGGTAGATCGTCATAAATTGTCTGTGTCTGTTACTACTTTTAAATATGGTTTAGAAGTGATAACTTAATTACTTTGACGTTAGTTAGTTTGGCCCCCGTTGTCATATGAAAAACACGTATTAATATCAAATAACTGCATAGTAGCGATCGTAAAATATTAATAATCCTTACTATGGAACTCTAAGCATAGTTTGTTAGAACATTAATCCTTGTATTAATATTATTGTAATAATAAATAAATAATTATATTCATATATATATATATATATACTATATAATTTGCAATTGAAGAACGAGATTTCTGACATAAGCATATTTTCATGCTTGCCGAGAGAAGGAGGTCTCAGCCAAAATTTGTAAATAGCATGTATGGAAATAAACATTTTTTTTTATTGATTAATTATCCGTAATCATGGGTAACTTCATTATTTTAGATTGACAATTCTAAATAAAACCTTATTTTTAAAATTATAGTGATTTTTTTAAATCTTAAAATTATATGTGCTTCTTTAGTTTATAATAAGACATATTCGATTAATTTGTAGCCTCTTTGTTTCATTAGTGCGGCGGTATTTGACACTAGGACAAGTATGTAGTCTTACTGTATATAAAGTCAACTTGTTTTTCTTTTGTTTCAGATTACATAGTATCAAATCATTTCTGATTTAGACACGGAGCGTCAAAACAAGGCGCTGCCCGGCGCCACTTACATAAATGAACCATTTATGCAAGTTTTGGGCATTGAAAATGCAAGGTTAGTGACATTATGTTAAATTTTAATGTGATATAACACATTCTATTCTTAATCCTAGTGTCTGTTCACTGTACCAGCACTGATGAGTCTTTAAATTATTTTTTCTAACGCGTAATTTTTTCTCTTCAAAATACGCATCTTTCTTTCAACTTATTCATTTAAGTTAATCTTTTGTCTCCGACCCATGTTTTATGTAATGGAACAGAAATAGCAGGGTACCAGGGCGGGTGCTGATGAAGTTCGTAGCTATCAAAAGGCTGGTGCGTTATAGTGTGGAACAATACATCTATCTTGGTCTTCAAGAAACGGTCCTAACTTCTTTCTTAAAAGCGAGCAACGCCATTCCAATTCTTCGGGTGTTGTGGATGTTCATGGTTTAGATTGATCACTTAAGATAAGTGCTTTAAGCTCCATTTTCATAATAGAAACCACGACGAATTGTAGGTGCGTTAACCTTTTTGCTTGTAAGTAACTAAATTTACTCAAGTATTTTACGGAGAAAATATTCAGCAGTCATCACTTATTATATATGTTATGCATTGGATCCAGTTATGTGTTGGATTTTATGGTTAGAGGTTCGAATCCCAGCTTGCTTCACCGAGATTCCGTTTTTCATGTATAGAAGATATTAATTGATAAAATTTGTACCCGTTGGATGGCGATAGGGGGTCACCACTTGTATGACTTGTATCTAACTACCCCGATTGGGTTAAAAGGATGCGAGATTCTTTTCAATATGTAGCAAAACTTTACATATTTTCGCATTTCATTTAATGTAAGGGAACTCCATTTGTCATTACTTAATTTCATTCCAGTACTATAAGTTTGTCTTCTTATTTCACGCGACACCAACATACACTTACATACGTGCTTCCTTGATCTTGTTGCATAGGCTATTGACGCCTGACTGACGTCATTTTAACCTTCGCGACGTAGATACCAAACAGCGATGGTTGTATCCGCTCCGAATTTTATGTCCTCTATGCGACAGGTGGCGAGCCCGTCGACATACTAAGGGCACAAATATTTTAGCAAGGGAACAAGAAACCCAAAATAGAAATATCATTGATAACCGGCTCGGCTTCGAACTCCTGACCGTTAGATTTCATGCTGAATCGTTTAGATACAAGACTATCAGGGCTTAAATGAACGCGGTAGTATTGCGGGCTTTGCAAGGTTTTTTTTTAAATGGAGTATATACTAGTGCTTGACCACGATCCCACCTAACTGGTAAATGGGATCATCCTCTGTTATGTTTGGTCCGTTTAAATCATGTAACATTATGACATACGCGATCCCGCTTCGCCTCATCATGGCTGAAGAGTGCTCACCATGAGGGCCTACCGACCAAAACATTTTTTCTTGTTGACGCGGGGAAATGTTCAACCGGTGGCCCTTCCTCAGTCCATGGTGAGGTGCTCCTGGATCTCCAGTGGAACGCACTGAAGCGCCTCTGCGCTTTGCTATACAACATGCATCGGAGAAAGTTAATCCCTCCCCCGAGAACCCTTCTTGATATAGGATTTTAGTCGCCTTCTACTACAGGCAGGGGATACAGTAACCGACCTTATTCTACGAGTCCAGGAATACCGGGCTGGCCGACTAAAACCTCCTTATAGGCGGATCGCCGAATTAACTATGTTTAAAAAATACTATTAAAGGTAAAGTAGTTAATTTATGTTTGTACTAAGCCTCGATGTTGCCAACAATATCATTGTTGATGGATCTTTTTCCGCTGGTAAATCTTAATAAATAAGTAAATAAAATAATTATCATTTGTATAGAAAAGATACATACTTAATAAACTCCTTTGAAAATTAACTTCGTATTGGGAAGTGAATGCGAAATCATATTACGATGTAGAAATCAAACGCTATAGAATCGGGACGGTTATCATGGCGACGGAGTGACGGCAGGAGCGGTTGGCGGTCTCCATGGAGACGTTAGCTCGCGATCAATCCCTGGCGAAGGAAGCCCGCGCCCGCCGCCGCCACCTCCTCCGCCGTTCTCGCGCATCTCCCTTGCGCACTTGGTGCCCAGAAAATGTGTACGCTAGAAATAGAATGTTCAATAACTCTTGAGCGACACGAGGAAATCTCTGTCTATACATACCGAGTTAAACATTTACATGTACATTACTAAGGGTGCTCATGTTAACGATAAAACAATTGTTCTATCATTTGATTAGAAACATAACTTTCGCTTAAAATATTGTCGCACAAACATTGCTAGACCATCACCCCTGGCCCCTATTCTTGACACATACAATTTTGTACAAGTTTCCCACCCCCCTGTGGATATATTTTTAGGTTCCTACCACAAATTTAAATGCAAAGTTAGTAAATACTTATAGTACTGATTTATTTCGCTCTCATCCACACTTCATTTAATTTTTTTATGTGTCTATGCAAGTGTTAATCTGTAATCTGTGTGTACATAAGATTAAGCCCTTATGTAATTATTCATTGTACACAAAATATATATATGCTGTTGATTGATCAATTATAAATAAATACATAAAAAAGGCAGGTTTCGCTTTTCGGAAACGGTTTTCGGAAAATATAACAAGGAACTCTTAAAGATCGTATTGAATAATGCTCGTTGATTGTGATTTTAGAAGGTTTACTAAACAAAATTGCAAAAAACAATGAGAAAATAGGCGCCAGACCTTCTAAATACAATGATGATACTTCGAAAATAAAAAGGGGGGCCGCGCGTTTAACGTTTGATTCGGTTTGAAGTCAGTTTTTAACTCGTAAATATTATCTCTTATAAAGTGTCATGACTGTTGAAGGCTATGTTCCGTTCATATTTTCTAAAAGGATCTTTAGCACAACTGTGCGTCACCCACATACCTCAGTGAGCTTGTTTTAAAATAACTTTTAATGCATATTAAACACAGGTTTGCTTGTGTAACGGCGATGGACTCACTCCCTTTTCACATATGGTTTGGTTAGTAAGTCGGATAAGAGCCGTGGTAGTTCATTGTCCGCGCGGTCGCCTAAGTTGTATAGTACGCTAACAACCAAAGATCGATGCCGGCTGCATTAATGACATCATTTGCTGAAATTTTAGGTGCCGATTTACGTGCTCATTGGAATAAAATTTTATAAGGCGCAATCCGCACAAGGGCCGCGTGACAGACTATACCCTTATGCTCTCTGTACAGGTGGCCGTACCTAACATTAACACGTACTCGTATATAGTCTTTTACTTCTGGTTCGTTCATAGATGCCCGTCTCCGTCTACCCCGCCAGGGATATTATACGTTCAAGCTTTATTTAGGTATATTTATTAAAATATCTCAAACTTCGGTTCATAAAAGCGGGACATACTGCTTATTGGCATTCTCAACCAGTGAATGCATTCCATATGTGAGTCAATATACACATGGAAATTAAATTAGTATGGAATGAACTAAATAACGTTTTGAACAGGTCAATATTTTGTGGTCTCTAGACGAAAGAAATTTCATTAATTATATACATGATTTGCATTTATAAAAGACGTACACTGCGATTGTAATGGTATGACACAAGTTAGTGAATCACTTTTAACCTTAAAAACATCAGTGACTGGTAGGTTTTTGTCTCCAGCCGACTTGAAAAAGGATGAAGTTCTCAATTTATCTGTATATTTTTATATTTGTTACCTCAGAACTTTCGAATGGGTGAACCGATTTTGATGATTCTTTTTTTAAGTTGGTGCTTCCCGTGTGGTCCCAATTAAATTTGGTTCAGGTCTGACTATGGTATTAATGAAAAAACCATAATAAGTCTTAACTTTGTATTATGTGCGCGACAAATGGACGAATAACTCAATATTACGCCAATCGATTTCGATGACTCATTTTTTATTGGAAAGGATGTTCTTCAAGGGGATTTCGGTGAGGTTTTAGGTTAAGTTCTGATTAATTCTGTTTCGTAATATTCTTACGATGATTCGGAAATACAAAGGGGTCCGTTTGTCTTTTATCGTTTGATTCGGTATTCGGTTTTACTCGTAGTTATACTTGTTGTAAAGAGCCGTGGTAGCTCAGTGTCCGGGCGGTTGCCTTAGTTTGCAACCCAAGTTCGATCCCCGGTGCCGGCACCGATAAATTTGTTGTTGCAATTTTATGTGCTGATTTACTCGGAGTTTAAGGAAAACATCGTGAGGAAACCTACATGTCTTAGAAAAATTTTCTAGGGTATGTGAAGTCTGCCAATCCGCACTCGGGCCGCGTGGCGGTCTATGTCCTTATACTCTCTCAAATGAGAAGGCCTGTGCCCAGCAATGGGACATATGTTTATATTAATAAAGGCTGTAACGATACAGGACGGTATACTTGTTGTAAACGTTTTATATTTTACTGCAATTATATAGGTCAAATTAAAATCTTTGTTTTATTTTATGGTAATATAGTGGTGAAACTGATCTCTTTTAATTTAATATATTCTTGATACACTCTCATGCTTAGAACTGCGGTATCTGTTTAAATCCGTCCTGCAAAACAGGAACGTGCCGTTTGCGGACCAGAAGTCTGGTCGTTCTGTTCTTCAAAAAAGATAACAATACCTTATTGAAGAACTATAGGCCGATCTCACTTCTGAGCCACAACTATAAGGTCTTTTCAAGGATTATCACGAACCGTCTCACCCGGAGTTTTGATCATTGCTGATCACCGGAATAGACTGGGCTGGGTTTCGAATAGTACCGTGGACCACGGACATTATACATATAATATAATCTGTGTATAGCTTGTGTGAACTACGAAAAAGCCTTCGACTTCGACTACATTTATCTTCAGTTACCATACTAGAATATCAGACTCTTAACATCAAGAAAGTTTCTTGCTGGTTTGCAGCAATGCATGTTAAAAATATTTAAAATTTTTTGCACAACAACACAAGCTTTTGAAAAAGTTGGATTGAATATTTAAAAAGTTCTGTTTAATGATGTGTTGTTTTAACGGAAGAGAACATGACCTTGACCCCTTAGGGCATAGGCCTAACCTGCCCCAAAAGACTTGGAAAGTTACTGGTCGATGTGACCGAGGATTGTGTTCGCGCCTGCGTTTCACCGCCCAATCGATCCGCCCGCCCACGTGGCGCAACTCACTCGCAGAGTCCACGCTATGCACCATGGGACCTCTACTGTTTTATTCACAACGAAAGTG
Organism: Meandrusa payeni; assembly: GCA_029286785.1. NCBI lineage: Eukaryota > Metazoa > Arthropoda > Insecta > Lepidoptera > Papilionidae > Meandrusa > Meandrusa payeni. The sequence goes on along the minus strand of JAGSMX010000012.1, from coordinate 8,792,227 downwards.
TTGCCTGCGTAACATAACACTGGAACAACTTATCGCTCCCCGGCGTCAAACACGTTCACCTTATAAACTACATAAGAAAAACCCGTCTTACTGTCTTATACCAATCTTATCATTCTGCTATTTGCATTTTAAACGAGTTAGGTTTTCTAGCAGACAAATTGTGTTTTTATTTCGTTGCGGGCGTGTAATCCGTAAATGCCGAACATTTATTGTTTTTAAATAAAACTAGGAACAATACGCCTGTTCTAAAGCACAAAGGAATGCTTTGTATAGCACGATAATATCAGAGGCCGTTTTATTTCCGTAGCAGTAAACGTAGAACTTCATCCAATATTTTGATGATAATGATGTTGTGTGTTTCTTAATTTCAGCAGTTTGAGATGTGGTGTAGCTCTTAGAACGCTCGACTTGAACGAATATTATGAGTAATTTTTTAAAGAAAGCTAGCAATATTTCTTTTTTTGTTCTTTCAGAAACCATTACTAACATTCTTGTTAACTATTCCAACTAAGCTTATGCTAGTGCTAGGAGGTGATTCACGTCAATAGTGGAATGGTGGATTCGAACCTACGACCTTATGATTCGCAGACCGTACCTTAGACTATTAGGCTATTGACGCTTCAAATTGTGCACAACGGTTTTGGAGAGGGAACTCGGCTTGGTCCGACGGTGCCCGGGAGACTCACTACGTATATTTAAAATTGAACCACGAGGTATCTCGAATTATAACAATATTATAATGTTATAGAGCCCATAGGTTATGTTAATTCCATATAGGAAGCTTCTGCGCGCTTGTAAACTTTATTTTTACGCTGAGCGGCCTAATCACAAGAGCGAGTCATCGTTTAAAAGTTTCTCTTTCTCATAGAAAAGAAGAAGTTAATAGGATTAGCAATACAGTTTTTATAAAATTTTTGCATTAGTATAAATGGGATATACATCGAAGATTAATATTATTACCTGACCAATATGTAAAACATCGTTACCCAATGAATCTACAACAAGTAATTTCTTTATTTTACAATTGCGGAAAAAATCATATAGTGCGTTCCTATTAATGAAGATATTGTTGTTATATAAAAGAGACAGTCCCCCGCTCCCCAACCAATATATTATGCCATTTATATTCTCATTACTTGTATCATTTCATCAGATTATTTATGCTCTCTTGAGAACGTACGCCCATAATTTCTTGTTGGCATCGTGTTATCGAAGTTTGCTTTGTAAGCCAACAAGGCATAAGAATTGTTTGAGCAGAATTATAATTTTGTTAATTTTTGATTACATAAATATTCTTTGATGATATAAGTTATAATATATATACATATATATTTGTAAAACAGACTAGTCATCAAATTTTCTTTGTTAGTTGTGCCACATCACTTAAGATTTTTTTCTTTGTTCAAATTAACAGATATTAAAAATACATATCGATAGATACGATGCAGTGATAGATCACTTTGCCTATAGGCTAAGTGATCTGACGGTCGAGGGTCCAAATCATTGCCGGCTGGTTTAGCAGCTTTTAGATTTCTTAAGTACGTAATAAGTGAATGGCTCCTTGTCACTGTTTGGACCTATGTAAAAGTTTGGTGAAATGTATAGCGATTGCTGCCTCTAACACGCTACATTTAATAAGTTAATTAAAATTTAGTACAAAACAGTATAGAAGCTCGTGTGCTCTATGAAAGCTCGTGTCACATATAAGACCTAATAATCTTGGTATCGTATTTTAATTCCTATGTTCCAGACAGTAGGTATAAATTAATATCAGGCGACGAGTCGGGGTGCGCAGGAGACGTTTCAGACGTCTCCTCTCGCCGCCCCCGTAATCCGAAGCGGGGTCAGGATGGGAACCTGGCCCCAGCATGCTTCGGCGTCGTCGGGACTTCTCTGAGTGCCGGAGAAGTCCCCTTTGAGGGTGAAGTCCGGTCTTTGCCGGGACCGGCCGGTCGTTGGGGTGTCCTGTCGCTGACAGATCCGGGACACCCCGCTCATAACGGCTGATGGCATTCGCGGTAGGTTTAGTGGGTATGGGCTGCCCAGGCCGAGTCCCACACATCCCTCCGGGCCCACCCAGGGTACCGGAGGATGGTCTATAAACAGAAACCCCGCGTAAACAAAAAAAAAGGTATAAATTAATATCCGTTTGACTGTGACAGCTTATTCTGTTACACCTTCGGTGTATGAATCTATCCTAAACATTTGACTACGTGAATCATACAATTCTAATTTGTACGTCAAACGAGCGTACTGTTAACGAGAAACGGTATTCCGAAAACTATATACCCCGATAATATTTCCCAGGTGTTGATTCATAATTCATAACAGTTTTTGGTTTACGTTATTGATTGATTTACCTAAAATTAGAAATAGGTCAATTATATTTTAATTTTAAGTGTCACTAGATAAGGCATAAAATTGAAAAATAAATGAAATTTTTTATTTTATTGCTCTTGAAAAATTACCGATTTTTTCCTGTTTAATCGAAGAAACGATTTTTACATTCGATACGAGATTTACAAAGGGATTGTAAGTGCGTTGTCCTACTCTTTATATTATAAGTTATATTACGAAGAGTCGGGTAGCCAGTGCCTCACAGACCGGGGGAAGCGCAGAAAAATAATGAATATATTTACATATCTTCTCTTCACGCCGGTATTCTGACAGGTTGTGACGCATCTCCATTCATGCAGCAACATTGGTCCTTCGGACATACAGTTCCTCTGTACAGATCCTCGTCTATTCGAGGTAAAAAGGCGTGTCACTTTTTTAAATAATTTATTTGAAAATATTTAGTTCTAGCTAAAACTTCAGCAACTTTTATCTGCATTTCAACTGGAGTTTTTTCGAATCTATAAGACAAGTGAGTCGTTTTTTTTATCAAAGAATATTAATATTATAATATTAATAATTGCGGAAAATTGTACTAAGAAATAGGTGAAGCACGTGAGTTCATAATGAAAAAGTTTAAAGGATTCGTTAACACAAAAGTTTTATTTATTTAATGTTTGTTATATAAGCGGTATTGTGTAGAAGTGTGCTTCAATACCAACAAGTTTTAATTAGGTCTTCGAGATTGCAAGTTATATATTAATATCCACTCAATTATAAGCGGTATTTTGCGATGAATTAATGCCGTTAGACCGCAGGCTTTTACCGTGTGTCCAGCCTGAATGTTTGATGTAGATAACTTAGCAGAAAAGTACTCCAGAGCCTAGGTTTTCTCGGCGTTGCCGTCATTTAAAGGGCAGTCTGACCCGAAAGTGACCCAGAGTTCCGAACCATGTCTCAGTCTAACTATTCAATTGCATTGAATAGTCATCAATAATAGCAAAATCTCTATGAATATCATATTGATTTTAATATTTCAGGAGTGTTATTCAAAATTATCCATTGTTTTTTGTAACAGTGAATGATTAGTGTATTTTTGAAATTTGTGTCAGGCGCATGGGCCCATCTCTTGTCACATATTGGGTCTAATAAGTTTGGTAAGAACAGATTGCTTTCTCTATCTAGATTTAAAAAAAAAACGTGAAAGCTATGTATACATTTGATTTAATAAAACTTTTTTTTTGGTAAATCGTTGTGTGCCTCGTCTAACTCTACTAACCTAGTGACTCCACCATTTTTTTGTTTCAAAATATATGATGCTATTTCTTATGTATGATCTACCATTGTCCATTGCAACTCAATAAGACCTGTCTCCGCTATCTTTTTTTAACATGAATATAGACTATTTTATATGAATATAGTAGTGGATAAGATCATGACTTAACAACTATACGACACATGTATTTTATAAATAATCGTAAACAATTTTTTTTTATATAATTTCTAAGCAAGTGCTTGACTACGATCCCACCTGATGTTGAGTGGAAATGCAGTCCTGGATGGTAAGGTGCATTAGCTTGTTTCTTGTTCTAATGTTAAATTAAACGCTCATTGACTTACTGTTGACCATGTACTGAACTAATAATAGTAAATTTAAATTAGGAAATTAATTAATAAGTGGTTTTCATTAAAACCGAAGCTCTCTGGTTTCGAGAAGGAGAAAATCTAAAAAACAATAATAATAGTAAATTTAAATTAGGAAATTAATTAATAAGTGGTTTTCATTAAAACCGAAACTTTCTGGTTTCGAGAAGGAGAAAATCTAAAAAACAATAATAATAGTAAATTTACTAAAAATGAATCCTAGCTAGATCGATTTTTTGCCAGTGAAAATTGTTGGAGCCCTTTCCGTGCTCGTTTAAAAATATTAGATAGATAGATATGCAATAAATGTTTAGTGTCGTAATTTCCCATGTTCCTTGCGTTTATTTTATGATTGTCTAAAATCTGTGCCGTTGTAGTAGTGTGAATTAATGTTGTCGGCTTGCACTTAATTTAATTTGTCAAGTCGTCATATTAGGGCATAAACAGTCAGTTGAACCGAAGACACCGGCGAAGCGGAATTAGAATGAAGTGCGCGGCGCGACCGTGTGCCACGTCATTGCCGTGACCTACTGACACAGATCTGCGGGGCCGCCTGCACCGATATCTGCACGCGCACTCTTCCTCTACCACTTCTTTGCCTCTTAGCTTTATCCACCTAAATGTTATTATTTGGAATTTTCCAACAACAGGACAATACTGTGTTATTCTAATGAGTAAATCCATTCATATACAAATTCGTGGAATATTGTAAATCACGTTTTTTAACACGTAATAATATTGAAAACAATTTAGTTTTATTATTCGTTGAATTATCGTGCTTATGTTACAAAGATTGTAAAATTAAAATTACAAACTGTTACGCAATGAATGACCTTGTTATCTAAATTGTGCACTTGACACAAATACTGCTCCATTTCACTTTCATGTCTACAAATGTATCTATCTACAACGCGGTTCGTGATAATATATCGTTGACTACCTACCAACGTACTTATCTTTACAATTTAAACATTAATATAATATGTTACCTTACGTCCTGATAATTTTATAGTAATTATTTTTGTATTATTTAGGAATGTAACCACTATTCGTAAAAAAATATATTAAAAAAAATGTTTTAAATAATTTTCGTCAGGAATGTGTGTTATTACATATATTGTATATTATTGCCTCACGCAATAAGAAATCTGGGATTATACCTTGTATGACAAGAAATAAATGGTAACATTGTAAACAGCTCTGTTTGCGTTCTATTATTTATCTTAATTTCAATAATATTCTTTCGTATGTTATCGGCGCGGACTGTCGACTGGCTCTTGACGTCTAGATGAGCGAGATCGAAAGACATTCGGCAAGATAGAAATGACGTGGGTGTGACTGTAGCGGCGATACGGTTCAGCCAGTCTGCTACCGCCGCCCCGCGCCGCTCGCCCCTCGGTGCTCCCCCCTTGCCCCTGGCAGCGCGCTGCCGCCGCGCCATGTCGTATCGCGCCGCCGTGTTGATAATTTGTGAAGTAGTGAACGACAAGGATGTATGTATATGTATGTCTCGTCTTTCAGTTGACTTTCATCGTCGTTTTGTAGCGAACGTTTCGCACGGATTGTGATAGAAAATTGCATTACTTTATTAGCTGCGTAATAAACTCGGTGCACGTTTTGTTGTTGATTTATATGGTTAAAAACTTTTCCACATGGTCTTACACCCTCTGAAATTCAATATTTTTATCGTCTAGTTCCGAAATCTTTTGGAAATTAGCGTCGCGGTAAGCGTGGCGCAATGCAGTGTGTGTTTGGGTGCGGATACGGACTGTGTTGTTTGAAGTTTACCCAGGGAGACGTTCAGCTTGAAAGCGGTAGTAGTGTATGGTCCCGGATTATTCTGTAACAATGCTGCCAATGGTGCAAGCGGAACCCGTGCTTTTCAATTCTGCTGGCCATCCTGTTGACGGGGCCCCTCCGTCTGCTACATTGCCACCTTCGCTTAACTCTGATTCAGATGTCGAAGAGTTAGTCGATATATTTTTCGACATTGATGTCGCCGTGAATACGTTTCAAAGGTAATTCTGAAGGTCTGATATTGATATGTACATATATGTTGTGTATTGAATTTTGTACGGAATTTCTGCTTAAAAGAAGTTACATTATCGAGAAGCACTTTTTCGTTGCATGTGATGAATTATATTAAATGAAAAATATCCTTTTAGCAACCAATTCATTACATATTTGATTAAAAATATATATACTTTACAGCCAGTTTATTAAGCCTTATTTGTGACGGGGGTGAGCTCAACGCCATGTACCAGGCACATATTTTTATGAAGTGATTTTTAGAACTAAAAAAACGTAAAAGCAGAATTGAACACAAACGGGCTAAGATTCTAATCGCCGACCGGCAGATCGTAAGCTGAACTGCTTAGTCACTAGGCTGCCAGTTTTTTCAATATTTATTATATTTTAATAATAAATAAAAATTACACAACATTTTTGTTCTATGTATACAAAGAACTTTTTATAATTTTTTGGGTATTTTTAAGTAGGTACCCCTAGGATACCTACTTAAAAATACGTTAAATTCCTCGCCGAGGGAGTGTATTTTTCGAACTCCATCGAAGCTTCCATTGATATTATTGCGCATCGGATTAGGGCAGGTAAGACTAGTACTTCTGTATTATGTAAAAACATAACAATATTTGCTAAGGATAAGTAGAAATTGTTGTATACGCAATTGATATCAGTAAAAAGATACCGCTTTATTTAACTATCAACATTATCAATTATAATACTTTTTTTTTTATTTAATTCGAATGACTTCTGTGGAATATAATTTTAATATTTCTAATCGAAAACTGTTTTGTGCAGTAGTGTTATACTGCATTGTTTTATAATTTCGTAATTTTTAATAATTTTGTTTTAGAACTAGCATAACGCGTAGTTTTATACTGGTAATTTTAAAAATATATCTGCCCAACCTTAGCACAATTATATTGGACGACTATTAACGTTCAAGCACAGTGGTCGTATCCTGCTTGCTTGCGCTGATATTCACCAGTTATACAAGTTTTTATCATACGCCCGTTTCATCTTCGTTACGAATCAAATTTGTTACGTGTGGGTATTTGGCTGTGTCAAATCTGTTTGTATCTTTATATACAAATTTTTAATCTTTGTTTTACATACCTTGAACCTTTAATTCAATAAAATACTTCGAGTATTATTTACTCTATTAGTTGTAACACAATATATTATGTTTCTATCTCTGTCTACTCTCCTAAAGTTAAAAGGACGTAAGAGAGGTTATTGCTTTATTTAGCATTAAATCTTTATTTTAAAAAGCAAGTGAAGGGAATGAACGCAAATGTACATTTATGCAATTTTGAGGCCAATTCACCGGTTTTTCCCCAGAGTGGACTGGTATTCAGTGTTTCTCGAAATTGATCCAAAAGAAACTGATATCACGTGAAGTTTGTTCATCACCAGAGAATTCCAAATTTAACAACTGTAAGTGTTTTACGTAATTTCATCGTAAAGTCCGGCAACGCACTTCCAACAAATCTTCTGGTGTGGTGGATTTCTATGGGCGACGGTGTTCACTTAAGATGCACATGCTGGTTTGCACCTTTATCTATAAAAAGCATGATGAACATACAATATGTTATGCTACAAGTCCGATGATTTCTATAACTTACTTGGTTGTGAAGGGCTTGAATATATTTGCAGTAACTAAGCACAAACGTCCCCGAAGCGTCTTGCGCCGTTACTCCTATAGCATTCTTAGCCAAAAGGACCAAACCACAACTCGGTTAGTTTGATTCATTATTTGTACTCAATATCCCCAACATTGGTTATCGTTCGATTAATAATTTCACTAGCGTTAGCACACCATTTATGTACTAGGTTGGCTGCAGAAATAGGCGACGTTATGGTACTGATATAATGGAAATATTGCATTGTCATCAAATTACAGATAGCGAATGGTCTATATATATATATATCATATTGTCATATTTATAAGATTATTTTGTATTATTACTATGTGATATGTACATCTACAACGTTATAGTACCTTAAATAAATAACTATACTTTTAAGTTTATAATATGGTTATTGTTTTTGTTATTCTAAAAATTGGGCTCTTACGTGCCTTGTTAATTTTTTATTTGTCATGCTCGTTGCAGATTGGCTACTAGGAATATTTGACTCAGTGTCATTCCGATACCATTTATGAGAATTGAACTTTTCAGTTCGGTTAAACATGAACCAGGTTTTAATTTATGTAAAAATTAAATGAATTCTCACACTCACTCAACACAGCTGCGTAATTGAGCCGTGATAGCTCAGTCGCCTGGTGGCTCGATCCCCTGTGCCGGCACTTATGAAATTATGTGTTGAAATGTTTAGTGCTAATTTAACAAGTCCTTGGCGGTGAAGGAAAACATCGTGAGGAAACCTTCATGTCCGAGAAAAATTTTCTAAGACATGTGGAGTCTGCCAATTCGTACTACGGTCTCGTGGCGGACTATGCCCTAATAGTCTCTTTACAGAGAAGGCCTGTGCCCATCAGTGGGACGTATATATAGGCTGTTAATTTGGCGGTACACGAAATTATCGTGAGGAATCCTGTGCATGTTTTAAAAATTCTTGTAAGGCATCAGCGTGTCGCTGATTGGCGCCGCGTGTTGTCTCAAAACCGGAACAAATATAGGCTGATCCTCTTACTTAACAAGCTAGTTGCAATAGCAAAGCAATGCCAAACTTTTATTGAAGCAGGTTGATAATAAAACACTTGTCCGTACATTAACCGCAAGTCCGTAAATGTTCCAGGATTTAAGTCGATAGTAAAAAATGTTTACCTTCAAAATATATTATGTGTATAAAATATGTAATTATTATGCGGGTAACCTTGCACCTAATAGTTTCGTCACACTTGTAGCACGCTATGATTTTTGCACTGATTCGCGCGCGATGCAGGAAGTTGCGCCGTTGTATCATGCTCATGTTGCTTCCAAATTGTTTGCCGATGTCATGTTTTATCTGCGTTAAATGAAGTTCCGATGTGGCTTTCTATGTCACGTCCGTATTCATTTATCACACATCCACCGCAATGATTTGATCAAAATTACACGGGCTGTCTTATTGTTTCACAGTTTCAAAAAATGTACAGAACATTTGCTGTGTTGTTCGACTCTTCGAGACTCTGGTTCGAATCCCGGATGTCGCGTAACAATTATTTTCGAAAGTTATATAGAATCATGTGTAGATTGACCGCAAAGACGATGAATTCATTGCCTGTCACGTACAACCAAATAAGCACTGGTGAAGTATGGCGTCAGACGAATTAAGTTATCTCTATCTCCGATGGCCATATTTAAATGATACAGTCATCAGAGTTAACTCTTATTAATTCATTCTGATTTCACTTCGGCTTATTTTACACCCTTTTACCAACTGTCAAATTTTACAATGAACAACAGCATGCCAATAGAATGGAAAGAATTTGTAATAGACTTTTTTTTTAATCAAAAATATAGATTCCAGTTTTAATAATCAACGATAACACTTATACTGCCAAAAACCTGCAGAAACACGCTGTATCGTATGGTGTAAGTATTATATCTATCTCTTTTGTAGTTTTTGCACTAAAACCTGATATAGAGAACACTTTATTTTTTAGTATAGTAATATATATAAAAGCAAAATGGCCGTATACCATCAAATACTTTCCACCTGTTCGTTTACCAAGAATAATACCTTACGATTAAATTTGAGCTTTCAATTTCCGTATAAGAACAAAAACCATACAAAAAAGAACCATTACAACGTGTTTAACCTTCACAGTGAAGTAGAATTAGGGTGAGGTATAGGTATGGCGGCGGCCGGCGTCTTGTATGACAAATACCCTGTTAAGTAACATTTGAAAAAGCGAAATCTTCGATCGCGTAACCATTTCAATACTTATCAACTTTCTCTGAATTCGTTTTCACTGTTTGTAACTGAAAGACACTAAGTGTTTAACATTTTATGTCTTAATATCGCAATTAGTAAGCATTAACTTAACCACGCTTGGACGAGTAAACTATATTTTATATAATATAAAGTGAAACAATTTTTTTTATATGATCGGGAGAGTTATAGTTAAGGGCCCCAAAATTTTTGCGAATTATTTATAACACACTTCTGGTCACGCTTATGGAGCGTTGTTATTCCGAACATTATTATTTCAAGGTTGCGCGGCGGCCCGTCGCAGTGAGGTTGCGTTGTGGAGCTCCTCGGTAGGCGTCGTTCAACTGGTATCTCTGTCCCTCTTGCACATTAGGCTACAGCCTGTACTGTACTTGGCATTCGATATGAGTATCGTCGACTTGAACATAACTATTCTTCGATAGCAGTTCCATTATGATTGTAAATGTAATTGCTTGTTTTGATAACGTTTGAGTTAATAGTGAATCAAATGTACACACGTACAGACAAACCCACATAAACACCGAGCTTACACGTCAAATTTATTTAACAGCAAACATGACTCACGCGGCCAACAATAATTTGCACAATAATGAGTCTGCGGAGTATCATAGATTGATTAGCTTGGAATTTTATTAGTTTATTTAAAAGAACAAAGTACCCTACCTATGCTTTGATAATTAAGAACGTTTCTTTATTCTCGTTTTTGTATCGGGTGCGATTGACAGCGTTACATCTGCCTTGTTAAATAACTGCCGTTGTAGTGAAACGTACTGAAGCAGACAAAGAATAATAAAGCAATGATGAGATAATAGAAAGAAATATTGATTGGATTTACTATTCGTTTGTTAAAATCATATAATTAATCTATGTTATGATTAGAGCTGTTTAATTAAAACAATATTTGTTTGCTGCTTCTGTAGAATTGAATCCTGTGCACTCCAACCGGGAGACACATGGAGGGGCATGCAAGGCAAGATGAGCGTGACAGCGCCGGTTAAGAAGATAAGAAAAAAGTCAGACATTAAGCCACAATCGCAAATGTACGTATTATACGTTCTGAGATGTTCATTAATAACGGCTAGGAATATTTTGCATTCCATAATAACATAACTTTATACGGAAAGCAGGGTTGGGTACTTTTAAATATTCAGGATTTCGTATTCAGAGTAATTTGTAATAATCGTCATAATATCTCTTTCCTACACTGTCGCACTTAAAATAATATTAGGTACCGAATAATTATTTATAATAAGTTAAATTAATTCCTTATGGATACTGGGTAGTTATATATATATCACGTAATACATGTCACAAGTTTGTAAGATTGGTGAAAAGAAATATCTGTATTTTTACTCTGATAACAAGTCTATTTACGAACAAAAACAGACTTCAAATCGAATCAAACAATTGAAATTAAATTCGATAATTTAATCAACTGTAATGAAAAATATGAGCCGCGGTAGTTCAGTGTCATTCAGGTGGTCGCCTCTAGTTTCAGAGAACACCAGCTAGCGACCCGCGTTTGATCTCCGGTGCCTGCGCCAATATATTTCATTATTGCAGTTTAAAGTGCTGATTTACTAAGCGCATTGTGTCCCATGGAAAGGCATATGAAGTCCGCCAATTCGCACTAGAGCCTCGTAGTGGACTATGTCCTTATATACGTAACTTTTATAAAAAAAATAATAACATGTTGAACATTCTGCTTGTAATAACCTCGTCGTTTATTGGCGTAGGAAGAGGATGAATCGGAACTTTTAGGGGGTGACGAAAAATTTCTAAATCAATCTGGCAGCGAAATTAAGTTATTCTGAAATGCGATTATTTTCATAATTGCATCTAGTTGATATATTTATTTGTTGTCATTATTTTAAGATGGAGAGAATAATACTTGAAACACTCAGTCAAAAGTACTCACGCAGTTGAACCATTTAGGTAGACAGAGATTACGGATATCAAATTGTACGGTCCTGGCTTTTGCCATTGCCTCTTTCACATCTTGCATAAAGTTTTCCATATTCGTCGGTTTTGAGTATCTACTTTTGACGTCTTTGTCTGTATTAATAAGTTAACCAATTACTTTGACGACTGACGCCGCCAATTGCTTTTTCTTAATATTTTTTTTCGCCTCTTTCATCATTCATCTATCTACATATCTTAACCATCGAAGCTTTTTTATATTCAAGCTACATCTTAACACACAATCTCTAATCCTGTCACTCAGAGGCACGTCTTGCATACTTCTCAATGACCGCGTATCTGCGATACTGATTTTAGTCTCATGCTTTTCTGCCTCACTCAATTCTCACTTCCATTCATTTAATAAGCTATATTACAGTACATCAACATATTAGGATGGCCAAAGAGCCTGTTAGCGAAGCATAAATGTAAAAGCATTTAAAAAATAAAAATAAAATTCGAATTAATTATGTATTGACCATGTTGTTCTACAATCTTTTGCCTTCGGGTAATTTTTAAATTACCCTTCCTTAAATCGCTATCTTTAATCGAAATACAGCTCTAATTTTAATGTATCTTGGGTATCAAAATTGTTTTTCTTATGGCTGATTGCCGTTGCTGGTATTTATCTTCCCAGAATTTAGAAGGACCTTTCATCCTGTAGTAACTGAGGATCCTCGAAAGGGAAAGCTTAGACTGGGTTTTTAGGACCAAAGTTACTTGTGAGCCATACTCTTTATAAAATTAATGTGAACAAAACGTAAGTTTTGTTACGTTTTGTTCTTCGTTCTTAAGTTTACTTGTAAACTTACGCACTTAGGTTTACAAAAGTTTGGCGTATGAAACATTGAGTTAATTGCAATTGTATTTATATCATAAATTGTAGTTTCCTAAGTGGTATAAGCAGTAATAGTCTAGTGGCTAAACGGTTCGACTTTTGTTACGTTGCGGCATCGAATTGCTGTTTTTTCGGTTTTTTAAGGACAAAATATCACTTGCTAATTGTTGTGCCCGACATGGCGTTAGGCTCACCAACTGTCATATATGGGACTTAATAAGCTTTGAAAAGCGAACATTGGAAGCTGCCTCTGTTTACCCCGCTAGGATTAAAAGGTCTTCAGAGCTAATAATATTTGATTATACATATTATAGTCTAACTTGTCCTTTATTTAATAAAATCCGTAGTTTGATTAATTTCCATCACCTTTGGTGGTGGAGCCAGATTAATCTGTACGACGTGTGTGAACCTTTTTATAAACTTTCGCCAGTCTACGCACAATTTTTTACCTTTCTACAAAAAAAGTATTATTTTGGACACAATGCTTTTTTTTCGTAAAATGTTTCATTGTTATTATTAATATTTTATTATTCTACTATTCCAATATTATTATTTTAATTCATTAAATGTTAAAATGAAAAATTTATTGGCGGCGTTAGTCGTCCTTGGCTAGATATAAAGTCCAGATAGGTGATATATTATTGTAGGAAGACGTTAGAAGTGGGTTACGAAAGCGATGAAAATGGATGAAAAGCTGTCCTTGTGCAAGATGCGAGAGAGGTGTTGCCAACACGATAAAAATCGAAAATCCGTACTTTCTGCCTACATAACTGGTACATATAAATATTAATATTATTTCAAGAATAAAATGTACTAATCTTGAATATATGATTCCTTTGTACATGTACGTAGTACAATGTTATTTTTAAAATCACAATAGACAATACAATATTTCCACATTTTTTTCATTTAAAGCTAGTAGTGGCAATAACCGCACAGATTTAGTATATGTTAATTATATAGAGAGTCCACTGCCTACCCGAATTACTAAAAAAAATCGTGTCGTTTAAATTTGATTGTGGTACACGCAAATGCGTGTTCTTAGAATTTCGTGCTTCTGGCCCTATTTTTTTTATAAGATTAATAATTTCCATGTCAACATAAACCCCCGCAGTGTTCTTGAAAATTTGCTAATATATTTATGGAATTTGTATCATTTTTAGTTTTGTATTACTAATATTATTATTAACCAGTGATAGCTTAGTGGTTAAGCCGACTTACCGTCCCAACTGGTTCGCACAGAAAGAAATGATTTGCTAAAATTTGTGCCCGGTCACATGGTGTATATATGAGACCCCATTTTAATCAAAACTCAGTAAGTTTTGTGCTTAAAAGCGAACAACAAGAGCTGTTTTTGTTTACCCCTGTATTCAGGTTTAAATAAAAATACTTATTATTTTTATATACTGCAAAAATAATAGAAATCACTATAAAGCTGTGTAAGTACAAACGTTATCCTTTTTTTTATAAGAGGATAATAACGGAATATTTATGTCTAAAATTGTATATTGATTTATCGATTTGCCTTTTGATTGTTGTCGGTTAAAAAATCAGTAATTTGTCCAACTAGTGCGACTGATGTAATGATTGTTGTACAGGATCCAGTTTTCATCAGAAGTAACACTAAATCCACATTTGCGTATTCAACAATGCGTCAATTCATGTTTCTATACAGTTATCTTGTTATTCAGTGAATTCATGTAACTCATGTGAATTCGTGTAACGACAAAAATCTCAACTGAAGGGTATCCCTTCAGTTGAGATTTTTGTCGTTACAATTTGCCGTAATTACGGTAAACGTTGGAGACTGGTTCGAGTATGGTTCGGGATGATTCTTTCATTATGGCTTTCAAGTTATTGTTATCGACTTTGGTCTCCGGTCGGCCACTGCGTATTGCGATCAGCATTTCCAGAACGGAAGCGAGCAAACCAAACACCCACCCTGCATTCACTAGCGGTATCTAGTCCATACACGATGTTGATATTGCGTGCCGTCTATGCTGCTTTTTGCTGCCACGACTAAAGCCGTACTAGAGAATAACGTGCAATTTTAAATTATCTATGTTCACAAAAACTGTGATATAAAAAAACAAATATACATTTTTTTGGGTTTGTTCCATATAGGCTCCGAAACGGCTGGACCGATTTCAATGAAACTTTCAGGGATTGACCTGGCGTGTAATCCATTGTGTGAGTTTGAGTTGTTGAGTGACCATCGGAGCACTCGTCTTTTTGAACTGTTCAAACAAGCCATACGTCGTACTTTTATTTCTGACATTAACTTGAGCCCGATATGTTTTTGTATAAATGATAAAAATGATATTGTATTTAATGATATGTACATGGGTGTGGGTAATGATCGTCACCCGCTCGAGAAGAGAATAGAAGACAATGAATACGGAGAGGAATTAATAATTTAATATATTGTGAGAGTTAAATTAGATACGTAATGATGTAAGTTTATTGTTTAAATAAAATAACGCAAAATCTAGCCCGGCGAAGCGGGCTGGGTACGCTAGTTATTCTATAAAATTGAATTTGAAATTCCAAGTAGCTTGAAAGATTCCGATCTTCATCGGAATCATTATACTTTAGTACAGCAGATTACGTCCTTATATAGCATAGCATTCAAACGCTGCGTCTCAGTTCATTGCTCGCGTACTATGAAACTGGACGGGCATCATATCGATCAGTGAACGGGGGTCACAGTGTCAACATCGGGGATCGAATCTATTCAATGATTAAGGCTGAAAGAAAATATCTTGTAAAAGCATTGCATGTCTCGGAAATATTTTGATGTATATGGCAGAAAGACTAAATTAAAGAATAAGCTCTCATCTCCTTTCAATTCTAGAGGATAGCTATCATCAACCAAGCTTATTGTCGTATACAATACCTGTGCCCCTAAGCCATGCATTAGTTTTTTGTACTAAGTTATTTGCACCGAAGCAGCAACACTGCTGTTAAAAATTAAATTATTACTAAAGAAGAGAAAATCAGATCCCTCTTCAAAGGCTTATTAAATTTGCGTCGGCAGAAAAGTGAATTTTACTTAACAGAATATATATATATATGTAACTTCGTTACTCTCTGTCTGATAAAACTCGTATAATGCAGGTCAATGTGTAGTTATAGATAAGAGGATCAGACTGGCACGCCACGGCTGTGCGGCGGACTTATTATCTAACAGTAGTTGATTTTAAACTCATTGTTACGTACAAAAAAACACATGGTTATCCATGTATCCGATTGAAGCATCTGATCGGGCCAAACATCTATCTGGCACCATCTTATCGCAATGAAGTCTGTGCGCCGCGATGTTGAATTGTATTTTAAATTCTATAATATCGTGAAACTTAGGTACGTCACGTTGTTTTTCTTTTTATACGTGTGTAGCAACTTGCTTATTCAATCTGGGAGGTCGTCGACACGATAAGTTGAGTAAGTAATCGATTACCTAGAGGTCAAATATTGTTTAAAGACTGTTGATATCATACATGCCAATATATTATCATTATCAACATTTTGGACTATATTTCCCATTTTAATCTGGATTCGGCGCCGTCATTTGTTTCTGGATAGAGATACCTTTCTTTTCATTGTATTATTTATAAATACATAATAACTTCACGTCGTTCTTTGACATAACTCTTCATAGGATGTCTGTGACCAATTACTTTTACAATTGAGCATCTATCGGTAAGATGGTTATTCACCCTTCTAGTTGAAAACACGACCAAACCATGCCATGTTCATTCGCAACTGGGAGAGTCATTCATCTAAAGTTTGAACGACCTCTTGCAGTTTCATTTCGTTAGTGAAAACAGTTTAAATCCAATTTAATTACTGATGGCGAGGTATTTAAAATTAGTTCTTTGGTCTCTGGTAATAGATGGATGTGCGTCTCGTCTTTCTACAGAGTGAAATAATGTCTACTAACAGTAAGCATGAGATGTGAAGCTGGTATGCATTCAAGCCGTTGTGTCATTATCGCGATCAGCAAATTCCATCTGCATGGTTTTGGCGATGACGCATATCGTCAAAGGATTATATGAATACTAAATAAATAAAAGAATACTAATAGGCAATATGTGCGTAGTATTACGATTAACAAGAGAAGAATTCTTTTTCTTCTCAAATGGGCATGACATTCCTATACCACCCAAATTAAACAATCAAGATTTGTATCAGAGCTGAATCATCGCGTGATATGCAACAACTTTCACGAGCATCGCTCATGTGTTCCATCTCGCTAATTGGAATGCGTTCATGTAAAACAAAAACAATCTTTACGGACTATTTTATATGTGTAAAGAGTTAAAAAACATACGACCCTGACCTCAAGGTGCAGGCAGAATTAGTAGTCTTAGATTGTCATAAACTTAGCAATATCTCAATTAACAATCTTCACGTTTCCCCCCGTATATTTTCGGAACCCAAGGTATAATCGGAACACATTAATTTTGTTGGCCCTATGTCTAATTGAAATCAAATCCTTTTAAACAAAATCCCAAATATGTTACGGGGTGAGCCCTCGTACAGAAAATTTTAACAATTAATTATTTTGTACGTATTCCTACCATAAAACGGAAACTCATTGGTTCGGATACGAACCTTTGAGTCAGATATAAGTCGTACAAGTTAGCCGGTATGTTATCACGGCTCAGTTACAATTATCAAAATAATGTTGAAGGGCCACTTGTCTTTCAGTAGCTTCGCCACCCATTTATTGTAAATCTAAAAGATGCAATGATCTTTATGTTTCATGAAGTCCGCCCCCTTATCGTGCACTTGTTATAATTGGTACGGCTGTTAATTTCATATCTAATGATAAAATAAAGATTAGATAGTTTGAAAAAGTTAACCGCTATTTACACTGAGCTATTTTTTTTTAATTTTTTTATTGAAAAGATTATAAAGGTGTGATAACTGAAGCGTAGTTAGTCTGTCAAGGTGTTTAACTATACTGTTCGGTGTCAGAAAACAGTGTCAGTGGATATTACGCGTGTGTAATAATACGTAAGCATCAATAGACTAATGTTTAGGATACGGTTTTCAAAACGTTAGATTGTAGATTCAAATTCAATCCCACCATTCGGGTATTTATGTGATCCATGTCCTAACACAAGCTAAAGCTGTTTTGGAATGATAATAACCTTTATATTAAAATTTGTTAACGTTCATATTTAAAAACAAATAACAGTATAGCTGTAAGTGGCTTCTCCTGGCCCCTGAGGCTTCTTAACAAATTGTGTGCAAAAAGAACGTAAATTGGCATCAGAATGATCAATATTTGCCAGCTCTAGTAGTCTTTTATTTCATTGGTGCCACTAGGGTTTACCGATAGCATACTATTGGCACGCAATCCGTATGTGTGTTGGTAGTTGACGTATTTAGTCAAGATAAAATTATAATTGATATGTCTGTAACAGATCGTTTTCATAATGAAATATCAATAGCGAATAGCAGACTCGGTGTCGGTCTATGTGTATGTATGACTCAGCACAATCGCGATATATTAAACTTCACGTGTAATTCCTCTGGTAGTTTTAGTCAAGTGAGCCGCATACAAGTTTGCCCCTTCTTTTATGATGAAAAAAATATCTCTTACGACTATTCTATTGTTGCGTTGTGAGTAGTTCGCAGTGTCACTAAAACTAGTGCGTTGACAGGACAGGTCCAATGAAAAAGTTAAATCATAACGTTTTGGAACATCCGCTGACAGTTGATTCCGCAAGACGTTCATGGTATGTGTTATAATAAGAAACGACACGAAACACGTTTAATAAAATCCGGTAAAACAGTTGTGTTTAGCTTCTCTGGCTAATCTGCTAAATTGTTTTTCACATAAAAAAGTCCAGTTTGTCACGTCTTTCTTTCATTCAAGGGATGTCCTCCATTGCGCCAGCCAGTACGTGGTTGTTACTCGAGAATGTCCGGACACGTCGTTCCGAACAATGCATATTATTGCATAATGTCATACCGTTGTGAATTCTTAGCAAGGAAGCCAATTACGCTTATATCATTCATAGAATTTATTATAGTTTGACTATAGTAGCTTTTATTTTTTTAAGTATTTACATAAAAATTAAATAGAACTATTTTTATGTTTATCAATGGTATTTCACTGTATTTATGTAGTTGATTAACAGACGTAATTACAATACTTTTTCAAGAGTAATAGCTATCCCAAAGGAGATACAAACACACTAGTGCAAAGGGCACCAAGTTTATTATGTCCCATTTGTGACATTAAGCCCCTTTCTATACATCGAGCACAAATTTTTGAATTTTAGAACATATTTTTATTTTTTTTTGTACGTAAAGAAAGCGAGAAATTGAAACTTTTTGCATAAGTCGGGTAGTGTTGACATCACGATCGTAAAAAGAATTTAGCCACTAGGAAGTGCCTAAAGTCTGCTCCTAAATTATGTTGAGGGTAATAGAATTGTTAAGGAAAAACAATATATCACTTTTTTGTGTAAGAATTTTTTCTCGTTGACTGATTAGTCTTTGTGATGTGCTTAGGCAAGCTTGCGCTGCTATAAAAAATGTCGTCCTCTCCATTTTCCTTATCTAATCTAAGGCAATGTTGCTTAACGTTTTGTAACCCCACAGCTACGGTTGCTACACCACTTCAATTCAATGTACTGTTTGTGCTACTGTCGATGTTCCCAAACACTTTAACGTCGCTTAAAATTATTAATTTTTTTAACTTCTTTTTATTGTCACTCACAATCCGGCGCTGGTTGCATTAATATGTGGTTCCCCCATTACTTGTACAATGAATAAACAATATGTGTACTGTATAAATTCTAGCGCGCAGTAGATAGATATGTGGATCTGATTTAAATTATTAATTTTATGAACACTACAACTAAAACAACAATTGTTATTTATAACGTAATATTAACTGTCAAGGCCTGATATTATCATAATCTTCTGATAAATAAGCCGGGTCTTATAGCCTAAACTATCCGGGCTAGAAATAGAAATTATGTTATAAATTGTCTATCTAGACAAGATCGATGTAGAGTATCTTTAATTATTGTTGAATTATTTTACTTTCAGAAATAAGTGTTACAAAGAGAAAAGGCGGCGGGAGCTGGAAAACGAGACCATAAATCAGCTCGAGGAGCTCTTAGGCACCTGCTTAGCAGAGGTGAAACAGCCGGACAAAAACGGCATTGTTCGCGAGGCTACTCGCAATATCAAGGAGATTCTGAAACGGCGGCGCGACTGTCCCTCTGATTGTCCTCTACGTTTGGCTCAATGCCTCTCGCCGGTGCAAGGCGGAGAAGTCAGCTCCACGCAACCGCAACCACTGTCCGCCGAGTTCCATCGTACACATTTGACTAATCTTATCGAGGTATAGGTAACAATCATGTTTAATTGTTTAAACGGAATTCTGTTTTGAATTTACTTCAATGGAAAAATCATGTTTATTTTTTCAGGCGCTGAAATACTACACCACCAGTCTTGGGTGGATCCTATTGGAAATAAACTCCAAGGGGGAAGTTGAGTGCGTGACGGAAAACATAAGAGATCTCATTCATGTTGAGAGAACTGAACTGTACAAGAAATCGATATTTTCTCTCTTCCACCCCGAAGATTATACAAAAGTCAAACCTTTAGTGAGGAATGCGCAAACGTTTTCCTGGGACGTGGAGGAAACAGATAAATTTCAAACCATTAATATTCGACTTCTTGTTAAGAATCCCAATGTTGGCGACGCTTCGAGGTGGGTATTGTTCATATATCTTTCACGTTAAAAATTAACTTTGAATTTTTCTTCACACTTTATTTTAATTACTTTGATAATAATGAAAATCTTAAGTGTTTGTGAACTAAACAACAAATTAAGATGCTCTTTAAAAGTTACGAGTTTTTTTGCATACTCTATTGTATTTTATTGTATTATCATGTCCTTATATTCTGAGTAATTTAGTGAAAGAGAGTACCACGGCTTCGGCCGCTATTCTGGCGTAATAGCATTCTCACTTGACTCTTAATATGACGATAGAGCTACATACGGTGACAATGAAGGCTTGTAGGACATGAAATGTAAAACGTGTATGCGGGGTAGACAGAGAATGCAAGCTTATTAGAATCCATTTGAACCAGTGGTGAAGCCCACAAGAGCCATACAAGAGGCACAAACATCTTTAAAATAGCTTCGACCGGCGACGCTACCATAACCATATAAAAATTATCTCCTGTTCGGTCGGCACGATTGGAAGTACTTCGCCCGATACGAGTGGTATATTATACTTCTTGTCTTGCATGGTGTGAGAGATTCCGACGACCCAACTCTTCACAATGGGAAAGCAACGCACCTTCCTTTTATTTAGTTGTTACTTGTTTCTTTTCCGTGATAAAGCTACCGATCAAGTCATGGTTCAGCCCTTTTGGGGGTCATCGAACTGGAATGCTAACGCAACCCCAACCGCTCAAGCCGAGGTCCTCTCTCGAGGTCTCTTGCGCCGTGTTGCTCTCAATAGAGGTTCAGGCTAAGCGACCTAAGAACTCTGACACCTCTTAATCCAGGTGAAAATGCTGCATCCGTTTGCATATAACCAGCGTAGGTTCGTCACAAAAAAATTACTGCATGTTCGTTTGCTCCCTTGTCGTATAAAAATTTGGATACAGCAGTTGTACTGCAGTCATGCTTGTTTGTCTACAGAGTGGTGAAAGCTGTGATCCACGCTGCGCCGGTACGCAGCCCATCCTCGGAGGAGGCCGGCTCCGTCATGTGCGTCATCCGGCGCTGCGAGGACGCGTCGGCCGCACTTCTTCCAGTCGACGGCGGCCCGCCCGCCATCGCTTCCAAAAAGCCTAAAAAAATTGTCTTCAGATTAGATTGCAACTATACTATTTTATGTATGTATGCCCTAATTTATTGTACTTAATGTACATATTTCATTTATAAAACAAGTAAATCTGCAAGTAAAAACAAAAACCAACATCAAATTAATTCAAACGTGTCGGATCAAATATAAAACACCACTAAGCGCGGTCGCTCTCTTCATTGAAAGGATTTGGTTTCAATTAGTTCCCTAATATTAATTTTGTTGGCATTGGACCTTTTGTTTCGTAGGTATGGTAGGGGTAGAATGCTTTTTCATCGAGATATTGGATAAGTTCATAACAATCCCAGACTAGGGAATACTCTTTAGCGACAATGAGCTAATGTAGAGTTGCATGTGGGAGAAGATGTGAAACTATAGACACTAGAAAGGTGCTATGGTACTTCAGAAATAAACGAGATTGAGCGTCAGCACGTAGTTGGTACACGTAAAGTCAGATTTTGTTTCTACACGTAAATATAATTTTTGCATTTGTATTTGAAAATATTGGTTACCACTGCTCTACTAACGTCATTTTTTTTTCTTTTATGATTCCAGTTTGCGATTTAAGTGGTGTGGAAGATTATTTAAACACTCTTCCTTCTCTTGTGGGTACTTGTTATTTGGAACTAGTTGACAGCAGTGATCGTATTCGCATAGCCGCGCATTTACAAGAGGCAGTGTGTCGTACCGAACCGCCGGTAGTGAGCGAGCCTTTTCAGTTACGTATCTCGGCCGACAGACCTTGCTTTACAGTCAGCACTCAGTCGCGCCTTTTTAGTGCAAAGCCGCCCTCTGTCGAACCTGATTTCATAATGTCGACGCATACCGTGCTCGAAGACGAGGACGGCAACCCATTAGGAATCGCCGGTTCCAGACCACCCGTCGGTGGCCCATTGATGACGTCCGTCGCCAACGGAGAGCCGTCCGGCTGTGAAACGCGGTATCGCACCTCGATGAGTCCCACCGATGGCCAGTTTTCTATAAACGATTTTGACCTTGACTCCTGGACCCCGGGCTTTCAAATTGGAGAAATGTCTTGCGAAGAGACAAAAGACCGAAAAGAGAGAATGGTTGAAGATCCGGGCACGCCGCCGTCGCTGCGCGCACCGCCGACGCCGAACGAGGGATCGCAATCCTCTGTTCCCGTGAAGGAGACTAACCGTCTGCGCAACTTGCTCACCGAAACCACAGTCAATGTTCCGGACGCTGTGGTGAATTCGAATAATAGCATGCTAAAAGAACTACTGAACCAAGACGACGAGGACGCGACGAGCAGCGAGACGTCGGCGCCACACACGCCGCACACCCCGCACACGCCGCACACCCCCGGCGCGCCCGGTGCCGCGCTGTCGCCGCTGCACAGCGCGCAGTCGCACTCGCGCGCCCCTCCGCTCGGGCAACTTGCGTCGCATACGCCGCTCGCCCCGCACACCTCCCACGCGCAGCACACACAGCATGCGCCGCACGCGCAGCACCTGCCCTCCCACAACATGCAGCAATCCCATCATAATAATTCGGAGGTATTATTGAGGGTGGGTTTCTTTATGTTTAAAAGTATGTTATTACAAGCTGCCCCCTGGGTTGAAAAGTATTTCCCTTTGTGTCCATTTTCAAAATTCAATGATTTTATTTATTTGTATGGATGATATTAGATTTTTCTACAATAAAGCCTAAGTTACTCCTTATTACATTAGACATCTAACAGACACTCCAATTTTATTTATTAGTACAGATTACTATTTGGTTTTACTAGTGGTCTAGTCTAGTCTATAGTCTACATTAGAATTCTTCAATCCAGAATTGGGAGCATTGAAATCATTATTTATATATTAAATCTGTCAGTAAATATTTATTTATTAGTTATCTTACCATTGCCAAACCGTGTATGTGTGTATCAAACGCATAGTAGAATGTGTAATTTTTCTATTGATTTTATACATGTGTTGTAGATACTAAAAGAAAAATCTGATGAAGATATTGAGGAAAATAGAAATAGGAATGCTTCCGACAACATCCACGGTGGTACGTCACAACCGGGCGCGTTGCTCTCTCAATTACTTTCACACAGGAATGGGCCCTCTGGAAACGGTCGATCTCATGATACCAGCGATAACGAATTGTTTAGAATTGGAATGAAGCGGAAGTACGAAGAGAACAAGATGGCGGCCAACGTAAAGAGAGCTACGCCTGAAAACCAGCAGGTATCACTTATTACCATGTAATTATAAAAATCTATTACGATGTTGTCACTAATGAACACAAATTCTCTATAAATATTACAACACATTTCCTTTATTCAACTAATTAATATTTTTAAACATAAATATCTATCTTCCTTTTAAAAATACTTGCATATTAAGTGTAAATTTAATATAATATATAATTGCAACAATCACTAAAAATTTATTGTTCAATTTGAAAAACCATGTATTGATTGATTATTATCACTTCAATAAATAATCACCTATTAAAAAATTACACATGTATCTGGTATTCGGTCTGGTAATCGGACTTCTGTTAGATAGATCTAGTAGTACCTAGCTTACAAATTAGGGAGCTTCTGTATTAGCCTTGTGTGAAAGTAATTTTATATTACTCTCATAAAATTGTCAACTGTTCAGAAAAATGTTTTAAATGAACACTCTTAACATTGTTTTCGACAGGTTACATCAAGTGCCGTGCCCGTTGCATCCTCCGCAGCCACCTCGACTGCTGCCACTCCTGCCACGAGCAGTAGTAACACGCAGCGTCCGCTTCGGCAAAAGAATCAAATACTTGTAGCACTTTTGGAGCAAGCCACGCCCTTTCCTACGCCAAACCTTCGCAACTACGAGGCGGTGCCTCGACCTAGACTACCGCAGATACCGCAGCATCAGCACCACCATTCCACGTTAACGAATATGCTCACTCCGCAGTAAGTGCCATAAACTAAGATTTATATTAAACAAGTATAGTTTACCTCTCAAACTATACTATTACCAGCGTACCCAGCCCGCTTCGCTGGACTACATTTTGCTTTATTCTATTTAAACAATAAACATTCATCATTAAATATTTAATTTAACTCTCACAATATATTAAATTATTCATTTCTCTCCGTATTCATTCTCTTCTCGAGCGGGTGAAGATCCACACCTACACCCATGTACATGCAATATACTTCATTTTACTTCAATATGGTTCATAATGACTTAAATATACACAACGCATGTGTCAAAGATGCACGTCGGTCTGGTCGCTCTGTTACGGGTAAAATAGATGCCATTTTTGATCAGTAGTTACGACGTAGCTGAAGAACTGGGAATTGAAACTTTTTCCCCAACCTATTATATTTGTGCAGCAGTCGAGCCAGTAACGTGAACGGGGGCAGCGCAGGGTCGGCGGTGACGAGCGGGTCGGGGAACGGCGTCGGGAACGTCGCGAGTGCCACTTACTCCACTGCCAACATGAGCGTGCCCAGCCACCTGCAGATGGTGCTGCAGAGCACCGCGCGCACCGGCTACCCGCACTCGCCCACCGCCGCACACTACGCCAACACGCCGCCGCACCACGTCTACAATAGTCAACCCTCGTAAGTCTTTTCTTTTTGACGCGTGTACCAGAGCATTCTCCAACACCACCTTCAAAAAACAGGCATTATAAAAAAATGTAGTAACTGTAGAGGTATCTATATTTATACCCTTATTAACATAACCAAAGTAAACAAATAAAGTACATTAGAAAAGGATATAGGTAATGTAAAATGTGCTGCATACGTCTGTTGGCAACATTGCAATACACAACTTCTAGTGTTGCAATGATGATGGACTGGTTAAGATTATCTACATATACATGTAATGTTTTCCTTGTTCTTTTAAAATAGTGTTTACGCAACAAATATAATTGATAACAACTGATGAAACAATGTAATATTGAATGTTTTTCAATAGAAAGTAGCTGCGTCATTCTTGTTCTATTACTGGGGTTTTGGTTATTGGTTTTGTACTAGCAAAAGATATTAAATTACTGATACATATGATAAATTTGTAGAAATGACAATTCACGAAGTCAAGGCAGCTCAGGCGGTGGAGGTGACAATGATGCACCCAGTGACTTGATGCTATCATACATATTGGACGAGGTGATCGAGAACATGCCCTACTCAGAGCGACCTGTGCCCGATGTTAACATTCTAATGAACTTGGAGAATCGTCAGCTAAGATCGGACTTTGCTGTGAGTAGTTAACATTTTAAAATTTTACTTTTAATTTTTCTACTTGCTTCTTTACCCTCAGTATAATAAAGATCTTAAAGGTTTAATTCAATTAATTATGCATGCAACTTAACATTGGAATTTAGTTGTTCAATGTAAAAGTTGCTTATTGCATCAAGAACACTTTATAGACAGGCTTCATTCTGGGCATATTCCATCAAGCAGTTTCGCCTGCCTAAAAAAAAATACGAAAATTGCATCACTTAAATGCATTTATGCCCTAAATGTCCTTGGTGATGCATCCAATGCTATAATTGAAGATATGTGTCTTATTATGGTGGTGGAATGTCTGACACTAATATACTACATTTGACAGTATCTGGCATTATAAAATGGTGAAAGTGTTAAAATATTTTATTTCTTATGAGGATGTTATTCTCAATTAGATAAAAATCCTCTTAATTAAATTAATCTTGACCACAATGGCAGCTGATGTTAAATGGAAATGCAATTCGGGATGGTAAGGGGAACTAGCTTAGTATTTTTTTTTTGAAATCTGAGGAAAAGACAGATTTTTTTTAGGCTAGCCACTTATCGCACAGTTCAAAACCCTTTAGAAAAGTTTCTTGT
Source organism: Meandrusa payeni (assembly GCA_029286785.1). Classification (NCBI taxonomy): domain Eukaryota; kingdom Metazoa; phylum Arthropoda; class Insecta; order Lepidoptera; family Papilionidae; genus Meandrusa; species Meandrusa payeni. The sequence goes on along the minus strand of JAGSMX010000012.1, from coordinate 8,765,859 downwards.
GACACAGTATGAAAGCTGAAAGTACCCATATACATGTATTTTTGGTACAGACTACATCATTGCATTTTTGCAGGGGATGAAAGAAAAAACTGCTGTAATAAATGCTATAACACAAAGCCTCATGCAATATGAGACAGTTTCCAAGATCCCCGTGTCGTCCAGTCCCGGAGCGGTTCCACCTCCTGTCTACTCTGTACAAAATCCGGTATGTGACATCTGAATAAACGTGACTTAATTATTTTTGAACAAGAATAACTTTTACCTTTGTTTTTAAAATACACTTATTACATAATTGCATCCAGATACCATGTAACATGGGCAGCGGGAGTGGTTCAATGTATGGAATGAGAGCCCGCGGGGAAGAATCGCGCTTGCTTGCGGAGCAACATCGTGCTCGTCTTCTGCAGCAGCAAAGTTCGCAGCAAATGCTCGTCTCACCTGAGGTAATATATTCTTATCTTCTGGTTCACGACCAGAGAACAACCAGTGCCAATAACAAGTCAAGGGTTAAACAACTTCACTCTCGCTTTACATTTTAAATAAGAAAGAATAATGTACAATAGCTAACATATTTCTCCGAGCTTGATAGTTGATGAGCCCGGACTTACATATCTCATCAACTGATTAAACCGTAAAAATGTAACAGTAATACAAGCAGTCTGGGATTGGAATCCCGTCCATGTTCGTACGTCGAATTAGAATTATTTTAGAATGTCAATTTAATCCATATATGTTTGCTGAGAGTGCTGCCACAAACTTTTTATATATTTAATTTTATAAATAAAATTATTGAAAAAAGCAGCGTCAAGTTTCACATAATTTCGTTTGATGTAGGCTGCAGAACAACCTCAGGCTGACCTCGGCTCCACAATAAGCGCTCTCGTCACGGCGACGCCTCCAAACGTCGCGTTAACCCGCACGGATTTCCCTCATGTATATCATCAAAGTAAGAATTGTTACTAAAGATTGTGATGTCATTCTGTTTTAATAAAGTCTCCACCAAGGTCATTTCTTTTTTCAGATCAAATGGGTTCAAATTATGGTACAAATAAAATCACAACATCTCAGCAAAATCCAATGCTGAGCCGGCAGCTAGGTGTAAGTTTTTTTAGTGTTTATTATATAAGAGTAGAGTAATTGGTTTATGCATTTACTTGCTTTAGAGGTTTTAACCTCATTCAACAAATCAATTGCAGAGATATGAATATGCTTATACATTAAATTGGACTTCAAAATATCATTCCCATTTTTGTCTGCACATAATAACATACATAGTTACTTCCCCCTTCTTTGGGGGGCCCTTGTGTCGTGTTACTAGCGATAGAGGTTCACACTAAGCAGGTCGCTTAACGTGAACACACATAAGCAAGAGCTATGTCACCTCTCTATCCGATGAAGCAGTCTGGGCCTGCTTCTCTGGCCAATCTGTGTCGTTCGTCACAAAAAAAATCGACAAGAATAGAATTAAAGAAGTGGGAGAGGAAACTTCAATAATGCTGCTTTTTTTTAGTCAACCAAAATTTAAACCATTATTTTCAGGTTGTTCGATTCCAAATGATATGTCCATTCTTTTTATTGCTACTTAGAGAGTATGTAAGACTTATTTCTGAATGGCTCCAAACCCTCTTGTATGAATTTACAGAAGATATTTTAATAGCACAATAAAGATGTCAGAGTAACCCACCCTATTTCATACTCATACCTACACATAGTCTAACACACGCAACCTTGTACACACAAACACTCACGCATACTCACTCAATCAAACTGAATTACATATGATATGTTTTTGATTTTAGTAAATTTGTATTTAATTGTTTGGAGGTGGGCGTTAATAGCTGCGACACAGTACTTACTACTACGGCCATTATCGTACTAGTTTGTAAATATTTGAATTTTTGGTTTGAAATATAAATTATTATTATTTATCTTTTTCGAAACCAGAGAGTTTCGGTTTTAATGAAAACGGCCTACGCCAAGTGGGTTTCATATTGAGGGTTGTTTAAGCTAGCCGATTATTATTATATGTATAACTAATACACCTGTTCGTTAAGCTGGCTTATGTGAATGTTATGTTTGTGTTGCAGAATACGAGCTCAGGTTCTGGCGGTTACGCACACACGGCGGCTGCAACAGCGGCGGCGCTGCACACCCCCATGACGCACCAGCCTTACCACCGCGCACCCCGCCCTCACCTTGGTAAGTGTCCATGCCCCGCTCATAGCTCACGGATGAAACAACACTGTCGCCTTTTCCTTCTTATGTATAATATTTATGCTGTTTTGTCTGATTAATTAACTTTTTCGACTATTAAAAGGTATTTGTTGAAAGACTTTGTTGTCTCATGTCTCTAGGATTTTTTTTATAATAATAATATTTTTCATTAGTAACTTTGTAACTATATCAGTAAGTTTATTTAATTTTTATCAGTTTATCTAAAGGTACAAAACTATTAATGGTAAGGTACGCTTTTGCATTAGGAATACTAATTTTGAAGGTAGATATGAATTTCCTCTATAGATTTACCCAGATCCGAAGCATGAACTGCTAGAGGAGGTTTCGATTCTTCAGCATGACCATAGAGTATTAGAGATTGTACAGTCTTCATTTGTACCCTTCAAATGTTGACGAACCTTATTTAATTACTAATTGCATGACTATTCAAAGCTTTATTCATAGTATTTTCTTGAAGTGAAAGAGAAGAAACTAGTGGTTTCAGATTAGATTTGATTTAGACGCATGCATAATTTCAGTTTGCGTCACTTTCTCTTCCAAGTTTCTGAATTGTGTTACCTGTAGTGAAACGACATGGCGTGTGCGAAATGTTGCGCGTGTTAACGCCGCACAGTACGGAACGTATTAAGTCACGGGTAGGTGGAAGGGCAACGGATTAGGTAGGTCCGCGGGTTGTAGGCTCGCCACGTGTTCGCGTACTTTGATAACGCGGCGTGTGTGGCAGTGTGCGGCTACTATGAAGAGAGCGAGGCGAGCGGCAGCGGGTACTGCGGGGAGTACGGGCGGCGGGGGACGCACGGTACGCACGCGGCGCATGCGCCGCAGCCGCCGCATCCCCGCACCCGCCACACCCGCCCCACCCACCACACCCGCCGCACCCAGCGCACACGACGCATACGTCGACCCATGAACAACAGATGTCCTGTAAGTACCAACTTAGGGTCCCCGAAGCTAGCAGTAGTGTTCTTATCCTGCATTCAAACCTTAAAATTACAAGAAATGGAAAATAAATTGTTTGAAACTATAATATTAATTTGATTTGATACAATTCTGCATTCTCGTCTAGTATGTGATAGCGCAAGGGTTTAAACTTCCCCAAAGCCAGCAAGGTACCAACATCTGTATTTGTGGGCGGCGGTTATCACTCAACATCCGGCTACTACAGTTGGCCCAGTTTCCCAGTAAACAATGAATATTTATATAAATGATATCCTTTTCTATTTTCTGTATTCATGACGACAAATTAGAAGTATTTTTTACTGGTCCTACCTTTCGGCTGGTATTACTGTCATTAATTTAAAATGTATCATTGAGTATATTATACAACTGAAACGATATTTCTGTGCCTACGATAGCTGAAAACAAGACATTTTTAAGAACGACTGCTGCTAGCATATGTTCTGTGCACGCATGGGCGGTGCGAACACGAACTTTGGTTTACGTTGTATGTTTAGTAGTTTTAGAGATAACTGAGGGAATCTCTTTAACTTTGTGAATAACAAAACTTATCATGTCTTTGATATAATGAATGACACAATCAAAATGTAGCTCCGGACAGAAAGGTAAGGTTAGAGGTGTTTGTTGTTGACTGTAGGTAGTTTTTTGATTAATATTTTTCTTCATAACTAATTTATTTCTATCGTTTTGTGCATGTTAACTTTTACTTTCTTATGCTTTAGCTGACTAGTTTAATATTAAATATTTATTGTTAATTGTACATAATGCTTTTGGTATGTAATTTTCAAGTATAGTTAACGGCAAATAATTCTAGCGCTGATCGTTAATGCCGTGAAGCCGAAAATAAAGGTATCCCCAGGAATTCAAGGGCGGGTGAAATTTTATGTCAATTGAATTTTGTTTTCTGTTAATTTAAGGTTGTTTTTTTTAAGACTGTTATAATTTTTTTATTTGATCAAGTTGTATTGTATTGTTTTTAATTTAATTTTTTATTTGTGATTTTAAATAATTAATATGCCAATATAAACAGTACAAACAAAATCACTTTATCTTAACATGTGGAAATTAATAATTGCGTGCGCGGCTTATACACGTGCGCAGTTATTCCTTCCACGTTTCGTGCTAGATTTATTTAACGCCACATCTACCAATTAATACGCTTTTATAAATCTGTTTCTGCTATTCAACGTGTTATGGATATTTTATTAAATAACTGTAAATAAAACAATAGAGCTAAATATTAAGATTAAGTTTTGTCGTCAAATTTTAAATTTTACTTTGTTAAAGATTTTATGGTATTTGTTTTACTTATTATATGAGTTAAAACCATGTGTTAATCGCAATAAAATTCGTAAAAATAATTTTTATTCATTGCATTATGCATTGGTTTTAAAAATCTTTACAATCTCTTTTAAAAAGTGGTGGTACATTGCATGGACAATGGCTCGTCACTGGCATTCGACGCCCTTATGTGTTAGGGGTCCGAATCCCACCTAATACTTATCAGCTCTCCGTTATTCGGTACCCAAGTATAAGAAACACTTCATGTAATTTGTGGCTAACCCCGTCACACGCTCAATAGGTTTAAAAAGGCCGGAGATATTTAAGCACGTACAAATAACCGTCTTTATTCATCATAACAAATTAAATTACAATTAATTAATATTATAATACAGAATTTAATAAAAGGGTGTTTAACTATGTGTTAAATACTGTATTAGAGTTATTTTATGATTTATTTATTATAATTGTGGAAAAACATATGTACAAATTATATCGAAAACAATGCACATAAAATTCATACCTCATTTAAGCATAATAGTTATTTCAACCATTACGTCATTTAGGGACACTTATTATTTATCTTATATATAAAGAAAAGACTTTATAATGGTTGGAATTAATCAAAGAGTAACTGGTATTAAAAAACAATGAATAAAATCCACCAAGACCTTAGTTGGTCGTACTTAGAAACTATACTTGTAGGGTATTCTGAAATCTGCGATTATAAACCCGTAATTTCCATCCTCAGTCCAACATAGTCCGACTGCCGATGTCAGTCGGTACAACAATAATTTGATGACTCGATATACAATGGGAAACAGTAAGCTTTTATCGCTTATTGTGTATACATGTAGTGAGAAATTTTTTCTTTGAAAAAACACGAATCTTTAGTCATTAGTTAAGTCGATCGAGAGTAACTCTCTCTTAACATCCTGTATACGTGTCGGTGGCGTGAGTGACGCTTTAAGTTGTACTGAAGTTATCTGTGGTGCTGTGCAGGCGCAGGCTCCGGCTGCGTGACGAGCGGTGTCGCGGGGGGCGTGGTGGGCGGCGCGGCGGGCGGGCCCTCTAGTGGCACGTCAGAGTACGTGCGGAATGAATTGCGCGCCGTCGTGGGCGCACGCTCGGCACGCCCCGACATGCACGCGCCGCTACACAACCCCGAACTTGATCAGCTGCTCACCTTCGACATGGCCGCTTCCGGTTAGTACATCAATCACTATCCACACACTCCTTTATTACTAATTTTCTTTTTGTCATTATTTTTACTACCTTGACTGTCGAATGAAATTATTTTTAATGTTTATGTAACTTTTGCATTAACACATCCAGTAGAAATTTAGTTTACACGATCTGACGTATAATTATTGTTTTTCAGTATAAAAAATCTATTTTCTATATATAGATGATATTTCAAATAAGATACGAGAGTCAATGTGGTAGACCTGCCTGATAATACTGTGGCTGGATCACTTAACGAGAGCGTTGGGGAATCAATGCTGTTACTAATATCATACTAACGATAACACTATGTTAACGAGTCGGAGAGAAAATACGGAAAAGATTTTCTTCTAACAAATTTGTAATAACTTAGGTTATCCCTAGAGGTCTATAACGTGACAAAAAGTATTATAGTTTATTAGTATACGTTAAAAATTCCAGCAATTCTTTCTTCATGCTGTTTTCTTTTCTTTGTTCATCATTTTTATAAGGAATATTATCTTAAGCTTAAGGCAATATAGAATCTTGTGTAATAAATGTATAATTTTTCGTACTTTTTATATTTATGAATATATAGTTAACTTATATTTACTACGGGGAAATTATCAACTTATTTAACGGTTTCTCGCCAGTCTAACTAAATTTCTCCCGTTGTTTATAGAGCCTTATGATTGTCATTTTAAAAACTGTTGTTTAGTGTTATTGGAAAGAAGTGATATTTACACATCGTAAAAGAAGAAAGAGAATAATGTAGAGTCGGACGAGGGGTCGAGCGATCATTGTCAGTGTCGCGAATGGTCACTGCCAATGTATCCGTGTGTGCGTACGTAGGTGGCGGCAGTGTGGTGGGGGGCCGAGCGTCCTCTGCGTCGGGGAACTCGTGGGAGTCGCAACAGAGCACACCGGTAAGCTTGGGACGCGGCCAGCGAGACCAAAACACATAGTTACAGCCACACTTTCTGTATCGGTTTTTATTGTTTTGTAGATCTACATACCTATGATTATTGCGTATTGAGTCTGCTCTGCTGCGTGTGTTGTCAAAACGATCATATTGATATCTAGAAGCTGTTTCACTGGGATGTGCCAAAATTTGCCGAACACCAATCCTATGTCATTACTGTTATAAAACGTTATTATATATTATGTTATATTATATATAACGTTCGAACATACATCAATACAATTAAAAGATTTGTTTAGTTCAATCGGTGTTTATTGGTACATTTCCGGACTTCTAGGCTTTTGTGATGTGACTTACTACTTCCTACTATAGCGACTATAGTTAATATCTAAGTACTGCGCATATTCAGATACATTTTAAGACTAAGAATTTGTTGAAAATGTAAATTCAAAACATTCGCTTTTAGGATTTTGTACCTCTTGGACTCTACGCTTTTTATTTAAGAAAAGGGGTAATTCGCATGCCTAAATAGTAAAGTGTGGTTGAGGTAATGGACTTTGAGTAGTTATAACTAATAAATTCGAGAGCCGTTTGCAATATTTGCTTATTATATTTGCTTTGGAAATGTTATAGCATACGAATTATTTCATTTGAGTGCAGTATTATATAAGACTGAAACGATGCATGACTAAATTAATCTAACTTTTAAAGGGCTTTTAAATCTAGATATACGAGGCTCAATCAAGTGACGATCACATTCATAAAATTGCACAAATCTTAAGCACGTGTGTGCACGTATTCCATTAATATAAGATACCGACGTGGCTTAGAATTTTGTGGCATCATCTCGCACCGTCATCTGCCCTGGTGAGACGTTATATTTTCTTACTGTCAGGTGATCACTTACTCAATTGCCTTATGCAGTTTTATATAAGTGTAATTTGATCGAATCTCGTTAAATGATTATATTGCCCTTATTACTTACTAGTCACTCTCGTCTATAGAGTTCATTGTATTAGAATTTCAACATTTTACACCAAGAAAAGGTTAGTCTGAACTTCAACGTAAAGTTGCCGAGGAAACGTTATAAAGTTAGGTTATTGTACAATAATCAAAACTTTAGGATTTTATTACCCCTTGAAAATTTGACTGCAGTATTTTCGCCACTACGTCACATGAATTTGCACTGACTTTTGCACTTTCGAACCAAACTTGACTATTAAAAAATGAATACTCTTTTTTAATGTTATAAAACTTTTGATTTTATACAGATAAAAAATTAAATGATTTTGGCCTGTTAATATTTATATTATGGACAAATAGAGCCATCATCAACATTATGTAAATTGAATATTAAAACGCTATTTATCAAAAATATTCGTAAGATCTCCGCTCAGTATGTTTTGGTTCATGAGTTGTGGAGTCATAAACTCTGATGATCTCTCGTCTGATGAAACTCTGATAAGATCTGATGAAAGCAACGGGACGTCTTCTGCGCTTGAACCAAAGCATTCTCAACACCACCTTCAAAAATCAAGCATTACAATAAAAAAAATGTAGTAACTGTAGAGGTAGCACCCTTGTTAAAAAAAAAACCAAAGCAACCAATTATAGAATATTACAAAAGAGCACGGACATATAAGTCTGTGGTTGCGCTTTATTGAAAGAAAAAAAACTCTGATGATTTACATATACGTCTTTAAATATTTGCTTTATCATGAAAGTTATTTTAAATATATTCTCCGGCTACTATAAATTCCAATTACGTTATAATTTTTCTTTAAAAATATGTGAATTTAACCTGCATCCTCGGCAACATTGCTTTGCCGGTTTCGATTTACTTTAACTGGTTATTTGGTTTCTGTGTTTCGAACATATTCGAACATCTATTGTATTAGCTGCACTTAAACAATCATATTTAACTATAGTTACAACTATATGGTATTTGTATATGACAATTGTATTTAAATATTAACACGAATAATTGTCTGAACAAGGCTATTTACCACGTATATAACTTGAAAATATCGATCGTCATGGAAGTATTGTGATAAGCTATGAACATTTCTTCAGTAGCAATGAATATGCTAAAATGGGAAATGATTGAGTGGTGATGTTTGATGTCAGAGTACTACGGAGGCGGCCTCGGCGGCGGGCGGTGATGGGGCTGCGTCTGCGGCCGCGGCGGGTGGTGCGGGTCCGGCGGGTGCAGCCGCTAGAGCGTCTCTCCTGCAGAAGCTACTCTCGCAGTGACCCCGCCATCACGACGCTTAAGATTCCAACGTAACGGACCTCGGCGTTCCCGGTTACGCTCTACGTGGTACCTCTCCGGCTGTAAACCTCGCGCACGTGAGGTATAATTTAGTACACGTATTTATAGAACGTCTCTTTGTAGGGATGTTATTATTTTAGTCTAGTGCTGGTGATCATTTCGATTTGTAAAGTTGTCCTTTGACCTCCGTGACATCGCAAGTTCTTTGAGAACTCCGCTCGGCGGTCTTTAAGGTCTGTATAGTTTTTAAATAAGATTCGATAAAAATACGACGGTTAGCTTCCTGTGAGGGAGCGAAATATACGCGATCCGCTGTTTGATGACTCTTACGCCTAGTATACCGACACAATGTACAATAGAGACATAACCGCGTGCAATACTGTATAGAAATAAAAATACATATTTTTTTTGGCGTTGTGAACGTTATGTATTATAGTATGAAAGTCAGATGTTACCTGTTATGACAAAGTAAGCTGTATTTGTAGTTTGAGATACGTTACGTGAACTCACTCCTCCCGTGGTTACGAGCGGCTCGCCCGACGGACGCGTTCGTCCGTATGTACGACGCTGCCCTCGGCGTATAGTCGGAGAGGGATTTTGTAATGTGTAAATAACGTGTTATTAAATTATAGCTGTTGCATTAGTGTAAATATTTTGTTACATTATCATCATTGTGTTTCTTTTACGTTTTTAATCTCTTTTAAAGTTACGGATTATTAATTAAAACTTTACAAATATTATTTCATAATTATAGGATTTTTTTTTTCATACCTTTCAGCTGTAGTTTGCAAGATATTGGTTGGTAGTCGGGCACGAGCGTTATATATCTACACGCGGGCATAAAATGCCCTCGTGGGCTGTAACACGCTTAATTGAAGCCTGGATAACGCAAATCGTAGTCGAGGGTCCTATACTCTTAACAAAATTTTCTTACTGCAACTCGTATTAAGATCATTCTACAATATTTTTCTTGTATCTTCCTGTATTCATATTAACATGTATTTATTAAAGTTTGATGCTCTTTACAATGCTATATTACAAATGAAGTATTTAAACATTTATTTCGGGTCTTGTTTATCAGGAGCAATTGCGACAAAAATGTACATTGAATTTTCGTTTTTTTTTTTATTATTTTTGAAATATAACTGACGCCTCTTCCGCCATTTTATGTAACCTCGTTAGATGAAATTGCCGGCTGATGTATTGATATACGAATCATTTTATTAGGAAATCTAAGTCGCTGTACATAATGTTGTAGGATCTGTATTTGATGATAATAATACTTCTCGCGTTAGGCGGAAAATATTATATGGATTCTATTAACATAACTCCCATACCAAATAATACGACTTCCAACTTGTTCCTCATTGTTACCTATCTGAGGTGTTTTTATTTGATCTGTACGTCCTGTCTTCTTAAATTGTTTCGAATATAGTGTATAGCAGTTCCTATTGATTATATAGTTTATTATGATTCGGACCAAATAAACGAGGTCGATTTAGCTATCCTTGCGTTTTGGGATGACAGGATTAATATTTTGTACTTCCGAGTTGCATTTCCTTTCTTCACATACGTCATTTCATTAGGGATACGGTACCATTTTAAATGTTGCGAATATTTTGAGAAATCGTTTCGTTTTTGTACAGCGATGTAAGTGTTGCAATATTTTTTTCAATTGCCTGATTTTAATCTAATATAACAATGTAAATAGCATCAATGTCGTAAGCCAGTAACTTAAGACTATATTATGACTAAGCCTAAGTCATTTAACTTCAACCTATACCTGTACTTGTACGTAATTAGGTCCGTATTTACGTGCCTCGTGGACACAAACATTGTTACCATTATTTTCGCACGCAACTACCCTTTCCGTGCCTTCTCAACGCCATTCTTCAGTTCTAGAACATTCGTTCAAACCTTCTTGACAGACAATTAATTTTTTATTTGTTTTCATACATTTTGTAATATGGAAAGCATATTTTGGTATTTATATGAGACAGTAAGATGTATAAATAAGAATTACATAAGCACGCCTTTGGGACCACAGTTCAAAATTATTAAAAAATTTCTTACAAGTTTTGCCTAATTCTCAATTTTATAATGAAACTATCACATATTTATGAAAGTTAATTTTAAAATCATGTCATTTAACAAAACTTTTCGTAGTTAAAGCGTAGATTTTCTTATCGTTTTCTCTAGTAACATACGCAGAAGCGCGACAGTTACACTAGCGACATAGCCGAGATATGCCCGTCTCAATTTTTATGATTATAAAACTATACTGAAGTGGCATTTAAGACTTAAGAGGTTAAAAGGTACTTAACAGAGAATGAGGGTGATTGCGTAAATTATGGAGTTCAAAATATAGTATTTTTTGCAAAACAAAATTTTTACAAACACCAACCATAGAATATAGGAAGTAGGTCTACACTTAACGAAACGTGTGAATATATTATTACCTATATGATGATGAACGTACAAATAATATGTAGGATATCCATTAAAACCAAATCGAAGTATGACGTCTTAGAGATAAATAAATATTTTTATACCCTTACAAATTAAATAGTTCTGATGTCTAGGCTACTGACCAATTTCATTTGTCGATTTTATAAAAATAAAAACGTATGCATTAACGATTCGATTTTCTTAGCATTAATAATAGTGAGATATAGCTTTACAGTAACCAACAATTGTAGGAATATGACAATTTCATTCCATTTAGTTCGTTGTGGGGAGACATGCTACGAACGTGTTGTCCGATACGGAATCGAAACTTATGACAGTACAAGTGATGGCCTTAGCTACCGACAAGATGGCGGCGATGCTCATAGTTACGGCTAGCGGTGTCTGCCTTCATAATATAACGATTTAAAAAGAAGCCTTTTTATCGATACGATAGATGGAACAGCATAAAATGCCTTCACTTAGTTTTCGACGTCTCGGTGAGAGTTAAATGTACACAAAGGCTATATTTTTTACAGATTTACGGTAATCTAGTTTACGTAATAAAGACTCGTATGAAAACACGTCCATTGCATGAGTTAAACCATGGTTATCCACGTAATGTAAATAAATTGAACAGTACTAAATATATGGGTGCCTGAAAAATAAAGATGAAAAGTATTTTTTCAAGAACACCTTTTATCAAGATTCTATAAATTTATTACGAAATTGAAATAGATTTAGCGATTGCATTCAAAAGATGAATAGATTTTAATAAAGAGTTAGGTCCATCAAATGAAATCCTGTACTAGATTTATAAATAATCCATTGTAAATAAAATTATTCAAATCCAATCAACCGATTTTTACTTCCCTGATTGTTAATTTTAGATTCATCTTATAAAGGTCATCTATACAATTTGTATTTCTCTGATTGAGATATTATTATTTTATAACTTTTATAAAAAAACATTATCTTTGGAAAAAATTTAATGAAATTACGGCAATAACAAGAACAGCTCGGTACAAATTACTTATTGACAGCACATTATTATTTTACAAGTCCGGTATATTTAAATACTGCCCGTATTAAGATTGTCAAATTAAATTTTAGCAGGTGCATAGGAATGAATCTCTAATGTTAGTTTGCAGCCTAACTTTTGCAAAAAGTGCAGCAGCATTACGAAAACTATTTGATCAAATATATTTATAATTATATTCGTCAACGAAACAATATTCCTAAGATTCGAAACATAATTTTTGGTAAATAATTAAATTGGCTTAATGAATAGAAATAATTTTATGTGAACGATTAAATTATATAATTATCTATTAAATCTTATTAAGATAATCATCTCGGTGTAATGTAACGTCATTGTAAAAATCAATTCCTAGCTTTTAACTAAATTTATGGATTATTGTTCTGAAAGTTTTGTATAAGTGCATAGTATCGCATTCACTCATTCTCTCCAGTCGTGTGCTGATGGAATCGTATATTTTACCGACCGCCTCCATTTTAACGTTTTTTTTTTTAATTTGGCTGCTAATATTAAGTACAGTTGTAAGATTTACGAACTTTCAAAATTTAATGTCGACACGTCGAGTATATTATGACTAAGCTTAATAGATTTTACATTAATTATATTACAATTGAAGAGATACTTGTTCTACATTATATCGAAATGTTATATGATAATATCTGTTATTCGAAATTTTATGTAAGACAATTTTCTAATTTTAAGGCGTTTTGTATCCCCCGCACAGAGTAAACGTCGAAATTATTTAATAGGGTCCAAAGTTTCCATCCAGTGCTTCGAGGGGGTTATAATTTGGATTGCATTGTGCCGATGTATATTTTTTATTGATCAACTTCGGGTCATCTTAGCAAGGATCGTGTTGTACTTACTCTGTGCCCGGGGGACCTAATATTATAGCAATCACTTAGTACAGTGTCGGGAAACATTGATGGGTACGGGAATCTTTGTTTCATAGGGAAAACATAATTAGCGTTACATTACTTATTCTTACCTTTATTTCATCTCGATGTCTAATTAACTTAGTTGTAAAACACCTAGGATAGAACCGGACGGTTCGCCGCAATTCCTTAGAACATTATGTGTGATAAATTTATTTATAGGATTGATGGATGACAGTCGCTAACACAAGGAGGTAACTCGCTCCCGTACATTACTGATTTTATTTTTTGTATAAAATCGTGCCTCTTGTCTTGGCCTGTCGTCTGCGAGCAGGGCTGTTTTATGAATTCTATACGTTTAGGTGTATTGTAGCTGAAGTGTGATGTGGTCACACTCGAGCTATAGACCTAATTATGTTTTTCTAGAACATTGCAAGTGATCTTAGATGTTGGCCAGCCGCTCAAAGGATTTAAGCGAACTCATTGTAAGTGTTATTTGTATAATTTTAGAGCCATAATTACGATTCGTGTTAGACACTGTGTTACGGGTGGGATATATTTGTCAGCTTTAACGAGTAAGAAGTAGTTTACTGGTAAGTTTCGCGTAGACTGCGCTGAACATTCTATTGCTAGTCTCGGTTAAGCTGAATCCTTTCCGCGGGTGGTCGTTAAGTCTGTGTTATTTAGTTCTTGAATTTAAACTTAAGGCCTCTTGTGTTGCGCTGCATTTCTACGCATTGTATGTATGTATGTTTATATATTTGTAAATAGCTAAAATACATAAATTTTTACGATTAGAATACACAACCAAAGTTGTTATAAAGTGATGGTTGCTTAAATATTAAATCGATATAGGTCATTACGTTTATAAAAGTAAACATGCAAACTAAATTTGTATAACTGTCGGTACACCTGTCTTATGGAAGCCTTTACACAACCGCCCTGATATTAGTGAAAACGAATTTATTATTTTTGGTAATGAAGTCGAATAATGATACAAAATTAAATTAACAGATTAATAATTAATTCAGAGATGAGATGTGTATGAGTGTGGCTTTTTTATTTTTCGTTCCTAATAGCTTGTTCCGGGTCGTTATTGCAATAATTGTCAATTATTGAAGCCGACACTTATCGTTGTCTCCCAAGATTTTCGAATTGTCATTGTTTTATTCAACAAAAGCAGGCGTTATGAGTACATTACGTTAAGTTGTATTTTTTTGTACATTTTAGATTCGAAAATATATTAATATCTAAATGATGAGTTGTTTCATTTCTGTTATAATAAGTATCCTAACATCCATCTTTCCTTATCGGTCCTGCTTCCATTCTTTCCGCTAGCATTCTACTATTGTATGTTTATCACGTAAGCCAAAAAGTTTAAATCATTATTGAAAAAGGTAAGGATAGATGATCCCTCATATTCCCTGCTATAAAACCTCTATTGGTGTAACTCAGCGCAAGAATCTCGGATGACCTCTCCGGCTTGGTCTGTTAGTCTTCTTTATAGCATTCTGATCTTGAATTATTCTGATTCTTTAATCTAAGGTGCTCGAGAGGACCGACATTTAACTTCTTTTCTGAGAGCATCATATAAGTGATTTTGAAGATGTCTGGCGTGACCATTTAAAATCAGGTGTGTTAGCTGGCAACAAATGGCACCCAACGATTGTTATAATAACTACGTCCAATGATATCTCAGAGATTTACCTGAACCTTATTTTATCTTAATTAATAATTTGGATTGCATTGTGCCGATGTATATTTTTTATTGATCAACTTCGGGTCATCTTAGCAAGGATCGTGTTGTACTTACTCTGTGCCCGGGGGACCTAATATAATAGCAATCACTTAGTACAGTGTCGGGAAACATTGATGGGTACGGGAATCTTTGTTTCATAGGGAAAACATAATTAGCGTTACATTACTTATTCTTACCTTTATTTCATCTCGATGTCTAATTAACTTAGTTGTAAAACACCTAGGATAGAACCGGACGGTTCGCCGCAATTCCTTCTTAGAACATTATGTGTGATAAATATATTTATAGGATTGATGGATGACAGTCGCTAACACAAGGAGGTAACTCGCTCCCGTACATTACTGATTTTATTTTTTGTATAAAATCGTGCCTCTTGTCTTGGCCTGTCGTCTGCGAGCAGGGCTGTTTTATGAATTCTATACGTTTAGGTGTATTGTAGCTGAAGTGTGATGACGTCACACTCGAGCTATAGACCTAATTATGTTTTTCTAGAACATTGCAAGTGATCTTAGATGTTGGCCAGCCGCTCAAAGGATTTAAGCGAACTCATTGTAAGTGTTATTTGTATAATTTTAGAGCCATAATTACGATTCGTGTTAGACACTGTGTTACGGGTGGGATATATTTGTCAGCTTTAACGAATAAGAAGTAGTTTACTGGTAAGTTTCGCGTAGACTGCGCTGAACATTCTATTGCTAGTCTCGGTTAAGCTGAATCCTTTCCGCGGGTGGTCGTTAAGTCTGTGTTATTTAGTTCTTGAATTTAAACTTAAGGCCTCTTGTGTTGCGCTGCATTTCTACGCATTGTATGTATGTATGTTTATATATTTGTAAATAGCTAAAATACATAAATTTTTACGATTAGAATACACAACCAAAGTTGTTATAAAGTGATGGTTGCTTAAATATTAAATCGATATAGGTCATTACGTTTATAAAAGTAAACATGCAAACTAAATTTGTATAACTGTCGGTACACCTGTCTTATGGAAGCCTTTACACAACCGCCCTGATATTAGTGAAAACGAATTTATTATTTTTGGTAATGAAGTCGAATAATGATACAAAATTAAATTAACAGATTAATAATTAATTCAGAGATGAGATGTGTATGAGTGTGGCTTTTTTATTTTTCGTTCCTAATAGCTTGTTCCGGGTCGTTATTGCAATAATTGTCAATTATTGAAGCCGACACTTATCGTTGTCTCCCAAGATTTTCGAATTGTCATTGTTTTATTCAACAGAAGCAGGCGTTATGAGTACATTACGTTAAGTTGTATTTTTTTGTACATTTTAGATTCGAAAATATATTAATATCTAAATGATGAGTTGTTTCATTTCTGTTATAATAAGTATCCTAACATCCATCTTTCCTTATCGGTCCTGCTTCCATTCTTTCCGCTAGCATTCTACTATTGTATGTTTATCACGTAAGCCAAAAAGTTTAAATCATTATTGAAAAAGGTAAGGATAGATGATCCCTAATATTCCCTGCTATAAAACCTCTATTGGTGTAACTCAGCGCAAGAATCTCGGATGACCTCTCCGGCTTGGTCTGTTACTCTTCTTTATAGCATTCTGATCTTGAATGATTCTGATTCTTTAATCTAAGGTGCTCGAGAGGACCGACATTTAACTTCTTTTCTGAGAGCATCATATAAGTGATTTTGAAGATGTCTGGCGTGACCATTTAAAATCAGGTGTGTTAGCTGGCAACAAATGGCACCCAACGATTGTTATAATAACTACGTCCAATGATATCTCAGAGATTTACCTGAACCTTATTTTATCTTAATTAATAATTTAGTTGTTCATCACATTAATTTGGCATTGTAAACAATAATTTAACTTTATTAGTTTGTAATATGACTTCTAATTAATTTTTGTAAAAAGAAGATGGCGAGGACGCGCAGTTGTCACAGCATTCGTTAAAATAATTCCTTGTACAACGTTACGCTGTCTCAATAAAGCGAGTGTACTAGTTATTGGACTATTTCATTCCACGAAACCTACAATTATAACAGGTGCATTAGTGACTTGAAAAGAAATGATTATTTGACATCAGGCGAGCCGCATACTCGATTGCCTATTGTATAAAAAATTATTTGCCTGTACAAACGCGGGCAGCTTGTGCGTTCTGTACTTTCATCTGGGCTAGTTAGTGTTAATTATCGTTAACAGGTCGAAACTTACTTTCAACCACAGCCCGAAAACGTGCCTCGTGTATTGAGCTAAATTAGTTCACCTTCAATTATTGCAGCGGCCGCCGCTGGCCGCTCGTCTCCTGTGGTCATCCTGCCCATGTTTTCTGTCCCAGTGAAATTAAATCAATCTTTTGAAATTTCAAAGTTAAATGTATCATATTGCTATTTTTACAGTTTTTTGTATAATGGTTTTGAATTGGCTCCTGTTCCGTTTTAGGAAGAAGTATTTGATGAAGGTAAGTATTTCTAATATAGTAGAACTGCGGCTACTTGATCTTCACGGGAGAAGCCTTTATCGAGTTAAAGACGATTCGACGATTGTAGTGCATTTTGTATAGAAATATTAGAGTTGTAGAGCTTAAGACTCATTGTAATTTTGAGTTAGGTGATATAATTATAAAATTCTAAGAATGACGTACATTGTTGGCATTTTCTTAATTCTATAAATCATCAATTATTACAACAATTTTCTTAAAGTCGATAACTTAATTTTTCAAACAAGAAATGTTGAAGGTTTAAATTTGATTTTTCTTATTTGGAGAGCCAATTTATACCGAATTTTCCGCATCTTCATTTGTCTAATTTTTTATCTATATCCAAACCATAGATATAGAAATGAAAGGACTCATGGGGGTATCATATAACTTACATTTTCATCTTAGACGTAAGAAATAAGTGTATGTGTTTTAAGAAAGACTTGGCTTAAAGGTCTTGTTACCAAGCCATAAAATATTCAACAACAACAAAATAAAGAAATGAAAAAAAAAGTTTGGTCACAGCTCATTGAAATGTATGCTGCATATAAAATGGTGGAACTTCTCTGACCTTACGTAACAGTTAATTGGTTCTAATTAGAAGACTCCGCTTTAATTACTAAGGTAAACTATTGTAGTGATGCGCAAAATACTATGGAATTACCTCGCCCATTTATTAGTAAAGCAATGAAATTAAAGGTATATTGGACAAGGTTACACGTTAGGTTTAGTCAATAAGATTTACTTATTGAAAACGGATTCTTTCGTATGAAATTAAACGTATAACAATTACGATTACGACTCTGTCTTTCTAAACCATACGGTTCAAAGAGACGTATAAAACAAACTAACGTAAGAAGATATAAAATAAAACACAGATTGGCCATAGAAGCTGGCCTTGACTGCTTCACCGGATTGAGGTGGCATAGCTCTTAGGTCGCTTATCCTGAACCTCTATCGCTAGTAACTCGACACAAGGGTCCCCTCGGGTTGGACGGTTACAATGTTACGTGTACGCATTCCGATCCGAGGGCGGTCGAGAGGGCCAAACCACGTTTCGTCGGTTGCTGTTTCACGGATAATCTAGGAGACATTCAAAAGCTAAGCTAACTTTGAGTGCCACGAATAAAATAAAGACTGCAGGGTCCCAAGTATGCTATTGTCACTGAAATTCCACTTTGAAAACAGCCCGACTACAATATACCAATAGCAATTCAATTGTCATTGTAAAAAATGCCAATAATTATAAAAAAATAATCTAACATTTTCAATTGATGTATGTTTATTCAGTGATATACACTGAATATACATTTTATACATAATATTTTTCTACTTTATAAGCAAATGCTTTACCACGTACCCACCTGATGTTAAGTGGAAATGCAATCCTGGATAATAAGGCTTAGTGAATGCCTATTCACTCTTTTGAAAACACCCACATTGAAATACAATCTATTCCAATAATTTGCTGTACGAACGAATAGCAGACGTTGAAACCTGGTGCTCGTTATTACTAGGCAATGTGGATATTCAAACAATATTCTCTTTTATTCTCTGTCACATTTTCTGAGTTTAGTATTGTCATAGTTTTGCAATCAAATTTCTTTACTGTTTATTTTTTCAAAAGCTTTATTTATAATGGAGGTTTTTTGTTACATTCGATTATTTCAGTGGCGGTTTTTCTTGTTACAATGTTAGAAAATAAAGACTTGATTTCGTGGCAAAATTATTTGATCGTCTAACGATGAGGTTTTTTGTTGTACTTTTGTGTTTTTTTTGCAAATTCTAGTTGCCAAAATAAACAATTCATTGGTGTTTTTGCCACGCCAACTCTTACGACCGTTGTTTTGAACTCTTTAGATTGTTTGAAATAAATTCTCCGCACATATTGTTTACTATGGTTGATTTGGCAACAACAACATAACAACTTCAATCATTCTATATTATGCACCAGTTGAGATCATATGAAATCTTCAAATTTGGGCATACAACACCTAACCATTCCGCTATGCATACTTCTTTTTTAGCATATTTTCCATTCATTTTCAAATGAACACAGCGTATCAGCATCTTATAACTTATAATGAAAAAACCACACGTAACTCTAGCACACATGTAATAATAATAAATATCTTATTTTAATTTATTATTTTTGAATTGTTAATATTCATAATTCATATTTGTCGCATTATTGTGTAGTCTTGTGGCAAAGCGATTCGACTTACGATCTTATGGTCGCGGACCAGAATACTATTATCGGCGCGGACGGTATTCGAAAATCGGACCATTGATGATATCGCAATTTATGGTACAAGAATAATATAAGTGACATCTTTGGCTTCACTTATGTCTCTGTCCATGACCTGTTCCTACCCTCAATGTGAGTACCTATTTAGGTACATAGGCGTGCTCGATATAAGTTGTGTTTAGACAGTTAAAGTGTGCGGACCTCCTCTGGGCTGACAAAAATACAACGACTCGTTGGACCCGTAATGCTGAACTACAGTGAAGCCATGTAAGTAATTTATTATTGTCACTCTTTATGTTTTGTTGTGCACTAATCGGTATGCTATATGCATATGCGGTAATGTTAATAATTATCAATTCACGCTCATTAACTGCTCTGAATTATCTGTCTATTCCGACATTATATTATATACCTATATTCTACCTACACTAAATACTCGCATACATCTGTCTATCATGTCAACACAAGGCCTATATATAGGCATAGTATCAGAGCCAGCTCGACTCCGTAAATGTAATTTAAAAATAATATTTGATCATTATTGGCTAAGTGGAATACATATATTTAATATATATAATTTATACATTCCACTTAATCATAACTATCAAATATTGATTGATTGATATTTGATAGTTATGATTAAGTGGAATATATAAATTATATATATATTAAATATATGTATTCCACTTAGCCAATAGTGATCAAATATTATTTTTAAATAACATTTACGGAGTCGAGCTGGTTTCGATACTATGCCTTTAAATAGGCATTGTGTTGACAGGATAGACAGAATAGACAGATAGACAGATAGGGAATATAATTTTGAAATTCCCAGTCTGCCTATCAACGACAAATCGGTTCATTCATACGCAGTTCTAGACTTACATATATTAATACATTGTGGCGTTTTCGCCACAGCCCCGTACCTTAAGTCGTTGTCAGGCCTGACACGTCGTTGACGGCCTAGATAGGACAACGAGTCTCACATAAGCTAGATTGTACGTATAATACAATCGTCACACAGCCCTCGCAATAGACTCGTTCCCAATTCCGCCGCGTTGCGGGCGTATTCTACTATTACATGATACTACGTTTCTGGGCCCCGAGTCTGTTAAACCAATTGTGTACATAATGAACGCTTACTGGCATCATAGTGGTCGATATTTTATAGTTTTATTAGTTTTTAGTTCATTTGTGCCTTTGTGGTTTACAGATGGCGTATCACTGGCACAGTGGTCAAATACTTACACTGTGTTTAATGTATTTAATAATGATTTTGTGATAATTTATATTTGACTGTAATAGGTCGATTTCAGAAATACTAGCAAATAAGAGATTCAGCGCCGACAATTTTTTACCATATTTTTTAACACCAGAGCACCAATCCTGTTCACAGAAGCAGTAATAGCAAAAAAAGCATTTCTTTATCGTTCCGCAGTATTTCATGCCCTGGTGTCCAAATTAGGAACAAACCTATGAAGTGCATCAGCATAGCCTACAAATAATAATAAGGCTAATGCACAAACCGTGCTGGAGTGTGTGCGTTTATTAAGTGATTTATTACTGATTTTTTTGGTTTTAGTCTTTATTCGTGACTGCATAGATTAGCGATTTGACAATCTTTTAATTATTTTACTATATAGTATTATTAATTGATCTAAAAAAGGACTAGGTTGCCAGTTCGTCTGTATCTTTTTATGTACTAATGGTGACTGAATATTCTTAATCAGTCACTCAATGTTTTACTTTTATCAATTTTTATTCGAAAATGAAACATAGGTTTTATTTGCGAGTGAATTGGATGTACGTGTCTTTCTTCCCTATCTTACCCCGCGTTGTCATAGAGCGGCGGAGGGGTGGTGCGCCAAAAAGGGAAGGAATACTCGAATGGATAGGAACCGTCCAGCTGGGAGCTAGTTGGCGTAGTCCCGACGCGCGCGCCCGGTCGTTCGCACGCATGCGTACGCTCTTTTATCCTGTTGCACGCAGTTCCTGTTTGTGTCGCATTTGTATCGTTCCCTGAACATCTTAATAAAATATATGATATGAAACTGTTTTGTATATATAACTGAGATTATATGACGAATATTATAACCATAATTCCAATTTTTAACAAAGTTGTATGGTAAATTAGTGTGTATAAGTTGTTTTATATTCAATTTAATAAACGCTTACATTGTATATAAACAATAGTGCATTTAGGAACGTCGTTAATATGTCTTGGAGCTGTCCGTGGTCTAGAAATCGTCAGCACCATGTCCCTGCCGCTCCACATCTTCAAATATTAATGCAGGTTTGTTTTTATCAAACTCTGACACCTAAATGTCTCTGTTGAGTACCGAGACATATCTTTATAGTGATTATTTATATTTATGTGAAAAGCGATAAAATCTTTAAGAGTATATCTATAAGAATATTGTTCCAGACAGTAGTTTTTAATGAAACTGTATTGGTAATCAGTTTACTATTCTACGCATAATTATTAGTTATACTCGAAAAGTGTTATATTGACTTGAAATAGTCAATGAACCCATTACAAAAAAAAAGCTCCTAAGTGATGCCCATCCCGCGCGTTCGATTTGAAAGTTATAGTGGGACAATTGTCAGATAATGCTGGTATTTAGTTCAATAATATAACTGATTGGTTTTAATGGATTTAGAGTCATGCGTGCGTGTTAATGTTATGGCCGACTATAAAGTTGTGATGTACGTGCGGTGGGTGGTGAATATCTAACATCTGTTTAAG
This sequence comes from Meandrusa payeni, assembly GCA_029286785.1. NCBI lineage: Eukaryota > Metazoa > Arthropoda > Insecta > Lepidoptera > Papilionidae > Meandrusa > Meandrusa payeni. Next base: position 8,743,420 of record JAGSMX010000012.1, on the reverse strand, counting down.
GATGTATAAGTCCTTATAAGTATACTTCGTGGTCTGCCATTCATTTGTTACAACATTTGATTTTTAAATAAGAATTGCGTCATCTGGTTACAGTTTAATGATACATTAAAACAATTTCTACGGCTTTTGGAATTATTGAAATTAGCTTGGAAATATTTTGTCGCTCTCACTTTGACCAACAGAATTAAATATCTCTACTTTTTTTTTAACTGCCATATCGTTCTACAATCTGGCACTTTTATAAACAACTAGTAGTTGAGCCCGCGACTTCGTTCGCTTGAAATTTAACAAAATGTTATTTAGTTATTTTTTTGTTTTCGCATTTTTTTTTGTAATTACCTTAGTTACTCCTTATTACATCAGCTATCTGCTAATGAAAGTCTCGTCAAAATTGGTCCAGCCGTTCCTGAGATTAGCCGGAACATACACACAGACGGACAGACAAAAATGATAAAAAATGTTATTTTGGTATATGTACCGTATATCTATTCATACGCATGTAGCAACAAGCGGTTATTTTAATATTACAAACAGACACTCCAATTTTATTCATTTGTCTAGATTACAGTGTTTCAATAAGAAAACACTTAAAAGGAACACAAAAATCTATTAGTCGATTAGTAACTGTAACAGAGGAATTAGTGTTGAATTTGATGGTGGGCGACCTTTTCATAAAGAGTTAGGACGTAACCTTGTTCATTGGGCGAAATGGTGTTAATGTGTCCCATGAATGCTAATTTTCGCACATGAACAATGTTGTTAACTGTTCCGCAAACAAGCCTATATAGATTGTCTCGAATGGTGGAGTTTGAGTCTACGATATAATTTTCTGTAGACCGTAAAATAACCTATTACAGGTTTACGCTTCATATAATAAGGATTTCACGGCTTTAATTTTTCGTGTCATTTTATACTACATGATCGGTTGTTGTTAATTGATTGTTGATGAAAGTGAGATTAAGGACCTTCAAGAAAAGGGCGTACGTCTTTCTCAAAGGCAGGTAGAGCACCTACAACCCCTCCGGTTTTATAGGTAGAATTACCGATGTTGTGTACTCAACGCAGAGCCTATTTCTGGCGTTGATTACGTCACTATTTATATTTTAGATGAAGATAAATAATGTTCCTTGTGATAACCAATTTTCTGTTAATTCTATTCTTCCGTCTCTCAGGATTACGTATTTTCATTTCACATATAAATAGTATCGGTAATTATTTTAATGTTGCAAACTGATATCAGAATCACACGTCACATAAAAGCTACTCTCGTAATTCCGTTTTTTCAGCAGTTTTTCATTTTATTTTCTTGACGTAACATATCTAAATGCAAAGTATGCCGTACTCCCGTAAATGATTCGTGGCTTACGAAATTGAGGATGGTTTTTTTTATATAGAAACGTAAAATCCACAGAAACCGCGATCAGGGATGTGAGTTGGAGCACATCAGCTGTGCGCACCTCAGTCGTGTAGCGGCCGTGCTCTAGGTCGCCCGCTCACCTTTCCCGCTCTCCTAGTTTAGACGCAGTTTTAAATGTGTAATTAGAAAAAAAAAACATGTAACGATTATAAATTTGCATATACGTATTTACGAAGTGTTTAAATAGTTATTATGCAATATTTTAAGCGGGCAACACAAATTTCGTTGGACTTAAAATTAAAAATATTACGTACGTTTTGCTTCCTCAATATTGATATAAAAAATTATGAATGAAAAATGCCTTGGAACTGTCTCTGGGGGTACGAGTCTCCGCCGCCAATATGCCGAGTTAGCGGACCTCTGCATCTAATATCGCAGGTAATTAAGACAATCTTATCATATCATCTGTGAGGACATCGAACTCGTATAAATCCCTTCTCATAATTGTAATTATCTGCGATTATTAAATAACATTGTTTAAAATCGTTAGAGTAGAAATACTAAGAAGGAATTTATAAATAATTTATTTACGAATAGTGGTAGAAATTCTGATAACGTAAGGTAAACAATTTTAGTATTTTCTTTTCATCTTTCTTTTTTTGGGATTTTTATTTATTGTAATAGAAATAGATTATTTTTCATCCGACTCAATTTGTCTGTACTTTTTTATCGTTTATGAACTCACTTCACTCACGTCACTGCTTACTTACATATTTTATGATTTTTTTATAACTTCGTATAGTTTAGTCTCATCATAAACCGTCATCTATTAAAAGAACACTGCGGTTGAAATCGATCAACACGACATCATGGACAAACTATTAAATTTCTTATAAGAAAAATAATACGAATGAAAATGTTATTTATTGTTTTTCAACCATTTGTGTAAAACGGTTTTCTGTATTCGCATAAAAGTTAACGTTTCAGCCTGTGTTTGTACGCCACTGTTGGGCGAAGTACTTGCCTGTAAAGAGAGTGTAAAGGCATATACCGCCACGCGGCCCTAATGCGGATATACAGACTTGTGTTAGAAAATTTCTAATACATTGGATTTACTCACGATGTTTTTCGTTACCGCCCAGTGCGTGGTAAATCAGTACATTAAGTAATTTTATATTCGCATAAAGCTTTATAAATAGGTATAAAAGATAAAAGGACTAAAAATGGTTTTATGTTTGAAGTAAGCGTGGAAACGTAATCACGTTTGGGGTACGGCGGCACGGCAATGAAAATAGATTACTGTATCCAATCCCCCGGGTGCTGTAAGAGTCGACGACATATATTTTCTAGCATCTTTGAATTCGGTAGAGAAGCCAGAAGACACGCAAAGTGGCTTCTGGTTGTTTTTCTTCTTTCTCTTTCTTGCTTATTGCTTATTTTTCTTCTTGTTTTACTTCGTATGTATTTTTTTATTAATTTTTGCGCCGTAATTTGAGTCGATTTTATGTGATTTGGTTTCAATTACGACCCACACGAATTTTGTTCGCATAGGACCTTGGATTCGTATGGAACCAGGGGATTGTTAATGGAAGAATGTTGAATGTCGTTATATTAGCGTTATGATAATTCAAGACAAAGTTCTCCATAACGACAACGAGCATGCTAGAATGCGGAAGAAGAAAGAGAATGAGCCAAAACTTCGTAATTTAACTATGGTACTTCGAAAATAAATAAAAGAGTGTAAGTGAGATAGTGACTAAGTATAATTGTTTAAGTTAATCAACAACAAATACAAATGTTAGTATTGTTTTTTTTTATCGGAAAAGGAGTAAACGAGCTTACGGCTCACCTGATCTTAAGTAATCACCGTCGCCATTGAACATTCAAACATGGAGGAAGTGCAAGTGCGTTGCCGGCCTTTAATGGTTCGTAGGTTCATTTCTTGATAATAGTCTCCAAATCTTATACGTTCAGAAACAACGCCGGCGACAACTAATTCCACAATTTATATTTTCTAAAACGCACAATCGTGCGTGGTGAAAAGTTACGCGAAAAATGTATTATACAGTCGTGGAACGCCAACCATCAATGCTGTCGATGGAATTTGGAATTCTGCCTATTGAAAATTAAATGATTAATTGCGTTCACAACTATGTAATGGGCTGTCTAGCGTTTAGTGTGAAATTATATGACGCGCTCAGGAACCGAGGAGTCGCAGGTCATTCGGGAGAGAGCGATGTTATCGCGGCAGCGTTATATGTGGCATGAGACCATTGTTATCATCAGAACGTCTTGCGCTTATTATAAAATATATGCTATAACATAAAGATTACATTTGATATAAGATGTTGTTTTTTGTGCAATATAATTTAAACATAGCGTTGTGTTATCAGTGTGCTTGAACCACGAACGAAGGTTACTCTGGCTAATGTAATAAACATGACTTTAAACTGATACGTTTAACATGAAATAGTTGCAGAAATAATATGCAATTTTAATTGTATAATTACCCTAGAGGTACGGCCAACCCAAGACCGTCTATCTTGGCGCCGCAATACGAAGAGGGCCTACCCTCACATTTCGACAATATGGATTGTTGTAAAATGTTTTTTTTTAATGACGAACCTACACAGATGACATGACTTTGACTGTTCCACTAGATTAAGAGGTGGCATAACATCAAGCATAGCCTCAACCTCTGAAACATTTTAAAAATGTAAATAAAGGAAAATGTAAAAAACGAGGTTTAAAAAATGTAACTATTAGTACTATTAAACGAGGCTGGAAACCTGGTTGCAGGGGTAGATGGTGTACCCCGTTCGGCATTCTTTTCGTCTCTTCTGTTACTCGTTTTACCGACGCCTTAAACATAAGGCGAAATAAAGGGGTGTCCGCTGTTCTAGTATTGTAAAGGTCTGGTAAAGGCGCGTGCTTTCGTCCTGTGTGTGGGTCTCTAGCTCCAACCCAATCAAGAGACAAGTTTTGTCAAAAGCTGAGACCGTCGGAACTGCGGCAGTGTACGTAAGCGTTCCCGTAGGTCCGACTATAGGTATCAAGATTTGTTTTAATAAATCAATTGTATAGTTGCAACTAATTAGATCAATTTCAACTTTAAAAAATTAAGCTTGCAATACCTTGTAAGCTCTTAATTACCAGGATATCGGCAACAATTTTTGACATTCGTTGAGCCTATCGCCACACATCAGACAATAAATTTACCAATTGATTTTTGTGGTACCGATTGCGCTGCTTAATAACTATTTTATAATTAAATTTTTCTTTAAAGTTTAAAGTATCGTAACTTAAAAGGAGTAACTCCTTATAACATCATATCTGCCAGTGAAAGTCCCGTTAGAATCGGTCCAGCCGTTGATTAGCCGAAACAAACAGACAGACAGACAAAAATAGTAAAAAATGTTATTTTGGTATACCATATATAAATTCATATGCATGTAGTAAAAAGCGGTTATTTTAATAATACAAACCGACATTCCAATGTTATTTAATTGTATAGATGAAAGAAACCGAAACTCATTGCCAAGCGTTCATATTAACTTCATGAACTTATGTTTGTTTACTTAATGTTTATGTTAAAGTTATGCGGTAGGATCACAAAAATAATAAGTAATACAAAGCGAACGGCAGTAGGTGTTAAAAGACGTGTCTTTTTTCAATATTTAATACTATGTGCCTAGATAGTACTAAAATTATCTCTAATATGTATATTGCTTCTAAGTTTATCGTTAACTACTTCCCCTGTTTGTTGTTATGTAGGTATTGTTTTGTAAGTATGATATTATTAGATCGCCTTGGCGAGTTAAGTTAACGGTAGATTGCTAACGTGTGATGGCCGGATCGCAGTCGCGGGCGCACACCAACTCCGACTTCCCAAATGGTTGCGCAACGGCAAGTGCACCGCCCACACCGCGACAGCGCCGCCGCTGCCTCTTCGGTAAACACCGCGCCAAGTTCACTGTCACCTTAATCTATTTTATCTATTGGTTAAACAAGAAAGTAACATGTCTCGATATATTATCTGTATTCACGCATTCTTTCACGGGATTAACTGTCACGTGTGATTGCGGAGCTCTCGGTCAATTAACTTTGTAACTGTTTGAAAATAAGCCTCTTTTATCCCAAACGTTGTCAGACAAAGACAGCAATCAACATTCCTAATTAAGTACCATCCGGATAATTTTTTACACGTGTTTTGTGAACCGACTTTCTAAAAGGAGGAAGTTCTCAAAGCGATTTATTTTCAAATTTTGGCTGAGACCTTCTAGTAAGCAAGAAATATGCTTGTGTCGGAAGATCTCGCTCTTCCATATCAAACTTATTATATTATACAGGGTATTTTTTAAATATATACATATTTACAGACGCATATGTATGTATACATATATTTATATATATAATTATTAATTAATTATTACATCATAACTTTCAACTGGGTGTACCGATTTTGATGATTTTTTTATTATTTAAAAGCTGGTGGCTTTCCATGTGGTCCAACTGTAACAATGACTTCCACGAGAAAACCATATGTCTCAAATTTGAATTAAGTATGTGCGCGACAAATGAACGAATTATTTACTATCACGCCAACCGATTTCAATGATTCATTATTTATTGAAAAGGATGTTCAACAAGGGTAGTTTGATGAGATTTTGCTTAGGTTCTGATTTATTTTATTTCGTTATATTTCAATTCGTTTTGAAGTCTGTATTTGCTTTTATTCGTAAATGATCTTAATATATAAATTTTGAAACGCAATAACTCATTGATGCGAAGTAGCAAGGACTACTCAAGTTTCACACGAGCTTATTATTAAAGGCCCCATGTGCTGCAAGGAAACTAAACGTATGTAAGTATAGACGACATAAAAATAATTTGCTTAAATTTAAATGTAAGGCGATGTATTCACCATATGTCACGTACGGAACATAATAAGTAATGGTGGAAAGTAGACAGTAATTGATGTTTGCCTCTACCAACAAAAATAATTAACTGTAATTAAATAAAATTAAAATAATTATAATAGTCAATGATTGAAAAAAGAGTAACTTTCCAAGCCGTTTTTTTATTAGAGGTTCAGGATACGACCTGAGAGCTCTGCCACCGCCCAAACCTGGTGAAACTGTTGTCAACCAACGTCGGTTCGTCAAAAAAAAAGCTTCGACTTTTCTTCATTCATTTATTTTAATGAACAAAAATATAATGCAATATAAATTTAAAAATAATTTATACTTTGTAATGAACACACTAAATGTTCACAAAATAAGTTAGCATAATTTTTAACAGAAGATAAGACAAAATTTAAAAGTGATAATATATATATATATATATAATATAAATATATATATTCATATATATATTTATATATATATACATAAATGAATATATATATTTATATTACATTATATTTTTGTTCATTAAAATGAATGAAAAAAAGACGAAGATTTTTTTTTGACGAACTGACGTTGGTTGACAACAGTTTCACCAGGTTTGGGCGGTGGCAGAGCTCTCAGGTCATATCCTGAACCTCTATTAAAAAAACGGCTTGGACAGTTACTCTATTTTTTATTAAAATAAAGTCAAAGTTTCATTACTTGATGAGTACGCTAAGCACAACATACCAAGTCTTATAATTTGAATGTGTCAGCAGTTACTGCTGCGTACTTGGAATATAATGAGCTTTCAATGAGTTTACAGATAAATAATTCTTATGGTTAGTATTTCTTAAGCTATTATAACTATTCCCGGAATTAATTTCCTATCGCGATAGTGGCCATTGTGGTTGTTGCAGATGATCGTTGTTTGTAAAGTGAAGTCATTGTTGGGCGTCTATCTCGCGTTTATAAGTTAATTAAGAGCCTGTGTGAGACTCGCTAGCGTTTACAGCGATGCGGACAATGGGGCCTCACAGCGGCTTTGCTTTGAGCTCGAGGCCTCTATGCAATTAGTTAAATCATAATCATATGTTGCTTGATATAGTTTACATCCGTGTAAACAATGCCGACTACTCATAACTACGTTTCATTATTATAACAACGAAACGAATTTGATTCAATTTTTGAATTTATAACACACTAACGTACCCAGCCCGCTTCGCCGGGCTAGATTTTGCTTTTTTTTTTTTAAACAATAAACTTACATCATTAAATATTTAATTTAACTCTCACAATATACTAAATAATTCATTTGTCTTCATATTCATTCTCTTCTATTCTCTTCTCGAGCGGGTGAAGATCATTACCTACACCCATGTAGATATCAGTAGCATTAGTAAACGAATACATTCGCGGCGCTATAACTTATCGTGGATTCTTCAAAACCCTTAATTATTATCTTTAATTACTTCGGTATACTTTATTATACTTCAATATACACCATTGTACTTCAATATGGTTCATAATGACATAATTATACACAACGCAATACAGATTTGCGTTATAAAACAATAGAATATCATCATAGTATATAAAAGCTGTATTTGACAGTTCTAAAAGATGAATCGGAGCATGATGTTCACCAAACTTGTCTCAGGATTACTCGCTAGGTCAATCTGAAGATTCCCTGAAAGATTCATTGAAATCGGTCTAGCCGTTTCGGAGCCTATTTGGAACATACCCACACACTTTCTCTTTTATATATATACATAAAGTGCTCAATTTGTCTTTATTTTTTGTATGTTTGAGTATGTCATAGATCCGTCTTGTTATAACCGATTATAAATTGTTTTTTTTTCTTGAAAAGGGTCTACTTTAGATCTATATAACATAGAATTTTATTTTAACCAAACCCTTTGAAACAAAAAAAAATCTGAATCTAGAACTGACAGCGCAATGAGTGCATTTTACAGTCAACTATTTAAAAAAATAACAGATGAATTGAGAACCCCCTCTTATGTATTCGGTATCTAACTGTGGACCGCGATAAGGTTTATTATGAACGGGACGCGAGAGTCCATCATCTTGTTGCATAGGGGTGTAGCGGCGGTGTAGACCGTAAGAAAAACGTGGTACGCGCCTCGAGAACGGATATATGCGATGATTTACTGCACATTCCTGCGGAGTACCCGCAGACCTCTAGCGAGGCCGCGCCTGCGTGGGACCTTGGGAACAAGATTAAACCACATTCGTATACGACGGACAAAGCACTTTGTCACCGCATTGTTTGGGTTCGTTTCGTGAGCTTTTAAGACGTTGCGATCGGAATACTTGAGAGATTATATCTTATGACAAAATAGAATAAAAATCAACCCTGCTGTTATAATAACTTAAGCTGCTACTTAAAAAAGTAAAATATTTCTTGGTCGTTATTTATATAACGTATTATTTTTTTATCGTCGACTCGTGAGGGTTATCTTTTAAGCTGTTTTCAAACCTCTTGACCTCTTGCAATGACATGATTGAACTTAATGCACGAATTACATGATTTAATTCCCCCATCCCCGTTCCACTATCGGACTTCAAGACGTTCATCCTTTTGTTGTGAACATCCCTCAAACCCTCACGAAACGCTTAGCTTCGTCTTTCATTATTCGTACAGCAAAGGAGTATATGTTGACAGGAGGAATAGTTTCCCTGTTCTGTCTTTCTCTCCGATTATAATGTGGGTTTTTCTAGGTTAGAGTAAATAGGTATTTACTAAGCTAATGTGCGTCACCATCCAGAACTGCAATAAAGAGATCGTCGCCACCTACCAACACTCACCAGAGAAATTTGAAGTGCTTTAAATTGTCAAAGCTTCCATGCTAGTAAAGTTAATCCATCTCAAAAGTAAGAAAAATTATAAGTTTTTTACGAATAAACTTAGACTGGCGTTGGCCGCTACAGTTTTGCCGGAAATTGAGAGGTAGCCCAGCTTCTGGGTCGCTAAGTGTGAGCCTCTTTTTTAGGATAAATTGGCGCAAAAGCGCTCGAGATGAGATCGGTTATTATAAGATGTAATGTGATCCTCGATTCCATGTGCAGTATTTCTCGGAAAATTGTCAGCCGCTAATCAGACTAGTCTAGATAAATAGCTAACTTTAAATGCCACTGCGGAAAGCGTTGTTTTGGAAATTTTGTAGCTGTGAATATTTGTTTTATATATAAATCACATTACATACAGTTTATAAAGTAAATAGCAATACAAAATAACATTTTAATAAAGAAGTAATTTGAACCGGATGTTACGCAATACAGGAACTGTCTATTTGTCAACGGAAGTCGAGCTTGGATCTGCGCGGGAGATGCTACTACAGGTGCCTAATGATGCCTCTAATGAACACAACGGGAGCGGCACCGGCGGCCATTACAGCTAATGTAATACGTAATTGCTGCAATTTGTCAATTGGCGCAATGATCTAAAATGCCCTTTGTGTGAGCGCATTTGATGTACGTACTCATTTTTATTGAACCCGATTTCTAATAGGTCCAATGGCATGAAAATACTAAAATATCCGTTTATCTGTTTCTAAAATATAAAAAAACTAAATCAAAACAAAAAAATTACCATTTTGTCTGTCTGTCTGTTGGTTCCGGCTAATCTCTGGAACGGCTAGACCGATTTTGACAGAACTGTCAGATAGCTGACGTAATACGGAGTAACGTAATTTTTTTAGAAAAATTACATATGTGGTTTTTAGCGGATAACGCCGCGAGACGCTGCTAGTGCTAAAATAAATATCAGATTTACTAACGCATACAAACGCAAAAATAAAGCACAGAAAACCTTCTTTTTTTAAGTTTTAAAAGGGTTTCCACGCCCATACTGTTAGATCGTAAGTCGCTTAGCCACTAGCTTATAACCTTAAAAAAAACTAACTTTACATTTTCAATGTTATTCAGTTATATCTCTTACGATTGACCTTCCGTTTTGAAAGTAACAGTTCATATCTAGTTACATTAGAATAATGAAAATGTACGCAGCCTTTTGTCTAATTTTAGTGTACGTACAGTATCGTCTTACTCGTGCGAAGTACCCTCGCTGAAACACAAACCGGTCGCTAAGCAGGAGACCTCCAAAAAAATAGCACGCTTCACAGAACATGGGCGCCAGCTGACAGGCGCGTCGACTTCACTGGCTCACTATTTTTTTTAAACTAGAACGTCGGTAATGCCTATTGTGAAGAAAGCGTTCCACAAAAATATTTGCGTTATCGCCTATTTATAAGCAATCAAAATCTAATACTCAGTGTTAGCAGCACTCCTGGAGGTTTTTAGGTCACTTCTTCTCACAGCGTCAACTCGAGAATTGGCAATATAAAACAATTGGCTATTTAAATAAGACATTAATGCCTTTTATTAAAATAGTACATATATAGTAATGGGAGGAAGGACTGCCACCTATTGCACAGGAAATTCCTAGTTTAAGTGGCAGCGAAACATAAATTGTATAATTACTCGTAGTAAAAATTGTAATTACTATTACTGTTGTTATTTATTATTTATTTATTTAATAAAGAATATTATTATAAAAAAATAAGTCCTTTATATTATAATAGTATTCGATACAAGTATATTTACGAGTCAAAATAAAAGCCGGACGACCTCTTTGTATTTTCTTACTATCGGCGGAATATTACGACATAGAATTGATCAGAACCTAAGCAAACTCTCATCAAACTACCCTTATAGTATATGCTTTCCAATAAAAATGAATAATCGACATCGGTTGGTGTTAGTTAGTTAAAGCCTTTTATATATGTCCCACTGCTCGGCACAGGCCTTCTCTGTAAAGAGAGTATAAGGGCATAGTCCACCACGCGGCCCTAGTGCGGATTGGCAGATTTCACGTGTTTTAGAAAAATGTTTTAAGATTTGTAGGTTTCCTCACGATGTTTTCCTTCACCACCAAGCGCGTGGTAAATCAGCATATAAAATTGCAACAACTAATTTATTGGTGCCGGCACCAATTTGTTGCGACCGCCCGCATACTGAGCTAACACAGCACGTACATAATGCAAATTTGAGATTTTTATGATTTTCTTATGGAAGCCATTCTCAAAATTAGAGCAAATTGAAATTGGACCAAATGGGAAGCACCAGATTCTCAATATAAAATCAGACAGGAGAATCAACCAAATCGGTTCACCCATTCGAAAGTTGTGAGGTAACAAACATAAACAAACATGCAGACGAATTGAGAACCCTCTCATTTTTAGAAGTCGGGTAAACAACTACTGATTCGTATTTCAGTCCTCTGGGGCGCCCTTAGACACTCACGCGAGAGTAACAGCCCAAACCGAAGGTCTCAAGATACCTTGAGCTGAGTTCCTCCCAATGCGGGTTCAGGCTAAGCGACATAAAAGCTCTACCACATCTCAAACTCCGGTGAAACTGTAGCGACATCGACAGCATAAATGACTTACAAAAATCTGCCTATTGTGGCACAACTGTATGTGTTATATTTAAACAACCCCATGCAATGAATCATTACGTTTGAATAGAACTCATAAAATGTAATTTATTCCCTTATTCGTTCATAAACAGTAGGTCTAAAAATAAAGACCGACCACCTGGCGCACAGGACTTTTGACTTCGAGTGCGTGTAACATTATTTATGGGACTTGAAACATGACGGCGTTCAACCGCTACAGTTCCAACCCTTTAATATTTTTTTAATTAAATACCCACGATTCCGAGCACAAGTCTTGTTAATTGATTCCAATAAAAAAAATATTTGAAAGCGATATTTTATTATAATTGCATTCTTGACTAGGCTAGGGTCGGAAATGAAGTCTGCTATTTGTTAATAACATTTCACTATGAAACCAACCTATTGCAATTCAATTGTTTATTATGCCAAAAACGTAATCTACTAATAAAAATTTTTGATATGTAGTTTTCAAATGAATTTTATTGATAAATTGTTTGAAATGTATCTACATATTTGGAAGTCGTCATTATGTACGAAATTAACAAGAAGCATCATTTGTACCAATATTGGAGTGGCAGTGGTACCCCGTTGGAAAACCATAATGATTGTGATATCACTGAATTGGAAAACCATGGTAACTATAATATCACTGAATTTTGACACAATAGACTTTTGAATTAGTTGACAATTGACTTGACAAATGACAAGAAGTATACTGGGTGCCTGATAAAAGTGCCGTATTGAAATACATATTGGTTATGTATTTGTCTCAAAAATGATCTTATATCATCGGTCACTTTTATAATATACTGCGCCAAACAGCCAGGAGGCCTCTATACCGGGTTTCACCGGGATTTTAGAGGTGACAGCTCTCACGTTCAGAGGTGAGTTACCTCTGTTATGAATCACTTAGAGCAAAGACCTACGGAGAGATACTCGGCTTAACAATAAAATTAATAGTTTATTTTTAAAATAATGTTTTGCAGCCCGTGTGCAGTACCATACAACATTTTTTCCCCAGTATATGACTTAACTCTATAAGTATTTTAAACTATTTTTTGTATGGCGACAAAATTTGTTAACCTTTATGTCTCGGCGTAAATCGTAATTTGAATATCAAACAATGAATAAATACCGCAAAGTAGGTTAAGTAGGGTACAGTAATAACATGATATCTCGGTATAGAGTAATCAATTGCAGACACAATTTGTCTGTGGCTATGTCTATGGCTTCACTTATGTCCCTGTCCATAAATTAATAATATTGAAAATAAATAGGCGTTACTGACAGAACTTGTCATAGTTGTGTGTGGGTAGTTAAGGTGAGGTCCTGGATGGTTAAGGATCCTTTGGATCGATAGTAGTGCAGTTAAAACCCTTATGCTGAACTATAGTAGAGGCACGTAAGTTATTATTGTTGGTCGCGGAGAAGCTAACAGCAATGCAGCGGGACGTCTGCGACTCGTGAACCGGTGCGATCTTTGGCCACCTCCATATTCAGGCATTATATATATATAAAAAAAAGAAAAAAAAGAAAAATAGTAACTGTAGAAGTGGCACTCTTTTAATAAATGCAGAGTGAACAATTTAAGTGTATTGAAAAAGAGCACGGACACAGGTCTGTGGTTGCAATCTAATAAAAAAAAAGTTATTATTATCTCTATATCTCTTATTTTGTTTTTTGTGTGTTAAATGCGTTGACGTACCGTACTTTATGCTAACGTCATTCGCTTGGAACTCTGCTAGAGAAATTGCGCTGCCGTGGATAATAAAGAGTTTTTTCCGAATTCGCTAATTGTGTAATGTTAATAATGATCCACTTTTAAATCAGATCTATCTGTCTGTTCCCACATACACTCTTTCACAAATTACACCCGGCTCTCTATTCTAACATACATTATTGGTAATTATAAAAATAATTTTCAAACATTAAACTTCGCCGTGTGCGCTAATCAGCCTAGTCAATCAACAGAGCATTTCCTTTGTGGGATAACGACATCTAAGTAGGTGGTCTTGATATGTACCAACATATCGACTTTTCCACGTGATTTGATTTGATTGCAATATTGACAAGTCGATATCTATCCACTGAACTGTATATATGTATGCCATAATGTTCATTAATTATATTAAAAATAGATGAAATTTACAGCACTTAATATAGTGGTTTAGTACGGTATAAACATTCATATTAATGTAGTAAAAAGTATATTTTACGGATATTTTAGTATTGCAAACATACCGTCCAATTTTATTTATTTCAGTTTTAAATACTTCTATGTTAATTTTAATGTCATTGGACTTTATTGGAAATCGGATTCAATAAAATTGAGTACATACATAATATGCGGACACAAAGGGCATTTTAGATCATTGTGCCAATTGACAAATTACGTAGTTCATTAGCATGAGGATAAATAAAATGTTTAAATCTATAGGTTAAACATATCACATGCTTTTTTAAAGTATTTCATCATAATACTTTTCATATCGACTAATAATCGCATTGATGCCTTCGAGATGTGGTGCTGGCGAAGGATGTTACGGATCCCATGGACAGCACATCGTACCAACGTGTCCATCCTGAGGGAACTTAAAATCGAAGCTAGGCTGTCCACCATATGCCTACGCAGGATGCTGGAATACTTTGGTCACATTGCCAGAAAAAACAGCAATAACCTAGAAAGGCTAGTTGTGACTGGTAAAATTGACGGGACAAGACCGCGAGGTCGAAGCCCGACACGTTGGACTGACCAGATCCGCACCACTCTAGGCACGTCGGTTAGCGATGCTCTGCGCACGGCTGCAGATAGAGGAAAATGGCGACGGATCACTAAAACCAAACTGTTCCCACGAGATGGTCACGACCCTCAGCATTGAGGAAACCGACGCGAGGAGGAGATCGACTAATAAAACATAAAGTTATAATAGTCGTTTTTTACGTTCAATATGATTATTTACAATTTAAACACATTGTAACCAAGAGCTAATTTATAAGGTAGCCATGAAAACAATTTGATCTTACAATATTTTTTCCAAGAAAAGCGTGCCCTAAATAGCTCTTCGGCAAATTACAATGAAACAGATGCTGGCCATAAACTTTGTAATATCACGCCGCGTGAATCACAAGTGTCCGTGTTGATGTGGAGATGTGTTAATGACCTTATCACACGACCGCAGAGCTACAAAAAAATTATTTGCTAGTCTTACGTAGTTTATCATTGTTCAATAACCTCCAATTTTTTGTAAGAGTAAATGAAAATGACATACGTATCAACTGGTTTTAAACCTATCCGTGGAGATAGATATTGAAATGGCTAAAGTCTTTTTATTGTTTTTATTAGGCCCATAATGTTATAGAGATATATCGTTATATCGTCGATATAAACCAGGCACAAATTTTTGCATCACTTGCTAAAATTTGTCCTGTTTTTTTGTTTTTCTTTTTATTGGTAAACAAGCATGTAATTGGTAGGTGCATTGCCAACTTATTATTAAGAGTTGTCTTGATGTTGCATACCCACCAGGCAAACCTCAGTTGCGCCAACCCCTTAGTTCACGCCAGTGACGTCGGGGTACTTTCCCGAAACCTTATTAGTAGAAGCCCGATGGGATAACAACTCGACTAGATCGTAAGGGGAACGTCTAGTCGCTAGAATATCACTGCTATTTAACTATCCAAGCCAAGGTTACCCCTCACCGGGGGGACCCTTGTGTCGAGTTTCTAGCGATAGAGGTTCAGGCTAAGCGACCTAAGAGCTATGCCACCTCTCAATCCGGTGAAGCAGTCAAGGCCAGCTTCTCTGGCCAATCTGTGTAGTTCGTCAAAGAAAAAAAAACTGCTATTTAACTCTGGTCATTTAGTGACTGTTATTATTAGAGAGCTATGTCGAGTTACCTTTATTCTCAGTCAATATCTAGGTAACCAATTTTATCAAGATATTGACTGAGAATAAAGGTTAGTTGTAGGCAACACAAGTGTTATTCTTTTCTACATAGGGTTCCACATGGCCCTTACTTAAGTAGGGTTGGTTAAGCATCTTCGGTTAACACGTAGTAATTGATGCCTCTATCCCGACGTTGATAGCGTGATGCAATGATTCGAACGCTTGGTGAACGCAAAACCATCGTCATTTCACTGTCTTCACTCACTCAAACCGTTGACACTTTAAGCAATTAAGTTGTCATTGCGTCGCATAAATGAAAATGCATGCGTTGACTAACGCTCTAAGTACACTAACAAATGTGTTTGAGAAATATACCATGATATAATCATTCCATAAATATATTTAGAAAATGTTTTTATACTCTAGCGAGAAACGAACAAAGTCTATATAGAATGCAGTCATAGTTTAGCAGATTTCTGTTGGTGCCTTTTATGTGGTTAGAGAAGTTAACCAGAGATAAATTGATTCAAAGTTACAGAAATTTAATTTTGTGGATGTTCATGTGCAATGGTGATCACTTAAAATTATGCAGACCGTAAGCTCATTTGACAAATGCAAGACACAGGCAGATTATCCTCTACCAATGACAGAAGCGTCCACTATCCCCCGCGACTAAGCGGTGCCGCACCGCAATTGCGTGGTGGGGCTGCGGCGGGAAGGGAGACTCTCCTTCAGGTAGCAGCACGTATTCCCGGCCCCAACGCCTCCAGGTCATAGACTCGGGGGAGTACATAACTGTTTATGGATGTCGTGGAGGAAGCTTGTCCTCCCCTAGATCCCGTAGGCCCGCCATATGCGACGAACACCTTTTGGGGTTTAGTCGGTTAGGGCCCGACATAACTTGTCCTTCCCCGGGGCACGAATACGCGATTAGGTACGTTCCCCACAAGTAAAACAAAAAAAATGGTTCCCTCAATTAACTTAGCGCAAGAGTCCTTGGGAGGGAACGTGGTTTTTTTCGCTCAGAAACCAGGTTCCTTCCCAAGGCATATATCGGCAGCAATAAAAACAAAACTCAGGAGAAACGAATATAATTATTATATCATATATATTATATCGTGATTCAACCTATTCGTGGGTGCCCATTTTGTACTCTCATTTCTGAAAAAAAAGTCAAGTCAAAAATGACAAGTCATGTCACTTAATGTCATATTTAAACCTTGTTTCAAAATACGTAGGTACCTACTTTCCATTGTTTTAACTCCTATTATGGTATTCCTATCGTTAACCTGGTTTCGAAAACAATGTGAGTGTATTCATTGTTTTACCAAAAAGAACACTTTGTTGTGGTTTGATTATAACGTAAAAATAATGCTCTCATATTTAATATTTAAAAGTATTACTGGTATCGCGTTGGACATGTAACAGAAACGTAAATTGTTGAATTAGTTTGCGCAAGGCGTGGATGTAGGCCTCACAAGAGTACATATGACGTCACGAGGAGGTTTCAACACAGCACAAACAAAGCACAGACTAGTTCACTCGCTCACAGACATTGTGCTCCCATTTCCTAGTTCAAGCAATTAACGTTCCATTTTAGGTTAGAATTTTTAACAACCTCAATTTCATTCTACAACATTAATTAATTACAGCTTTGATTTGAGAGATTGATTTGATAATGAGTCACCTGGCTTATGGGTGGCGGATCTTGAAGCGAAATATTTGTGCAAATAAGTCGTGGTTCGGCCCTCTCTGGTACCCACGAATCGTTAAGCAAACGCGATACAGTAACCGAGATTCCCATGCGCAAAATTATTCCTAATAGAGGTTCAGTCTAAGCCACTTGAAACAATGAGGACGATCTGGCCTATTATGAAAACAGATAAGTGTTAATTAGACAGTAAATGCTATTCCTGCCTACCCTGTGGGATAAAAGGGACGTGAGAGCCTATTTTTTATTCATTTCTCAGACTGTTTTAGTAATGTAAATCATATTTTTTTGTTAAACTATTTGAAATTCCAAATTCTAGATGTCAGCCAGAAGGGACATAATCTTGTAAACGGCTCAAAGTTCTCTTAATAATTGAATGAGTCAGCCAGAAATCTTCCTTTAATGCAACCCGTATAAACTCCGACAAGATTTAATTTAATAAACGATAGCTCTATAAAACAATATGGTTAACGATGACAAATACAAGTTTCATTGGGTCTTCGTAACTGGTGTGCTATTTATGAACTCATGTCTGACAGCTGAACATTAGATATAATTAAAAAAATTGACATGTTTCGTATTAATCGGTACATGTAGGTGAAGAAATTCTTGCTATCTATTGAGAAGTAAAGATGACAAGTATATTTACGAGTAAGTAAAAGTACTTTGCCACAATCCCATCTAATGTTAAGTGGAAATGCAGGCCTGGATACCTGGCACACTAGCTTAGTAAATGTCTATTCATACTACTCTTGAAAATACCCACAGTAAGCAGAGGGAAAGACAGACATGGACAAACTATTCCTGTCCCTTCCTGTATGAATTATTAAATAAGAAGCAAAGTGGTTCGTTGGGTTTAGAAAGATGTTCATCAACTTGTAATCAAATTAAACGTTTTTTTTATTTTATAAAAAGCTAGCAATATTTCTTTTTTTTTCATAAATATTGCTAACATTCTTGTTTAACATTCCAACTAAGCTTAAGCTCGTGCTAGGAGATGGTTCGCGTCAATAGTCGAATGGTGGATTCGAATCATGACCTTACGATTCGTAGACCGTACCCTAAACCATTAGGCTATTGACGCTTAAACATTAAACGTTACTGTGCGCGGACGCTGTCTTTTCTTTTCGAAGTATCATAGTTACGTATATTGCGAACTTCTAGCACCTATATGGTTCATTCTAGAATGACGTTGAATATCACATTCGTTCCAGCCAACAGAACTTCCATCTATACCTTTTTTTTTGTTAACGGGGAGTAAATCTTCAAAAGATACCCCGCCTTCTGGGGGGAAGACGGCGGTTATGTGGGGTTCTTACCCACTAAAAGCTCCCCGGTGGCCCTTTCCTCGGTGCATGACGAGGGGCTCCGGGATCTCACGTGGAACGCACCGAAGCCCCTCTGCACTGCACCAGCCAATGTCGCCTTCTTCCCGGGTCCACTTTGGTGGACGACGCAGGCCCCCACCCTTGTCGCCAAGTGAACCCGAGGCCCCTTTTAGTCGCCTAGTACGACAGGCAGGGGATACCGTAGTCTTATTCTTGAGAGCCCAGAACTACATGGCTGCTCTATCCATACCTTCCGTCGATTCCATCTATACGTCTTTCGCGTATGTTACGTTATGTCGTTTTCAACAAGTCATTAACTTAAAGAATTAATTTACTTTAAAGAATCCTTTATATGTCAAAATCTCTTTGAATTTAAAAATAACGGAATACGTGTAATTAGATCTATTAAGAACATACAGATGGAAGAAAGTGAAATTGAGCGTAATTGTAGAATAAAGAATATACGTGCCAGAACTTTGTAAGGAATCTCTTTTTTATCTCTTGAAGTTTGACTTAACTAGTCCTCATGATTGAATCAAAATTATTTTTCCTTAATTCTAACACTCGCAAGCGCTTACGTTTATCCGGACGTCGGACTGCATTCGAACGTGCCGACAGTTCGCGTCTACACATTTGCGTACAGCAACAGTTAAAAAATCTAACAGCGCTCCACATTACCATGTTTAATTTACAGTACTTTCACTTTTACTTAAGGTAAACATGGAAGAAATTTAGAATAGCATCCCGGGAATGTATACAGGAAATGTCTAACAAATTTTATTGCCATAGTAGCAATGCATATCTCGTGCAGAGAAACGGAAAGGGGGAGGGAGGGAAGCCACTGTACACAGCATTTCACGCACAGGGCACGCCCCTGCGCGCGCGCACATTGCGCCGCAATATCCGGACGCATTATTGGATTGTGCAACCGTATAAGTTTTCGTTATAAATAAGTCAACATAAGGTACATTACGCGCGTGTGGTCTCTGCCAATCGACACATGTTGCAGTTGCCCTATATGAAACTAAAATAGCTATCTATAAAAAAAACCTCTCACTCCATTGGTCCAAAGGAGTAGACAGAGATTACGGATATACATTTTTCATATTATCATCTCTCTCAAATTCAAATTTTAAAACGATGATAAAGTACAGACTAACAAGACTTGGTTTGAATTGGGAAATTTCTAGAATATCTGCTAAAGAAATAGCACTCTTTTCTTAGATATAGTGATAGAATTTCAGGCGACCAAGAGCGTCTGCCACCTTTGAAATACGGTATTGGACCCATGCTCTTCAAAATGAGAAAGCGATCGTACACACCTATTACGGCTTTCAATAATAATGATATTATTGATATCGTTATTTATATATATTGTATTGAGGTGGGACTTATAATGTGTAGTGAAATAGCACAAAGCTATCTATGTCAGGTAGAATGGATAGCGTGTTCTATACTTTCACTCTGCCTACCCTATATGGTGCGCATGTAGCTACCCATAACTCGTTCGTTAGTAATAAAAAGTTATTTCCTGCTATTAATTTTGTCGTACTTAGTATATTTTATATTACAAAAGTACTTGCTTGTCATTTTAAAGAACTGTACAGAACTGAATTTAAATAAACAATTTATAGATGAATAACGTTTATAATCCTAAATACGCTTCAATCGTTTATACTCAGTATGCTATAGCTGCCGCTAACAATACGTATCAATGGCTGTAGAAGCTCCTGCGCTTCAATTATTAATTTGCCCGTGATGCGGCGAAAAGTTTGCCTTGAAATTGACTTCTAGAATAGTATTTGACCAATGGAGTATATAAACGGTTTGTTCAGTTCCTTTTACCGAATTAAAAGGGAGAAGGTTCTCAAATTCGTAATTTTTATAGTATTTCTGCATTCATAGCGTTGTTATATAAACCGATTTTGTCTTTTTTTTGTTTCAAAGCGTTTTTTTTGACCCCATTTAGGGCCCTATGAGCCTGTTGCTAAAATTTGTGCAACAACGTTGGTCCCTTTGTAAAATATATATATATATTTTTTTCCTCCTTTAAGGATATTTCTTTGTTCCTCTTCTTGCTACTATTGATCCGTTAGCCTTTGCGGCTAAGAACATAATGTTTCAATGGGTTGGAACATGTTTCAAATGGTTTGGTTTCAATTAGGCCCTTCTTAGACCTTAGGTTTTTTTTTATTTGTCTCTCTAAAGCACGCTCGATTCTAGACAACGCTCCCTTGGACATCCATTGCTAGGTTATTCGTAATGTTTGTTAATATATGCTTCCTAAACTCTCCTTATTGTACCTTTCCTCCAGTAAAGACTATCAAAACAAACTAGCATCTAGAAAGGTTGTTACGTATATTTTATGCCATCTCTGTCCAACCCGTTTCAATCGTTAAAATTAGAATCGCCAGAGTTTTTTTTTGCCGATATTACGGTGTTAAATTACATGATTCCGTAATGGAGTAACTCTTAATAGGGAAGCTAGGAATTTTTCAATTCGTGGTTGCGTCGTGTTGCCCCGGTCGCTGAGCAGGAATGTTTAATTAAGGTAATCGTTTGGGTTCGTCCGCTGTATGGGTACGATGTCCCGTTGGGATTATTTGCAATCTGTCGTAACCCATTGGTGGTGGATAGCGCACAATTCGAATGCATTAGCACAGATTACGTCAACTGAAGACAATTAAAACTTATTTAAACAATAATAATGAAGTATGTATGAGTGATTTCAAAAGAAATGGGTACAGTGGCTACATTTGTTTTGGTAGTTCTAGGGAAGGGATAACAAAAATCGTTCGGGATTTAAGCCATAATGTTTTTCATGCCATGTTGTTTTAATTCGTGAATTGATTTATTTTTTATCAACGATTTTACTTTTTTTTGACAGTAGGCTCCAAGTAGGTTCTGCTAATCTCAGACCTTTTTTCGGGATGGATTTTTCTCTTTTTTTTTTAAACGAACTAACACAGTTGGCACAGAGAAGCTGGCCTTTACTGCCTCACCGGATTAGAGAGGTGGCATAGCTCTTAGGTCGCTTAGCCTGAACCTCTATAGGATTTTCTCTCATTTCAATTCAATCGAATTTTACCCATTGATTTGCTGTCCACGGCGACAACAATCGCATGCGGTATGCGTACATAAACTTTTATTTTATGATATTAAAGTAATTCAGAATTGGCTACCTTATTTTAGCTACACATTTTTTTAAAAACGAATTCTAACAATGTTACAATATATTGCATACAGATTTTGCATTCTACTATTGTTAAGTAATATGTGGGCTAGCAAATACTTTATGAGGAAAATCGAATAAAATAGAACTTGCCACAGTAATTTTGTGATTGGTGTCCCTGTCCACCCTCTATGGTTTAGAGGAGAGCGTGAGGGAGCGTATATAATTGTGTACTTGTATACATGCAATGTGTACACCGTATTTGATTAATGAATGACTTTTATTTATGTAAAGTAATTAGTAGAATGCATCTTTATTTGCACCTTAGTGGTGCGTGCGTGTTTCCCTCAGTCACAACTAGTTGGGGACGAACCCTACGCAAGGCCCTACAAAAATAAGGGAGTGCTGGTCATAATTATCACTGAACTACAGGGGTGAAACGATTTGGGTCCCGGGAATACCAAATGCGATCGTAAATTTTCATATTGCTCTTACATACAAAGTCACGCAAGCGCTAGTGACGTGTTTTAGTCGATTTTCGTGGTAGGTAAATACTTTTTTGGTATCAAGAAAGATATTCTTTGGCTGTTCAGACATAGATAAAGAAAGAATGAGCGAAGAATGACAAAGAAAATTTTATACGCAAATGCATCGTCTATTTATTCGATTTGGTATATCGAACGAATCGACGAAGTTTTAAAAAGGGGCAGGTGGGAAGGCCTTTAAACTGACAATTATGCTCTTAACCCGTTTGATGTTAGGTGCGTTTCTCAAGCAAACCACTGAGCCGTGTTTCGGCCTTTTCAAGCGGATTCTGAACGGAATGCTTACGTATGTTTATCACGCCGAGGTTACCCCTCACCGTGGTGACCCTTGTGTCAATTTGCTATGAATAGAGGTTCTGGCTAAACGACCTAAGAGCAACGCGACATCTTAATCGGGTAAAACTGTCAAAGTTCGTCTCTGGATAATCTGTGTAGATTCGTCAAAAAAAACCGCGGCCGCTTTTTTTTTTGGTAAAAGTGTAAACAACAGCTAAATATTACCATGATTCACCATTCTAAACCGAGGTAAGAGAATGTTCACGTCAATACTCGAATGGTGGCTTGAACCCACGACCTTATGTTTAGCAGACTGTTGCCTAAATCATTAGGCTATTGACGCGTCAACGTTACCCAAGATGTGTGCGTAATTTATTCTAATGGTTGAGGTAGGTAGGCTGAATGGTTTAGGGTACGGCCTGCGAATCGTAAGGTCGTGGGTTCGAATCCACCATTGGACTATTGCCGTGAACCATCTCCTAGCACAAGCTTAAGCTTAGTTGGAATGGTTAACAAGATTGTTAGTAATATTTCTGAAAAAAAAAAAAAAAGAAATATTGCTAGCTTTCTTTTTAAAAAAAAAAAAAAAAAAAAAAATTGCTTGATTGTGAGAAAATTACACGACACCAATCTTGAGTGCCAATTAAAATACTACCGTTCAAGTGTTAATCCTTAAGTGGGTATGCGGGAACATTCGGCGTCGTTCTCAGTCGAGGCAAAAGGGTTATATCGGTGCACTCAGGCTTAACGTCACTGAACATTAAACAGGGCCCGTGCTTTAATTGAATACACCAATTAACGTTCCTAACCCAGTAAGCAGTTTCGTTTGGAAACGCTGCTGCGATTAAATATATGTATATCTCCTTGCCTTACAAATTGAAAGAAAATTGTCGTTAGCACTGCAAAGTGCTGGAAATGTTAGTACTCGTAGTTTAAAATAAAAATTCAAAATAAATGTAAAATTATTTATTATATTCTAGTATTATACAAACGGTCGGTTAAATATTATGAAGAAAAAACACTCCCGTATGGAGTCGTACTTCCGTCGAGTTTCAAATTTTTTTTTTCAAAAATCAAAATTGACTTCATTTCTTATCGATCTTCGGGAATTCCCCGGAATATTTATGTAATCTTAAGCCCAATGACAATGAAAGTTAAAAAAGTCCCCTTAAAATCTTTTTTTTTTATAATTTCTAAGCAAGTGCTTGACTACGATCCCACCTGATGTTAAGTGCAAATGCAGTCCTGAATGGTAAGGCACACTAGCTTAGTAAATGCCTATTCACTCTACTCTTGAAAATACCCACGTTGTAATCGGAAGGTTGTTCCTTCATGACACGAGGAAACAAACAAACACGTTTAACCGACTAAAGGGGAGGTTGTTAATTCTTAATTATAATATTATTTTTAAAAGCGTAATTTTTAACTTAGAAAAATACAATCGATTGATTCTCTTTTTCAAGTCGATTAAAGAGAATGTAAAGAAATAAGATCCTAATAGCATCACATTACAACGATGGTTTGCAGTTCGAATCTATTTATCTAACTATTGACTTTCCGTCCATCTGATTATTACGTACAGTATGAATTCTGTGTCTTGTCTGAATGTGGAAATCAGTTTTATACGCAAGTGCTGTAACACCAAGAGCCAATCACTACTCATGCAGAATTCTATCTTAGTCCTCAGGGTCGATAGCGCATCATAGATCTTGATACTTCGATATCTGTGATGAATGACAACGAGGTGCTACGTTGATCATTTTCTATTAGATTCGGATGTTGTTAGTCACTCGTAAGTGTAAAGGACAATTATTTCTTACTTCTATTAAAAGAGCCGTGATTCGATCTCCGGTGCCGGCATCAATGACATAGACATAGATTGTTTATTGCAATTTTAAGTGCTAATTTATCACGTACTCTGCGGTGAAGGAAAACATCCGAGAGGCCTGAGGCCTTACGATCCAGGACTACATTTCCATTTACCGTCAGGTCAAGGGACTTGCCTTTGACCATGATTCCACCTGACAACTTTATAACAGAATAAAGGAAACCGTGTGTTAGAATATTTTCTAAGACATGTGAAGTCAGACAATCCTCACTAGGGCTTTGTGGCGGACTATGCCCTTATTCTCCCTTTACAGAGAAGGCTCAACTTTTTATTTAAAATGATGTTAAACACTTCAAAAATAACAATGCGTTAGCTTTGTGAGTGGTCTTTATTGTCTGAGTCAGTTGAAAGTCTGCATGTTCTAGGGCCTGTTCGTGGCGGACTATGCCTCAATGCTCTTTCGATAAAAGAGTTCTGTGTTGTACTGGGGAATATATTGATTTCTTCTAATTATACTATTTTGTCCGTGACTAAACAGCCCATATAATTATTAAATAAATATTTTAAAAAATACTTTTGTGATATCAAATTGCCCAACCAGAACATAGATAAAGATAAATAAAGATAAGGAGCACAAGTTAACTATTGCAAGGATCAATAAAAGACTGCGACATTATACGATGTGTTTAAGAAACCGTTAAAAGTTGCATATCAGTAAACATCTTAAGTTGAATACATACATTCCATATCGGGCTGTGTTAATTATTTATATTGGCTATGTCATTATAAGTGAACTAGTTTGTTCTTATGAGAAATATAGTTCTTTAACCCCAATTACATCGTTTGCGTTTTTGGTATATGTATAATATATTATGATAGTCACAAGAAATTATTAGTTGCATAAGTAAAGCCTTACGTCTGGAATGTATCGGCTTGGCTGTGCCAAGGCATTACTTACATTCAATAATGCATGTTGGCCACGTCTACGTGAATGTGTTAAACACATTACTAGGAAACAAATTTAGTAACAAATATTGGTGGCGTGTTCGCGCTGCGATGCGTGAAGCTATTTCCACTGGACTCGCATTGTAGATAATAGCGTCTACGTAATATTTATATATATAGTGATAATAATATTATTATATATAGAAATGAGAATTTTATTTGTTTAAAAACAAATATTTAAACGACAGTGTGAAATAAGAAATGCAGAAATGAGTTAAAGTTAAAATGGGCACCAGACCTGATCTATTCGTGCAACCGCAGAAACCATTGCATTGACCCTTGTTAGCTTTAATTATCAATTTTATTTAAAAATTGTTAAATTTCAGAAAAAAATATTTGACTATATTTAACAATTTCAAAACTAGCTTGATGTGTCACGTTATTAGTAGATTGCTGGGTCTGGACCTCCAAACCGTGATATTTGGTATCATTGACTATATAAAGATAAAAACGCGGCCCTTGTGCGGATTTAAAATGTTTTCATTCACCCCGTACGCGTAGCAAATCATAACATAAAATTGCAACAGATAAATTCGTTAGTTCCGGCACCGAGGATCGAGCTCGAGTTGCTACCGTACTATGCATCTTGAGGCGACCGCCTGAATACTAAGCCACCACGATCCTCTGACTATTTATCCTGGAGTTTGTAATCGTGGGCCCCGGACATCACTTGACATAATGGCAGCCGTATGTCCGCTTGTCCATTTCCCTATAACACAAGTATATTTGCTAGCAAAAACAAAAACCTAAAAAACAAAAGGACTTCAAATCGAATAAACGTTAAACGCTAATACACTTGGACGCCCTCTTTGTATTTACGAATTACGTAGGAATATTACGAAATATAGTAAATCAGAACCTAACCAAATTCTCAACAAACTTCTCTTGAACTACATCCTTAATAAAAAATCAATCATCGAAATCGGTTGGCGTAATATTGAGTTATTATTCGAAATCGGTTGTCGTAATATTGAGTTATTATTTCCTTATTTTCGCCCATACTTGATGCAAGTTGAAGACTTTTTTGAAGTCGGATGAAAAAGAAAGCCATCATTTCAAAGAGGTAAATATCATTTCGTGTCATTTGAAACCAAATAAAGAAAGTATTTGCTTGATTAGCTTAGTTAGATTAGAGTCTGTGCCCGTAATGTCGCGATAATAATAAATTGGGACACCTGTTTACAAACATTACTTATCTTGTTTGATGTTTGGGTACCTAAAACTACCGGGTTACTTAAATCAATAGAGCCCTTGACACTGAGCATAGACTACGAGTCTCTAGTGGGGTACACAGAGACTGCAATCAATGTTCTATAAGAAGGAATTTTATTGTTTTTATCTATATATATATAAAAGAGAAAGTGTGTGGGTATGTTCCATATAATTGGCCGCGGTCTGGAGTTTCTCGAGAATGACATCGGGGGAACGCCCCGAAGCATATATGCCAGTCTCGTCGGCGAAAAGGACTAGCTCCGCTCTACGTGAGCGCGGGATGTCGTTGGTGTAGTGCGTGTACTCGTATAGGACTGGACCGAGCACGGAGCCTTGCGGTACTCCGGAGCGAACGGGACGGGGACTGGAGGGCACTCCCTCGGCGCAGTGCGTGAAGATTCGACCCGTAAAGAAGTCCCGTACTCTGCGTACGAGATAGTCTGGCACCACGAGCTCGCACAGCTTGTATACGAGCCCGGCGTCTTTGTCGAATGCCTTCGCCACGTCCAGGAAGATGGCTCCCGTGTGCATGCCGATGATGGACTTAGCATGTATGTTCTCCGTGATTCGGAGCACCTGTTGGTTGCACGAGTGTTTGGCACGGAAGCCAAAAAACCCTCGTGGATAGGAAGCTCTCGCGAATCCATGAAGGCGCGTAATCAACGGAGAGGAAACTAATAGGCCTATACGACGAGGGATCGGTGCGCACTTTGCCGAGGTTGAAGAACCCTATGACTACAGCCTTCTTCCACTCGTTGGGAAAGATGCCTTGTGAAATGGCAGCGTTGAATATTATAACCAGATCAAAGTAAATAGATATTAATTAAGTATTTAACCAAAAAATTTGAAACGTGTTCACGCGTTTGCGCTGGTGTGTTATCGCATCTGTGTGCCTGCAAGTCTGTGTGTGTTGCGTGAGACAGTATCCGTCTATACTGATATACTATTACGAGTATAATGATAGAGGTATGTTGCCTGTTGTGTAATTGTTACTATTATTATTATGTGTTACAGTTCTATACGTTTTTGTTTAATACCAGTTTGGTATCCTGTGATATATAAAATTAAGTCTAAAACCAAGCCCACGGTGAGACTTGAAGGCACTTTGAGCTTCTGCGTGAATCGGATCAGAACTTGACAAGACGAGATGGTAATCTAAAACAATTACAACAAGAAAACAAACACCTTAGCCGCGTGACAATTACATTATAGAGTATTTTAAAGGTAGGTAGGTTTTGCAATAAAATTACGTTGAGTAAAAATTTAAGGGACCTGCTCACTTAATTCTGCAATCAAATATTAAATTAAAATTAAAACAAAAAATTTAAGCAGTCTCCTTGTTTGAACGAATATTTTACTAGATTGAAACAAAGATGATACGATAGTTTTTGCTATTCCTCGTAATATGTATTCACTCGTATAAAAAACGGTTTATAAGCTTGATTGTGAGAAAAGAATTTAGATCATTGAATTTTTTACATTTTAAATTGGAATATGTGGTTAGTTAAGTTTAATAGGTCAGTGCGTTCGTCATTCGTAAACATCCGAGGGCCCCAATATCAAAGGGAGACCGCTTATGTTGATTTATCGTAGATCCCACATCGTGCGCTTTGTTTTAATCTTCCGTGTTTCATCGCAACTTACTCGAGATGCGCGTCGTACGGAAATATTTAAAGAATTTTTGGTATATACATGTACACTGAATACACGATACACGATAATGACAACAGAGATACACTACTCGAGTATTCCAACTTACGGTATGACGATCTGTGATTCGAAACCAGGCAGGGCATCACTTAGGTTATGTAATATGATAAGAAATGGATTGTGTAACCATTTTAGGTTTTAGAAACTTTATTCTCACTTAAGACATTACAGGTCACTTACAAGAGAACAATAAAAAACTAATAGTATAAAACAATAAGTTCGCTGTCACACGAAAGAAGGAGTCACCTAACGCATTTATTTGCTTGGAGACGATTAGCTATTGTTGGGAATTTAACCATTTTCGTCTACCTCATTTCGATAAAATGCACATTCTATATTATATATATTCTTTGCCACCTATTTACCCTCTTATTTTCCCACAATAACAATTTATTTAAAAGTAAGTGAAAATATCCACGCAGTTCTTAGTAACAAAAAATAGAAATAATACATTTTAAACTATCAGTTTTATAATTATTGCTGTCGTGTATCTGTGTTAACGTAAATTAATATTTTTAAAGACGTATATATCCCACTATATCAGAAAGATCCTGCGGAATGGCAAGCGATTGTGCCTCCAACTAAATTTTGTTTTTCGAAGGGATACGTAAAGTACTGCGCCGAGAGGAATGCGTTTCTAGGAATAATATAACTGGTCCATTCGTTCCATTGTTTGCTTGAATTTTTACATTCGTGTTAGACACGACGGTCACCGATTCAATTCCACCCTTATTGTAATTACGCCGGTATATTTATGACCAAACAATGTTCACTTATAGAGTGGACTATTACAGTAGAATCTATTCGAACAGTTGAATTCTTTGTTGTACTGATCGACAGCTGTACGATGAAACTCGATTCGTACTCAAATAATGGAGCGTGCGTGCAATCATCGTCAATCCTTGTGCTTGCCGCGTGTGTCCAATCGATGTATCTTTCTGGTACAAAAAAAGTTTTGGATTAGCTAACATATGCCGGTATTTGGCGTCCCGGGCAGGTGTTCGAGAAGCCAAACGCACGTGCTCAGCCGTATGCACAGCAATGTGCGTGATGTGATTCGATATAGTGCTGTTTATCAAAAGACTTTGAACGGTTCTTTATTGGGAAAGATAATTTGAACGTTCTTTTATTCTGTTAACAATTCCTTTATAAAAGAAAATATAATATACCCTGTGATATTCATCCTCGTTTTACTATAATTTATTTACCAAGATGGATAATAAACAATAAAATTATTTGTCAATCGATGTTGTAATATCTTATTTTATTTTAAACCACAAAATACAGATTCCAAATTAGTAATCAACATTATATTATATATTAAAACCTCTTTATCATGCTGCATCTCGTGGCATAAGTATCATGTCTTTTTTTGTTTTTTGTTGACGGGGATCTTACCCCGACTTCTGCCCTCGCAGCGCAAGGCGACACGGGCCAGCCGATGTGGCCTTCTTCCCGGGTCCTCCTTGGTGGACGACTCAGGCCCCCACCCTTGTCGCCCAGTGAACCCGAGGCCCCTTTAAGTCGCCTTCTACGACAGGCAGGGGATACCGTTGTCTCATTCTTGAGAGCCCAGAATTACAGGGCTGAAGTATCATG
This sequence comes from Meandrusa payeni, assembly GCA_029286785.1. Lineage (NCBI taxonomy): Eukaryota > Metazoa > Arthropoda > Insecta > Lepidoptera > Papilionidae > Meandrusa > Meandrusa payeni. The sequence goes on along the minus strand of JAGSMX010000012.1, from coordinate 8,713,426 downwards.
TCTATACCAACTGTAATTTGTGCAGTTAAAGTCAACCAAAAATGTCTCCCCTTTTATAATGATAGATTTAAAAGACTATAAGTCATGTAAGCCTGTATTTTTAAAGTATCATTTTATTAATTAACGTTACGTGAAATTGTGGTGATAATAAGATAAAAAGTTAAGCTACGCCAGCCTGTTTTGCATGGTTAAAGTTTATTTAAAAGCTCAGCTCTGAAGCATGTATGTATTAAAAAATAGGCTCCTATGTCTTTTTAAACCTAGTGAGGTAGACATAGATAGAATTAACTGCCATTCATCAAGCTTATTAGGTACCATATGTTAGGTAACAGGTGGTAAACCCAATACTATTGTAAGAATCGGTAGCTCATTAGCACAAGCCGGCTGACCTTCGAACCCTCGACCATTAAGACGAATGCTTAGCCGTTAGAATGTCCCCGCTTGAAGATGTGCCTTGTAATGGTTGTTTTAAACAACACCACGATGTCTGTTTCTACTGATGCACTGTGGTATTGCATATTTTGTTTTAGTTTGGGACGCACTTCCTTCCTATTTTCTTGTTTATGTCCCAGTGTTTGCCGGTAAACGGAACATTTTTTTAAAAGTTTCTGTAAAGTTATCAAAGTCCTTTTCTAATATTCATTTACTGAAAGCAAAACATTGAATAAAAAAACTTTTCATATCTAGTCTCAGTGTTTTTAGGGTCAGAGTCTGAGAACCAACACATGATAATAAATAGCTTATATAAAGATCTAATAAACATATCTTAATTGACGATAATAGATGCTATGTACTCGTATTTTTCAACGACATACGCCATCTTATAACTAGGTAACTAGCGCAAATGAGATTTCAAGATATTTTGTGTTTGATAGTTCTGAGTTGTGACGGACAGCTTGTATCACTTACTGCCGGGACCGGGGTGAAGGACCTATTCACAGCGGTGCTTTATCTCATTAAAAAAATGCATTGATTAGAAACATCGCTCGGAAATATGTTCTCACGTCCTTTAAAACCTTATAGCGTAAACGAAGATAACAATCGATTTCTGCACGGTACAAGATTAGATAAGATTCGAACGTTCCTACTCTTAGATGATAGGCCTATGTTCTTCCAGCGCCAACGTTTTCCAAAGCTGCTATAAGGCTAGTTTTAGTACTAGAATTTCTAGTAATCGCCTTGATTTCCTCGCCTCGCGGTTCGGCTGTCTCGGACGCTACCATGTCATAGTGCTTTTGCTTAGCCGAAGGGCTAGAACCGTCTTTTCACCCAAGGAGTCCCTTGAAATGAGCTACTCCAACACAGAGGTTACCGAACCAGCGCCCTAATAGCTTCGTCAGCTCTTAAAAAAACTTAGAAAAAGTCTAGCGATCAATTAGCATAGTTAATACCCCCAGTGAAAACTGTTACAAGTTACAGTTATTTATAGTAATTCGTACTCCGAGTTCGTAGACTCATTAAATTTGCAACAACAATTATGTTATAATCTGGGGAGACCGCATCACGTGTGCTGCAAATGTGGCGCCTTAAGGATCGGCGCCGGCGCCTGCGCATCATTTTGACGTCACAATGCTATAATTAGGAGCTTATTGTACGAAAGCGTGACCCCCTACTGTCATGCGTGTAAATTGGCGAACTTAATTATTTCTTATATTTTGAATACGTTGGTTTACAAGATTATTGAGAATTCTTCCCTTCAGGGTAACAGGTTAAGGTAAATTACATGCTTGAACATAAAGATAATTTTGAAGCGTGAATATCCTAATGGTTTAGGGTACGGCCTGCAGAACGTAAGGTCTGTCATAGGTTCTAATCTACCAATCGACTATTACCGTGAACGATTACCTTTTTTTTGTTGACGTTGGGGAAATATTCAACATGATACCCCGGCTTCTGGGGGCAGTGAAGATTGACGAGAATGGTAATAATATCTATGAAAAAAATATTCTTCTTAAAAAAATTATTGTCTTCTTTTTACCAGGTATAATAGGTCCTATATGGTATATGCACAGGTACTGCAACAGAATTATTAAAGAACTACCCCAAGATGTAATAAAATGCATAACTCCAAATGTTTTTAAGCACATTTTAAAACATTATTTAGGTACACAAGAAGGACACTTTAACGCCAGTGAAAAACCACTGCGGTATATATAGCAAATATTCATATAATTTTTCTTTATTCATAAATTGTATTTATGTTAACGGAAATGTATGTTATCCGTCATTGTATACAATTCCTAGGAAATGTATGTACCAGCCCTGTAGTTCTGGGCTCTCAAGAATAAGACTACGGTATCCCCTGCTTGTCGTACAAGGCGACTAAAAGGGGCCTCGGGTTCACCGGGCGACAAGGGTGGGGTTCGAGTCGTCCACCAAAGTGGACCCGGGAAAAGGGGGAGGGAGTAACCTCCCCCCCAGGACGTGCTTGAGCACAGTGCAGAGGGGCTCCGGTAGGGTCATGTACCGAGGAAAGGGCCGCCGGGGAGGTTTTAGTGGGTAAGAACCCCACATAACCGCCGCCGTCCCCCCAGAAGGCGGGGTATCTTTGTGAAGATTTCCTACCCGACAACAAAAAAAAAGGAAATGTATGTAATTCCTAAAGTTTGGCTTTGACTTTGACTTAAAACTTTCGCTAAAACACTGCTTCTATTGAAGATGAACGTTATAAACAGTTAATTGAAGAAGTTTCTACGGCAAAAACAACTGCTAGAAAGACTTCTCGTGATTATTGGTTATTGCGGCGATACGACGTGCTATTATTTTATGTAATAATAATATTTTACGGTATGACTGTTACCCGATTGTCTCAATAAGTGTTGAAATAAAATATTATTACACATTTCCTAGGATTTGTATACAATTCCTTGATTTCATACATTTCCGTTAACATTTATAATAAATAAATAAAAAAGATATATTTAAGTAAGCCGTAAAAGATAAATAATTAAACTTGTACGTGTTTTCTAATTACATGCAATTGTGTGGCTTTCACCTCGAACAAACACATGTTAGTTTCATATCTCTTTGTTATACAATTGTTCTTTTATTAAACAAAAGCTAAACTTTGCAGTTGTTGCTTCAACATTTAAGAATAAGTAAAAACTTAAGCGAAACAGTTTCTCCTTTTTAACACGCTTCACGGATATAACAAAATATTTCAACGTAATTATTGTGAGCTACGAGTACCTTTTTTTTTTTTTTGTTTACGCGGGGGAATCTTTTTATAGACCATCCTCCGGTACCCTGGGTGGGCCCGGAGGGATGTGTGGGACTCGGCCTGGGCAGCCCATACCCACTAAACCTACCGCGAATGCCATCAGCCAAGGCCAGTCAAGGCCAGCTTCTCTGGCCAATCTGTGTAGTTCGTCATAAAAAAAATGCCATCAGCCGTTATGAGCGGGGTGCCCCGGATCTGTCAGCGACAGGACAAGTGTGAGCTACGAGTACCTTGCTCAACATCGCACACAACATATTTTATATTTTATCATATTATTAACAGCAATACATCAAGAGCCTTAGAGGTAATTTATTAAAGACTTACTGACTTTGTTTCAGAGATTCACTTTTCCTCCAGCATAACTCACTTGTTCTAAACTGTACACTAATTGTCTACAGAGAGAGTCCTCTCCTTTTTATCCTAAATTTCTAGTATATGCATCTCTTTCAAAGACGGAAGCGGAAACGGCCTTGGTTGCCGACAACCGATAAAAGTACTTTAGTTGACTAAACTAAAGTACTTTTATATTAGTCAGTCCATCAACTTTATAGATTATAATATTTAAAACTAAATCGGCATTCAGTAGGACCAACTGTCGCTAACAATAATATTTAAAACTAAATCGGCATTCAGTAGGACCAACTGTCGCTAACATTATCATCAACTATTTTGCATGTGTTACAGACCGATGACAATTTGTCTAATATACTGGATACCAGGGTAATCAGGATAGTTATGAAATAATGCCTTGCGAGAAAATATTATTTATAAAAACACTTCATAATTAACATCGTCGTAGTAGCTTATTTTGGTAGTTTTAAAACCATATATTTTAGAATGAAACAATAAAAAACATAACTTGGGTTAAGTGATCAAAATCATTTGACTGGGGGCTCGCACTCGTCTAATGAAGCCCGGTCAACGAAGGGATAGCCAGGTATAGAGCTAGGTGGGCAGTGGCCGAACCGTCGTTTGTTCGACTTCAATAACAACACACATTCTTTCTTTAGTAAGTGTCGGAAGGTAACCATTGTATGCATTCTCTACTTACCCTACTTACCTTATTCATAGAAATACAAAAATGAAAGTTATGTAATGCTGCGGGTATTTTAACCTACTTCAAAAAGGAGGTTCTCGATTCTCTCAAGTCTGATTTTTTAAACCGTGACAAACAAATAGTACTGTCGTATGTGGATTTTGATTGTTTTTTGTTTGAAAGAGGTCCGATATTCATTTTATTGGCACAGGACCTTGATTTCAAAAAATATACCAATTTAGTAAAAAACGTGGTCATGAACGATTGTTAAATATATTGGTACGGTTACGAGAATTCAAGAGTATGTAGGTACTCTCTAATGACAACGAGCACGAATGTGGAAGAGAAAAGGAAATTTAGGCGCCAGAATTACTTAATATAACTATGACGGGTGTGATTTGAAGTTAATACAGTTATTAAAAAAGAATAATGTACCAAGACTTTGCTGAGTAACCGCGTGAATTTGAAGCATGTTTTGCGTTACGCATGTTTTTGTGGACAGCGGTGATCACTTAACCGGTGACCCTCGGGGTTATTGGCTGTCATAATTAATATTTTATAGGTAACAACACCAGAATAGTTGGTCATAGTACATTTAGAAAGTCACAAGTCGATTGGCCATAAGTAAAATGATTTTCGATTCTGTAGGACGGGAGATTGGGATATGAACTTTGAAGTGAAATAAACATATCGCTGTTTGTTACAGAAGGAGGGCATACCACAGGCGCACGCATTCCGCCGCAAGTCGTTTCGCAAACCGAGGCCATGTCATTGGTGCCATCAGCCCGTGCACAACGAAGGATCCTGCTGTAGAGGTGATTGTTGCAATTTAATTAATATACTTTATAAATCATGTTTTTTCCTTTGGTTGATTGAGGGTCCACGGAAAGTTCGGCTTGGGCTTTTAGTCTTAGTGCGATAAAATACTGACTCCAACGCTGACTCAAGCACTAGCTGGAAAGGGCCGAACCACGGCTCGATTAAATGCTTTTATCGCACTACCACAAATTCTAGTGATGAAAAAAAAATCTAGCATTGTTACTATGGTTGGGTAATTAATAATGGAAATAACGCCTGTTGCGGAAAAGAAAACCGTATTGGTCCGACCTATCGAGCGTTGTATTGTTGTTATGTCGCTTGTCTTTTGGGTAGTCGAATACGTGCAAAGGACTCATCGAAATTTACGTTTTATGAGGCGGGTTACAATCAACTATGGATTGGACAATATTTGCGTGATATACTAAAACAAAGCAGATGTCTATTTATTGTAATATAACAGCGAGCAATCCAGTGTTGTCGCAATGCTGTTTGCAATAACGTCAAGTGTTGATGTGTGTCTGCAGGTTTTACTTTACAAATGTCTTATCTTGCAAGCATGTCTATTTCAACGGACTGGCATTTAACTTAAAGGTCGTCGCCGACGAATGTCACGACTCTTAACTATCTCATAAAACCAACGCAATAAAAATATAGCTAAATGTTTATGGAATTAGTGTAATTGTTCAATAATTCCACCATAAATAGTAGGGAATTTGAAAACTAATGTTTTTAATTATTTCTACTATGCGGACGCCTGACAATTACGTGTATATGCGCCGTCGTCCGCCATTGTTCCTAATGCCTGTCTCCAGGACTAACTTGTCCAGGAACTCTCCGCTGTTGGGCGCGGTTGGGTTTGTTAATACCATCTCCCTGCACACATATACAAATGCGTAGAAGGTGTTCCACTCTAGTTTATATATTTATTGTCAATGCTTCAAGCTGCTTTATGATAAATGTAGATGTTTAATAAGTATAAGCGAGCAACTTTAGCATAATATGTATATTTATATCTTGTATGTTTTTTATGAATCTTAGTTTTATATGCATCTTTAGTGTACAAAAGTAATTTACAAAAAAAATCAAATTTCAACGCCACGCCAGTACTTATGTGCTATAAGACGTAACAAAACTGTAAAATTGTGTAAAAAATCATACCCTTTGCTCGGTTTTCACTGATGATTAATAACCAATGCGCCTATTTCTAATGTCAAACATTAGTGATTTGGTATTGTGGACGAGTAGATGGGACAGGGATTACAAATCAAGCAGATTGGTGGTAAACTAGAGAAAGACAAGCATGTTTACGATTATTGAAGATTAATTTCCACCGATCTATCTGCGTAAAAGATGTGATGTATTTTATTTGTAATGAGTAAAACCTATTCCATTCCTAAACCAATGTAATACGTAATTAAAATATTTTTGTTTTGTTTCAGTGTGTAAATACATCTGCCACACGACATGTGAAAATAAGGTAAACATTTCATTACATTACATCGATATAATTTCCAATCTAAACTAAGTCTAATCTCTAAACTATTTCATTAATTTTTAAAAATTATGGTAATATTGACTACCGCCATCTATTACGAATGAGTGGTACCGAAGTCGTCTCATTAAACGTAACTTATGGAATCGCTTGCGCAACTGGATTATTCATCATATATAGAAGTTAACTCAATTACCACTAGATGGCGTTAATTTGTTTTAATCATTAATTCAACTTACATTCAGTACAGTTTCAACTTCAGTAATTTCAACTTGGGGAGTGAAAAATTGTTATGAATTAACAAAATTCGTAACCGCGTTTTTATAGAATAAAAAATATCTATGTCTGCAAAATATTAGATTGGAACGGTAACGTGAAAATGTGGTACCTAAATTTTTTAAATAAAAACTCCAAAAGTGTAGGTTTGCGTAGAGTTTAGAGCTTTGAGTGCTTATTTTTCAATCCCGTCGAAAAAGGAGGTTTTCAATGCGGTTACGTATTTTTAATGTTTTTTTAAATATGGAGTTATGATCCAATTAGGTCCCCTGTTCATTTTATTGGCATTAAGCCTTGGGTTCCGAAGACATACTAGTGAATTATAAAACAAACTATCATCTGTGGGTATCCGCTATCATCGCTATCCGCCATTGACGTAAGATATTTACAATTTCTGTCACTTCGAATATTTTTTACATTTTAATAATTATTTAGCGAATATTTAAAGTGGGTTTTTTTGTTCACTAAACAATTGCATTTGACTCTGATCGTTGCGTCCTCATACATTTTTTATCACCATGCTTATCTATACAATACAAGAGCAGTTCGTAATATCGAACCGACGCAAGTCGTCGCCATTACCGAAATTGTTTCGGTTGTGGCAATTTCAGAAACAAGAAGATCACTTTAAAAACCGTTATCCGTTTCTAAATGTAAATTGTATCGTAAAATCCTCGTAAACTTTACTGCCAAGTGTAGGTGGTACGGAATATTACAAACGATCGTGTGAGATGGTTCGATGCGGTTGCCACAGACGGAAATGTTTATCGTCTTGTTTGGTATTTAGTTAAACTGAATTGACAGCTTCGTGGTGTGAAGGTTGTAGCATAAGCCAGTAACTTTGTATACACAAAAACAAAATGTTTCCATGACTATCTATTTTTGAAGTGAAAACTTCTTTGGTCGGTTAGTGAATATTTTGTCATGATATAGCCGTAATATATTTGAACAAACCATAAACCATGTAAACATGTAAACAATTGTTGCTCGAAGTATCAATATAATGTGAAAACCAAATTGATATTGATAATTTTAATTTTAACATTATCAATTAAAAAAATTTAACAATAAAATTGTAAGTTATAATTAAGTTCTAGACGCATTGCGGGATTTCATCCTTTTGTTGTGAACATCCCTCAAACCCGAACGAAGCGATTTGCTTCGTCTTTCATTCTTCGTACAGCAAAGGACTGGAATAGTTTGCCCGCGTCTGTCTTTCCTTCCGATTACAATGTGGGTATTTTCAAGAGTAGAGTGAATAGGCATTTACTAAGCTAGTGCGCCTTACCATCCAGGACTGCATTTCCACTTAACATCAGGTGGGATCGTAGTCAAGCACTTGCTTAGAAATTATAAAAAAAAAGTATATAAGTTGCCAATTTTTTATTTGTCTGAGTATCTGATTTGTTCTCTTCGGAATAATTACGTCATCTCATTCTTTTAAATACCAGAGATCCACTGACGTTTGATTATTTTATTACTGATTATATTTACAAATGTCAATGTAATAGATAATTATTACAATTCAACCGACTCCAAAAAAGGAGGAGGTTCTAAATTTATTTGTATTTTTTTTTAATTTCATTTGTATATGTTTTTTACCTCATAACTTTAGACCCACCCACCCAAAACCGAGTTTTTCCATTAAATTCTGACAATGACATTCATTAGAAAACTTGCATCAAGTATGTGCGCCGCCACAAATGGATGAATAACTCAGTATCACGCCAACCGATTTCGATGATTCATTTTTCATTGGTAAGGATGTCCTTCAAGGGTAATTTGATGACAGTTTGGTTGGATTCTGATTAATTCTATTTCGGAAATACAAAACAGAAAATCGGGTTTGAAGTCGGTTTTTGTGTTTAACAAATGTAACTTGTTAGTATAGATTATAATTAAGCTCAGCCCTGTAGTTCTGGGCTCTCAAGAATAAGACTACGGTATCCCCTGCCTGTCGTACAAGGCGACTAAAGGGGCCTCAGGTTCACTGGGCGACAAGGGTGGGGGCCTGCGTCGTCCACCAAAGTGGACCCGGGAAGAAGGCGACATCGGCTGGCCCGTGTCGCCTTTCGCTGCGAGGGCACAAGGGAGGAGGGAGTAACCTCCCCCCGGGACGTGCTCTCCTTGAGCACAGTGCAGAGGGGCTCCGGTGCGTTCCACGTGAGATCCCGGAGCCCCTCGTCATGCACCGAGGAAAGGGCCACCGGGAGGTTTTAGTGGGTAAGATCCCCACATAACCGCCGCCTTCCCCCCAGAAGGCGGGGTATCTTTGTGAAGATTTCCTCCCCGTCAACAAAAAAAAAAAAAAAAAAAAAAGATTATAATTAAGCTACGGTTACGTTGGTCCAATGTTGAAATGCGTCCCCACTGAGATAATGATCTCTGTAAATTGCCGAAACGTCCGTAATTATATCGTATTTTAAACCGCAACAAAATCCGTTAAAGTAGTTGTTAAAATTGAGAAGTCACAATTATAATATTAGTAATATATCTAAAATGTCTAGTAATCGATCTGATCGAAACATGTCTTTGATCTTTAGGCTATGAGTCAAAATGCTATCGCACTCAGAATTAAGGACTAAGCCTTGGGGCTAGCAGCCGTTATCAGCCATTAAAAAAAAGTGTTCTAAGTAGGCTATTTAAATTTCAATTGAATATGAACAATATAGAGCGTCTTTGTTGTCTGTAATACAAAGTAAACGTTTTCTATAACACCACTTCTGCGCGTGCGTATGAATGTAAACATTATGAATGGGAATAAGGAAGTCATTGCGCCGTTATTTCGTACGCAATGGTCCGATTGTCGCGGTGACGTCATCTGCCGAAATATATAATATACATTATTCACATTCTGTTCACAATTTAATATAAAGAATACAATAAAATATTAATTTATAAATACATACGGAATAAATATATTAATAGTATATTAAAGCATTCTCGGTAATTGTAAGTGAGACGAAGGAAATTTTCAAATAAAAGGCTTAAAACTAGATTTCATATTCCTAATACGTTCCAAATTCAAATATGCTGTGTAATGGCTGTATTAGAATTATTTAAGCTAATAACAAAATGCGCGGCTATGGGTTTTTTTATTTTTCTATATATTATTGTAATATCACAAGTGAACTTATTTATAAATTCATCCATAAATGAAATAAGTTACTAAAATCTTAACATATAATATAATTACACGTCAAAATAAAATGGTTTATTTTTCACTGTACCGAAGACACGTACGCAGTTTTTGATAAATAGAAACAATATGAAAGAACCAATACTTCATAGTTTAAAAATATGGAAATCGGTTGGCGTGATTTTGAATTATTCGTCCATTAACCGCGCGCATTTTCAATGCATATTTAAAAATTATATACTTTTCTCATCGGGAAGCACTAGCTATTAAATAAAAAGGGAATCATCAAAATCGGTTCACGCATTCAAAAGTTCTGAGGTAAAAATCATTAACAAAATCAGACTAATTGTAGTTGAACAATGACAATTATATATTAAAACCTTAAGCTGTATCGGTTTATTTGATATTGTACCCATAATCTTTATTCCCATAATGATTATTTGTCTATTTCTCCAGCTGATTGTATACTTTATCGTCAAAGAAAGCTTTGTCGGTCCTTTCGCAGGGCTAATGTTAGATGGTTGGATGTAGGCGGTTGGCTTGCGTTCGTTGAGTGGAGTCAGGTGCAACGGACCGCCGGCGGCCGGGCGGCGCGCGCGGACCGGCGCATGCGCAGTGCCAACGCGCGCGTCGCACGGCCCACGCGCACGCCAAATCCGAAATCGCGACACAGCGCAAATCCCCATTCAATTCAAAACTTAGTCATTTCAACAAAAGCTCCATTACAAATCAAAGATCTAACATCACAGTGAATAATTTGTGGTATACATGCAACGCGAAATACGTGTTATTTTATTGTCGTTATCTTAAATATCATATTCGTGAAATGGACTATTAAACACTGAATATGTAGAGTTTGAACGATAGCTCACACGATGTCTGGAATGTATTATTAAACTTGTTGTTTTTTCTCATGGTTTCTGTTGTTTATTATTATTATAGTATATTGTTTCTAATTGGATCATGCCATGGGGTATATATATTAAATTTTAATTACATGTATTTGTAGATGTCGACAATTCTTCGTTGTGATAATGAATTTAGGGGCCAAGTAAATATTATCAATTTGTTATCTGTACTGTGTGATATGATTTTATCATCATATCGCGTCAGCCATGATTCTAAAGTTTATTAAAATGTATTTAAAAAATATATATTTAAATAAATTTTATTTCATATAATTTTTATCGCTGAAAAAGGTTGTATTTCAAACGTTTTATAAAGGCATTTTAATTATAAGTACAAAATAAGTCATTGAGTGATTTTGATGCTCAGTAACTCGTTTAACAAAGGTGCACGAACTCTTTATGGCGGCAGAAACGCTAAAATTTGTAATGCAAATCACCAAAACACAAAATTCAAGGTGATAGCGATGTTTTATCAAATAATAGTATAAATACGCTCCGATATAACTGCCAATGGCAATGTAATGCGATAACTCTGTTATGTTTTCTGACTTTTATCGATAACTAGGTTTATTAAGTCACGTAGTCCGCTGTAGTTTCTAATTGGACTTTTTTAAAGCAAGTCATTTAATTGTATATTGAAGATATAAATTTGTCTTTTTCTAAATAGAATTATTTAGGATATTTTGTTCTTGTTAATTCTTGTTGTTGCCATAATATAAGTTGCTGTAAGCTGAGAAGTGATAACAAATAAAACAGAGATACAGTGTTTTAATTTATGTCTAAGTTGTTACAAAAATATACGTGTGAAGCGAGGATAAATTAGGCCATTTAAAATATATACACAAGTGCATTTTGTAGGTTATATTTGAAAGAAATTCTCCAACATGTACCACAACGGACGTCTAGGAAGCTCTAGCAGTACGTCCACATCATCAGGCGCTTCCGATTTACGGGTATGATATTTATTTATTTTTAATTTATTCGGTGTGCGTGTTGAATGAATATACACTACATAAAATACCATGCAATTAAACTCACCGACTTGAAATCAACCAACCACCAACTAATTATGATGGACAAAATAGCAGGGCTGGACGCGCTGGACGTAGGAAAAAGTCGTGGTTACGAAACACCAGAGAGTGGACCGGCATTGCCAGCGTCGAACAACAGTTTCGCTTGGCACACGTAAGGAATAAGTTCGCTGAGGTGTCGGCCAACCTCCAGTAATGGAGAGGCATTTGAAGAAGAAGAAGACTTGAAATGTATCATAGTTTACAATTTCACAGTTATCAAATAGACGCTCATAAGAACGCTTTTATTTTATTTTTGATATGAATTACGCTGGCGAGTCAGGAGGCCTCTAAAGTTTCGCCAGTTCTTAAGAGGGCACAGCTCGTAAGTCGCTTAGAATGAACCTATTTTGGGAGTAACACGGCGCAAGGGTACTCGGGACCTCGGTTTGGACTGGTTATTTTTAATGCCTTTGTAAGAGGACCAAACCACGACTCGATAGGTAGCTGGAAAATGAATTCAATTAGCTAGTTAGCTTTAAGTGTCACATCGGGAAGGCAACGCTACGAAGAAGTGGCCGATGTAACGCTCCCATATTTGATCATGGGGAAATTGGTGATAAGGCGATAACGAATAAGTACGGTGATTTTGTAAATTATAAACACAATGGATTTAACACACAATCTGTATAAATATTCAGCCTAAAGAAATAATTTATGCTAAACCGGCGAAGCCGGGGAGGGTTGCCAGTTTATATATAAGAACATATTACTGTCGTCAGTAAAAACAAAACTTTACATGAATTCAAGCTATTATAATAGATCATGACGCATGAGGTTGCTTGATTTATAGCTCGTTTATATTTGATTGCTTAGCTTCATAAACTCACACTCCTAAAATCTAGGAAGCTCATTAGCACGGCCGGCTTGAATTCGTATTACAATCCAAACCATAAGACCATAAAACTGCTATACTTCTAGGCTATCAATTTAAAACCGCTATATATCCTTTTTATGATATCAATAGAACGCTTCTATTTAACAACACCTATTAACTTAAATTTAACATTAATAATAGTGCCAAGTATGAAAAAGTCGGATCATAGCTAACGACGTTTGGGACTAAAAGTTTTTCACTTCATCATTTATATGTAAGATACTCCTCTTATATATAAAAAATAAATAGTATTGAAGTCGTAGGTCAATGTTTGCTAGAGTCGGGTGCTACTAGCGTGCTTTACTCTGCTGTTCCCCCCTCTCTCCTCCCGCGATACCCCCCGGCTGCGTATGCAGACCAGTTCAATACTACAAGCGAAGGCATTTTACCCGACGAACAAATAAAATGGCAACAACACGACCAGGCTTTGAAGGGCGCGGGTCAAATGACAGACTCCGGCCCATGCGCTGTCAAGTTCCCACCGTATATAATATCAGACTCAATATGACCTAAGGAAATGTCACATAATTTCCTTTTAACCCTAAACATAGCAAAGTATAGCATGTAAAGATATAAAATCTCTTTACTTAAACTTATTCTTTAATTGTATTTTATAATAATTATTGAAATGTTTAATGTCACAATTGTCAGTAACGTGACGTTTATATAAAAGAGATACGAGTTGGAATAAGGACATAAATATTGTTTCTCTAAATATTCTACAGAAACGCACGTCTTTAATTTCATGTATACATATACATGAATGACTATATAGACTTCATTATATACATTCCTAAAAATGCGATAATCACTGCATGTGTAGCACTGAATAGTGTACATCTTGATTTTCCAAAATACGTATATTCATATCACGATTTTTTAATTTGTTTTTTGTTATTTTTTGAATATACATTTTTTTTTCTTCAAAAAACAATCTCGCCACGATAAGGGTTAAGCACGATTTGAATTTAGAATTAACAAGGTAATAATAAGATGTATATTTAGTGTAAATTAAATCAAGCAAATTACAGAATTAAGTTATATTTTCCATTTTTATTGTACATTTATATTTATAAAATAAAATAAATGCAATCATTAACGGATTAACCATTAAACGCTTCTAAGCGCGGATTCACACGTTAATTTCAGAATAGATAAATAGATTTATTACGAGTGAGTGTATGTTGAGTGATCATTGAAGAAGTGAAAATTAAAAACATAAGACAACAATAACTTACTTATTCTTTGAAATCGGATAAAGACACACTTGTCATTTTAACACATTTAAATTATTAATTATAATCATTCTCCACTCTACACGGAGGTTCCCCTATTTGAGAATAGTGGTGTCTCCAAAATAGTTTATAATGTCATAATTTCTACAACTATCTAACTGATTTTTATTGATATTAAATAGGAAATATGTTGGTCCTGTGTGTGAGTGTGTGTGTCTGTGGGAGCGGGAGAAGGTGGGGCGAGGATAAATGGACAAAATAATGATACAAATTTTACGGATTCAAACCCCGACGTTAGGACGTAAGTCAAATGCTAGACTAGCAGAGATTCAGATTTCATTAAAAATCATGATATAAATTGATATCACATAAAACCAACATGTTTCAATTATTACAATAAAGCATTCAATTTTTAAAATAGTTTTATGTCAACTCATATTATTAATAATATCATAGAGTTTGTTTTCAGTGTTTTTTTATAATTTTTAACATTGACAGAGACGGTAGGATAAATACATGACTGTTCAGCCCTGTAGTTCTGGGCTCTCAAGAATAAGACTACGGTATCCCCTGCCTGTTGTACAAGGCGACTAAAAGGGGCCTCGGGTTCACTGGGTGACAAGGGTGGGAGCCTTTGTCGTCCGCCAAGGTGGACCCGGGAAGAAGGCGACATCGGCCGGCCCGTGTCGCCTTGCACTGCGAGGGCACAGGGGGGGAGGGAGTAACCTCCCCCCCCGGGAAGTGCTCTCCTTGAGCACAGTACAGGGGGGCTCCGGTGCGTTCCACTGGAGATCCCGGAGCCCCTCACCATGCACCGAGGAAGGGCCACCGGGGAGGTTTTAGTGGGTAAAACCCCCACATAACCGCCGCCTTCCCCCAGAAGGCGGGGTATCTTTTCGAAGATTTCCTCCTCGTTAACTTAAAAAAGAAAAAAAAAACGAGAAGATACATGACTGTTCGTAATTCATCGTTATATAACGGAAACAAATATTAGCTGACACATTTAAGAAAGCGAAAAACATGAACAACTATTCGGCTAGGACTCAAAATCAGGACCATAAGATCGTTAAGGTCGTAGTTTTTTAGTACTAATTTAATGTTATATCATTACACTTTAATTATCCTGTCAGGCGAATTGGTTATAATTAACTGTCACATACATTTGAAAAGAAATATTATAGGTACTGAGATAATGGCATTGAATAAATTAATTTCACTCGGTGGAAGCACTTTCGAAGCGTTCGGAATGTAGCGCAAAATAAACGTACAAAATCAGAAATGGTGTGCGTGATTCAGACAGATCCTGCGCTAGCCTGGAATGCGTCTGCGCGGACACCGGATTAATCTCAACGCTGACGGGCACGATCCTATAACACCATCGGTCACATATTATTTACATTCATTTATATTGTATAAACCAATCTGTATATATATAGAGTAGTATTTACCATAATAATATAAGTATATTTTCGTAAAAGCTTAGTAATAAACAGGGTATTAGGAGACCGCTTCCAGCATCGAACAGCATCAGCTGTTATTGATTTTGTGTTTCATTGCTGTTTTTTTTTTATTTTATTATTTTTTATAAGTAAAAGCGAAAACCGAACTCAAATCAAATATACACTAAACATTACTAATAAATAGTATTTAACATTACAAATGATATTTAACATTACGTATATATTTCTATACATATAAATATAATTGGAATTTCTGTTTGTAAAAATAACCGCTTTTACTACATGCGTATGAATCTATATATACGGTACATAAACCAAAATATTTTTTTTTACAATTTTTGTCCGTGTGCTTGTACCAATTAAACTCTGGAACGGCTGGATCGACTTTGACGGGACTTTTACTGGCAGATAGCTGATATAATAAGGAATAATTAAGACTATTGATTTAGAAAAATCTTAATAAATGGTGTTTAATCGAGGGTAACATCGCGGATAACACCATGTCAGTAAACTAATTAAAGGGAAGGGAGCCGTTTTTTGTCACCTTTTACTACAAAAACTTCATAAGGCATATTCATGCATAGTATGTAACGAGTTTTAGAGAATGTTTTAGTATATAATATATAGTTAATTAGTCATTTGTAACTTATAATTTTCTTTTAAAAAATACAAAAAAAAATGAATTTTTCTATTACAAATTCGTTCCATTCGGTTGACATCTAATTCTATTGTTAATTATTATTTTGCAATTAAATTTTACACTTGCTAAATAAACTGAAGTGAAATCTTATTATACATATATACATATATATATATATATATATATACCATATATAATTAGTTTATGATTTTCAGTTTCTTACGAATAAAAAAATAGTCCCTAAAATATACGGTGTACGGCGGTGGTCTCACCTCCTGTTATACATATATGGGACCTAAGTATGGTAAAAAGCCTGTCCATCCCTCATACTAAAAAGGGTATAAACGTTTTTTTACTTTTATTTATAAATTGTATCAGTGTTACGTACTTTTATGTACAAATAAAATAATACGAGGTAAATTGACGAATAATTTACAATAAATTTGATTACTAGTTCCCTCTAATCAAGTAATTGGCAATTGGCCTGGCCGCTCTAGCGGCATTGGTTGCTCGAGTTTAATACTTGATTGCTCATTTGCCTAGATTGCACCGAAGGTGTTCGTGATTGCGGTTTCATATCTCTCAGACACACTAGATAGCGCCCGTGCTCTTGCCGAACTTCTCTCCCGATAACCCTTGAGCCAGTTTTCTGATATTAGTGGCTTTGTGTGATCTAAGAATGCCATGCTTTCAAATACGATGAGAGAATTGGCCTTCAGCCCTAGTCGAATGTTTTAATTTCTTTGTAAACGTCATCCATTGAGTAAGTGACGGCAGATGGGGGAAGAATGGAGGCCGTGATTGAGTAGGAGAAGCGTAGTTTGTTTTTCTCTTGATGGGTCTACCTTATAAGGCCGCAAATGACTGGACGCGGATAGCGGATGCTCGTATATGATGAAAGGCATACGTTCACGAGTTACTATACAAAATACGTAATAATGATGGCAAAATTTACTTCAATATAGTTTTTTTTTGACGAACTACACAGATTGGCCGGAGAAGCCTTGACTGCTTCACCGGATTGAGGGGTGGCATAGCTCTTAGGTCGCTTAGCCTGAACCTCTATTGCTAGTAACTCGACACGAGGGTCCCCCCGGTGAGGGGTAACCTCGGCTTGGACGTGGTTACTATGTTACGCGTAAGCATTCCGATCCGAGGGTGCTTGAGAGGGCCGAACCACGACTCGGTCGGTTGCTATTTCACGGATAATCGAATTCATAATCATCATCATGTCAGCCGTAAAACATCCACTGCTGGACATAGGCCTGCCCCAATGATTTCCAAAAGGACCGGTTGTAAGCGGCCCGCAGCCAGCTGCGCCTTGCGGCATTTATGAGGTCGTCAGACCACCTTGCGGTTGGATGTCCTACGCTGCGCTTGCTGGTCCGTGGTCTCCAATCGAGTATCATCCAATCCTATGTCGGTTACCTTCGTTCGTCTACGGATCTCCTCATTCCTGATTTGATCTCGTAGAGATACTCGAGCATAGCCCTCTCCACAGCTCGTTGTGCGACTTTGAGCTTGCTTATGAGGCCCATAGTGAGAGACCACGTTTCAGTTCCGTATGTCATCACTGGTAACACACACTGGTCGTAGACTTTCGACTTCAAGCACTGAGTCTAGTCTCAACTAATCGAATTCAATATAGTTAAAATTGTAAATGGCTATATGTACATGTATCGTATAACTTATTGGAATGTTTAAGTTGAGCTCTGAGCCTGATGGACTTAATAATTTGTCATTTAAATAAAGAAAGTATTAACAACTTTCACAATTATTAGATAAGTGAGAATTCTTTTGTCTTGTTAGTCGATAAAAAGGATTGTAATAAAGTCGATTGTCCACGTGGTTTACAGCATCACTATTCTTTATTAAAGCTGTGCAACATACAAAACTGTTAGGAAGAAATTTTACGATAATTAGCAAAAGTTTTAAAAATGTTACGCATCGTCTGCGATTCGCCAAAGTCTTTAAACGTTTTGATAAACTCGCGTTGCCTTGCTGATTTTCTGCGTATGATATGAAACTTGTAAGAATGTTGTTATAGCGGACGATGTTATTAAGTTTTTGTCAGAATCTCGGTATGTACATACAGCGACTCATTTTAGTAAAGTAAAAACATTCATGTTAACTTATAATATAATTAAGTTTTTATATGTTTTCACTTAATTAAAAAGAGGCGATGTTGAGATATCAATACCCTTTTTTGACGTTTTAACCATTTTACCATTTTTTAACCTCGTTTTGATCGCTTGAGACGCTGCAATGATTTTCATAGGGTTTTTAAATCGTTGTCTGCTTTTCACAGAGTGTTTTAGAATCTATATTTATATTTAGACGCAAGCCGTCTGGCATTCGAATGCATAACCAAAAGATTTGAAAACCGAACCACTTAATATGTAATAGCTAAAGATTTTTATTGAAAACATGCTTCAATTGTAGTTTCTAAGCAATAAAGTACATCCGGTTACCTGCTATGGTGCTTGCTTTGTGCCAAGACATTGACTTATTTTTCTTGTTTGCAAGTCGCAAGTTGGAATTCACCTTTATTTATTGTCGTCGGTTGATCACGTTTGCCCAGTACGGTGAATTTTAAAACCTTTTCTTCGATTATACAGTTGGTATTGAAATATCACCCAATTTCCGGGTGCGTTGCCTTACCCACGTCACAGTGATTAATTAGTGGAGACCGGTCCGAGAAATGTGCATGTTAGACGTGCGCCGTGTTCACCACGTGTATTTCTGGTGTTATTTGCAAGTAAGTTAGTTGAGTTACCAACAATAGAGGTTCAGGCTATGCGACCTAAGAGCTATGCCACCTTTCAATCACGTGCAGCATTAAAGTCAGTTTGGTTAATTTGTGTCGTTTCGTAAAAAAAAGGCTACTCTCTTCCTCTCTCTTCCTTGCTATTAATCTCAAATGGTAGTGGGTCAGCTTACCTAGCTTTTTTCTTTACTTTGCTCTGGTCCCGACAACATCTTGGAAAATCTAGCACTCCCTCTTGTTTCCCGACACTAAACCTCCAACTTATCTCGGATCTTCGACCGAAAAGAAAGGAAATAGTAGTTGTAGCGCCAGGTTCCCAACGTAGAAGAGAGGCCTGCTGTTAACGTGCCCGTTGCAGCTTACTAAGCCAAGAAAACGACAATACTCCTTAAAGATTTTAAAATGATTTGAAAACAATTCCGTGAATACGTTATGCGCGAGCTTCATAAAGCTCCGTTAACTCCACCGCAGAAGGTAACAGACGTATTTGAGTTGAAACCGCAACGGCTGCGGAGAACCGTGTGGAGATCAATTCATCTCACAATTGTTTGCGCTGACAACTTGAAGCTAATATATGCTGCTGGCAACTCTTAACGCTCCTTACGTTTCCGCTATAAGTATGTTATGTCTGACCGAAAACATCAAAGTACACTATCAAATACGGTTCAAAGCTGTTATGTGTAATTTGGCAACGTTCCCAATAGAAAGAAAATTGCATGTTCTAAAATAGATACAATCAAATGTAGGTAATGGATTTGTTTACTAAAGAATACGTATGAATTTTGTTTACCTTATTCACTCTTAACAATTACATATATGTAAAGATTTAGTTAACGCAATTAATAAAATTTGTATTATAGTATACTAGCGTATCCAGCCCGCTCCGCCATACTAAATTTTACTTTATTTTATTTAAACAAAAAACTTTATCATTAAATATTTCATTAAACACTCAAAATATAATCAATAATTCATTTCTCTCCGTCTTCATTCTCTTCTCGAGCTAGTGAAGATCATTTCCTACACCCATGTACATATCAGCAGCATCAGTAAACGGATACATTCGCGGCGCTTTAACTTACCTTGAATACTTCAAAATCCTCAATTATTATCTTTAATGTACTTCAGTATACTTTATTATTCTTCAATATACTCCATTGTACTTCAATATGGTTCATAATGACATAAATATACACAACGCATGCGTCAATACAAATTTGGGTTATAAAACAATAGAATATCATCATACTCGTAGTAAATAAAAGCTGCGTTTGACAGTTCAAAAAGTGGAATGTTCCGATCGTCACCAAACTTTACAGGATTACTCGCCAGGTCGATCTGGAGATTCACAGAAAGTTTCATTGAAATCGATCCAGCCGTTTCGGATCCTATATGGAACATACCCACACACTTTCTCTTATATATATATATATATATATATATATATATAGATCATGGTTTTGTAATGGCGTAAAGACAACAATAATTTTTCTGTTTGCTAAACGCACTTTATTCTCATTTGTTTATGGTTGTTTGCTATAAGTTAAGATTCAGATTCATCCTTACAACCGGATTGAGGTAAAAGGGATTCAAGTGAACTGGGCTTGAATTTCTATTATGAGAAACTTAAAGTGAGGGTTTCTTCCCTTTCTTACACGACCGTCACGATAGAATATTTGCTAAGTTCGAAGGCAGTTTCAGATATTGCGCCAAACGCGAGATATTTATGACACCTTCTTCGGAAAAATGTGTACATTTAGCCAAGCTTTAAAACCCAAAAATGATTTAGTAGTCGGTAGTTCAGATCTTCCATCATTCAGGCCAAACAGCATGTCCCATGATTATATTGAATGAAACATGTCTTAGGAAAGTTCTAGAGCCTAAATATATAATTTCGGTTCCTTAATACTGGATGCCTGCAATCTTAATTTTCATTACTAACCATAAAGCTTACTACATGATTCATCAAAAACTAGCCACCGTAAATTCTCGAATAACACAGACTTACAAAAACCAACCATATATTGATAGATATAAGGGTTCACTTACTACTACTAATGTGTAGTACTATCATAAACTTCCGTTTCGATATTACATCAGTGCCAGTATTTGTCTATTTTAATATTATTTTGATTTAGCTTTAGTGCTTTGCATAATTAGCATCATATATCATTAGCATCACTATTTACAATAATTCTCAAGTGATTTGTAATTCTAATTAATGAAATAAATTTCTCGAACCATAGAAATTTCCAGAAGCTTGATCCGTTATACGAGTATGTCCGCATCCCTTTCGAGTTTTTACTCGATTGTAAGTTAGTTGAGCTCTAAGAGCTGTCAGACTGAACACTTATATTTGTAGTCGGATTGAAATATATAATTTTAATCTCGGTCTGGTCTTCTCGGATACTTTCGAGTGTTATCATGCTTCCAGCGAGGGCCAAAGCCGTGATAGCTTCTGGATAGCCCTTGAGCGCTGCAGGAGTACATTCACAATCAGCAAGATTTAAATACAAGCGATGATTAGTAGCAAACTCATACAACTCAACTAAAAATACACGACAAAAATACAATCTTACTAGTAGTGAAAGCCTCGAAACTATCACTTTGTATTAGTTTATTAATTGTGATTTAAGCCTTTATTCAACTTAGAATATAATTCTGAATCAACTCCAGCGCCAAAACAATAAATATGATAATAATTCTTTCATGACAACAGAATTCCAGATGCCATCGACAATATCTTAATGGTTGTCGTTCCACCATGCGTTTTCTACATATTTTAAACTTGAGGAATTAGTTGCCAGCAGCGGCAATTTCTAACCAATACGACTTGGGGATCTCCAAAATAGGAGCCTACTCCTTTCTCAAAGGCCAACACAGCACCTGCAGCTCCTTTGATGTTGTGTGGTCATGGATGACGGTAATCAATTAAGATCAGGTAAAACTTAAGCTCGTTTACCGCTTTTCTTACAGAAAATAAATATTATAAGTGGACTATTAATAAAAAATATTGAATATTAAGTTGTTGTTTGTTAAAATTTTTCAAAAAACATTGAATATCTTTGATTTTTTTTAATGACGAACTACACAGATTGGCCAGAGAGGCTGGCCTTGACTGCTTCACCGGATTGAGAGGTGGCACAGCTCTTAGGTCGCTTAGCCTGAACCTCTATTGCTAGTAACTCGTCGCCCCGGTGAGGGGTAACCTCGGCTTGGACGGCTACTATGTTACGCGTAAGCATTCCGATCCAAGGGTGCCCGATCGAGAGTGCTGGGAGAAGAAGTGGCCGAAAAAACTCCAGCAACGCTCCTAACATCTAAGAGGTGGGGCCTGCCCATAAAATAGCGGTAACGCGCAAGGATTATCAGTATCTTAGATATGAAAGTCAGAACGCGAAGATAGCGAATATATTCCGCGCGATAAATGCATACTTGTAAGATCGAAGAGACAGGCGCTATTTATTTATATCTGCAGTCGTGCTTTACGATGTCTGCGGTATTCCTTGATTGTGTTTGTTTGTGGCGTGATTTCACTGGGATGTTTATGTGAGCACCGCTCCGTAAACTGGTGTAAGACTTTAAGAGCTTTACAATCCCGCCACTTGGAGAACTGTTATAGTGTTTCGGAATGACATTTCTATTACGCCTTGAAGATTAGTACGTTTATTCAGCCAGTATATTTGAGCCGTTATGCTAGTTTCTGTTGAGGTCGCTTTCTTTTCGAGGGACTTTTTTTTTGTAATTTTCTGACTTCAAAAAAGGAGGAGGTTCTTTATTCGTCTGTGTTTTTTTTGTTTGTTATCTCATAACTATCGACTGGGTGAACCGATTTTGATGGTTCTTTTTTATTTGAACGCTGGTGCTTCTCGTGTGGTCCCATTCCAATTCTGACAATGGCATTCATGAGAAAACCATATAAAGTCTAAAATACGCCCGAAATTTTAACATGAAATTACACTGGAATTGACACGATTTAATATTTTCATTTCGAATTTTAATTAAAATGATTTCCCCTAAAGGTTGGACTAATATCCCGTTCCTCTTTAATTAAACTATAATACCGTTCTGAGATAAGTCGACGTGAGATTTCCGCCGGGACTAATTCGGCTCTGTTGCCCGTTTCGGCAGCTCTAATTTGTACTCATGTACCCTAATGATCTTTAAACAAATACAAATATATAAATAAATATTCTTATACGTGTAGTGTTGCTAAATGAACAAGTATATTTATTAACGAGTAAAAACAAAAACCGACTTCAAATTCAATCAAACGTTATTATGCGCGGACGCCCTCTTTGTAATTCCGAATGATCATAGGAATATTACGATATTTAATTAATCAGAACCTTTTTTTTGTTGTCGGGGGGAAATCTTCAACAAGATACCCCGCCTTCTGGGGGAAAGGCGAGGTTATGTGGTGTTTTTATCCACTAAAACCCCCTTTCTCTGGGATGTCCGGTGCATTACCGGAATCCCTCTGCACTGTTCAGGACGTCTCGGGGGGAAGTTAATCCCTCCCACTCTGTGCCCTCGCAGTCAAGGCGACACGAGCCAGCCGATGTCGCGTTCTTCCCGGGTCTACTTTGGCGGTCGACAAAGGCCACCTTTGTAGGCCAGTGAACCCGTTGCCCCTTCTACGACAGGCAGGGGATACCGTAGTCTTATTCTATGAGCCCAGAACTACAGGGCTGAATTAATCAGAACCTAAATAAACTCTTATCAAAGTCTCACCAAATTACCCTTGAAGTACATCCTTTCCAATAAAAAACGAATGATCGAAATCAGTTGGTATGACATTGAGATTTATGTCCATTTGTCGTGAACATACTTAATGCAAATTTAGGACTTATATGGTTTTCTCGTGGACTCGTTGTCAGAATTGGAACAAATTGAAATGGGACCACACGGGAAACACGAGCTGATAAAAAACAATCATTAAAATCGAGTCACCGAGTCCAAAGTTATGAGGTAACAAACAACAAAAACATACATACAAATTGAGATCGTACTCCTTTTTTGAAGTCGTTGAGGTTGAAAACAAACAAATTCAATTCTATGTTCATATTTAAAGGTTTTAATATAATTAACTTTACCCTTGTCCTTCGCCACACACAACTATGACAAACCCTAATATGGTATTATAAAAACTCAGAACGATATTGACATGTTTACGTGAATGCAAAAAATAAATACTAATTTAACGAATTACGTTGCATTCTTTACTACGAATTTTATATATCTCCGAATATAAGGTGCTTACAATTTTTTTATATAATTGAATGTGGGATCTAATTGGAAGCCAGCCAGCGCTCTCAAATCAAAAAAATATTTCTAAATCGGTTCATAAATGATGGCGATTTGTATGCCTAAACATTAAAAAAGTAGTTAAAATCCTTCTACTTTTTTAGAGTTGGTGTAAAAGACCGACCATGAAGTGCGAGCCAATCACATCTGCCGATGTCGCAGCGGTCGTTACAACATCTAATGCTTTGAACGTGTGCTAATCTTTTTCTGACTAACAGATTTTTTACTCGGACAATCACAATTTCGACGTTGCTCGTAAAAACTGTGATAACCGTGTTTCTTGTAAGCGACATTCATATTCTGAAGGAATGAGAAAAACGTACGGATTTGCTTTGCTCCAAAGTCGTTAACACGAAACAATCTGCGTAGCGTCGCAAAGCTTGAAATGCTATACTTAATTTTAACATCGGCTCATAACCGTACTAACTTCTAAATCTCTAGATAGTTTTACTATGTTGTGATGTAATTTAACTATATTTTAAATCTCGCCCCGCGGTGTTTCCGGCGTTTAAAGACTATTTATTTAAAATTTTCTAATTATTAATAAAACTAGCCTAAGTTACTCCTTATTACATCAGCTTGGCGGTGAAAGTCCCGTCAAAATTGCTCCGAACGTTCAAGAAATTAGTCAGATTTTTTTTATTTTAAACTTGTATTATTTGTTTTATTTACATTTATTGTTTATTATTAATTGTATTGAAATTTTAAAAACTATAATACCGTTCTGAGATAAGTCGACGTGAGATTTCCGCCGGGACTAATTCGGCTCTGCTGCCCGTTTCGGCAGCTCTAATTTGTACTCATGTACCCTAATGATCTTTAAACAGATACAAATATATAAATAGATTTTCTAATACGTATTGTGTTGCCAAATGAACAAGTATATTTATTACGAGTAAAAACAAAAAAAGACTTCAAATCGAATCAAACGTTAAACGTTACGTTACGCGCGGACGCCCTCTTTATAATTCCGAATGATCATAGGAATATTACGATATTTAATTAATCAGAACTTTTGTTTTTGTTGTCGGGGGGAAATCTTCAACAAGATACCCCGCCTTCTGGGGGAAAGGCGAGGTTATGTGGGGGTATATCCACTAAAACCCCCCTTTCTCTGGGATGTCCGGTGCATTACCGGAATCCCTCTGCACTGTTCAGGACGTCTCGGGGGGAAGTTAATCCCTCCCACTCTGTGCCCTCGCAGTGCAAGGCGACACGGGCCAGCCGATGTCGCGTTCTTCCCGGGTCTACTTTGGTGGTCGACAAAGGCCACCCTTGTAGCCCAATGAACCCGTTGCTCCTTCTACGACAGGCAGGGGTACCGTAGTCTTATTCTATGAGCCCAGAACTACAGGGCTGAATTAATCAGAACCTAAATAAACTCTTATCAAACTCTCACCAAATTACCCTTGAAGTACATTCTTTCTAATAAAAAACGAATGATCGAAATCGGTTGGTATGATATTGAGATTTTGGTCCACTTGTCGTGAACATACTTAATGCAAATTTAGGACTTATATGGTTTTCTCGTGGACTCGTTGTCAGAATTCGACCAAATTGAAATGGGACCACACGGGAAACACGAGCGGATAAAAAACAATCATTAAAATCGAGTCACCGAGTCCAAAGTTATGAGGTAACAAACAACAAAAACATACAAACAAATTGAGATCGTACTCCTTTTTTGAAGTCGTTGAGGTTGAAAACAAACAAATTCAATTCTATGTTCATATTTAAAGGTTTTAATATAATTAACTTTACCCTTGTCCTTCGCCACACACAACTATGACAAACCCTAATATGGTATTATATAAACTCAGAACGATATTGACATGTTTACGTGAATGCAAGAAATAAATACTAATTTAACGAATTACGTTGTATTCTTTACTACGATTTTTATATATCTCCGAATATAAGGTGCTTACAATTTTTTTATATAATTGAATGTGGGATCTAATTGGAAGCCAGCCAGCGCTCTCAAATCAAAAAATATTTCTAAATCTGCTCATAAATGATGGCGATTTGTGTGCCTAAACATTAAAAAAGTAGTTAAAATCCTTCTACTTTTTTAGAGTTGGTGTAAAAGACCTATCGACCATGAAGTGCGAGCCAATCACATCTGCCGATGTCGCAGCGGTCGTTACAGCATCTAATGCTTTGAACGTGTGCTAATCTTTTTCTGACTAGCAGATTTTTTACTCGGACAATCACAATTTCGACGTTGCTCGCAAAAACTGTGATGACCGTGTTTCTTGTAAGTGACATTCATATTATTAAGGAGTGAGAAAAACGGTTACGGTACGGATTTGCTTTGCTCCAAAGTCGTTAACACGAAGCAAACATACTACGTAGCGTCGCAAAGCTTGAAATGCTATACTTAATTTTAACATCGGCTCATAACCGTACTAACTTCTAAATCTCTAGATAGTTTTACTATGTTGTGATGTAATTTAACTATATTTTAATTGTCGCCCCGCGGTGTTTCCGGCGTTTAAAGACTATTTATTTAGAATTTTCTAATTATTAATAAAACTAGCCTAAGTTACTCCTTATTACATCAGCTTGACAGTGAAAGTCCCGTCAAAATTGCTCCGAACGTTCAAGAAATATAGTCAGTTTTTTTTAAACTTGTATTATTTGTTTTATTTACATTTATTGTTTATTATTAATTGTATTGAAATTTTAAAAAACTAGATTAGGTTCAGTTCAATTACGAATTTCCGCTTGATTCTTTTGCGGTCAGTTTTATACGCTTAGTTGTTAGGGATTATTGGAGAGCCAAGAAAACGATTGTTCTTAAAATTATCTGCCAATTTCAAATATTTTTTGGTACTAAGGCATTTTAGTGGAGATAAATCTCAAAAAAATATTGAAATTACCGTTCTTCATCTTGCATTTTCAAATATGGACCGATAATTTGAGATTTAAATTGATACATTTACTTAATAAATTTTAATGTGTATTTCTGATTTATTTCGAAAAAGCTAAAAACGCGATAACTCAAAATGGTTCACTTTTGCATTATGCAAAATTGTCTCCAACCTTCTAATGGTATACATTGAATTACTTGGTACTGTATATCAAGCAGAATTTATACAACAAGAAGTTGTCGTAAAAAAATCGACAACATAGACGTCATCAATAAGATAATTATGGCTATGTGAAATGCAAAGCTGTTGCTCAATTAAGCAAATTTTTATATATACGAAGATAAAAAAATAAATTTAATGATTTTGGACATGATTACGTAAAATTATACGTCTAATGTAGTTTTAACGATTCCGTTTCTCCATAATTTATCATGTACCAAATGTTACCAAATGGTTGTAAAATTATTTCCCACGTTTATATATAGTACCATAAATGTTAGAAGAATTTAATTTGAAATGTTGTTTTGTTGTTTCTCAAGTCTGTTATGTATGTGTAAGAATAGGTTGTTTAAAAATAATAATTACACCTGAGATACCTCGAGACTCCGAAGCATTCTCCCGGCGAAAGATATCGTATTTCGAAGTGAAAAGCAGCCGAGCGGGCAGTTTTTGCGATGGTCTTGTATAACATAAAATATTATGTGGAACCCTTCACAATACTTTTGCGGCTGACGATATTCGATCTCAATTACAACACTCTTAAAGTACGCTATGCGAAAAAATAGGCTTCATTTGCCACATTGTGCTACAAGCCACTTTCCTCATGATGTCTTATTCACCACCAAGGTTTTTATTTACATTTATTGTTTATTATTAATTGTATTGAAATTTTAAAAAACTAGATTAGGTTCAGTTCAATTACGAATTTCCGCTTGATTCTTTTGCGGTCAGTTTTATACGCTTAGTTGTTAGGCATTATTGGAGAGTCAAGAAAACGATTGTTCTTAAAATTATCTGCCAATTTCAAATATTTTTTGGTACTAAGGCATTTTAGTGGAGATAAATCTCAAAAAAATATTGAAATTACCGTTCTTCATCTTGCATTTTCAAATATGGACCGATAATTTGAGATTTAAATTGATACATTTACTTAATAAATTTTTAATGTGTATTTCTGATTTATTTCGAAAAAAGCTAAAAAACGCGATAACTCAAAAATGGTTCACTTTTGCATTATGCAAAATTGTCTCCAACCTTCTAATGGTATACATTGAATTACTTGGTACTGTATATCAAGCAGAATTTATACAACAAGAAGTTGTCGTAAAAAAATCGACAACATAGACGTCATCAATAAGATAATTATGGCTATGTGAAATGCAAAGCTGTTGCTCAATTAAGCAAATTTTTATACATACGAAGATAAAAAATTAAATTTAATGATTTTGGACATGATTACGTAAAATTCTACGTCTAATGTAGTTTTAACGATTCCGTTTCTCCATAATTTATCATGTACCAAATGTTACCAAATGGTTGTAAAATTATTTCCCACGTTTATATATAGTACCATAAATGTTAGAAGAATTTAATTTGAAATGTTGTTTTGTTGTTTCTCAAGTCTGTTATGTATGTGTAAGAATAGGTTGTTTAAAAATAATAATTACACCTGAGATACCTCGAGACTCCGAAGCATTCTCCCGGCGAAAGATATCGTATTTCGAAGTGAAAAGCAGCCGAGCGGGCAGTTTTTGCGATGGTCTTGTATAACATAAAATATTATGTGGAACCCTTCACAATACTTTTGCGGCTGACGATATTTGATCTCAATTACAACACTCTTAAAGTACGCTATGCGGAAAAATAGGCTTCATTTGCCACATTGTGCTACAAGCCACTTTCCTCATGATGTCTCATTCACCACCAAGGTTTTTATTTACATTTATTGTTTATTATTAATTGTATTGAAATTTTAAAAAACTAGATTAGGTTCAGTTCAATTACGAATTTCCGCTTGATTCTTTTGCGGTCAGTTTTATACGCTTAGTTGTTAGGCATTATTGGAGAGTCAAGAAAACGATTGTTCTTGAAATTATTTGCCAATTTCATATATTTTTTTGGTACTAAAGCATTTTAGTGGAGATAAATCTCAAAAAAATATTGAAATTACCGTTCTTCATCTTGCATTTTCAAATATGGACCGATAATTTGAGATTTAAATTGATACATTTACTTAATAAATTTTTAATGTGTATTTCTGATTTATTTCGAAAAAAGCTAAAAAACGCGATAACTCAAAAATGGTTCACTTTTGCATTATGCAAAATTGTCTCCAACCTTCTAATGGTATACATTGAATTACTTGGTACTGTATATCAAGCAGAATTTATACAACAAGAAGTTGTCGTAAAAAAATCGACAACATAGACGTCATCAATAAGATAATTATGGCTATGTGAAATGCAAAGCTGTTGCTCAATTAAGCAAATTTTTATATATACGAAGATAAAAATATAAATTTAATGATTTTGGACATGATTACGTAAAATTATACGTCTAATGTAGTTTTAACGATTCCGTTTCTCCATAATTTATCATGTACCAAATGTTACCAAATGGTTGTAAAATTATTTCCCACGTTTATATATAGTACCATAAATGTTAGAAGAATTTAATTTGAAATGTTGTTTTGTTGTTTCTCAAGTCTGTTATGTATGTGTAAGAATAGGTTGTTTAAAAATAATAATTACACCTGAGATACCTCGAGACTCCGAAGCATTCTCCCGGCGAAAGATATCGTATTTCGAAGTGAAAAGCAGCCGAGCGGGCAGTTTTTGCGATGGTCTTGTATAACATAAAATATTATGTGGAACCCTTCACAATACTTTTGCGGCTGACGATATCTGATCTCAATTACAACACTCTTAAAGTACGCTATGCGGAAAAATAGGCTTCATTTGCCACATTGTGCTACAAGCCACTTTCCTCATGATGTCTCATTCACCACCAAGGTTTTTTATTTACAATTTCATTATTTTAACTCGTAAATATACTTGTTCTATTTCCTAATCGGATGAATAAACATAAAGGCATGTCTGCAGTCAATCGAGCGACGCGAACAGGGACGGATTGCCTCTCGCCAGGACAGGGAGTGGCATTTATCTTTCCAACATTGCGTCACGTGGACACCAACATCTCCCATTGACATCTTTATCTTAAACCGTCTCTTTCTTATTTCGGCAAACATCGTGAATTAAAATTTTTACTTACCCGACATCTGGCAACAACGGCAAGAGCGCTGCTCTTGCAGATAGAGCACGATTCAAAGAACTTCTGTTCTCAATTCGGCGAAATGAAACCGTCCAAGTGTTCCGAGAACAATGTTTCAAAACAATATGAGCATAGATGTTATTATGACCTCATTTTATTTCGCTTGTTTTTAAAAGATATCTTCTTTTTAACCATCTTATTATGTTAACCTTTAAAAAAATTATCCTGTTTTATACATGACTTACATACTGTAACGCTAACCTCGCATAGTTATGTTTATTATTGTTTATCTTCTTTGGCTTATCAACGGCTAATTTTTATCAGACTTCAAAAAAAGCAGTTTTCCAATTCGTTTTTTATTTAATGTTTGTGCTCTCACAGTCGCCGTCATTTATCGACCGATTTTGATTTTTTTTTGAAAGGGTTTGGTTTGAGGCCCCATTTTAATTTTGTTGCTATAACCTTCTGGGTTCTAAAAATCGTATGAAAGCATGCTTGCATACATTTACTGTAGTAGCTTTGCTTAGATGCAATCCTTAACGACACGGAGCACGCATGTGGAAGAAGAAAGAGAATATAGGGCTTGAAGGAATACTCTGCTCTAGAATTTCGTAATGTAACTATATGTTTAATATAATATTTGATCCGTCACTTTCGATAGATATGAAGTCGGTTTTTTTTTAAATACAGACGATCTTTTGTACGTCGGTTAAGAAGGCTTTAAAATTTAAAATTATGAGATGAGGCGGGATATTAAAGATTTGTGAGTGCTAGTAGATATTATGTGAATATTAGTGACAACTATTGTGCTGTGGGGCGGTCTACATTTATTCGACATATAGGTGATTTCTTGGTCATATATTCAAATTATGGATCTCATTTGTATTATCAGTTACTATTGTTTTCAATAACATATTTCGCTTACAATCTCTCTCATATTACTTCTTAAAAAAAAACGTTTTCACAGTATTTAAACCTACCATGACCGATCGCTAGAAATTGATTAAATCTGTCCGACATGTAAGCTTTCATCTTCCAGCTAGATGAAGGCAACAGGAATTATGAGTATCATAGACTAATGACCTGTAATGGTCCGAGACTGTTCCGTTGTCTCTCGCGAAATGACTTGCGTCATTACCAACCTACGGCTAGTGACCGCAATAGTTTATTGTCACGATAACTATTTGTAAGATTAAACAATTATTATACTTAATCGTGTTTTCCTAAACTAATTAGTGAAATGAGCTATTAGATATGTTATTTTTATATAATAATAATAAATCATTTATTCCTCACGTATATATAGTATATGGATTAAAGAAGATGAAATTAAGAAGTTTTAAAAAGCACTAATAACTAACTAATACCATAACAATACGAATAAAATCACGCCCGTCGCCCAGAGGAGTAGGAAAACATCTCATACTTTCACTACGATTCTTGCTTGACATCCATGCATCTGTGAATACAAAATACGATTAAGGGTACAGCTATTTTTTTTTTAAAGAAAGCTAGCGATATTTCTTTTTTTTTCCTGGAATATTACTAACAATCTTGTTAACCATTCCAACTAAGCTTAAGCTTGTGCTAAAACATGATTCACGGCAATAGTCGAATGGTGGATTCGAACCCTAGGCTATTGACGCTTCACTTTTGCTTTTGCATATAATGTCCCATTGTTGAGCACAGGCTTTTTCTGTAAAGAGACAAGGACATAGTCAGCCATGCGGCCTGAGTGCGGATTGGCAGATGTGAAGTCTGACGTTGATGTCTTAGAAAATGTTATAAGACATGTAGGTACAATGTCTTCCTTCCTCACCGAGCGCAAGGTAAATCAGCTCATAAAATTGCAATAGCAAATTTATTGGTGCCGGCACCAGGGGTCGAAGTAGGATTGCTAGCGTACTATGCAATTTGAGCCAACCGCCCGGAAACTTAGCTACCACGGCTATAATATTGTTAATTGTGTGTAGTAATACTAAATTATTTTGTTTTATTAATATAATTTAATAATTTATTTGGTACACGGATAGAGACTCAATAAGGAGCTGTGAGTTGTGGGAAATTTCCAACTTTGACCGTTAGCGGTAAATTTATTGCTATATATTTACACGGCTTTATTAAGGTACAAGTACACTTCGAAGGACTCGGTCGACAACAAGACTAATATTGTGTCGGGTCCAATGGACTTATAACACCTTTAATTGCCGGTCTGTTTTTATACAAGTATTAAATACGTGTAATGTTGTAAAGATTTTTATCAAATCTTTTTTTATTTCTTATTGCAAGATATAAATGATTATAATAAAGATAAATAAATAATATAGAAGCTGCTGTGTCGGCCGTGTTTTGATATTTTGCTTTCCCTTTTTTTATCTTTATAAATAATATACTTAAAAACTAATTACAATTGTTCCAAGCGCAATATTATTTTAAGAACAAAATATCTAATCGTTGTGATCAGAAATAAACAAAATGTGATAAGATAAAAAGGTTACGTTATATAAAACTTAATAAATGCGCATAATACTCCACTAAAGTATGTAATTTGATATTACCGTCGTATCTCAGGGTTGTCTGGCAGGAAATGCCTCAGTTCCGTCTGTGATATATAGTTTAAGATTTTACAATAGTAATACATAACGAAATAATTTCTATTAAAAATAATAATAAGCTCTCCTTCTAACCCTAGCGGGGTAGACATAGACAGATTCTGTTGTCCGCTTTCCACAAGCTTTACTAGGTTCCATATGTGACCAGCCCTGTAGTTCTGGGCTCTCAAGAATAAGTCTACGGTATCCCCTGCCTGTCGTACAAGGCGACTAAAAGGGGCCTCGGGTTCACTGGGCGACAAGGGTGGGGGCCTGAGTCGTCCACCAAAGTGGACCCGGGAAGAAGGCGCCATCGGCTGGCCCGTGTCGCCTTGCGCTGTGAGTGCACAGGGGGGGAGGGAGTAACCTCCCCCTCCCCCCCGGGACGTGCTCTCCTTGAGCACAGTGCGGGGGGGCTCCGGTGCGTTCAACGTTGAGATCCCGGAGCCCCTCGTCATGCACCGAGGAAAGGGCCACCGGGGAGATTTTAATGGGTAAGAACCCCACATAACCGCCGCCTTCCCCCCAGAAGGCGGGGTATCTTTGTGAAGATTTCCTCCCCGTCAACAAAAAAAAAGGTTCCATAAGTGACAGGAAGTTGGCTTCATCCGGTGTGTTACATGCACAAATTACAACCGGGCACCAAGACTTAGCTAAAAAATAGATGTAGATTTGTTGTACATCTTTTTTGTGTGTGTCTCATTTGTTGACTTCAAATTGAATTAAACCTGAAACGCTATTATGCGCGGACGCCTTCTTTTTGTATTTCCGAATTATCGTGGGAATATTACGAAACATAATTAATGAGAACTTAATTTAAAATAATTTAAAAAAGAGCAAAAAACAATAAATTACCTTTATTTTGGCCTTTAAATGCTTTCCAATAAAAATGAATAATCGAAATCGGTTTGCGTAATATTGAGTTATTCGCCCATTTGTCCCGTATATACTTAATTTAAATGTATAGTTTTCTTATGATTACCATTGTCAGAATTGGACTAAATAAAAATGAGAGATAACGAAAAATGAATTAAAAATGAATGATAAAATGACACTGGCAGCATCTGCATTTAAATAAAAAAAGAAATCATCAAAATCGTTTCACGCAGTCGAAAGTAATGAAGTAAGAAACATAAAATTATATAAAGACTTAATAATTGAGAACCTCCTTTTTTAAAGTCGGTTGATAAAATGGCAATTCATTGGTATACAAGTCGACTGGGATTTGAACT
Source organism: Meandrusa payeni (assembly GCA_029286785.1). NCBI lineage: Eukaryota > Metazoa > Arthropoda > Insecta > Lepidoptera > Papilionidae > Meandrusa > Meandrusa payeni. The sequence goes on along the minus strand of JAGSMX010000012.1, from coordinate 8,679,214 downwards.
CGCGACCAACTACTTGACCACTAGCAATTTAATTATACTATACATGGTAATAGTGTACGTTTGTAACCGACTGAGTTGTAATTGGTAGCCGTAAACATGATCATATCCATTCATCAGTGTCTCACATGTCTTCCTACGTTGCAATGGATGCTGGCTACCTTTGTTCTATTCCATTGTTTATTCGGCGCTGGCCCGATTTAAAAATGATACGTCTAACGGTTCGAAGCAACTTTTGTGTCGTAAGTTAAGAAGCCTCTAAGCTGAGAAAAATGAAGGTAGAGCGAATTTATGTGCAATGAATACGGCATTACAATTCTCAAAGTTGCCAGAAACGTCGCGTTCCATTGTTATTCGGCTTTATTTATTCTACTACGTGTGAACATACCTTTTCACGCTTGAAAGATTTATTGCCTTGTTTAGTTGACGTGACGGAATCGTGTTATCACGAACCTTAATTTCCAAGTTCTATTGTAATGAAACTAACAAAATATTATCGTTTAAACTGTGCGTGTACAATCACAAGTTGTCTTATTTTGGAATATATTTAGTAGAAGTGAATGTGATACTTTATTAAGGAAGAATGATTACTATTTTGCAAGCTGTGTTTCAATAGATAAAAACGTCGTTATTTTTCGCTAGACGATAAGATTTCGTAGATAGAAAGTTGATATTTGATCACTTTTACAATAATTTATCTACAAATAAAATTAAAATACATTATAATTTTTTTATTCACGTCATGACATTAAATACAATACTAGTTGGTCTCTGACCTTGAGTATCAATAAGTAGTAAACGTTATGTACGCCGTAAAAGTTGGTAGTGACGATGTTTAGGTACCGGCAACCTTATAACATAAGCAATTTACTTTCTCAAAATTCATCACGACGTTTTGCTGATTGACGTCGTCTGAATGTATGGTATTCCCAGATGATAGTCCGTAAATTAACATTAAGTGTATAGGCTAAAACAAATTTAAATCTTTCTCAAAGGACCAGATTATTTAATCTGATATTAAACCCATAGTTACGGGAGTCCTTTGTTGTCAAATAATGCGACACTGATGTAGTCAATATTTCAGACATCACACTAGTATTGAATATAACCGTTACGTGTCTTATTTAATATGAAAGGACTCGAAACATGAAAACTGACAGGTTGTACCAGCATTCCTGTGGCATTATTAAATTGTTAGTTTAAGGTCTTGCAATCATTTATTTTGCGAGACGTTGTGGTTTATCGAATCTAATGTAATTGAACGGTTGTCTAACGCATTTTTAAGTCAATCATGTGAGGAACTTAAACTGATAAAATTGGTAAATACAGTTTTGTTTTACTGCCACTTCGTTCAATTAAGTTTCTTTCATCGTCGTCATTTTGAGGAATTTTTTTTTATTTTTTTTAATCCTTAAAAAAATACTCTATAACAAAACAAGAAGTTACAAATTTATTAGTAGATCAGTGTTGCCAGAATCGTAATAATAAAATATACCATTCAGTTATCCCGGCATCGTCCGTCGGGAGATATTGACCCACTTAACGGAGCACGAGGAATGTTTGTTTCAGGTGTCGGCTGCTATTGCGTCGTCAGGGACCCCCAATACCGAGTCAGTAGCACAGTTACGTAACACTGTAAGTAATTTTTTGCAGGCGAAACGTTAGTAGACCCTATATCTACCATTTATTTATTTATAATTGAAATATTCGGCTAAATCCCGCAGATGTATCCTCACGTCACTTGACCTACGTGTATCATGGAGCGTTTTCATTGCGTGTATGTTAATAAGACAGGCATTTGCGTTGCTCAGTGTACCTGTTTAGTATAAATAAGCCGGGAATGACGTTTGTGCGTCACACAAGTTGGCACTGTACAGTTTAGTATGTATTACGTTAGAATACACATACGCATTCCGATCTTTCTAGATAGGTAATTTTTCGTGTCCTTCCTACATAGAAAAAGATAAAAAATTAAAAAAAAAACTGAAATTTTTTTATAAAATTATTTATCTTTTTCAGATAAATAATTAAAGCTCATAGAAATTTATAGTCTAAAGCGGAAAAAGTCTATTAGTAATAATAAATTACATTAAACAGATTAATGATTTTTTTTTAAGCGTTAACAATCTAATGGCTATAACCGTTCAAGCCGGGATAAGTTCGGGCACTCTTGCGCCGTGTTGTTCCCAATTGAGGTTCAGGCTAAGTGACCTAAGAGCCCTACCACCTGTCAAATCCGATGAAACTGTTGCTTGCGGTCAGTGTCTCTGGCCAATGCCAGTTTAGGTTCTTAAAAAAAGGTTGCTATCTGCCAATTGTGTAAAATGCCAATTTTTACCGGAGTTTTATTTTGAAATGTTAATAAATGAAGAAAATGATAAAACATAATATTAATAAGAAGAACAGTACTGCCACTGCAAATGAATAATATAAAAAGATGATAAAAACTCATATATCGTATAAGAAAATTGAGATTAGAATACACAACTGGCAGATCGTTAGCTAACATATTATAATATAAAAAGTATTTTAAAATTAAAATAATATTAAATAAGTGGAAATTAAAAAAATTGAAAACTTTAGTATTATACAAGCCGACGAATTAACTCAAAATCGTAAGTGGAACACTTAGCTACAAGGCTTTCACTGCCTATTAAATATAATCAGATTAAATTTTCCTAAAACGTATTTTAAGGTATAATGCTGTTATAATGTTGGTTTACATTAATCTTTCAAATAGGATAGAAAAGCAGCCTTACATTTAAGTTTCAGTGGCACCTTCAAAGGTTTTAGATCATTAACCTTTTCATATTTGGCTCTGTGAACACCGTCGGGTGTTCGCCTCGACTTATTGCTCATATAAAAGTGGTAGTTGTGGCTCAAAATTGCCGACATTATTTCCCATTACGTTTATGATTATGGAGTTGAGCGGAAAGAGGCGCGACCTGGGACGGGTCACATCGTGGCAAACCTCTCCTTTCCTCTTAATATTTCCTTGATATATTTAAATAATGACTCCTAAAAACGTCATAGTAACCGTCCAAACAGAGTTTACGCCTCACCCGGCGGACTCTTCTGTCGAGTTACTAGCGATAGGGTTCAGGCTAAGCGATCTAGGAGCTATGCCACCTCTCAATTCAGTGAAAGAGTCAAGGCCAGAGAAGCTGGCCAATCTGTGTAGTTCGTCATTAAAAAAAATCCTAAAAACGAGTACGTTTTTTATGCACTTATGGCGCTGTCAAATGAGAACCGATTTCGAATGTCGTTTTATTTTTGAAAGGAAACAATAAAAATAATACCCAACTAATTCTTATTGTTTAGTATTAATTTTGTTGGCATAGGGCCTCGTATTATGCCAGAAAACTTCTGAAAATTGAAATTGTGCGGAAGAATGCTTTTTGATTGGCTATGACAATCCAAGACTAGGTAGTAAGGACAACGAGCACGTAGCTGGATGAACTAAGAAAATGAAGGATTAATAAATTCTTAATAAAGTTATGATACTCCGGAAATTTAAGAGAGCATCTGCTTATAGTAACTTATAATGTTTGATTTGTCACGTTTGAATAGATTTGAAGTTGGTTTTTCTTTTACTCGTAAATACCTCATCTTTCTTAATTAAATTCCAATACCTGAGACGATCGGCGTTTTTTTTTCTACTTTTTCGTAGAATATAGAGCTTTCGGCTTACCCGACCGTACGCGCCTATATGATTTAAGCAAAGAACAACCATTCGTAAAGTCTAGTCAAATATTATATTAACCAGGCTTGTAGCGTACTCGTAAAATCGATATAAATTGTTTATCGCACTATCGATCTTAAATGCAATTACAATGAAACCATTACAAGCACTTATCAGTATGTGATAATAACGAATAAACTTAACCTGTATCTCATAGGTTTAATAGTTTGAAAGATTCTTCCAAGGATTAGTAATTGATTTTATTTTTTAATCATAACATTTTTTTTAAAAAGCTTTTATTACAACATCTTGCTTTGAAATGTATTTTAGTCTCTGTATGTGGAATATTCTTGGGTTTGTCTATTTTTTTTTCATACTTCATTCATAAGCATAGTCAAGCCGTTAGTATAATATTATATTATATTTTTATATTATTATTGTAATCAAATAATTAAAATAATAATTTTATATTATAATCTTATAATTTAGTCTAAGGTTGTTATTTAATAGTTATTTGAAATAATGATGAGTCTTAGTTGAATAAATGAATAAAAAGATCGGGGATTTATAGTTTTAGTCTATTATCACATGCTTTAACTTGTAAGCATAAATTGTGCCCAAGCGACTGGGTCACAACCTAATAATAGGTTTAAATCCTAACTTCCTTCTTTGTCGTTCCCTCATTTCTGAGGATCGTGGTCACTAGAGCTCCTCCATCGGTTTCGGTCCGAGGCGGCCCTCACCAGCTGGTAGAGATTAGGAGAGGAGATGGCACCTTTTACTTGGTCAGACCATCGTGTTGGCGACCAGCCTCTTGTTCAATTGCCCTCGATGTATTGCCAACGATGACCAGCTTTTCAAGGTTGCCATCCCCTCTACGCATTATATGCCCGAAATATGACAGCACGCGCTGTAGACACGTAGTGGACAATCTGGTCTTTATGGCGAGCTGGGAGAGAATAGATACATTTGTGCGCTTGGCAGTCCACGGTATTCGTAGCATTCGCCTCCAGCACCACATCTCGAATGCATCTATTCTCTGTCTTTCTCTTGCTCGAATTGTCCACGTCTCGACTCCATACAGAAAGATTGGGAATGTTAATGCTCTAACTAATTGTTAAAGGCGACTTAAATATATGCGTGCTATAAGTGTGAAGCCTTGATCAGATCAGGCAAAGCCTTTTAGTAGTAAAAGCAACCCTTGTGCAGGCGGAGGGTTTAAAGATTTTCCCTTGATAACAGATTAAGATTATATCAAATGAGTTTCCGGTCTTTTGCGCCCATTACAAGTCGGGCGGTCCTCCCTGTCACCTTTACGACCCAATTAACAACGTAATTATAATATGACATGTACGATCATACTACGTCTTACATGTACGATTCAAACTATTTTTCGTTTCAAAACCAGGTCAAAAGGAGCATAAGCTTCAATGACTATCGTCCTGCATTCTTTCAACATTCTTTCTAGACTTGTGTAAATAGTGGTATATTTTTTATTAAACTTATCTTTATTCTACATTTTTAACTGACTTCAAAAAAGGAGGACGTTCTCAATTCGTCTTTATGTTTTTTACCCCTACCTTCGAATGGGTGAACAGATTTTGATGATTGTTTTTTTTTATTTCAAAGCTGTGTGGTCCACACGGCCAATGCCAGATATTCTTTTTCATTCCAATTTGGTCCAATTCTGACAATGGCATCCGTGACAAAACCATATAATTGGTTAAATTTGCATCACGTATGTGCGCCACAACTGTACGTATAACTCAATATCACGCCAACCGATTTTTTTTGGACGAACTATCACAGTTGGCACAGAGAAGCTGGCCTTTACTGCTTCACCGGATTGAGATAGCATAGCTCTTAGATCGCTTAGCCTGAACCTCTATTAAGTGGTAACTCGGTAATTATTACGCATTAGCAGTCCGATCCGAGGGCGCCCGAGAAGGCCGAACCACGACTCGGTCGGTAGCTATTTTATTAGCAATATCTATTGGGACAATCTAAGCTAAACTAACTTATATGCCACTTCGGGAGCGCCAACCGATTTAGTTGATTCGTTTTTATGGTAAAGGATGTACTTCAAGTTTTAAGGGTAGTTTAACGAGTGTTTGGTTAGATTCTGATATATCATTTCGTAATATTACTTCGATTCGGAAATACAAAAGTCTTTAACGTTTGATACGATACGAATTCGGTTTTTGTTTTAACTTATTTTTTAACAATTGGGCGATGTTACCCAAGTAAGATAACCCTGAATGAAGTAAACAAAAATCAATGTACATATTTTTTTTAACAATAGGCATAACTACTGACTTATTCTAAATTCAGAGTTTTATTGCCCCTTGTCCTTTTTAATCTAAGTATAGTATATAGTATGCCTATGCTATTTCTAGTTCCCCTAACGTGGATAGGTTAGGGCAGTTTTTCTCCCATGCCTTTCCTCTCATCCTTTATATTTATTACACTGTTACATTCAACTTATTATACACAATTTATTTCTACTTACACTTATTTTTATTACACTTGTCTTATTTCTATCTATCTATGCTATTTTATATAATGCTATTTTAAATTTCTTATGCTACATCCTAGTTACTAATTTTAGTTTTAAGTCCAATGGTAGGCCCGCAACTCACATTATTTAAAATGCGTGTTGGGATGCTCCTTACTTACTAAGTTTTATTCCTATTTGCTACTTTCTCTGCAATTTGTTTGCAGTAGCCGAGGAATTTTTGACTAACATCTTTGTTGTTCACTAATGATGATAGGTTGTCACTTCTAATTTTAATGCCTAAAACAATTTCATCGTCGTTCATTCTATTCTTAATCTAGCATAAATGGTACACTCAGTAAGGAGATGGATAATAGTCTCATTCACGCCATCGTCACAGGCACACGACGGGCTCTCCTTACACCTGAAACTGGTCAGGTATTCGGAGAACCCGCCATGTCCTGTGAAAACTTGCACAAGCCTTGCATCCATCTTCATCTTTCGTACTGTGCGGTATGCGTCGGCGGCATCCGGCAATGTACATATTTGTTAAATTTGGTTAACACTTAATTCTCGTAGGTGGCGGTCATGATTCCCCAAATCCCGGAGAGTGTACCTTGCACTGGGGAAATTAAACTCACCACAAGGATTCTAGAATGTGCTAACCGATGTACAAACAACGTTGGGTTCACACTGACACAGCGCAGCGCTGCATACCAAACCCCAATCCCATTTCCTGTTTATTATGTAAACATTTAACAACGATTAAAAATACAAGTCCATATTACACGGCGGTGGGCAGTGATGTACCGTGATGGTGGTGTAATTGTATTTATCTTAATGAAATCATTATACGCCACGATATTCTATTAAAATACTGCAAGCCAATAAAATGATATAATCAATGCTTTCATATGCACAATGGCTGATTCTTGCAGTGTGGTGTCATAGTTTACGACAGAGACTTATTTAAATAACGTACAACAATCATAGCGGTCATCTATAAACATATTTAAATACAATTATATATAAATAGTAGAATTGCATGGATATAAAACAAGTATATTTACATGTAAAAATAAAACCGACTTCAAATCGAATCAAACGTGATGGATTAAATATTAGTCTCTATTTTATTTCCGATGTATGATAGATATATCAGTTCTCTTGTTTCATTCAAATTTGTAGATCTTATCTACCCTTTATTTTTCTTTCAATGGATCGCAACCACAGACTTATGTCCGTGCTCTTTTGTAATAATCTTGAATTGGTTGCTTTGTTTTTTTTTAATAAGGGTGCTGCCTCTACAGTTACTACATTTTTTTTATATATTTTTATTTTAATGCCTGAATTTTTGAGGGCGGTGCTGGAGAATGCCCTGGTTCACGCGTCGAAGACGCCCCGTTGCATTGTTATAAGTTTCTCCGCGACCGCTGCGTCCCTGTTTCTCATAGCCATTTTAGATTTTTTAAAAAGATAGAAAGTCTATAATTTTCTTTGATGCGGCCGTTGCCCTTGTCACCAGTCTTCCTGTGGCGTCGTCACAGTCATCTGTGTAATAGACACAGCTGACTGTGTGTCTGGATATCGCCACTACAACATGTTGGACGCTGTCGTGCAGTTGCAGCTTTTTCGTCACTGTTCTGATGACCACCACTGATCCGTACGTGAGGCCTTGGGCCTCGTGCAGGGTAAGGATGCGCGAGCTTGTCCCCGTTATCTACCCTTAGATACGTAGATGATTATAAACCTACCATTACCAATACCTTAGGAGTTCCCTTGGATATTTTCAGAACCGAAGATATAGGACAATCAATTCCAACAGCCAACTGAAGCTTCAAAAGTTCAGGGCCATGTTCATGGCAACAACAAATGCTGTACTGCGTTGAGTGTTATCGCATCGCTTTTATTAATTCCCTTCCCGTCCAATAGAATATTTTTGTTATACATTAACCTAAAAAAAATCACATATGTGTGTTTGCGTATTCTATAATGTATTTGTAAATTAATTTTGCTTTCGGAAAGCTGCCTTGAAACGATTGCTCTAATTAGTAATGGTTAACGGTGTTAACTTAACCCCTTATTAAAACAAATTGCTGACTCCGCCCGCATTTTCAGACTCGCCATCAATTATAAATTATTGCCTACATTTGCAAAGGTCCCGCAAATGTCAAGATACGTTTGTACGAGTAAAATTTATATTGGCGTTGATATGCAATGCGCATTTAGAGAATCAGATTTTCTTTGTTTATGCGATTTCTTTTCTGTGGTTTTCAGCCAGGATTATGCGGCAGAGAGACGCATCAAAGAGGTTTTCATAGCTGTTTTACGAAGAAGCAAAAAAAATTGGTTCTCTGAACTATAGATTAAAAAACATTTCGCTTTGGTTGATAGTAAAATAAAAAAAAGAAATCACATAATGATTTTCTACCCAAACAAGTATATTTACATGTAAAATAAAACCGACTTCAAATCGAATCAAACGTGATGGATTAAATATTAGCCTCTATTTTATTTCCGATGTATGATAGATATATCAGTTCTCTTGTTTCATTCAAATTTGTAGATCTTATCTAACCTTTTTCTTTTCTTTCAATGGATCGCAACCACAGACTTATGTCCGTGCTCTTTTGTCAAAATCTTGAATTGGTTGCTTTCTTTTTTTTTAATAAGGGTGCTGCCTCTACAGTTACTACATTTTTTTTTTTATTTTTTATTTTAATGCCTGAATTTTTGAGGGCGGTGCTGGAGAATGCCCTGGTTCACGCGTCGAAGACGCCCCGTTGTATTGTTATAAGTTTCTCCGCGACCGCTGCGTCCCTGTTTCTCATGGCCATTTTTAGATTTTTTTAAAAAAGATAGAAAGTCTATAATTTTCTCTTTTGATGCGGCCGTGGCCCTTGTCACCAGTCTTCCTGTGGCGTCGTCACAGTCATCTGTGTAATAGACACAGCTGACTGTGTGTCTGGATATCGCCACTACAACATGTTGGACGCTGTCGTGCAGTTGCAGCTTTTTCGTCACTGTTCTGATGACCACCACTGATCCGTACGTGAGGCCTTGGGCCTCGTGCAGGTTAAGGATGCGCGAGCTTGTCCCCGTTATCTACCCTTAGATACGTAGATGATTATAAACCTACCATTACCTTAGGACTTCCTTGGATATTTTCAGAACCGAAGGTAGAGGACAATCAATTCCAACAGCCAACTGAAGCTTCAAAGTTCAGGGCCATGTTCATGGCAACAACAAATGCTGTACTGCGTTGAGTGTTATCGCATCGCTTTTATTAATTCCCTTCCCGTCCAATAGAATATTTTGTTATACATAAACCTAAAAAAATCACATATGTGTGTTTGCGTATACTATAATGTATTTGTAAATTAATTTTGCTTTCGGAAAGCTGCCTTGAAACGATTGCTCTAATTAGTAATGGTTAACGGTGTTAACTTAACCCCTTATTAAAACAAATTGCTGACTCCGCCCGCATTTTCAGACTCGCCATCAATTATAAATTATTGCCTACATTTGCAAAGGTCCCGCAAATGTCAAGATACGTTTGTACGAGTAAAATTTATATTGGCGTTGATATGCAATGCGCATTTAGAGAATCAGATTTTCTTTGTTTATGCGATTTCTTTTCTGTGGTTTTCAGCCAGGATTATGCGGCAGAGAGACGCATCAAAGAGGTTTTCATAGCTGTTTTACGAAGAAGCAAAAAAAATTGGTTCTCTGAACTATAGATTAAAAAACATTTCGCTTTGGTTGATAGTAAAATAAAAAAAAGAAATCACATAATGATTTTCTACCCAAACAAGTATATTTACGAGCATAAAAAAAAACCGACTTCAAATCGAATCAAACGTTAAACGCTTATACACGGACGCCCTCTTTATATTTCCAAATTATCGTAGGAATATTTCGAAATAGAATTAATATCCAAACTTTCGTCAAACTACTCTTAATGTGGCGCACATGCATGATGGCATTAGTGCAAATTTAACACTAACATGTATTTTCATGGTTGCTATTGTCAGAATTGTACCGAATTGAAATGGGACCACACGGTAAGCAGATTTCAAACAAAAGTACAATCAAAATCGAAAGTTATGAGGTAACAAACATACAGACGAATTGAGAACCTACTCCTTTTTAGAAGTCTTTCTAAAAAGTATACGATTATGCGAATTTTTTCATATTATTTCGATTACTTATATAGTACATATTATACATAATATTTATGGATGACGGATCACTTAAGAAAACCAGAGATATAGCAGCAGCAATAAAGTTATTGGATCTTTTCTGGATTGATTTCCATGAACCGTCATCTGAGGCACAAATCGTAATAATACTATAATTAATTATTACCCTATGTTATAAAATAAAATAAAATAGCCTTTATTTGCTACTACAAATAACAAGCACGTTAAAAAATTTAATTTACAGGTTTGTATTAGTCGCCATTAAGGCGTAGGCCTCTCCGAAACCTCTCCATCTTTGCCTATCCCGTGCTATTTGCATTCACTGGGATCCACATATGTCTTTGAAGACATCTCTCCACTTTTTAAATGGTCTTCCTTTTTTCTCTTTTTTTCCAGTGGTACCCACAATGTTAGTCAATTTGCCCACCTATTGATTTCCATTCTACATACATGCCTATGTTACCTGTGGATAATGTATCTTTTCACCTGTGAAAGAATTATTAAAATCGGTTCAGGTATTTTATATTATTTCCACTAAAAATGAAACTCAAATCTTTACAAGTTATAACATTAGAATAGATATGTAACATTGTTCTGGTCACGTACACTCTTTAAGGTCTTGATAAACAAGCGTACGAGTCCAATCTCATTGCATTAGTGTTATTCACACTGCGTCCTATATAATTGACATGTGTCAAACGCCGAGCAACACTGGGCGTCCAAATTTAGAGTCATGTTTATGGCAACTGCGGATGCTGTACTGCCTCGACTGTTAATGCGCCTCTCATTAAGTAATCGATGCCTGTGTTAACGGAAATCTAATTCAGTATTGTATGTTATTTTATATTATACTTAAAAAAATACGCGGTTTCAAAATGCTAGTACACAGGGTATTGTTCCACCGTAATTATTAGATATATATATATATATATATATATATATATATATATATATATATATATATATATATATATATATATTTATGTATATATATATATATATATCTTAAATAATTTAGTAGTTAAAGACTGGAGTAAAAATTAGTTCTTAAAAGACAGTCGAACGACTTAGCCATTGCTACTGCCACAGTAGGTGGCACCTTCATCTAAATATAAACATTATAAAAAAATTTTCAAACAGCATTTTTTTAGGTAAAGCTTTGCTTAAGTAGAAAATAATATAACAATTAAAGTACACTCTCCAGTTTACCTCAAATAATTCTTATTATAAATAACAGTAAATAAAATTTTTATACCACGGCAAAATCATAGGTTATATTCCGTGTCTGCACTAAACTATTTGTGGAAAAACTTAGAATTCAAAATGCCGCGGGTTGGCGACTACCGCCCTAGTGCATACGAACAGACCGCATCAACAATTTATACTACGTAATACTTCCAATTACGTGTACATTCCGCTAACTTGAAATAAATCAGAAAATAAAAATAATAAAAGAAAAATAAATAGTTTATTTTTGTCGTATATAAGTTAACTATTATGGGTATTGAAATTGAAATAAGTATCTAAATTAATATAAAAGTTATCACGTTTTACCCACAATTAAACTCAATGCTGTAAATTACACTTTTATTAGTTAGCTTAGTATAAATAGCTGGTATTCAGCCCTGTAGTTCTGGGCTCGTAGAATAAGGCTACAGTATCCCCTGCCTGTCATAGAAGGCGACTAAAAGAGGCCTCGGGATCACTGGGCGACAAGGGTGGGGGCCTTTGTCGTCCTCTGAAGTGGACCCGGGAAGAAGGGAACGTCGGCTGGCCCGTGTAATGGTAAGAGGACAGTTAGAGGAGATCTGCTGCGTTCCACTGGAGATCCCGGAGCCCCTTAATCACATAATCCCGCCTTCCTCTCTAGAAGGCGGGGTATCTTACTAAAGATTTCCCCGCCAGAAAAAAAATTGCTGGTGTTGAGATGAAATAACAAGAAGATATACCAGAGACATGGCCTTGTATCGCAGGACATACACTAAATCAGTGATTCTCAACCTTTTTTTTTGTTGCGGCACATATCTAACGATTTCGAAATTTGGCGGCACACAAAGAAAAAGATAAAAATAATTTACATACTACACGCTACATAAATAGTTTATGACAAAAATTTTAAATATACGAAATAATTATATATGCTCATGTTAAAAATATTTTTCTTTTAAATGATATAATTTAATAATATTAACATTATTAAATATTTGCAAAATTTGGCGGCACACAAAAGTGCCGCGGCACAGTGGTTGAGAATCACTGCCCTAAATCATTAGGCTATTGACATTTCATTAAGGAATTATTCGTGCGATGTCGAAATGCTTACAATTGCTTATCGCCTCCGTTCGACGATAACTCATTTGAACTCTTTATCAATAAGTATATTTACGAGTAAAAACAAAAACCGACTTAAAATCAAATAAAACGCCGACGCTTTATTTTATTTCTAAAGCAATTATATTCCGAAGTTCTAATGTCTATATTCTTTTTCTTCTTCCACATTCGTCCTCGTCGTCGGCAAGGAGTACTCACCCAGTTTGAGATTGTTATAAACGTACCAATATCTCAGTCAACAAGCTTTCTTCCATACCATTTTTAGGAGTTTTCTAGTGTATCTTCGGAACCCAAAGTCCTATTCCCAAAAAATATCATTAATTAAAAAAAAACCATACGAACCTACACCTTTTTTGAAGTTTATTAAAAAGGTTTATATTCCTCGGTGCTCACCATTAAATGTGTCATTTTATGGAATGTTATGAAAGACATTACGTAGCGGCGAGGTTTGTCCTCTTACAAAGGGATGTAATGGATGTCACGGTTTTGATTGATGTGCAATAATATTAGGGGGGCGGTGTTGTTGTGTTGTGGTGCGAAGGTGGCGCGGGCGCGGTGGGCCTGGGCAGTGCGCGGCGGGCGCGCGAGTAGAACGCACACCGTTTATTACACTGTTCGGCCATGCGCCCGCAACCGTCGCGACGTTACCACCACTCACACCGCACGTGCGCGACTGTCCGATACTACTACCGATTGTAGTTAACGCGATTTCGACATCAAATCGCATTTAACCGCACCAAAGTGTTCGACGACAGTTTTCTTTGCGTTATCAAAGGAAATTTGTTGATACGTAAAAGCCGGGCGTACCTTATCGCAGTTTATTCAGTTCGTGTCGTACTCGTGTGGTAATAAATAATGAGCGACGTCCTTGTATGAGCGAGAGGTGACATTTGCTTGGCAAAATGATTAAGCTTTTCAAGAGGAGGATGTCTTTCAGCGGGGACAAACAGAAACGCGCTGACGACGCTTTTGAGCAAGAGGTACCTATATAAACTTAAAAACAACAAATTTCTTTGAAATTCTTATTATAAATATTAACCGAAGTTTAAAACTTAATAAAATGTATTTTATTATTTCAGAATTCTAATCCATAAAACTTTGACATTGTTACCATACATAATTCAATGTGTACTAATTTCAAATAACGGTCATTCGTCAAGCGAACTCCTAGGGATACTAAAGTTTTCACCGATAGTATATGAACGAGTCTACTAGATAGATGCCTTAGTGTGCTTGACCGCCAAAGCTTGCATGCTGTGTTCCAATTTGGAGGGCGAAATATTTGGCTACTTAAACACAATGTCTCGAGATTGCGAGTGCAAATGCGGTGTTTTTATGATTTTTAATCTGTTTATGTCTTACGTCTATAATGTCGTAACTATTGACACACTATATTCAATGTTAGAGAGGAGTCACATAAACAGGTGAAAGTCCGGAAGCACTGTAAAGGACTCGATACACATCTTGCATGCTTGGAAATTAAACCTTTACTAGTCAAATATTTGACTAAACCAAACGATCGTTAGGTCATTCATAGATCCATCTACAGATAGTAAATCCCTTTTAATGAGGCCCTCTAGCTCTCTACCACTGTGCTCCATTGCAGTGTGCGTTTGGCAAGTTACTGTTGCGTACGTTTACACGTGTTGTGTTTGGTTTCTTATAACAATTTCTTGGGCAACCCCGCATTGTTATTCACAACCCGTCGCACCAGATGTGCATGCTGGTCATCTGATGTTAACGAATCCATTCAGGGGCCGTAGATGTATTTTTCGAAGTCCCTAAATCGTATCAACTGTTGACCAATTTTAAAGGCCTACACTACCTCTATATCCAGGATTAAAATTTCGGAACGGCGGTGTTCATTTGCAAACATAACATATTGGGCATAACATCTAGAGCTGTTGGCGTATCGATCCCTAGGGGTCGAAATCGAATTCCTAAGTGTAAACATAAACGAAAACTATTTTTAGAGGTCGACGAGGTGTTAAAATCCCTATTAATCAACACAAGTTCATATATAAACTTACAAGATACTTGTATAAATTGTGTTTTGTGTAACAACTTTTTATAAGAAGGATTAATATTTAACTGGGTAACTTCTTACTAAAATATTATGTCATTAGTATTTTAACATATTTCTCTATGTATCTATCTGTATAAAAACATAATATAACAAATTTACTGAATGAAACTATATATATTATTAATTATATATAATTACAAATATATTATTACATTAACTGTATAGTATAGTGAGAGATTTTAGATGGATGATTGGCTATTTCTGATGTACCGGTCCTCTTGCCTAAAATTATTTGGAAATCCCTGGTCTAGTTAGTTCGCGCTGTGTGCATTTCCGCTTGTTGTACAGTTTTATAACGTTGTCGCAGTATACGCGGCTCATTCTAATCGTGCAGAATAAATTGGAAGCAAGGTTATCTTATCAGTGAAGGAGGCCGCGCGCCGCACTCCTCCCCGCGTTGTTAGCTACATGCAAATTAACTTCGGAGAGGTCCACTTATAAAACCTCGCACGAGATAACCGTCTTTAATATTACATTCGCTTGTCAATGATTTAAGTAGTTCAGCTTACGATCTGATATCGAGGTTCGAGTGTCTGAATTTTTTTAATATTAGCTATCTATCTAAGTAAGCTCTGTTAAAAGTGACCTATTCCTACCGCTGTGTAATTTATTTAGTATTCCGCTCGCACGATTTTAGTAGTTCTGTACACCGTGTCCAATGTTGCCATCAAATCCTATTAGCCAGTTCCTTCCTTTAATTTTTTTTGCTATATTTTATGTATTGTGTATAATATATGTAATATGTTTGTATATCGTGATGCCAATAAATAAATAAGTAGTCTATGTAGGACGACTACATATGACGTCAGACCTAATTTTTTAAAACCGACTTCAAAAAAAGTTGAAAAAGCTGTTAGAGGTTATTTGTTTTTTTTTAATGTTTTTGCACTCATAGCTCCATTATTTTAAAAGCATTTTCGACAATTTTTTAGGAAAAGGATATGATTTCAGGTAGGTCATATGAATTATGTTCATTAATTGCTAAGTAAGTAATCTATGACGACCACGAATGCAGAAGAAGAAATCGAATATAGGTTCCAGAAATTCGTAATATAACTACTATGATAGTTCTCAAATACAGAGTGTCATCCCGTAATAGCGTTTGACGTATGATTCGATTTGGACATTGACATATTAACATGACATTTACACATACATCCAATCTCGTTTAATATTGTCGATTTTAGAGAAATTATAAATAAGACTTAGTATTAACTTGGAACTAATTAGATACTTGTTTTTTTTTTAAAAAAAAAGAAAGCTAAGAATATTTCTTTTCAGAAATATTACTAACAATCTTGTTAACCATTCCAACTAAGCTTAAGCTTGTGCTAGGACATGGTTCACGACAATAGTCGAATGGTGGAATCGAACCCACGACCTTACGATTCGCAGGCCGTACCCTAAACCATTAGGCTATTGACGCTTCAAAAGTTATTTAATACGTTTGTTTATTCTGTGTATTATACTGGAATATGACCTCACTAAAACGTATTAAGATTTCCGCTCCACTGACTCTCAAATATTACCAAAGTATTAGCATTATGCTATAGAGAACTTTGTTAGTCGTGAAATATATATAGTTTTTTTTTTAATTTTGTGTCGTCAGTACCCTGACTACGAGCGATTTTTTTATTTTTTTTATTTTATTTTGCTATTTTTATTGATGTTAGTAGTTAAAACCGAACGAGGCATTTGTACGAATAAATGGTTCTACACAAAGTACTATCATTATAATGTGACGAGGATACATTGCGGTGTATCCGTATCATATTTATTTCGAGTACAATCCATTACAATTTCTAAATAGACCGTCATGAGATATTTTTAGTATATATTAATAGAAACCGCCCTTGTTTCACTTTGGCTTATTGTCACTAATTTAATTAATTTAAAAAAAAGGATATTTAATTCAACAAAAAATATATAGGTACTTATCTGGAATAAGTAATTAAAATATATATAGTAAATACTGCAATGTACAAAAATATATATTATTTAAATCACGGTATAGTGTAATCAATTATAGAGGCGGAATTTGTCTGTGGTGCTGTGGCTTTGTCTATGACTTCACTTATGTCCCCGTCCTTGACGTAATCTATGTCTGTTAGAAATAGGGTTTTCACATTGGAGTGCACAATATTAGAATAAAAAGACGTTCCCGAAAAAAATTATGCTGCAGTTAAACACCTTGAAGTTCTTCATTAATTTCTATCTCTATCTATTCTAAATTAATTTTTGGAGCCGTAATGCTGGACAAAATTTAGGGGCGCGTTAGTTATTGTTGCCATTATCTTGTTAGTACTATTTTATTTTGTTGTTTGTATTTAATGTACTTAACGGACCATATATTAAAGACACCCCTTTGGTATTCTGGCAGAGCAATGGGGAACCTATTGCGCTGCTGGTCCAATTCGTGGATAAAAAGCATGAAGCGACACGGATTTGCTAATTGTGTATGTATCTATTTTAAATAATAACCATTACTTGTAAATATCGATGTACTCACATTATTATTCTTGCCGTAATGTTAATAATGATCAATCTATTGTCTTTAACTGTTCATATCTATCCGTCTATTCTGTCATTCTGGACCGAATTCCGAACAAATGCCTCCATCCTTGAAGAGCTGGGTATCAACGAGCGTCTATCTACTCAAGTACGTCGACGAATACTCAAGTTCTTTGGGCATGTAAGCCGTCGTGGAAACGATTGTTTAGTGCGTCTTGTCGTGCAGGGCAAAGTAGAGGGAAGTAGACCACGAGGTAGATCGCCAATGCGATTGTTGGATCAGGTGCGGAGTACAGTGGGTGCTCCCCTCCACGAATGTGCCCGATTGACGAGCAGCAGGCGGAGGTGGCGAGACGTCGTGCGGCGGGTGCTGTCTGCTGCCCAACCCACCGGATCATGATGACAACGACCACTCTGACAAGAGTGAAGCGACCAAGAAGAAGAATTCTGTCATAATATATACGAAAGTCTTTTCCAAAAGACATTATGAAAATATCACATCTATCCTTTCTGAACTTTTATGTATCAAAAGAAAACAAAAAAGGCCATTTATTAGTATAAATTATATGATATTTATGTAATAATTTAATTTTACTAATAATACAAATATTATTAGTAAAATTAAATTATTATTAATAGTGGCGCTCGAACAACGATCTGAGGTGAAGTTTGAATCCCAAAGATTCTAAGTTACTCATAAACTTACTCTAATTCAGTCATGTTGTACTCATTCAAAATGTACTCTCTTCTCTTTCTCCGCTTGATATCGACGCTGGAAAGCAAAAACGTATTAAGTGACACATATGGCCATTTTCACTTTTTTACGTCGTTGGAATCAGAAAAAAAAGATGCGTCGAATGATATATAACTTGTAACAATTAGATGAAAAATAGCGAAAATAGGATTTTCAAGATTGATACTCTTTTATTTTTTGTACCGTAAAACGATTTTCTTTAAGGAAAACTCACGTGGTACAATACTTATTTAGCAAAAAATAATAAATATTGTGTCCAAAAACGACAGCTCTATGTCCTCAAACACGAAATTTATAATTTTATTTTAAAAAAGTTGAAATTTTTTCGTCTATGGTTTTGTGGTGGTTTTGAACTTAATTTCATTTTTGTAGGTTTTTGTTTTCCAGCGTCGATATTTTGATTAAAATTATTGAATATATATCTCTACTATTTAATTTAGCAATCCTATAACAATCAGAAGTTATCGTTCTCTTGTGACATACAATAGTGTCGTAAATAACCGCAGTGGCACGGGGCCGCAAACTTGACCTCGCCCTGTCTGTTTCACTGTAAAGAATAGCAAGTTGGAAGGACGCTCGGAACACGGGCAAGTGGCATTTTGCCTAACAGATTAGTCGTGTTATACTTAATACGGAGACATTTAAGCACGCTCAGTTTTTTTAAGGATCATTGAACTTTGTAATATTGTATTAAATATCAATTTAACATTTTCGTATTGTAAGTCGCCTCTCAATCACGGAACATAACCTTTAAGATAAATTAAAAATATATTACAAGAGCAATTATAGCCTCGTCAGGTTTTCGAATCTTTGGCGGTTTCAACCAATGGAATTTTAGCTTTTCGGTTTTTTAAGTACAAAAACCCTTGTGGTAAAAATTTTGTCGGTGTGTTTAGTTTAAGTCCACTAGCTTAACAAGGGTTGCAAACACGAAATGCAAGGATTGCAAATTTTTATGTTTGACTAATTGAATGGATATGTGGAACTATAAGGCTAACTGCTTCATCCGTGCCAAATGTACTTCTACACGTAAAATGTTTATCGAGCAAACTTTAACAACCGCTAGGAAATAAATTAATGACGCATTGTTGCTCATTATCAGCTCTGTAAGTTATTTATCTGCGTATTAAATAAGGTGTGAAAGTCTATTAAAGACGCCATTAGAATGTATTAAGAAGATCGACAAGAATCTCTAAGCGATGGAGCTTGAGATTACTATCGTCTACGGTGATCTCGTCGCTAATACGAACTGGCCTCTGTCCTTGGCCCTATTTGTATTGACGTTCTGCGATCTATTCCCCTTATTTGCATAAATAACATCATTACTGCTTTAGCAGATAACGTTTCTGATGTTATGTACATAGTATACGTTAAGATGTTTACTCGACCAAAAAATACTCATTAAAATTTCACTAGAATTTTAATCAGGCAAACGTTGAAGTTTTTATTGTTTGCGTAACCCCAAAACAAAGTTTAGTGTTTACTACTTGCAGTAATATTTACTCGATAGACTAGTTGCTGGATTCTAATTACATCTTCCTTGCAAACTTTACAGTGAGATAAGCTACCTAAGTCATGCTATTTATATTCGATTAGCAAATACTTCCTGAAATCCCAAATTAATGTAACGTTTAAAATGTTGTATCGTGAAGAAACACATTTAATAATATTATTTTATTTTTGATGAGAATGTTCATAGAAATAATTTGATCGGAAACTTAAACGGGCAATACCGCTATCTACTGTATTTATTACAGTACTAGTGTATTTATTACATTATCAAAGACATACCTTCAGTGATTACCTACTTCGCTTCGAAGCGGTCAGGGGTTCGAATCTACGCTGACTTGTACCAATTTGTTCTTACGCACGAAACAAGTGAATTTTAAAGTTTTACGTGTAGTACATGTTTCAACCTTTAAATGCATTTAATTCACGCTCGCCGGGGAAGCGGGTGAGTTATTGGGCTCAGCTTAAAAGAAGCCCTTACCGACAACAACCTCCCACTGAGCCTTCCTGCATCCATGACGGTCCGAGATAGGCTGGCATTGGCGTTCACCATCCCGCACCAGTGACAGAACTTGGAAGCCTCCAGCGACTATGGAGAGGTAGCCCTGAGCCGGGAGCTCTCAGGAATTCCTATGTGAGCCAGTGGGCCCTCCAAAGAGGTCGGAGGCGGACAGACCGACGTCTCCTTTAATCTAGTCGTTGCCGGAGTAGTGCCGATAGGGAACAGTCCTACTTGGGTAATAGTTGTATATGACTAAGTAAATGAAAGATTCGTATAACAGTAAAGCTTCACTCTGATGTATTGAAGTGGCTTAAGTAGTTTAACATTTTAAAGTTCACACACAAGCACCAGGTACTCGTGTGTAATTAGAATTCTTGCTCTCACTGCGACTTACGATTTCTCCGCGACACCGTGCAACCCATAAGTGCATTCCAACACTGCGTATTCAAACAAATTATGTTTGCGCTTTTTTGTTAATCACTTTTATGAAATATGGTGGCAATATCTTGGTGGACTTTAAAATAATATACGCCGCTAAAATTGTTAAAAAATAATTAAAATATCTTAATGAGTCTCTTGATTATAATTTTATGCCAATATATACTAATTACACGTCATTGTCGACCTGAATTTGTTTACGTAGCATCTATATTAGGAACCTAATTTGGGTCATCGAAAGGCCGTAAAAGTGGACCAACAAGGAGTGGTCCCGTGTTGCCTTACCACAGTGACGGGTCTAGGGTAGAAAATTTGCTCTTCCGAAAAGCTTCTAGTATTCTCGGGGCCTTTTTTAAAGCCGACTACTTCTAAAATTCGGGTTATCTTTGAAGTTTTGCTCCTCGATACCAAAGAAAAAAGTTCACGTAGCCGATGCATGTCTAAAGTATTAACGAAACGTTAAGAGCGAGCGCAGCACCCACGCGCGCGCTGATCGGCAACGCCGTCACGTCCGTTTACGATGCAACTCCACGTGGGATGTTTATTATTTCATCTACCTGCTGGTAAACCCCTGTGCTATATTCACGTGCACTATCGGCTAGATATTATGTAACAATCTATATAAAAGCGTCTGTTTAGTCCACTGCAACACATCACAAGCGCCGCGTCTGATCTAATTCAAACAAACTTTCTCTACCGTGTTTTCTTTTTGTGTTTCACCATTCGCTACTGATGATTTTTCAATGTAGGTAGATATCTATCAATCAATATGTACTTTATTATACACTTACGAACCTACAGAATTAATGGGTGGGCGTTCAACTTTCGATCTGGTGGTCGGGTATTACAAATGTAGTTTTTTTTTAAATAAAAAAAGCCAGCAATATTTCTTTTTTTCCAGAAAACATTAAGCTTAAGCTTGTGCTAGGCTAGCCAGTTTACGTCAATAGTCGAATGGTGGATTCGAAACTACTACCTTACGATTCGTATACTGTACCCTAAACCATTAGGTTATTGACGATTCTTTTCACTTGTTTTGAGATCACTTTGTCTTTGCCATAAGCAAACTTTGTCTTTATGTCGATTGTCCTTACTGCAATATATTGTAGATGTGCAGCAATTGCTGAATGAGATGTTGCTATCTTTCTACCAATTAAGTTTATTCTATTCTAATCAATATATATATCGCTACCGGGGCAGAAATTTATAGCAAATGGGTTTTGCATACTAAACACAGGACGGTGAACCTTTCGAACCAGGAGTACTTTATACTACCGCGTTGTAAACAAGATAAGGATCATATAACTTAAGTGAGCTACTTCGATCATGTATCTGCCATCTGCCCGCGAGTCAACTGGGTCACCTAATAAGAAAATAACCTACAGGCATAAATGTATGACGGCCATATTGCGGAGTCAGAATGGAGCGAGGGTACTGCCATCAACTATGCCATTAGGTTACCTAGTCGCGACGTGCCTAACTTCGTTTTAGATTACCTATAGCCAATTTCCTGTACTGTTTGCATTACAAAGAAGTCCAACGAAGGTTCGCACGTGAGCCGGATACCAAGTACCAATAGTACTGCGTCGTCATTAGTGGTAATCCTAGCGGTGTTTTTTTACTATATATTTTCTAACCAAGTCTTTTTAAGTCAAGACTCTTATTAAAATTGTGTTCAAATTAACGTTCAGTGACGTCATAGTTATCGAGTTTTTGCATGGTTTTCATTATGCTATTAGTTTGCCCAAATCCGCTATTATTACTTATTTTTCACTGTCAACTATAATTCAACTGGCATTGAACTAAAAATCTTCAAAATTATCAATCATTTTTTTGATATTGACTAATCAATTAAATGCAACGGCATATTATAATTGAATCATGAAACCCAATACAACCAATTAAAACAATATTTTATTGTCTGTGGTAAGCAGACTACATAAAGATGCGAAATCGACAACTATGATGTCACTGAACGTTAATTTTGACACAATAGTGATAGAAGATGTACAGCTTATCAAATGCCTATTCAATCACACCCTTATTGTAATCTGAGGGATACGCGTAGGGCGAGGCAGACAATTTATTCCATCCTATCCATCCTTTTCTGTACGTGTAAAGAAAGAGGAAGCGTTTTATTCGGATCTGAAGGAATGTTCGCAATAAAAAGATTATATTTCGTGCGATGGAGACATTTCGTGTTTAAATCGTATAGTTACACATGAACATTGTTCATTATCATTAAAACCCGGATTTGAAATCTTTGTTAGCCGCAAGGCTCTTTAAATTGCCAACTATTAGCGTACCTAATTACATAGACGTAATGCTGCAGTAAGTCGATTTGCAACGGTCAAGTGTTAGTTGGTACAGAGTGATTTGTCTGTTATAAGAGTGGTAGAATTAGCATAGCAATGGGAGAAGATGAAGAAAGTAATAACTTGTAGGTTTTGTGGAATGATTTTTTTTTAAAGAAAGCTAGCAATATTTCTTTTTTTTTTCAGAAAACATTACTAACATTCTTGTTAACCATTCCAACTAAGCTTAAGCTTGTGCTAGGAGATGATTCACGTCAATAGTCGAATGGTGGATTCAAACCTACGACCTTACGATTCGCAGTCCGTACCCTAAACCATTAGGCTATTGACGCTTAAAGTCGAATAACTAGTACACTTGCTTTATTAAGACAGCGTAACGTTGTACAAGGAATTATTTTAACGAATACTGTGACAACTACGCGTCCTCGCCAACTTTGTTACAAAAAATAGTTAAAAGTCAGATAACAAACTAATAAAGTTAAATTATTGCTTACAATGCCAAGTCTATGTGATGTTCAACTAAATTATTATTTATGAATTAAAGATAAAATAAGGTTCAGGTAAATCACTAAGATATCATTGGAAGTATAATAGTTATTATGCATAACAATCGCTGGGTGTCATGTGTTGCCAGCTAACAATTACTTTTAATTATACCAGCAAATAGCTTGGTGCCTAAGCCTTTGATTTACGTTTGTAAAAAACGCTGGTATCAATGCTTTAAAAAAGGAAGGAGGTTCTCTTTATATGTACCTCATGACTTTGGATGGGGTGAACTGATTTCGATGATTATTTTTTTATTTGAAAGGACGCGTTAGTTTATTAAGGATATCAACAAGTTTAGCGTTATGTTTGTGTTATTTTGCAGGATAAGGCACGCTTTTCGGACACCAGTTGGCAAATTCACCGAACATGGACACGTAATGGGGACACGCCCCCGCTGTCGCCACCGCCGAGTCGCGCTCCTGCAACGGCGGGACCACCCGCTGCCACTGCAGCCCCACCTTTACGCAACGACGAGAATGGCATCTATGACACCATCACAGTAAGTATTAATGATCAGTGCCTACTCTAACTTCGCCCCGGCTACATTCCATTGTAACATTCGGTGTCATTGTATCTTGTAGAATTTCTCTAAGATAAACGATAATAATACACTTACAGCATAGAAAATTAACTAAGACATCCAGGTTTTCATAGGATGTTTGCCAAGCACGTGGGAAATCAGTCGGAAAGTGCAAAGCCTTTGCTTAAAAAGTATGAAAAAAATCGCGTCTAATTTGCATATTCCTACTTCTTGAGTTAAATCACAATCAAACTAATGCAAACCCTCATCTTCTCCATTTTCTCGTATGCTCCGGAAACCTGGACATAACGAGCTCGTGTGAGAGAAAAGATAGACGTATTTGAAATGTGGTGTTGGCACAAAATGCTAGGAGTCACATGGACTGAGCGCCGCACTAATGAATCTATTCTGCATGAGCTGAACATCAAGACTCTGCCCCTGCACGACTTGCTTTCGCCGACTTCTTGATTTCTTCGGCCATGCCTTGAAAAATTGCTGCTGGTTGGCTGCGTCGAAGGAGGATGAAGTAGAAGCAGGGCGCCCACTAGATGGACGGACTCTATTGGAGTAGCTGCCAGACAGAAACTCCAGGATGCTATCCACCTGGCCCAAAATAGAAGAGAGTGGGGAATGACTGTTAAAAGCAGCGCTCTGGTCACGACCCTCAGCTCTGAACAAACGATAATTAAGAAGAAAAACTTCATGTGTTTAAGGATTGTGAGCTCGATGGTATACAAAAAGTAAAACATTAAAAAAATGACGCATGTACTTCTGTACGCGCCTGAGAAGTGAGACTTCTTTGGCATCATTAAAATAGTTTTTAATTACATGCAAATAATTAATCACAATAAAGTAATATAAGAACTGGAAAAGAATAATCAACACAGTCAATAAAGTTCAGTTCAAATTTGAAAAAATAAATCAATAAATATTATATTACATAATAAATTATACGTTAATTTATGTAAATAAATAATACATACGGATAGTTAACGTCAACGTACGGATGGTTAAAGCAGCTTCAACCTGTTACTGTCATAATTCTTTCATAGTATTACTTTAAATACAGAAGAATTGAACACCTTCACTTTTTGAAGTTGGTTAAAAAAAACGTAACATAAAGCGTAGTAGCATTTAATATTTAATCTGTAAGTGATGTTATTTCAAATCAGTGTTTATTTTTACGAGTAAAAATACTTCATTACTTATTGTTCATTGAAAGCTTGTTCATTATAAGAAAAGCCTATACAGAATCGATCATCGTCGTCGAATACTGTCTGTGGTTTTGAAAATTAACCTTGAAAGTATAGTGATTAAATTCCTTATATCTTAAATTGATAAGAAATCTTTAAATTACCTGTTAGCATTTGACATTGAGTTACGCAATGATTAAGCGATATGAGATAAAATTTAAATTGTAGATCCATGTAAAGTATTCGGGCTTCGTTCGTCTAATATGTTGTCTTTAACTGGTAAACAGTTACAAGGGGTTAGGAGTTCAAATTCGATTAAATAAAATAAATATCTCGCTCTTTAGGCAGCCAGTGTTTAATTGTAGCTATTTAATTTACAATAATTTTTGATGACTGTGAGATCGTACTTTTAGATAAGTAGACATTCAATAATTTAACTTAGTCACTAATGAGTGGCCTTTAAGTATGAAGACAATAAATTAAAAACGTTTTTTTTTAGAAATGATTTGCGTTGATCTAATAGAGCGGGTGACAGCATCGCTGCCTATCTAGATCTTTACAAATCCACAAAGCGTCCATTCGCGACCGTCGGAGGTTGCGAATAATCCTCACGCGTTACTGCTAGGAGCGTTGCTGGAGTTTCTTCGTCCACTTCTTCTCCCAGCGCCAACGCTTCCCGAAGTGGCACTCAAAGTTAGTTTAGCTTTTCAAATGTCCCTTAGATCCGTGAAATAGCTACCGACCGAGTCGTGGTTCGGCCTTCTCGGGCGCCCTCGGATCGGAATGCTTACGCGTAACATAGTAACCGTCCAAGCCGAGGTTACCCCCCACCGGGGGGACCCTTGTGTCGAGTTACTAGCGATAGAGGTTCAGGCTAAGCGACCTAAGAGCTATGCAACCTCTCAATCCGGAGAAGCAGTCAACGCCAGTTTCTCTGGCCAATCTGTGTAGTTCGTCATAAAAAAATCGCTGCCTGTTGTTGGTAGCGCTGTGTCGACATGCAATTTGTACACGACGCAGTACACGTAATACACGTAGTTTTGTAAGTACCACGATTCTCCCGTAGCTCGACGCAGGAAACGATTCTGCATTACTTGCAATTTATTGATTTCGGTGAAATATGCACGAAGACCGTGCTCGCGTACATCATAACGGGACTTATAACAATTTTATAAGTGCCACCTAATTACGAAGGGACATTTCACTTTTGTTATTGAGCAAGGGATGTAGACGGTCCATTACCTAGGCCAATAGGTTCTTAACCCGTAAAGTAGTACTGTACTATTTGTGGGTGACCCTTGTGTTGAGTTACTAGTTATCATGAGGGACCTTTTTTTTGTAGACGGGGGAGAAATCTTTAACAAGATACCCTGCTTTCTCGCTCTATTTTTGCTTTCTGGGCTATGCGAAGTTCTTAATCACTAAGACCGGCGGCCCTTCCTCATTGCATGGCCAGGTGCTCCAGGATCTCCAGTGGAATACATCCCGGAGGAGATTAATCCCTCCCTTATCACCCTCGCATTGGCCAGCGAATGTCGCTTTCTTGGGTTCTGAGTTCCCGGGTGACGCCCGTGTGGCGCCCGTTTAATCGCCGTATACAACAGGCAGGAATACCGTAGCCTAGGACCTACGGGGCTGACCAAGAGCAACCTATGTCATCTCTCACTCCGGTAACAGTTTCTCTGGCTACTATAATATATAATAATTCGTCAAAAATAAGAAAAAAACGTCACTGCCGAATACCGATCCCTGACTTAATCTTATTCTTATCGTCGTAATTCATAAGGTCGAAAAAGTTTTGTTTAGAACAATAGAATAATAACGTGTGTTATATCATTCCTTAAGATTGCCAGAGTATAAAACTATTTTTAAAAGGTTTCATATAATAGTAGTAGCAACAGCAGAGCTTCAGAGCCACTTTCTTGTATAATAGGTTAAATAAAATCTTAAAAATTCATCCTTTGTCGAATCGTAAATGTAAATTAGTTTGTAAAAATATTTACTAGAGTTGGATTATATTCAGACTGAACGCCTCCTAATTTAATAAAATTTAATATAATATAAAGCTGAGGGACATACACAAACACAAATTTACACACACCTACCAACACAAACACACAAATTTATAAAATATTGTTTTCATTTGTTACGCTCATATTTTATTGTATTTTATTGTGCTTTTCAAATGGGTGAAGACACTGACCCCTGAAACACAGGTCCAATTGAACCTAGCTCAGGAGTCAGGGACTTCATGTTTCTTTGTTTACATTTTCTTTGGTGACTAATAAAGATTTATTATTGTTATTATTATTAATATTTTTACATTTAAATTAGTACATGCCTTGCAAAGGAAAACATGGTGAGGAAACTGCTCAGTCTTGGGAACAAGCGTAAGGTTAGCCACCTTAGGGTTTGGGTGTTTTACATTTTAGAGAATGCGCTTAGGAATTACATTATCTAATTCCCCTCCCACCATCAAATTTATAGGCATATTCTTGGATTTCATCCTTTTATTGTCAACAAAATATAAAAAATAAACTAAAAAGACGTATTCGTAATGAACAAAGTTAACATTAGTTGACACAAAAATTCAAGACAAAACGTTTCATTTACAAAAATAAACAACATTATAAATGTTCTGGTCGAGCCAGTTCGCTTTTTATGCCCAAATTAAGAAAAAATTACGGTAAAAATAATGATTTCATTTGAAGGAGGAACAACACTACACACTTAACATTAATTAAAGCATTGGGTGATTTTTTGCAAATATTAATAACGAAATATAAACAGATTTTATTATTATTAATTATTTTATTATTTTTTTAATATACAATAATTTATAATAAAGAATAAGTTGTTTTAAACCTTAAAATAATATTTTTTTTTTTAAAGAAAGCTAGCAATATTTCTTTTTTTTTCCTGAAAATATTACTAACAATCTTGTTAACCATTCCAACTAAGCTTAAGCTTGTGCTAGGACATGGTTCACGGCAATAGTCGAATGGTGGATTCGAACCGACGACCTTACGATTCCCAGGCCGTACCCTAAACCATTAGGCTATTGACGCTTAAAAATATTATAATTATAATTGCGATTAAAACCATGATTCATGCGGGACATACAACATAATTATCAAAAAAAATACGTTACTATAAGATTTTAAATCGCTTCGATTATCATTATTCGTACAGCAAGGGATTGGAATAATTTGACCGCGTTTGTCTTTTCGATGTGAATGTCTTGAAGAGCAGACTAAAATTTGCTTTTACTAAGTAAGTGCACCTTAGCGTCCAGGACTGCATTTCCACTAACATCAGCCGAGATCGTGGCCAATCACTTGTTTTGTAAGTGTAAAAAAATTGCTATCACGACTTTTTGACCCCAAAGAGTTTGACAGAGCTAGCGATCGTTAATCACCTTCTTACAGAGTTAATTAAATCTTATATATAAAAAAATAAACAAATAATTTTTACTTATGAAATTCAACAATGAATATAATAACTAGGAGAAGAAAAACCGACTTCAAATTGAATCAAAAGTGAAACGCTATTACGACGCACGGAAAGCCTCTTTGTATTTCCAAATGATCTTAAGAATGTTAAGAAATAGAATTAGTCAGAACCTTTTTTTTTTGTTCACGAGGAGGAAATCTTCAGAAACATATCCCGGCTTCTGGGAAGGCGGCGGTTATGTGGGGTTTTTACCCACTAAAACCTCCCCGGTGGCCCTTCCTCGGTGCATGGTGAGGGGCTCCGGGATCTCCAGTGGAACGCACCGGAGCCCCCCTGCACTGTGCTCATAGAGAGCACTTCCCGGGGTGGTTACTCCCTCCCCCCCTGTGCCCTCGCAGTGCAAGGCGACACGGGCCAGCCGATGTCGCCTTCTTCCCGGGTCCACCTTGGCGGACGACAAAGGCCCCTACCCTTGTCGCCCAATGAACCCGAGGCCCCTTTTAGTCGCCTTCTACGACAGGCAGGGGATACCGTAGTCTTATTCTTGAGAGCCCAGAACTACAGGGCTGAAGAAATTAGTCAGAACCTAACCAAACTTTCATAAAACTACCCTTGAAGTACCTCTTTTCCAATATAAAATGTTTCATGGAATTCGGTTACCTGAGTATTGGTCTTGAGTTATTCGTCCATTTGTCGCGTACATACATAATGAAAACTTAAGATTTATATGGTTTTTTCATGGTTACCGTTATCATATTTGGAATGGGACCACACTGGAAGCGCCATAAAAATAAACATACAGACAATTAAATGTAATCCCCCATCCCCGTTCCACCATCCACCATGGACTCCTAGACGCACTGCGGGATTTCATCCTTTTGTTGTTAACATCCCTCAAACCCGAACGAAGCGCTTTGATTCGTCTTTCATTCTTCGAACAGCAAAGGACTGGAATAGTTTGCCCGCGTCTGTCTTTCCTTCCGATTACAATGTGGGTATTTTCAAGAGTAGAGTGAATAGGCATTTACTAAGTTAGTGCGCCTTACCATCCAGGACTGCATTTGCCCTTAATATCAGGTGGGGTCGTAGTCAAACCTCATACTTTTTTGAAGTCGGTTGACAATGGAGACTCATTGCCATAAACCGGTTGCGATTCGAACCCGCTACATTCAGATTGTAAGTCGAACTCTGCTGTACAAACAAAATAATACCAATTTAAGAAAGCTAACACGCAATACGTTAATAATTATACGTAAACTATATATTTACTTTGATGGCGTTACAGTTATTAACTGGTCTCAATGATGGACACGATAATAACTCGAGTGTGGTCCGGGAAATTAAATTCAAAAAGAGAGCGGCCGTGTCGGGTCTCGCCACAAAACGTGCGGCACCGGAGGCGCTCGGGCCGCACCGAATACTTCGGCGTGACGTAAACATTGACCCTTGGTTAGTATATATATCTATAGATTTGCATTAACGTGTCGTAAATCATTATATACCGGTTCAAAGTCTTGTACCGCGACTAATCTTATATTATTATATAATATTTGCCGCTTTTATATTGTATTACTAATGCATCTTTGCGTTCCACTGCGCGTTCGTTCTCTCTACAAACTCTCCAATTCCTATTGGAATTCAAATACATACATTTTATTCGTAGTAAACAAAAGCGGTTATATTACATAAATGATTTATATACCCACTTTTGATATTTATGGGAATATTACACATTCAAAAAACTTCATTTACATATTTTATCACGTTTCAATCTTAGTTTTTGCATCAGGAATTCAATTTCGACCACTTTACAGAGGTCATTTCGTGAAAATGACCTCCGTAATGTATAATGTTCGATACGATAACGTTGAGAGATAAACACACACACACACACACAAGCGCTCACACACCTTCATATACCTGTTTTTATAAAATGGGAGAAGACATTGACGGCTAAAACAAAGATCCGGAAGTACCTAGGTCAGGAGGGCGGGTCTTTATTTTTCTTTTTGTGCCCTTATTTATTGGTAACCAATAAGGAATATATAATAATTATTATTACAAAGATTATTCAATAATAATGACCTATTTATTAATGCTACTATTATCAACAATTGACGCTAAAACAACCGTAATTTCGATGTATGATATTAACTTATTTATTGCTACACCACATACTTCGCTTTCAGATATGCTTATAACCAAGTATTAGTGACATGTAGTTGTTCAAAGCCCAAATTACAAAAGGCAAGTTGCAACATATCCTTTGCATCTAGCGGAACAATAATTTGCTCTCCAGTCACTGCCGCCGCCTACGCAACGCGAACAATGTTTGAAACAATTTTCGCTCAGCATTACTGCGGGCACACAAAGCCGCTATCGCCGTGTATCAATTCAGTTTAATTGGCATTACAATACTGAGACGCTAATGTCCAATGGGCACAGTTACCGTCGCATTTGCAATGAGGTTTTAACTAGCAGCGTCCACTATGTTAATTTATACGCAATATTTTTAACACTCGGACATAGTGACTAAATACGTTTACATATCTCATGTCTTTTATAGCTAGTTCTAATGTAAAATCTATGTAGTTCTTTCAATTGGAATTATAATTCTGTAAGGTTATAAATATCATTTACGCCTCTAATAACTGGGATAACAGAGGGTGCCTACGGCTACCGCGAATAGAGTAACCGCTCCTCTCGGATGTCCTTGCGCCAAATTATCTCTTAAAGAGGTTCAGGCGACCTAAAAGCTTTGCCACTTTCTCGAAAGTCGGTGAAATTGTAAACCTACTGGCTGATCAGTGTAGTTCAGAGTGGTAATGAGTTTTTCTTATGCACAGAAAAAATATTTTCTAAAAATTTGTGCCTGATGTGAAAGTAGAAATAGAAAGTAGAATAGAAAACAGAATTAAAAGGACGTGAGAGATTAATTTTTTAAAATAAAATATATAGAATTATTATAAAAATCGATATATTATAACCATTACATCATGTTGAACGACTGAAATTTTATTAATTCATGTTTCTTTTACATTTGAATTCATAGGAATGGACATTGTTTGTTAAAAAATAAGCTTACACGTTATTTTAATCCTAGCGGGGTAGACAGAGGCACCTTAAGCGTTTGCTTTTTACGAATATCGAAATAACATTTAATACGCATAATCGAAACAACTTCAAAAACTATGTATTTTAACTCGTTCGTTTAATTTTCTTTTCCGAGCTTTGGATTTTTTATAACAGTTTTAAATAACTTTCCAATTTCAAATTACCAATCGAATGCCAACAATGGATAGACCCTAAAAGTCATTAGAGCTATTTCGGAACTGACTGCGCCAAAACCGAACCCTCGTACGATTTTATTGAGGTAATTGTGTCTGTAAGTAACTGACGATTTCATTTCCGACCTGTGAGAGTTTCTATTGACTCCGTATAAAAGATAACTTGCAGTTTGTTTTTATATAAACAGTAATTGTCTGTAGTCATTTTTATGTAGGTTTATACGTTCGTTTTTATCAGCGGATCCTGCATTGATATCCTTATAGTTATAACTAATAAAATTCAAAAATAAAAAGGACCTCACGTTTTTTTTAACCCTCGATTGTAACCCGTGACATTGGGTACTAGGAAGTAATTACTTTTTGTATTTGCCGGCCGGAATTTGGATCCCCGACCATAATGTCGTAAAGCCAGTCGCTTAGCCATTAGGCTTTTATTAAGTAAGTAATTGTTAAGAAAGAGACACTTCTAAACTTTGGCCAACAATATGCAAGTTTGGAAAATATGGTAAGGTTACACGTGTGATTAACGCACACATATAATTGCATTGATTTGTTCCGAGATGGTTTTTTGTTCACGATTTCTACTACGTATCTAGCAAACGTA
This sequence comes from Meandrusa payeni, assembly GCA_029286785.1. Classification (NCBI taxonomy): domain Eukaryota; kingdom Metazoa; phylum Arthropoda; class Insecta; order Lepidoptera; family Papilionidae; genus Meandrusa; species Meandrusa payeni. Next base: position 8,646,790 of record JAGSMX010000012.1, on the reverse strand, counting down.
GCGTTTTCGTTTAATTACGCAAAAAAGAATACGCCGATAGCCTAATGGGATAGGTTCACGGTCGGCGAAACTTAATGTCGTAGTTTCGAATCTACCATTCGACTATTATCGTGAATCATTGGGTAGTTAAAAGCTACAGATAGTATATATTCCAACATTTTTTATTCAATAAAAACAGGCCAACAATATAGTTCACTACTATAGTAGCAAACTGAATCTAAAACCAACAATACGTACTGTATTTATAGGATTATAATATAAATTTGCTTACAATGTACTTGTATAGCAGTTAACTATGGAGTATCGAAATATTCAAAAATAAATTCGATATCTTATATTATATTCATATGTACTTCTCATATTAACATATGACTGAATTCAAATTATTATTAAGCAGTGAAAGAAAAAAATATTATTGAAATCTCTGCGCTTCAAGCTCTTGTCTAAATAATCATAATATCGTCATAGTATTAGATCCTTACATATGAAATCGGTGTTTTGTCGTACTGGCCACTTTGATCTCAAATTTCTCTTCTTTGGTAAGGAATTCCAATTTCAAATTTATACAGGTATTTACTCGTGCATTTGTTTTTCGAAAACCGTAATCCATATGTTTTTTAAATCCTTGTTTTTTTTTTGCGATACTCAGTTTAGAAATTGGAACACTTAAAATACCGCGTTATTTACGAGTGAAGTTCCGCCGTGGCACCAGTGCTGCAGAAACGACTCGAAGGATTAATGTTATGTGTGGCGATGGTGTCGCAAAAGAAAACACAGTGCCTTTTGGTTCCAACGTTTTCGTTCTGGAAATTTCGACCTGAAAAACAAGCCCCGTGGGCGGCCGAAATTCAAGGTTGATAATGAAGAATTGAAATTGCCAATTTCATATGTTAGGACCTAATTTATCAGATTATATTGAATCGGGGCAATGAATTTAATCACTCAATATTAGGACGTAAACAAAGTGAGCTATTCATTAGTTTCAGAAGTTACGAAATTAAATCTCGAACAAAATCGCGCGGGCCTCATGAATAAAAGATCCGTTCAGAGAATTGGACACACGCAGATGAGGCCGTATTTTAGCTCTGGAAGCTAAGAATGAATAAATTAGGATACGAAGTAACGGCAGGTAGATAGTGCGCCGAGAAATACTGTCTTTATTGATTATGATCTTCCTATTTATCTTATTTTGTCTGTTACCCTTACATTCATATATAAAGAAAACTTATTAAGCAAATTAAATTGACGACGGGGCTCCGAATCCTAGGTTTTCCGTTTGTTTTGTACAAAAATACTTGCTAAAATTAATGTCCGGTTTAGGGTGATGGGGCTCATCCAATGCCACATTTGGTACCTGACATGAACATAGAGAATTATTTTGTATTAACAGTGCTATCTCTCTCTACCCTGCTAGGATTTTAACGACGAGATAAGCTTTATATGTGGTAAGTTGTAACTCACTGACTCATCACGAGATCTCTCCCGATTGTCAGTGTCATGTAATATGCGTCAACACCCTAATGATTTAGGGTATGGTCTGCGAATCATAAGGTCGTGGGTTCGAATCGACTATCAACCATTAGACTATTGACCTGATCCATCTCCTAACACAAGCCTAAGTTTATCTGGAATCGTTAACAATATTAACTAGTTGTGAAAAAAAGGATTGTTGTAATCCATAAAAAAATAGTGTCACCCTTGCTAAGACGGAGCGGGTAGTGTATATGAAGTTCTCACATCTTTAACCTTTTTTGTAGCGAATTAAACAGAATCAGTAATAGATGTTTATTTTATTATGTACCATCTGCAATAGGTAAGTAAGTAAGAAACGAGCCAACTCCTTTCTCCGCAACGGCCGGCAACGCACCTGCGACCTCCGGTACTGTGGATGTTCATGAGCGACGGTGATCACTTAAGATAAAGCGAGCCGTAAGCTCGTCCGCCCCTTTGCCTATAAAAAAGGTGTTGAGTCCATCTCCATATACCGGGCACAGATGCAAATGCTAAGCCTTGAGGCTGGCTGGCTAGCTAGACACCGCACAGGCATAAATATGTACATATATTTGATAAGCTAGACTTGCTGAGTGAACGAGCGACCGGGCAACTTACGTAACACAAGATATTTACCTATTCTAAAGAACTCCTGCTAACGCGAACTCATTGGAATTTTAATGCCTTCAAGGTTTGCCGGGTCGCAATCGAAGCTAGGCGTCTTGAATTTTTATTTGGAAATAGACATGATCTCATAATGAATTACGTACGCACATAAATATATGATACTTGTATCTTACCTAACAAATTTTTTACTTAATTCCGTGTAAAATTACTGCGATATTTGTACTAAAGTCGCGTGACCACAAAACACCTTATTATAAAGTCGGTTAAAATGGCAAATAACAAAAATTGCCTCAAGATCAATTTCATCGTTCCATTCACAGACAAGGCTTCACTGAATTTGAGATGTGTAATTAAAAAAAAATCTTCACGGACCTTTGACGCGGCCACCCGTAGTGATCGCGATAGCCATCTCCGGAGTCAAGTGTCAGCGTGTAGAGCGATGCTTCGTTACCCATGTCGCCGTAAATAAGATTCGACGTTTGAACAATAGAAAGGGACTTACAGATCGTCCGATATCTCGTGACACTAACCCGACAAACAAAACATTTGTGATTAGATGACCCTACCGCGTGTGTGATGTCCTAATCAAATTGAACTGTATGCTAACAAATATACATTACGAGATACAACAGGGCAGGAACTGGAGGTATTAGTCTTGTATCTTCTTCTAAAGTTGTCTGTCAACTATAGAAGAAGAAGAAAATAATTCCTTGGCCGCTTCTTCTGGCAGCGTGTCTTTTGCCTTTCTAATCTTTTTACCGTGGACATATAAGAGACCGCAGTAAAGAATAATAATTAATGAGGACTGCATATACCAATGACTTTTTCCGTCTTTCTGTTTGTTACGTGCAAAAAATCGCTATAAATTCCGATTCGAGGGCGCCCGAGAGGGTCGAACCACGACTCGGTTGCTATTTCACGGAAGAAACTCAAGAAACGCTCCTGACATCTAAGGGGTGAGATTGTCGGTCAATTTGCATTTATAAATACATAGTATAGACTGGTAGCTCAGTGTCCGGGCGGTCGCCACAAATTCAATAGTACGCAATGCATTTGTTGGTTGCAATTTTTTGTGTTGAATTACCACGCGCTCGGCGGTGATAGAAAACATCGTGAGGAAACTTACATGTGTTATAAAACTTTCTAACAAATATGAAGTTCGCCGAACCACAGTAGGGCCGCGTGGCTGACTGTGCCTTTATACGTCCCTTTACAGAGAAGGCCTGTGCCCTACTGAGCGATATATATGTACATAAGCAATGATTTGGCCTGCATCATTTTCCTTCCGTAACATATCATTGTTATATTATTTCGTGAAAAGTAACAGATGTAGAGGAATGTTTATTTCAAAGAGTTGAAATGTAAACGTTATCTGTCTGCATAAACATAAGTTTGCGGAGGAGGTGTTGCTTGACGTTACGATTTTTAATGGATATTTACTTTGCTTTCAACTTTCTAAATACAATGAGCATTGGTTACTGCTAATTACTAGAAAGCTTTTATATTTCTAAAATGTTCACGTCATTTACAACGTATGTGACTTGTTATAGATAAATAATAGCCACGCAAAATATCAAAAGGGTAGTATAGTTCAAGCACGACGGGTGGTAATAATATTGTAAATATATTTAAGAGTAAAACGAAAACCGACTTCAAATCGAATCAATGTTAAAGCAATTACGCGCGGACGCCCTTATCATATTGTATCATATATGTGGGATTGAGGTCCAAAATTAAGAAAACCATAGAAATCAGACAAAGTATTATATTAAAATTCAAAATGAAAAATACAATGACACGTCTTTTCTCTTAACAGATCTCTAATTCCTTCCGTTATTTCAAAAATGGCGTCATATGTCACATATTCGTCATCTCTTTCGCACTTGATCGTACAGTCTACCTTGTCGTCACGCTCATTCATTCGATCATCGCATTCACCGTATTACGTTCCATTTCACTCATCCTACATATATCACGAAGTTTTGGCGCCTATATTCTCTTTCTTCTTCGTTACATACCCTTGCATAAACTACCGATATCAATATCGACAAGTATTCTTTAAATACTGATTTTTTGGAGTTCCGTGGTAGCCAACAAAATTCATGTGGGACATAATGGAAATGAATACTCTCAGAAAAAATATCGAAATTCACCCTTAAATTACGGCGCTGTGCACAATTTCAATTGCACAAAAATTAAAAAAAAATTCAGACCAAGTGTGAACCTGAAGGAGGTTTACAGTACAGTTACGTCGACATATATTTCTTTAAATTCTAATCATGCAATCTAAGAGGCTATAAAAAATAAGTACCCATAGTACCAATTTTCGACCAACAACACCAGGAACCTGTTCTAAACGCCGCTCAATGGAAGCAGTGAAAGTTTTTACGCTATCTTCATGACACTTTGTACCAAATACGACTCGACGTATCCCTGTGGCCATCGCATGCCCGTAGGCGTAGTCTTGTGTACTTGTGATTGACACACGCGCATGAGCTCTTAACTTTCTGCTTGTGCCATCTTTTTTTAAACTTGTTCAGTGCTATATGTAATCGTAAGTGTTTCATCAGTAAAATGACAACAAGCCACCAATGGCCACTGCCGTAATTGGTATGTTAAGTATAGTAGGCATGCAAATCATTTTTTTTCTTATAATAGACATAGAAATTTTATTTAGGCTTATGCTAATTTATTTATTTATTTATTTACAAAGTCACACAGCACTTAGGTGTTAAATTTACAATCTTGTTCAATTAAACATACTGCCAAGTTTGGACTTCATTATTTATAATAAGTTATTTTAAGAGACGTTTGAAATATATGTACAAACATATTACATACAAAATATAGCACACATTTAAAAAGAAAGAAAAATAAATAAAACACAATTAAAAGAAGGAACGGACAAATAGGAAATGATGCCAAAATTGGACATCGTCTCATTTATGAGATTTTCAACGGTGCCCAGAACTACCCAATGTCGTGCGCGACAGATATATACATAGAGTCTTATACAAAAAATATATAAAATAATAAAAAAAAAACAAAAAAATATTACTAATATCAAGAATATTAATATTAATAATTCCTACTAAGCCTATACTAGGAGATGGTCCACGAAAATAGTCGAATGGTGGATTCGAACCTACGATCTCAAGTTTCCGTACCGACCGAGCGTACCTGAAACCATTATGCTATTGACGCGTAATCGTGACTGGGTGAGGCTGAGCATATAAATATTTTGTACTGAAACTAAAAAACGGTAAAATCATTGTTACAACATGGCCACGATCCGAAATCTATAATTGTACTCTTCAACTATATTTGCTCACATATAAATTCCCGAAAGCGTTTGGATCAATATTATTAGCGTAAAGAGATCGTTATGTCCACTTCTGTGCGTTACGCATTAGTATATGTCGACGTTACGCCAGGGGTTTCGTTGTCGGAATCCATAATGAAATACACACTCCAGATTCAGCTTGCTTTGTCGTATTACGATGGTCAGTACAAGAATGTCGGCTTGCTTTGTTGTATCACGACGGTCGGTACGATAATGTGACGTTATTACAAAATACAGTCGTTTTTATATTGATCTCTCAATAAGTTAAACCGTTACGGAATATTTGACTTCCTTTGTAACAAACAAATAAAATAACTACAAATAATTAATGAAATATAGTTAAATATTCACAATAAATATGTAAATGAATTTAACACAACTTTCAATGATTTATTTAACATGATTACGTTAATTTCGTATGAACAAATATCGTTCTTACAGTTCCATCACAGATGGCGCTGAACTTTTATTTAATGCGTAGTTATTCCAAATTTGATTAAAATGATAAATCAAAACAGTATTTTCGATACTAGGCGATTTGCGCCCATATATACTTGTCATTTAAGACGTTGATAGTTAAGGCGTAGTCATGTCTACAAAGCAGCACACGCTTATTTACGGAAGCACGCAACGCACCGTCCTCCCCTTAAATCATTAAAAGTTCATTCACAAAAGCTGTTCTAATTGTTTCCTGAATCTCCTGTTATAAAATTTGCTTTGAACCAAAACACAATTAATTGATTTACTTATATTACACGTAAATTGGTGCTCGTTAGATTATTGTATTTTCAGTTTACAGGTGTAACTTAATATTAATTTATGATTTGATCTAGTGAGATCTGGAGTTTATCCTTAAGTATAAAAAAATCGCTTAAATTTGTACCCGGTTGACCAATAATGTTTATTTTTAAGGATTCGACAAAACCAGTGATATAACAGATGATGCAATTCATTAAGGTAAATATGTTTATACTGTTAAGTAATCACAAAGTTATTTAATGAATAAATCTATTTCCTAAAGACTGGCATCGCATCAGTAGATCCTCTGGTTTCGTAGATGTTCATGGGCGACGGTGATCAGATGAAGCTCAGGTAAGCTATAAGATTGTTTGCCCCATATCGTTTATAAATAAACTTCTTTAACATAAATAAGACTTCACCTTCTTCCATTTTACACTCGTCTGTGCATAGCCGATATCATATTATCAAATATTTAATTTAGTAATGTTCGCGTAAGTATGAGTTCAAGGGTTAATTTTACAGTGATTATAACGCAGAATTTACATTTTAAAACATAGAAAATTCCGCACGTTCATAAATTATGCAATAACACACTCCACCATTCCTTGTTATATCGATAAGATTATTATAACTTATAGTAAATTAATTATTCAATAGGTACAATGAGTGTTAGATAGGGTATATTAATGTAATGATAACTGATTCATCCATAAAATATTAAAAACCAAACGACCCACAAAAGACACAAGACAACTCCGAAGAACAAACCTAACCTAAACCCAAACCTAAATATAACCTTAACCTAAACGTAAATTGAACTTAAGCGTAACGTTAATCTAAACGTAACTTTAACCTATTCGTAGATCACCAGATTACAAACAAAATATTTTGCGGTCACAGATTGTAGCTAGGCTATCCACCATGTGCCTAAGTTTCTACAATATTTAGGTCACATTGTCAGGAGAAACAGTGACAACTTGAAAAGCTGGTCGTCACAGGCAAAATCGACGGAACAACAGGTCGAAGGTACGAAGCGCAACACCTTGGACTGATCAGATACGCACCACCATGGGGCAGAGCCCTAAGTTATTGTTACTGAATTTTAACTTTGAACATCAATTCCCATTATAACGGATACCGTAATTTACTAATTTCGTAAAAATCGAACATTTTTTTTAAAAAGAAAGCTAGCTGTCTCGCAGACGTCATTAGACTATTGACGGTTCCTTCATTCCAGGTCCCCGAGTCTGTTAGACCAATTGTGTACAAAATGTAGGTTCATTGCCATTATATTGGTTCATGTTCCTTTTTTCTATTTTCACCTTTTAATTCTACCTCACGAAATAAAAAAATTGGGTTATCTTTTTGCGTCATTTACATTAAACTTTTTTTTTTGTTGTTGTGTGTAACTTTAATTGGGGTATCGTCCAATGAATACCAGACCACAACAGTAACGGGAAGGCATAAGTATTAACAGAATATCAGCGTTGGCTTCACAGCTAACAAAGTACTGAGCGTGTGTATTTTTCTTTCTTTTTTAATTTTTTATTTTTGTATGCTGGATTGATTAAATCGGTTATTACTATTAATAACGAAGTGCTTTTGATGCACGGTGTGAGAAGTGGCTCGCGGTTGCCTAGCAACGCGCTGTCGCCGCGTCGCCGGCGCGGCGAGCGTCGAGACGCCGGTACGGTGCGGCGCGACGCCAGTGCCTCTCCCGGCGCCGCGCCGCCTCACCGCGCTCCCGCTACTCCTGCACGCGTCCCGTGCACCTCACACACGAGTGAACCCGCCGCGTGTTTAAAAAAAAATTACTCCAAAGAGACTGCTGCCAGTGAAGTGCCTCTTAAACCCAAGTGACATCGTTAAACATTTTACAACTCCACTTTTTACTAAACTTTCTAATCAAATTAAAATCAGTATTAATATTTATTAATTAAAGTTACCTTCTATAATAGACTAAATATATTATGAAATATATGTCAGATATGAACATATATTCATATTATCAATGGCATTTATTTATTATCTGACAGTGTAGTAGTACACAGTAGTATAGAGAATACACATATATTAAAATTTCACGTATTCACGTATTAGACGAATTAGACGGTTTAAAATTATAATAATTAATGCAGTAACTGCACACTACTTATTAATTATTCAACAATTTTAACTAGCAGGTAGCATAGCATAGCACTAGCGTATTTTAGATAACGTTGTTATAACCAATAGCACGAATGTGCCAGACAATTAAGAGAGATAATGTAGTACAATATAGGAAGATTATATTATTCAAGATAACGAGATAAGAGGAAGGAACTTTACCCGTTGTTGCATCGTATTAACTCTTAAACTTTAGATTTATATTAACAGTACTGTAATTAACTTATATTTTTATTACTGATACCTTAACTAAATTCATTAATTGACTTGTATAGCATTATATAATTTTTTTAAAATCTACAACTACTTTTTTCAACAATTTGACAGGTGGTAAGCTCATAGCTGTCCTTATGATATTCAATACGCCAGTTATATTTTAATAGCTTCGCTCCGAATAGTAAAGTATGTAAACATATCAACACATCAAATAATTTAAAAGTGTAGTAGATAGACATCAAATCAAATCGAAGCAGCCAATAGCGTTGGATTTAAAAAAAGTCTATAAAGGCTCAATACTAGAACTGGCAACAAAGAAAAACAAAAACAGCTGGTACAGTATGAAAGGACGTGACGAGTGTCGACAGTCGGTGACCGTTCATCTGCTGCGAGTGCATGTGACGATCTTTTATTTAGACGAACCCCTCCCCTGAGGTTATTCACCCTCGCACGCGCCGGCCACGCGACACGAAGGTTTTACTTGTAAGGTCAGGGTTATGTATTAGATCTAACTCTATAAATACTATTAAATAATATAAGTGCAAGAAAAAACTAGGCCTATGCGATCGACCAAAGTTGTAAACCTAGCTGGCTTTTACCAATGAGATTCCGTATTTTAGGTTTTATTAAAAAAAAACTATTTTTTTTATTTGTGCCTAGTACATTAGGCTCACCACTTGGTCTTTGCACTTGCTGTCTTTTGTATCTCATGTATTTGGGACCCAATAAACTTGGCGAGAATCGTATTAAGAGCACTTGATAGCTTACTTACTTAATAAATATATTTTAAATTCTTATGAATTATATTTAAATGGTCAATTTACTATGTTCACGGCAGTAAATGTTTTACGGAGTCTTAGAACATAAGACATGTGAAGTCTGCCAATTCGAACTAGGGACCGCGTGGTGGACTTTGTCTAAATACTATCCTTATAGAGAAGGCCGGCGCCCAACAGTGGGATATTATATACACACTGAAACTGTTTTATTACTTTTATATTTAAATCTAATAAAAATTATTATAACTCAGTGAGTGTGAAAGCTTGTTATGGAACGTGATACCGGGATAATTGAGTATTGTATGAGTTGCGTCAGTTTGAGTCGTGCGTCGTGGTGGCGCAGTGCAGGGGCGCATGCCTGGAGCAGGACCACTCCGCGATCCTGCGAACCTCGCACACTGCAGAGCCGTCTTTACAAAGCCACCCTGCTTGTTGACTTACAGAATGCTAATAATTTGTAGAACGCTTCTTTACTATACGTGTCCTTTTACCAGCCATTTTGCGTTAATGATGAAAACATAACACAAGTATATTTACGTAAAATAAACTAAAAATGAACTTAATTCCAAACGACTTACCGCTAGTGGCGAGCACACTACGAGTACTACGCTAGGGTACTTTTTTTATTTCCAAAGTAAACAAATTCTAGCGCGTGCATGTTCTTCATTTTTCCACATTCATAGTTGTTGTCGCAGTACAGAGCTAGTCTTGAATGGTATTTTTTTTTATAATGTCTAAGCAAGTGCTTGACTACGATCCCACCTGATGTTAAGTGGAAATGCAGTCCTGGATGGTAAGGCGCACTAGCTTAGTAAATGCCTATTCACTCTACTCTTGAAAATACCAACATTGTAATCGGAAGGAAAGACAAACGCGGGCAAACTATTCCAGTCCTTTGCTGTCATAAAACTACCAATATAATCAATGCAATCTCTCTGGTATATTTGAGGAACCCAAGATTCAATGTCAACAAAATTATTATCGGACGTAATTGAGAATAAACCCGTCCAAACAAACATTATTTATATGTGGAAATGCAACGGACCAAGCCGTGGTTCGACCCTCTTGGGTGCCCTTGGAACGGAATGCTTAAACGTAGTAACCGTCCAAGCCGACCCTCACCAGGGGACGCTTGTGTCGAGTTACCAATAGAGGTACAGGCTAAGCGACTTAAGAGCTCCTTTTTTATAGTCAGTTATATTATATGACTAAAACATGAATGTTATTGAGTATAATAAACATACAATGAAATCATTTACAAATTCATTAAATCTGAGCAACAAAGACAACGATCTCCAAAGTTACAATTTGTAATAAGTGGACTAATAAAAGTGCTAAACGAATCGATATTATATATTTTTATTACGAAATATAAGATGGTTTTATTAGAGTATATCTGAGTCTACTTATATTAATGTGTAAGTGTAATATGGTTGTGATATATTTTCGAAAAAAATTACTTCACTTTGACGTGTTGAGAGAAAAGTTATTAACCGATTCGTGGTTATAAGGCGTATCGTTGTAAATAATGACATTAAAACCAAATACCCAAAAATTAGTACAGTTAAGTGCTAAAGGCAAAGAAAGTTTAAGGACTGAAGAAAGTACTCTATGGGTTAAAAGTGTGTGTGCGTGTGAAGGAAGATGCGACCGCGGGTGCGGCGCGTGTGCGACGTAGAGGCGGCTCGCGCGCTGCACAGGCTTGCGTTCGCGTTGTGGCGCGCCGCCTTCTACCTACAGCGGGGGAAAGGGCAGCCACAGCGCTCGCGATCTCAATGCAATTCCAGCTTACCCCCTCAAATAGGACATTGACGGTTTGTGTAACATCTATACATATAAAATTGGAGTGTCTGTTTGTAATGTTAAAATAACCGCTTTTCACTACATGCATATGAATATACGCGGTACATACACCATTTTTTTTGTTTGTTTTGGCTTTCTGGAACGGCTGGACCGACAGCTTTCACTGGCAGATAGCTGATGTAATAAGGAGTAACTTAACTGCTTTTAATTGTAAAAATAAATAATTTTTAACCGCGGTTAAAACCTCGGGGTTTAGCTAGTTTAGTATAAATTCATGAGTATAAACAAACGACTCAAAGATTGATCGTCAAATATGGACATACATTTTGTTGTTGTCAGCAGTTTCTGATAAAAGTGTTATTAACCACGGCACTGCAATAAACAGCTTAAACCTTGTTAATTCTCCTCGACATACGATATAGAGAATACTAACAGAAGAAACATAGGATAAACATTTTCTAAATACGTGCAACAGTTCATTGGAAATAAATCCAGGTTCTTGTTTATAAAGTAACCGGAGTGTGCGCCGGTGTGTGGCAGAGGGCGGTGATTAGTGCGCCGTATAAAAATAATAAGAGGACTCCGCTGCCAGCCCGAGATTGTGGGCATAATTGGATTATGCCAATTTCAGACGATTGCAGCTTTGTGCGCTCTCCGGACGCTGCAGTCTGTATATACTCTAGTGATCCATCGTTATTAATTCGCTTAAAAATTGCAAGGTTATAGCTTTGTTTTGTATGTCGCACATAGATAATGTTGCACACATTTCACGGTCTTTGGATTTGATTTTTTTATTACGAACTACACAGAGAGGCTGGCCTTGACTGCTTCACCGGATTGAGAGGTGGCACAGCTCTTAGGTCGCTTAGCCTGAACCTCTATTGCTAGTAACTCGACACAAGGGACCCCTCGGTGAGGGGTAACCTCGGCTTGGACGGTTACAATGTTACGTGTAAGCATGCCGATCCGAGGGCGCCCGAGAGGGCCGAACCACGACTTGGTCGGTTGCTATTTCACGGATAATCTAAGAGACATTCAAAAGCTAAACTTGGATTTGAATAAAAAGTATTGTCTATTGCTGACATACAAAGTTAAATAAAAAAAGAATTAAAAAAATGAGATAAAGTAAACGAAAAAAATAACCCGGTAAAAAGAGTCAAAAGAAGATTGTTTACTTTATATTTTTGTTTATGTACCTATATTTATAGTAGAAGTGTTACCCTAATTGAAAAAAAAGCATTTCAATTCTTTTTTATTGAAATTGTTAACCAAATTTTCCCGTTCAATTTTTCAACAATATTATTCAATGTACCAAGACAAGCTCAGAAACGGTTCATATCAACGAATGGTGTATTTGAACAAATGATTTTGTTTCGCAGACCGCACCTCAAACAATTAGGGTATTGGCGTTTGCGTCTTATAGTATGTAAATTAATTATGACTCTAATAACATTTGTTAATGCAGGTAACGGCGACTGAGGTTCAAAAGCTGCAGTAATCACTTAAGCCGCGCCCCGCTTACGCGCTCGTTTATCAACCTTATTGAGAGCCCTATCCCAACATCCGATCGCGATAGGTGCAAGCGGTACTTTAAGCCAATGATTACTTAAAACATACTACGACTTCCTTTCGAGCGATAATTAAATTTCCCGCTATACATACATAACTGTAGCTCAGTGTCCGGGCGGTAAGGCCCAAGTTGTATAGTACGCTAGCAACCTGAGTTCGATCCCCTGTGCCGGCACCAACAAATTTGTTGTTGCAATTTTGTGTGCTGATTTACGCGCTCGGCGGTGAAAGAAAACATCGTGAGCAAACCTACATGTACAAAAAACAATTTCTAAGGCATGTGAAGTCTGCCAATCCGCACAAGGGCTGCGTGGTGGACTATGCCCTTATACTCTCTTTACAGAGACGGTCTCTGCTGGGGCAGAAGGCAGTGGGACCTATACATTATATATAAAGTCTGTAACTTTAACTTATACTGTCAATGATAGATAAATCCTTTTTTCCAAAAAAGTATATGTACGCAGATGTAGGCGAACTTAATGCTATTTAACATTTTCTTCCAGCTAACCTTTAGTGGTTAAGAGCAGGCTAAGGGTAGTGCCGCTAAAATATTATATGGATAAATGAATATACAATTACATTTACATACATAGAGTCATCAATATAAATATAATAATATACATACATACCAACAATAGACAATATATATACCAGTTTGTAATTTTTCATTGTTTGAGTAGAAAGAATTCAGATGCACGCAATTTGAACACATTAGCTGAAGAAGCCTTCCTTATCTCAAAAGGCAAACTATTCCATAGTTTTATAGTTGTACAGGTAAAAGAATTGCCATAAAAATTCTAAGCGGGTCGTCTTACGGTTTGATGGAATGAATTTTCGTTTTTTCGGTTTTTAAATTCAAAAATCAATTGTTAAAAATTTGTGCCCGTTATATAGCGATAGCACATATGCCCGTCATTTATATACTTACTATTTATTTATTACGTTAACGATAAAACGATTTTATTGCACTACGTACCGCTTGAATCGCATTACCGACTCAGAGACAAAAAAGCACAAGAACTTACGATTGATTTCGTTTTAATGCCGGCTCCGACCTTGAGGATCACATTTCACTCCACATCTGTATTACACCAAACACTTGTTGCAATAGATTGTCGCTCTGAGATATGTTTTATGGCGAAGTGGCAAACAAGAAGTCGGATCATTAGATTTTAAGTAATCTTCACAATATCTCATGCAACAAGCATTCTTTAATACGATTTAGTATTTATGAGTAGTCCCTCGTATATCTTTAGAATCCAAAGTCCTTTTTTTTTGTTGACGCGGGGAAATCTTCAAAAGATACCCCACTTTCCGTGTGGGATTTTTACCCACTAAAACCGCCCGGTGGCCCTTCCTCTGTGCATAGTGAGGGGGTCCGGGAAATCCAGAGGAACGCACCGGAGTCCCCCGGGACGTGCTCTCCGAAAAGGTTATACCAGAGGTGCAGATGCGTAACTTCGAGTTGTAGGCACTTGGTTTTCCTTAAAGGTCCTAAGGGCTTACAGCGGCGATCATCTCCACCACCTCTAAAATAAGCAAGAGATTTGTTAGTTATTGTGCAAACGACATTTGTGTGTGAGATACATATTTATGTCATTTATTTATTTGATTGTTTCAGACTCGGGCCGTAAGCGCTCCAGCCACTCCGGGTACTCCGGCCCTGTCCAGAGAACATGTAAGTATAATTTTCTGTCTCGAGAAACACACAAACTTTCACAACCATGACAAATACATAACCGCACCGATAGAAATAGTGAACTTAAATCATCTTAAGTATTATTTATTATCATTGATATTGCTACTTAAACGTTTTTAGATTGACTTTACAAAATAATTAAATTTACCACTAATATTTACTAGTATATTTTCAACCTTCTTCAAAAAGGAGGAGGTTATCAATTTTCTGAAAGATGATCTTTTAAGAATGATATTGTGTGTATATGTGACACATATCAGTAAATACAATAGGTAATAATCTTCACCCGCTCGAGAAGATAATAGAAGAGAATGGATACGGAGAGAAATGAATAATTTAATATATTGTGAGAGTAAATTAAATTAAATATGATGTAACTTTATTGTTTCAATAAAATAACGCAAAATCTAGCCAGGCGAAGCGAGCTGGGTACGCTAATCACTTTATAAATATAAATACAATTATATCTTAGAGCACTAATGTTTCACATTCATCATCATCATCATCATCATCATCATCAGCCTGTGTCTACCCACTGCTGGATATAGGCCTTCCTTAATGCCTTCCACCATATACGATCCTACGCTTTCCGCATCCAGCCACTTCCACAATTTTACATAATATATTTCACGTCTCATAATGTGAAACATTGTTATTGTATGTACAGATGTTATTTCAGCTGTATGAAACGTCTCGGGTATGTTTGCTAAGGTTAAACGTTTCTTTAATATGTAAATACTTCCAAGGTTATTTCAAATATGATAAACATTCAAATGTAACGAGTTGCTAGAGTACTGTTTATTACGTGGTGCAATTATTACGTTTCGAAACAAGACAAATGGCGCGTGCGCACGTGTATTTCCAGTTTTGATTAACTATTTAAATGTTAAAAGGTGAATGCGGCCATAATTCCTGGTAAAATAATTAAGTATTAAAAAGATAAATTAGTGACGGATACAGACCTCCTCCCACCTTAAATAAAAAAATAATAATGTCATTAGCGTTATTACCTTAAGTATTTTAAGTTTACTGCAGAACAGCCATATTTATACAAGTCCACGTCCTTGTAACCATAACAGACTAGGCAGAAATAAAAATAGATATCTACTTTTCACCGAGCTTACTAGGCCTAATATATGACAGCGGTAGAGTCTATTCCTATAATCTAGCATTAAATTTTGAAAAGGGATTTTACAGTTGTAGTAGCAGTATTTACTCAAATGGGATTCGAACCCTCAATAGTCAGATATACTGTCGTTTCTATTCGTATGATTTATACGATAATAGTAATTATCTATAGCGAGATAACCTGTGATGAAGAAACCAAAAAAACTCTGTTTATATAATCACTAGCAAAATTTACGGGCTTCCCTAATACCAACTCCCTCCATTTGACTGTGTGCAACGTAGAGCTGTTAGAATCGTCGACGATCAGGGTATTTACGATTGACTAAATCTGGGTGAAAAAGAACGTCATCGCACACTTTGAAAAGTGAGGTCAATAGTCTCAATTTTTCTTAAAAAGTGTTTGTAAAGAACTCGTAATTTCTCTGGAAGGTTAACCTCATGTTTAACCATTTTACGAAAAAAAGCAATGCGTTTTCTCCACACCTCCGCCCCCGTGTGATTTTTAAGGCGCAATGTCGCACCGCCCACAACAGTGTTTGATGTAACATAAATGTACTAAAGACAATCTGGCCTTTTCCCTATTTACTCTCCGAACTCTTAAAGCCTGTTCTTTACCTACGCACGTTTCTACAATAATCGTGTGTAACGTTCTGTTGATAAAATCATTGTTAGTCTGTATAATACTAGTTGTTAGTAAACCTGTTTTCGTCTAAGACTTGTTTTCCCAGACTTCACAATAAGTCATACCGAGTAATGTTCATTTTGTATTCAGTTTCATGATCTAGTATAATATTACATAACACTGTACTAGGGATAAATTATCACAAAGTATTATAACTTAAGTACTATTTTCTTGCATGAATTATTTCGTATTTTTTAAAAGTATTTTTAATATGGCAACCATTGTAATTCAATGCAATCACTATCTAACTGTGTATAATACAATATTTATCATCGTACTAGGGTACCCAGCCCGCTTCGCCGGGCTAGATTTTGCTTTATTTTATTTAAACAATAAACTTACATCATAAAATATTTAATTTAACTCTCACAATAGAATAAATTATTCATTTCTCTCCGTATTAATTCTATTCTATTCTCGGGCCAGTGAAGAATATTATCTACACCCATGTACATATCTGTAAATGCAATGTCATTCTTATGATTTATACAAAAACATATCGGGCTCAAGTTAATATCAGAAATAAAAGTACGACTTATGGCTTGTTCTACAGTTCAAAAAAAGGAGTGCTCCGATCGTCACCAAAGTCACTGAAAGTTTCATTGAAATCGATCCAGCCGTTTCGGAGCCTATACGGATCAAATCCACACAATTTCTCTTTTATATTAATAGACATGGAAGTGTGACTGTACTTGTTAACTGATTTCAAAAAAGGATTGGTAATTAGTTTGAATTTTAAGGTATATATTTTTTATAGGAAATTTTTAATAGGCAAAGGCGAAACAACCTTACGGCTCACTTGATTTTAAGTGATCACCATAGCCCAAGAACATTTACAACACCAGAGGAGCTTCTAGTGCTTTGCCGATCCATTCTCCAATAAATTAAAAAAATAAATTTATTTATGTTTGAGTTTGATCTAAAATAAAGTTATAATATATGTATATATACCTTGTATGTATAGGTTATCAATTGCCTTTATGAAATACTTTCTCGTGCCTAGGGTGGTCCGCGGTCAGCGAGCTACCCCGGCGGGTCCGGCGCGGGCAGGCTGGATCTCTGTTACGTGGCGGAGCGCATGCTGGCGCTCCACCTACCGCACAGGGATGCCCACGCTGAGGCGCAGACAGCCCATATGCTCACTAACAAACATGGAGAGCATTTCATGGTGAGGGATTTTCTTTTATCTATTTATCCATTACCGACTTCAGAAGAGGGAGTCCTCAGTTCATCTATATTTTTTTTAATGTTTGGTCACTTAAAGACGCATTAGTTCTGGCCCCGATTTTGATATGTTATTGTGTGAAACAGTTTGGTTTCAATTTCATTGGCATATGACCTTGGGATCCTGATATATATCGAGTAAAAATTGGATTGAAGAATTCTTGTTAAGATATTAAGTTTATGACAATCCACGACTACTCCATAATGACAGTAGCACGAATGTGGAACTATATTGAGTATGTAGACGCTAGAACTTTGTTGTATAACAGTAAAATGTTACTATAATAAATGTTATTTCAGAAATAAGGTAGAGCGTCCGCGCCTAGCAATGTTAAATTCATGATCTAAAACAAAACCGTCCTCAAATCAAACGTAACGGACGTTTGGTCAGTCGGGGTTTATTTTTACTTGTAAATATATAGGCCTGGATGTAAAGGGTAAACTGTAGACGGAAAAATGAGTTTATATTAACTTTTACAGGTGTTCGAGGTGAGCAGCGGGGAGGAGGGTGCGGGAGAATGTGGGGAAGGTCTGGCGCGTAGCGTATTCGGTCGTGCGCACGGGCTCGGCTGGCCTGGTGAGCTGGCGCCGCCGCTGGAGAGGCTCTGTGCCGCTTGCAAACACATCGAGAGCTGGCTCGCCGCGCACCCCAGGAACGTGGCTGTCTTGCTCGCATGGTACGTTATTTTTTTATGAATTAAAGTCAAAAGACATTCAGGATGTTCAACATAAATGATATAGTATTAGCTAGCTTAGCTCATAGTATTTAAAAAAATCGTGCTGAGCATCGCGTACATACTTTACTTCATTTTATATTTAGGATTTTCATTAGTTTATTTAATTAGAATAATAATATATACACATTAGTTCGTGGCGGCAGAAAGAGGCTCTAGTGGTAGAATTCCTTTCTAAGCGTAAGCGATGACCACGCCTGGACTGCCCTGCCACCGGTCAAGAAACTGCAGAAATGCTTCTCGATAAACTTGGACTAACTAGTATATTGAGTCGATGTTCAGCCAAAGATTTTACAATGTAAAATATTCAATCTACCGATATTAAAGATGAAGCAATGAATCTGCTGAATAAACGATGAATTTATTAAGAATCAAATTTCGAAAACTCGTTCTATTATTAAATGAGTGTGTTCTTAAAATAAATTGTCTGTTGCATGGGAAATTGACTGTTCCTTTTAATGTTTGTCCTAAAGCAAAAGTTGTGTTGTATGACCGGTTCGGATGTGCTCAGTTTATCCCATAGGCAAGTGTGAAGAAATAACAATATTTGTGTTGGTAAACAGTTTACATTTTCCCACGGTAAGCACGGGGAGCATGGGCGGAATAACGGCGTCGCTTACGTCGCCCCAAGCAAACTGTTCACTGCTAACTTGACATGTATTTCACACACGTCATTGACAATATCTAACTTGTACATACATAAAGATTAATGATAGGATTGGGTTTTCTTCAAGTTGGTATCATTCCGTGAAGAACTACCCGCAAGACTGTTTGACTTTTTTAAATTCTATTAATTGGAAGTTATATATATATACATATGGCAGAATATAAAAAAGATTTTCTTGTTTTCAAGTTTGTCTATGATTCTTTTCTAAAAAATTCAATAGTCAGCCTCTATTTGCAACAGCAGAGTCCACCCTCTGCTGTTCCATGAATAAGTCGGTACGGCAATACCTCGTAAAATAAAAATACTCAATAATTTCATTCACACTTTAAAAGAGGTTGGCAACGCACCTACAATCCCTTTAATAGCAATTTGTGGAATGCAGGATCGTTAACCATCCACATCCGCGTTTGTCCACTTCTCTCTTAAATGTCTACTATAGATATAAGTCTTCGACTTTTCACTCTCTGTCATGGGAGGTAGACTTCTAAAGCAGTATTCTGAGGTGGAGATACTTTCCACTTACCAGTCAACCAGTAAAAGTTAGACTTGACGATTGCTATTTGTATTGGAACTCTTATTCGTTGGTTAGTTTATAAGTCTTAGATTCCTAACAGTCGTCTTAAGAATGGTAAATGTGATTATAGGTATATGACGTGATACTTCTGTTGTTGCAGGGGCAGTCGTGAGCGGCTGGGCGTGCTGGTGGCTGCGTACATGCACTACTCGGCGATCTGCGGCGCGCCCGAGCACGCGCTCGACCGATACGCAATGCGACGCTACCTCGACGACCGCGTGCCCGTTTTTCACCTGCCTTCTAATAAAAGGTTACTTATTACTATTGCACCATACAACAAAATTAGTAAACAAGTAAATTTACGAGTAAAAGCAAAAGTCGAACTCATGTCTACGGTAAAAATGAAATCTTACAGTCAGAGACGGATAAAACTCTGTTACATGATGCTGTCTCTTATTTCTGAAGAATCGTAAGTTATATTATGAACTACTGGCACTTTATTTTTTTCATATTTGTACCTGTTGTCGTTATGGAGTACTTATCTAGTTTTTGATTTTCATTAATCTACCGATATGCTTCTCTGATATATCTCTGAAACCAGAGAGGCTATGCCAACAAAATGAATTTGACACCAAATCATTTCAAACAAAATCGATTCATAAATGACTGCGTTATAAGTGCACAAACATTAAAAAATATACAGACGAAAGCTCTTTTTTTAAAGTTGGTTAAATAAAACTAACTGGTATACCTGATGTTGCCTTATCAAGATTTACTGTAATTGATTTTTAATTTCTTTATAAGTAGAAAACGACGTAAAAAAATATCAAATATAATAACCAATTAGAAATGGATCGCGGTTGAATGCTTCAGTCAGTGTTGAATATCCTCTTATATTGGTTATGTCGAACGAGTGTCTTTGTTCCAATAAGATTACAGCACATCCTAAAAAATGTACGTAGTTGTCGTAAAAGTGAAAATTTCTTACATAACTTCCCCGTTTTATAGCGGCATACACCTTTTATCACAAATCTTATGAATGGTCTCACTTGTGACAGACGGCGAATGTATCGCTATTCAATGCGTCCAGCTTAATAGTGAGTGTAATTATACATTTAATTGCAACCGACTGAATCGTGGTTCAGCCCTCTTGGGCGCCCTCGGATCGGAAACGCGTAACATAGTAACCGTCCAATCCGAGGTTACCTCCCACCGGGTGGACCGTTGTGTCGAGTTACTAGCGAAAGAGCTTCAAGCTAAGCGACCTAAGAGCTATGCCACCACTCAATTCGGTGAAGCAGCTCAGCTTTTCTGGCCTATCTGTGTAGTTCGTCAAAAAAAGTAATGAATGTAATAGCATACCCCGTGTATTTTGTGTTGATGGTTTGTTTTCTTTCTTATTTTCTACCATCTTGCTGGCTCGATTTCTGCAAAATAAAATACAGTTGAACCTGGATATGTCAGAGTTCACGATAGAGCTTCCTCTTTTTAGTTTCTAGAAGTTTCTCAGTAACCCGAGTTTCTTGCTTATAAAGAAACGGCCATTATCAGTCATCGAGGTTAAATAATTGACGCACTAGTAATCCGTGGATAAATATCTGTATGTATTTTATTGACATATATTATTACTATTTAATTTTATTATAAGTATATGTTTATTTAATAAAATCTCCGTTTACATTTTATTATTCCTCTCCATACAAAGGTAGGAAGACCTTTTATCGCTTTTAGCAATATGTCCGCCTATTGTTTGACGACTAAAAATTATATTTGTGTTTTTATAAATAAATAATTTTTCTCACAAAGAGGAAACGTACTAGACTAAACACACTAAAGGAAAATACTTTTCTATTTTCAAAGTTTTTCACTTTTACTTGAATTTTTCGACGAACACATAGCCCTGTACTTGGATCGTTTAAGCTTTACAGAATTTGAAAGTAAACGGGAACTCGTCGATAGAAACCGACTCAGGACTTCAAAACCAATATATTAGACTATTTGAAATGAAATACAGTTAAAATCGTTAACTATCTTACACAGATTAGGCAGATAAACTGACTTTGATTGTTTCAAGTTGAGAGGTACACACTACTATTAGTAACTCGAATCAAGGATCCCGGTGAGGGATAACCGCGGCTTGGGCGTTAACTTTTACGCGAAAGCATTCCGATCCGAGGACGCTCGAGAGGGACGAATGACGGCTTTTTTCATGGATAAACAGATTAATTAGTGATGTGTGGTTTTGATTTGTATGCAGGTATATAGATACGTTCGCGGGTCTGCTGGCGGGTCAGATCCGCGTCAACGCAGCCCCGCTGCAGCTCACCCATGTGAGTGTAGCCGGCTCCCTGGCCGCCGCTTCCTCGCCAACCATCGCTTTCCTCAAGATATACGAGAACTTCGTCTGCGTCTACACCTCTGGTGAGAATCATAAGCCGCTTAAAATATGGCTTTGAAAGAAAGATTAGATACGAATTTCTATTCAATCTATATGCACATTCTTAAGGGCTCTTTACACTACTCGAAGTATAAAAATCCTTATTAGATTAGTAATTGTAATCGTCTTGCGATTTGCGTTTTTGGTTTATTTCGTAGAAAAACACTTGCTAAAATGAGTCTAATAATAATATTAATACTTCTGTTAAGCAAGTATTTTATGTAAGCTCGGCGAAAAGTGGAAAGTGATTGCTATTGCTGTCTACCGAGATGGGATTCTGCTGAGCCAGGATCTCATCGTCTCTGGACAATTATAATTGTTAAAGTCTAATCACACTAAGGATTACCTTAAATCTAAGGTAGTGTAGTAAAATCAAGACATTAGCGTCATATTGCATAACTCTATTTGCAATACTCTTAGTATTGCAAATAGAACGAAAAATCTTCATACACGAGAATGCATCTATCAACTTTTGTCCACCATTTTGCACCGTCTTGTCTTTACTTATTTCTCCCGTACTGACTTCTGCTAGTCTAAGGATTATGAAGAACGCAACTTTGCTTCGTCTCGACTTAAGAGTATTCCTGCATCATCCGACACGGCGCAGGTCTATACATGGTGAACGGAGGCGGATGGACGGTGGGCGTAGGGCGGCTGTCGCTGCGCGGGGACGTACTGGTGCGAGCATACCGTCGCCCTGCACACTCCAATGTGGCGCAGCGCCATCTGGTGTTCGCGTGCCAGTTCCACACGTGCGCCGTCGCCGACCACACACTCTCCTTCACTAAGCAACAACTTGATCACGCTGCGCATGGTAACTCTATCTCCTCATTTCTGCTTAACAAATTTAATCTTATTTTATCAATGAATTAACGCACGTGCATGGAGTAGTCGCCATTATATATGTATCGTAATTTTTTTAAGTGCCTTTCGATTACTAGAGATTGGTTGTCTGTGCTGTGAATTACACAAGTCAGATTTCCATGTGATCTAAAACCGAAATAAACAAAAATTATCGTTCTGTCAAATTTTAACTTAAACTGTGACTTCATGAGGAGGTGGAAGAACAATACTTGATATAAAACTACTTGCCCGATTTTTGTCTATGGTAGTGTTCTAATAATAATCAATGACTGTGTCATTTTAATGTTTAATTTCCATTTCTTTCTCACCTAAGTAAAATGAACTTTCGATATCTTGAGGTCTTGCCGTGTGGCTACTTATATATCGTATTTATCCATTTGTTCCCAAGCAAATGTTAGATTCCGGCTATCCTCTTTAATTTCTATACTCTCTCTTCTTAACCCTTATCGTGGCAAGATTGTTTTTTGAAGAAAAAAAAATTATATTCAAAAAATAACAAAAAACAAATTAAACAATCGTGATATGAATATACGTATTTTGGAAAAACAAGATGTACACTATTCAGTGCTACACATACAGTGATTATCGCATTTTTAAGAATGTATATAATGAAGTCTATATAGTCATTCATGTATATGTATACATGAAATTAAAGACGTGCGTTTCT
The DNA here is from genome assembly GCA_029286785.1 of Meandrusa payeni. Lineage (NCBI taxonomy): Eukaryota > Metazoa > Arthropoda > Insecta > Lepidoptera > Papilionidae > Meandrusa > Meandrusa payeni. Next base: position 8,623,439 of record JAGSMX010000012.1, on the reverse strand, counting down.
GTAGAATATTTAGAGAAACAACATTTATATCCTTATTCCAACTCGTATCTCTTTTATATAAATGTCACGTCACTGACAATTGTGACATTAAACATTTCAATAATTATTATAAAATACAATTAAAGAATAAATTTAAGTAAACAGATTTTATATCTTTACATACATATTATGCTATACTTTGCTATGTTTAGAGTTAATAGAAAGCAAGGATTTTGTGGCTCTTTTAGCTTTATTTGAATGTGTAATGTTGGCTAAATTTAAGAAATCATTATGATTAAAGTAATAAAAATTAAGTGTAAATGGAATTGTATGATTCATATCTCTTTAATTGCGAGCTCTTTAATTGAATAAGAACACAATAATTACTGTAACTTCACATTAAACAGAAATGGTCTGATGCACACAATCCGGGTGTAATACTTAACCTTTTACCGTTACATACTTAAATATTGAACAAGAAATATATGTAAGTTTTGTAATTACAACTACTTGGTCTTATAATAATAAGTGTATATCATTTAACATTTTTTCATAAAGTTCTTCAACTGTTAATGACAAAACACGACATTGTTCTTGACATTTCAAAATCGAAATGGCAGATGTCCTTATAGGCATTCTAAAAATCATGCAATTGGAATCACATTAATGTCAACAGTGCGCTATCAGTGCAGTTTTACAAATCCATACGACTTAGGGATTTCCAGTGTGTATTCCTTTCTGATGGATCGGCGAAGCTCCTGCAACCCTTGCGTTGTTGTTCATGTGGGGCTGTGATTTCTTAGTTCAGCTGTTCTTATATCTTCATTAGCATTTTTCATTAAAAAGCTGGATGGTTTATCCAGTCGGACAAACATTTACAATTTTAGATTGTTAATGATGTGTTGTAGAGCCATCGTTCCCGAGCGATGGCGCTGTGGAGCTGGTGTTCGTGCGCGGTGACGGCGGCAGCGGTGGCGCAGCTCCCGCCCCCACACCTGCCGCTCCACTGCGCGCCGCACCCGATGCACTAGCGTGCGCAGACTCCCTCGAGCATCTACGCCCGCTGTCAACACTCACCGATGATGACCAAGGTTAGTACGACCCGCATCTCACCACTAATGCACCGTTCTTGAGGTTATGTCACTTATTACTTCCAATTGCAATAAATCTATTAGTACGGAGCCGTGGTAGCTTAATGTCCGGGCGGTCACCTCAATTGGCAAAGTACGCTACCAAGCCGAGTTCGATGCCCGGTGCCACCGATTAAATTATGTTTGTTGCAATTTTAAGTGCTGATTTAGCACGTCGTTGGAGTTCAAGGTAGACATCGTGAGGAAACCAGCATGTCTTAGAAAATGTGAAATCCGTGTAGCGTATCTGAGCTCATTAGTGAGACATGTATAGGCTGTAACTAAAGCAAACACTACCATCACCATTCTAATAAAACTATGATTTGATTGATCGGTATGCAAGATATTATTATTATATATACCGCAATAGTTCTTATGTAGGAGATTTTAGTAAATGAGACCGCCGTTGTTTTATATTTGTAAGTTTTGCGTTTGTATTGAAGTATGATAGACATATAGTATACGAGAACCAAAAGGATACATTGTTCACCTGAAGGTAAATGTCACACACCAGTCCACAGCCATTAACAAATTACCCCAATAAAATGAAGATACGTTCGAATACCAACTTATTTGTATCAATGAGTTTCCGGTTCCAGTATTCCGGTTAAGTATAGACCGCGACAATATAGAATGGGAAACGGAAACGTTAAATCTAAATATAAACAGCAATTAAACCATACAACATTGTTAATTTTGTATTTATTAAAAGTTAAAGTTAAAGTTACAGCCTTTATATATATAATATATATGTCCCACTGCTGGACACAGGCCTTCTCTGTAAAGAGAGTATAAGGGCATAGTCCACCACGCGGCCCTAGTGCGGATTGGTAGACTTCACATGCCTTAGAAAAATTTTCTAAGACATGTAGGTTTCCTCACGATGTTTTCCTTCACCGCCGAGCGCGTGGTTAATCAGCACATAAAATTGCAACAGCAAATTTATTGGTGCCGGCACCGGGAATCGAACTCGGGTTGCTAGCGTACTATGCAACAAGAGCCAACCGCCTGGACACTGAGCTACCACGGCTCGGACACTGAGCTACCACGGCTCAATTTACGGCTTGTATTTATTAATTAAATATAATTTCGTCTTTTTACTAAATCATTATGGAAAGAAAAAATATGCTTCTTTCCGAGCTTATTAGGTCCCAAATGTGACCGAGACTTGCTTAGCCGTGGTCAACTGTTGCAACAATGAGTTTCCGTCGTTAGGTTTCTTATGTGCAAAAAATTGCTCGCTATAATTAACACGCTATATACAATAAAAAAGCGTATAGGATAAATGTATTATTATGCAAAAAGAATTTAAATTAACGAAGAAAGTAAATTCTTCGTGTGATGTGAAGATATGATTCCACTTTCTATTGTTCAGGAACCACGATAAATTGAATATACAGAAATTGATTAAAGAATTCACTAGAACGGCTTACATAAATAGGGTAGATTGATAATTATTAACTTGTTGAGTCAGATATTATTAAAAGTAGATAAAATCTTTAAATGATTTCTGCACCCTGCACTTTGTAGATTCGAACACTATCCATGCGCCGTCAAAAATATTTAAATAATTTTTACTAATCACTTTTATATACTTTATCTGTAGAAACATATATTTTATTATATAGTATATATATAACGAACAAGTTAGGTACATGTATGTTTCTCAATTAAAAGTTCGTCCATTAATAGACGCGCACAATTTGTAAATATGGCGCCAGCGTCTAGGAAAATTTATGTCGGTGTGGTCGGTGACTTAATCGCGTAAATAAATATGATGTGTAAAATAGTCGTCGCACTATTTAACTAATACTTAATGAATCTATAAATAAACTTGTAACTTGTGGATGTTCATAGGCGACGGTGATCACTTATCACGACTGTGATTAGGTAAGCTGTAAGCTCGTTTGCCTCACTTTAATCACATTATCATGATCCTGCGCTTTCCGTATCCAGCCACTTCCCGCTATCCTTATAAGTTCGTCGTTCCAACTGGAGGAGCGATTAGGTATCCTGAATTTATGATTTAAGAAGGACAGATGGACGAAATTAAAAATGCAACAGCGGCACTGATGAGGAAGTATGAATATAGTAAATGTATTCTACCCCCCACTGGGGGGACCCTTGTCTCGAGTTACTAGCGATAGAGGTTCAGGCTAAGCAACCTAAGAGCTATGCCACCTCTCAATCCGGTGAAGCAGTCAAGGCCAGCTTCTCTGGCCAATCTGTGTAGTTCGTCAAGGTAATTGTATAAACATAATGATTGTGGAAGAACAACATGGATACGATAATCCGTCAGTAAATCAGCTTCCTTCATTGTGTAACGGGCGATAGTTCCTTTTATCTTTAATGTCACACAGTTTGAAATAAAATCACTACGTAGTTTAAATGAGCTAATATATATTGACATTGAAATAATAATACTTCTTTAAGCTATTCAAAACATAATGGCTCCAGAAACATGTATACAAGTATCGATCCTAATGCGCACTGCATGAATTGCAGCTAAGCGTAGTACGAAACTGCCACTTTATTACCCCAACATCCGTAATTTTCAGTCTATTTCCGTTAACAGCTAGACAGAATGTACTCCTTATGGTGGATTGCAAATGTGGTTGCCGGCTACTGGTATTATGATCAGGGTATCCGTACCTTATATTTTGCTACTTTGTCCGTATGCGTTGTGCTCACAAAACTGCGCAATTATTTGCACATGTGCAGACTTGCTTAGTGCTACTTTTGTATACAATTTGTGCGTCGTTGTTAAGTACAGTCGTGATCTATGCTATAAGTATTTATTCGTTTTTTAATGATGAACTACACAGATTGGCCAGAGAAGCTGGCCTTGACTGCTTCACCGGATTGAGAGGTGGCATAGCTCTTAGGTCGCTTAGCCTGAACCTCTATCGCTAGTAACTAGACACAAGGGTCCCATCGGCTTGGACGGTTACTATGTTACGCGTAAGCATTCCGATCCGAGGGCGCCCGAGAGGGCCGAACCACGTCTCGGTCGGTAGCTATTTCACGGATAATCTAAGGGACATTCGAAAGCTAAACTAACTTTAAGTGCCACTTCGGGAAGCGTTTGCGCTGGGAGAAGAAGTGGCCGAAGAAACTCCAGCAACGCTCCTAGCATCTAAGGGTGGGGCCTGCCCATAAAATAGCGGTAACGCGCAAGGATTATTCGCAACCTCCGACGGTCGCGAATGGACGCCATATCATGAAAAGCCAACATCACGCGGTGTTCCCAGGCGGTCACCCATCCAAGTACTGACCGCGTCCGACGTTGCTTAACTTCGGTGATCGAACGAGAACCGGTGTATTCAACGTGGTATGGACGTTGGCAATATTTATTCGTTCTTTTTTAAACGACTACGGCGATGAAAAAAATTAAAAAATTGCTCAATGACTATATCCGTCTGCATCGATTTACGTATAGGTATTTAAGTATCACTTAAAACAAAGATAGATGCGATACGATATGCAACGTGCATCCAAAGTCTTAGGATGTTTATTATATTGTTGATAACTCATTTAGAAGTTATATTTTTTTGGTTTAAAAAATAATAATATTGCTGTATTACTAATTGTATGTTATTAATAATTGTATTACAAATATATTCGGTTGACACATAATTAATTCTATTATTATTTATCTAATTTGACTGCTTATAATAATCCGAAGTGAAACTAGGGTTTTCTAATAGTGACAGAACATTGTAATAATTGCTTTTATTATTAATATTATGGACTAAAACTTGTCTCCAACCAAAAACTCTATGAATTTAATTCTCACTGTTGGCCGAGGCAAGAGCATGAATCATATTTGCGGCGATAATGTGGTGTAATTCTAGTATTGTTGTAATATGCGTTAGTGTCATAACATCGTGTGGGATAAGGAATTGTGTCATTCGAGCAGTTGAAAGAGCAGTAGTCGCCGGCAGGTCGCGGGTCGCCGCGGCCCTGCAGGTGCTGGGTTATTTTAGTCAGAGGATAGACGTCCGGCCGCCGCCCGCCCGCCCAGTCGAGCGCGGTCGCTCAAACGCTATCACGGATTTGTTCACATGTTGAACGTAATCGGAAAAAGTTTTTCCGTGCTACCCCGATAAGTGTGTGATAAGATTATGTGATGTGTCAGTATTTCAGTCATCATACAATAATCGCGTGAAGTTATAAGTTTAACCTCCAATCGTTTCGTAAATATAAATGGAGATTTAGTTTCGGTGAGTCGCACGCGTTTCTTATTATCCAATTTCAACAATAAATATAGAAAAAAAATACGCTATTGATATGTAATACGAAACCAGTTAATCGAATTCTGAAGTTAATAAATAAACTCGGTCTCGATGGTCCAATTCTTTCAAGAGTTATCGTGACACAAAATCTGCCTACGGACTTCCGGACATCAGAAGGAGATAAATGTTTTTTCAAACGCTTTATAATTATCAAAATACAATATTTAAACAATCAGCAACAGCTTATCATCTGATCGGTACCACAAACTGGCATGACCTTGACGTATTGAGAGTAAAACACTACCTTAATCGCTGTTATTGTGTCGAGTATATACCTGTAGTTTTATTATATATACATACATTTACTATATACCGTTATTTTACAAATAATCAGCTGTTATCTGAAGTTTAATTATGTGTTATATGTATTCTTTATTCTCCGGTGGGTTTATCGGCACACAGGGATGGGTCTGATTGACCGGCGTAGAGAATTTCTGACGAATGTCCCCAGCGCCGGCCACGACGGCTGTGTCATCATCGCCGCTCATTTCCCCATTGGACACGCTCTGCCTGTGAATGAACCGAGACCATCGGCGCCTCTAATCTCAATTTCATTTGACCTAATCCGTTACGGTCATGTTTTTGACTAATTTACTTCATGCTTTCTGTTGTTAATTGTTCTAGATATATTTATATAAATATTGTGGTGACAGATCTATATTTCTATCTAAAACAAATGGGGGCTTAAATGCTTTTTTGGCCGCTTTAACCTTAAAAACTAGAAAACGGATAACATGTGTCATAACTTCTAGGGTTTAGGTGGAATGAAATAGTCCAATAACTATTACACTTGCTTTATTGAGATAGCGTAAAGTTATACACGGAATTATTTTAACGAATGCTGTGACAACTGCGCGTCCTCGCCATCTACTTTTTTTTACAAAAAATAATTAGAAGTCATATTGCAAACTAAGTTACGTTATTAAACAATGCCAAGTTAATGTGATGAACAACTAAATGATTAATTATGAATTAAAGATACTATAAGGTTTAGGTAAGTCACTAAGATATCATTGGAAGTAGTTGTTATGCATAACAATCGCTGGGTGCCATGTGTCGGCGATCATACGATAACATGCAGCGTCTTTCGGTTTTGGTATATATTTATGACAATGTGAGAGAAGAAAGAGAATGCAATTGCCAGAACTTCCTAATATAATTATGATACTTCGGAAATAAAAGATGTCCGCGCGCAAAAGCTTAATTTGACGTTAAATTTTATGCGACCTCCGTTCGTTTTACTCGTAAATATACTACTTAGTCTTAAATATAGTCTTAGCATTAGCAAAGCATTCGGAAGCTGCGCTTAGTTGGTTTATTGGCATGCTCTTACCACGTGTCTGGTTGGAAATAATTAAATATAGTCTACTTTACATAAATTATCAATAGATAAAAAGTAAATTTCCCATTATAAGGTAAATTAAGCCGAAGTGAAGCCAGGGTGCATCAGTAGTATTTTTATAAATAGTTTTGTAATTTGCAATCTATTGTAAATTTAAACAATTGCGCCTATTGTCTATAAAAATCTCTATTCAATAAAATTATCTCCACACTGCGATTTCGTTTTTATTTGTTTTGATGTCTAGGTCTTTTGTAATTGTATAAAAACATGCTATGGCATTTGTATTAATACAAATATAAATGACATACGAGGCTATTAATAATACTAAAGGTGAAAACATTGTGGAGCTCATTTTGTTTGAGGTTATTTTTAATAATTGTTAGTGGAGCTGAATTGTATTGTCTCGAGTGTGGTATGTCATTGTTGTGTATATCATTGCAGTTATTAAATAATTTTAGCGTCAAAAGCTTATGGTTTAGGTTACGGTCTGCGAGTCGTAAGGTCGTGGGTTCGACTATTGATTAAACCATCTCCTAACACAAGCCTAAGCTTATTTGAAAGAAAGAAAACATTTATTTAGTACAAATAAAAGTAAACAACAGTAAATAGAACATACATTTTAAAATTACGGTACCAAAATGGCGTTCACTCAGCTTTCAATCACGAAATTCAGAATTTCATGAATACTGATTTTCAGTGGAACCATGAGTTAGATGACGATACATAAAATTAATAAAACAGCTCAAGAACTCCTTCAGAAATAAAAACTATTTAAAATATGCTCGACTAAAAATAAAAATCTTCATTGTTAATATTAGTTAATAAAAAATGGTTTTTAAAATAGATTTTTTTAAATATTGAATAATCATATCGATATAAAAATCTTACTTTTACAATTTTAAAATAGATATTTTGACGTTTGCGTTTCATTTCATTCCATAGTTTTTTTCCGAGCACGAAAACGGTAAAATACTCTTTGCTAAATGTTCATCAATTTCAAAATTTTGTGCGGGAAATTTTCGTAACAAGTAATTTCTGTAACTTTTCTTATCTATGGGCACAAGTCAATGATATAGACGAGTTTAGCCACTGGTGTGAAGGATCCCCCACTCAATGATGCCAATAAGCTCCTGTAAATACACACATAATAATATCTCACACTGTATGCAATACAATATTGTACAAAGCTCGTCACACTGTAATTCATTTCTCACGCAAGCCAGAGTATATAATGAAGTCACGCATGACTGCACAAAATAAATAAACAGGTCTGCGCCGAGGCGTACCGTCTTAAATTATTATCTGCGAAATGTGAAACGCACGTCTCTGGCCTACAATTTAAATATCAACATTTCGATGCACGACAAAGTTCCAATATAGTGATTTATAATGTAATGAAGGTTCCATTCTTTCGTTTAACGGCGAGATGAAGCGTGACTTTGTTTATCGATAATAACAGGGACGGTTGCACGACAGTCAACAACTTACGTGCCCTTGCGGTACACGTGTGGTTATGTGACGCCCTGTGCCATACAGATGTTCTTTTAAGTTCAAGTTACCTTTACAAACAGTGCCGCCGGATAACGGAAATATTATTCGCTGGATATATATCACGATGAATAGGTAAATGTTAATAATTGTTACTGACTGTTATCGTAAATTACTACAACTACTATTAATGCAGCAGTTTTTTATTCTGTTTCATGACTAAGAGTTCGGCTTACGTTCTGATAGTTCGAATCCGAGCCAATGAGAATTCCCTATATTTTTTAAGTACAAAAGAGATTTCAATTTCTGTCTACCCTTACTTTACTTTCTTCGGTGCTACAATTATTTACAGGTCTTACCTACTTCAACAATGATTAAAAACTTTTGTTAAAATTTTCGTAACCGAGGTTTTTTTTACCACACTCTTTTATCCGGGCTTGCAGTGAAATGAGTGGGGAACTACTCCTCTAACAGTTCTGTCTACCCCACCTAGGGTTAATTGCGTGAGAGCTTATTCCTGTTGCCTTTCACATTGATACAAGCGGATACAATATCAATTTGCTTATAAACATCACCTTTCTAAATTCCTTACGCGTTGCGAACAATTTACCTCCTGATTTAGTTCACAACATTTTTAAGCTTTCTTAGAAAACTGTAAACTTGTCAAAAGTTGTTTTTCAAGTCATTTTGCATTCGAAACAGGCACACGTAGGTATAATAAAATATGTTAACTGTGTTGCCAACTTGTAATTTTAATTTGGACAAAAATGTAAAAGACTAAAACAGGTTGCGATCTAAAGCTAACATCGGCTAACGAGCGAGGATAGCGTACCGGGTAACGTGGTATAATAATAATATTCAAAGGTCCGTAGAAACACGAGGTGGTGCGGCTTGATGACATCATGGTCGCGAACACGCGCTCACCTTCAAACCTTATGTCTGCTCGCGATTGTATCAAAGCTGTTTCCTTTCCAACTCTTATAACGTTTCAACAAAGTGGAAGAGAACTTTGCTTTTTGCTACTCGCGCATCTCTGTGAAAATTACGCTCATTGAATAAATGATAAAATACGCATATCCGCAATGTCCGTATATCTTGTTACCTTACATCTCGATAGCGTGACTTGCATTTCAAGTCGTTCCTACAAAACGTAGTTACGTTAAGTTAACGAATTGACTACTTTCAGAATTGCTACTTCATATTAATATAATATCACATACCTAGTGTTCATTTTAAGTCGCTATAAACTATCAGTAATCTATTTTTTTTAATAGTAAACTCTCACAATAATTTAATCATATTATGACCTTTGAATACTGACAGCAAACGCTGTCCGCTTTTCAACCGACTTTAAAAAAGGAGGGTCTTAAATGGTCTATTTGTATATTTACCTCATATCTTTCGACTGGGTCAACCATTTTTGATGATTATACTTTTATTCGAAAGCTGATGCTTCCCATGCGGTCCCATTTTAAGTGTGGTCCAGTCCTCAGGCATGCAAACAATGGCATCCATGAGAAAATCATTCAAGTCCCAAAATTGCATTAAGTATCGTTTTAGATTATTCATTTTTGATCGGAAAGGTGTTAAAGGTTTGTATTTCAATGGTAGTTTGAAGAGAGTTTGGTTAGGTTCTGATTAATTCTATTTCGTAATATTCCTATTCGATTTAAATTCGGATTTTACTCGTAAATATACTCGTCACCAAACTCGTTAGACCCATAAGTAATAGATAGTGAGCACATTTCGCGTTCACACCGAGCACAAATTCTACCAAGTGATTTTTATGTACATAAATAATCTAAAAACGGAATTAAAACTATAGCGAGGTCAAGATCAATGGCAGACACAATCCACATTTCACTATTTTTATTATTATTTAGTCTATCTATGGGTTTTGTAGAGACAAAATAATAAATGCAAACTTGTATGTAGTAAATAGATACATATATAACTACATAGATCTAAATATAGGTACATAGATAGATTGCAGAGTAAGCGTTTGAATATACCCTTAGTTCCAACTGTACGTACATCTGGTGGCAGCGCATTTCCGTGGGGTGGAGGCCTGGTGATCGATCTCACTAGTTTGTTCCTAGTTTGGTCACCAGCCTAGTACCAAAGAATTTTTTTTTTTTTACTTAAGAAACCGAAAGTCTGAACTCATTGACGCAAACCAGTTGTTTAACCTAATAAGCTAGCGTTACCCTTTGAAGGTTAAAAAGACGTAAAAACTTATTTAGTTATACGTAATCAATAATTAAATGCGTTATATAGTTTTATAGCTTTTTGTATTCCGGTTGCCGTAACTATATTTAAAGATGAACGTACCAACTAATTGGAATTGTTCATTTGATGTCTCGAAAACTATTTCTCACCAATTAGTAGCAGATGGCGCGTAGGATTGGACAGAAGGTAGGGCTGTCGCGGCGCACATCCTCTTTCTCTGGCTGGTAGGGGCGTTTCGTAATAGCGTCCCGTGCTATCGGAGCCACGTTATTTCGGTTGACATCACAGAAATAAACCGTACCATCTTAACACCGGCCACACATCACACGCCGACGTCGATACCTTCACGCTAATTGCGTTATTGACAACATCAGGCCCAGTTAAGATTGGAAATCGGCCACTGCGACACGCTGCTCGCTTTTAAATATTCACCAGTTACACCTATTTATAAACCATTCAATGGCTAAACGTTTCACAGATAACAAATATATTTACACACACATTTATATATATATATAGATTTTTTTGATAGTCTCTTTATGTGTGCGTCTCAGTGCCTACAGTTGTGCGATCATCGTAAATTCATTTTGTGCACTATTTCTTTAATAAAAAGGACGATATCTGACATTCCGCCAAACAACGGTGTGGACCGGGACACGGGTAACGGGAAGCGAACTTAGCCCTTTTACGGAAGCGGTCGGGCCACAGCTGATGGTCCACATGTAACTGCGCAAGATACGGCCAGTAAACAGTTAGTGAATAGTCCATTTCCGAAGCCGGTCTTTCTATTACGTACAAATATAATCATTTACAAATCAATTAATACCTACATATGTTTTCTTAAACTTTTCCTAACATTATTAATATTCTTAAGCTGGTGTTAGAAGATGGTTTACTTCGATAATCAAATGGATGGTTAGTGATTTGCCCCACAAAGTTTAGTTAAATTTAAAATATCTTTGCACATCACCGAACTGTGAGATTTGACAAGTGGTGGACGACGTTCACCACATATTGAGGGAATGTGCTAAACATGAAGCGGAAAGAAAGTCATTAATAGATAGCCTTAAACTGAGGGAGCAACATGTGGGTACCTTTTTAATGTTGCTGTCTGACCCGACCTCAGAGAGGGCGAGGAAGCTGGTGGCTGTGGCCATGCATCATTGATGACTTTATTTCTCGCTTCAGGCAGGGTATAATGGGGCTAACATGCCCAAAAGACAAGGGCAAAAGTCTCCAAAAAAATAAAGAAAGAATATATCTTTATTTCTCTAAGAATTGACATTCACTTACAAGAAATACAAATTTACATTAGTCCGTGAGAGCACTGTTTATACGTTGTTATTGCAATTGTAAGAGCAATAAAAAAGTAAACGAAACGAAAAAAAACAACAATGCACCCGACCAATGTTGTTACGACATGACTTTTTAGAACGTTTGAACGAGTTATTAGAAACTTATTATAGATTTGTGGTACACCTTCATAAACGATGGACCTAGCTCCATAATTATTTCTCGGTAAATTATATGCATCATTAATTTACCACGCGCTTGGCGAAGGAAAACACCGTGAGGAAACCTACATGTCCTAGAAAAAATATTCTAAGACATGTGAAGTCTGCCAATCCGCACTAGGGCCACATGACGGACTACACCCTTGTTTTCTCTTCATAGAGAAGGCCTGTTGCCCAGCAGTGGGACATATATAAAGGCTGTAACTATTTGCACCGAGAAATATTTATAAGGCGAGGTAATAATGTATATTAATAGATAGCCTTAAACTGAGGGAGCAACATGTGGGTACCTTTTAATGTTGCTGTCTGACCCGACCTCAGAGAGGGTGAGGAAGCTGGTGGCTGTGGCCATGCATCATTGATGACTTTCTTTCTCGCTTCATGCGACCTATGTATGTGTACTTAGGTGAGGGTATGATGGGGCTGATATGCCCAAAAGGCAAGGGCAAAGTCTCCAAAAATAAAGAAAGAATATATCTTTATTTATCTAAGAATTGACATTCACTTACGAGTACAAGAAATACAAATTTACATTAGTCCGTGAGAGCACTGTTTATACGTTGTTATTGCAATTGTAAGAGCAATAAAAAAGTAAACGAAACGAAAAAAAACAACAATGCACCCGACCAATGTTGTTACGACATGACTTTTTAGAACGTTTGAACGAGTTATTAGAAACTTATTATAGATTTGTGGTACACCTTCATAAACGATGGACCTAGCTCCATAGTTATTTCTCGGTAAATTATATGCATCATTAATCTAGGAATTAATTTACCACGGGCTTGGCGGAGAAGGAAAACACCGTGAGGAAACCTACATGTCCTAGTTTCTAAGACATGTGAAGTCTGCCGATGCGCACTAGGGCCACATGACGGACTATACCCTTGTCTTCTCTTTATAGAGAAGGCCTGTTGCCCAGCAGTGGGACATAGATAAAGGCTGTAACTATATGCACCGAGAAATATTTATAAGGCGAGGTAATAATGTATATTAATAGATATTATTACCTCGCCTTGATTGACGTTACATCTGTTAATAAAATTGATACGCGTATTTATATGTTGATTTAGTGTTCCTGACAAGTACACATCATATTAGTTTATTTACCAATAAAATATATCAAAAGTAAAAAGTAAATATATATCAAAATCAGTAAAAAACAATAATCTTACCGTCATTAAAATATTAAGCGCAGACACTCTCCTTTATTTCCGTAGTAATATAGTTATTTTACAAAGTTCTGGCATTTTCATTATCTGTCGTCTTTATCTCGTTATCGCTGTCGTTAAAAGTACGGTAAGAACTACGTACCTAGTCTTGGCCTGTCATAAACCTATCAACATCTTTTTTTTTTGTTGACGGGGAGAAAATCTTCAGAAAGATACCCCGCCTCCTGGGGGGAAGGCGGCGGTTATGTGGGGTTCTTACCCACTAAAATCTTCCCGGTGGCCCTTTCCTCGGTGCATGACGAGGGGCTTCGGGATCTAAACGTGGAACGCACCGGAGCCCCTCTGCACTGAGCACGTCCCGGGGGGGGAAGTTACTAATGTACATATTTTAGTTTGTGCAAAAAAGATAAATTGAATTTGATATTTTATAATTATAAGAATATTATAAAATTACATTAAACATTTTTATTATAAACGTAATATGTTATTCATTATTTCTGTCAAAGTTAATATCACAAATAAAATGTTTCTTTCTTTCATATTTAAATTTTTGTTTTCTATTTCATTTAAAACCAACTAGTATTAAAAACGTGTACGCGTACAATAGATGTTTTAAAATGTCCAAATAAGATTCGGATTCGGCCGCAACATATCGAGGCCGAAGTTTCGGCCATAAATTGTGTTTTGGTCGGTTATAACTTATAACTAAATACATATTATCTATGGCAAATAAATATTGCGTTTTTGAAGCGCATCAATGTAGCAAGCGTACAGCAAGGCGGTGTAATAATACAGATGGGGTCCAATTTAAAAGCTATTCTTAATTAAACTGTTTCCTAAGACGTTATATCCAAGCGAGACATCATCTAAAAGCGAAACTGGGACAAACTAGTTGTCTGCGCATCTATTGATATGTTGAAAGTAACGCTTAATGATGTCGACTGGCCGGTTCTCTAGTGATGACGTAGTGCCATTTTGGTGCAGGTGATAACAACGGTAGCGCCGAGGGTTCTGGTTCCGGCGGTGAGGCGGGTGAGGGGGCGGAAGCTGTCCACACGTTCGGTCCGCTGGACGGCTCCATCTACGCGACGGTAGTGCGCGCGGGCGGCGGGCAGTCCTCGCCGCTCAGCGCCTCCATGGACTCGGGAATCTCGTCGGCGGGGCGACGCGCCGCGCCCAGCCCTCCCGACGAGCTGGACGCGCTGTTGGGCGACATGCTGCGCACGGTGAGCGCGCTGCCCGACCCGCCGCCCGCCGCGCACTCGCTCGCCGAACGCCCGCAAGACATACCGTATCACGCGCGCGCCGACTCCGCGCCATTCACGTACGGCGCGCCTGGTCTGCGCCCCGGCATGTTGCGCGCAACCAACAGGCTGGCCAGCCCCGAGCTGGTGCGTCGCGCCTATCGGCCGGCACAGGACGACGAGCGCACTGTCACCCCCGACCCGCCCTCGCCGGTAACCCTTCGCAAGCTAACCCAAGAACATCACATCACCACCTCGACCACGCCGCGACAAAGTTCACCGCAACAAAATGGACGGTTAGTAATACCCTTATTTATATTTGGTTTTTTTTTGTTATTCGTAGAATCGTAATTTAAAATTGTGTTAAATATTGTAGATTCTAACTTGTGCAGTGATAACTTTGTGGCTCTGGCTTTGTAATCAATTTGAGATCTAAACGGTCGGGGTTCGAATACCAGCCAACTTTTAATAAGAGTTCTATAACAGCTTTGAGTTTACAGTCGGTTTTTAAATCCAAAAAATTACTTGTTTTAATACTTACCCGATTTACGGCGAGAGAATCGGTTTTCTTTTTTTGATATTGACACTTTTATTGTCTTATATCATTATATGGTATGATATAAACACTTCGAAAAGCGGATTGCCAAAAATGCCTCGATTAAATAAAAAAAAAGGGCGTGACAATTTATTTTATTTTGTAACTAAATATATTCATTAAAGATTTTACAATAAAATATTAATTCGACAGATTCACTAAATTCCTTTTTAAGCACTTTTATCAGCTGTCAGCATTTGAAACTTAATTTTATATTTTTATCAAATTTCTAACTGCTTGGGAAACTCATCTGATAGATAGATCTTTTGATCTGTGTCCGACTTTAGTATTTAGATTCATATTTACGACCGCCCACATCTGTTCTACACATAACACTGTGAAACCAAGTACATAGTCAAAATATAAACAAAATTAGACATAGGTTTTTTATACTAAATTGTTAGGGTTGTGTCAAAGAATGGTCCTGTGTGTATTTGATTGTAATAAATGTGTTTAATTAAAAGAGCGTGAAACGAACGGCGGATGCAAGGCGCCTACGCCTTCGCCTTGCCGTTTGTTTACATTCGATAAATGTTTACAGCACACACATATCGCGTTTTTCTCAAATAAAATATCATCTTTATTTTTAGTATCTATATTCACATATTACAAGTATAATCGAAACACTACTTCAATCAGATCTACGTTAAAAATTGAAAAAAGTCTATTGTATAAGCCAGCAAACACAGCTATACACACAGCTATAGACATTGATGGTCGTTCGGTTAATTTATTTAGACGCGTTCCGCGTGACCCACTTCACTGTCAATGAAGAAGGGCAATAAATATACCATAACCAATCTGGTCATTAAACTACGACTCCCTTTTATGGCTCCGTAATTGTGATCCGACATACTGCGTTCTATTTGTCTATGTGCATTTAAGTGCCCTAGGTATATGTCAAGTGACATAGTTATTTACGGGTAAAAAAACGACTTCAAATCGAATCAAACTTACGCTACAGCTCGCGTAAGCTTTTATTTCCAAAGTATCATAGTTATATTACGAAGTTCTGACGAATTGATATTCTCTTTCTTCCTCTAAATACTTCTACATGCTAATTATCGTTATGGAATATTTACCCTTTTTTCGATTATCATAAACATACCAATATGAAATCAACGAGCTTTCTTCCAATTCAATAGCAAATTTTTTCCAACAAAAAATTTCGAAAGCGATTCCTAAATAATAAATTGAGAGCTTCCTCCTTTTGCAGTCGGTTAAAAAAAAATTGACGCTTAATTACTCAATGACGTCACGTCAGTTTCATTCCCATGGCTTACGCTAAATTACTCATAATATTATAGGCTAATTGAAGAAATTGTATTCTAAAGTACACTGCCTTTCAGCTTGGTGCAGGTAATGTTCTGCGTCTTTAATATCGTCGTCTCACTCTTATGTATAACACTAAGCTATCTGCTGGCCAGTATCCTTTATGGAATCATTCGCGAAATCAACTAGGATTAACAGCAAACACTAATACCTAAAAAAACTGCTACGGTTTCTTGGTCCGAAGGTCCCGTAAGTCGAGTAACTTATGTACAGGTAAACATTTAATTTATTTACCTGTACATAAGTTACTCGTATATACAATGAAGTCTCAGTAAGACCGCGTAAGGCTTTTCAGGAGACATTAAGTTGTACTAATTACAGGTAAGTGTGGATTCAAATGGCCTAATTAGTCTTCTATCTTTGAACACTCCATAAGGACAATACGTGTTTCTTTGTTATCGTTAAATCGTTTGCTTCCTACCGCATTGTTCATTGATTTAGTGCCTGATTGGTACGTGGGATGATACGTGGGCGGCAATTGAATAATCACACAAACAACACAGAGAAGAACAATGTAGTAATGATTGATATGTTTTATAACATAAAAAAATAATATAGTGTCACGTACACGGTAATGACACAATTCGAGGGCGGTTGTTCCTCGATAAATATTAACAAACCAATCCATTTTAGGTATTTTTGTTTTTTGCCGGCTTTTATCTCGTTGTCGTTCAGGATGTTATTTAAATTCTATATAGTATGGTAAGTATATGTGTGATCATAACAACAGCATCGGACTACCTAGGAATCTTTAGTCACATAAGTGAATTTAGTAGTGTTAAATCTAATTTTAGCTTACATTTGAAGTTGTTTTGTTTTACGTAAATAACTCGTAATTAATTTGTCACATAGGCTGATGACTTAGTTCTTTTTGCAACTTTGCACCTGCAACTTTTCTGGAGTCATGTCAACAGTTTCCCCGATTCTTCTAAGCCAATTGTATATAAAATTAACGTTCATTGGTATCATAGTGGTGGATATTTGCTAGTTTTAGTAGTTTTACAGTTCGTTAATGCTACTATAGCTTCCCGTTGGCATACCACTGGCACGCCGATCGTGTGGGTGTTATGACTACGATACATCGGTTCATAATAAAACTTCATTGGCAAATAGCTGGGCTGCAGTTCAGCCGCATGCTCGTTGGCTTTCTTGTAGTGTAATAAAAAAGGTAAGGCACAAATGTATTTATTCAAAGTCCTTTTGCCATAGTAAATCGTGCGGTAAATATTTAAGAGTGGACAATATATTAAGTAAATCGTAGAGATGTGTTCTGCGGTTAAAAGGTATCGATAACTTTATGTAAACGGAAGTATAGGTAATGTAGACAAGCGGGGGCATATGCGCGGGAGGAGTGGCGGCCAGTCGCGCCACGATATAAACCATACACCGCACTTGTAAACTGTTGCGGATTATTTACGCAGCGTCTGCTGAAGGACAGCTCGCATAGCTTCTAGCGGCGTTAATTAGGATATTTTTTTTTGACGAACTATCACAGTTGGCACAGAGAAGCTGGCCTTTACTGCGGATGCTATCGTTTAAATTTGACTATCGTTCTTTTAACTTAGCATGGGTATAGTCTAGTGAGAGTAGTCTGGACAGATATAATTATTACTAATCATAAAGCCATGTACCGAGCAAAAATTTACCCGGTTTTTTGTATTAACTGTCTAAACCATAAAATCTCATGAATTCAATCAATCAATTCGTATCTCTCCACTGCTGGGTATAAGCCTCCCTTTTTTCACGCCATCACTTCGGTCCAGTACTGGCCAAAACCATTGCGGCACCGCTGCCCTGACGATATCATCCGACTAGCGGGCTGGTGGTCTGCCCACTGATTAACGTCCCTGTCTTGGCCACCACTCGGTTACTACCCTGGTCCACCGACCGTCTTGTCTCCTAGCCGGATCCATTAATTACGGTTACGTTTTTATTTTATTGATAAGTACATGCATATGCCATTAACCACGCGCTCGGCGGTGAAGGAAAACATCGTGAGGAAACCTACATGTCTTAGAAAATTTTTCTAAGGCATGTGAAGTCTACCAATCCGCACTAGGGCCGCGTGGTGGACTATGCCCTTATACTCTCTTTACAGATAAGGCCTGTGCCCAGCAGTGGGACATATATATTAAATATATAAAGGCTGTAACTTTAACTTTAACATGCATATGTATTGTTTATTAATTATTTATTTTCACTAAACTTGCATCTGTTACTTGATCTCCACATAAACTTTTATTTTGTGCAAATAAAGTTACACAAACTTTATAGTAAAGCGTAATAGAAGTGAGCTTGAAGCGCAATTTTGATTTGGCGCGATGGCGTGTGATTGCGTCCACCGCGAACCGAACGAGTTGCTATTTTGAGATAAACGTCGCCATAAACGGTCGAGTGTCGCCGTGGCGCCGACGGGCCGCACCGACCATCCACTCGAGTACTTTCTAATAAATACGACGAAAATACGTCTCGCATTGGAATTAAGTAATCACCCAGGCCAAAGTACTATCGGCTCCTCTTGCGCAGAGATACTCCTAGAGGTTCAGACTGACCGATCTAAAAGATCTGCCACCTCCCAAGCTCCGGTGAAATACCGCAATAGCGGTCAGCTTTTGTTGCCAATTAGCATAGGTTCGTCACATAAAAATTCAGGTATTGCATTCCGTTTTGGACTCTGTTTTAAAATAAATTCGACCATTTAGTCCTTACTCCGTGATTTCTTATATTATTATGTATGTAACATATATTTATTTTGAAAGATTTCATTTATCTAGTATCTTTAAAACATTTCTTATTACAAAGCAACACTAATGGTTTCGGGTGCGGTCTGCAAAACGTGAGGTTGTAAATTCAAATGCACTATTCGGCTATTGACGTAAACTATCTCCTAGCACAAGCTAGAGCTTAGTCGAATTTTTTCGTTCGTTCCAAAACAAAACTCTTAGTTGTAATCGTAAAGGTCGGTTTCATAGTGAAATCCATTGGTAAATAGCAGACTCGGCGCCCGTCAAATTCATAAACACGTATTAATCGTCAAATGTAAAATCGACACATGACAAAGACTTCTCGGAGTGGGAGAATTTCTTATTTTAATTTACTGCACACAGGTCAGTTTATCTCCATTCTTATCAGTGACGAGTTATTAATGACGCTTGTTCGAGCTTTCTTTTTTATTTTCGTCTTTGTCTAGTGATTTTATTTGCTGTATATTATTTACCTATTTAATATCCCAAAGAAACAAAATAAACAAGTAATCCAAATGAAAAACTGATCTAACTGTGCCTACTACTGTCATAGAAATGGCACAGGCCGAGGTTCCCTTTCGGAGATCCTTAGACTGCTTTACTCAAAAAGAGGTTCAGACAGTTCAATTTAGCGCAGTTTCCAGGTGGTCGCCTCGAGTTGCATAGTACGCTAGCTACCCGAGTTCCAGCACCAATTAATATGTTTGTTTCGTTTTGAGTCGTACTTTACCAACCCACGAGCACTTCAAATTTCAAGTTTTCAATTTTTAGACATTTTTCTGAGACCACCAATTAGCACTAGGGCCACGGCGTTCAACCCTGTAGTTCTGGGCTCTCAAGAATAAGACTACGGTATCCCCTGCCTGTCGTAGAAGGCGACTAAAAGGGGCCTCGGGTTCATTGGGCGACAAGGGTGGGGGCCTTTGTCGTCCGCCAAGGTGGACCCGGGAAGAAGGCGACATCGCCTGGCCCGTGCCCGCCTTGCACTGCGAGGACACAGGGGGAGAGGAGTAACCTCCCGGGACGTGCTCTCTATGAGCACAGTGCAGAGGGGCTCCGGTGCGTTCCACTGGAGATCCCGGAGCCCCTCACCATGCACCGAGGAAGGGCCACCGGGGAGGTTTTAGTGGGTAAAAACCCCACATAACCGTCGCCTTCCCCCTAGAAGGCGGGGTATCTTTCTGAAGATTTCCTCCTCATTAACAAAAAAAACAATGTGGCGGACTTTGCCCTAATACTTAGAAACTGGCTTCTTCTGTAAGTTTTAGTGTAGTTCATCCAAGTGGGACATATATGCTTGTTACTTTTGTTACAAACGAAACTATGGCCTAAGTTTATTGGCTGTAACTGTCAGAGACCGGTAATTAAACCTTTTTCTCGGTCGGTAAAACTTTTGTATGATTGTGTATTTCATTTACATAATGTTCAACATAGCTTAACATAGTAAAAGCACAAGATTTTAGACTGCCAGTCTCACGGTTACGTCAAGTACCGACCCTGAAATTATACGTACACCACATTCCCGTTTAGGTGGCGATCTAGAAACTTTACCTCAGCACCGTATGGTGGTTATGCTTTAATTTGAGTCTTATTCGCGTGATAACAACTATCGTTTATTATTTACTGAATAAGGTATCTTACTGAATCATAATAAATAAATCATTTATTCCTCACCATAATCCACAGTAGTAACTTAAGATAATTATATAATTAAAAACATATACACATTTGGAACAAGAGACACAATAACAGAAAGATTATGGTGGATTGACACTTGAACTAGGACGGATCCTGTGTCTCAAGTAATCAACTCTCCACCCCATTACACTATCAAAAGTAGTGTACACAGCTAATTAAAACACAATTTTAAGCTAATTCGTTTTGGTGAAAAATTAGTTTAGATATGCATATACACATGTGTAGGAATATATGATGGTTTTGTAGTGTGCGTATGTGACGTGCGTGCGCGTATGGGTACTAATTATATTTCATACTTATTATTACATATATTATATTCATATTCAATACCTTTTATTTTTAAGTCGATAAAAATGTTATAATTCGTATATTCGTAACAGCTTTGAAAATATATTTAAATAGGTTATCGTGATTGTTCTGAATACGCTAGCTCTTTCGTCCTTTAACCCTAGTGGTGTAGACAGTCACAGAAAAGCAGTTTTAGCCTACTACTTTTTATCGCAACTTTGAATCCCAGTCGGCTTGTATCAATGAATTGCCGTTTATTAATCGTTTGCCAAGATTATGCTCCATGGCCTCAGCACCTGACTTAATAATCTTGTTGTTGGGATGAATATATATCAATTATATTCTTCGACGTTATTGAGGTGCCGGCGATCCAATTTTTCACAGTAATTGGCAATTAGCCTCCATTTTTTGTAGCAGACATCAACAAATCGTTTGACCCTTTTTATTATAAAAAAGTTATCCTTTTACACACGAGTTATAAAATAACTCCTTGTCCTTTTCCCATAAAAGTTATTACCACTTATATAATGTTTATTCAATTTGAAAATTAAGAATTCCTATCCAATATTGTTCTGTGTGTCAAGAATATATATCGCATTGTCAAAGGAAATTGTCTAATTTGGTCTATTCTTTATAAAAATTGAAGATAATTACTCTGTCATTCACCTATTCTTTTTTCTTTACCAGATGGCTTAATGGTGATGCGGAATGGATAGAAAGGTCTCCGAGTAGCGCTCGTAAGACAGCGCCGGAAAATGGAACATGGCGGTCAAACAGTACCTTGGGCTGGCACGAGAGTTCTCGCGGACGGGAGCCACGGAGATCCGAGAGCAGCGCTGAAGGTAGCTCCGGCCTCACGTGGTTGCAGAGGCAGCAGCAGAAGCTGCGAGATAGAAAAGAAGCAAGGGAAAGAGTCGCTCGACTACCGCTCGAGTGGGATACTCCAGCTTCCCGAAATGTGCGCCGCTCGGCTAGTCATCGGTAATTACAATTTTTTTTCTTCCTCTTCCAGTGTTTATGCTGAAGTTCACCGCTTTGCAAATGTTTCCTTATTTGTTGCTAAATAGATCTTTAGCGATCTTAAACACTACTCATCCCTTTAAATGTCGCAACCACGATTTCCCTGCATCCAGCGCGCCTTTTGTAACTGCAGCAGCGTGTACATGTACCCTTCGTGCACTTGGCGAGCAAAAGCAAAGCATGACATTCTATTTTGTGCTTCTTCACGCCATATAAGAAGTACGCGCCGAAATACCGTCTCGTTCCTCACCTTCTGTGCCCAACTAAATCAGAGCATTTATACAATATCTTTAACGGTAATAAATTTTAAAAAGTGTGATCATATTATACATTTTTTTTTACACCTTAAAAGACGTTCACCTAATAGTCCACCTCCCGGCTGATCACTGTATTTCAATACATAAAAAATAAAAGAAAACAAACCGTCTCATCTTCACCTAGAATCTTATTACTATTATATCAATTACAAACTAGATAATATCGTTAGTAAGACTAAATAGCAATTTTACAATTTCAGCGTGGATGGATACACAAGCGACACGACAGCGTTCGCCGACGACGACGACGACTTCACCGTGCCGCTCCACGTGAACACGCGCACGCCTCTCAGAACTGACAGCGTCAGTCCTCAGGCTCCAGACAGGCATGAACAGTAACATTCAAATTCCCTATTTAACCTAGCTGAGTCCTAACTAATTGCAACGTACTTCCTGTACGTAATATAATACATAAAAACATGATCAGATAGATTTATGGGTATATTTGATCATTATTGTTACTCTAAAGGCATATTACGCCTGTACTTTTATTATGATTAAGTTCGTGCCTCAGTGAACCTCCCCTGAAGCCCTCACTCTAGTTGTCGATTCAGACTCGAGCGCCAAGGCCGTACCGTAGGCGCGGCCGTTACTTGCGTGTGTATTTTCCCCCGATTTTAAATTTTGTTTTCAATAAAAACATTGAAAGTTGTAATTTATATCCAGGGTTATTTATTAATGAGAAGTGTGTAGTAAGTCAGTAGAGCTGTGGTAGCTCAGTGTCCCTACGGTTGGCTCAAGTTGCGTAGTACGCTAGCAACCCGAGTTCAGTCCCTGGTGCCGGTACCAATAAATTTGTTGTTGCAATTTTATGTGCTGATTTACCACGCGCTCGGCGGTGAAGGAAAACATCGTGAGGAAACCTATATGTTTTAGAAAATTTTTCTACGGCATGTGAAGTCTGCCAATCCGCATTAGGGCCGCGTGGCGGACTATGCCCTTATACTCTCTTTTCAGAGAAGGCCTGCGCCCAACAGTGGTACATATATAAAGGCTGTAACTTTAACTTTTAAGTAGCCTCAAATTGCGTAGTACGCTAGTAAACCGAGTTCAATACCCAATGCCGGCACCTATAAATTGCTGTTGCAATTTTATGTGTTGATTTACCACGACATTGTGAGGAAATCTACATGTCTTAGAGATTTTCTTCTAAGACATGTGAAGTCTGCCAATCCGTACTAGGGCCACGTGGCGGACTGCTGGACTGCGGACTTAACAGAACCGTGCCCAGCATATACCAAAGATTTATATAAAGGCTATAACTTTAACTAACTTTTCGTAGTATTTTTTAACTCTATTTAAATGTTTTCTTTCGAATATATTTATATCAGTAATTCGATTGAAGAATCGATCGAACCGTAGTTCAGATTTCGTGGACACTGGAGGAAGGATGTATTCGGAAGTTCTTGAGAGAAAGGCAGATATGTATTCTAGTGTTTCGTGGATAAACTTTAATAGATGCTTATGTTATTTTTTAGAACCTCATCTAGAAAATTCATGTATGAAAAGATGACGATGCGCGAATGGAGTACCAACACAACACCAACGAGCACTCCTGCGCCTGGATTACTGTCTCTAGCAGAGCCTATCAATAACGATACGTTGGTAAGGCACTTTATAATTTTATAAATATTAAATAAAACTATCTTTATCAAGTCTTAATTTTATTTTCAATTTCCATCGTGGTGAGACATATATATACACCGGGCACAAATGTTAGTACTAAGTGATTTTTATGTACATAAAAATCCGAAAAACGGAAACAGGAAACAAGCCGGTTAGCATATGAACGCCCGATGATAAGGTCATGTACACACGGTTTTAGGATTTTTTTAATTTTTCCTTTTGGTTTCAATTACGTTCCATGTGAACTTTGTTGTTTTAGAACATCAATTCCTACCGGAAATGATTCGGGTTATCTAATCGAAACTGAATAATGCTGTCATTTACACTATAAGCATAAAAAAATACAGACGAATTAAGAACCTCATTATCATTTCATAAATAATTTGTTTACTATAGGAAAATTTACAGTTATACAGTGTACAGTTATACCAGTGTTGAGGAATTTTGAATGCGCTAAGTATTGTTTCTTCTTCCTTCCTTCCTTCCTACCTTCTTGACGTCTGCGGTTATTTTGTTGTACAGTTGTGCTCCTTCAAAACAAATCCATCTTTTACCGTAATTTGTTCTTACTCTCGGTATGACAAGGAATCTAGCTCATCGATTGCTGCGGTTTTAATATGTTTCGTTTGAGTAAATAATATCTTAGTATTTAATGTTTTGTCCATAATTTTCTTAATGATAATACAAGTCCTATATATAAATAATATTTTCGTTGATTTGTAGATTTCAGAATTTGGTGTCGGAAAGAATTATTAACTATTTATAGAAACACAATTTACAGAGCGGTGAACGGTCCGAGACCTGGTCCCGTGCGGAGTCGAGAACGGAGTCTAGAGCGGAGTCCCGCGCAGAGTCGCGCACGGAGTCTCGCGCGGGCACGCCGGCCTTCCCAACGCACCCGCGCACCCCTTACCCGCCAACACCCACGCCCACGCCCACACCGTCACTTAACGCACGGCCGCCGCGTTCGCCGCCCGTGTCCAGGTAATTCACACCTACAACCATTACAATCAGTGCCATATATAACAGAACCACAGACAAACAAATAATTAATTGTTTTTTTTTATTAAAAGTTATCATCTTGCTTCTTGTAAATAGCTTTAGCGAAGGCAATGATGAAATAACTTAATAAATAGGAACTTTTAACCTTGAAAATACTAAGGGCTGTGTTCATTGTCGATGTCCTTTTGGAGGAAATTATATTCATTTTTTTGGCACGCCTCATATGGCACTTGAGGTAGTTGCATTGCTACATGTCGAAGTTAAGTAATCTCCCTATCTTTTTTTGGACGAACTAACACAGTTGGCCAGAATCTGGCCTTTACTGCTTCACCGGATTGAGAGATGGCATAGCTAAGAGCTAGTCGCTTAGCTTGAACCTCTACTCTCTATATATAACCATATCCCACTTATACATTTATATGAGTAAACATATATCAACAAGACACTCAATTTTCAATTGAGCTTAACATAAGTTCTTCACAGTTTAATTGATGGGATTTCGTAGCCCTAAATTTTTTCGAGTATTTTTATTTTTCGAAATAAAAATGAAACCGCTATAATATTTTATTTAAACAGTTACGTCAGTATATATAAGAAATATTGAGGTATTTATTAATAATAAAATATAAAGCACTTTCACAATCAATAGGATTTCCATGTTTCACGGTCGTATTGCAAATCTTTCGCTTCTTGTAATTTGTAATTGTTCTGATATGTTATTTCACCATTACTGGAATAGATATAATAGAAAATGTAACTTGACACAGTTTCCATGTTGTATTATGTACATTTCATATCATAGTATATTACATTCAATGCATTTAACCTATTATATTCCTTGCAAAATCTCGCAAGCTTCTAAGCTTTCAAATTTTTTATTTGCATCAGGAACCTGGTTTTGCAACCATATAAGGCACCATTACACATGTAAGTTTTGAGGAACCAGTCAAAAGATTGCTGTATTGTTTTATTTACTTATCATTATATGTACAAGTTTTTTTGTTTGTGAGTAATATATAATTGCATAATTAATGTTTGTGTGGTTATTAACATAAGGTAAGTTAGCCTATTTATCGTAGTAACGTAACAGTCAATTCGCCTTTAAAGTGCTCTAACGTATTAAAACAATATTTAAAACAAAAACGTGGTGCTTGTTTTCCAGTTTTGAATACTTTTTTTTTAAATAAACATTTGAACATGATGCTCTTAAATTTTACAACTTTTCTATGATTTTACTACAATTCGTATATCTATCCTATTTTGTTTCATAAGCAGTTAACAAGAAGAAGTAATTAAGTGGGTTTTTTAATATAAGTATTTCAATAATGAAGTGGATCGAAGGTCGATTAGGTAAATTAAATAACGGTTCGAAGTTTTATTTTATATATATTTCACATAATAATGCAATATTTTCACATTGTCTAGTGTACAATATTACGTTATTTTTTTTCAATTTATTTTCAAAAATGGAAAATAAGCACCAAATTTCCTTTAGCACTTAATATTTACCTTACATTGAATATTGTTATCTACAGTTATTTATATTTTTATTTTATTTTATTGGAACAACAAACGAATACATATTAAAGCTTAAGATAGTAAATACATTAAGTATAAAGAGTTATAAATATGTAAACAACACCGTTATCCACATAATAATAATAATGTCCACAAAATGTCTATAGCACTTCACACACTTTAGATCTGCATTTATATCATCTATATTTACATATTTAAAATATCCAGTTTCTTTTTTAGAGTTTTTTTATAAGAGGAAAAGGCAAGAAATATCACATCAATGTTAGCGAAATGGTCATTATACTGCTTCAAAATCCTAGTCAATGGAGCGCGTTCACCGGCGTTGGTTCTCGTAATAATGGGAGAAAACATTTTGTGAGTGTATGTATCACGAATGCGCTGAGAACTGCTAGGAACACGAAAGTAGAAGAAAAATTTGATCATGGTATAACCTTCTAACTTATATGGCACTTTACTGGAATTAGCTCTTCTATAATATAACCATTTGTTCTACACTTTTCATTGTACATTACTTGTTTTATCACAAATGCTTGTATGTGTTTGGTTTTTGTTAGATGCAGAGAACGGTCTAGTTTCTATAACAAGTTCTTTTTTAAAAAAAATCGCACGATAATCTGTATATTCTTTGTTTTTCTTAAATGATAATTCATACCGGATGGTTTTTGGTTTTATTTCGTTATGAATTATCAGCTATTTACCAAAATCACTATGAACGTACTATGCTTTGTTGAAAATGTGTTTGGAGCAACTGCACAATGTTTTTATGATGAAATATAATATCTTATATGTGAATTTCATCATAAAATTTTCGAGATCATATCAGGAATGAGGAGATCCGTAGACGAATGAACCGAGATAGCTCGCTGGATAAGCAAGTTGAAGTGTCCAGCAGTGGATGTTTTACGGCTGAAATGATGATAATGATGTGTGAATTTTATATAATGAAATATTACATAGTCTTTGTTCTTAATTTTTAAATCGATTTTATTTGTGTATGGCACAGAAAAGAGCGCGAGAGTAGCCCCGAGTCGGAGTACCGGTCGTACAACGGGGTGGCTGCGGGGCCGCGGTTGGTCAGCGCGCACGTAGGTTCGGCGGGGGCAGCGGGCGCAGCGGAGCCTCACCACGTGGCGGCAGACCGCGTGCGTTTCGCCAGAGACACCAGCCACTACTGGTACAAGCCGAACATCTCGCGAGACGACGGTGAGTAACTATAATATTACCTACGTGGTAAACGTGGTAAACGGTACAAATGGAAAAAATATTAAACATAACTTGAAACAAATTTAATACAGCGGTGAAAGCAGTGGCAGTTATGTCTCGGCGTAAAAGTTGTTGTAGAGAGTCTACAACACTGATATTCTGCCAGCGCCTAATTACCATTATATCGTCTATTAAAGATTATTATATCTTAGGTTACTCCCTCCCTCCCCTTGCCCACACGACACGGGCCTGCCGATGTCGTCTTCTTCCCGGGTCCACTTCAGTGAACAACAAAGGCCCCCACCCTTGTCGCCCAGTGAACCTGAGGCCCCTTTTAGTCGCCTTCTACGTAATCTTATTCTTGTAAGAACTACAGGGCTGGCGAACCTGCACTGATTGGCCAGAAAAGGTTATTGAATTTTACCGGAATTAAGAGGTGGCAGAGCTCTTAGATCGTCTGGCCATCAAACTCTTCAATATTTTTTGTATACAATATTAGGTAAACTTTATGCTTTTTTTCCTCTATAACAAAATAATTTCTGCAGCTATATCAGCGCTACAGCCGCTAGAAGAAGGTGCGTTCATCGTACGCGACTCGAACTCTTTCCCGGGCGCGTTTGGATTGGCAGTGCGCGCGGGGCCGGCGGGGCTGCAGGCGTTCGCCACTTTTTGGTGGAGCCAGCGGCGAGAGGTGTGCGGCTGCGCGGCTGCCCCGACGAGCCCGTGTTCAGCTCGCTCTCTGCGCTCGTGTACCAGCATACTGTCACGCCGCTCGCGTTACCCGTGCCATTGCGCTTGCCTGACAGGTAAGCACTTATATTAATCCATATTTTTACATGGAAACATTATACACACGAGGGAGAGTAAGGTATGTACAAGCCCAGAAGATATGGACACAAAAATAAGAAATATGGTATTTCATGAAACACAATCTCAAAATATATATATATACAGTAGAAAGTGAAATTTTAACAAATTAAGGTTACAGAGGTTTCTTGTTAAATTAAATGAACAGTTTGGATGATTATCACTGTAATGCAGGTTTTCGGCTTAAAATGATTCTATTGCCGTCACTTAACCTTGTGTTATAGCAGTGATAGCCTACTGACGTTCAACTTATGGTCTAATGGTTAGAAGTTCGAATCTCAGATTAATTTGTCGTGTAAGCGAGGTTAGGAAATGTATTTTTAGTTTTGCTGTCTTGTTGTTGTATAGTATAGTTAATTAACATTCATTTAATCTGACATACCAGGGACCCATGGCCGGGCGGCAGTGTGAACGCGGCGGCACGCGCGCTGCTGGCCACGGGCGCCGCGTGCCACGTTCTTCTGCTCGGCTCCGAGAACACCGAAGCCCTGACCGGACCCGCCGCCGTCAAAAGAGCCGTGCAGAATATTCTACTAAAAAAGGTACAGCCTATTTTCGTTTACATCGTGTTTGTTATTAAACAAAGATACCATTGATTTTATTTACACAACCTTATGAGTCTAGAGCTGTGTCAACTCAATCTCCGGGCGCTCGCCTCAAGTTGTTTAAATTGTATTGTGGTTTTATCTCCGATGCCGGAAGTAATAATCGGCGATACAAAAAAAAATCGTTACAAAACCGGCACGCCTGAGAAATGTTTCTAAAGCACTTGAAGTCAATTGCATTGGAGTCGAAATCTGCCCTAATACTGTCAAGAGTGTCTTCTTATCAAGAGTGACCAACATTGGGATATACATAGGCTGTCACTTTGTGTGCAGGGCACAGCGCACGTGGTACATTTGAAGGTGTTCGGTGGCGGCATCACGCTGACAGACGCGGCGCGCAAACTGTTCTTCCGCCGCCACTACTCCGCGGCGGCGCTCTCGTACGCCGGCTTGGACCCTGACGAGCGTCGTTACACGCATCGCGACGGTCCTAATGCCCCAGCAGAAAAGTGTGTACATCTTCTTTTTAATAATACTAATAATAAAGAAGCGAGTGGCGCGTGTCTCTGGCTTATTGCTCTCCCATTCATTTTACATTTGTACATGCTCTTCGATTTCGAATACTTGTGAATTCAATGTTTTTTAATATGTCTGCAATCTGGTCGATATACGTTCACTTAGGACATCGCCTGCCAAGACTGCCTTTCTTTTTCATCATAATTTTTTTTATTATGTTCACGTACTCGTATATACAAATTACCGTAACTCAAACATAGATATTTAAGAGTATTTTTTTTTCGATATTTCTTTTTAACACACATCAATCTGCTTAGTCTACCTATCTGCTTTTCACCCAGTTGGTAAGTCCCATGCGTGGCAGTGGGTAAGCTCATAAACATATTTTTACAAATTTTGGCAAATATTTTTGTACATGCCGACTGGTATATGTAGGGATATTAATAATGAAAGTGGAATGGTTAGCCAGTATGCCAATCACTAAATATTTAATTAACATTTTAATTATGTAATTCAAAAGTAACATTGTGTTCCAGAGTTATTATGACTTAAGTATTTACATGATATATTTTATGAATATTTAACTACAGGCGCATATTTGCGTTCGTGGCGCGAACGTCGGCGGGCGCGGACAACCAGTGCCACGTGTTCGCTGAGCTGGAGCCTGAACAACCTGCAACCGCCATTGTTAATTTTGTGAACAAGGTGATGTACATATATTATATTTGTCTATCTATAAACTTTCTGTTTTAATCTTAGCACAGCTATTCTAGGCTTAGTAGACGTCTGTGAAACGGAAACATCCGTGGTGTCGGAATAATTCGGGCAATAACTCTTAAAATCTTAATACATGCAACATATTTATAGAAATACTTAATTTTGCTCCATGTTGTTGTTTGTGTTGTGGATTATTATATCTTTTGACATTTAATGTTATCGAAATTCATAAAAGAATGCGTTTTATTTTACAGGCACTGCTTGGGAGCACACAAAAGAGGGATATCATCTAAGATATTTTAAAATAGCTACGCTAAAGATACACACGTGGTGGAAAATACTCAAACAATTCGAAGTGTTTGTAACTTTTTTATTATTTCGATGGAAAATCGGCCAATGTAATCAAAATATATAATATTATATATTTTGTTTATTATTTTGTAGCGTAATATATGAGACCCAGTCTATAGAGTTAGCGGGCAAATATTTTCAACAATACTACACTGTCACGGAAGGTGTATTGGATGAAAATTTTATTAATTACTTTATTATTCCATATTATCTTTCCAAATGAAGTTGTAATTGAACTTGGTCATTATGAAGTTAATTTTAAGGATTTCGTTTTCACTTTTAAATTCATACTTACCAAGTATAAATGAGCAACAAAATTTTAGTTTTATAATTTATCAATGTTTAATGTTAACAATTAATGTAGCATAGGGAAAAAACTAACTAGTCTCAATATTAATATAATTTAGAATAATGATAATGTGTGTGCCTAATATTAGTCGGATTTTATCTTCAGATTTGTGTGACGTCACATTTGAAATTATAAAAAATGTCATCAAGAAATACATACATACAAATACGTTTACCGTATAAGTACAAGTAATAAAATAATATGTATTAATACATACAATGACCACATATATCTAGTAACACAATATATATAATATTAAGGATTTTTTTTATAACATTATTTATTTGAATTATATTCACTTATAATATGCATAGATAAAAAAAAAACTTTTAAACATAGACAACGATTAAAGGTGATTGACACACGGTAGAAGCATACACGTTTACATAATGAAATGTCAAATGATTAAAATTAGATGTATGCTTATAACGCTAAACGCGGTTCAAAGCCGCAAATAGTATGCCTTAACAGTGATTTAGTTAAGTGAAATTTTATTTTATTGATAATATTATCCAGTTTATGGTTAAGATAATTTAACACAAGATATTGTAATAATTACCTGTTGTAAAATGTATTTATTGGTTATAATAAATAAAATTCATAATTAAAATTTGCATAATGCTTTTATTTCTCTACCTAATTACATATTCGCACATAGTTCCTGTAGTAGACAAAGAAAACAAAACAATTTGATATATTCTGAATTTTATATTATAAATTACTTGGTTTGGCGCAAAAGCACCGGAAGAATCGTACGTTCGTTGCTAACTTTTTATGCAAGTTAAAAAAAGTATAAGGTCTTTAAGTTATCTGTATTTTTTTATGTTTGGACACGAATAGCCCCCGTCCCTTGATACTTCGACAAGTATATTTACTAGTTAAAAAAATAATATTAAAAATTAAATTCGCAATAAAAAATTCGGATGAATGGAAATCTCCTCATAAACAAGAGTTTCGGTAACTTGGGAATGTAAAATGAAACCACGATAAGAACCGTAAAAATTAGTTTTATTGAAGTATAGTTTTTAAACTAGATGTTTATGTGTTTCAATCTTATTTTTTAGGTTCAAATACATACGACCATAGAATATGTATGTGCATATTTATATATATAGGATATGTTTAGTATCGGTTTAAACATTAAGTACCGCATTTAAATTACAAGGAGATCTACAATTTACCGTATAGTGCCGCTACGCCACAACTGACAGCCAAACAAATTTTGTGGTAAAAACTACTCATTACTTCAATCTTGCAATTTAAACGGAAACAAAGAATATCAGGAATATTTTCAAAAATTCTTGAAGATTTACCAATTTTACGACGCACTTTTACGAACTCATCTAAAAAATATATTTGAGTTACATTTGCAGGCGCGTGACTAAACTTACTGAAAAAATTAATTTTATTGTAATACTATAATATAAAACGAATTATCGTACCAGCCATTGATAATTCGTTGATAAATTTCAATATTTAATACTTAATTTCATTTTAAAATTGCCCGTTGTCTATGGTAATGGATTGAGCAGCAATGTCTGACGCGTGTGCGTCAGTCGTCCGAGCGGCCGAATCGCAGGTGTCCGTAGTCGTCGAAGGAGTCGTCAGCCCGGGCGGGGCGGTTCCTCATGAGCCCGTAGTCCCGGTACAGACGGCGGTATCGAAACTCGTCGTCGTCGTCAGGCAATCCTGCACTACGCATGATCGCACCATCGCAGTAATGCATCGATATCGCCAACGCCACCACTAGCATCAATCCGATAAGTGTTACCAGTCGCATTTTTAATGAGTGTATTTTGATGCCTGAAACATAATAATGAAGAGAAGAAATGAGCTTTCACAACCTTTAAATCATAGCAACATTATAGGAATTTTTATTACTAGTATCTGCTCTCCAATTCAACTAGATTCTATTTGTGAGCGAGCATAATTCCATTGCTATACATGATGCATAAATTTTACCTTTTTTATTGTACATTAGAATGTGGAAAACTGTTACTAGTTAATACAATCGGCACACCACCATAACTATCAGAACGTAAGTTGAACGCTTAGTGTAAGTTCCTACTGACCAATAAGCTAGGATTACAACTTATGACGATAAATCATAAACCTGATACTCACAAATTAGTCTGTCATCACTTTCCATTGGACCGAGTTCATTTACCAGCAAAAGTTAAGTATTAAAACAACAATTTAAACAAAAGACTAGTCACTCTACATATATTATGATAATAAAAATAAATTGAATAAATGCAAATTAAGGCAAAGCGTCAATAGCCTAATGGTTTAGGGTACGGTCTGCGAATCGTAAGGTCGTAGGTTCGAATCCACCATCCGACTATTGACGTGAACCATCTCCTAGCACAAGCTTAAGCATAGTTGGAATGGTTAACAAGAATATTAGCAATGTTTTATGAAAAAAAAAATATTGCTAGCTCTATTTAAAAAATAAATTCTTTAAAATATAATCATTTTTCAAAAGTTCTCTAATTTAAGCAATAAATATTTTGAAGCCGATTATTTGATCAATTCGAATTACAAATAACAATGGATAAAATTACATTAGAAAATTGACATTTTTATGAAAATTAATAAAGCTATTTTAAAACATAAAAATACTGTCCATTTTAAAAATGTTAAGATTAAATTATTAAAAAGCCATAAATAAAAAATAATAAGTCAATTAAATTTAAAAGAAATAGAAGAATAAAAATGTGATTGTAGTTGTTGAATATTTTATGGCTTGGTAACAAGACCTTTAAGTCAAGTCTTTTTTAAAACACACACTTATTTCTTACGTCTAGGATAAAAATAAAAATGTAAGTTAGATGATCCCCCCTATGAGGCCCGCGCCATTTTTTTTTTCTAACATAAAAATGTGAAATGATTGATGTTATAGACTATACTAACAAAAATTATAGTATTAAAATAATAATTGTAATTATCAACTACATAAATATTTGAAATAAAAAAGAAAATCTACATTAAATACTTACCGCTTTGGTAGAGTGCTGGACTTATAAATGGCGAACTGAAACAAAAGCCTCCGGCTTATATAGAGGGTTTACCCTGTGAAAACATCACCCCCTTTTTTTAATATTCCCCTCGCGGGCGCTTTTATAAAAGGAGCATGAAAATTGACGTGTTTCAATTATTTTGAACAGCTAAATTGATTGATCTTGTTATTGGTTGAAAATTATTTTTCCAGAAAGCTATTATTATCTTACCTCTAGAGTAAACATATTTTGTATGGACTTCATATTTACACAAAATAATTCAACGAGAGAAATAAATTATCAAATCTTGTTTTTTACCTAATACACCCAAATGATGTCTTTGTCTTTTTTTCGTTTTATTGTATTAAAACCAAGTGAAAAATGTGTCAAAATTCCCGCGATTTTTGTTTGCGATAAATCATCAAATACGTCGTGAATTTGTAAAAGAAAAAATTATAATTTTAATTTATAATTAATATTATAATTTTATCAAATTATAATTACAAATGGGTGATATTTCAACAGAGTTTGACATATTTGAATCACATTTTATTGATGTAATTGGAGTATTACAATCAATATCGGTAAGTAAATTTTAGAGCAAATAAAAATGAGATAGTACAATTTTATTTAAGTCAAAACTATCTACTGCGCAACCTGAGAGACTAGTTATAGTTTCCTATCGTCTTAAGATTAGATTAGCAAGTAGTTAATGAACTCCAATGTTACACATTCAATAAAACTAGTATGGAAAAAAAAAACTTTGGCGTTGAAACTTAAACAGCGATAGTCTAGAAGTTTTGATACTGGAGGTTTGATTCCCAACCGGCTCGTACTAAGTAATTCACTTCACTTATGATAGATTCCGTTTTTCGACTTATTGCATTTAATTCCTTGCCCGTTATCGTTATTTAATTCGAAGGCTCCACCCCTTAGATGTTAGGAGCGTTGCTGGAGTTTCTTCAGCCACTACTTTTCCCAGCGCCAACGCTTTCCGAAGTGGCATTCAAGTTAGTTTATCTTAGATTGGCCCTTAGATTGTCCATGAAATAACAACCGAGCCATGGTCCGGCCCTTTCGGGCGCCCCGTGATTTTGTGCTTACGCGTAACATAGTAACCGTCCAAGCCGAGGTTACCCCGCACCGTTGTGTAGAGTTACTAGTGATAGGGGTCATTAACCGGTCGTTTTATTCGTCTATTCAGACATACACTTATACCTCCCATACACCTATCTACATATCCTGTCATATATTTTATTTTTTATTTAGACAATCTCACACTCCATACAGGCTCCGAAAAGGCCGGACCGATTTCAATGAAACTTTCAGAGAATCTTCAGATTGACCTGACGGGTAATCCTGTAAGTTTGGTGACGATCGGAGAACTCCTCTTTTTGAACTGTCAAACAAGCCATACGTCGTACTTTTATTTCTGTCATTAACTTGAGCTCGATATTTTTTTATGTAAATGAAATTGTATTTACTGATATATACATGGGTGTCGGTAATGATCTTCACCCGCTCGAGAACAGAATAGAATAGAATTAATACGGAGAGAAATTAATAATTGAACATATTGTGAGAGTTAAATTAAAAATTTAATGATGTAAGTTTTTTGTTTAAATAAAACAAAGCAAATACTAGCCCGTAATTGTAAAAATATATAACCCACAGACAACTGTTTGTTATTGGATTAAATTTATAAAAATGTGACGGAACCATAATCAGGCGGCATCTATTTTTTTTATAAAAACTCATGTTATAATTGTAGGTTTTATGGAATGAAGTAGTCCAATAACTAGTACACTCGCGTTATTGAGACAGCGTAACGTTGTACAAGGAATTATTTTTAACGAATGGTGTGACAACTGTCTTCCTTTTACAAAATTTAATTGGAAGTCATATTACAAACTAATAAAGTTATGTTATTGTTTACAATGCCAAGTTAATGCGATGAACAACTAAATTATTAATTATGAATTAAAGATACAATAAGGATCAGGTAAATCACTAAGATATCGTTGGAAGTAGTTTTAGTTAGTTATTATGTATAACAATCGTTAACTAAATATTACTTATCCAACACTCATTAACTTAGAGTTCAGAAGCTCATCTCCGTGAGGCGGTCCGTTCGGAAGCTGCGCGGGCAGAGGCTGCAGAGTCAGCGTGCGTGGCGGCGAAGTATGCAGCGGCCGAAAGCTGCGCCAACTCTACGGCCGCAGCTGCGAGCGCAGCGCAAGCCTGCGCCGCACTCGCTATCTCTCAAGATGAATTAACCGCTTGCAAGTCAAAACTTGAACTGTCTGTAGGAATTATCTTACTATTCAAATTAAAAATTACTATGTAAATTGATTTTTAAAACAGTTATAAAAAAAATCTCTCTAGTCCTTTTAACAGTAGCGTGGTAGACAGACGGTTTTCGTAACCCAATTTTCACAAAGCTCATTTATATAGTTTGTATGATTTATAAGAAAATTTCCATCAAAAATAAGTATATTTACGTGTAAATTCAAAAACCGATTTCAAATCAAATCTACAATGAAATTGTAAACGCTCTACGATCGAACCATCGCTTTTTTTTCAAAAGTATATACCCTTATTATTCTAGCACATTTGTCCTAGTCTTCGACCGGCATAAATCTACAAAAATCTCAATCAACGTCCATCTTCGGAAGCCTTGGTGCTATGCCGATAAAGTTATTATGGGGGCTAAAAGCAATAATCCATATACATAACCTTATGCAATAAAAAAAATTAGACCGTTTCAATGAGTGTACAAACATTAAAAAATACCGACGAATTAAAAATTACTTAAAACTTTTTGATCGGTTCTTTTTGAAAAAAACTAACTAAAGAAACAGTTACCCAGTTTTATCATCTTAAACGCAGTATTAACTTGAATCCAAATTAACTACAGGCCCTATTTTAATATTCTCTCTACTCGTTAAATAGACAATATCACTAACTATTATTACGTCATAAGGCTCTATACCATAGTCGTATTTTATTAATTTGTCAGATTTCGTTCGTCATTTCTCCATGTTTAGCATTGAAACCGTGGTAGCTATATATGCCATTGCCTTAAGTTACATGTAATTTAATGTGTTTATTAAATTTATAACTGTGATTTGGTCCTAAAGAAAGGTACAATATAATTATAGGGTCCGGAAATCTCGAGCCTAACTAAGATGAAGTACCCTCATCAAAGAGACGTCTATAATTAAAATTTTACTTCAACTTTACTTGTTTATATTTAACATTTGAAATAAGGAACGCCAGTGCTGTCTTCTCGAGGAAAAGTGCTGCGAACTGACGGAAAGAGTAGGAGTTCTAGAAAGAGAAGTACAACAGCTACGGCCTCTCCAAACTGATCATTCAAATTTGCAACGCCAGTATGTGGAGCTAGAAGGCCGTGTGCGAAATGCAACTGATGAAACCCGCAGGTCAGTAACGCCATTAAAAACTACGCTGTGAGATGGCCGAGCTCTTAAGACGCTTCAACCTGAATCTCTATTAGAATAATAAGGCTCCCAGAGAGGGGAACCACGTCATTAGTTCATCGAATTCATTTATCAGCGAAACTCTCTATAACAGAAACTCTGACCAGAAAGACCGACACCCTGACCTATTAATTCATATCATATCTATTTATATAAAAGTGTGTGGGTTTGTTCCGTATAGGCTCCGAAAATAGACCTGGCGAGTAATTTGGTGGCGATCGAGGCACTCCTCTAATTGGACTGTCAAACAAGCCATACGTCGTACTTTTATTTCTGATATTAACTTGAGCCCGATATGTTTTGTATAAATGATGAGAATGATATTGAATTTACTGAAATGTACATGGGTGTAGGTAATGATCTTCACCCGCTCGAGAAAGAATACGGGGAGAAATGAATCATTTAATATATTGTGAGAGTTAAATTAAATATTTAATGATGTAAGTTTATTGTTTAAATAAAATAAAGCAAATTCAAGCCCGGCGAAGCGGGCTGGGTACGTTAGTTTTATAATAAAACCCAACAATATTTAATCGCTTATATCGATGTTATTTCTTGGCGGGGCTAAAAGTCAGAAAACGACTTGAAGGCCTCCAGTGCCACCTATGGAGGTCGCAACATCCGTTGTTTTAACTATAATTATACATCGTTGCTAAATGTCCGGTAACCTAGTGATTTCTGTTTTCTAACAGACTGAATTTCAATCGGTAACGAAATTATATTTACAATCTACCGGATCCCATCGGTCATGCATTGCGGAGATGTCTGTGGAAAACGACGAGAAACTTCCATGTCACACCATTTTTTTAAAAAAAGAAAGCTAGCAATATTTTTTCTTTTTTTCAGAAATATTATTAACATTATATTTAACCATTCTAAAAAAGCGTAATCTTGTGCTAGGAGATAGTTCACGTCAATAGTTGAATGGTGGATTCGTATCTACGACCTTACGATTCGCAGACCTACGTATCCTAAACCATGGGTTATTGCCGCTACAAATTTTTGATTCGGCTATGTGATCAAATTTGCATGTCGGTATCGATTGAGTAGAAATATATAGTGAACTCATAGAAATATATAGTGATGTATATACTATCACATCATCATCATACGTAATTGTCTCTGTATGAATGAAAATATTTATTATTAGTATTTAAATATCTATTTACTTTAAAAAACTGCCGTCGCTTCTATTTTATTATTTCTCTGTATCCTATGGTTGCCTAGAGGGATCTTAGAGAGAGGGATTTTAGCGATAAGGCCGCTCATTGTTTCACGAGTTTATGTTTACTTTTGTGTTATTTAATATTAAAATAGGTACAATACTAACATTTAAGTAAAAACTTAACCTAAGGGTCAAGCCACACAGCATGCGGGGCGTACTAGCCGCGGCGTCCGGCAGGAATTCAGATTAAGTGCGGTGGAGCGGAGCGTAGATTTTGTCTCTGTAGCTCTATGATATTAAATTACAACTGTCAAATTCCCGCCAACGCTACGCCTCGCTCGGGTTATCGCTATATACGATCTCTTCCAGGCAACCCTGTAGGGCAACTAGCGACTTTGTTCTGAATTCGGTTATGTAGCTTAGGCATGAGTTATCTTGTATTAGAGTTATGTTATAATAGTGAAACAAGTCGCCTGGAGAGTGAGATGCGACGCGTAGAGCGAAGTGCGCGTGGTGGTGAAGAGGTTCGTGGACGAGCTCGTCTCGCTGCCGCAGCCCATGCGCGGGAGCGTCGCCTCGCCGCCGAAGACAAGCAGCACTCCACCGCGGAATTGCTGCGCGCCAACAGTATGTACAATTAACAACGAAGCTTGCACATACATATATATATTTAAATATTTACTATTAGTTATTAGCAGTCAGTTATTATTTCCTATCGATACTAAATCCACACGCACTTACTTATATATATTTCGTGTTTCATGTTGTCAGTTCATTTTTTGTATGATTTTAATCAAAATTAGATTAATGTCACATTTGTACATCTTGCTGCACTACTGAAACATCGAAGTCATGCCATTGGTCCTTCGAGTCGGTTCAATTATTCGTTTTATTCTCATTTATATATATCAGCTACATGTATATGAAAGACGAGGCCAGATAATGTTGCATGCAATTTATACAAAACATTTACAATTTAATTGTGATGAACCGATCTCCATCCTGATGGCTAAGTAACAAAGCACTGATCCCAGGTATATTATGACTATATCCCATGGGAAAGGTCACAATATTTTTCGTCGAGTAAGGACGTAATAGGAACGGTTAAAAGTATTTTGTTTGATCTTCGCGGAATGACTGTAGTACTAGGAGATGCACAGCGTATTTGCCACTCTACGCACAAAGTTAATATAAGTCCTATCCACAAAGCGTCAATTCCTGACCGTCGGAGGTAGCGAATAATCCTCGCATACCGCTATTTTATGGGCAGGCCCCAACCTCTTAGATGGTAGGAGCGTTGCTGGAGTTTCTTCGGCTACATGTTCTTTGAGCGTCAACGCTTCCCGAAGTGGCACTCAAAATTAGTTTAGCTTTTGAACGTCCCTTAGATTATCAGTGAAATAGCAACTGACCGAGTCATGGTTCGGCCCTCTCGGGCGTTCTCGAATCGGAATGCTTACGCGTAACATAGTAACCGTCCAAGTCGACGTTACCCCTCACCGCGTGGACCCTTGTGTCGAGTTACTCGTTACCTATGCAGGTGGCAAATCTATCCGGTGAAGCAGTCAAGGCCAGCTGTGTAGTTCGTAATTAACAATATATAAGTCATTAACAATCTCAAGTAGAACTTAACCTAGTATTGTTGGTTAAATAAGCAAGTATTTCCCACTTTAAGACCTGATTACAAAATCATAACTTAATAGATACGCAACCATATTGCAACAACGTGAATAAATTAGATTGATGATGTTTGCTTGCAACAGTTATGATGTAACACGCAGCCGAGTTGGTAGCATTAATAGCATTGATACAAGTAATGCAATACAAGTGGATCCCGTAAATCTTTTTTTTTCTCATTTGGCATTGAGAAGCTGGCTTTTACTGCCTCACCGGATTTGAGAGGTGGCACAGCTCTTAGGTCGTTAGCCTGAACCTCTATTAGGTGCCAACTCGACACAAGGGTCCACCCGGTGAGGGGTAACCTCGGCTTGGACGGTTACCTTATTACGCGTTAGCAGTCCGATTCGAGGGCGCCCGAGAGGGCCGAACAACGACTCGGTCGGTAGCTATTTTATTAACAAAATCTATTGGGACAATCTAAGCTAAACTAACTTATATACCACTTCGGGAAGCGTTAGCGCTGGGAGAAGAAGTGGCCGAAGAAACTCCAGCAACGCTCCTAATCTTATCAAGAGGGTGGGGTTTTCCCATAAAATACTTATATCGCGCAAGGATTTTTCGCAACTTTTTGCTCCAGCGTCAAAGATCTTTGCCACGCCTAGGTTTAGGCTAGGTAGTGCGTATTAAATTTCCGTTATTTATAGATAAACGATAATAACAATGTAAGTATTCCTTATATTTCAGCTAATATTGCCCGTCTGGAATCCTTAGTAGCAGAGTTACAACACCGCTTATCAGATTATGGTAACAATAAGATATCTAAGATGAAATCCGAAGCTGATCCCGAAACAAATAGTTTGGCGATAGTGAGAGCATCGCTGGCGGCTGAACAGGCAGGAGCGGCCAAAATCGAAAGAGCCCTTGCCGCCGCCTTGGCTGACAATCAGTCTCTTGCTAAGCAATTACACAACGAAGATAATCCAGTGACCAGTGAAGCTTCGCCTTTAAAGGAAAACAACTTTGTCAGCACTAACATATATCCAATAGATTCGTTTCTAACAGAACAGTGATCCATGCTAGACCAATTGTGTCAAAGTGAACTTTCAGTAACATTACAGTTGTCGATTTTAGCTAGATTCGGTAATCTGCTAGTTCAATTGTACCATTATAGCTTTAAAATGGTTAATAGTTGATACTTCAATATTGATTTAATTATTGCTATCTGTCTATTAATACGCTTACGGCACAATGACAATTGAATTGTAATAAATTTGTTTCACAGAGAAATGTGAACAACGAAAGCCGTCTAGCTACAACGCTTATTCTTAAAGTGCCTCTTCGACTAGCGAAGGTTTGCAATCAGTTCACCATATCTCTTTCTTTCTCTTGACAACACAGTTACTAGTCAACTCACTTATGTTCCGCAGCCATGACTTCTTCTACTCTTCCCGAAGTGGCATATAAGTTAGTTTAGCTTAGATTGTCCCAATAGTCTTTTGCCACTAAAATAGCTACCGACCGAGTCGTGGTTCGGCCCTATCGGGCGCCTTCGGATCGGACTGCTAACGCGTAAAATAGTAACCGTCCAAACCGAGGTTACCTCACCGGGGGGAACCTTGTGTCGAGTTACTACCTAGTAGAGGTTCAGGCTAAGCGACCTAAGAGCTATGCTATCTCTCAATCCGGTAAAGCAGTAAAGGCCAGCTTCTCTGGCCAATTGTGTTAGTTCGTCCAAAAAGAAAAATCTTTCTACCAACATGATTTGTCGCTTTTTGTTTTCACTCGTTAATATACTGGTATCGTGACAGATTTAAGTCTGTCAGTCTAAACACCATTCACAAGTATTCACACACGCTCATGATGCGTGGGAGAACTGGACGGTGTTTATGCGAGATTTTATATTCCAAACAGGTTTCTCAATTCGCGACTTGTGCCTCTTCAATCATTTAGAGGTCGCCGTGACTTTGTGTCAAAGTTACACTTTATATAGCGTGTAAGGTAACAAAGAAATAGTTTTTGCATATCAGTGTAGTTACTATACACGTTCTGTTACAACATGGTTGCCCACTTTTGCTAGTTTTGATAATATCGTATTTCAGTTGTGCGACTATTTATTTATTTAATAAATTTTACACATAAGATTACAATAGAAATTAAGGAGCACCTTAAAAACCTATTTTAGGTTTGTCCATATGCTCAACAGTTCTCATACAATTACTCCACATATTAATAATATTGACAGTGAACATACCGTCGACGTCACGAGTTGTTGTGAACATTTTTAGCAAACGCACACACTGCACACATAGTACGCCAAGAATATGTCACATCAATGTGTGTGAGTGTTCGATACAGGCTGTTCCTACTATTCTTGTTTGTTATGTATGTTACAAAAGATATTTTATTAAAATAGTTTTAATGTTTTTTTTTATTTGTAATGGGAGTTTGTTAATTTGTTTCGGTATTAGGTATTGTGATGCAAGGTGGACCCGGGAAGAAGGCGGCATCGCTGCTTACATGCTGGCCCGTATCGCCTTGCACCGCGAGGGCACAGGGGGTAACCAGTAACAGCAACCTCCCCCCCCGGGATGTGCTGAGATGAGCACGGTGCAGAGGGGCTCCGGTGCGTTCCACTGGTGATCCCGGAGCCCCTCATCATGCACCGAGGAAAGGCCACCGGGGAGGTTTTAGTGAGTCAAACCCCACATAACCGCCGCTTTCCTCCCATAAGGAGGAGCAAATCTTCAACCCTGGTATCTTTTTGAAGATTTCCTCCTCGTTAACAAAAAAAAATGGTGTTGTGATGTTAGTTTACCATATACGGTTTTCCAATCGCGTACGATTGACACTCTAGTATTATTTCAATATGTTAAACTTAAAATCTTCCATAGGCCGAGAAGTATTAAGTCCTTTGTGAAACTTAGTTTAAGGTAATAATAATCAAAACAATTTATTGAAAATTACATGTCAAAAATTTTAAATAGTAGATTACGATAATGCATAATGACAATTGAATTGCAATTTGGTTTCATAGTGAAATGGCAAATAGCAGATGCGGGGCTTTGGTCGATCGACGCAACCTATTATAGTGAAAACACGTTCCTAGGAATGCACCAGCACTTATCGTCCACGTGTCACAAACTGCTATTAAAATATTTATTATACGCATTACGTATTGTTTCTAAACGACCATAATAATTTTATATCGATGTTAAACGCATAAAAATATTAAAAGTGAATTTATAACAAATTTTAATAATTTTTATATAGAATTTGTATATTATCTCAAGTATACGACTGGCAGTCAGATCTAGTCCTTCCTTATCTTTTTCATATAACGATTTAGTATTTGAATATATATAGTGTTTTTCAGATTATTGTGGCTTTCGCTAGGATAATAGGCCGCATAGACCTCATGGACAGATAAATCCTTTATTGCACCAAAGAATATGTACAAAGGCGAACTTAATGCTATTTAGCATTTTCTTCTAGCTAATAGACCATATAGGACGTCATAAAGTAATAATAATAAAGCTTACTTAAGCTTAGGTTACTGTAATTATTCGATTTCTTAAGCACAAAAAAGTCACATGTTAAAATTAATCCTTTTTTTGAAATTGCAATTATGA
Source organism: Meandrusa payeni (assembly GCA_029286785.1). Taxonomy (NCBI): domain Eukaryota; kingdom Metazoa; phylum Arthropoda; class Insecta; order Lepidoptera; family Papilionidae; genus Meandrusa; species Meandrusa payeni. The sequence continues at coordinate 8,579,424 of JAGSMX010000012.1, read as the reverse complement.
CTTATTTCGAAAGACAAGATAACTCAAAAATGGTTTACTTTTGCTTAATATATGTTGGGGTTAAAATGATCGCAAGTAGTCACCCCTATCACCTTATAATGGACATACGTCGATACCCACAACCCTATATATTTTTGAAGCTAATCATAATAAAATTTATGCAATAGCTAAGCATCCGTCCGACGACCGACATCTAATACCAGTACCATTACCCAACTTTTTTTACAAAATTATTCCATTTCACTTTCTTTTACGCTGCTTAATGACAACATCTATAAAGTCCGATACGTAATAGAAACACATGTAGCGTTTGAATGAAAGAACTAAGCGTAAGAGCTCACAGGGGGTTACGCAAACGTGGAGGAGCTTGAACAATGACGTAGTCTCGCGTAGGTTGTATTTCTTGCTAGCTGATGGTCACAGCTATCTGTTGAATGCGGTGTGGGTGCACCGTTGTAGGGGGGTTCTGGCAAGGCTCGCCGGCCCCCACCAGCGTGCGCCGGCGCCGCGCCAGTTCCACTGCACCGCGCGACCTCTTCGGGCGCCGCCTCGCCGCGCACCAAACAAATTTTCTGTGATATATAGTGTTAAGTTTAAAACAACAGTGGAAAAGCTTAGCCTTTATTTCTTAAGCGAAACAGTGAATAATTCTGTGATGTGTCAGAGAATTTAACCCACTTTTGTGTGAAGAGCGAAAGACCTTTCCAATGCAATAACACTGTGACGATAAACAGTGAATACTTTTTGCGTAAGTATCGTGATAATGTTTATGTTTGAGAAAGAAAATTGCTTGTGCTTTAACGAATAACAATACATTATATCTTAGTAAAAGTTTATAACAGCGTATTAGAGAAAGTTTCATACATAAAACTGCTATAAACACTTCATTAACATCTAAAAGTACCAATGACAGTGAACATGTTTGTTTCGATTGGCTCTATGTAAGGCTGTGTGTCAACGCAAATGTTGTATTTATGCAGTGAGTCAGAGAAGCTGGACCTGCGACACAAGGACGGTGAGCTCAACACAGACACGGTAAACATGTGAACTCTATAGATACATTATTTGATTGCTCACCCACGACGCACGTTAAGAATATGTATTCAGAAGAACGTCACATTACCGTACAAGGAGTATTATAGATAACAGCATTAAGTTATTAATTATCACTGCTTATATTTTAGATTTGTTTATATATATATACTTGCTGTTACCCGCGGTAAAAAGAAAACAATTTATTTAAATCTAGCATAAAGGTAGTCAGTGAAAGTCCCGTCAAAATCGTCAGCCGTTTCACCGATTAGCGGGAAAAAACAGACAGACCGACAAAAATGTTATTATGGCATGTGTTCCGTATATTGATAAAAGTTATATTGTAATATCAAAAGGCGTTCTCTGCCACTAGAGTGACAGATTAAGAAGTTACACTTATAGAAACATAAACTATTGGAACAAATAATCACAAATACATATGTAAATGTAGATAAGAAAATTAGGACAAACTATATATATAGACAAAATATGGAAATCAAATTTAAGAAAATCAGTAACGCTTTTTATCGATTTATGCCACTCGTTTTGTACGTAAGAAAACGAAAACGAGAAATAATCATTACCATATCTATTATTTTTGTTGATTTAAATAAATAAATAAAAATTATGTATAAAACCAGCTTACATTCAGCCATTTCGGTCAAATTTTACGTCGACCATTTAACCACTTGGGTATCTCTTTTTTTAAAGATTTGCCTCAAATATGATTTGTTGTAATTAATGTATGAATTGTATCGAACTATCAGACCGAACAGAATTATTTTAATTAGCTCTTTAAGGCCATAGAGGCGTATGGCGTTAAATATTTCTCTTTTTATATAAGGGGATGCGAGCCAATTTAAAAATTGCTCAATTTGCTTAGATTGGTAACTTTTTTATATGAGTAGAGAGCAAAAGAGCATGCGGCTCATCCGTGCCTCAAGTCTAATCTTCTCTTTGAATTTTCACTCTGATAATCGACCATCTACCATTCAATAGCCGTTGTGCTAAGAACCGTAGTCTAATGTTATTTTTAATAATCGAGTTCGATATTTTGATTATTGTTGGATTTGATTGAATTTTAACGACATATTTGAAAGATGTACGGGATCAATGAAATACTAACAATCGAAACAATATTTTAGTGTCAGTGGTACGTCATCGGGAAACCATAGTGGGACTACTGGACTGACAGATTACCAAAACTATCAGAAATTGACCGCTTTTTTGTCATTGTACGTTCTGAGCCCCAAATTTACTATTGAAATTTTGACACAATTTCAATAGTAAATTTTAAGTGCAGTGTGAAATTCCGCAGATCACAAAAATGTACCAAAGTGGTTCCAACTGCGATGCCATGTAAATGAAGAGTTGATTGGCTAATCAGTGACTCACAGAACGTAACGCAGAAGTATATATAATGTTATGTACTTTAAGCCTTTTAGATTCTCCACAGAGAATTTATACGAAAATTATACTTTTTATATATGCTTTTAAAAATACACAAATCGTCTTATTGTGACCGTAATAATACATATAGACAATCGGAGAAGAGATGGTAGAATTCCTACTCAAAACGTAAATACAAGTTTTGCCAGTTTCCAATATAGAAAGCTGTCAAGATAAGTATTTAAATATTAATAATTGTAATTTACTATTTTCAAAAAATACGGTAAAGGGTGGAACACCGTTCGTTAAAAATTTGAATTAAGAACAAGGTTTTTTTATATTGCAATAAAGATTATTGGCAGACTATTTACAATAATATGTGCAGCAATAATTTTTGTTTTTACTTACAGAAAAATGACGCAAACAATTACGGTGTACTGCTTCTTTTTTATCTTGACCATATCGGGCTTCGTGTCATGGTAAGTGTGATACCATGATTAATTTTAAGATTTATATTAGATTCATTGCATTTGCTAAATACAAAGAAATTATTAATTACATTTCGAGGCAGAGAGAAAAAATATTTTTATTTTAGCATGATATATTGAGCATTTTTTAATGAAGAAACATTTGTTCGCTTACTTTCTGGGGCCGTGTGGCGGACTACGCCCCGATATTCTCTTAACAGATAAGGCATGTGCTCAACAGCTTAAGTTTTTTTAAGCTTAAGCCATCAATTGTTTGTTGCCAGTTTGTCTGTGGTGGGACCGCGCGTGCTGCGCCCGCATACATCCTACAAGGTGTCCATAGCAGGCAGCTCGCGCGCGCACAATCTATACGTGGCGGTGGAGCGCGAGGGCGAGCAGTACAGCCAGGGCCGAGAGGTCCAGGTGCCGGCGGCCACCTCCAGGCTCGTCGAACTTGATGTAATTATTGCCGATTCCGTCGTATATCTTGAATATCGTTTACTTTCTTTTGTTTCGGGTTCGTGCCTACGCATATCTGCTGTCGCCAGGGCGAGGAGAGTACATATCGAGTTCGTACCGATAAAACCCCACGTTCTTCTTCACGACACTTGCGTAAAACTACCGTGTTTCAGACGGCGCTGGCTCGGAAGATGGAGCTCCTTAGTTTAGACTAATGTACTACTTATTGTGAATCTTTTCGAGTCGTTGTGTATTTTTGGCATTCTACAGCAATGTTTTTGTTGTCGAATTAACCTACGAATATCCGAGCTTCCCCCCTTTTCCCCCCGGGACGTGCTTATAACCCCGCCATCCCCCCAGAAGGCGGGGTATCTTGTTGAAGATTTCCCCCCCGTAAACAAAAAAGGATTATCAAAGCTGTGTCACCTTACAATGCAAATATTGCAATATAGAATTATAAAGCAGGTAATGCGCTGCGTTCGGTTTTTAAATTAAATATAAGACAAACGTCATTATTAAAAAAATTAAGAAAGTTAAATATTAAGGATAAGTGGGATTATCGAAACTGATAAAAATAATCCAGCATAACGTACAACTCTACTGGACAGACATGCCTGCATAGCAACAATTATTTACTGTCTTCTCTGTTTCTTTCAACCATATGCAGAATAACAACAATAATGAAAATATAAATCATTTTTTTATATTTAAATCAAGTGCTCAACCAAGAATGTACCTCATGTTAAGTGGAAATGGAAAGGCGCACTAGCCTAGTAAATGCCTATGCACTCTACGCGTATATTATGTCCTTATTTATTAACATTATATATCTATAAACATTTATGATATACACAAATGTTTATAGATATACAGAAACACACTAAAAGTTAAAATAATCTTTTATTAGTTACATTTTTAATACAATTGTAAGCAGACGTATTGCAATTAGAATGTGTAATGAAAGCGAAACTTATGAATATTCATTACGTGTCCATAGGTTGCTTCAACTTGTATCACATCATAATATTATAAATGCAAATTGAATTATCACAATACCGTATTGTAAAATAACATCCTGTCAGTCTAATTGTTTTACCATTTTAAGCCATGTAACTTCGTAGTTAATTCTAAGTCAAAGTGTCAATAGCCAAATGGTTTAGGCTACAGTCTGCGAAATGAAAGGTTGTAGGTTTAAATCCATGTTACGATATTGACGTGAACCATCTCTTAGCACAAGCTTATTCTGAATAGAAATGGTTAACAAGAATGTAAGTAAAATTTGTGTAAAAATGTAAGCATAGTGGGAATCTTGGTTTGGGCTGTTCTTTTGCATTATGATCTAAGGGGCCCAAGGGGACCGCTTGCTTCCGTCAGATTACCAGAACTACAACCAGCTTTAATGCCACTTCAAGAAGCGTTAGCGATGGTAAATGCAGAGCCTGAAGAAACTTGAGCAACGCTGTTTATAGTAATAAATTTGCGGCGATAGCTCGAATATTTGTTGCACTCGGCGGTAGGGCCGTACTCTTGTTTCGTATGCTAAGATCATGATGGGTGGAATCCCTTACTCCTTTGCTCTGCAAAAAAAAAATATTTATTATTAAAAAGATATCAAAGTTGTATTATACTTTGGCTAGATCGGCGACCCGGGGCCGGGGCAGTACAGGCTGGTGGCGCGCTCGACGTCGGGACCGCAGTTCGCGTCCTCCGCGCCACTCGTGTACCAGCCGCGCAGCTTCTGCGTCTTCGTGCAGACAGACAAGCGAGTCTACCAACCTGAAGACACTATCAACTTCAGAGTCATCGCATTAGATAAGTGAGTAAGAGTTCCACAAGAACCATCATCATTTCAGCCGGAGAACATAGGGCTCCAAAGATGACATATGCCACAGAAACGTGGTATCTTACTATACGCCATTGAAGTTAGCTCAAAGTCGCACAACGATTTATGGAGAGGGCTATGCTCGGGGATCTCTAGGAAATCGTATCAGGAATAAGGAGATCTATAAACGAATAAAGGAAACCGACATAAACATGTAAGTAGAAGTGGCAATAGGCAAGGCACATAGCATCTCTATTGCAGACGACACGCAGAAAGAATAGAAGACGACTAGAATAGAAGCCGTTTACAACTGGTCCTTTTGGAAATCGTTGGGAGAAGCATGTGTCCAGGATTTATGTCTTTTAAAAAATTCTCAGTACGCAGAAACCTGCACGATGTGCACGTGTCCGAGCACGTGGCTAATCATCACTTAAAATTGCAATAAACAGGAACAAGAAGCTTAGGTTGGTGGCATACCTTGCCATTTAAGGCATGCTCAGCTACTAGGACAATTCCCTTGGTATTGTTTGTGTTCGTGCGCGATAATGATTAAATACGCTCGTGTGCCCCATATCCTGTATACATATTCAATATATTGCACTAAGTCCCTAAATATTAAACAACTGTAACGGTATAACGGTTGTATAAAAAATATGTTAAACTAAAAACAGAAAAAAATTAAAAGACTTTTCGAAATCATAACGGAAAGCGAAATGAACGCATCTGTGACGGTCGGACGATTATATTGTAATTGTAGCTTAATACTTTCGATTTTCTATATCGGCACAGGTAAAAAGAAAGAAAGTTCGCACGCGTAAGACTACGTACCAGAAGGCAGGGGTCGTTGAACTCAACGATGGTGCCATGAGATCGCTTCACACAGTTCTCAAGAACAGTGAAACATTTCCCGAATACTGTGAATGAGGAAATACGTATGACCAGTGCGCCTTGAGAAACATTCCACAAGTGTATGCTTACGTATACTTCGAAGTATCTTTAATTCAAATTGAAGACAAGCTACGATGAATAAATACTATTTCTAATTTTACAATGTCAATCTTTATAAATATTTTTTTTTAAAACTGAACTCATAAACGGCTGAAACGAATGCATTTAATTATTTTGTGTCAATTCCAAAGAATTCGTCATTGGTTTAGATTCACGATTTGCCAATCGGTCTAATGCAAAATCTTTATTTAATTTTATTATAATTTATGTTAGTCTATGAGATTAAAGTAATTAACAATAATTTCATTTTATATTATGTGCATAAGTAACGTTCGACTTACGATCTGATTAAACTGATTATAAAAAGATGCATCGATAGTACGGCCAGATATTTTTATGGCAGTAACGTTAATGAACCGAATATTTCACACCGCCTCATTGCCGATTAACTGAAGGCCGCAGTATAGCATTACATTGGGTAGGGCATTCGTGCGTAAATTGTTAGAACGTTAACTTTACTTTGTTTAAAATGTAACATATGTAGTGAAGTAAGTCAGGAAGTCATGAAAATATGCGGTGTTCAAGGATTTAACTGATTTAATAGCCGATATAAAAATTACATTAATAATAGACATTACAATAGGTTAAAAGAATATAATTTGGCATAGCAATTAAATTTCTGATTCTAACACCATTAGAATAACTGTCTAATCCGAGGTCACCTTTCAAGGGCCCTTGCGCCGATTATCTCCTAGAACAAAATAGGCTTAGTGACTTAAGAGCTCTGCTACCTCTCAAATCCGGTGAAACAGTCGTGATCAGCTTCTCTGACTAATAAGGTTTGTGACAAAAAAATATTCGGTTTTTTACAGTAGAAGAGAGTAAACGAGCATGCGGGTCACTCGATCCTAAGATACTATGTCGCCCAATAATTAAAAAAGATTGCGGGTGCGTATGCCATTATATATATATTACAATTATTAGTGGTCGCCCTATAGTCGAAATTCAACTTTAACGGGGAACATTAAAATCACACACGCAGCTCGTAACCTATTCGGTGAATCTGTCAGAAATTATTTATCCATGAATTTTTAGCAAAGCGGACGACTATGATGGGTTCGGCCTAGAGGTCCCTACTGACTAAAACCTGCATTGTTTAGCCATCCTCCGCCATGATGGGGGTCTCGTTGGCATTAACTACCTCAGTCAGGGGTAGAAGGCCCGGTGAGTAATAACCGGGCCTCCTGCAGCTGGGGAGAGATAGCCCTGCTCACATACTTTGTGATATCTTTTTATTTCCCGTGTCGACCCATTAGTGAATCAGCTGCTGAAATCTGCTGCAGTAGCTCTACAACTGTTGTAATTTCCTGTTTAGATATCTGGTTCCGTTGAACACTACGGTGGACGTGAGCATTTTGGACGCGGGCGGTGCGGCAATACGCGAGTGGGCGGGCGCGTCGCTAGACCGGGGACTGTTCGCCGACGAGCTCGTACTAGCAGACCAGCCTGCGCTCGGCGAGTGGACTATACAGGTAATGCAACAACAATAGTAGTAATTTCTAAGCAAGCGTCTAACCACGTTGCAGCCTGATAGTTTAGATTTAGTTTTTTTTCTATTAGGCCTATCGAGTTGCGGTAGTATATGATGCTAATACGAACTTAATAATATGATGGGACTAACTTTCAAGCTGGTGACCATCTGCACATTCTAGCGTAAACCTAGTGCCACGCCATCTTTCTAAAAACGGCGGAATCTTATTTGTACACCTAATACTTTGCGCTATTAAATAAACTCATCAATTGCCGTCCAGGTGGAGGTGCGCGGACAGAAGTACACGCGTCGCATCCTTGTTGCAGACTACGTGCTGCCCAAGTTTCAGATGGAGATGAACATGCCCAAGGAGATACTGTTCAGCGAGGGACGCTTCAATATAAATGTTACCGCTAAGTATGAATTTAATACTTTAACCTTTGGTTACAAAATTTTATACCTATTTTATTTTTTACATGAGGAAAATGCAGTTAACGCCCCGATGATACAAGTAACTAAAACCTCCATTGTCGGCTATACTCCGCCATAGGAGACGGGATCGGGATGCTTTAGCATTCACGATTTTGCCCGGTGGTAGCCCCGGTGGTGGCCAAGGTATTAAACTGACCTTGTGTCCAGACCTATAGCGGTGCAGGGCAGAATAGCACCCTAACTGTTTGCCAGTCCCCCTGCCTTTCGATTTTATACTACGGTAGGAGAGAGGCTCGCCGCAGCTCCTCAGTCGCCTCATCAGCGGTGTCCACATGGTTTGCCCTCATTTTAGAGAGGATGAAATGTATGGTGATATACATCCATTTCTCTCTCCCTACACGGCCGTATAACGCCAGTAAAACACGTGTATGTAATTGTTTTAATGACTTGTGATCGCTACGTTACTCTTATAGGGTGGTGAGAATCTATTTTAAACAAATTCAATACAAATTATTACACAATAAATAATTCCATTAAGGTTAATATACAATATTGATGTAAAATTGTTATTTTTCAATCATGTTTATTTCTCTAAGTCTATTATTTTTTCATTCGTTCCTTCTTAGATCTAATTTGTTTAGCCTTATTGAAGTGAAAAGAGATTTAGCGAGCTCGGCAACATAACGAGATCACGCCGATAATATTGAACCTTGTAAAGTTTTTTTAACGTCCGATTCAAAATCAACTTAATATTTCACGGCGTGCTCCGTTAGGTATATATCAAGTTACATAACTGAATTTAGATGTTATTTTTTCTAACTACAACAAACTGTAGGTTCAGATCGATCTCTTGGACATGGATTCAATCCGATTCAATTTTTGAGGCTCTTAAATCATCTTTAATCCCTGTGACTTTATAAAGACTTACTAACAACATCAATCGGCCAAGGAGATGATTCACTATATGTCAAATACAGTTTGACTTTTCATATCAGTTTGTCACGTCAGTCAGGACGCTTTTACTACTCCATCGAATCAAAAGGAAGTCATCATAGCTTATGACATAAGTATGTTATACCGGCAATGATACGACAAACACAGTTGAGGTGAGTCAGGATGACTTTACCAATTGAAGGGCCCTCATAGTTCTCTGTCAAAAGAATACTAAGTCACTTATCTATTTATAATAAGTCTCTCTGGGCAAGCGTCGCGAGAGGAAATTCGACTTTAACTTGATTGCGAGTAGACATGATTGTGTAATATAAAAATAACAATCGCTATTCTCGTCTCGTCATATGTGAAAGAATCCCTAGACACTCACATTTATAATTTTTTTGTATCTACGATTTCGGAAAGACGAAAAGTATTATTTGGACGGTAATATATTAAGTGGAACGCTCTGGCTTTTATTAATATTTATTTTTATTATATGATATGTAACAGGGATGACCTTTTTTTTTTGTTAACGCGGGGGAATCTTTTTATAGATCATCCTCCGGTGCCCTGGGTGGGCCCGGAGGGATGTGTGGGACTCGGCCTGGGCAGCCCCTACCCACTAAACCTTCCGCGAATGCCATCAGCCGTTATGAGCGGGGTGCTCGGGATCTGTCAGCGTCAGGACACCCCAACGACCGGCCGGTCCCGGCAAAGACCGGACTTCATCCTCAAAAGGGACTTCTCCGGCACTCAGAGAAGTCCCGGTGACGCCGAAGCATACTGGGGCCAGGTACCCATCCTGGCCCCGCTTCGGATTACGGGGCGGCAAGAGGAGGCGTCTGAAACGCCTCCTGCGCACCCCGACACGTCGCCTGTGGAGGGAGGGAGCCTCTGCGCTTCCCTCCCTGACCCGCTCGACATTGATGACGTGCACAAAGCATTGTTATCTGCATAGTAACTTCTGTCAGTCATAATTTTTTTATTACCACCAGGCATTTCAACGGTCTTCCAGTGCAAGGGGAATTAACGATATCAGCGTACGCCGTATTCTTCTCCGGACTGCTACAGCCTGTGTTCTCTACCCCAGCACGAAAAGTGGTTGAGTTCAACGGTAGCGCTGGAGTCACGATCGACCTTAAGACAGACCTCGACCTCACCGAAGACGCAGCGAGACCTTTAGTAGTCGAAGCTGTATTAGAGGAAAAAGATACGCTGATTCGTCAAAATATTTCCTCGAGGATACTTCTTTTGCGAACGCCCTATCGACTGAAAGTAACCGCACCAGATTTCTTCAAGCCAGAGATGCCGTATATTGTTCAGGTAAATATTGGAAAAGATTACGATAGTATAGAACTTCATTATACCTCAGAGGTGTTGATAAATTTATTCCAAATTAATTGTGTTTGAATACGAACAAAAATCATACTCATCTCTCAATGCAGTGGAATCGTAAAAGGTTTGGGTGCTTATTAAATATGGGACCTTATTAAAACCAAACTCTTTTAAACAAAAAAAAAACTAAATCGGTGCTTAATTAACGACACCGATAAGTGAACAAACATAACATTGAATACCTTCTATTATAGAACCATTTTTTAAATCGTGGATTAAGGTTATCGGAGGGTGCCAAACTCTTTGAGTATTCAACATTTTTAATTTAAGTTATAAATAAGCACAAGCCACTAAGCATGAACATCGGCTTGGGCCGTTACTCTAGATGCGACAGTGTTCTGATTATAAGTTGCCCAACGGGGTTGAATCACAGCTCTATAAGATCAATTAAAGGGGTTTTACGTCATATTAAAGTTGTTAGTAACATTATTACCTTATTAAGCGTCGCCAATACGATAAATAATAGAATAAACTTCACTAGTGCATCTATGGGGTTCTTGATAGGAGCGCGAACAAAGTATACTAAAATAAATTGATTGCAACGTTTATTGGGTGTTACAATAAATAATGTTTCTTGTATAAGCGAAGCGTGTATTCGACGCAAGTCGGAGCGTTCGTTAGTGCTGAACGCATAGTGTTCTCGACCAGCACGGCCCTCTCGGGCACCCTTGGATCGGGATGCTTACGCGTAACATAGTTACCGACCAAGCCAAGGTTACCCCTCACCCTTGTGTCAACTTACTAGGCTCAAGCTAGGCGACCTAAGAGCTATGCCACCTCTCAATCCGGTGAAGCAGTCAAGGCCAACCTCTCTGGCCAATCTGTTAATAGTTAGTCAAAAATAAAATCTCGACCTGCACTTGCGTCGCATTGTTTACGTTTTCACGCACGCAGCTTCTAATGATGGGCCGTGCGGAGTAAATACTACAACACATTTCGTATGCAAATTTGTTGGAATACAGATCGAGGTGGTCAACTCGGGTGGGCAGACTATCGACACGGATGGTGACGTGATGGTAGAGAGACTGTGGGACGACGGCGCTCCTGCCAATACAACTACTGTGGCGTTCCGTGAAGGCCTGGCCACCTACACTACAATCCCTGATGCCGGCCACACTAACTCCACCATGAATTTAGTGGTAAGGACACGTATGTTTTATTTATCTTAATTATATTTCAATTTTTATCTTATTTATTTTCTACAATGGAGTATATTTGAAGTATAATGAAATATAATAAAGTATACTGAAGTATATTAAAGATAATTATTAAGCATTTTGAAGTAGGAATAAGAATGATATTGTACTCGTATTTACTGATATGTACGTAGGTGTAGGTAATGATCTTCACCGGCTCGAGAAGAGAATAGAAAAGAATGAATACGGAGAGAAATGAATAATTGAATATATTGTGAGTGTTAAAATAAATATTTAATGATGTAAGTTTATTATTTTATTTTATATTATTTTTATTTTATAAAGCAAAATCAAGTCCAGAGAAGCGGGCTGGGTACTCTAGTGTATTATAATATTAGGTGAATATTGTTCATAGCTTTGCTTCCATTAGCAAATAAAATAATCAACACGCAGTCAACTTAACAGATAAAATACAAGGAGGTGGTTGAGCGCGTAGTTAACGTGCAGACTGGATCGCCGAGCGGGCACTCGCTCAGCGTTGAGCTGCTGAGCACCACGGCCACCGAGCTGAACGTGCGCCTTGCTGCCAACGAGCTAATGGAGCTGCTGCACTACGTGGTGGTCGCGCGCGGGGACATACTGATCGCGGAGACTCTAGAGGTATGTGGACATAAAAGATGGACCCATACCGAGTAATTGCTTGGTGCCGTCGAGCGAGACTACATACACGTATACATATGTGGTCACGCCTCTTAAAGGGAAGCTGAACAAAAAGGAAAAGCCTTCATAAAGAACTTGTCAGGGAGTCAAGCTATTGCGCGTGGAGCCACAAGGCCAGACCACCAGTAGCCTTCCGCGTTTTCGCTCATATAACCGCGAAGTTGCCATATAAACACACCATATAGATGGATGCGTAGAAGACTTACTGCCTTTTATATTGGATAAATGCTTAATTTATTAAAAACAATTGTCTCTCACGAATTTTTAGCTCTCGCGGGCTAGATAGAGATAACAATTGCTATACACTTTTACCAAGCTTTTCGGACGACCTACTCGTATGTGGCAGGGAGTGAGTGCATCGTCATATTTCGAAACACAGTACACTCATGAGTAGTTACTTAATTATTATTTAACTTGGGAATAATTTTAAATTAGGAGGTAGACGGAAATATAAGGATGAAGTGTCACTGTAAGAAATGTTATGCGTACATTATCATGTCGTGATGTGACGTCTTTTATTTATTTAAGGGGATCACGCGACTCAAGGGTTAGGTTATGGAGTTGTTGATTGATTATTTGGTGTTGTAATATGTGTGTGTTGGTGGTGTGCAGCTGAGTCCAGCGCGGCGCAGCGTGGAAGTGCGCGTGCCGGTGTCGCGCGCGTTGGCGCCTGGCTGCGCGCTGGTGGCGTGGGCGCCGCGCCTGGACACCGCGCACCCGCTGCTGGCCGCCGGTCTCTACCTCCCGCACTCGGACCTGCTGCACAACAAGGTTCGCCATACCGTACATCAACACCATCACACCAATATTTCACATTTGGAAATATATCCAACATAGAATGCATCATAAATGAATTCAGTGTTCACATTAGCGTTTCTACCAACGATTAATCTGATCCTCCAAATATTTGGTATTGTTCGAAGTTCAAGTTCACACCTTAACAGGGGCGTTTATTCATTGCGAGCTCCATTTTCTCTAGCAATCGTAGTCCTTTTTAAACGAAAAAAAAAAGGTTTCCAATTCCCCAGATTTTTTAAATTGCCAGGCATTTATGAACCGATTTCCTGATTTCTAATCTTTCTCTATTATATATTTACCCTTTTTCTCTTCTTTTAAAGGGTTTTGTTAATTTTGTTTTCAGTTTTAGTTCGGTTAAGTTTTCCTTAACTTACAACGTTTTTAGTAATGCGTGAACTATGCAGGTGTCCGTGTCCTTTGCACCCGCGACTTCGGGGCAGTATCGGCCCAACGGCATGGTGGAGGTGCGCGCCGTGGGGGCCCCGGGAGCTCAGGTCGCGCTTCTAGCAGCGCCTGCGCACGCACAGTCTGCCGGTCTGGCTGGCGCACTGGGTAACGGCCTGGACCTGCACACCGTGAGTATACAGGCGTAACAAGTTATATGTCTCTTGTATTATTAATGGAATGGGAATATACCTTACCGCCTCCGGGAATGGCAGGCTGGCGTGGGACATCAACTCGCATACATTTACCCATCCCATTGCCACTGTTGATAGATTAAGAGGGTGTCCGGGATCTCAATTCCATAGTTATGTATATCTTACATACATGTATGTATATAAGCCAAACATATACATATGTTAACATTATATATAACCGTTATAACTTTTAAATTGTTTTCGATCAATACTTTTTTTTCAACAATTTCATTGTTCATTGTGTACAAATATATTGTCTCCCAACACTTTACTGAGCGTTAGCTTGTTACGTGAATAGCTGCTTGTTTTTGAAGTATGCTGATGTTAATGTTGTATTTAATTAATTAATAAAAAGTTAAAAAGAGCACACATCCTTTCAACCGTAGCGGGGTAAATAGAGACAGTTCTCGCTGTCTACTTTTCAATAAGCTTAGGTCCCCATTATTACCATTAATTCCACAAAATTTATGGCACACGGGACACTTTTATTGTGATTTTTTGTATGATCAATTAATTCTTACAGTTAGTAAGTCGAACCCCTAGTATATATTTTTTTTTATATTAATTTTTCTATGTTCTTTATATTCTCTTGTCTACTGCCTGTTTTGCGTATTCCATAAGCGGATTTTTTTTTGGAATATTTATGTTAAATATTAATCGCATTATCTTCAGGAGTCATTGCGCTTTTCTAGCTATCCTTACGTACATAGAATTAAGATGCAGTTGACTTTCAGGTCGAACGCGAAGTGGAGAGCTTCAACGGTGTCCAGCATTCGATATTCAAGAACGAAGAGCACGTGCCAGAGCTGGGCCTGGACTTGGGCGGTCGTGACACTGGAGATGTCTTCAAGGTTGTAAAGATATAGAATTACTATTCCCTATATTATTTTCCTAATAGAAATATATATTTAAAACAATATCTATCATGTTATATCAAATTGCTGACAGAAATTATTGTTTCAGAACGCCGGCCTTGTTATATTGACTGATGGAGTTATAGTTGAAAATGACCCTAAAGGTACTTGAAATATAAAAGCATTTCTTTTAACTATCTATAAAAAATAATATGTAGTATGAATACAGGCAATAAAAATAAACGATCGAATATAGGAAATGTTGCAGTATTTGTTGTCAAAATGACGACACATACTCGCTTAGTCATTTGAAAATTACTTTCCGCTACTTCTTCACAGGTTAAAACACACAAAGTTTTACCATGGGATAGGAACAGACGTTATTATCATGTAAAGCTGGAGAAGAATTGATTGTCATCAAGAAAGGAATCTACTTTTTATCAAGTGACCACTTAATGTCAGCATGATCATTTTGGTCGCAGATGTACATGTATATACTATAACCTTAGTGTAATGTTACCAGCTGCGTCGGTGGAGACGTCTGAGCCGAGCACTCGGTCGCCATTGGCGGGGCCCTACGCCTTCAGCCGCCTGCCCCCGCCGCCCTCGCCGCGCTTCTACCTCAACGTGACGCCGCACGCTACCTGGATGTTCTCCAACCTCACGCTGGGGTAAACTATTTTCTTATATCTTTACACATGATTTTATGTTCACAAACAGATTGACCAGACCTATACAGTGGAAATATTCCTGGTCACTGGGAAAGTAGACGAAAGATGACCAAGAGGGAGGCGCCCTATGCGCTGGACCAGACCAGATCCAAGATAAAACCACTAAACAACTCCAAAGTCCACGAAGCATTACTCACTGAAGAACGAAGACCGTAACAGTTTGAAAGTGATCATCCACAACATAATTCGTCGAATATTAGTTTTTTTTTAGATTAAACTATGTTAATATTTTTTCACCTATAAGAAAGCAAAGAAAAAGGGAAAACACCCTATTTCCCCTTTTTTATGAAAAAATACCCTAAAACATTTCAACTCAATTCGCCATTGTTGTATCTTTAACAGCAACAAGGGCAGAGGCACAAAGGAGGTATGGTCTCCCACAACTCCTGGCGAGTGGACTATCGGTGCATTCTCCGTCCACCCGACTCTTGGTCTAGGGCTGGCTGCCCCGCAGAGCTTCACCACCAGCGTGCCGCTGTCCATCACCGCCGAGTTGCCCGAGACTCTACAGCGCGGGGAGATGCTGGCGGCGGTGATCATTCTGAAGAACTCTCTCTCAGTAGACGTCACTGTTGAGGTCACATTCCACAACTCTGATCAGTATTTCGAGTTCGAACCTTTGGAAAATAATATCGATTCGTCAAAAAGTAAGTTTATTAGTCGAATTAACGTAATCGTTCATACTAATTATTCTTCTATTTGTTAATACCAGTCGTCCATACTTAATCTAATTAATCTACGAGTAAATTCGATTTTAATCCAGAGGGGAGCATGGGAACGGGAGCAATGAAATAACTATTTATGTTTTATCTGTCAATAATTATTTGTTAATACCAGTCGTCCATACTTAATCTAATTAATCTAAATTTAATCCAGAAATGGGAGCAATGAAATAACTATTTATGTTTTATCTGTCAATATTTATTTGTTAATACCAGTCGTCCATACTTAATCTAATTAATCTAAATTTAATCCAGAAATGGGAGCAATGAAATAACTATTTATGTTTTATCTGTCAATAATTATTTGTTTATAAATTTACTTAACCGATGCCAAGCAACCATATAACAAGAGCATAGTGGAATGTGTAATAATTTCTTTTATAGATTTTATGCATCATTTCCAAAAAAAAATCATTCTGCAATCCATACCCCTTATGCCCGCGCAATTTGCAATATAATGCTAATGATATAAATTAACTGATTAAGTTGTACAACTCTGTAGTGTTTAAAACATGGAGAATTCAAAAAAACTCTAGTTTAATGACTAACGAGACCTCGAGTCCGCAATTTGCACGCAATTTGAAGTTTCATTATGAACCAATACCCACTTGTCAACGTGCTCCTTTTTCGAGATCAGTTAAAAATGTATCGTTGCACTTCCAGAGATCGAGCTGTTCCGGCGCGTGCGTGTGCCGTTGGCGGGCGGCGCGTCGGCCAGCACGGCCTTCCTGGTGAGCGTGGTGCGCTCGGGCGACGCGCCGGTCATCGTGGAAGCCAGCGGCAGCGGCCTCTCCGCCTCGCTCTTCCGCACCATCGACGTACAGGTAACTTCTGCGCTTCTACTGCTCACCTATTTCGATGAACAGGCTCCTCATAGAAACAAAACTTAAAACAAAAATACCCTTACTTTGGCACCGTCACATCTTCCAGAATCTTCTGTTGAGGCTGGAGCGGCCGCTGGAATTGTAGAAAACGAGCTCAATAGAGGTTTCATATTTGAGCCGTTTGGTTGGGGTAGAAACTTTGGGTCCGTGGGGTCCTAGTGCACCTTTTTAATATGATAGCTAAGAAGTTTGTCGACACATGTGATGACCAGAGGGCTGGCTTATACCTTGCACAGAGGCCAAGCATTGCCATACAACGTGGCAATACAACTAGCCTTCTGGGCACGCTGCCAAGCTACGACAGTTTGGTACAGTTATATTTTTTGTAAAATAACTATTATATTGTAAATATTTCTTTTTTTAGTTAGTATCATATATTGTAAATGTATAGTTTAGTTATATTATATAATTTTACAAAAATAATTCAAACCAGACGGCAACCTACAAGAAAAACTACTGCTTTAAAATGTTCGCTGGGAACTTTCGAACCAGCCGTCATCAGATCTTAAGTGGAACCGAGACTATCACTGTTTCGAAATCTTCTTCCCACAATATAGTGAAGTTGTATAATAATTAATAACATATGCAACGCTAGACTATAATGAACAAAAAACGTATTTCGTAATAACAAAGCAGCGGAAATTAAGAACAAAAGCTTTTGTTATTTTCAGCCCGCGGCTACCAATCAGCAATTAAGCTGCCGAATTTTTAATGATGGCGCTTTAGATTTATGTTTAACGGAACGGAATTTTTTTTAAATGATCCGCATATTTATAAATAGCAACACTGGTTTTTGTGTGGACATGAATTGTTCTCGTTAACATGAAATAAGTAAAATTTGAGTTTGGTTAGGATCAGATTTATTCTATTTCGTAATATTCCCACGATAATTCCGGGCGTAGTAACGTTTGATTCGATTTAAAGTCAGTTTTTGTTCTTACTCGTAAATATACTTGTTTTAAATTTATTAATTTTATAACGTAATACAGGATGGTTATGAGGAAGAGTTCTGGTCGTGGACGTTGCTGGACGCGCGGCGTGGGACTGCGCACGGGAACGTGAGCGTGTGGGCGCCGGGGGGTACCAGGCTGGGCGGCAGCGCGCTGCTGGCGGCCGGCGACCTGGTCGCGCCGGCGTTGCGCAGTGTGCGCGCCCCCCCGCACGCCGCCGCCGACCCCGCGCACGCCCTATACCCGCTCGCCACTGCGTGCATACTCCTCGATTATCTTCAGGTGATATCCTACACTGCACTATTGTTTTTGAATCAGTATATTCATAACAATTTTTTCCTCTTTTTACAAAATGCAAAAAAATCACACACTACTCACATTCTTAGTAACAACTCCAATTAAGCTTGTGCTGCGAGATGGTCAATAACCAATAAAATAATAATAATAAATAAACTTAGCATTTTTATGAGTTAATTACAAGCAGTGACTCTGACTGTCCGACAATCTAAAACCCAGCTGACTTGTAGCTCCGAGTATCTATTTATCGTGTACATAGGTACAAAACAATACTTGCTATATTCGGAAAGAGAGAGAGTACACACATTTAAAAGCTAGTCTTTTTTGATTCAATAAGCTAAGGCTATTGTCGATTTATCGACTTTTTCTTCTTTACAGTTACAATATATTACATATAATATAGAGATATAAATAATATACAATATGTTACAACTATACAAATATACAATATATTATTACAACCTTCCTTCTATTATGTGTAATCCATTTCATTCGTAACTAAGCCGAGAATATCCCTCACCGGTGGGACCATTGTATCTTAGTAGTTACTAGCAATAGAGGTTTAGGCAAACGTACTAAGAGCACAATCCGATGAAGCAGTAAAAGCTTCTCTGTTTAATCTGTGTAGTCATTAGTAACTTTTTACTTAACGTATTGAAGTAAACGATCATTTGAAACGTCAATAGCTTATTGGTTCAGGGCACGGTCTGCAAATCGTAAGGTTCAAATCCTCTATTCGACTATTTACGTGATCCATCTCCTAGCACAAGCTTAACCTTAGTTGGAATGATTAACAATAATGTAAGTAATGTTTCTGAAAAAACAGAAATATTGGTAGCTTTCTTTAAAAAAAAATTACCTGAACAATCTTTCATAATGAATATTTGCAACGAAGGCGACAAATCAAGACGAGATGTCCATAACTAAGGAGGCACGCGCTCAAGCTGCAGCAGGGTACCAGCGACTGATGGCCTATCGTCGCCCTGACGGGTCGTTTGCACAGGAAATGGATGCAGAGGCTGAAGGCGACGTCTAGTAAGCAATATCCTTACTTTTATGTATACATGTTAAACTAGAATAGTAACAAAGAGTAATAGTTGAAGAGAAGTACGATTTTCAGTAATGAAGAATAAGAAATGAAATTAGATATAGAATACATAGAATACTTATGAATTTTTAATATATTTTGTCAGAGCTACAAGTCGAAGAGCGTTCAGACTGATCCTCTATTGTAACTTAGCGTAAATAACCCTCAAGGGTGCCAGACACAGCCGAACCGCGGCTTGATCGAAATCCTTATATATTTACACACATCTGCCATAAATTAAAAAAACAACGCAACTAAACAAATGAAATGAATAAATTATATGACGTCACAAAGGAGCTTTTACTTGTTAAGTAGAAAATGTGTTGTAGTATGACGTCATTGTCGGCACGGTGGGCCGGGCGTGCGGCGCGGCACGTGGCAGCGGCTCCCGCGGGCGGCGCCGCAGCGCGCTGGCTAGCGAGCGCACAGCGGACCGACGGCGGCTGGCCCGCCCCGCCGGCCACCGCGCGCAACGATCCGCACGCGCAACGCCCGTTGCCTTTAGCTGCGCACGCTCTACTCGCGCTACTCGAAACTAAGGTACACAGTACCGATACGCAAATGGGAAGGCCCCACCCCTTAGATGTTAGGAGCGTTGCTGGAGTTTCTTCGGCCACTTCTTTTCCCAGCGCCAACGCTTGGCGAAGTGGCACTCCAAGTTAGTTTAGCTTTTGAATGCTTACGCCAAACATAGTAACCGTTCAAGCCGAGGTTACCCCTCTCTGGGAGGACCCTTGTGTCGAGTTACTAGCGATAGAAGTTCAGGCTAAGCGACCTAAGAGCTATGCCACCTCTCAATCCGGTGAAGCAGTCAAGGCCAGATTCTCTGGCCACTCTATACTCAGAGTACCGTCCGTCAATAAAAAAAAATAACGATACGCAATACACAATATTCAATTATTTTTAAAAGTAACAGCTGCATCTATTAAATGACAAATATCATTAAACAAATAAGAAATAGTCAAGAGAAATAGTCTTCTATGATTGGCAGGGCAGCGAAGTTCTGTACAAAGAGCATATCAACAAAGCCGTAGAGTACATAGCGCGTGGGCTCTCCCCCGAGCTGGACGCGTACTCGCTGGCCGTCATGTCCAGCGCGCTGGCCGCCGTGCGACACCCGCAGGCCACACAGGCGCTACAGATGATGGACAAATACGTCAACTCCACGGGTAAGTAAATCTGTTTTACCCTCATGTATCACTCACATATACACATAATAATACTCCGAACTCTAACTTTACAGAATATATCAATAAGAACTGTTTAGTACTACATTGTATATACTATATTTCAATACGCCAGTATAGAGTATTTTCATACACACGTGCTCATGTCTCCGAAGCCTTGAGCTATTGTGATTTGACCACTTCATACAATTCACTGTGCTTTTTAGGTACTTACGGGATCTAATAAGCACTGTGATAATGATTTTCTGCAAGTAATTTTTGTTTTTCAGCCAAGTTCAAGTTACCATGAATCCAAAAACCAAATCCACAAAAACATTTCGAAATCTGTTCATAAATGACCTCGTTATGAGTGCACAAACATTAAAAAATACAGACGAATTGAGAATCTTCCATTTTGAAGTCGGTTGAAACCCGTATGATTTTCATAGATTCTACATTATTCTGGTCGCGCAAGCTGTACGGTTCAGAGTGGCGCAACCCCTGGCTGCGTGGTAACAGCCTGGAGGCGAGCACCGCAGCGTGGGGTCTGCGAGCGCTACTGGCAGCGCGGCAGGCGGACCGTGCGCTGCCCGTCGCACGGTACCTGCTGCACGCGCTCAGCCCAGACCAGCTGCAGCCTGATGTGGTAGCGTATGCCGGTTACAGCCGCGTCCTAACGGAAATCAAATACCTATTAAATATCCATAAAACGCTATTTTTAGTGGTACTACCCTTAGCCTGATCTACCATAATATATTTGTTATATACTTATAAACTTTCTTTCTCTAACAGAGAAGACCTCTGCCTTACAGTGGGACATAATATTACAAGAGCTATACAACCAATATAATTTGTTTTTAAATAGAAACCTAGCATTTTTTTTTCTATTTTATTTCGGAAAACATTACTAACATTCTTGGTAACTATTCCAATTAAGCATAAGCTTGTGCTAGGAGATGGTTTACGTCAATGGTGGATTCGAACCTACGACGTTACGATTCGCAGACCGTACCCTAAACCAGTAGACTATTGACGCTTAAAATGACTGGCTTCGACAAACTTGAACAGCAAAGTACAAGCATTTAAACCAATACAGATTCGCCAGAGAAGATTTAGCCTTAGCTTAGCCTGTACCGTTAGTGTAGTAACTCAAAACAAGGGTCACCCCGGTAAGGGACGGATACTAAATGTATTTTAGGTGTAGTATTCCGATCAGAGGGCGCCCGAAAGGGCCGAACCACAGCTCGGTCGAATAGCGCTGGTTGGCGTATCGCCAAATACCGTGTCCAAATTTTGTTATTTATCGCTAAGCAAATAAATACTGGATAAATTTCGTCATTTATAGCTGGACGCTTTGGCACAGTTCTCCGAAGCGATAAAAACTTCTAAGAAGTTACGAGTGTCCGTGAACGTGACCGACTTGGAGGAGCCACGCCAGTTCAACATCGACGACGACAACGCACTCATTATTCAAACTCAACTTGTGAGTGTTCCACTATTGCTTTATTATGTATTCTTTAGTTTTACTAAAAAAAATCGTCGGTCATTAATGCGCACATTTATAAAATGAGAAATGAGAACCTACTTCTCTTTGAAGTCTGTTAAAAATAGTTATCAGTATCAGTGAAGCTCTGAAGCGCTGCTGTTGACGAGCAGTGGCAGTGCTACATTTAGTAGATGGGTTTGTGTTCATTATGACCCGTTTAGTATATTACTGCTATTATATGGCGTAGTTTTTTTTGTAAAATACCTATTTTATTGTAAATATTTCTTTTTTTAGTTAGTATTAAAATAGTCATGATTTGATAAACAAATTCAAAATCTTTGTATGGTAATATTATCCAAGTGCCGTAGTCCGGGGAGTTGCTTCAAGCTACGCTAGCTACACAAGTTCGATTCCCAATGCCGGCACCAATGAATTTGTTTGTTGCAATTTTAAGTGTTGATTTAACACTTTCTCGGTGGTGAAGGAAATCATCGTGAGTAAACCTATATGTGTGCCCTCCCCTGAGAACAGTTACTGACGCTTCAGGTACAAAATTGGACTCATCGGGCATTGTATCCAATAGCAATTGCCCGATGAGACCGTATTCTTTGCGACACGTTAAAACATGCGAATCAAACCAAAATTGAAAACCTACATGTGTTAGAAAATTTTATAAGACATGTGAAGTCTGGAAATTCAAAATGTGTTATATACCTTTATGTGCGAATTTCTAATAGGCTGGCACATAAAGTGAGTTTTAAAAATTTGCAGGTGCGTAGTGCTAGGTGGGCGAGCGCCACGACGGAGGGACGTGGCACGGCGTTGCTAGGGCTATCGGCGCGCGGCAGCACCAACGTGACGGCCGCCTGGCCGCGCTACACGCTGGACCCGCGCGTCGATCGCGTCTCCACCGACCACCGCCTGCAGCTGTCCATCTGTGTCGGGTATGTACAAATGGAAGATACAAAAAAAAGTAAAATATTGTTGTATCTAATGAGTCTTTTGACCTTATCACTAAAACAAAGAGTTACCTTGTGCACACACTGGTGTTTTCCATATTCGCCTACGGGGCATATCTCCGATATGGACCCTGAAGAAAGCCGATCGTGATCGCATTGATGCCTTCGAGTTGTGGTGAGGCGAAGGATGTTACGGATCCCATGGACAGCACATCGTACCAACGTGTACATCCTTAACGAACTTAAAATTAAAGTTAGACCATATGCCATATGCTACGCAGGATACTGGAATACTTTGGTCGCCAGAAAAAACAGTGATAACTTGGAAAGGCTGCTCGTAACTGGAAAAATTGACGAGACAAGACCTCGGTCGAAGCCCACGCGCTTGACTGCCCAGATCTACACCACTATAGGCACGTCGGTTAGCGATGCTCTGCGCACGGCTGCAGACAGAGGAAAATGACGACACATAACCAAAGACAGACTGTTCCCACGAGATGGTCACGATTGAGGAAACCGACGTGAGGAGGAGGAATAAATCCTGATTAGGAAACGATTAAGTGTATAGCTTTTGTTCGCTAAAGGTGAAATAAATATGGCTAAGTATATTGTTTAAATGAACAACAGCGAGGTGTGTAAAACTTTACATTTAGTGGTGCAGTGGTTTAGAGTGATGAAGTTAATTTTACTTAAGACATCCGAGCACTAAACATAGCCATTAAGAATTTTGTACTTTGATAATGAAGATCAAAATGGATTTATTAAATAAAAGTAAGCTCCTATATCTTTTGAAGACTAGGATACGAAAATTAATAAAATATACATATGTACTCTACAGAGTGACGCAAACAAACGGCCAGTAAAACATTGTGGAATCCCACAATACTGATTTAATTGCAACCCCTCCGGATACCTCTCCACAAGATATGTACATTAGAAATGTACAAAAAATATGTCTATGTATAAACATGCATACATTTAACATTTGGAAAAAAAATCTATCTGAGAGCTATGACTGAAATAGTAGTATGCTGAAGTGGCAATTGGCCACATATGGAGTCCACGGGTGCTGGAATTTAAGCGTCAATAGCCTAATGGTTTAGGATACGGTTTGAGAATCATAAGGTAGTAGGTTAGAATCCACCATTCAACTATTGACGTGAACCATTTCCTAGCTCAAGTCAAGTCATTTCCAACTAAGCTTAACTTAGTTGGAATGGTTAACAAGAATATTAGTATTTTTTAAAGAAAAGTTATGTGGCGACTTGCATTCGCCAGCCACAAAAGAGGATTTTAGATGACAAAATTATCAATTTTTGAATTTGGAATTAGAAAATTTTTATATAAAACATATGTCATACATTTTCATTACAGACTTTTTTGCTTAGACTTTTTGAATGTATTTATTTCTAATGTAACAAAACGTATCAAATATAATTTCAATATCCTCAACATTTCTGTGATATTTTTACTTACCGGCGGACTACACTAGAAGGCCAAGAACACGTACAAAAGTAATATTGGGATTGGCATTCCGCTCTGATGCCACAATACCCAAAGTTATATTCCTATTTCTGTATAATTATGAATGAAGACTGCGTTTGCGCGGAGCTTAAAACGAATCAGGCCAGATATTGCGACCATCAAGGAAGCTGGTGACAACAGCTTACAGTCGAAGATTGGGCTAAGTAGCGTGCTTTGGAAGGGGCTTTTTCTTGGAATTCTTCACTGGAATATTGCAGGCTGCTATCAAAGACACATACTTCATGAAGTTATTGACCATGCACGTGGTACTGCACCACGTATTTCTGATTCATAATTTCTATTATGAACACTTCTGTGTTTTTGAAATTATCTTGCTTACTTCTGTTTACACTCGTCATTGATTTTGATTCCAGGTTCGTGGCGCAAGGTAACGAGACGGAGAGTGGACTGACATTACTCACGGTTCAGCTGCCGTCCGGTTACCTGGCAGATATCAACACCATCACGGAACTAACGGTAACTTTCACGCAACACGATGCAAGGCGTTCATTGTGTAGTTAGTTCATTGTGTCTTAATTTCAATATAAATCATCATCAACGCGAATCAAACACGTTCTTTTTATAAATACTTTGCCTTATCACTAAAACAAAGAGTTACCTTGTGCACACACTGGTGTTTTCCATATTCGCCTACGGGGCATATCTCTGATATGGACCCTGAAGAAAGCCGATCGTGATCGCATTGATGCCTTCGAGTTGTGGTGCTGGCGAAGGATGTTACGGATCCCATGGACAGCACATCGTACCAACGTGTCCATCCTTAACGAACTTAAAATTAAAGTTAGGCTGTCCACCATATGTCTACGCAGGCAACTGGAATACTTTGGTCGCCAGAAAAAACAGTGATAACTTGGAAAGGCTGCTCGTAACTGGAAAAATTGACGAGACAAGACCTCGGTCGAAGCCCACGCGCTTGACTGCCCAGATCTGCACCACTATAGGCACGTCGGTTAGCGATGCTCTGCGCACGGCTGCAGACAGAGGAAAATGGCGACGCATAACCAAAGACAGACTGTTCCCATGAGACGGTCACGATTGAGGAAACCGACGCGAGGAGGAGGAATAAATCCTGACTAGGAAACGATTAAGTGTATAGCTTTTGTTCGCTAAAGGTGGAATAAGTATGTCTAAGTATATTGTTTAAATGAACAACAGCGAGGTGTGTAAAACTTTACATTTAGTGGTGCAGTGATGAAGTTAATTTTACTTAAGACATCCGAGCACTAAACATAGCCATTAAGAATTTTGTACTTTGATAATGAAGATCAAAATGGATTTATTAAATAAAAAGTAAGCTCCTATATCTTTTGAAGACTAGGATACGAAAATTAATAAAATATACATATGTACTCTACAGAGTGACGCAAACAAACGGCCAGTAAAACATTGTGGAATCCCACAATACTGATTTAAGTGCAACCCCTACGGATACCTCTCCACAAGATATGTACATTAGAAATGTACAAAAAATATGTCTATGTATAAACATGCATACATTTAACATTTGGAAAAAAAATCTATCTGAGAGCTATGACTGAAATAGTAGTATGCTGAAGTGGCAATTGGCCACATATGGAGTCCACGGGTGCTGGAATTTAAGCGTCAATAGCCTAATGGTTTAGGATACGGTTTGAGAATCATAAGGTAGTAGGTCTGAATCCACCATTCAACTATTGACGTGAACCATTTCCTAGCTCAAGTCAAGTCATTTCCAACTAAGCTTAACTTAGTTGGAATGGTTAACAAGAATATTAGTATTTTTTAAAGAAAAGTTATGTGGCGACTTGCATTCGCCAGCCACAAAAGATGATTTTAGATGACAAAATTATTTATATTGAATTTAGAATTAGAAAATTTTTATATAAAACATATGTCATAAATTTTCATTACACACACTTTTGCTTAGACTTTTCGAATGTATATATTTCTAATGTAACAAAACGTATCAAATATAATTTCAATATAAATCATCATCAACGCGAATCAAACACGTTCTTTTTATAAATACTTTGCATAATGCTAAAAAACAAAATGCATTAAATCACACACGATATGATACTAATGACACAGATTTACCGTATAAGTTACGACATGCGATTTCAATGATCCAATTCCTGGATGAAAATCAAATTTGACTGTACTTTCTTGATTCTGACTCTGACTTTTTTGATTTTTGACTGCAGCAATTTATACTAAGTCATTAATGTATAATGTACTTGAGAGGCGTGAAAACTTTTATTGTAATTAAAATTACTTATTATATTTTTAATACTAGTTAATTCGTTAGTTATTAATAGTAATAGTTCATTTAATCATGACAGCTTCCCATATTTATTTTTTCTTTATTGTTGTTGTAAACAATATTGTTTGATTTAGCTCAAGTTTTAGCAGAAAATACACCTAATTGAAGTTAGCGTACTAATTTGTTTGTAACGTTATAAATTGATGGTGTCGACGTGTCGATTCGTCAGACATCTCCTTGTTCACGTGGAACTTGTACATCGAGGAACTTAACAATAAATGTTTTATTGGTGATGTGTGCGTGCAGTCGGTACGGCATGTGGTGGGGGCGCGGCTGCAGCGCGGGGGCGCGCGCGTGCTGGCGTGGCTGCGGGCTGCGCGTGCCGAGCGATGCGCCACGCTCGCCGCTCCGCGCGCTCTGCCCGCCGCTCGACAGCGTCCTGGCTGGGCGCAGCTCGTCGACCTATACGATTCCAGTAAGTATCGCCTGTCTACACTCGACCAGTGTGCTAACGGCAAGAAAGAGAGATGCGAGTATTGTTTTATACGTGTGTAAAAGCAAGCGACTAGCAATAGAGGTTCAGGCTAAGCGACCTAAGAGCTATGCCGCCTCAGGTGAAGCAGTTAAAGCTTCTCTGGCTAGACTATGAAGGTTTGTCAAAAAGGCCCATTACTTCTATCACTCTGTAAGAACAAGAGAGCAGTGCGCGCTGTTATAACCCCTAATTAGTATAAACACAAAGTTCATTCAGCACCTTACCTAAGGACGCTGATTTATTCCATTGTCAAGTCAGCCCTTTGCTCACTTGTACAGTTTTACATTATATTCGCAGCAGTCTAATTCAGAAGTTAGCGGAGCTTAGTTGTCTCATAAGATCAGGGATTCGGGAGTCAGATTTTTATTATTACAAGATAAAAGTCGTGTGTGCAACCAAGTAGTTATTTTTTAAAAAAAGACATTCAGCGAAGACCGCCTAACAGCACGCACATTTTATTTCTCTCGTGATCAATCGTTTATATATTATATTTTGTGTGTATATTATAGATAATATATATGTATACATATAGATGAAGCTAATGAAGTTTTACTTTAACAGTGAGGTCTAAAGCACATTCGGTTTTTTATATTAATAAAAAAACGGAGTGCTTTTTACTGTAAAGTCATTTCAGTAATAAAGGTTATTGGTATTAATATAGGCCACCGCGCGCGCGTGTTCTTCTCGGCGGTGTCGTCTAGTGCGTGCTCGGTGTGCCGCGCGTGGCCGTCATGCGAGCGTGCATGCGGCGCGCCGCAGCAGCAGCGTGCTCCCGACGCGCCCGCCGCCACGCCAACCGAGCCCAACCGCGCGAACCACGGGCGCGCAGCTTCCTCCATACTACTCACAACCGTCCTCCTCTTCCTCCGGTACACTGCGTCGACTTAACGTTAACTTATTGAGCACTACTAGATAATGTCTTACTACCGCTGCGGTAGTACGTAAATCGCCTAATTGTAGACTTCAGTGCAGCCTACTAACATCGCATATTACACACAACTCATTCTCAGTACACTCAATAGGCGTGCTTATTAGATTTTTAAGTGAAAACTACTTTAGCCACTTTTGTAGGGAAAATTCTTATGAGATCCATCCATCGTTCAGTATCACTGACATGCTAATGTTGTAAATATATTTTGTTACGATCCCGTAATATATTAGAATAATAAATAAAATATTTCTTATTCTAATTTATTACGGTATAGTATATCTCTTACTCGGAGTGTCCATTGAAGTTACAGTTGTTGTGGATGTAACAGCCTAGTGGTTAAGCGGCTCGACTCGCGCTGTGATGGTCGCGAGTTCGAGTGCCATTCGGCTACCAATGAATTGTCGTTTTTCGTATTTTTTTAAGTACATAAAATTCACTATCTAAAACTTTGTGCCCGGTATATGGCGATGTTAATAAGCGGACAGCAAAAGCTCACTCTGTCTACCCCTCTCTGATCTAGTTGAAAGGACGTGAGAGCTTTTTATTTTAGTAAATAAGTAGAAAAATGGATTAGTCATTTCTCCATGAACGCACTGTTATTTAATCTTTACTAATTTATGCAATGCTGAATTTTGTAGCTCCCTATATATTTATAAATAATTATAGCACAATCTCGTTCAACTCGACAAACAATTTATATTAGTAACATATTAAAATGCTAAAGGAATTGCAGAAATTGTTGTTCAAAAATCAAAATTAAATATCAGATCACATCTGTCTGCCTTTTGATGTTGTTGAAAAATGTGATATAGTTTGTGTAATGTAGGAAATTAATATAGGACTGCTCTTTTTAAAAAGCTGTGATAGCTAACTAACGCCATCTGGTGAAACTAGATAGAAAGATGTGCAAGGAGATTTGACAGCTGAAGCATATCTCAGTTTTAATGACAGATCGACATAGCAAGTGGAATGTGCGCAGGAGTTACATGGCCTTATTCCCCTATACATCTCTCACCATCGGACATCAATGTCCAAGGAGGCGTAAGAATTTTAGTAAATTACCCACTTAACAGCAGGTGGGATCATGGTCGTTTACAAATTCTGATTATACAAATTAATTACTCAATTTGTTTGTGCGGTGTAACCGTATCATTTTTTAAATTATTTGGATACTTAAAATACAACAAACATCTTTCAGCAGCGGTTTACATGTCTGTGTTTATTATTTGTATACAATATTGTAAGTAAAAAGACTAATAACTATTTAATTCAATAGATTAATAAGTGAATTACTGAACTAAGATTAATTGTAACATTTTATTATTAATTACAATTTAAAAAAGAAACATTAGTTCCATGTTGTTTCATTTCTTTTCCAATGTCTATTAATTCGAACTGAATTAGGAAATCCAAGATATTTAATTGGAGATGATTAAATTTATAATACTATTGTAACAGCTCCTGCTTTTACAATAGTATTATAAATTTCGCGTTCACCGTGGGGACCCTTGTGTCGAGTTACTAGCGATAGAGGTTCAGGCTAAGCGACCTAAGAGCTATGCCACCTCTCAATCCGGTGAAGCAGTCAAGGCCAGCTTCTCTGGCCAATCTGTGTAGTTCTTCATAAAATAATATATATAATTTTCGTGCATTATATTCATTTAGTCTTATTCATTATATACTCAATATAATGAATAAGATCATTTAGTAATTTGATTTGCAATTGAAAACATTAAATACCAGTATAAATTAATTTGCTAAGATAATATTTAAAATATTTAATTACTTCTTGTCTGGAATTTGATTGATTTGATACTTCGAAGACTTTTTAAATTTCACAGGGTTGACAGGTCCCCCTCTTGTGGGCGCCGTCAGGCTTAGTGACTTAAGAGCTCTGCGACCTCTCATTGTTGAACTGTTGCGGTCAGGCCAATTAGGGTTCTTCACAAATAAATAGTGCACCAACCTCTAAATATAACTTAGAGCTATGGTGTATGAGACAGAACTTTTACTGGCATTGCTCTGGTCCCGATAGTATTTAGCATGAGAGTTAAATTTTTAATCAGAAGATTATATTTCCCGTTGAAAGTTGAAGGTTAAGTTATATTAACTGCAAAAATAACGTACTTCATTTATTTTTTAACAACTATATTTACTCCACGTATTTTTGAAACAATTGTATTATTACATAAATTTAGATTTCCATTTTTCTTATCATCCAATGGAAGAATCCTAAAATTGAAAAAGACATACTTAACGGTACCGCCGAAGCTTTGATCCATGCCCACAAGCTGCAAATAAAAACTTTTTTTTTAAATTTATCTTCCTCTTATCTATTGTTACGTAATAAAACAGATTATATTTTTAAAACAGTAACAGATGGTAAAGTAACTTTTCTTCGCAAACTTCTCAATATTAATCATGGACTTATTAGTATTTGCGACATTGTTAATCAATTTCACGAAATTATTACATTCGGCTCTTGATATGCACACACGTTTTATATATATTACATTACAATATATTAAGTCTAAATAAAATAAATTTGCTATGGAAGAGCGAGATTTTCTGACACAAGCATTTCATGCTTACTAGAAGGTCTCAGACAAAATTTGAACAAGATCGCATGTATGGAAATAAACATTTTTAATTTTAATAATTTCGCAGCACATAAAAGCTGTGTATAAATATTTTATTACATTAATACATAGTTACATACAAACAAGCCAAAACATTATAAGAACAATAAAAATATGGGAAAACAAAAGTAAATCCACAAGGAAAACATCATTTTTTTATGACGAACTACACAGATTAGCCACAGAACCTGGACTTGACTGCTTCACCGAATTGAGAGGTGGCATAACTCTTATGTCGCTTAGCCTGAACCTTTATTGCTAGTAACTCGACACAAGGGTCCCCGGTGAGGTAACCTCGGCTTGACGGTTACTATGTTACGCGTAAGCATGCCGATCCGAGGGCGCCCGAGAGGGCCAAACCACGGCTTGGTCGGTTGCTATTTCACGGATAATCTAAGAGACATTCAAAGCTAAACTACTCGTAACTTTGAGTGCCACTTCGGGAAGCGTTGGCGCTGGGAGAAGAAGTGGCCGAAGAAACTCCAGCAACGCTCCTAACATCTAAGGGTGGGGCCTGCCCATAAAATAGCGGTAACGCGCAAAGGATTATTCGCAACCTCCGACGGTCGCGAATGGGCGCTTTGTGAATTTGTAGAGATCTAGCCTGTGTAACGGTAATCGCGTCGTCCGGATCGTCAAGAACGTGTCTCGGCCTCCGGGCGACGTGACGGAGTTTATTATAGGAAGGCTTATAAGTGGCGGCACTTACAAGAAGTTTGTTAGAATGTTTGGCGGCAATCTAGAAACCGCCGAGATGCTAATATACTCACTCATAAGGATCATCGGATATGTAATATGGTTGAGGAGTGGGAACTATGCCACTGTCGGCAATGAATACGTGCTGGGTGGGCCGGTCGTCACCATCGGTGGTCGTGTGCTCCACCACGTGCACCAAGTTCTGACCTTCGACGACCTATAAAACATACCAATATATATTCATTGAATAATAGCTGAATAAAATGAAAAAAAAAAAACATTTGAAAAAACAAATCACCCGACTTCAAAAATAGTCTCCCCATCCTTTTTGAAGTCGGGTAATAAATCATACATTAACAATACCTTTCCTATAACAGTGTGTATTCCATCCAGCCAGGGCGTTCCAGTTGTCGTTATTATGAACTGACATCCATTGGTGTCCTTTCCTAAAATTATAAATTTCGCGTTCAACGTGGGACCCTTGTGTCGAGTTACTAGCGATAGAGGTTCAGGCTAAGCGACCTAAGAGCTATGCCACCTCTCAATCCGGTGAAGCAGTCAAGGCCAGCTTCTCTGGCCAATCTGTGTAGGTCTTCATAAAATAATATATATAATTTTCGTGTTCATTTAGTCTTATTCATTATATACTCAATATAATGAATAAGATCATTTAGTAATTTGATTTGCAATTGAAAACATTAAATACGAGTATAAATTAATTTGCTAAGATAATATTTAAAATATTTAATTACTTCTTGTCTGGAATTTGATTGATTTGATACTTCGAAGACTTTTAAATTTCACAGGGTTGACAGGCCGTGACTTTTGACCGTCAGGCTTAGTGACTTAAGAGCTCTGCGACCTCTCATTGTTGAACTGTTGCGGTCAGGCCAATTAGGGTTCTTCACAAATAAATAGTGCACCAACCTCTATATATAACTTAGAGCTATGGTGTATGAGACAGAACTTTTACTGGCATTGCTCTGGTCCCGATAATATTTAGCATGAGAGTTAAATTTTTAATGAGAAGATTATGTTTCCCGTTGAAAGTTAAAGTTTAAGTTATATTAACTGCACAAATAACGTACTCCATTAATTTTTTAACAACTATATTTAATCCACGTATTTTTGAAAAATTGTATTATTACATAAATTTAGATTTCCATTTTTCTTATCATCCAATGGAAGAATCCTAAAATTGAAAAGACATACTTAACGGTACCGCCGAAGCTTTGATCCATGCCCACAAGCTGCAAATAAAAACTTTTTTTTTTTAATTTATCTTCCTCTTATCTATTGTTACGTAATAAAACAGATTATATTTTTAAAACAGTAACAGATGGTAAAGTAACTTTTCTTCGCAAACTTCTCAATATTCATCATGGACTTATTAGTATTAGCGACATTGTTAATCAATTTCACGAAATTATTACATTCGGCTCTTAATATGCACACACACATACATTACAATATATTACGTCTAAAAAAACCTGTATTGTATTATAAGTTTGCTATGGAAGAGCGAGATTTTCTGACACAAGCATTTCATGCTTACAAAATTTGAACTAGATCGCATGTATGGAAATAAACATTTTTAATTTTAATAATTTCGCAGCACATAAAAGCTGTGTATAAATATTCTATTACATTAATACATAGTTACATACAAACAAGCCAAAACATTATAAGAACAATAAAAAATATGTGAAAACAAAAAGTAAATCCACAAGAAAAACATCAAGGCTCAATCCACAGTGGATCGAAATTTTGTTTAACATCCTAAAAGGGGAAATAAATGGAAATCTCCATTCTGTTTATTAGTCTTATTTTGATAATTGCTTTATTGACTTATTAGGTTTAAGTTTATTCAACAAAAGTCACCTGGACGCGTAAGCGCCATCTAACTTGACAGGCTAATAAATTTAGTAACTACAAGGAACAGTATAGTGTGTCCTTGTGAGTATTGATTGGAGGCAGCGCAAGGTATGGTACCGGCCTAGCGGGACGTGCAGGCTGGAAATTGTATAATTAATATACTCACTCATAAGGATCATCGGATATGTAATATGGTTGAGGAGTGGGAACTATGCCACTGTCGGCAATGAATACGTGCTGGGTGGGCCGGTCGTCACCGTCGGTGGTCGTGTGCTCCACTACGTGCACCAAGTTCTGACCTTCGACGACCTATAAAACATACCAATACATATTCATTAAATAATAGCTGAATAAAATGAAAAAAAAAAACATTTGAAAAAATTAATCACCCGACTTCAAAAATAGTCTACAATACCTTTCCTATAACAGTGTGTATTCCATCCAGCCAGGGCGTTCCAGTTGTCGTTATTATGAACTGACATCCATTGGTGTCCTTTCCTAAAATTATAAATTTCAGTATTTCTATTGTTATTTACATCTCATTAACCTAATTAATGTACTTGTAGATCAGCAACAGGTAATATGGTTAATAGTCCTGGGTTCGAACCTCAAGTTCACGTGCCAATAATTTCACACCCGATCTAGTTCAATGAACTCTGCGAGACGTAACGACGCGCTTATTACCCTTCATCGCCGTACATTCGCCGACTTATACGTGTTGAGTGTATAAATTGGTCTGGAGAAGTGAAAATAAATGTAGTATGTTATTATACTCGTACTTCGAACTGCTAGAAACTTTGCCTTACATATCGATAGCAATCTAGCAATGTGTCGAAATCCTGATCTTACCTCTATTAGCCATAGACACGAACCCAGCTACAGTATGTTGAGTATCTAAGTTTTCATCATCAAATGTTTCCCCATAAATGCTAATGGAGCCAGAACCATCATCATTAACAACATCACCACCTATATTTAAGAATTTTCATAATTATTTTTTAAAATTGGTAACAAATTAAAATATACATAATCTTTTACAGTAAGTTACCTTGTATCATAAATCTTTTTATTATACGGTTAAAACGTGTACCCTTATAAGATTTTCCTTTGATACCCTTTGACGCGAGAACTTTAAAATTTTTTACTCCTCGTGGGGCCAAATCTCCAAATAAACCTATGACTATCCTGCCAATAACTTTATCTTCACGTTCTATGTCTAAATAAACTTGATCAGTCACTCTGAATTGTCTTGCCTATAATAAAAAACAAATTTTAAATAATATGCTACTAATACTCTGGATTATAAATAATTATCTTCATCACAAAATTTTATATTTTTACTTACATCTATCAAGATGCTTTGCAAGAAGTAAATAAAAATTAAAACATTACTTATTGGCTTCAAAGACATTGTTGCAATAACAAATCAAAAATCTAAGATTGTAACTATTATCACTCTGAAAACACACTGAGGGTATACAAGCGTTCGTAAGTAGTTAATTGAATAATAGGCTCAAAGTACAACGAAGCCGTAATAACGTCATTTGTATAAACTAAAGTGCTTTCCTTCTAGGGAATTTTAAGAATGAAACATAATCTAGTTATTACATAAAAGACAATTATTACTGTAAAGTTGTTCACTCTTCGCATTCTTTTATTACGTAACAGTAGCGTCGATCGATTTATTGTCAACAAAAAATATGTATATAAATTCAATAAGGTATTTTTTCAGGTTGTATGCTGATAAATTATAAAAATCACTACTAACTGTCAGCCATGCTACATCACTTTAAATTGAAAAATATAAGACTGTATTTCAGATTATCTGTATTTTCCTTAAGTTTAGCTTTCATACTTTTATTTTGCCCTAGTACTTTTGTGTTAAGTGGTCACCGCTGCCCATTGATATTTGCAACACCACAAAGGTTAAAGTATCTTAGGGAAAGGACGAAAGCACTGGACTGAACGCCTGTATTTAATTACGAGAAAAAAATTACAGTAGCTTAAAATGGTAAAGCTATGCTATGCTATAAAATGGCTAAGCTATGCTTGTTGCTTGGTTCAAAATTTTGAACCATTTTTTTTGTAATGTTACCATTATTGTTTAAAACATTTTACGTTAATAGTCTTTGATTGTCATTGTTATCTGTCAGTATGTTAAGGTTCAGAACACTCTGTGTTATCTGTCAGTACTAAGTTTTATTGACGGTCATAGTTTTGTATTTATTCATAAAATAATTATAACGATACTAAGATTAACCATGACTGTAAACAATACAATTGCGCACCAGCGTTTGATTCTCAGTGGCGATCGTGAAAGGTAAAATATGTTTATAAATGATTACGATATATTAAAACAGCAATTAATATTTTGCGTTTTTACTATCATTTTAATAAATAATATTTTTTAGTGTATTTTAACCAATTTTTAACGATAAAATATGATGTCCTTACAGATTTAAAGATTTATTAATGCGACGATTAATAGAATGCGGATGGCGAGATCAAGTGCGTATGTTATGTCGTGAAGTAGTCAAAGAAAACGAAGGAAACAATGTAAACTTTGACATGCTAGTGTCAAGGGTTACACCAAGAGCACGAGCCCTCGTTCCGGACACAGTGAAGAAGGAACTGTTACAGAAAATTAAAACTCATCTCTTGACTCAAAAAGATCACTAATGTTGATCGCATTCTGAAATTAAATTCAAACCAAATGCTGTTACATCGCCGCTTATTTTTAAATTATGTTTTCGATAGTATGTATAAATAAAACTTAATTTACAATCAACAGTATATTTTATTACTAAACATTTACTGTTATAGTAACAAAAGAATACATATATCCTACATAGATAATAATGTCTTAGATCCCATTTACCTGACTTATGACCTCACTATAATTTGGGAAAACCAATTTAAGCTGTGACATGCTTGGGCCCTAGGCCCGTCACACCAAGAACACCTTCATCCTGGACAGTCAAGAAGGAACTGTTACAAATAATCAAAATATCTCTCGACACATAGATCACTAATATTGAAAACATACCAAAAATATTTTTTTTGTTTTAATTTATGCTAAGGATAGTATGAATAAATAAAACTTCATTTACAATCAACAATATATTTTATTAATAAACATTTACAGGTATAGTAACCAAAGAATACATATTGCCTACACAGACATAATACTGTCTTAGATCCCATTTAGCTGACTGTCATGACCATACCACAATTTTTAATTGTCATGGAGTCACATGAACATCCACCTGACTACATTATATAGTTTACATATATTCATGAAACTATATTAAATATTGTTACAATCTAATTATGCTATATGAACTATTTGTATTTACCTGAACTTCACTGATATGGAAACACCCACCACATTTTACTTGATAAAATATCTTCACCTTAATATTTCTCACTAATTTATTTTACTTTATGCAAGTTCTGTCATAAGAGAAATTAGCACTGAAGTTTAGTAATAGTTGAAGTTCTTCAAACATACTTCTATAACATTTACTATTAAAAGAGATATTTACCATATGACAAGATAGTAAACAATATTTAATTATGACAATGAAGGAAATTTGGAAAATGTACATGAAAGGATCTACAATTTTTAATGGATATAAGGAAAGATTACCCTGTGTGGAACGGATAGACATCGGCTTTTAAGATTCTAATTAATAATATTATAATTTAACATAAATTTATTTAAAAATCGTCACTATTCATTATGCTAGTTTTTTACACAGAGACTTTAACAATTAAAGTATGTTTAGAATTCTATCACTGTAATGATAAAGATTGTGAGGACGAATACCACTCATTATTCCTGGCCTCTAATTAATATTAACCAATAAAAAAATAAAAAGTAAAGTTTTGTGCTACATTGATTTAATATTTATCACTTTAATTGGGATCAAAGTAAAAGTTATGACACAGCCTAAATAATACACTAACAAAAAGACAAGCCAAGCTTGACGAACTTGATCATGCTTGAGCAATTATTATGCATAATTAGAAATAGTTATCTATCCGCACTCACCAATTTTGTTCTGAGCACTTTAATATACATTCAAAATTTATACATATCTATCTACATGGTATTGTACATATTTATTGATGTAACAAGAAACAAAATCATTGTAAACAATGGGCACATGACGGCAAAATATTTTAATAATATGACACACTTGCAATTGGACAACACATTACTGAATGGGAATATTTTATAAAGATTAACGTATCAGACTACTTACAATTAATTTTGAGATGTCCTGCTTCCTACATGAGGACAGAAACTAAATTCACAAAATATAGCTGCCAATTCAACCATCTGCCAAAGTAAAAGAACATGGACAAATTGTCTAAATTATGATGATGTCCAGGCCGATGTCAGCCATGGCGACTGTGGCATTTTCTAAAAGACAATAAATAAATGCTTTCTAAATTTATATCAAGGGACTTCAAAAGAAATAATGAGCAATTGTTTCTTAGTATAACATGCTTAAAGCTCTCCAATATTTGACCTACATATTATAATGCTTATATGTACAAAGATATACAAATGGAATGTATTATGGACTTTATTTTACTATACCTTTCATGTAGTATATTATATTTGATCACATAGTATAGTTTTTTATCTATATCAGTACTCTCTTACAAATAACAGGTTGTTAAAAACTTAAAAGCTACCTACTTCGTGTAAACAAAACCCATATGTCACCGATGGAATACTGATGATTTCTGTTGAGCAATAATTAATATGAACATTTGATTTCTTTGATGCTGCATGAATATATGAATTGAAGTAAGTCAGACTAATTAATATATAGCCATAGTGTTTTTTAGAGTAAAGGAGATTACGGGTCACCTGATCTTAGGTTTTTTTTTAATATGATCATTGTTGACCACCTGAGGTGCGTTGCCAGTTTCTTTATCTATAAAAGAACTGATATTTATAAAAGCACTGAGGGGAATGTCTAACGTATTCTTTTTTATGTCAATGTTATGGAAAAAAATCATATTTCTTTTTCTGAACGGCTATTATGATTTAACGCAAGCTCAGGAGTAATGCAGGCTTGGACCACTTTTTTAATATATATATATAAAATAAGCAATTTAGATCTGTATGGAAATCTGGTAAGGTTGTGTAGATTTCACTATTTTGTTTATATATTAATTAGTATAAACATAATTTTAAATTGAATAATTATGTCAACATGTCAATCATTAAAATTAATTAATTTTAAAATTTCAGAAAAATCTTATATCAATTTGCAACATATGTGTATTTGTTGTATGTTGTTTTTTACTTAGAAGCTTATATATATATATAGCTTATATTATTTATATATTATTATATTAAACAAATCAACTTAAAATATAACTTATAAACCAAAAAGATTAAAAAAAACATTGTATTAATGTATAATAAAGATCTCAAACGTTAATCATTCAATATATAAGGTAAAGAATTTATAAAATGCCATGGACAGAGTAACTTATAAAACTAACAATGTCAGATCGATATACTAATATAAATTTAGTGCGCTTTTAAAAGACAATGATATAGAATAAACGGTTCCAACTGGTGCACTAATTTAGTCACTGGTGAATGTTAATCTTCAGGATGAAATTTGTTGACACGGATATAAATTGATTAAAATTAAACATTTCCAAGACTAACTTCAATCTTGATATTTCATATTATCTCTTCTACCTAAAACTGGCACATTAAAAAGTGAATATACCAAAAAAAAATGAATTTTAAAAAATACAATAACTAGACAGTCATATAAAGAGATTCAACGATAAATCTATTGTATTGCATCAACCGCGAATATAAAGTTACGATAGAATCAGTGCTATGTAAATAAAAAATTCATATGAATAACAAGCCGTAATATAATTATTATTTCAACATTCTTTAATAAAATTTTGGAATAAATAACACAACAGTTTCAGCGACCATTGGCTATTCACAACCCGCGTAACGTCTGTTACATACAATTTCGATTCCTTTGGCTTTCTCTCCTAGAAACAAAACTGTCAACTAGGAAATGCACACTCCAATAACCACAAATCGACTTAACTTGGAAAGGAATGGTTATCATTTTCAAAATAAACTTTTGCTTTGGCCTACAGTATAAATAACAACATTTTCTAATGCCTAAGCTACATTTTTCTACATAGAATGGACAACATACATGTATATTGAAACATTGTAAATATAGGTAGGTAGTAACCTATTTAGATCTATTTGACGTAAAATATTGCACCAACTTGCCATACCAAAGCCCTTAACATAAATAGTATTTGTGCGACGAAAAACAATGTTCTGAATTGAAATAAAAATATGTATATATTATATGTTAATATATCCGAACAGTTATAGTTATGTATATTAAATTTGTTATATAATATAAAGTTGCCTTAAAATTAATGCGAAGCATGCTGCTTAAAAAGGTTAAGAAAAGTCAAAAGAATAAAGATCATAAAAATAAAAAATTATAGGCAATTACAATTCTTAGCACAATTAATATGAACATTTGATTTCTTTGATGCTGCATGAATATATGAATTGAAGTAAGTCAGACTAATTAATATATAGCCATAGTGTTTTTTAGAGTAAAGGAGATTACGGGTCACCTGATCTTAGGTTTTTTAATATGATCATTGTTGACCACCTGAGGTGCGTTGCCAGTTTCTTTATCTATAAAAGAACTGATATTTATAAAAGCACTGAGGGGAATGTCTAACGTATTCTTTTTTATGTCAATGTTATGGAAAAAAATCATATTTCTTTTTCTGAACGGCTATTATGATTTAACGCAAGCTCAGGAGTAATGCAGGCTTGGACCACTTTTTTAATATATATATATAAAATAAGCAATTTAGATCTGTATGGAAATCTGGTAAGGTTGTGTAGATTTCACTATTTTGTTTATATATTAATTAGTATAAACATAATTTTAAATTGAATAATTATGTCAACATGTCAATCATTAAAATTAATTAATTTTAAAATTTCAGAAAAATCTTATATCAATTTGCAACATATGTGTATTTGTTGTATGTTGTTTTTTACTTAGAAGCTTATATATATATATAGCTTATATTATTTATATATTATTATATTAAACAAATCAACTTAAAATATAACTTATAAACCAAAAAGATTAAAAAAAACATTGTATTAATGTATAATAAAGATCTCAAACGTTAATCATTCAATATATAAGGTAAAGAATTTATAAAATGCCATGGACAGAGTAACTTATAAAACTAACAATGTCAGATCGATATACTAATATAAATTTAGTGCGCTTTTAAAAGACAATGATATAGAATAAACGGTTCCAACTGGTGCACTAATTTAGTCACTGGTGAATGTTAATCTTCAGGATGAAATTTGTTGACACGGATATAAATTGATTAAAATTAAACATTTCCAAGACTAACTTCAATCTTGATATTTCATATTATCTCTTCTACCTAAAACTGGCACATTAAAAAGTGAATATACCAAAAAAAAATGAATTTTAAAAAATACAATAACTAGACAGTCATATAAAGAGATTCAACGATAAATCTATTGTATTGCATCAACCGCGAATATAAAGTTACGATAGAATCAGTGCTATGTAAATAAAAAATTCATATGAATAACAAGCCGTAATATAATTATTATTTCAACATTCTTTAATAAAATTTTGGAATAAATAACACAACAGTTTCAGCGACCATTGGCTATTCACAACCCGCGTAACGTCTGTTACATACAATTTCGATTCCTTTGGCTTTCTCTCCTAGAAACAAAACAGTCAACTAGGAAATGCACACTCCAATAACCACAAATCGACTTAGCTTGGAAAGGAATGGTTATCATTTTCAAAATAAACTTTTGCTTTGGCCTACAGTATAAATAACAACATTTTCTAATGCCTAAGCTACATTTTTCTACATAGAATGGACAACATACATATATATTGAAACATTGTAAATATAGGTAGGTAGTAACCTATTTAGATCTATTTGATGTAAAATATTGCACCAACTTGCCATACCAAAGCCCTTAACATAAATAGTATTTGTGCGACGAAAAACAATGTTCTGAATTGAAATAAAAATATGTATATATTATATGTTAATGTATCCGAACAGTTATAGTTATGTATATTAAATTTGTTATATAATATAAAGTTGCCCTAAAATTAATGCGAAGCATGCTGCTTAAAAAGGTTAAGAAAAGTCAAAAGAATAAAGATCATAAAAATAAAAAATTATAGGCAATTACAATTCTTAGCACAATTAATAATTTCTGAGTAGTGATGTATTTAAATTTCTTTTAATAATATTAATATAAATTAAGAATTGATTGTTATAATTAGTTGAATATTAAAAAAAAATCACAAGATACAGCACTGTTATATGATGTCAAATATATAGTAAGATTGGATTGATGTGAACGTATTTCAATATTTTTTACACTTTCTACAGTGACTATTGATATGAAATTTATAATTGTAAATGCGAG
Organism: Meandrusa payeni; assembly: GCA_029286785.1. NCBI lineage: Eukaryota > Metazoa > Arthropoda > Insecta > Lepidoptera > Papilionidae > Meandrusa > Meandrusa payeni. The sequence continues at coordinate 8,537,574 of JAGSMX010000012.1, read as the reverse complement.
CGATTTGATTTTTAAATTGAGCTCGGGAAAGATTTGGCTTGGTGGAGCGCCTGAACGTGAGTATCTAGGAGAGGGCGCGACGAGCGCGCTGGCGCTGCTGCGGCGCGCGGGAGACCAGCACCAGGGCTGACGCCAACGCCATCCTGACAGGCGCACGAATACCTCCCGGTAATCTATTTGCAAGGGGAATTATAACATTAAATGATGACATGACTTATTTACGACAAATTTTTTAAAACTTGCTAAAATTTAATTCAATTGTTTTAAATTATCATCATCTCTTGTATATAATTGCAACAATATTCTATTTACGATTGGTGAGACAATAGATCGCCCGTTATTTTTTAATATTTAATTATTTGAGTGGCTGTACAAGTAATAAGATAACAAATGGGTGTAGTGATACCTGACGAGCACGGTGGTGACGGCGGCGCGCGCGTCCACGGTTGGCTCGATGGCGACCGGGCGCAGGTCGAGCGCACGCCGTCGACGGGCTCCGCCCGCTGCGCCGCCGTTGATGACCACGCGCACCGCAGCGAACGGGCGCTTCGCCATGTGCAGCATCTGATGCATAGACATTTTATTTATTGAAATCATATACAAACACATTACATACAGAATGTGATAATTAGTAAGAAAAAACACATAGGACATAATGCCAACATTGGCCACCATCTCATCATTTTTTACGAATTACAGAGATTGTCAGAGAAGCTGGCCTTGACTGCTTCACCGGATTGAGAGGTGGCGTAGCTCTTAGGTCGCTTAGCTTTGGTATTATCTAATCATATTATCCTACATTTATGGATATTTAATTAGCCTATTAGGAATCAGTATATGATATTAAAACAATCATACAAACCTCCACCACGTGTCTTCTTCTGGCTCTCCGTACGTCCGCGGCTTGTTTCGCCTTCCAAGCGACAACGCAAGCGGCCAGGAACAGGAAGAAGCACGAGAAAAACACGGAGAAGAACACAAACAGATCGATGTGGAGCTGATCCTGGCGGAAGAACGTTATGCCAAAGCTAGCAGCGCCATCTGCTGTATGCCGAGCACGAATTATTATATAGAACTTTGTATGGGAGAGATCGTGAACTTTCTCTGGCAGTGTTAGCACCAGTCGATCGCGCAGGTCTCGAACGCGAAGCAACACGTTCCTCTTGTCTACTGTCACGAACGTCGCCAGATCATTTGCCTTGTAGTCCAAAAGGGAGTATTCAGTTTTGCCCAAGTACCAGGTGACGAGCTGGCTGTCTGGCACCGGGTCGTCGTCAGATGGTATTTTACGAAACTTCTCGAGCTTGTAGTAAGTCGGGTCCAACTCGACCGAGTGAGTGCCTGTACTCGAATTCACTGATACCACAAAGGAGCTGTCGTTCGGACTTAGGAACAGGTCGACTGCTCCCTGCGTCACGTCAACTATTACTCGTATGTCTACGTTCATGTATCTCGGGTTGACTGCCACGAAGACAGTTTGACCGGGGTAAAGAGGGCGAGGTTTTATCTTGCATTCATCTGTAATAAACAAAAACGAAAAACACTGTAGTAGTGATTTAAAAAAAAAAGAAAGCTAGCAATATTTATTATCTTGTTAACCATTCCAACTAAGCTTATGCTTGTGCTAGGAGATGGTTCCCGTCAATAGTCAAATGGTGGATTCGACCTACGACCATACGATCCGCAGACCGTACCCTAAACCATTAGACTATTGACGTTATGGTCAAATAACATTAAAAAATATACTAAAAAATAGGATATTAGGGGTCGTAATTTGGGTCCCTTCCTCTTGTGTTCTTGTCACTTTTCTGCGATACCCCTGTCTTAATATTTCTATAATTAAATTGTTTTTTAATTTCAGAAGTTTTTAAGTTGATAACTTTAAAATAGAAGAAAATATTTTTAAGTTAGTTACTTTATGGTTTTAACCGAATGATATCAAAAAACTTGTTTTGCCTTGCCCCAACTCACGTCATACGATGTTACATTTTGTTCTTTTTCTTAAGGTGTGACCTAATTTATTTATGGTTCGGAAGTTTTTATTCTTAGAAAGAGCAAAAAAAGTGGCAGCTACAAACCGATTGATTTGCCGTCGAAGCATATTTTGTTCTCAATATTGATGGTTTTGTAGCACTGGTGACCGTTGCGCGGGTCGCCCATGTACAGGTCGCGGCATTTGACGCACTGGAAGCGCCAGCACTCCTGAGCCATGTTCTTGCTGGAGCCGGGCGCCTGGCACGACGCGTCACTCTCCGTGTTGTTACCGCAATTGCACTTCTCGCCGGTCACCGGGTCACAGGTGTCGCCGTGGCCGTGACATTCACAACTGGATTAAAAAACTTTTTGTTAACAATAAATAAAAAGTACATACAAACCAACAAATGTCAAAAGAAGCGTTGGAACGTTCTCTTCGGTGAGACTTCCGTTTAAATGTCTTGATAGTTATCTGTTAAAAGCTAACAATCGAGTCGTGGTTCGGCCTTTTGGGATGAGTATTCCAGGGCTCCTGACGCTAACGCGCTTAGGGTACCTGCCCAAGCCCCCTCACTGCAGTCCTTGCTAGTAATTAACTAGTAATTTGCACATGTCGGCAGAATTCCAAACTCCACCGCCACCATTTTGATGGTTGGCGTTCAACGACTGTACGTTTTTCGCGTAACTTTCTTCCACGCCCTCTCAACCTGTGGAATCAACTGTCACCAGCGGTGTTTCCAAACATTGAAGATTTGGGAACCTTCAAGAAACGAGCCTACTCCTATCTCAAAGGCCGGCACCGCACCTGCAGCTCTACTGGTGCTGTGGATGTACATGAGCGACGGTGGTCATTTAAGATCAGGTGAGCCGTATACTCGTTTGCCACTTTTCATATAAAAAATTATGGTAAACCTTAATATCCTACAACCCAAACGATTGGCTTTTCTGGCCAATCAGCGAAGGAACAAAATTGTTAAAAGATTAATAAAAAACTCAAATTATTGGTGTAATTATAGTTACAATAATACGTACGGTCTACAAGAATCTCGGAAATCTTCCGTGCCTCTGAAAAAACCTTCGATGCATCGTTCACATCTCTGTCCATCAGTATTGTTGGTGCAACGTACACACCGCGCCTTCGACCCGCCGTCCCTGTAGTAATCGTCCTGGTCGGCGGCCACATCGCGCGGTGTCAGCGACACGTCCGACGCGTCGTTCGTGCACACAGTAGTGTGCCCGTGACAGAACACGGAGCACGGAATGCACTGTCCGTTATCGGTGGGGTCGCCGACGAAGTTTGGCTTACAGATCTCACATTGATTACCCTGTAATAAAGTATTACGTTGACGTCTTTGGAACCATATGTGACCACTTTTAAGGTAAGTGCCGCCATCAACCATCAAACTTCGAAATCAAACAATCATCAGCTCTGAATTTTAACATTAGAAATTAGTTACAGTTATACAAGAATTAGTCTAAATACAAATAAATTATGTACGATAAGACAAGGATTTTTAATCACTATAGAATGCAAACATGACAGTTTTAGCTGTCTCAATTCTAACCTCCTAGTTCACAAATTGGAGGTACCAATAATATGCACTTTAAAAGATATTTAAAAATCTTACAATAGATAATAATGTACAATAATGATTGGAATTAGTCAAGATCTTCATCAGATAAAAATTACATACCATAGTATTATTGTGGCACTCAATACACTTATCAAGTTTATCGGGCCCCTCGCAGTGGGAGTGTCCGTTGCACTGACATTGAATGGTGCAGTTTGCGCCCACGTAACCGAAGTCGCAGCGGCATTCGTTGGGATGCACGCAAACACCGCGCACACATCCCTGCGAGCACACGGCCGCGCACCCGCCGCCCCCACCGTCGCCAGCGCGCTTGTATCCCACACCGCAAGCACACTCGTAGCCTTCAGATAAGTCCACGCATACCTGAAAAGAGATGAGATCACCTATTAGTAAACGATGGATACGATTGCACATGAAACTATTATCAGTCAGATACTTGTATTTTTATTGGAAGTAGTGCAAACGACCAATGGGCCCTCTTAAATAAATGCGCACCTAAGCCCCGTAAAGAACACATATCTCTGATCGCGGCAGTGTAGAATAATGCCACTCGCACCAGTGTCGCCGATAGTAGGTGGTGAGATGACGTGTGGCCCGAGGCACCAAATTTCAGGGTGCGATCGGCGGCGGTGGAATGCGTTCAAAAAAGACTGAAATATAATAAAATACATAGGAGCTACTAAACTTTCTACGTCCACATCGTCAGCTCTGGGTAACGGTACGATTTCCTTAAGTGGGCGCCATAACATTATTGCCCGGAGCGTTAGTAATCGCCGCCACTGATCATAAGTTTGGTGAAAAGCTGACGGCGATTGTTATCTCTACCTAACTTCTATGTTATAAACACAAGAGATATCAAATCCTTACCTCAGACTCAGCTTTACATTGATGGTGATTATTCTCACATTCATTTTCAGGCGGGCATCTAGTATAATGCCATGAGAAAGTTTCATTCGTATTATTGGTCTGGCTAATAGGGGCGTATACAGCGGCGCAAGTTGTTCGAGTCGAGTATTCTAGTGGAGATTCTATAGATCCCTCAGAACATACGCCTTCTCCGTTCGCATCCTCTAACGCACACCATCCACAATGTGAGTGACGTAGGCACTCCGAACACTGTTCAAAAGTCCCGCACGGCGCTGGACATTTGTTCTTATCCGCCTTCGTTAAAACTAGACCACAAACGCCACCCGCGCAATAGACTGGTTGATATGCCGGCGAAATACAAGTACCAAGGTACGACGCCCAGTGGCATTCGGAATAACCACCTTCAGCGCCGTCGGAACTAAGACACGATTGGCAATCCGTAAATTGATAACAACGGCTGGGGCAATCTTCCTTCACTCTAGGTCTGAGACTGGCACGACCAGGTTCATCGATCAATGCACATGTCCAATTGAACACTTCTGAATTGTCTTCAGATATTTTGGTTTCTTGACCTATAAACATAGCATAGGTTAGTTTTTAATTTTTTCGATTTGAAAAATACCGATATTAAACTATATCTTACAATGTTACCTGATCTACTGGCAAATCGAGTCCAAGTGCATTGGTTAGATACGCATTTGTCACAATCTGAAGCCAGGCATCTTAGTTCGGGACATTGGTCTATGTCGCTAATGTACGTAGTTCCAGCGACGCACTTGATAGTTGTACAAGATGCATCTGTTGATACACACTCACCTAAAAGAAAATAAAAAAAATTACAATAATTACCTAAAATAATGTTGCAATTGCTAATATATAATAGGTTGTCAAATATCTCCCTTCCGCCTTTTTGTCTTTTGAATTTCGCGGCTATGTACAAAGCGCTACAGAGCTCGTATCTAGCAATACTATACATAATTTGAAAGGTCTTGACATAACCTACAAAACGACGCTATGCATAATTAGTTTGGATATTGCGTTCAACAGTTATAGACGTGTAAACATGAAGTTCACTAACGCCGAAATTCGCGCTATTTTAAAGTTTTCCTTCGGTAAAGGCAAATCCGCTAGAGAAACGTTCCGTGAGATTAATGGTGTTTTGGGGGATGGTACTCTATCACTTCGAACCACGGAGGAATGGTTTCGACGATTCAGAGCCGGTGAAAACGACACCATGGATAAGCCATCCGGCGGAAGACCTGTGACGACAAATACCGATCAAATCATGGACTACATCGAGTTAGACCGGCATGTGGCATCTCGTGACATCGCCCAGGAGATGGGAGTTAGTCACCAAACCATTTTAAACCATCTGCAGAAGGCTGGATACAAAAAAGCGATGTTTGGGTGCCGCATGATTTGACGCAAAACCTTCTGGACCGAATCAACGCCTGCGATATGCTGCTGAAACGGAACGAACTCGACCCATTCTTGAAGCGGATGGTGACTGGCGACGAAAAATGGATCACATACGACAATATCAAGCGAAAACGGTCGTGGTCGAAGGCCGGTGAATCGTCCCAAACAGTGGCCAAGCCGCGAATTTCGGCGTTAGTGAACTTCATGTTTACACGTCTATAACTGTTGAACGCAATATCCAAACTAATTATGCATAGCGTCGTTTTGTAGGTTATGTCAAGACCTTTCAAATTATGTATAGTATTGCTAGATACGAGCTCTGTAGCGCTTTGTACATAGCCGCGAAATTCAAAAGACAAAAAGGCGGAAGGGAGATATTTGACAACCTTATATTATGATACTACGATGGGAAGGTATGCTAACCGACTGCCGCTGCGCACGATTCGCACCATCTGCAAGCCGGTTTCTTTTCGGGATACATTGGCCAAGCGGCAAGACACGACGTACACGATGTGAAATTCTCACACGAACGACTTGATATTAATTCAATATCACATGCAGCACCTGAATTCGTAGACACTCTATCGCCACTTTCACAGCCGGGCTTGTCAACGGAATAACATTTCGTATAATTAGTAGTACTACAGAAACTGCAGCCCATATGACTTCGACATTCCAATTTATTAGAACTCCACAAAGAGCATAGATCTTCGGGCAGAGATATACGTGTCACTTGGCAGTTCGCGCTTCCCGTCCAACCACCTATTATATAGATGTAGCCTTCATTTTCATTTTCCACGTCGATTGCCATTGCGTGCGCAATAGTCCGCGGTGGTGGATGATCAACAATACTGACTCCTGTAAATAATTATTCAATTGAATATTATTTCTTGGCACTAATGTAAAAAAATTAACTATGTAAAAATACTAACCTTTAACAAGTCTGACCCATTGGTTACAGCTATAGACGTAGGCAATGAGAGCATTAGATCTATTTTCGGGATCAGTCCTCCCTCCAAATACAATCATGTAGTCATTTGTAGTCACAGCGGAATGTAAATATGTCGCGAGAGGTAATGTTTCAAATATATTATTTTGGTTCAAGAAACTGGGCAGTTCACTCCAAGTTTTTGTAGGATAGTGAAAAGAGAATAGTTTATCAGAAACCATTGAACCATTGTAAACGTATAAAATACCGCCGAAAACATATAGACTCTGCGAAGGAGCATGATAAACGGTGCTGTGCCCTATAATACCCGACGCCATGAATCCTATGCATTGTAGCTTAATCCATTTTTCATTGTCAAGATCGAATTCCCATACATCAGACATAAAACCTTCCTTCATGGAGAAACCGCCTATAAGAACGAGACTTTCGTAATCTTGGTATTTTTGCAAAGTCAAGGTGTGTCCAGCAAGAGCTGGTGGCTTTTCGTCTTTGCTTTTTATATTACTCCATCTTTGGTCCTTCAAACTAAACTGCCAAAAGTCATCTAGAATTTTATTTTCTCCGCTTTTTTCTTGTAAACTCAAACCACCGTAGATATAAATGTTTTGTTTGGAGTGGTAAATTTCAGCTGCATGAAAGTATCGACGTTCTGGCATTTTTGTATCGGGTGTTGCCTCTACGGTCACTTGCATCCAGGTATTATTTTTTGTATCAAAAAATCTTATATCATTTAATGGACCATGCGATAGAGAATACCCACCAAACATCCATAAACCTCGCCTATCGGCAACCAAACTATGTCCGAATCTGGGCAATGTCTTTCTGAGGTGATCTAGTCCATCAGAAAGATATTCAGAATTAAAAAGCTCTGTATACACGAGCTGGGTTTTATCAAGTTTTACCGAACAGTCATCTCCACCAAAACCCTCATTGCAAAGACATCGTCCGTAACTGGCGTCGCACACACCTCGTTTAATGCTCTCACTGCAGTTGTTTCGACAAATTTCAATGTCACAGTTCGGACCTCCATAGCCGTCTCGACACACACAATGTCTTTTGTTACACGATCTCGGCCACGAACAGTAATCGTCACAGGCTAGTACTTTATACACACCTTCAAAGCCTTGCTCTGGTTGACCTTGTTTGTAATGAACAGTTAAATTTCCGCTACGCGCCTCCACTACTCCCGAAGAAGCGCCATTGCAAAATACGCCTAATAGTTGACTTTGTTGATTATTACTCAAATCAGGAACCCCTCCTAGGCCGTCATATACATAAACAGCGTTTTCATCACAAGGCACGTCGAAATGTGAAGAGTTTATACTAAATTGTATTGTCGCATCTTTTATATTGCTTGCAGATATTATCCACAGACATTCTTTTGATGGTCCTAGTGACTTAATGTCGGGATCTGTCATAAAAGACCCGATTCCCTCAGTTTGTGTCGCATTTAGCATTCCCCTAGGTTCACATTGATAATAGCATCTACCGCCATGACGGGGATCGCCGTAAAATTTGGCTTTGCAACGCTCGCAATTCTGACCTTCAGTATTGTCTTTACAAATGCATTCACCTGTTGCATAGTCACAGACGCCACGTGATTCATCGCCATGATCGTTACAATCGCATCTGCGGCAGCCTTGCCCTGTAGTAGCGTTGCCGTGACTTCCTGGTTTGCAAGATTCACAAAATTCACCCTCTGTCCAATCTTGACATTCATCGCAACGCCCCACTCCGGTCTTACATGTTGAATGATTGTGACAGCCACAGTTAATGGAACAATCGGCCCCCGTCCACCCCAAGTCACAATGACATTTATACTGTGGCGCTCCGAGACAATAACCATGGATACAATTATTATAACAAGTTCGCATACAACTTTTTTTACCGTCTCCGATGTAACCCTGTTTACATTTACAAGTGTACGAACCGTGGGTATTATTGCAGATGGCGTGTTCATGACAGTCATGAAGACCTAGGCCGCACTCGTCAACGTCTGGGCATTGTGCATACGCCCAACCTGCATCAGTTGTTGTAACATTTAAGAGAGAGGCGCAATCCACATGTGAACGAGTGAAGTCACCTTCCGTGCAGACACCGTTTATAGGGTTTTCAAATGAATGACACCAACCGCATCCCATACTGCGTAAGCAAGTTGAACATTGTGTTTGAGCTTGGCATGATTTACATTGGCCAGACTTCCGAGCCGTTTCGTCTGTGGGAGGAGTTGAGGCCCTATCAAGCCACTCACGACATAAACCGAACTGATACTCGCTTGTGTATACGCTGAAACTGAAGCATTGACGGGTCGCTTCACACCAAACGCAACGTCCGCGCTCATCGAGGCAGTGTTCACAGTCTAGCCGCATGCGACACGGCGCAGGGCACTCGCTGGTATCTACTATGGCGCCACTGGCTCTGCCCCGACGAGAACATCGTGCCTCATCCGCCCACCACTCGCAGTAATTTCCCGACACGCAACGCTCGCAGCTTATATAATTGGAACAATTTGGACAGGCCGCTGGCTGTAACGTTAAATATCTCCATTCACCATCAACAGAGCATACAGTTTTTTCGTCGGTGTTTCTAGCTTCACAGCGATTTGTCACTTCACACCATCCACACTCAGCATCCGATAGGCACAATAGGCAATTATCGTAGTTGGAACACTGTCCGTCAGAGTAAGGTTCTAAGAATTCAAATGTAAAGACCTGAAACAAAGCACAAATTCTGGTTACGATTAATTGTATCAACCATTACTCCTATTGTTCTTATCGTAACGTCCATTTATCGATTAAACGACGGAAGTTTCGATTTCTAGTTGGCTTTCACAATGACAATCAGACTCTTAAGTTCGATTTTTTTAATATTTGTGCATTGGGGGAGTCCTTCTACAACGTAGTCTCTAGAATCTTTAAAAATCTAAAATTTTAAAAATCATCTCAGCAGACGCAAGCATAAACACTCGCCCACACATTCATACAAACACACACGCGCAGTTCTACATATATAAAACAATTTCAAAATAGTAAGTACATACCTTGGCATTCTCTTGAGATTTATTGTGAAGAAGTTCCATCTTAGAATGGTGGTGTGATGGATATAAGCCGGTGTGTAAGGAATCGTTTGCGTGCATATCCACAGAGAGCCGACCCGGGAATAAGGCCGGCCAATCCACAAGAGAGCAAGCGGAAGGCTGCGCTGTCAAATTAGCAACTGAAACGGGATTGTCGCCCAGATTTAGTGAGATATTTGAATGACCAGCGCAAATATGAAGAGTCTCCCCAGTTCCATTCCAATATTGTGGTATATGTAGCCAACCTCTCAACCGTGCCTCACTTGATCCAATGAATATGTGATTACTGCCGCCCCCAGTACCCCAATCTACAGTAGTGGCATTCACTACTGACACTCCGTCTGGATGATTCCAATCAGCCGGTTGTTGGTACCTTAGGAATGTGAGACCTGGTCTTTTGTCTAAGATTTTACACTCTTCAGGGGTTGTTACTTCAGTACCAGTGCTTCCCCACCATCCGGGATTTTCTGACGGGGTTTCTTCGCCGCAAACTCCATAGTTATCTAAAATCAAAATAAAAATAAATTCTAACTTCTTAACGTTAAATTCCTCAATGTTCCACATGTAACTTTTAATCTGTTTTACAGTAAAATTCTAGACTATCGTCTTAAAATTCTTAAAATTCTAGATGAAAACATAATTCACCGTAACTGCTATTCAAGCTAATTATTCTAATTATTAATCGCACGAAACGTAATTCAGCATCTCTAAATTCTTTGTAGTATAAATATTCTTAGAAAATTTTGATGAGTAAATTCGTTAGTGGATGAATGATTCTGGCTTAAATAATTTATTTGATATAATTCACAAATTCTGATGGTCCCGGGATCGAATACTTACACAAGGTAAGTATTACCAATGAATTGCCATTTTTTCGGTTTTTTAAGAAACTAAACATTTTATAAAAATATGCTTACATATGGAACCTAATAAGCTTGTTGAAAACTGGACAGAAAATGTTGTCAATCGTCGACGTGAGAGCTTATTTCTTATATTTCTAATCACTAGAATAATGTTAAATATAGCGTATTACCGTCTTTGTGATGACAGCGAGCATTTTGGACACACCAACTACATTGATATAAGCCTAATTTAGTGCTGACAGATAGCAGTGGTTTGCGAGTTGTGTTTAATTTCTCCAATGGAGGCCCATGTATCAGACACGAGTGACAATCGCCAAGAGCGGGGCAGATCCCACCACACCGAATAGATTGCAAGTTGGTTGTGCAATTAGATCCGATTGTCCTTCCGTAACAGATCTGCAAATTAGTAAGGCGGTTGAAATCATTATGTAATCACTACACCACACATGTTAATTTTATATCATTATAGGCAATCAACTTCCTCGTCACTTGTGTAAGTCAAGTGCTTAGTCATTAGAATTAATTAAGCATATAGTAATATATCTGGAAACAAGTGGTTGTTTTATCAACATATTTATTACATTTATATTATAATATACGTACATCGTCAGCAGAACACCAGCCACATTCAGGATCAGCCAGGCACTCTGGTTGGCTGCGATGTTTTGGGCATGCTGATTCTGGATCTTTAGATGTAATACCCGCATGCCAACTGGGCACTACATATGCTAGTAGGTCTCCTAAAAAATACAATTTAAATGTCAAAAGGCCTTCAAAATTATTCAATGACTACTTTGTTTGACACAAAATTTATTACCATTAACATTTCCATGATATCCACCAACTATTAATAAAGTGGATGGGGGTTTTAAGGCTGCTGCATGGGCAAAAACTCCTTGTTTCTTTGGATATATTTTACGAGTTTTACCTAAAACATCTAAAGGTATCCAGGAATGACAACCGAGGTGATATAAATACATCTGGCCATCATAACAAATTTCTTCTCGGTTATGACGGTGAGAGTACCCTCCAAATACAATTAAATAATTTCCTAAAACAAAAAATGTCATTTATATATCTTTTTCATTAATAGCACTGAAAAATAATCTCTAATTTACCCTACCTATAAGAGTTGATGTATGAAAAGCTCTTTCTCTTGGAACATAAGTGTCACGTAGATGTGCTCTTGGATAATGTATTTCACTCCAATGTTTGTAGTTCAAATCAAAAGCAAACATCCTATCAGATAATTTGGAAAACCTGTAAAAAAGTTTCACTTTTTATGACCCAATTATATTTGTAAATACTTGTATAGACCATCACCTAACATGTCACAAACTATAGTTTGATATTTCTCTTAACAGCAACAAAATTAGACATGTACATACATTGCACCTACCTTGCAACACTAGCCACTACACCACCATAGACTAAGATAGAGTTAGACTGTGAATGAAATACAGCAGTGTGTGCAACAACACGCACATCTAATTCTTTCCCACCACGGACTTGCACTTTCTCCCAGGACTCAGAGCTAAGGTCACCTAATTTGATCTTGTACAAACTGAAAACAAAAAATAAGACATTTGAAATAATTATGTATCATAAGACGTTTCTATATTATACTAGCGTACCCATCCCGCTTTGCCGTACTAGATTCTGTTATATTTTATTTAAACAAGAAACTTACATCATTAAATATTTAAATTTACTCTCACAATATATTAAATGATTAATTTCTCTCTATATTCATTCTCTTCTCGAGCCATGTACATATAAATAAATACAGTATCTTATCTTATCATTAATACAAAACAAATTGGGCTCAATTAATGTCAGAAATAAAAATACGACGTATGACTTCCGTTCGTCACCAAACTTTATACGATTACTCATCAGGTCAACCTGAAGACTAACTGAAAGTTTCATTGACATCAGTCCAGCTGTTTTCGAGCCTATAAGGAATAAACCCATACTTTCTCTTTTATACATATATATATATGTATATACTATAACTTTATATACATATATATATAGTTTGATTGACAAACCGATTGTACTTTTATTAACGTCATATTTGGAGTTTGGCTTTCAAGTGCTAAATGTGATGAGAAATTCGCTTGTAGCTAAATCCTATGGATAAACATTATGTGGTTTTAGTGTAGCGTACACGTAGCCCAAATACATTTTATGTAACTTACGACGACAGTAATGATTAATGCTATACTCAATTAATCACAAGTTTACTATGTTCTGACAATGTGATGATGGGTACACCGGGGTGACGGAAGTATAAGACAATATGTTAGGACCAAAGATTAGAAATATCTATAATAAAAAAAACTAAAATCAATTACCTTGACGAAAATTCTCCATCTACTGTACTCCTCCAAATAAATACAATTCATCATTCACAGCTGTCAATGTATGACGAGTCAGTCCAGGTGGAGTAAATGTAGAATTTACAGCCCTTAAAGTCCATGAACTGTTAACTGCATCATAAAACCATAGCTCTGATGATAAGCTGCCATCAGATAATTTTCCACCATAGAGAATAAAACCAGTCGAAAATGCACATGCTGAATGACCATACCGTGGTTCAGGTTTGGAGTTATTTGACTTAATGACAGATGAAAGAAACTCAGGCCTGTCAGTGAATTGTAGGTAGCTTTCAGGGTAAGGCATAGGTGTATACATGAGAGGTAATGTGGTCTTGTCATGATGAGAAAAGGATGCTAATAGTAAATTAAACAGGGAACTTCGATTTCCTATTTGCCAGCTGCCATCAACATTACCCTGCAAGAAAACAATGTTTACAAATAATACCTTAAAATACAACTTAATTTTAAAATTTTTAGGTAAAATTAAATCTTTAGGTCTGTGAAGTGATATTGGGTCTCTTTACATTCTCTATAGAATTTAACATGAGCTATGTTACGAAGAGTTGTTTGGAATCATCCTAGCTACCTATTTCTATTAATGCAAATCATGGCAGGATTCTTAATTTCATCAACTCCATCTTGATATCCGTCATTTCACAACTTTACGTTTTTTACATAGCTTTTTTCCTTCCACTTATGATACTGATACAACTTGGGGTGCTCCAAGAAACAAGCCTTCTGATTTCTCATAAGCCAGCAGTACACTTACAACTTCTCTGGTGTTCTTTAGTGTTTGTGTGACGGTGATCACTTAAGATCAGGTGAGCCATTAGCTTTTTGCCCGTTTTCCTATAAAAATACTACATACAACTTTCACATGTAAATATAAATATAAGATTCACAATAATGGTAACAGTGTTATTTTTTCTTTTCTAAATCACATTTAATTTTATGCTAAATGCATCATCTTCAATGCCTATGTTTCTTATTTATATTGTCTTCTCTTGTATTTGTCTGTAATATAAAATTACAAAACATAAGTAGAATAATTGTAACTGATACTTACTTTAGTAAATAATGTCAGTAAAGATTTATCGTTTTCTTCGGTTGTCGGGTATCGTCGCAAAACTCTTCCATTTTCATTATACCATTGACTAGTAAGAAATCTGAGGAAAACAATTAATGTTACTAAGGTCATGTAAAAGCAATTCTTTGTAAGTACAATTAGAATTTTAAATTTCAATAGATAAATGATAATGACAAATACTTACTTATAAATTTCTAGTAAGCCTAAAACTCTATTCAGATCATATCCTCCAAAAACATATAGAGAGTCAGTGTAGTTCACATAAACAGCTGTGTGCGCAGCTCGCTTGGTCATGCCACTTTCAGTGTGTGAAAGCCAATGCCAACTATTGCCTTCTTTATCATTCTTTTTTAAAGAACAGGATTCTCCAGAATAGCTAAAATAGATTTGTCTTTTAATAACTAAACATTATACGGATTAACATACAATGTCTTTGGAGCTATCAGTGAGTATTAAATTCCACTTCCATATCACAGTTCTAACAACAAGCTATTAAAAATAGAATATAAGAGCAATATACATTTATTTTTAATGCATGTATGGACTGCCAATTACAATCCTGTTGTAATCATACAAGAATGTTTGTGACCAAATATTCCACTACTGTGATTATATCAACAATTTGTAAACTCAATTATATGCCAGTCATATTTTATTTGCGCACATGAACTCTACTTACTCATGTTTGTTTGAGCAAATACCAGTAATGAATTACGAAGGAATATAGTCTTTAGTTATCAATTTTTAACTGCTGCTAATTTTGTAACAAGACAAAAATAACTTGTTTTGTTTAATTATCAATAAACAAATGAGCATAAAGAGTGTATACCCTTTTTTGCATTGACATCCATCTCCTTTGCATTGCCCGTTTCCTGAGCATCCATTAGGGCATAGTTCCACACTACAATCTGGTCCAGCCCAAACCCCTACCACACAGAAACATTTATGTGACACACAGAGTCCTTGCCCAGTACAATTATTTGGACAGTTATGAATAGCATATGTTGCATGGAAACCATCTAATACATAGTTTGTGTCACTGTAAAGTAATATCAACATCTGAAACAAAATAACACATAATTTGTTTTAAAATATGAGGAGTATACTACTACTAGATACGCAAATGGCTACTTACATATCCACTTGAGGCAGTGACATTTTGTGGCTCAGTTTTTCCACTAAAGCTTCCCAATAGGGGCGCATCGAAAGAATCACCATCATATACAAATACATAGTCATAGGAACATTCTGTTCCCATACGAATAAAGCTCAGTGTTATATACTGGTTCTTATGAGCTGCTTTTATTAGCCATTCACAATGTGAATCCTATAAAAGAAAAATATTAAGTTCTATACTTGTTTAGATGATAGAGTGATTATTAGTATAATAAACACCGACTTGTGTGTAATTAGAAGTTGTAGGGCCGTCGGTGATCACTCCACTGGGTTCAGTGAACACCCTGCGTGTTTTGTCGCAAGGTGCTGTGGACGCGGCACACCACACGATGAGGTAGATCCAGATGACCACTACTGAACTTGCACTTTTCTCCCCAATACGTGGATAAAACATGCCTCTTCCAAATTGTCACAAAACATAAGTCAAACATCAGAGCCATATAATCGTGAAATTACGACTAATATCACTAAAATGTAAAATAAACAACACTCATTTAGATGACATCTGCTTCAAGGCTAACAACTTTAAAAGGTGAATATTGTTTTAAGACTCTACCACTTTAAAATATTAATCTAATTGCAAAATAAAATTACTTCTTAAAGAAATTTGTATTGTTATTATTAGTGGGCTAATCGTACTTTCTAACCAGTTTTTTCTTACAAACAAACAATCAGATCCATCACAGTATTTTGACATTTGGCAACTGGCAACTGATTAGTGATTACCGATTTCTTGATCCTTTTTCACTTTATCTTGTTTTATAAACAAAGACATTTAAGTATTAGGCCTCTAAGGAATTACGTTGTAAAAATTTTTATTAGGGTTTTTAAATAACGCGTGTACCCGTAACACAATTTGATCCATAAGGATCAAATCAATAATGATTTTCTTATAACTTTTACAAAACAAACAACGGCTGACTGATCGCCACCTACGCCATCTACGTTAGCCATAAAAACCACACTAGTGTGGTTTTTATTGCTTATTAGCACTCGTTTGCCGAGGTGGCTATTGTTGGACATTAGAGCTTTTAATTATCTATTTTAAACAGTTTGCAGTTTTTCCAGAATACTATGGCTCCAGTTGAGTTAAAACATGGGAAAAGTTTACCTCACACCTATGCAACATATTTTCATATCAATTATTATCAAATGATTGGAAATAACTCCGTGATATTTTATTGATGAGAGTGCGAGTGATCGTAATGGAATAAACGGGTGTAATCGGCATCGGAAGTCACATCTCGCTTTTAATCCGAGCGTGTTTATATATTTATTTTGTTGTTGTTGATTTTTGTATAATATTTATTACTGTTGACGATTGCTTACATAAGATTTGAAAAACTTGATAACAACTTTTAAATAATTCTAGAATGTGTAATAGCAACACTATGCTGCCTGTATTAAAAGTCTTTCGTAAAGTCCATAAATATATCTAGTGCTATTATCTTCTTATATCCAATTAATTTACATTTATACCATCTTAGAGTTGAGCCGGACATAATGAATGACTTTGCGTTCCAGATACGGCACGTAAGGACATAAATGTACATATATTGTATGTTTAGTATTTATCTCTATTCAGTTAAATAGTGAGAGCTTATCGAATCACTTTGCCTTTTGTGGATACCGACATGTAGGATCGAATGCCTCCTGTGACATCCGATTTGTTACATTAAACCTATTTCGTGCCTATCCCGACTTTTAGGGTTAAAAATACTTGAAAGTTTATTAATCCTTACTTTATATTTATAATAAGTAGTATTAACCACTCTTTTTTTACTCATCTTTATTCATAAATAAATACACACAGACATAGTTTCCTTGAATATGTCAAAAAATATAGATGCTCATATATATACAAACTCTCATCGGCCAACCAAGGTACTTACCCAGACATTAAACTCATTAATTAATCATGCGGAGCGACGTTGGCTAGATAAAGTGCGATTGACTTGATGTGATACACTTTGGTAATTTTAATCGTCTACCAATAATCGTTACGTTGGCCGATAGGTTCGGTAAATTGTTAATCTGGAGTTTTCGAATCGGCTCGAATTCTATAAAATATACGCTTCCTTGACGACTAGAATTGTTCCAAATTTAAATTTGTATTTTTTATCTCGTTAGGTTTTAGAACTAGAGTTTTAAACACATAATAGTATTTTTAATTTTACCAATACCTTTTCTTTGTCTGTTGTTTATCAACAAAACTACTACTACTATTTTTATCTGATTTTCCGATTATTATTCTGATTAATACAGTAATACAGTATAAATAAACATGAAGTATACACTGAAAGTGTATGTATGTGTTTATTATATTTGAACGAATTAAGAATAATTTCGTTCGATTATATGCATAGTACGTATATTATAAAAAAGGGAAGGCTTTAATTTGCAAGAACAAAAGAGCGTTTAGTAGGCAGCCTGAGATGAGTATCGATCGCGTACACTGCTGAGTCGGCAGTCGCACTCCAGTGCGGCGGGGAGCGGAATACGCACCAAGGCTCCATCGGCTCAGTCTCGCCTCTGTTTCGATCAAATTAAGTATTGTTTTGATAAAATAATAATACACAAATAAACTTATTCGCTTAAACATACTACAATATTTATTTACCGATGTAATACACGAAATCTGTAATGTGAAAATTATTTAATGAAATGTATTTTTTTATTAAAATTATACTTACCTAATTAATTAGAATTAAAATTTCGTACTACGATACGACCCTGCTTTTGAGTTTGGTTTTAAATTTATCAATTCCCAATACTTATATTTGATCTCAGCTTGCAATAATGACGTTGCCGTTTTTCGCTTTTTTTAATACATTTTTTTTACTAAAGTTTACCCCAGTATATAACGATAGTCTCATCCCTCATTACCACTGAGGGACTTAATAAGCTCGCTGAAAAGCAGAACACGATTGATAACTGTGTCTACCCTGATGAGGTTAAAATGTCCCGAGAACTTATGTTTAAACTATCTTTAGAAGATATCTAGGATTTGAACCAACATCTCCTCTCGCCGACGGACCGCCCTTCAACTCTGCTATCGTGACATTTTTTTTAATGTTTTACTCTAGACACCGTCAGTCGGGTTTTGTCATTAAGCTATTACAAAAAACATTAATAATAAACTAGCGTTGGCACGAATTTATTTGTTCAATTCAATTTTAAGGTTAAAACCTATCATTAGACCACCTAGTTTGTATTGGAATGGTAAAAAAACCGTTTATATGTGAAAAAAAACTATTCATACTTAATAACGCATACTTAATAAAATAAAATCTGTGATTGGTTTAACCATTACAGCGGACTGATTCTTCATGGAAAGGAACGCGTCTGCAATTAATCTGGATGGTGTTTGTAAGCGGTAATGATATTTAGATGCATAAGTAAAGTTAAAGGATAACATAAAAAGTGTATATAATAAGGCAATCTTGAACTCAAATCCCTGTTAATTGATCATGGCCACTCATTAATGTGACAAAACAAGGGAAGATGCAAATGTTTTGCTTTAAGTAGGGTCTGGGTTCTTTTCTTAATAGTCCCTAAGCCGAAACGATGTCTACTGAATATTCGTGCTATGAAAAACGTTTGCGAAAACCGTTTCATCATGGTAATATCGCAGATGTGACTTTTAAATGTGGGCTTCTTAAAAAATAAACATACGCTAAAATTGGTGTTTTTATGTATATCTTTTAAAACTTAATAGATACAAAATTAGTATTAAGATAACGCTTATATAAGCAGCATATTTATGAAGGTAAAAATTAATAAATCATTAAGGCGCACGTGAGAGACGGTGAGGGCTGTTGAAGATTTTTCATCTGGAATGAAGTGATAACCGCTAATGACACGCTCGAAGTGTCGACTCATCCGCCATTACCAGTGTAAATTTAAAACAATATTACTTATCATGTACACAGTTCTGTAGAAATTAAATCCAATAGGCCAAATAAAAATAAAATTAATCTCTTAAATCCTTACCTTAGATATTTGTGTATATACAATAAAGCCCTTCTCTCTGAAAAGTTTATAAGGGCTTATTCAGCCATGCGGCTACAAAATTTCAGTGACATGCATATTTTTCTATCTTTGTCTGAATGAGCACTTATTATTGCAATAAACGGTAACGATATGAAACTTAAGGTTAGCACCCTCTCGTTGAACGGCTCAATTATTATTATAATAAGGAAGATTATTTAAAAAAAAAAAGAAAGCTAGCAATATTTTTTTTTTTTTCATAAATATAACTAACATCGTTGTTAACCTTTCCAACTAAGCTTAAGCTTGTGTTAAGAGATGGTTCACGTTAATAGTCGAATGGTGGATTCGATTCCACGACCTATTTCGACGATTCGCAAGCCGTACCCTAAACCATTAGGGTACGGCCTGCTTAGTTGAACGTAATGCTAGCTTCGGAATAACTTCATTTTATTAACTCTCTGTTTACTGTCCTCTACGTTGCTTGAATTATGTTGATATGTGACGTGAAAAATTATTCAGTATTATAAGTACTGTAAAGTCACGTCGCTTATGTTACGAAACTGCATGTTTAGAATTATGTCTTTAGTGATCTTCTATATGACATATAAACACCCATATGTAGATGATATACAGCATTCAAATTTGATGCATTACGATTGCGTCATTGATAAAGCGGGCAGCCTTACGAACGTGCGTGCCGGTCCATTCTAACCGCGCGCTTACCATGTAAATTAAAATGACCATCCTTTTTTTAGCACAAACATCACATATTTTTAACGCATTGTTTGCACTGTCCGCCTGTTCCATACCGTTGTTTGATTATTTGATCCTAAACGGTGTTATATGTTTCCTTTGTTCGTTAAACGTCATCCATCATTAATGTAAGTTTAATATTTTTATAGGAGAAGAGATTAGAGGCTAGTTTTCAGGTCACCTGGGCTAAGTCTGCTATTACAATTGTGAGATAATAAACCTTCAATTACATCATAGTTGTCGACTTCTACTATTCTTCGTAGTACGGTTCTGCCACTATAGTCTTCCGATTGCGTACCACAGACGATCTAGTAGTGTTTGAATTTGGAAATCTCGGATAAAGTCCCAAATAATTCGTTAAATTTTATTCAATCAATGAATATCAAATAATTATAAAATAACCAAAAAAATACATTTATAATAATCTTAGTAGATATAATTATGAAATTAAAACAATTTTAGGTCGATCACATATTCGAGAGAACAAAAGACGGCCAAAAACAGATTGCATTCTTTATTTACCATGCAAGTGTTGAGAGAAATATAGTTTCTTTTTATTTGATAAGCTAAAAGCTTTTATCATTTCTGTCCACCCGGATTGGGTTAAAATAACATGAGCAGAACGTATTTCTAAACCGACTTTAAAATAGGAGGTTTTCAATTCCTCTGTATTTTTTTCTTTTTAATGTTTGTACACTTACAACGCCGCGTTCCATTCGATTCCATATATACTGGCGGCATAGGGCCATGGGTTCCGAAGATATACCAGGGACCTCCTAAAATAGTACGGAAGAATGCTTATTGATTGGAATATTGGTAGGTTTAGATTTTCATAACAACAACAAACAACTTTGTTTTATGATTAAAACTATGATAATCTATATATATAAAAGAGAATGTGTGTGTGCTTGATCCGTATAGGCTTCGAAACGGCTGGACCGATTCCAATGAATCTTTCAGAGAATCTTCAAATTGAACTGACGAGTAATATTTGACGTGTAAAGTTTGGTGACGAACGGAGCACTTCTCTTTATGAACTGTCAAATACAGATTTTATTTGCTATGATACTACTACTACGGTTATGATATTGTATTTATGAAAATGATCTTCACCCGCTCGAGAAGAGAATGAATACGAAGAGAAATCAATAATTTAATATATAGTGAGAGTTAAATTAAATATTTTATGATGTAAGTTTATTGTTTAAATAAATAAAGAAAAATCTAGCCTGGCGAAGCGGGCTAGTAGGAAATAAAAGGCACTATTCACCGCAGCAGCGTTTAATGTTTTATCCGTCACTTGTCGTTTGATTTAACGTGATTTGAAGTCGGTTTTTGTTATTCTCGTAACTATACTTGTTACTTAAAAGCAAGAATTTTAATTAATTTAATTATTTTTGAAAAGAAAATTTCCACGTAATCGTTTTTCTTTACTAAATATGTAAGCTGAAAGTGGACATCGTTCCACGGTAGCCAGAGAACATTTAGGGGTTATTTAAAGCGGTGCCCTGGGGAGTGGGCACTCGATGGGCGGCCGGTCGACATCATCATACAAATGGGACATTAGCGCCCCGCGGCCGCGCCGGACCCACCTTATCTTCCTCTCAACTATATTTGTTCTGCTCCGGATTACCAGAGATTTACCACGGGCACCGAGCGTTAACAGCCGATTATGTGTCCTCTGCAAAGATGGGCTAAATTTAATAGCACTGAATGACCCGATTTGAAAAGACAACTTTACACGCCAACGTGGAGTTTGTTCGTATTTATTTATAATCATATTCAAAAATGTTTCCACCGTTATTGTGATAGTGGCCGAGTTAAAAAAATTGCAACGTGTTATTAGCCGTGATAGTTTAATGGTTAAACGGTCGTCTTACGAACGTGACGGTGGAGGTACGAAGATTTGTGCGAATGGCTTTTCTGTTTTTCGGATTCTTAAATTGTGCCTTCCAAGCACGACTATCAGTAATGAAGACTACCAATAAGAATTTGTGTTCGAATCTCAGACGGCTTTGTAACAATAAAATTTGTAGTTTTTCGTTCTTAATTAAAAAAAAAAACTACTAGCCAATTTTTCCGGTGATCTCTACTTTTAAATTTGGAACTGTTAAATGGACGTACGGACTTATTTTGAAGCGATTTCAAAAAAGGAAGAGGATCTACTATATTTTTAACTCCTATTTTACTTTCCCAACAATATGCCTATTATGCGCCTATAATAATGTTTAATAACAAATTCACGATTATGTTTTGTTTTATATTTCTATTTTAACCATAAAAAATGCTGATGAAAAGTAAGGTTTTAGCTAGGCTGAAGTGAACCAGAGAGAGAAAATAGTTACTCAAAAATTCAAAACTAGGACCCAAACGGTCTCATCATATATTGGTTCATCACTCTTACTCGCTACTGGATTGAAAACTAGGTATTAAAGTCGGAATAGATTGTAACTTGTGACATTTTGTTGAATCCTTTGGCACTAAATTATTAACTTCATGTAACATTGCCAAAAAATAATTAGATAATTTCAATGCGCGTAACATTTGTCTTGTTTGTTAATGCATAAAAATAAACTAAGGGTGGTCTTTAGTAGTGTTCTAAATAAGATGGTCCCGGGAGCGATAGTGTGGCTCCGCTATAAATCAGCAGTCTGTCGATACGGAGCCGCCCCAACGCAGCTCGCGACTTGATTTGTCGCGTCCACATTATACAAAACGTATGACCACTAGGGCAGTGAATAGTATCGATAACAATGAAAAGAATAACAAGTAATACATTACACAACAGCTTGTAACTTAAAAATAAAATATAATTTAAAAACATCATTAATTTTTGATGCTTACGTTATATTGAAAAATATAGAAATTAATCTCACTTCTTAGGCGTTTAATTTTATATACTATAAGGAATGACCATAACATTTCTGAATAAACGGCGCGCCCGCACCCCGCACCCTAACGACCGGCCGGTCCCGGCAAAGACCGGACTTCTTCCTCCAATGGGGACTTCTCCTGCAATTAGAGAAGTCCCGACGACGCCGAAGCAATAGTGGAGCCAGTTTCCCAGCCTGACCCCGCTTCGGATTACGGGGGCAGCAAGAGGCGGCTTTGGTATCGCCTTCTGCGCACCCCGACTCGCCGCCTGCGATATCTTTGTCACTTGCACTAAAGCTCCCTAATAATAGTTTATAGCAAACAATAGTTACTAAGCAATAAAAATATTGCTAACCAATAAGTCTCTGTTACTTGAGAAAATGAAATAATAAAAAAAATAGTGGTGTAGGCGGAAATAACAATCGCTTTTTTTAACAAGCTTATTATATATTAAATACTTTGTTTAATAGAACAAATGTATAAAATACTAAATAATTATTCTATCTACCTAGCAGAAGAGACTCCGCCAAATATTTTCATTTTATTTTGAATATATTGTATTTATGTTCTATTCCCACTTTACGGAAACATCAGTAACTGTCAAAATCACCGAGCCTCTTTTAGAAATTAACTTGTTTTTGTAACTGCCTTTGTTATGTTATCAAATGAAATGGACCTAAACGTACACATTGTTACGTACGTATCCCGCTTTTTTTGATAGCAACGTAGAGGCAACTCCATTGGTGTCGTGGATGTTGATGGAAGACTGAGATTTTTGCCACTTATATATATCATTTTCCCTTGGCGTGGACAAGACACAAGATTTTAGCTGAATTTTTATTGTACATAAGAAAACGTAATATGAAATCATTTGTGTAAGCCGTCTAGAATTTGAACATAGGACATGTAATCGTAAAGCACGACTAATCATTAATGCTTGTTTGATTTAATAACATTAAATACATAAACACACAACAAAAACAACACAATTAAGATCAACACCAGACTGTCTACTACCTGCTACCGGCGAGTTCTCCTCTACTTTGGCCACATTGCCCGAAGACAATCAGATAATCTGGAGAAAATGGTTGTTATAGGGAAAACCGAGGACAAAAGATCACGAGACCGATCACCTGATCAGACCAAATCCAAACCATAGTGGGACTCTACATTCTGACCGCCATGAGACAAAGGCAAGGACAGAGCGGTGTGGGGGCAGCTCGTCATTTCAGTAATGGCGCTTCAAGATAATCACGAACTTCAGTTATGTAGAATACGACGAAGAGAACTTTAAATACAAATCGTATTATACTTAATTGTAACACATAATAGATATCATTGAGTATAGAGTGCGTACCGTGACCCACACTTAACACCGTCTGTTTAACTGCGACCTAATTTCAGATTAATTCCCTTAAGCGGAAACCTCACTAAGCGGGTTCAAATGGCACGCGCGAGACCGTTCGCAGCGGCACGTACAAACGACTATCGACGATCGTCACAATAGCGCACAATGTTTATACATAATTTTTCTCCATTACCCAAGTTTCGCAAGTAAGTAGATTTATAGTTTCCGCCCCGTTCATTATCAGTATTGAGCAACATCGGGCGGCGGCGTCCGGGCGGGTGGCATAAATCTGAATGCAACGCAATGAATAGCCTTCTGTTAGGAAAACTTCCCGCGACTTTGGAACAAAGTGTGTTGAGTTTTCTAACAAACTTTTGTCTCTTTTCCCATTGATGATGACATTTATTTATTTATTTAATAAGATACACCAACAGCATTACACAAACATATAATGTAGTAATAATCAAATTTACAAACTAAGTCCTATTGTGTATGCCAATTACTGGTGTACACAACATTCGCTTTTAAGAAACGTAACACTAAATGGATTATACATATATCGTCTTATGTTTCGCGACCGTCGGAGGTTGCGAAAAATCCTTGCCAAGTATTTTTTGGGAAAACCCCACCCCCTCGATAGGATTAGGAGCGTTGCTGGAGTTTCTTCGGCCACTTCTTCTCCCAGCGCCAACGCTTCTCGAAGTGGCATATAAGTTAGTTTAGCTTAAATAGTCCCAATAGATTTTTGTTAATAAAATAGCTCTCGGGCGCCCTCGGATCGGATTGCTAACAAGTAATAATGGTAACCGTCCAAGCCGAGGTTACCCCTCACCGGGGGGACCCTTGTGTCGAGTTACCACCTAATAGAAGTTCAATTCAGGCTAAGCGACCTAAGAGCTTTGCCACATCTCAATCCGGTGAAGCAGTAAAGGGCAGCTTCTCTGGCCAACTGTGTTCGTCCAAAAAAAAAAATCGCTTTGTGGAAGGGTGTCTTTTCTTGTAGATTCTTTAATCGAAACAGATTGAAAAAAAAAAATGATGAAAGCTAATTTAAACTAACTTTTAACGCTTATTGGTTTATTACGCAGACTAGGTACGATAGTAGATTACCAACAGATAATTTGAATAATAATTGTATTATTTTAAATTATTTTTGGTTATTATTTATTAATAAAATAAATTAAAAAAGAAAATAAATGAGAAGTTATGGAAGGAGGTGGTCGATACATTTAATCTAATTAAATACGACAAAGCAAATGCTTGCTTGTGAGCATTTAGTTTTATTATACTAGGCAAATATATTAAATTTTATTCAGCCATAAAAGATATATTGGTCACGTCATGTATCGGCCAACTTATTTCTCTTAATGTTCTTGCCCACCCCTGATGGAAAGAATTATAGCGGAAATCATAACCCGTTCTGTACAATGCATTGGTTCGTTCCGTATCCTAATAACTTTTATTTCTCTTGCTGTTGGCATTTTTCTTATAGCGAGGAAAACAAAAGCGTCATAACTCTCGTGCCGCTTGATCAGATAGTAGCCGTAATGGCAGTAATGGATCCTGGTCAGCGGCCCGCATGCAAATAAATCTACGGACCGATGCAATGATGTGTGGAAAATGGGGTCCATCCCTTCCCGCGCCCCTGACTATTGCCCTGATGTCCTTGTTTTTACACCTGCATATAGATGCAATAATACTAGTCCGACTATAAATATTATTACATCTTAAAAAGTTACGTTTTAATTGGTACAAATTTAGAAGACGGTTATTACGTTAAGAACTTAAATCTCGTAGGCACGCCGATATCGACTATCTTAAGAAATGTCTGCAATAAACAGAGCCTAAATTGTCCATCCAGATCTAAGTGACAAACTTTACGTTCTGTATCAAATCTAAATTTTTCAATTGAATTATTTTTCATATAATATGATGAGAGATGTCGATGCATGTTTTAATAATACCAAATTATTTCATTTATAACAAAACTTAAGGCCAGACTAACTATACTTATTCCATTATTTAAAAAACGTATTATTGTATTGTATTATCAAATGCATACAGTAATATACTTTTGTAACCAACTGTATAATTTAACGCGTTAAAAATGTTAATCTGTATAGTAGTAACAAATGTCCCCTATTATGTTATACAATTTAAATTGCATATACAAAAAATAAAAAAAGACCTCACGTCCTTTCAACACTTTCTTTGGCGGTGTAGACAGCATCAACAATTGTTGTCCCCTTTCACAGAGCTTTTTAGATCGCATTTGAGGCAGGACACAAATGTGATATGCTTGTAGCAAATATGTTTTTACGTAAGAAACTGAAAAACTGAAACTCACTGTTACATGCAGGCTAGGTTTCGAATCCCTGACTGTAAGCATTGAGGCTATACAGGCACAAGTTGCATAAAATGTACACGTTTTTTATAGGTATAAACTAGCGCTTGGCCACGATCCCACCTGGTGTTAAATGGTGATATAGTCGAAAGATGGTACGCGGTAGTTTAGAAAGTGCCTTTTCACTCTATTCTTGAAGGTTCCCACGTCATACTTGGACGGAAAGACTGACGCGGGCAACTTGTTCCACTCCTTTGCTGTACGATGACTCAAATCGCTTCGTTACACTATATTTCCTTTGTGTTGTATAATATTACAAATAGATTTAGATATCTGGACTATCTTTACCTGCTGCTGTGTTATCCGGAAAGTAGGTAGCGATAAAAGTCAGAGCAAATGGCAGTCAATAAAATAAATAGCGATGGCAGGGTGTTCTGTAAATAAGTCGATGCCGGGCTCGGGGCGACGATCGCCTTTTTTATTGGCGCCTCGATTGCTCTCGAAACAACGGCGCGCGGTGCGGAGGCAACGCCGGGCGGCGCGCATATTGCACGACGCGCTGACTCTGCAGATAATAAGTGCAGATTACAAATGAAATTCCCTCCTGCTTCGACACTATCATAAGCAGCAAATTTAAAAACGAAACCAAATTGCTTTTTAGAAATGTGTGATAAAGCACTGGTTCATGTTTTTGCATTATAGTGATAGTGACGAAGCATTTAGACTTACGATCATGAGTTTGAATCCTTGTCAAGTTGCTCTGCACCAATGAATTATCGTTTACTTCGATTTTGTACAAAAAAAAATGTGTTTATTGCGATTGGTTTCACCTGTCACATATGGTACTTAATATAGCTTGTTTAAGAGTGATTAGCGAAAATTTTCTTTAATTACCCTGATAGGATAAAAAGGACTTGAGAGCTTATTACTACTTATTCATACTTATAAGATGATAGACACGGAAGGATATTTAATATGCCATTTTTATGCTCGTTTGTTTTTTATATTGTGAAAATATCAGTGATTTTGTCTCATAAAATAAAATATGATTAAATATTTATGACTAAGGGGATGTTTTAATGACTTACTGTAGTTCAATGAAACTACTACACTAGTAACAAAAATTTTTAACAGCCATGTGGTGTTAGATTGGCGTTGTCAAGAATGAATTCAGAAAATTCTTATATAAATAGACTTGCATTTCCGTGTCAATAATCTTGCCGCCACCACTTTCTTTCCTATAAATGTACTCAATGTCAATATCGTTCCTGTTCCTTAAAATTGTGTTAGGAGATAATAATAAATATTCCGCACGTATCGCATCGGGTCGCCACGCGGCTCTAAGATAGATGTATTAATTTGTAAGAATTTGTCGTCGGACCCTCGCCCCACACACCGCGGGAATTCCAATCACGCACTACAAGCTCCGTAATTGCACCTAATAATTTCTTTAAAGAGTTCCAACGGCACAAGATTCTCAGATAGTGACCGGCCGGTTCTAAAAATGGCAATGAAAAAAACATGTTAACCATTTTTACGTATTTTTTACGACTTTCATCATACTTGCACACAATAAAAAATAAAGAAGTTTCATTTAGAATTTTATGTGATACGAACGAATAACCTTTACTGCGTCATTTTATTTGTATTGGCAGTGTTCGGACTCTGGTGTTATTAGCGTCGTAGTCGTGTCAACGCGTCGCCGTGGGCCCGTGCAGTCCCACGGGGCTCGTCAGTGCCAGGCGAACCTAATCCAATCACGGCCATTTTTATTTGTACCCGCCTACAAGTGTACTACGAAAATATACGTTGTTCGTTCTGAGAATTGTTATAAAACATAATTACAGCATTAGAAAAAAATAATTAAAACGGAAGCTTTTAAATAACACTTGTCAATTTAAGTAATGTTAGAATCAACATGGAATCGTTATTGTACTAATGCCTACGTTTCAGGCCGCTACGGTGCGTAGCGACGTCGTAGAATGATAACTTCGTTAATTTACCTAAGCATCTTAACGCTATCAGTTCTGCGCCCGCGCTGCAGATTATGCAAATGTCGTCATGTAATTCTCTTATCGAGCTTTGTCTACGTACAGCCGCGACATGGTACACCGTTGAGAACAATTATAAGATTATGTAACTTTAATGTGGTCGATTTCGTTATGTGAAAAGTTACCTATAATATTTAAAATCAAATCAAAACAACGTTTATTCATATAGGCTACAAAGGCCCACTTATGAAAGTTAACATTTTGTAAGCTAGAAAAAACTTAGAGGTACTTTACACAAGTAAACATTAACATAAATTTATTATTACTAATTAAACCATTTTACAATCACCAGAATGCGCTTATTCTAAACAATGCTTTGTATTATAAAAGCTTTTATAATTAAAATATTTTTTATGATAAATTTAATTCTTCTCATTGATAATTCAGTAATTTTACTCGGGATTTTATGACAGTGTCAAGTCATTCGTCATAAGTGAAATTGTAGTTTTAGTCAGTCTAAACGAGTACGCCTTTCGCGAATTAGTCACACGCTAATAGTCAGACATTAAGGACTGATGAGGTGGTGTTAGAGGTCAGCCGGTGATCCGGTGCGTGGCAGTCCCGGAGTTAATGGGCGCGATGCAAGGGGACCGGCCATAAGTCACCGCGGCCGCGCGATAGCGGGGAATCAATGACCGGCCCACTGTGATATATTACAGTAACTACCGTTCATAGTTTTACGTGTCAAATTAATATTGTGGCAATACCTTGTCTATTGTTTCAACGTCATCATTAAGCTGCTTTTCTAAAACTAATATTGTAATATTTTCTTTGAGTGCATGAAAATAATAATAAATAAGATGAACTGTTAATAATTATAAATATACGTCTGAAGCGTCAATAGCCTAATGGTTTAGGGTACAGACTGCGAATCGTAAGGTCGTGGGTTCGAATCCACCATTCGACTATTGCCGTGCACCATGTCCCAGCACAAGCTTAAGCTTAGTTGGAATGGTTAACAAGATTGTTAGTAATATTTCTGAAAAAAAGAAATATTGCTAGCTTCTTTAAAAAAAAAATATGCCCCCTTCAAAAGTGTTTGTCTATATTATTGTAAAGGTTTTCTGTCAATCTGTTTTATATCGTTAATTACAAAGATACGTCATATTTAGTTGTCGTAATAGCGCATAGACGATAAAACCAAAGGTAGGCTTGCAACTAACAACAGACGTACGGGCAGGGTCTGTTCTTTATAAAAGTGTAAATCACTTGTACAAATTACAAAATCCGATAGTTTTTTTAAAATATAACAAGAATGGATAAAAAATCTCAGTGGACACCTGTCACACGCATTTCTATCAAATTGCTTTCCACAGTTTAAGGTTCGAATCAAAAGGGTCTCGGCGTGTCACCGCGGGTCTCCTGTTTTAGATGCGAGAGGGGCGCTTGTTAGCGCGAACGTGCCGCCGCGCCTGCCGGTAAACACGTGGGTAGATAACAATCTATTTGGATTGCCTCTATATTTCATTTTTCCCCGTGTGTTCGCGCTAACTAGATCGACGCCGCTCCACATCACGCTGAGACGGAAGAATAAAGGATATACGGGATCTTTCAAATGGAATCGTTCTCACTGTTTAATCTGACGACAAGAAATCCCTTTTACCTTTAATTAACCAAGGTTACGTATGTTATGTATGTTATGTTATGCTATGCAGATGACACCCTCGTATATTCCCGGGGAAAGGCGTATAAGGAGGCGGCGCGGCTGGCCGAGGTCGGAGTGGGCCTCGTGGTCAGCCGCATAGAGAGGTTAGGGCTTCGGGTAAAACTGGAGAAGACCGAAGCCCTCCCTCTTCCGCAGGACTGGGCGTAAAGGACCCTCCGGGTGCCACCTCCTCATTGAGGTGAAAGAGTGAGGTGAGTTCCCAGATGAAGTACCTGGGACTCACCCTCGATGGAGGATGGACCTTCGGACCCCACTTCGAACAGTTGGGGCCGAAGGTCCTGAGGACGGCAGCCGCGCTGGGAAGTCTCCTCCCGAACCTCGGAGGACCCAGCGCGGTGTGCAGGAGGCTGTACTCTGGGGTCTGTCGGAGATGGCCACGTACGGTGCCCCATCTGGGCGGGTGACCTGTCTCGCGGCAATCGCGCACAGCTGCGCAGGGCGCAGCGGATTGCCGCGATCAGGGTCATCCGGGGTACCGTACGGTCTCGTGGGCGGCAGCTACTGCGCTTGCCGGCGATCCGCCGTGGGAGCTCGTGGCGGGGTTCTGGCCGAGGTGTCCGACTATGTCTCGGATAGGAGGGCCTCGGAGAGAACCTCTGCCAGAAGAGGTCCGGCGGATCCGTCGGTTAGGTGAGGTAGCACTATGCCGGAGGTGGAGGAGGACCTGGCGCATCACCCGTACGGTTTACGTACAACGGGTGCTCTGCGCCCGGTCCTGAGCGTTGGATGCGCAGAAAGCGCAAACCTTCACCTTCCGTCTGACGCAGGTGTTCACGGGCATGGCTGCTTCGGGGACTACCTGTGTCGGACGGCCCGACGGGAGGCTGATGAGCGGTGCCATGATTGTGGCGCTGCGGTGGACTCTGCCCAGCACACCCTGGAGGTGTGCCCGAGATGGGCAGCGCAGCGTTGTGACTTGGCATCTGCCATCGGTGGAGTAGACCTGTCGCTTCCGAGCCTCGCACTTGCGATGGTACGGAGCGACAGGTCTTGTCGGCGGTCGCCTCCTTCTGCGAGACAGTCATGTCCCAGAAGGAGGCCGACGAGCGGGTCAGGAGGGGAGCCGTGGGGCTCCCTCCTCCGCAGGCGACGAGTCGGGGTGCGCAGGAGGCGTTTCAAACGCCTCCTCGCTGCCCCTGTAACTCCGGAAGCGGGGCCAGGATGGGAACCTGGCCCCAGCATGCTTCGGCGTCGTCGGGACTTCTGAGTGCCGGAGGAGTCCCCTCGAGGGTGAAGTCCGGTCTTGCCGAGACCGGCTGGTCGTTGGGGTGTCCTGTCGCTGACAGATCCGGGGCACCCCGCTCATAACGGCTGATGGCATTCGCGGTAGGTTTAGTGGGTATGGGCTGCCCAGGCCGAGTCCCACACATCCCTCCGGGCCCACCCAGGGTACCGGAGGATGGTTGATAACTCGATTCCCCCGCGTTAACAAAAAAAAAAAAAAAAAAAGGTTACGTATGTTGACAGGATTTTTAAAAAAATTGAGTTATAGCAATCGCTAAGCAGTTTCCACCACGCTTTTAGGTCCTATATATGATAGAAGGTGTGTCCATCACTATTTATTAGTCACAAATTTTAGCAAAAACCTTGAAGTAATTCGAACCTCTGTTAATTATTATATTTTATATCAAAAAAAATATATATTCCAAAACGGTAATCATTCATATATCATATAGTAAAACGTTATGGGAAACACGTTGCATCTTATGATATAAGTATAGTGTCTATCCATTCTGTAGTTTTTACAATGAAAGGTAACAAAAAATAATTTTGTCATTTATTAGTACCGTAGGTCAAGATTATTATTTAATAACTAGCTGCGCCCCGCGATGTCACCGATTAAAAACAATTATTTTAAATTTTTGTAAAATGAAAGTAGCCTAAACTACTCCTTATTACATTAGCTATCTGCCAGTGAAAATCGGTCCAGTTGTTCCAGTGGTTAGCTGAAACAAACAAACAGACAAAAATTGTAAAATTGTTATTTTGGCATATGTACCGTATATACATTCATATTCGTGTATTAAAAAACTAGTAACAATTTCTTTACAGACCAATTTTACCGCCAATTTAATTTTATTTATGTTTTAACCTCAATTTCTCTGCAGTTTATCTATACAATATAAATTGAGTTTCAATTTATTACAAGATAATTGACAAAGATAAAAGTAATAATTTTAGTTGTAACTGAAAGTTAGGTTTGTGTAAATAAAAATTCATTGTTTTCATCTGAATGCAGCGGGCGTGTTTAGAATCAGGTTTGAGGCGACGCCTGTGATTGCGTTCTGGCGAATTGGGGTGGTCGATGTGTGCTCAACGCATTACATGACCACACGACACCGCTGAACAAACGGCACTCAACTAACCGTAACTCTGAGCTCACACCTACGTTGCAATACGGTGCCTGGTCATACATTAAGAAAATAATTTAAAACGTTTTATGTGGAGAAAAAACCCCTTCTTACAAAAATTATGCTGACGGAGTATGAAATTTTCCACACTTACAGTTATGTATACAAAGAATAAAGAATGATAATGTATTTTTAATAATACATAAAAAAAACATTACACACACTACTATAAGCTTGATACACATACACACGGATATTATAAATTTGCTTAGCAGCGGGTAAGTAACTATTAATAATGACTGACATTTACACCGAATAATATACGAGCTGTGAGAATTATATGCGATAATTACCCAATTTCTGGGTTCAAGTCGAATTTCGTATTTAGTGTGACCATTAGTAAACTAATCCCTTCCCTCCGGACATCTGAGGCGATCAGACGTGTTACGGCTGTTGCGTACTTCGTTAATTGTTAAATTGAATAAAATTAAGTTCAAAAAATCACGTTACGATATTAGGAGTGCATAAATACACGGTGAGTGTTTAACACTATTATACGGCCACACTTGGAGCTCAAAATATAATTGACGGAAACCAATTTTTTATGAAATTGCAGCGACCCATCCATTTTTGTTGACACCTTGCATCAAATATTGTCGAGTTTACTATTGTACTCTGTTATCCTAGTAACTTGTATACAAAGATGCCTATCAACCGGTCGCCACCGAGTACGACGACGTTTTCCGCGTCACAATCTCTGCAGCACTGTAGCTCCGAGCCTAATATTAGTAAAAAGCCTTGCGCTATGGATGAAATACAACAAAAAGTGACACAGCGCCCTAAACGAAAACGCACTGATAGCTCTAATAAAGAGATGTCAAGTTTTATGTCAGAAATTAAAGACATGTTTACAGAATTTAAAGAAGAACAAGACAAAACATAGAAAAAATTTACTTGGCTATTGAGGAAATAAAAGTCAAAATAGTGGCATCCAATCCTCAGTCGAATTTCTGTCACAAAGTTACGAATCTATAAAAGCCAGTTAAGTGCACTAGAACTGCATCGATCTGAGAACTTGAAATACATTGGTACATTAGAGGAAAATTAGAGAAATTCGAACGCAGTTCCCGAGCAACCTGCCTAGAAATAAAAATATACCGACAATAAAATCGGAGACTAAAAGTAACCTACTAAATACAGTCAGTAGATCTGTAAATATTTTAGGAGCCAATTTAGAGCCGCACGAAGTTAAAGATATTTTTCGTATAAACGGAAAAGATCCGACAAGAAAAACTATAATAATTGACCTAACGAGTGTAATTACGAAAGAAAAAATTTTACGTATGTACAAACAATACACTAAAGGTGCCACAAAACTAACGACTGAAAGCCTAAAATTGAATGGACCCAGTAAACCCATTTTTATAACAGAAAACCTCACACCCAAAATGAAAAGAATTTTTTATCTTACCCGCGAGTTTGCTAAGGTGAATGATTATAAATTCTGCTGGATTATGAGAGGAAGAATCTTTCTTCGCAAGCGTGAGGGTACTGCCTTGGTCCTTATCAAGGATGAATCTGATTTATCAAATCCTGATTTAATCAAATGACTGTATACTTTATTTGAAAAAAATCTAGCTACAGCTGAACCTAGAAACTTCTTTATGTTTGAACATAATTAGTCTTAATCGTCACCTAAACTGTAGTTTATTCCTTTATTTAATACTAATTAACGATATTTTTATCTGTAAGCTTAGAAATATTAAACAAATATTTTGAAATTGTATACACTACACACTTCATATACTCTTATTCACTTAATACACATCTATACTACCATTTACATAGCACACCACTACACTCAACCATTCGTCTACTACATATTAACCGCAGCCCATTACAATTATTATTACAGTACAATAACCCTATGCCTAAACTATCAATTGACTACTAATCACATGTTTGAAATCTTATTGTTAAACTTAAATCTATTTAATGGATAATGATTCTAATTTTCTTAGTGAAATAGAACGTATATCCGTATCAAGTTCCTATATTTGCTCTCCCGAACAATGCACTTTGTACCTATCAAATAAAATAACCTAAAACTCTTCCATGTTAACATTAGAGTTTGGGGCGAAACATAGATGAACTTTTAGTACTTATAAATAGGACCAACATATGTTTTGACATCATAATATTAACTGAGTGTTGGTTAAGTAAGTGTCCTAATATCCCTAGACTACCAGGCTATTGCTCCCATGAGACCAGTTACGATACACAAAATGATGGTATTGTAGCGTACGTCAATGAAAAATTAGCATGTTCTTTTAGAAAAGCCTGT
The DNA here is from genome assembly GCA_029286785.1 of Meandrusa payeni. Lineage (NCBI taxonomy): Eukaryota > Metazoa > Arthropoda > Insecta > Lepidoptera > Papilionidae > Meandrusa > Meandrusa payeni. The sequence goes on along the minus strand of JAGSMX010000012.1, from coordinate 8,502,466 downwards.
ATTTAGTGACGCCAACTGCTTAATTTTAAAATTCTCAAATAAATTAGTAATAGTAGCGATATATCGATCTCCATCACAAAGGAATATTGATAATTTTATAGACTGTTTAGATGATACATTAAGCAACTTAAAACATATCAAACATTGTAATTGTTGGAGACCTAAATATAAACATTGCCGGGGAGCTTAGACTCATCATCAGACAAGTATCTAAATACTATTACGTCACATGGAATGTTGCCCGCACATTTATATCCAACCCTAATGAAAGGTGTCTAGATCACATTATACTAAAACAGAGAATTTTGCCACAACTTTAATTCTTGACTCCTTCATCACGGATCACGCACCTATTGTCCTTTACTGTAATATTACTAACAATGTTGCAAAAAGAAAAATACACAAAAGGCAAATTAATGAAGGTGCCTGTATTACAGAACTCGAAAAACTGATTTTTCCTTTATACTAAAAATGACAATGCTGAAGAGTCTGCAAATTTATTAGTAAATACTATATCACACATTGTTGATACTAACTCACATGACATAGTCGTCTCAAGTAAAATGCGAATAAGGAAACCTTGATCACACCAGGCCTTCTGAAATGCATAAGAAATCGAGACAAATTATTCTATAAAACCAAAAAAGATCCCTTAAATGTTATCGCTAAAACAACATACATTCGATACAGAAATTTTTGTAATAATTTACTAAAAAAGATAAAAAGGCAATATGAATATCATGAATTTCAAAAGTCAAAGCAAAATCCTAAGGAAACATGGAAAATAATTAAAAAAATTGCACATCTAAATGTTTTACCCTCCTCTTCTACAGAACTTCTCAATCTTGCTAGTGACCCTAAATGCTCAGTAGAGATGGTAAATCATTATTTTGCAAATGTGGGTAAAGAATTAGCATCAAAGCTCATATGTTCATCTATAGATACCAACCTGCATCCTACCATTTCCAATGAAACAGAATTACCACTTCAGTCTATGTCGTTATATAATACGGATCAAAAGGAAATTGAAAATATTATTTTAAATCTAAAAAATACCTCTGCACTGGGGTGGGATAATATACCTACTTCTATTGTGAAATCGGCTAGACATATATTAATACCGCCACTTACACATGTGTTTAACAATTGTCTTACGTACGGCATATTTCCTCAAGTCTTTAAAAAAGCCCTTGTACACCCTATCTATAAGACTGGGGACAAACAAGAAATCGTGAACTATAGGCCTATATCTGTATTGTCGGTTTTTCAAAAATACTTGAAAAGGTACTAAACAAAAGACTTCTGTCATACTTAAATAGTAGAAATATACTTAGTGAAAATCAATACGGTTTCAGACCTGGTAAATCGACAGAGGATGCTGTTGTAGAACTCACAGATGCGATTAGCAAGAATATGACCGAAAAATACAAAACTATTGGAATTTTTAGACCTCTCCAAAGCCTTTGATACTGTTTCTGTACAAAGGGTCCCCGGTGGGGTAACCTCGGCTTGACGGTTACTATGTTACGCGTAAGCATTCCGATCCGAGGGCGCCTGAGAGGGCCGAACCACGACTCGGTCGGTAGCTATTTCACGGATAATCTAAGGGACATCTGAAAAGCTAAACTAACTTTAAGTGCCACTTCGGGAAGCGTTTGCGCTGGGAGAAGAAGTGGCCGAAGAAACTCCAGCAACGCTCCTAGCATCTAAGGGGTAATAAATAAGATGAACTGTTAAAATATATGCCCCCTTCAAAAGTGTTTGTCTATATTATTGTAAAGGTTTTCTGTCAATCTGTTTTATATCGTTAATTACAAAGATACGATAAAACCAAAGGTAGGCTTGCAACTAACAACAGACGTACGGGCAGGGTCTGTTCTTTATAAAAAAAGTGTAAATCACTTGTACAAATTACAAAATCCGATAGTTTTTTTTTAAATATAACAAGAATGGATAAAAAAGCTCAGTGGACACCTGTCACACGCATTTCTATCAAATTGCTTTCCACAGTTTAAGGGTCGAATCAAAAGGGTCTCGGCGTGTCACCGCGGGTCTCCTGTTTTAGATGCGAGAGGGGCGCTTGTTAGCGCGAACGTGCCGCCGCGCCTGCCGGTAAACACGTGGGTAGATAACAATCTATTTGGATTGCCTCTATATTTCATTTTTCCCCGTGTGTTCGCGCTAACTAGATCGACGCCGCTCCACATCACGCCGAGACGGAAGAATAAAGGATATACGGGATCTTTCAAATGGAATCGTTCTCACTGTTTAATCTGACGACAAGAAATCCCTTTTACCTTTAATTAACCAAGGTTACGTATGTTAACAGATTTTTTTTAAAAAAAATTGAGTTATAGCAATCGCTAAGCACGCTTTTAGGTCCTATATGTGATAGAAGGTGTGTCCATCGCTATTTATTGGTCACAAGTTTTAGCAAAAGCCTTGAAGTAATTAGAACCTCTGCAAATTTTATATTTTATACCAAAAAAATATATATATTCCAAAACGGTAATCATTCATATATCATATAGTAAAACGTTATGGGAAACACGTTACATTTTTTTTTTGTTAACGAGGAGGAAATCTTCAAAAAGATACCCCGCCTTCTGGGGGGAAGGCGGCGGTTATGTGGGGTTTTTACCCACTAAAACCTCCCCGGTGGCCCTTCCTCGGTGCATGGTGAGGGGCTCCGGGATCTCCAGTGGAACGCACCGGAGCCCCTCTGCACTGTACTCAAGGAGAACTCTTCCCGGGGGGGGGAGGTTACTCCCTCCCCCCTCTGCCCTCGCAGTGCAAGGCGACACGGGCCAGCCGATGTCGCCTTCTTCCCGGGTCCACCTTGGCGGACGACAAAGGCCGCCACCCTTGTCGCCCAGTGAACCCGAGGCCCCATTTAGTCGCCTTCTACGACAGGCAGGGGATACCGTAGTCTTATTGTTGAGAGCCCAGAACTACAGGGCTGAAACGTTGCATCTTATGATATAAGTATAATGTCTATCCATTCTGTAGTTTTTACAATGAAAGGTAACAAAAAATAATTTTTTCATTTATTAGTACCGTTGGTCAAGATTATCATTTAATAACTAGCTACGCCCCGCTATGTCTCCGATTAAAAGCTATTAATTTATATTTTTGGAAAATGAAAGTAGCCTAAATTACTCCTTATTACATTAGCTATTTGCCAGTGAAAATCGGTCCAGCTGTTCCAGAGGTTAGCTGAAACAAACATATAGACAAAAATTGTAAAATTGTTATTTTGGTATATGTACCGTATATACATTCATATTCGTGTATTAAAAAACTAGTAACAATTTCTTTACAAACCAATTTTACCGCCAATTTAATTTTATTAATGTGTTAACCTCAATTTCTCTGCAGTTTATCTATACAATATAAATTGAGTTTCAATTTATTACAAGATAATTGACAAAGATAAAAGTAATAATTTTAGTTGTAACTGAAAGTTACGTTTGTGTAAATAAAAATTCATTGTTTTCATCTGAATGCAGCGGGCGTGTTTAGAATCAGGTTTGTGGCGACGCCTGTGATTGCGTTCTGGCGAATTGGGGTGGTCGATGTGTGCTCAACGCATTACATGACCACACGACACCGCTGAACAAACGGCACTCAACTAACCGTAACTCTGAGCTCACACCTACGTTGCAATATGGTGCCTGGTCATACATTAAGAAAATAATTTAAAACGTTTTATGTGAAGAAAACCCTTACAAAAAATTGTGCTGACGGAGTAGTTTGAAATTTTCCACACATACAGTTATGTAGAGAAGGAATAAAGAATGATAATATATATTTTAATAATGCATAAAAACATTACACACACTACTATAAGCTTGATACACGTACACACGGATAATATACATATGCTTAGCAGCGGGTAAGTAACAATGATTAATAATGACTGACATTTTCACCGAATAATATACGAGCTGTGCGAATTATATGCGATTTTAATTACCCAATTTCTGGGTTCAAATCGAATTTCTTATTTAGTGTGACCATTAGTCAACTAATTTGCCAAAGAGTTTAAAAGGGACAAACAAGCATACGATTCTTTCGAAAATGCCGTACACATTCTATATTTTTAAGTATTTTAATAGATACAAGAAGATAGATTAAAAGTAGACAACGACTTGTATCTCTGTCTACCCAGTCGGCTTAAGACAATGTAAGAGCATATTTTTAATCCTAACGCTGGTGTAGCTTTAAAATGTTAGGTTAAAATAGTGATTTTAATTTAAGCGATGACTTTTATGGAGATAGTGTCTCCTCGCGTGGATGCGCTCTCTGTGCGGAGTATTTTTGAAGTGGTTTTATTATTTTTTAAGTACGCGCTCGTTTGCACGCGAATGGGCCACTTAACCACGAAACAAGCTCCAATGCAGCATCGATTTCCTTCCTGTACTTATTACGAAACTTTATGACACGAATAATAGTTCTGCCACGCTTTTTACATGTTTCTTTGGTAAAGGGAGGCTTGGTCGTATTATATTTAATGCACCGACTTTTACGGTCTAGTAAAATAAATACTATTAGTGGAGATATATTGACCACGAATCACTTTTTTTCAACCAATAGTTTCTTATTTGAAAATACATTACGCGTATGATTTAGTGAGAGAGTGTGTTAGTTAATATCTCAAAGATATAATAATTAGTGTAGACATTTTATTTTTATATATATAAATAGTACTAGTAAATTTTGTTACAAATATTACTAAAATTCATGTTAAAGTTAAAGTTACAGCCTATATATATGTCCCACTGCTGGGCACAGGCCTTCTCTGTAAAGAGAGTATAAGGGCATAGTCCGCCACGCGGCCCTAGTACGGATTGGCAGACTTCACATGTCTTAGAAAAAAATCCAGGACATGTAGCTTTCCTCACGATATTTTCCTTCACTGCCGAGCGCGTGGTAAATCACCACGTAAAATTGCAACAACAAATTTGATTGGTGCCGGCACCAGGGGTCGAACTCGGGTTGCTAGCGTACAACGCAACTTGAGGCGACCGCCCGCTCACTGAGCTACATGCTTTCGTGTTAACAATTCCAAATAAGCTTACGTGTTGTGTTTTGATGGTTCACGTAAATTGTCGAATGGTAAAAATTGAACTTAAAACCTTACGTTTCACAGACCATGCGCTAAACCAATAGGCTATAAAAGCTTGCATGCAATAATTTACGGTAAGATATGATATAATAGGAATTCTTAATAATTGTTTGAAAGAAAGCTTCTTGATTTGAGATATTGGTAGATTTATGATTTATGACAAGACCAGGTAAGTGCTCATTAACGACAACGAGCTCGAATTAAAATAGAGTAAGACAATACAGGAACCAGAACTTCGTAATGTAATTCTCTCTCTCTTCCTTGCTATTGGTCCCTCGTGTTGGTGGGGTCAGCATTTCGGATTTTCGCTTTTCACTTCGCTTTGTCCCCGACATCGACTTTGGTTATGTTGCACTCCCTCATGTCTCTCGACACCACACTCTCCTACCTTGTCTTGGGTCTTCCTCTAGATCTTCGACCGGGAAGGGAAACTTGTAGCGCGAGGTTCCCTACGTAGTCAGGCCTCCTCTTAACGTGTCCATATCGTCGCAGCCTACTTTCCTGCATCTTGTCGGCAATGTCGCGCACACCCAGGCTTCCTCGCACAAATTCGTTGCGAATTTTGTCACGCCTGGTTACGCCACACATCCATCTCAGCATTTTGATTAATGTAAATATGTTACTGAAAATAATAAAAGAGCGTACGCGCGTAGTGACGTGTTAAGTTTGATCCGTCACGATTAATATATTTTGCTTTATCTTCGCATTAACTCTATGATCTCAGTCGAAATCCCAGCCAACTTGTAGCTATTTTTATTTCGGTCTATTACGTACTAAAAAACATATGCTAAAAGTTGTCCCACATAGATGGCGATGGGCTTATCACACCTGTCACATTTGGAACCAACATTCGAAAAAGCGATGCTGTCCGTGTACCCAGCTATGGTTAAAAGTACGTAAGAGCTTATCTTATATTTTTCCTATTTATAAAACTTTTACAGAGACCATAATTCTCTAAACACACGTATACATTAATGTAGCATTTATATCTCAGTGGTATTGACCGGACGTAAGGTAGAGAACGTGACCCGTACACTGACAGGATACATGTTAGTGATACAAGCACGTGTCCATTATCCCAAGTACATCCGTCAAATATATTACTTCTAATATTTTCTTTGTCGAATCCAACTAATCGCTTGTCGTAATATAACGTACGAAACCTTGTATTAACTCAAATTATAAAAGATAAAGTAACAACCTTTATATATGTTCCACTGCTGGGCACAAGCCTTCTCTGTAATGAGAGTATAAGGGCATAGTCGGATTAGCAGACTTCGCATGTCTTAGAGAAAAATTTATAGGACATGTAGGTTTCTTCACGCTGTTTACCTTCACCGCCGATCGCGTTGTAAATCAGCACATAAAATAGCAACAACAAATTTATTGGTGCGGAATCAGGGATCGAATTCGGGTTGCTAGTGTACCATTCAACTTGGCGACCGCCCGGACACTGAGCTACGAGTACCACGGCATATTAATAAAAAATAGCACTTAACCACCTCTCAAACAAGAGGAATAATGACGGTCTAGTGGGTAAGCGAGTTATGAGCAGTCGGTCAAGGATTAATTCTAAATTTCTTAAGACCAAATAGCGGAGTTAAGTGTCAGTAATAGATGAAGGCATGTTTCTGTGGTTTACGGTTACAAAACATTAAAGAGGAAAGAGAAACGAAAAACTCGGAACAGAACAAAGACGCCTTAGGCGAATGCATGTAATATATCGATCAGATTAGCGGAATATAAAGAAAAAGTACGCGGAACCGACGAACATATATTAATGTAAAATTAAAAAATGGAATGCCAGGACCGTACATAATGGAAATCCATAATCTCTGCCTATCCCTCTACGCCAAGCCTTACTATAAAGCGATTAAATGTTATTTAATATTTGTGGATTTTTCGAGGATAACGTTGAATAACGCGAACGTAGCACGAGTCTCCTTTTCTTCTTTGAATATCACGTCAAATTTATTGCACCCTACATTTACACTATCAGAATGTCTGTCGAACCCTTGTCGAAATCGTTTAATACTTTATGATATTTTTGACTGTAGTAGTTTAGAAAATAAAAAGTAACGATTTTAATATTTAATCAAAATTCAAATTATTAAGGCCAGTAATAACTAATGTAAATTAATAAATGTTTATTAACCGTTAAAATGGCAACGGAATCGGTTCCGGTGTATCTCTAATTGCCAACCCTCCGCAGCGGTTCCGCGGCGGAGTGTGAGCAAGTGCGCATTTATTCTTATTCATAGCGGTGGGGCCAGCCCGACCGCGGCCTAACGATTTGATAATGTATTCACTTGATAAAGCGGAAGGTGGTACTTCGCGAGTGCCGCATTAAAAAACCAATTACAGCGTTACTAAATCGCGCCGCCGCTCTCCCGGCTATTTGTCAGACTCCAAAGGGATAAAAGTATATTTGAAATTTAATTTCACGCAATTTAAAAAAATTGGGGACTCCGGGGCGTATTAATTTTCATTGAACGACAACTTTGGAGTGTATTAAACGGGTATTGCGCTTTATGTTTTCTGGTCTAGTTGTGATAAAGAAATCAGAAATCTGGCATAAATTCTTCATTTATCTATTCTTACACATTATATTTATTAGTTTGATACCTTTAAGGCGGAATGTTCAAATCCCAGCTGGCTTATTGAGTTATTTTTTTCAAATTGTTTCGAAATTATCACTTGCTGCAATTTGTGCTCCGTGTACGGCGCCTTGACCGCGCTAAAAAGGAATATGACCTATGCTTTAAATACTGTCTCTAATTCCTAGTTTCCTAGTTTTAAGAAGTATACGTGAACTGTGCTGTGGTATTCTTACTTATTTTTCTTAAGTTAAGAAACCAATAATCAAATATTAAACCAAATATCAAAAATCAATCATAATATTGCAATTTATATTATTCATTAAATTATTAAGACGTACATCATGATAACTAACTGTTTGGTTATTTTTTAATAAATTTTATTAACAATATGCTTGAAAGTTTACATCAAGTTAACGGTTTGGTTTTCAAGCTTATCTGAATAAGTATTTTCTACAAAAAATACGCGATATAATTACTCTTTGTACTTATTTAATTAAGAAACGTAAATATAACCACAATATTTATGACATTCGAAGGACATTGATTGTGGAAATTAAGGTGCATGTAGTTACGGTTATCAATTTTACATATGAAGTCCAAAATAAGAAAGTGTGTGTGAAGTGTAAATTAATCCCATCTGTAACCCATACCTCAGGGTTTCAGACTTGAGTGCTGTATTTCTGACCTGTATTACACTACAAGTAATATTAACGAGTACAAGAAAAACCGACTTCAAATCGAATCGAACGTCAAACGCTATTACGCGACACCCTCTTTGTAGTTTCGAATTATTGGAAGAACATATCGAAATATAATTAATCAGAACCTTTTTTTTTTGTTAACGAGGAGGAAATCTTCAAAAAGATACCCCGCCTTCTGGGGAAGGCGGCGGTTATGTGGGGTTTTTACCCACTAAAACCTCCCCGGTGGCCCTTCCTCGGTGCATGGTGAGGGTCTCCGTGATCGCCAGTGGAACGCACTGGAGCCCCTATGCACTGTGCTCAAGGAGAGCACAACATACAGACGAATTGAGAACCTCCTCCTTTTTTGAAGTCAGTTTAAAAGAAAGTGATTTAAAAATATTTAAGATAGCTAGTGCAGCAGAAAGGGCACAGGGCGGTGCCGTAGTGTAACAAACAGCCGCCCTAATACAATAACGGCCGGAACAAACTGCGCTATAAAATATCACCAGTGAATAAATCAGTTTTGCTGTGATGCGCCCGACCCTCTACCTCCTGTAACTATCAACGATTTATGGTTATAGAATATTATAACGCAGACAAAATATTAATTGTTTCAAAACATCGTATTAATAGTCATAGTGAGATACTTATTTGCATGAAATAAGAGTGTACAACAAGTTTATTTACGAGTAAAAATAAAAACCGACTTGAAATCTCATCAAACTTTCGTCAATCTACCCATGAAGTACATCCTTTTAAAAAAAAATTATCATCAAAATCGTTTGGTCTGATATTCAGCTATTCGTACATTTAAGACTTAGGACCACAATATTTTTTTTGTATCGTGTTTTTGGCAAATTCTATTTAGATACAAATTATGTAAAAATGGTATATGAACAATATTTTTCGATCTCATCGATATAATAATTAAAAAAATGCTGTTGTAAATCTTCTAAACGTAGTTCCCGTTCTTTGTCATTTTCAGTTTCTTTAAAAATTTGTGACCTATTTTTTCTGTATGTTCTATTATTGTCTGTTGCAACCCAATAAGACCTATCACCGCGTGATATGTAATTTTTTGACGTGAATATTGAAGCGCATTTTATAAATAATCTTGATTGAAATTGATTTTCTTAGTCTAATGACAAACTCATTGACTTATTGTTTGTTTTTTTGCATCGTCAATAACTGAAGTCTACTTTGTGTACACTATATCGAGAGACCGAACGAGAGAACATTCTGTTTTTTTTAAGTCGGTTGAAAAGGCGGACTTAATGCCAAAAGGCATTATCTGGCAGTCTACGAAAAATCAATTGTTTTATTATACTTATTTAATGTACGTAAGCGTTGATATCCTAATAATTAATATCGTATGTCCTGTTACCAGTAATCCGATACTTATTTTCACACGTAAGCTAAGCTGGTGTCTTACAATGGTATTATATGAAAGAGTGGCTAAGAATTTTTCTATTAAATGCATCCGTTAGGAGGAAATATTCTCTATGACAATATTCAAATGTAACAATATGAAACTTCTGATTACTTGCAATAATTATTCTTATTACCAAAGCACCGAAAACGAAGTTCCGGAACTCACAAGAGCTGAACCCGCCCTCGTCTGAAAAAAACATTTTCATAATCGACACATGTATTATGTAAAGGAAATTATCAATACACCCAGTTTTTTGTGGCAATTATGTTTTCAAAAAAACTATTGTTTTTCATACATTTTAAAAACCTTTAGATAAAATTACATGTAATTCAATTCAATTGTTTTGTTGATGACGTTTCCATTTAGATTTCGCCAATGTCGATGTGTATACTTTAAACTGCTGTAAAAAGCAGGCTTCGTGACGGACGAGAATCGAAACTATCAAAGAAGTTAGTTACAGCCTTTATATATAATATATATGTCCCACTGCTGGGCGCAGGCCTTCTCTGTAAAGAGAGTATAAGGACATAGTCCACCACGCGGCCCTAGTGCGGATTGGTAGACTTCACATGCCTTAGAAAAATTTTCTAAGACATGTAGGTTTCCTCACGATGTCTTCCTTCACCGCCGAGCGCGTAGTTAATCAGCACATAAAATTGCAACAACAAATTTATTGGTGCCGGCACCGGGGATCGAACTCAGGTTGCTAGCGTACTATGCAACAAGAGCCAACCGCCCGGACACTGAGCTACCACGGGTCACTATCAAAGAAGTTAGTGCTGAGACAATTCCGGGCGATGCTTAAATTATATGTACATATTTTATGAAACCACAATAGTCAGTCTATTGTGGTTTCATAAAATTGATTGACGGCTTGATTACTATTTTTTAATTGTACGAAAAATTCGTTTTTTAAAATTAAATTATCATTTTCAAAAAATTCAAACATGGTTTGTCTTCGGTTGTACTGAAAAAACGTCTTTCAGATCTTATAATACATAAACTGTGTAAAAGAGTTTTACATATGGAAGTCTAGTTCCAATCCAGCATCAGTATTCGAGGCAGCGAGCGTGAAACAGCGGAGCGTCGCGCCCTCCCGCACTGATTGAGCCGCGACAAGTTAAACCATTTGAAACAATTTAATAGAGATCAAAAATTCCGGTCCCCACGGTTCTCGCCACTAAACTTTTGAAGTTTTTCCCTCGCTAAAGGGATTATCGGTGAGCGGAAACACCCGGGGGATTTATTACAGTTTTGGTGGATATTTTCGTATTTTCTAAATACTTTCTACTAAATCGTAATTGTATCGCAAGCATATATCGATTTTATACACTGATATTATTTTCTTTGAAATAATAAATATGAAATAGGTGCCAATTTTATTTTTTTACCAATTCTTGAATCTACTTACTCTCCTACGCCTACATTGTGCAATAAAAAACCATAAAAGCATATAAAAAATAAAATAAATCTTAGCAGTTTCTAACAAAAAATCGGATAACAATTTACATTTTAACATAGAAAAATTCAAACAGTAGTCATTTTAATAATAATCAAAATATCTAAGTTATAACAAATAATTTGTGTTAAAAAGATTAATCAATTTATATTTTTTTATTTGCTGAATTAAAATTTTTACTACATATATATATTTTTCTATTTATCTATTACTTTCTTTTAATAATTTTCTATTTATATTCACGTGTATTACTTTTAAAACGATTGTAAACAATAATTAATAAAAAAATAAATATACATTCGTATTCTAAATATAAATGCAAATTGGAACTGTCAGCTTGGTTACAGAATCTTGACTATGATGCTACTGAAAACCTATTAGATATAATTGTCTTATTATTAAATGCTCAATTGTAAACGAAAATAGCAACACCATATTGATTTTATGTCTATCTACAAGTAATTAATTTTATTTTAATTAATCACTCAATTGCCCTTCTCACGTGCAAACAAACATTTAAATTAATATTATAAGCGATATTATGGATATTATAAGTTAATTCGCACCATTAGTGGAAAAAAGGCGCAAGTGGAAAACGTGAACTTTACAGGAACGTAAAAAAACAGTTGTGGAGAAATGCAATGTCATAGAGAAATATGTTCTGAGAGACTTCAATAGACAACATTTATACGCACATACGCATACATTAGATTTAAATAAAAAAAATAAAAATATAACGCGTTACCTATATTAATCTCCTTTCATGACAAATAATTCTAACTATTTGTTGATTTAACGATATCTCATTTATTTTTCTTAACTTTCTTCTACGCATGGCGTGTATGAATACGTGACTAATAATGCCGCCCTAAAGTTGCTGCCTGAGTGTATATATAATATTTGTTCCAATGTTGGGCGCAGGCTTTCTCTGTAGAGAGAGTATAAGGGCATAGGTTCACATGCCTTAGAAAATTCTTCTAAGACATGTTTTCCTTCACGGACAAGCACATAAAATTGCAACAACAAATTTATTGGTGCCGGCACCGAGGAACGAACTAGGATTGCTAGGCGTACTAAGCAACTTTAGCCAACCGCCCGCACACTGAGCTATCACGGCTCCTTATACAACTATATACTGCGGTCAAATTCTTCTGTTTGTTTCGAATAAGTATTATTTATTTATTTATTTTGTTATTGTAAAAACTAATTGAGTTCACATATGCTCTTAACTTCTTTAGCAAGATGCCATCAACGTCAATATCTGAAGATTTCGAAAGTCTTTTTGATTTAACGTTAAAGACGTGTCTTCTTTGATAAATCAACTCTATAACTTTGTACTTACGGTTGGAGTTTCATTAAAACTTATTGAGATGAAACTATGGAGTTATACGGTGGCTGAAGATATTCGATTGCGTTATGATAGGATCTGAAGTCATTGGAGCGTGGCCCCTAAAGGGAAGTCGAGTTTCTACTCTTAAGAAACGGATTCTCTGTACAGTGTATATAGATTATATTCTACAACCCGTTTTTTTGCCTTATATTCGATTGAGAAATACGTTTAAATAAATAATTGCTTATATAAATATTGTTTTTACAATCTATCAACTTGTAAAATCAGCCCGCAACGCACCAGCAGATCGTCTGGTGGTGTGGATGTTCATGGACGACGGTAATCACTTAAGATAGGGAGGGCCGTAGGCCCTTTTGCTATTCCTGTAAAAAGTCTACATTTAAAACTTCTATCGGTGCTAATGAATATATTTCCTAATGACGTTTTATTTTTTCGGAATTTTCCATCCAAAATTCTGTGTCTGGTTTTGGCGATAGGATCGAATCACACAGGGATAAAACTTTTGTAGATGATAAGCAAATAGCTACTCGTATTAACATATCTATGTATAAACCCCAGTTAAAATATAAATAATATGTATAGATAATAGATAAGACCTTTTCGTAGGCATATCTTCAATTTATTTAATTACTTTTTAAAAGTACATAAAGACTGACTACATAAAAGCGGGAAGCTTAAATCTTATCTCACATTCTCTCATCTTACAGGTAAAGCAATTTGAAAATCCCATAAAACCGTCTGAAGATTTAGGAAATTGCACTATATTTCACATATATCAAACTTTGAATGCGTTCCTATAAGCCAATACTCGTCGGAGTCAGGATTATTGTAGAGTATAATGGAGCAGAACGGCATCTTCCCCATTCGGCTCATCCGATAAGCACAACCGACCGGAACGATGTTCCCCACTCACAACAAATCCAGCGATTGATTGTTGAAGTAAACCGATCATTTTTATTTCAGTCTAAAACTATTTTTAAAAATGTTGTTTTTACAACGTTTCAATAAAATATTTACGAGCAAAAATATAAACCGACTTGAAATTTAATCAAATGTTAAACACTATTCCGCGCGGTCGCCCTCTTTGTATTTCCGAGTTATTGTAAGAATATTACATACTTATTAGAACTAATCAGAACCTACCCAACTCCCATCGAACTACTTTTAAAAAAGTAATCCAATAAAAATCGGTTTGCGTGATACAGAGAAATATAATACGTCTATGTGTGGCGCGGCGCACTTAGTCGGTGGAAATTCAATACTTCTATGATTTTCTCTGAATTGTACTATCATCCGAATAAAAAAAAACAACAAAATCGGTTCACCCAGTCGAAAGCAATAAATTATGTTTGTTATTGAGAACCTCCTCCTTTTTTGAAGTCGGATAAAAATTAGGAATCTTTATCAAAGTGTGGCGGTGTTTCTCTACATCTTCGCACTGTGCAACGCTGAGTTCCGGTCGTATGTAGAGAATAACATTTCGCACTTCGTTACGACACACGGTAGTTCGGAAATTCAATGAGGGCCGCGTAGTTTGATAACAGCGTTTAACGTTTGATTTGAAGTCGGTTTTATGATGGTTGACAAATAAATTAAAATTAATATATAAAACATTAACGTTTCATATATCTACTCGGATATTGATTGATAATCAATGCCACCGCGGTGTATAATTTCAAAAAGTCAGCGATGAACATGAGCTTTCTGTTTAACACGTCGCTGAATGTCATTCGTAGAATAAACCGCATATAAGTGAAACAAAGTCGGCGACTTTGTATATCGTTTCTTTGAATGGGACAAGGGACAATCGAGCATGCAGCTCAACTGAGCCGCAGGTAGATTATCACTGAATCTACACCATAACAACCAACATCAATTCATTGGTAGATCATTTTGTATCAAAGTTTTTATGATATACTAGCGTACCCAGCCCTCTTCGTCAGGCTAGATTTTGCTTTATTTTATTTAAATAATAAACTTACATCATTGAATATTCAATTTAACTTTCACATTATATTAAATTATTTATTTCTCTCCGTATTCATTCTCTTCTAGTCTCTTCTCGAGCGGGTGAAGATCATTCACCTTCACCCATGTACATATCAGTAAATACAATAATCATTCTTATCATTTATACAAAAACATATAGCGCTCAAGTTAATGTCATAAATAAAAGTACGACGTATGGCTTGTTTGACAGTTCAAAAAGCGGAGTGCTCCGATCGACACCAAACTTACAGGATTACTCGCCAGGTCAATCTAAAGATTCCCTGAATGTTCATTGAAATCGGTAAAGCCGTTACGGAGCCTATACGGAACAAACCCACACACTTTCTCTTTTATATATATAGATTAATGGCATATTTGGAAGATGACTCGTATTCCTCACTAAACATTCATTTTGACACAATTATAATACCTATAGGCCGGTATATAGTATTAGGCCGGCCTCACTCATCTTCCCAATCATGCCGACCTATTAGAGCTACAACAGAGGCCGCTGCAGTGGTCTTACCCTTTTTTAAAAAACCAACTAAAAACGCTATTGCTTAAAAATCATGTGTAGATCTATCTATCTGATTTGTAATTTTTATGTATTTCTGTGTCATGATTTTAATATACTATGTTATAATTGTTGTATGATTTGAGGAAAATTCCACATCGATACTTTATCGCAATCCCCTTGACGTAATTTGCAGTTTAATTAAATTTTCTATAAATCCCCCCAGTCCGCATCTAAGACGTCTGTAATAACCGTCTTTGACGATCAATCCTTTTCAATTTCCCAAGGAGCCGGACCCGTATAGGTTTCCTCTCCGCTCGACCGCCGTAAGTCCGACAGGGATTATATTTTTACAATACAACACAAACATGATCGTGACTAATCGGATCTCGTCAAACGGCCGGTCATTTATCTAAACGATCGCGACTCCCGGAATGTCTTGGCGTCTACTATCTAAAGTATTGAGATAATAGGTGCAGGGGCTGTTCGACCGCGGAGCTTGGACGCCTCCCGGGGCAGGGGCAGCGGCGAATAATGTAAGTGTCCGGGGCGACATTTGCGCCGAACTGCCGACGACCTCTGCCTCTTACTTATGCGGTTTTTAATATTTTTATTGTAATGGATTCGGTCACTTCAGCACAGTGTGGAATGGAGTAGACCATTCATTGTTATTTTAATAAAATAAAATTGGAGTGTCTGTTTGTAATATTAAAACTACTTTTTTAATGTATACAACGGCAGATATATTTAATAGAATTTTTTACAATTTTTGTCTATCTGTCCTTCTGTTTGTTTCGGCTGATCTCTGGAACGGCTGGACCGATTTTGACGGGACTCACTGACAGTAAGCTGATGTAATAAGAAGTAAGGAGCTACTTTTTTTTTAGATAACTAAATCGTTTTTAATCGCGGGTAATACCGCAGAGCATTTTTTACCCGCCTGTTTTTTATCTGTTAATTAACGTTAAGCTTAGTTAGGTAATAAAATACTAGACGAAGACGTATATATTTCTTTAATTTATTTCTTATAATAAAAAGAGTCTTCAAAATATGTTTGGACAGCGGTAATTCTGTTTACGAACGTTACGCTTGCAATCAAGTTAATACATTACTCAATTGAAGGCATCGCAAGCGCATTTAATGTTGGCAGTGTGGCCGTGGTCCAGAAATGTACAGACAGTAATCCTTATTCAGTCATATCTTCCGCACAAGCTCTCGTGATAATACCTCAGTTTAGGCCACTACTATAACCTAAAAGTGCTGACACGGAACAATTATTCCGTTTATTGTTATAATATATTATATATTATTATACTTGAATTCTTTTAGCTCATATTATTTCGCTTGGAGAAGCAGTGAAGGAAGAAATTTTAACACACCGCTCATATTTCTATCATTAATTAGTATCAGTAGTGTGACGGAAATATAAAAAGACATTTATATTTTTTTGCAAATTACAAATCTACTTTTTATATTCAATCAATACATCAGGGATAGAAAATGTGGATGTAAGATGTGATAGTATATTTTAATCTTAGTCAATTGTACAACTACAACAGAAACTACGTAGTTTCTGTTGTAATTAGTTAATGTACAAAAGTACTTAAGCTTAACCAATGGTCGTAGATTAATAACACACCGTATTAATATCACTAATAATCATTACTGTTTATTACGTTATCAAAAACATTTACGGATTTTCTACCGTTTAAATACGAATTAACAATTTTAAATCATAATTAAACCGCGACAACATCCAAAAAAAAGATTATTTCAATAATAATTATTAAATTTGACAAACAATATATTTTTCAGCTCTACTTGTACACGAGTGGCACAATTCATACACTTTGAGGTAAAGGCTATAAGAAAACGTGTAAAAAACAGCTGCGACGCGTCGCCCTGTCACCCTCGCGGTCAAGTTTTCTGTCGGCTGACCGCGCGGCAGACGCCATAAAACTCTCCATAAAGCACCCGCCATTTATGCTGTCATATCTATCCAGTACATTTATTAAATCTCTATACTTATTAAAATTTTTCCGTTGATAATTTATTCTTGAGAATATTTTTTATATCCGTAGTCAAATCCATTATTATTTATATGAAAACTATTCAAAGACACCTTCGGCTTTGTAAACCACACTTGCTGCCAAATAATCGAATGGTTAGCCCTATGGGTCAACAAGATCCGAAGGAACTTTCTGATTTCTGCTTTTTTATCTTTTTAAGCCACTTTTTTGCATTATGTACTTATAAGTACGTATTAGGACATAGTCTACCTTCCTAGATTTTTTTAAAAAAATTACATTTATAAATTTCTTCCCGATGTTTTTCTTCCCTGACAAAACCTTGATAAATTTGAAAATTGCAACTATTAATTTATTGGTGCCGATATGGCGGACCGAACTAGACTCGTCCTATGCAATTTAAGGCGAGCACCCGGATAATGAGACTAGTGAAACTGTAGCGGCCAGTTACTTTACCGGCAGCGTAGCTCTGACTCAAAAAAAAACTGAGCGTAGTGCCATTGAAATGACCACACATTCAATTCAAGCTTATCAATTGATTTAACGCATAGTCCGCCACGCGGCCCTATTACGGATTGGCAGACTTCACGTATCGTAGAAAATATTCTCACACATATAGGTTTCCTCATGGCATTTTCCTTCACCGTCGAGGGCGTGGTGTTAAATCAGAACTCAAAATTGCAACAAAGAAATTCCGCAACCGGGATCAAACTCCGGTTGCTAACGCACTATGCAACTTGAAACGAGACGTCTATGATAACGATTTCTTCATTCGCCTTTTTATTTTATATCAAATCAACAAATTGGTTATTATCCTAAACAAATTTTATCAGATTTCATCTTTATTTGTCATTTGACTAAACTAGTTAATGACAATATTTTATTTATGGAACACGTAACGGTGAAATCGTGAATTTTAATCGGAACATTAATAAAAATCCCACGTGCACGAGTAGATGTAATATATGAGCTGAAATAAAATCTGTCAGTGACCATTTACGGGAAGGAGTCCTGTTATTAAAATGTAGCGAAGCGGCGGCGGGCGGCGTAGGGCGGGCGGCGACTGCGCGCCGGCTGCGGCCGCGCCGCGATCTGATTTATGTGCCGACCAGCAGTATTTTATTCGACGGGCGCCTCAAGAAAACTATAAGTTTCCGTTCGGCAGGACAGGGGAGTAGCCCAGTAAATATTGTCTCCGCTCGCTGCATCAATACGTACCGACAGATATCTATATTTATTACGATGCTTTGGAAGATAATTTGGTAATGGATTGGGGTCATTACATTCTTGTTCTGCAAATTTATTGAAGTAAAACTCTTTACATGCCTCACGATATTAACAATAGAACAAAAACGATCATTGTTACAATTTAGGCTATGGTAACATAAAATGAAGGCAATTAATCCATCAACAATATGCCGCAGGCGGTATCTGACGTCTAATCACGAACGCCCTTGCTGGGAGATTATTTTGTAGTCGTTAGATATTTTCACCGACTTCAAAAAGAAAAGAAAAATCCTAAATTCAATTGCGTTTTTTTTAAGTTTGTTGCATTTAAAAGGCCATTATTTATGAAACAATTTTTTATTTTCTAAGTTTGAAAACAGTTTGGTTTCAAATAGGGTTCATTTGGTTTTAAATAATCCTATATTACTTATATTGGCATATGACCTTGGATTCGGAATATATAGGAGGGAATTCCTAGAATCGTATAGAAGGAAGCTTGTCAATTACGATATTGTTAGGTTTATGACAATCCATGACAAGTGAGTCCAGGGCAAGTTCTAACGACACAGCACGGATGTGGAAGAATGCGGCGCGGCGTCACGATCTGGCATCTGCCATCGGTGGAGTGAACCTATCACTCCCGAGCGTCGTTCGCGGGATGCTCGCAAGTGATAGGTCCTGGACTTCCTTCTGCGAGACAGTCATGTCCCGGAAGGAGACCGAGGAGCGGGTCAGGGGCTTCCTCCCTCCGCAGGCGGTGATACCAATGCCTCCTCTCGCCCCCGTAATCCGAAGCGGGGCCAGGCCCCACTTCTTCTTCGCTTTCGCTTCGGCGTCGTCGGGACTTCTCTAATTGCAGGAGAAGTCCTCTTTAGAGGAAGAAGTCCGGTCTTTGCCGGGACCGGCCGACCGTTGGGGTGTCCTGTTGCTGACAGATCCGAGGCACTCCAATTATAACGGCTGATGGCATTCGCGGAAGGTTTAGTGGGTAGGCGTCGCCCAGACCGATTCCCATACATCCCTCCGGCACCCAGGGTTCCGGAGGATGGTCCGTAAAAAGGATTCCCCCGCGTAAAAAAAAAGGATGTGGAAGAATAAGAACAATATAAGCGCTAGAACTTCATAATATAACTATGATTCTTGGACAATAAAAGAAGGCTTTTTCAATAAATAGCTATATTTATTAAATTTATCTTACAACATTAAAATCAAAACGCACGTAGTAATTGAGTTCGAAATACTAAAAGAACAACAACAATTAACTAGATGTGTTTAACACGTGAACAAATGATCCAACCGTCTCCGTTGTCCCGACGCCCCAATATAACAATTTGGCACTAATGAGTCGTCACTGTCACCAGGCGTCCACCCCATTGCGCAAAATGATGATCCGGCTGAACACCGACCCCGGCTCTCTTGCAATTCCATCTATACACACTGTTTGATGTACCTGTATGACTTAGGGACCATTTTTCACTCCCAATTTCAATTTTACTTCATTAAGTTATAGGTATATATATTCAGGTGGTTGCCTTAAGTTGCATAGTACGCTACCACGCGCTCGGCGGTGAAGGAACACATCGTGAGGAAACCTACATGTCTTAGAAAATTTTCTAAGACATGTGAAGTCTACCATTGCGCACCAATAAGGCCGGGTGGTGGACTATGCTCTTATACTCTCTTTATAGAGAAGGCCCGTGCTCAACAGTGAGTGGGATATATGTAGCTTATAGGTAAAGAGGCGTAAGAGTATTCAGCTAAGTGATTACCGCAGCGAACACAAACAACTCCAGAGAATGAAAAAATGAGTTGCCGGTCTTGAAAAAGCTTTTTGTCAGCGTATAATTAATAATATTATTATTGAACTTAGCATTAATTATAAAAAAATCAGTACACAGCAATTTTTATTATCAAGGAATTGCAAGAATACAATCAATATCTCTAAAAGTTCGAGAGATACAGTAAAAGAAACCCTAGTTGAATGTTTCTGTAACTTTAATGACTGCGCAGAATTATGGATGTCAATGAAGCGAAATAGTTGCATCAGAATAGTCAAGTGGAAATACTTTATTTCTGTCTACCCATCCGGTGACGGCCGTGAGCGCTTATGTTTTATAAAGTTAAATATATGAAGCTAATATCTGATGGACTTAAGATTATTTACCGCAAGCTTGGTTACACCTTTCCTTTTAAACAATTGGAACAAACCTAAGATTGTCTTTTGAAACAAAGTTTACAAGATTGGTTTCCAAAGGCTTTAAGAGCATAAGATAAAACTATTACAGGCGTGTACAACGGACGCGTGAAACTATAGAAGCCAGGCGAGTTAAGCTTGAAGTCATTACCCGGGCAATGAATAACGGTAAGTCCAATTACGTGATTGGATTAGCCATCGTCAATGCTGGCTTTACGCCGTCACGTAGGCGCGGACGCTACCGCGCTGGACACAATGACTTTGATACTAGTAGCACCGCTCCAACGGCTTAATTGACATCGTTTTATCGGTTTATTCTAGCGACTCACTTCTTCGCACGTACTCATAATGTAACTAAAAAATAACTCTTCCTTTTTTTTGTTTACGGAGGGAAATCTTCAACAAGATATCCCGCCATCTGGATAGCGGGGTCACATCTGTATATATTACCCACTAAAACCGCACGGTGGCCCTTCCTCGGTGCATGGTGATGGACTCCGGGATCTCCAATGGAACGCACCGGAACCACCAAGCACTGTACTCTCGGAGAGCACATCCCGGGGATGGAGGTTAATCCCGCCCCTCCTGTGCCCTCGCAGTGCAAGGCGACACGGGCCGGCCGATGTCTTCTTCCCGGGTTCTCATCAGCGGATGACAAAGGCCCCCTTGTCGCCCAGTGAACCCGAGGCCCCTTTTAATCGCCTTCAACGACAGGCAGAAGACACTGTAGCCTTATTCCACGAGCCCAGAACTACAACTAAACTCTTACTGTCTTAACTCGTTTATCGTAGTAATGAGATGGCTACTGGTAAAATTATTGTATGCTATCAAATTTTCATGATATTGAATTCGAAAACGTAGAATCATGATTGTAGTTCGCATAATTTTAAAAAACTTTCATTTACGATGGGATTGTTAGGCTATTTTAATGAATTGGGAGGGAAAGTGTGTTTATCGTAATTTTAATTATGCACGTCACCTCTTAATGTATCAGCTTGAGAGATTTTTGGAGCAATTTGTAGACGCAAATGAATTCCATCTTTAACATGAAAGGAAACAAACATAAAACTAGGAGTCGTTTTTCAAGACTTTCGGGTACTTGAGAATATATCTACATATCGATATTATATGACGGAAATAAATTATATATGGATTTAATTGTTAGCTGGTGTTAAAAATGTTTTATTTTTGTATTTCAGAGTTATAGCAGTGATAACATAGTGCCTAAGCGGTTCGGCTTACGATCTGATGGTCGCAAGTTCGAATCCCAGTCGGCTATCCCGGGGGTATCCCTCGAATTACTACAAATAGACGTTAAGCGACCGAATACCACTTCACAATTCTTTGTTTCACCAAACAGTCACAATATGCTTCTCTGTCTAATCTGGTGAACCTATCGTTACAAATAAACACTGGTCGGCTTGCAAAAATCTACTAAATATTTGTGCCCGTTGTATGGATATGGGACCTATTAAACTAGGTGAAAAGCAGACAGCAAACGCTGCTTCTGTCTACCCCGTAGGGTAAAAGGATGTGGAAACTTATATGTTTTATACTACTAGATATTTAATTATATAGTAAGTAACATTTTACTTAATTTTAGCCTGTACATAAGACATTTCTTGAGATAAACAATATTGTTTATTGTTTATATCATTTTCGTAACATTACGTTTTTGTTAAAATTTGACAACAAACAAATAATATTATTTTGTTAACCTAAAAACATTTTGTCGTACGACAAATGACAAATACAAACGGTAAAAGGTGAATGACCCAAAAGACGTATTCACCTACTTAGCAAATTAACATTTTGCAATCACGATCAAAATGCAACATATAATGCGAAGTTGAGAAATCGTTGTAATGCATTTTAGCTGACGAATAAGCTGTTAACCAGCTCCTATGTCAGCTGAAAGTTTAAATGGTAGTAGTCACGTGCGAAAACATACTTCTAGAAAAAGGTTTAATTTATAATGACCAAGTAAATAACAAAAGTTTATGTTAATAATTATGAAATATTAAATAAAAGTTGCTAACTTTAAAGACGGTGTTATCAATCAGAGATTAATATGGCTTAAGGATGGCAATACCAACTTATCTATACAGTTTAAAAGTTCGTTCATTTACAAACATGAGCTATCTTATAACCCTTATACCACTGGTAAATTAGACCACATGCGCTTACGGCCCCTTGTCCTAAAGCCATATGAACTAGAGCGTAAATACGCTGGCGATGGATGCCGACTCTTTATGCAGTTTTGGGCTCAGGCCTTCTCTAAAAAAAGTATTAGGGCTTAGTCTATCACGCGGCACTAGTTCGGACGTTTTTCAAATTTTACTAATATTCAGGTTTTCTCACGATAATCTCCTTTAGGATCAAGCACGTAAATCACTTACAATTTCATCACTCAACGTAAACTGTAAGCACACAACAAACCTCAAGATCCACGCTAGATTATCATTAATTTTTTTAATATTTTTTTTTGTTGACGAGGGGGAATCTTCGACAAGATACTAACATGACATTGTAATTTTAAACAAAACTGTAAGCATGGAAAACACCGTAAAGACGAAAATTTATAAAATTTGAAATGTGTCACTCAAAATCGTTTACTTACTATTACAAACCTGCTGACATTCGACACCTAGCCATCATATCTACAGTCAAATGCCCAACTAGACTAACAGTCAAAATCATAGATTTTTAAGAAAGCTCTGAAAACTGACACATGATCACATTTGTGCCCTACAAAGCCCGATAAAAGGCAATAAAATGATTACAAATAAGAGCCCTGTGTAAAACAATTATGAACACTACATCCAATGACAATCAGCTTATAAAAAAATTATATACTAAGATAGACTTAAAATGATCGACAGACCTTTAGAATTTATTATCCAGGATTAGTTTTTCAAGTTTTTGTTCGAAAATATGTGTGGATGGACAATCTTAAACTACAATAAGTAGGCTACAGTGGCGCTCCTACAGACATAATACATTTTCACCATAACCTTGGCTTTCTGTTAAAGATTTTATTAATTTTTTAAAATTGTAATGGAATCATCTTTTTTGAAAAAAAATATTTTGAGTGTATCTTCTCAGTTTTTTTACCATGCCAGTTAATCTTTTACAACCGTATTATACTGATTAAAGGTTAGATGATTAAAGTATGTCGAAAATACAATCAAATAGTAAATTGTCCTTATCTACTTTCCGATTAAATTACTTTCCCCCGTCACATAGTTTGCGGGATGCCATTACGGGAGGGTCATTAGAGCCCAATTGTTTTGCGTCGCGACGGCGTCCCACCCGCGAACCTTGCCCTGCGATTACAGGAGCTACACTGACCGCACGCTAATTTTCCACTTGTTTCACACTCGTTAATCAGTTAGCAGTTACATACCTATGATTTTCCTTAATTGTTCTCACTTGTTTAATCTACATTTACTTAATCAATTTCAAAACAAGAAGGAGGTTTTATGACACGATTTTGAATTTTTTTTTCTTTGGAAGGATTTGATTTTTACTAGGTTCCCTATGATATTTATTGCATAAGATTTTGGGTTCGTAAGATATACCAGAGAACTCCTAAAAATAGTACAGAAGCATGCTTATTGATTGAGATGTTGGTAGATATACGAAAATCCAAGACTAGGTAATTACAGAAGTACATATTTGTGCTAGTTGTTATTGTGACTAACGACAATTGAAGCGTCAATAGCCTAATGTTTAGGGTACGATCTCCAAATCGTAAAGTGGTAGGTTCGAAACTATCTCCTAGCACAAGATTAATAAATGGTTTAGAAGAAAGTTAGTAATTTTTATGAGAAAAATATATTGTCAGAATTCTTTAAAAGAAGAAGAAAAAATACTAGCACGAATATGAAAAAACGAGAATATAAGCTACAGAACTAATTAACTCGTAAATATATTACGTTTGATTTCTACTATTATTATAGGAGGCCGTATCTATCGTTATTCGGTCGTTTAACGCGATAAAATCCGTAAAAGTGATTATATTAAATTATTGATGTTTGTGTAAATATGAGAAGTTCGTATATAAATGCAGTTGTTGTTAGGTATCAAAAGATTCCAACGGCATCAATGTTATGAAATGTTCACCTTGAAGCATTGCAAGGCGACCGCGCCGCCGCATTGTTTTTGTTAATCCGATCCCACGGAGAGCTTCTACACCCACCGTGCGACCAAGCTGTCGTCACGTCACCTCGCCTTACGATATACCTAACTGAAATATCTTTATTACACAATGTAGCGAGTGGATCAAATTAAATACAAATGTAAGGAATATATAAGAAAAATAAGCTCTCATATCCTTTTTAAGGTTGCTGTTGCCCACCGCCGCACACTCATTTTTCGACAACAGCTATTGACGGAGTTGTTTCGCACTTTAACCGCCCAAGCCCAGGTCCGCTCTCGAAGGCGATTCTCGAAGATCTCCAAGGAGACAAGGTTAAGAAGGACTGTTAAGCTGAGCCGCCTTTCAAATTTCGGTAAAACTTCAACCAACTTCCCAAAGCGACAGCGCTGGTTCGTTCGTAAAAACAAAAACAAAAATCACCGTCCGCAAATTTTTATAATTTTTTTTTACATAAGATACCGAAAAACAGAAAATTGGTACATGTCGGCGCAGATCGAGCCCCGGACTGAATTTTCAAAATACATATATAAAGTGGGTTAAAGTAAGATGGTTAAGGTTTACTACACTAAGCGACAGAAATCAAAATAGGACAGAAAATAAATAACTAAATTCTTAAAAATTGATTTATGACAGGATTACAACCTTAGTCTGTTTGACATATCCGTAAAATTCTCGATTATGCGTTATTTGGACTATTTCCTATGACTGTTTGGAATAATTTGCTATTAGTATTTTCACTTAACTTTAAGTGGCATATCTTTAAAAGAAAAATAATAATTAAATTTTAGCAACCCACAATTTACATTAAATAAACACACAATCGCTCACGTTGGTCTAATAATATCGCAAATACAGCAATCGTATCTGTAACATCATTAGGTCAAGCCATGTTAAAACAAAACAAATGCACAATTGTTAACGAGTTACGCAACCGGCGCGCCGTGGACGGTACGAGGCCGACGTGCCGGAAGACGGGCAAGATGATTGTCACGTTGGAAAAATTAAATATTGACACGATACGTAGGATATAAAACATCTTTTGCACTAATGTGCCGTCACAATCAGATTTAACCACAGAATACCGAAAAATTCAGGGAAACATAACGAAAGATATTTCCCATTTCGGCGTGAAATGTTATATGTAAAATTCTCGTGTCACAATGTTAGTTACCACACCCCTCCGACACAGCTTGACCGATTTTTATGAATTTTTTTATCCATATTCAGTAGGTCTGTGAATATAATACAATGAGTTAGTTATGTTTTATATTTTGTCTATTAAAATATTCGTTAGAAATCATTTGTATGGCAAAACAACGATTTCTGGGTCCACTAGTTGAGCTTTATAACATCTCCGCTCCACAGGAAGACTGATGACAAAGGCAATGGCCGCATCAAGGGAGAGGATAGTGGACTACAACCTGAAAATGGCCATGAGAAGCAGGGACACAACGGTCGCGGAGAAGCTAATAGCAATGCAGCGGGGCGTCTGCGACACGTGAACCCGAAACGATCTCTGGCCACCTCCAAATTCAGGCATTATACTCGTATATATAAAAAAAAATAAAAAAATAAGGAAAATAGTAACTGTAGAAGTGGCACTTTTTAACAAATGCAGAGTAAACATTTTAAGTGTATTGGAAAAGAGCACGGACACAGGTCTGTGGTTGCAATCTAAGAATAAAAAACATCGTCGATCATGAACATCTACTAAAAACTAAGGAATCAGATGTTTGTTGTCGATCTATTTTATAAATTACTTAGGGCAGCATGCATTTCCTTCGCCTGGTGAATCGTAGAAGTAAAATATATATTTCTAATTAAGTAAATAGAATCAGAACAGTAAAGTAGAAGCATGATACCTGAACCGTGGCTCACGTCAAGTAGACCTTCGCTTTTTTTGTTATCGAGTAGGAAATCTTCAAAAGATACCGCTTTCTGCGGAAGGCGAATTCATGTAAGGTGTCTATTTACTAACACCTCCCAAGTGACATCCGGACAAACGGATCTCCAAAGGAACGCACCGGTTCTCCTCGCTGGCACTGCACCGAGCCACGTCGCGTAATGATACCATAGCTTAATTCTGTAAGTCTAGGATTACAGTCCTAACTTCAACTTTGACTACGTCTATTAAAAGAAAAGTAGAAACCGCTGCAGTGTGCTGAATAAATTCATAATTAGACAATTACCCAATATCATGAGATTTGCATGTAAGCCTATCCACTGAGTTATCACGATAACCAATTTATAACGTTCATAGATTAAAAATAATCAAGATTAGTATTCCGGAATAAACCACAGTTAGTAGTTCCGCAAATTAATGTATTTTTAACCATTTTTAAGATAAGTCTAGTAGTAGTAACTTAGTAGTCATAAAACTACTTATGTTATTAGAACATTCAAAAAACACTTTTTAGCATAACAATACGAGCTATTAATATTAAATGTTAGACAGTGTTATCGTCCCCCAGTATTCAATACGTAGGTAGTTTATTAGACAAAACAATAGATTGCAGGAGTGTCAGGTTGCAGGCGACATCCTGTTAGCTGCCTGGACTACCTGGAAGGCGTGACCTGCACGCGACGATAACACGTCGATAAACATTGTAACTGGAAATTAACCATTGTTTAGACTTAACTTTATTGGCTTACAATACAATGTTTTATAACACAAAGATAAAATCAAATGCCAGAGTGTACGAAAGTATATTAGACATAGACATAGACATAGACATTTATTTATTGGCATCACAATACAAAAACACATCACAGACTGTATATAACACACATTAAAAAAAGAATGAAAAATAGACAAAACACAGTTAAAGTTACACGGACAAATAATACAAAACATATGATGCCAATATCGGACACCGTCTCAGCATATGCTGTCGCAAGGATGCGACAGCGCTGATTTTCAGCGGTGCCCGGGACTACCTAAGTGCGCGCGCAATACTACTTTTATATGGAATATTAGTGTATTCTGATTGATTTACATGAGCTCGCGAATTACATACAAACAAACATTTTTTATTATATCATTAGCAACTCTATAAATTGGAAACATAAGCGTGGGACTGGTGTCCAAACTGGAACAAACCTGTGAGATGGATCACCAGGCTCGAGCCCCACAGATTTGTTCAAACTTTAAAAAATAAATAAAAAAGAAGGACAGAGTATATAAATAATTTGAGTTAATCGATTATACCTCGCTAGGGTTTTCAAAGAATGTGAGAACTTATTTAAACAACAACTACCGAGACGTGTGGATCCCTAGTCGCAGGGTGCGGGTCAGCTCCAACAATGTCCTAAAAATGATTGTCCTAAAACTTGACTGTGTATACATATGTGAACAGATGCTGAGACATCTCACATTGTATGTGAGAAGGTTGGGGCGAATGCACTGAACAGTTCAGTCTAGCTAATTAATTTATTTATTATACTTAATGTAGTGAATGAACTCACTAACAATGCCAACCAAAAGATTGTTTCTAACCAATGGGTCCCTATTACATGAAATTAAAGCTATGATAATATATAATAGCGATTCACCCCGTCTTTTCACGGGTAGTACTAATATGATCATCATAAATGTAAAGTTTCAAAAAATAAAAACTTCTGTTGATTCGATGTCGATCAAATTTCACATTATAATTCACTAGGTTTATCAGAAGAATTCCTGAAAATGTTATCAAGATCGGTTCAACCGTTATAGAGTGAGTACATATGGAACAAACATACACCCATCGATTTTTGAATATAGGTTGCCCAAAAAAATCTATTGATTGAGCTACCAAAATCTACATAATCACCAGCTAGGTCAATATGAAGATTTCCTGATAATTTTTGAGTCTATAAGGAACATAAATAGACATTGCCTTTAACATGTAGTATATTTGTTTATATATAAAAAAGGATATAAAACAAAACAGTAAAAAGACCGAGGTATGCGATCCTGTGACATATACGAAAGGAATAAGAGTTATAGTGGGAAAAGGAATATAAATGAGGATCTTTCACATGAGGCATTGAAGTCAGGTGGCGCGGTAATAGCATGTGCCGGTTCGTTTGGCGACAATCGAGTCTGCGGCGGCGCCCCGCGGTGTGCTGGCGGGCCCGCCGCGCTCGCCTGCATATCTAACTACCCGTGAACATCGAGTGCGAATCTATTTCATAGCATAGAAATTTCAATTTTAAACAACTTTAACCACATTTTTAACCGACTTCATAAAAGGATTCTCAATTAATCTCTATTCTTTTTAATGTTTGTGCACTCATAGCTCTGTCATTCATGTTATTGTTTATTTACTGTTTATTTATTTAATTATTTATAGGAAGATCAACAGCAATAAAATTTACAAAAAGATATAATAATTAAGAAACAGACTGAAAGCTGCAAAAACATTAATAAAAAAAAGTCTACTAATAATTTTTCAATTAAAGAACTTTCGATAGAATGCCTTTTTTTGTTAACGAGGAGGAAATCTTCAGAAATATACCCCGCCATTCCGGGGGGAAGGCGGCGGTTATGTGGGGGTTTTTACCCACTAAAACCTCCCCGGTGGCCCTTCCTCGGTGCATGGTGAGGGGCTCCGGGATCTCCAGAGGAACGCATCGGAGCCCCTGTGCACTGTGCTCAAGGAGAGCTTTTCCGGGAGGTTACTCCCTCCCCCCCTGTGCCCTCGCAGTGCAAGGCGACACGGGCCAGCCGATGTCGCCTTCTTCCCGGGACCACCTTGGCGGACGACAAAGGCCCCCACCCTTGTCGCCCAGTGAACCCGAAGCCCCTTTTAGTCGCCTTCTACGACAGGTAGGGGATACCGTAGTCTTATTCTTGAGAGCCCAGAACTACAGGGCTGCTCGATAGAATGCCTGTCTTATTGTTACAGTTGTAGTATTATAGATGTCCACTTCTGTCCTTTTCGAATATCTATTAAGCGTGTAACCAGCGCGACACAAAAATGAATTTTGGCGATAGTTGGAAGAT
This sequence comes from Meandrusa payeni, assembly GCA_029286785.1. Taxonomy (NCBI): domain Eukaryota; kingdom Metazoa; phylum Arthropoda; class Insecta; order Lepidoptera; family Papilionidae; genus Meandrusa; species Meandrusa payeni. Next base: position 8,472,713 of record JAGSMX010000012.1, on the reverse strand, counting down.
GCCAAAGGGAGATGGATAGGAATATGATATTTTGGGCACTTTAGATTTGTAAGTCTTGACCTCTTTAAAAGGGTTTTGTCTTTATTAGGTCCCATATCAATTTTCTTGTTATAAGATCTTATTGAGTTCCGAAGATATATCACAGCGCTTTTAAAAATCGTATGTAAACATGCTTATTGATTGAGATATTGGTAGGTTTATGAAGGAACCTGTCGGAGAGAATATAATTTGTTACAAAATAACAAAATAAAAAATGTGCGTTTCATAATTTCGAACATCATGAAATATGATTAAGTAAATATCCACTTTTTCGAGCTGTCAGCTGGGCCTTTGATGTGATGCGGTGATGCGTAAGACAACACTCGAGCGTGCAGCGCCGACGCCACTCCACAGAGACCGCCGCCGACCGCGTAACTCAATTCACGTTTAATTCACATACAAAAGAGCTTCCGCAGATCAATGTACTGAAGCCTCGCCACCTCACACATACCCTTCTCATTGTCATTATCATACAACCCATTCACTAGGGTCGATCCCAGCTTACTAAATGAAAGTAGAGCTGACGAAGAAAGTAGAGACTGAGAAAAATGTCTTTTGATTTTTGATTCAAATTATTTTTGAATCAAAAATCATTCAAATTATTCAAATGTACTTTTCCAGTTCAGAACACAGACGATCTACGACCCGGTCATTGTACTAATAACTATCAGCTTTCCAATAAATATATTAAGTCTGATAGATTCGTTGATATTTAGGACCAATCATTTGCTTCCGTAAACCGCAGCGTTAATTTATACCGTCAGTTAGTATTATCACTTGTGACTTAGAGAACTTAAAAAACATCAGTAAGATAAGACACTTAAATACATATAGCCAAGGTTTCTGTTGAAAGTTTTAAAAATAAAATTATTTGATTTACGAATATAACTTTCGTTCGGGCCTAATGATGTGACTCTGAACTGAACAATTTATGTAACAATACTGTTGTAAAAGTTTAATCAAGTTACAAAATATTTATGATTTATTATAAAAAACTATTTAATATTTGTACAAATACATAAATTACATAACGTTTTATGACGAGTACTGAAAACTGAATCATCTAATAATTCCTCTTGTATTCGTTAGATACTGAGAGTGTCGGTAAATATATTTAAATTTCGAATTAAAATCTTTTACTTGGGTGAGTCTATTATACTTAGAACTTCAGAGTCATCAACTCACACCATTTATTTATACTATATATGGTGTTATATGTGAATATATAAACTATATTGTACGTAGTTATATATATATATATATATATATATATATGAATTATTAGTAATTAAGTCAATGTTTATTAAAAACTCCCGTCGCTTCTATTTTATTACTCCTCTCCTTAAGGTTGCCTGGAAGAGATTACAATACAGCGAAATTAAGTATCGAACAAAATTCATATACGACAAAAAATGAACGACAATAGATAACATATAACGTATTGTCAAATGAATCGAAGGGGCACGGATATTATACTAAAATCCTACAAATAAAATTCCAATAATATGGGAAAGGAGCGACTTTTTCGGTTTGCACAAATCCTTAAAACGTCATCCAGATATCCATTACATGTCTATTAAATCTTGCGACATATATTTGCGTGGCTCAGTGAGAAGAGCTCCCCTCGCAAACAGCGCGCCGATTACGAGCCCGGCCGACTGAGCTAAACGAATATAAAACACATGCGGGAAGACGAATGCAAAATTTACTCGTCAACATTTTGCATAGGTAAACACGAAGCTCACCCCCGCCGCGACGACCCGAACACCGCGATTTGTGGAAGTGGGGCATCGAGGACGTTCTTCAAGATATTCTAATTCTATACAAATACACAACATCTGGAACATTCTTCTGGGAAATATTATAAATATTTGTCGTTGTAATTGTCACGTCAATTAAACGATTGCACTGATGAAGAAGTATAGAATGTACGGTAGAAAAGCGAAGTGGCCAAGATTCACAAAGGCTTATAGCGCCAAAAGGTGTGTAAACGATTAAAATAGGAAAAAACGTAAAATAATGCATAAATAAATGAACCTTCCACTAGAATATGAATGCATTTAGAATATACATATGATTTTAATTAAAGAGAAAAATAGAAAAGTACTGTAGTGCTCTTCTGAGTTCAACCGCACAATGCTCAGTTACCGGTCCAAACGCAGAAGTTTCACGAGCAAACTAGATTTCACGCTGATATTCTGCGAGGCACTCTGCTGATTCTGCTAACCTATTCTTCCTATAGAAGAAGACGATGCTCTCTCTAGTTTTATAAGTTTCCTTGCAACTAAACAACATCTATACATATAAATAAAATAGGAGTGTCATATTAAAATTACCGCTTTTTACTAGATGCATATGAATATTATATACCAAATATATGGTACATTTACCAAAATATTTTTTACTATTTTTGTCTGTTTGTTCCGGTTAATATCTGGAACGGCTGGTAGCTACGTTATAAGGAGTAAGTTAGACTGCTTTTATTTAAAAAAAATAGATGAATAGTTTTTATCGCGGGCAACACCGCGGTGCGCAGCTAGTACAACATAATGCTAACACAGTTTCTCAGGTTATTTGAATATATCAGTCAATGCAAAGTCAAGTGACAAAGTGACGAACTTTTGATTGAGTTCAAAGAAAAAAATACTTTGTTGAATTCCGCAGGTGGTCGTAGTGCCAACAGCGTAGCTCAGCAAACAACACCACGTGGTGCCAATTCTAGTGAAAACCTGACCTACAAAGCTAATTTGAAGGACATCGAGAAAAGGAGAGTAACCTGACGTAGCGTCTAAAGTGATGAGTCGCGCGTGGCCGACGGGCGGCGGGCTCGCTCAAGTAACGACCTATCGATTGGCAATAGTGCCTAGTTAGCAGTTCCCGTTCCCCCGCGCCGGGACCGCGCCCGCGCCCTCTTCCCTACCGCGCCTACTACGTCCTACTCCATATTAAACTCCTTTTTTACCTCGTAGTAAAGTTAAAATATCACATAGTATGTTTATAATATAAGTGATCTATAGCCAGTATTGGCTAGGAATTTGGATTAAAGATTTAGAGAATGTAATATCTTCGAGAAACTCTTGAAGCCATAATGAATCATATTTCTATTCTTCAAAGTACCAAAAACCAGGGGAGACGCCACAAACTCTGATTTCTACTCGACGATGGTTAAAATTTAATACGAGTCAAATTATGCAAGTGATTTTTCTAGTCGAGAATTCGAAAATTGAAGTCTTTGGTACCAACCGGCCGGATTTGACCGTCTGACGTAGCCACTGGGTTACTGATTTTGCTTATAATAGCCAGATATTATGCGACTATATACACCGCCATTTTACAATCATTTAATTAGTATCAAATAATCATTATATAATCAAAGACTCATTATAACATTAGTATCTTAGTTGTTTACCACAATGACAATTAATTGTAATTGGTCGATTTTTACTATGACAATCGGTCATAGTACAAATATTGTCTCGAGCAGAGTCGCATTCAGGTTTGCTTTTTCTCCCATTTATATTTTTTTATTTATTCTAGTACGTATTAAGGCCGTAGATCTTCCAATACAAACTGGTGGCATCCGTGTTATATAATAGTATTACCGCATCAAAGGTGTTAAGTCGCTTTCCCGAAGCCCATTCACTACTAATCGTATCAATTCGCAGGTAACATTCACTGTGTACTATCTATATGCAATGTTTTGATAAATTATCTGAGCAGATGAAAAAGTAAGTTAAATTATCGAACACGCCGTAGTTTGAAAACGTCCAAAACTTTTCAAAGTTTAAAAAGACTAACGAAAATATCCAGAAAATACACGGAAGTTTCCAAGTTATACTTGATATAAGCAGTTTTCTACTTAAAAGTTTGTTTGCTGACCGTGTACAAAAGTTGTTGCCTGTACATATTTATATTATTGCCAGGTAATGATTTATTAATATAAGTAAATACAGCAGTGTTATTCTAATATAATATCCTCATTTGTTGGCGATCTAACCGAAGTTTGTAACTCAGGCAATTTATAAGGTACAAATAGGTCTTTTAAATACAAAAAATCTCTAATTAAAATTTTATGACACGTACTTTCTACGTTAGAATTTTTTAGTGGAAAATTATGAATTCTGTATCACTTACCAAGTGTTCGTCCGGTCTGTTATTTTATTTAAAAAAATAAAGTTTCCTCTCAGTCCCTAATACGGATCAGCAGAGTTAATATAGTAACGTAAAATAGTGTTAGATTTTATTCCATTTACATGAAGGTTTCCGTATAAAAAAAATTCTTGGCGCACTTAAAATTGCAACTAACAATTGGTAATAGGACCGGGATCAGGTTGCTAGATTTTATAAAAATGAAAATTAGCCTATAACTAGATAAATCACTTTGAACAAACGGGTCGCGGTATTTTTCCTAAAAAGATTTTAGTGTGATAATCTGTATTGTGACTATGATATAATATAAACCGAATAACAATAAAAATAAATGACAATAGCCACATAGATATAATTATTTGTTTCGTATTGCTCAGATTGTCAAATTACAAGCAACACCGCAGTATATTGTATTTCAAAGTTCTGGGTAGCGTAGCGTAATACATTGTATCGTATATAGCGTAACACTAAACAAGGATTCACCTTGTGTTAATGTTACGCTATATTTCGCTCGTCTTATACCTTACTATGCGTATATAAAAGAAATTTGTTTATTTATGTTTTCTTTCGTTTTGTTCATTGTTTATTATCGTTTACGTTTTCTGTCGACTCGAGACGGCTGGACTGATTTTAATAAAAAAATTTGGCCTAGTGGTCCTGTGACGTTAAGTAGTAATGGGATCAACAGAATTTTTATTGTTTTTTTCACAACGATGTATATCATTTAGATCTATTAGATTAATATACGAGTATTAAATATTACCAACCGATGAGATTTAGGAGCTAAGGCACTTCTAAATCCGATGAAAACAGTTGAAGTCAGTTTCTCTGACTGTGAGTGTAGATTCGTCAAAAAAAACTACCCGTGCTAAGCCATGGCATTTTGTAAAACAAATATTTACAAAATTGAAAAGGAAAGAAGCATTAGTCAAACAACTGGTATGACACCACGTCCTGACCTAATTCATACGTGAAAAAATGTGTAGTTGAAATTGGGTTACGAGAAAAATAGTAACAATTATTAACACACAGGCGACGCGGATATCGACCCCGCGACCCTGTCGAGCTGGCAGGCCGCCGCCCCAGCACCGAGTAAGCACTCCGTTTCTACAGCATCAGCCATTTTCAGCATCCGCCTTAACAGATGTTTGCGTAAAATATCACTCGCACGCAACTTTTGTTTTATTCCCTAATTGTTGTTTTAAACATTGGTTGTCATTGTTAGTGTGTGGACTGGCTTCAAGACGATTGGCCTCTTTGAATATATATGTAAAAAAATATTTTTGTTTGTAACTTCCATGGCTCTGACCTGTCAGTAATGTCAGGTGTCAGTGCGAAAAAGAAATTTCATGATTTTAATTTGTACATTGTAGAAAAGCAAGAATAAATGTGGGTTCTTTGATTACATAGCAACAGAACGTTATTCTTGTTTTTAATCCGTATAAACAGTCTTATATATATAATATGAGTAGCAAAATAAAAGTAAAAGTCTATATATATCTCAGAATTGAACACAGGCATTCTTTGTAGAGCCGTGGTAGCTCAGTGTCCGGGCGGTTGGCTCAAGTTGCATAGTACGCTAGCAACCCGAGTGCGATCCCCGGTGCTGGCACCAATAAATTTGTTGTTGCAATTTTATGTGCTGATTAACCACGCGCTCATCGGTGAAAGAAAATATCGTGAGGAAACCTACATGTCAGCAAAATTTTCTAAGACATGTGAAGTCTGCCAATCCGCACTAGGCCCGCTTGGTGGACTATGCCCTTATACTCTTTTGACAGAGAAGGTCTGCGCCCAACAGTGGGACATATATATTATATAAAGGCTGTAACTAACTATTCTTTGTAAAGTGCGACCCTAAAGCGACTTACTATTCCTTGCGTTTTTATTTTCCACCACGCACGATTTCATTGGTGCCGGTACTGAAAATCTCGCGCTACTAGCGTATACAACTTGAGACGATCGCCCGAGCTCTGAGCTACTATGGTTTTCCGAAATACCGGTGTCCGGTGGTCTGTCTTGACCCGAGTTCAATTCCCTAAATTTTATTACTGCAGTGATATCATTGTGGTCCCAAAAAAGAGACCAAAGAGTAAAACCAAATACCGACATCAAATCAAATCTCCGCTTACAAAAAAAATATACGAGTATGTTATGTGTTACATGCACGGACGAACTCTTTTATTTCCGAAACACCACAGTTATGTTACAAAGATCTAGCGCCGACATCCTTTTTCTTCTTTTACATAAGTGCTCGTTGTCGGCCATACCAAGTCTTCGAAAAATAAGCTACCGTTATATCAATCAACATACATGCTATCTTTTACAACCAAAGGTCCTATGCCAAAAATATTACACTGAACCTTTCAAGACAAAAAAAAATACAATCATAAATGATGGAACTTTGCACCTTAAAAAATATAAAAGAATTTAACACCTATCTTTTGAAATCGGTTAAAAGGTAACACTGTACTGTACCTGTTCCCTGTTATTTTTTTTGTCATAACGATAATTCGACGTCAATAACGGATTAAGAACATAGTGTTATGATAAAATTGTGTTGTCATAGATGAGCCACTAGGCCATTATTCGCATTGTAATTATATCGTTAATCGTGTGTTCTAAGACAAGCATTTCCTGTTTCCAAGCTTCCAGTAGTGAGGGTTCCACATCAAATGCAGAAAACCACAAAATGATTTCAATTGCTACGGAAAATGGAAAGTAGAGTTGTCGTGACGTCAGAGCTGGCAGCCCGACCTTGCCACTAGAAAAATGTGCCGCGTCGCCCGCAGCGCGTTGCTGCATCATCACAACGCTCCGGCCATCGCACCCTCGCCCTCGCCGCGCCCACTGCCTCGCACAGCAATTCCTTCACGTGGAACAACTTTACATCGTCTTATTTCAGACCTTGCTGAAACGTGAATGGCCAATACAATGTTTTTATTTGTACTAAGTTCTACATTTCACTTATTTTAAAAACGTTAAAATATATAATTACACACACCTGTCACCTATATAGGTAGGCAAAGGCACGGACTTTCACTAGCTACGATCCTGGCAGGTACTTAAGCAGGTTTTTATGATAAAATAACAATTTTTTCCCAATTTTCTCCCTTTAAAAAACATAATTTACAGCCGATATACTTATGTACCAATAAATTTGTTGTTGCAATTTTATGTGCTGAATCACCAGACGCTCGGCGGTGAAGGAAAACATCGTGAGGAAACCTACACATCTTAGAAATGTTTTCTAAGGTATGTTATGTCTACCAGTCAGCGCTAGGGCCGCGTGGCAGACTGTGCCCTTATACTCTCTTTACAGAGAAGGTCTGTGCCCAACAGTGGAACATATATTCTATATATAAGGGCTGTAACTTTAACTATATATTTATATATATGTCCCACAACAGAGCTCTCACTCTATAAACATAATATTATCTTGAGGTTTAGTCTGCTACACGGATATTAACATTAATCCCTAGAGAGGATTAACAGACTGCATATTCTTCTTTCACCGGCGAGTGTGATCATCACTTAAAATTGCTACAACCCAAATCATTGGTGCCCGCACCGGAAATCGAATTTGGGTTGCTAAGGCACTGTGCAACCTTTTTTTTTTGTTAACGGGGAGGAAATCTTCAAAAAGATACCCCGCCTTCTGGGGGGAAGGCGGCGGTTATGTGGGGTTTTTACCCACTAAAACCTCCCCGGTGGCCCTTTCCTCGGTGCATGACGAGGGGCTCCGGGATCTCCAGTGGAACGCACCGGAGCCCCTCTGCACTGTGCTCAAGGAGAGCACGTCCCGGGGGAGGTTACTCCCTCCCCCCTGTGCCCTCGCAGTGCAAGGCTACACGGGCCAGCCGATGTCGCCTTCTTCCCGGGTCCACTTTAGCGGACGACAAAGGCCCCCACCCTTGTCGCCCAGAGAACCCGAGGCCCCTTTTAGTCGCCTTCTACGACAGGCAGGGGATACCGTAGTCTTATTTTTGAGAGCCCAAAACTACAGGGCTGAAGGCACTGTGCAACCTTAGGCAACATGCCGGACACCCGACTAGCATACCACAACTCTTAAATACCTGCAATAAATGTGCAAATGTTACTAATTCTAAACCAGTTAACTTTGATTAAAATCTAGTTTTATCATACCTTAGTGACCCGGTGATCTTTCAAAGCTTTTGTTACTATAATAATTTAATTTGGACAATGCTGTATAATACACATAATGTACGTATATTATATAAAAAATTCAACCATTCATTATAGCAATGTGCGCCTACATAATGGGCCATTACGCAGCCGGACCCGCAATAACAATGCCCATAATTCTCGTCGGCTTCATTAACAGGCCTCCATTTGCATGACAGCCTAACCTATACACATCTACGGATTATAACAAGCGCTTGCTAGATAAGACGAGAGAAACACGAAGGCGGCTGTACTCTTCATACCCAATCCGGGTTTTCACACGGGAAAAACACTTTTACAGGAATATAGACCTTATGTTCACTCTATCAGGATGTTAGAGATGTCTTTGGACGGAAAATCTTGAGTGGTCGAATGGTTGGTAGGCGGCGTGATCATTCTGTCCCTGCAGCCGGGCGTGGCGCCAGCGGACACGCCTCTCTCCCACCAGACAAGCTTCGTCTACCCCGTTTGCATCTACTCTGATCATTTCAACATATCACTATTACTACGCTTTGTCTCTTGTACAAAGGCTGTGAACATATTGTATGAATGTTCAGTAACAGTTTCCTTTTAAATTTCGCCTTTTATCTATTGTGGCAAACGATTTGATTTAAATACAAGTAGGTTATCGAAGTTTATAGAGAAGTTATCGATTAATGTTGTGTTGATACGAGTAGTATATTATAACGACAAAGTAGTTCACAGCTTCTTCCAACTTTTGCAAATTACTTATTACGCTTTATGTCTTTTCTTTTTTACTATAAAACAGTTTTAATACTTTTAGTTTGATTTATTTTTACATTTAAATTTTTTATAATTTTTCTTTTAACTATTAATTATAAATATTTACGAGAATGTTACAAATTAAATCACAAACTGTATTTTTTTACATTTAAAATGTATATAATTAAAAATAAACAGTAATAAAAAATCCCACAATGAAACCTTAATAAATCATTTATAATGATTTTGCTTATGTTAGCATCATTTTAAATTAAAAAAAAATTGAATAAATAATAAAACGGATTCTTTAATTTAGAAATCAATAATTGTTTTCCAGCTACAACATTCACAATTTCTGTTACATACTAAATAAATTTAATATATGATAAGACAATTTACTAAGAGTTGAAATAAGATTGAAAATAATAAAACGGTGGGAAGTTTGTTGATACATAGGCTGCACTAAAAGTATCGGGAATGGAATATTCCACTATTCCTGTCATATTAATTTCTTTTTATTGCAAAGTCCTTGGTTTTGAAAATCGAATACCATTTATTTATTTAAAAAATATTCTCGGTCTTGTCACAAGGTCTTGTCAAACTTTTTTAGTCGTAAAGAAAATGGAATTGACTCGAGAAAATTCAAGAGCAATAATTTATTATGACTTTCGAAGTGGTTTAACACAAAAACAGTGTATTGACCGCATGATTTCTGCATTTGGTGATGAAGCCCCATCCAAAACCACAATTTATCGCTGGTTTGCTAAATTTCAACGTGTACGTGTCAGGTTCAGTGATGATCCCCGTCAAAGTCGTCCAAAAACTGCATTCACACAAGAAAACGTTGTTGCTGTGCGTAAGCTGATTGAGGAAAATCGACATGTGACATGCCGCGAAATTCAGGCAACTTTAGACATTGACATGAGTCAAATACAAATAATCTTGCATAAACAATTAGGTGTTAAAAAGTTGTTTTCCCGATGGATACCGCATTCGCTCTGTGAAGAGCAAAAGCGGCTCGCGTTACTTAGTGCGTCAGAACTCTCGAAAGATTCCACGCAGAATCCTTAAATATATATACAACATCATATCAGGTGACGAATCCTGGATATACGCGTACGAACCCGAAACAAAACCAGTCACGAGTTTGGGTGTTCGAAAATTCTAATATTCTAAAACCGGCCATATTGCGACTCTTCTCTTGAGGGACAAAGAACGGTTAATGCAGAATGGTATTCTAGCATTTGTTTGCCACACGTCGTTTCTGAACTCCGTAAAGAGAACTGCAACCGCAGCATCATCCTCCATCACGACAATGCTAGTTCTCACACCGCGCACAGAACAAAAGAGTTTTAGAGCAAGAAAACATACAATTATTAGACCATCCCCCGTACAGCCCCGACCTGAGCCCTAATGATTTCTATACTTTCCCTATAATAAAGAATAAATTGCGTGGTCAGAGCTATTTTGGAGACTTCTCTTCCGACTTCCGAATGGAATGGTTGCTTCAATGATTGGTTCTATCGTATGAAAAAATGTGTCAAATTTCGCGGAGATTACTTCGAAAAGCAATAAATACATTTTTAAATAGTAATGTTGTGTCACTTCCTTGATTCCCGAAATTTCCAGTGCCGCCCTGGTCACGTTTAATGTCAATAACACACAACAACATAGCTTCAAATTTATTCAGTGATTTATCTATAGATAGGATGAAATGAGGCTAAAGTAACTAATACTTGAATGTTTTTTAAGTTTAAATCTTAGCCTTAAAGCTATCTAATTACGTTAAAAAATACACAATTATTTCGATTTTATACAATAATTTTATAACTGCGTAAATACGTTTGTTTGATTTTTTTTAAAAAATGCTGGACATGAAATTTGTTATAGAAGTTTATTTATTTATTTATTATCCAACAATATATACATAATAAAAAATATTTCTTAACGCCATAAAAACCGTATATATTACGTCAAAAATATTTAATTCATAATTTGACTATAACATAGATAACAGTCAATAGATAAATCTACCTTTTCATCATGTCTCGCAAAGAAATTTGAAAAATTACCTAAACTACAAGAAGTTTCTTCATAAACCAATGGGCACGTTACCTATTACTATTTTAAGCCTTTGAAATTATAGTATGATTATTATTTGAATGAAATCTAAATAAATTATATACATGGGAGTGTTAGGTGCTATTGGTTATTTAGACTCAACAATAAATTAGTTATAAATCAGTATATAGTAACACGATGCCTCAATTACGTATCTAATAACAATATGGTGTTAAATTACACTACTTGCGTTGCTAGCCGCGCGTAGGTGACTTGTTGCAACAAAGTATAAATACATTTCCTGTTTACTTTCCTGTGTATACATTCACGCGAGCACACAGACGTTCATCTGTACAGAGATATCTGGACGTTAGGAAATACTTAGTAATGTGACACCGACTTAATATCAGTTCCTCCGCTTAACCTAACATAGTTTTATTAACTTGACTACTACTTTAACCTCTTGAAATGAATTTGTAATTCAATCATAAATTGGATGTTTGAGAGCAGAGGCAAATACCTCTCAAATCACGTGAAACTATTGAAAGAAGAAAGAAAGAAAAAGTGTTTATTTATCCATATAAAAACATAAAACAAGATATACATAGATAAGAACAACATATCGAATTAAAATAAATAAAAATGCAAGGCAATACAGGCTTGCTCTTATTTGGTCAGCTTCTCTGGCTAATCAGCGTAGTTTCGTCAAAAAATGGGCTTATTGTTGAGTGATAATCACCACCCGCGAATACAAACACCAAATTACAAAAAAAAAAAAAGACAAAGAGCACTCGTAACACCCTTTTTTATTAATGCTCAACCACAGACTTGAGTCCGTGTGCTTTTCTAATGTACTTTAATTGGTTACTTTGGTTTTATTAATAGAGTGCTACCTCGACAGTTACTATTATAACACCCCTTACTACACATTAGGAATGACTATATTAATCTATACATGTATACACGACATATGAAAATGTACACACATCACAAATACCGATGACATTACAATAATTTCATATTTGTATCGCAATGTGTCGGCCAAGTTTAGTAGAATAAGAAAATGTTTTATTTCACAGGTTGACATTCTTCAACAGCAAATAATTGTTTATCAAAATACTTTACAGTTTATAATCATATTTCACATCATAACTACAAATAATTAAAAATTAAACGATCTAGCTTCAAAAGAATACACGATACACGATAGTAAGTCAGCCGACGGCTCACGGACTACATTCACTTCGCTAGAAAGTAAGGCATTTAAAAGGAGGATATTGATAGTAGCTACTAATTAAAAAGGAATAAAAGCAGATGATGGTTATTAAGTTGTACTCTGTGTTAAATGGTGTTTTATTTTTCCATTTACATCATTACAACTTTGCCTGCAGTGTCTCTACGGTGAATTTCAACAATTCTATTCTTTTATTAAATAATTAAAAAATATATAACTTTCTAAATATTTAAAATAAAAATATGCCCTATTAATACAATATCTTTGGCAGAGGTAACAATCGTTATCCATATTTTACCTAATTTATTGGATCGTTTGCATTCGTATACGTTTGTCGTAACTAGTGTTGATCACATTGTATACCTATGCATCTTGCTTGAGACTATTTTTTATCAAAACACATGACAAAAGTATAGAAAAATGATTGTAGTTGGGTTCACCAACACAATAGATCGCTAAATTAAAGACTTGTCATCCTTCAAAATTTACAAGGTCGTAAGAGACGCACAGGTCAGAAACCGGTGGAGGAAGATCATTCGCTCCACATACAACCCTTATGGCGAACATGATCTCGTATATGAAGGATCGGCCCAATAGAGCGATGGAAAAACCTGGAAAAATGTACCATCAGATCATAAATTGTTCGTTTAGATTCCTAATCTCTCACTACAGTATAATGCACGAAGTTAACGTACATAAATAACTGATAAACGGAGTTAGTACAAGCCGTCTTGAATTCGAACCCTGTGAGATCGCAAGTAGACTATATAAGAGAAAAAAGAATATCAAATTATATGAGTATGTTACCAATAAACGACTATAATCTTACGTAAAAAAACTTTTGACACTCTAACCTAATAAACTCGGTGAAAATAATGAATAACATATAGAATACAGTGTACGAAGGTCTTGAGAGAGATGATTTAATTGTTTAACCGGCAACGAGGTGCCGTCATTTCTGTACCTATTTTGAAATTTGTATTTTATTATTTGAAAAGGTTTACTTGGTAGATAGATAGTAAATAGGTGCACCTTGGGTTCTGGAGATATACCTGGGAACTTCTAGAAATCATATTGAAGAATATTTGTTAAGATATTGGTAAGTTAATGACAATCCAAAATTAGGTAAGTACTACTTAACGCCTACGAGCACAAATGTAAACAAAGAAAGAGAATGTTGCTAGAATTTTTGTAATAGTATTGCCAGAACTTTGGAAATAAAAGAGAACGTATGCATTAGTTAATTTGAAATCTGGCATCTTAAAATGTTTTATTTACAATAATTATGGTAAAAAAGATGAATTCAACATCATTCAATTATCACTACATATCGACAATCAACATACCAACCCTTTGTTTAACGGTTATACCTTCCGACCTCGTTTTATTGCAATTGTTGAGCAATTACTAACACGTCGTCGTAACTAAGTCATGATGTTGCACAATCAACCAAGTCATTGGACTCGTTTCGTTGATTTTAGCCGATACAATTTAAGGTTGTGTCTATAATATAGGAAGGCATGCGTTGATGGCTGGGGCATATAGAAAAGATGAACGAGGAAAGTAAAATCAAAGATATATCCTATTTAAATATAAAAGATAAAGTGTGTGGGTATGTTCCATATACGCTCCGAAACGGCTGGACCGATTTTAATGAAACTTTCAGGGAATCTTCAGATTGACCTGGAGAGTAATCCTGTAAAGTTTGGTGATCGGAGCACTCTTTTTGAACTGTCAAATAGAGCTTTTATTTACTATGATGATATTCTATTGTTTTATAACCCAAATTTGTATTGACACAAGCCTTGTGTATATTTATGTCATTATGAACCATATTGAAGTACAATGGAGTATAATAAAGTATACTGAAGTATATTAAAGATAAATAATTAAGGATTTTGAAATTAAGAAGAAGAATGATATTGTATTTACTGATATATACATGGATGGATGGAGGTATATGGATGGATACATGGATGGATGGAGGTAATAAAGAGGAATACGGAGAGAAATGAATAATTTAATATATTGTGAAAGTTAAATTAAATATTTAATGATGTAAGTTTATTGTTTAAATAAACTAAAGCAAAATCTAGCCCGACGAAGCGGGCTCGGTACACTAGTATAATATATAATACAAAAGTATAATGAGTGGCAGTGTCGTTAGGGGATGGCCTTGGCGGATGTACACCAGATTGGTGACATACTTAACAAAGGGAGATGTCAGAAGTACACGGTACCGACGGACATTAATGCGAAGATGTATCGATGAGTAAGAAGCTTCCCAGTATTTTTAAAAATCTATATCATTACGAATTCTTACTACCAATTTTGACAGTTCCTTTTTTTTGATTATTTATTTTAAGGTATCTCTTGCGAGTATTTTTTATTGCAAAGAAGTGCAGCTTGTTATGTTTATTGAAAAGTAAACTTGGAAAGACTAAGTAATCGAGTTTCGAAAAATGTGAACTAGTTTCTAAATAGAAATTTGAAGAAATACAATGGAATTGAATATTTGCAGGACATTTTGTGTCATCGGAAGCAGCTAAATATAAAATGTAAAATTTAATTGTTTTGCCTATGTGTCAACCGTTGTGTCTGTGTCTAAGCGAAGGTTGTGCATCATAGATAAAACAGACAGGCTTTTAATTCTGCTCTATTATGTGAACGGTGTAATTTTTTTAATCATAAAAGTTTTATTACATGTTTATAATTTGGCATTATTTAGATAAATAAAAGAATTTTTATTTATAGGAATATTTTATTAGTAAAACAAAAATCCTATAAGTAATATTTGTCATTTATAATAGTAACTATTTACAATTATATGAATAATCAGTTGTTCGATTCGTTATAACCTATATGTAACTTTAGTAATACATTTATTGTTTTTAACGAAGCTATGCATATATTACGACACAACCATACATTTAACACGGTGTCGCGGATACTTCCCGAATGCGGGGTCACCGCTTATTGTTCCACCATTAATTAAAAACTATAAAACTGGAACTGATGAATTATAAAATTTGAAACTTAACAAAAGCACGAACAGTCCGTTGCTGGTGCGGTGCAGCGTGCTGTGCGGCGCTCAGTACCGCTGCCAGGCGCACGAGGGCGGCGGTGGCGCCGGCACGCGGCGCCGCGCCCTGCCGTCACAGCTCCGAGAAGAACTCCGGCGAGGAGTGCGGGGTCGGTGGCGCGTGCTGCGGCACCGTGTGCTCACGTCCGACCAGCGCCAGCCGCTGCTTGAGCACGTCGCGCTCGTGTGTCACTCGCGCTACCTGCAGCTGCAGCAAGTGCAGCTCGTCCTGCAGAGACCTATTGGTGAGCTCCAGTTCTTGCCGCTGCTGGAGTCTCTTGCTGCGGCAGTTCTGTGCGTAACCGCGGTTCTTAAGCGTACGCCTTTTCTGTTTGAGTCGCGTCACGTCCTCGCGAGGAAATCCATGCAATCGTTTATTGAGCTCGCGCACACTGAGCGTCATAAGGAGATCGTCGCTTATGAGATCATCTCCACAGGAAGAAGGCTGATAACCCTGGTGCTGGCTGTTGCGGGGGACAGTGCGGAACAGGAGCTGGCCGGCCTTAAAGCGACCTGCTGGATATGGTGATCTTGCTCCCTCCACTCACGACGTTCCCACTCCTCGAAACTTCCACAAGGAACTGTACGCATATCTAATGGTTCTCTCATATGTGGCAGCCAAAGCACGTCGTCGACTAGAGCTGCGCGGCACGGGCTCCTCCCGATGGGGGCGGGCGGTGTTTCAGGAGGTGTGCTCGGGTCTACGGCGATGGCGACATGGGGTTGCGGGTATGGTCCCGCATCGGGCCAAGGGCGGCACGCGCGAGCACAAGCAGAAGGTCCATCGACAAGTTCATTCCATCCTGTTCGCAGGGGCTCTCTTTTTATAAGGTGATGATCCTCAAGATGATCGAGTTCAAAATTTTGAACATACTCATCGGCGAGTTGATCCTCATCCTCACGGTGCGGTTGAGGCGGCAGGGTTTGCATGGCGCTCGCCTGGGAGCAGTCCACGAGTGCGTGTTCCACCATGGGAGCGTGCGGGGCGCGCGCCGGCCGGAAACGGACTGCCGCCGCGACGCAGGGCGGACCGAGGCTCCGCCCTCCCACCCAATGACGTAGCGCAACGCGCGCATACATTTAGTAGAGCCTTTATTTTCACAATCATAAGTTCGCCAACATCTCGATATGAAAACATAAACACAACACATGTATATGAAACAATGCAAATGTGTGCTACTGCTTTACATGGCTTTAATTACAATTATAAAATAGTAGTGTTATTTTAAAATGGACATTAAAAAATGTTAAGTGTAAAAAAAAATACTTTCCTTCTGTTGTTAACTTAATTTATAGTGTTAAAATAGTATAAACTTAAGGGATAGTATTCTATACTTACAAACAAGCAGATCTATCCTGGCGAAAATGTTTATTTTATGAAAATAAACCAGCAACATTACAGGATGTTCTGTATTGGTAAGTGTTCATGGCTTGTTCATAACAAAACAATGCAATACGGGATTCTGAAATACATAATCTTGCACAAAGGTGTTTGCTAATTGCTTTCTTAACCTTAGGAAATAAGATGGTACTTTTCATTGGTCCAGTAATTTGACTGAGACCGGTGCCCTTCAAACTCATTAAACATTGTTTCTCGGTAGAAATAAGTCGTACACTGTTACATTTTATATGTAGATCACTAACATTATTTAAAAGTGTAGTTAGTAGTTAACAAATCTGACCTATAATTAAAAAAAAAAAATTATTAATTAAAGTACCATAATACATTATTCTACAGAATCTATTAATAAAATTAATAAAAAAAATATTTATATACAGCCGTATTGCCACTAGTTTGTCTCGTAGAGCCTTCTACGACAAAGCGTAGATGTGATCCTGCTACGAGCTTACATATAGACCACTTACACACTTACACCGTTACAGTTTAGTTAAGTGGCCATTATAAGAGGTATTGTTTGATATTATGCAATTTAAATAATGTAAGTTATATTATTATAGTATTATAATTAATTATATTTAAAGTATGTAGTAATTTAAATATCTTGATAAGGAGATAATTCTTGTGTTAAAATCTACGTAATCTACACAGACTTCTTTTGTAATGAAGACAGGGTTGTGATCGTCTAAAGCTTTAAAAGAAAAAAAAATGTAAGTTACAAAGTGTGAGCCAGTGGTCAAAGCTGATGCTAATATGGTTTACAATATTTGCGAACCAGCGGTAGATGATCATAGCTTAAATGAAAAAAAAATTAATAAATCAATAAAGAGTAAAATTATGGTACTCGTAAGAGATGAAAGTAAGCTGAGATCAAAACGAACATATAGCGTGAAAAATAGAATATATGGATAAGTTTGGTCTATAGTAAGATACTAAAGGATGTAACTACGCAGAATGTCTGCAGCAAATCAAATAACTCTTTGGTCTCAATCTTTACAAGTGTTCTGCAAGGCACGTTTAAGGAAACATCCAAAGAATTGATTGCTGGAAATGGAATAAATAGAGCTAAGTACTCAATTCTACCAGAGAAACTAGAACATATAGGATTAAATACTGCCTGTAAATATATAAAAATATATTATGGTTCAATAGTTCGCACTTAAGGGACCTTATAAGGTCGGCAAAAAGCGAATAGCAAGTGTTTTCTCTGTCTACTGTATTAGGGTTAAAACAACTTTAAAACCTAAACAGTAACAAATAGTTAATTACTCTATATATCTATATATTACAGTTAAGTATTTAATAGAACAAAATTCTTAAACAGAGTTTATTATTTTAGAGCACCAGCGGTGGCTGCTACATGACTAACTGTTGAACAAAGTGATTTCACGCGTCACAGATCACGGAGGGTTCCACAAGTCAGCGTAATCCCGGGTTACATTTAATAACCGACCTGCGCCGCTACCAAGCACTCTAAACATTTAACCCTTCCTTATTATCCCTTATAATTGAAACGCTTGTTATTGTTAGGGTAATGAACAATAACCGAAGTTATGCGTGAGCGAAAATTTGAGCAGTGGAGATATCCGTGTATATTCTTTTTGAGAATGTTAATGAAAAAAATTTAAGTTAGTCGAAAAGACGTTAATACTTGAATTTCTCAGGTTAAATTATAAACAGTGGTTGTTGCTTGATAATCGAACATACGATCTGACGATTAAATCCTAACGATCTTCCAACAACCACGTTATGTTAATGTTACAGATTCTAAGTTACGGAAAAAAATACTTGCTATAAATGTGTAGTAAAGCATGACACATCTCGCAGAAAATCAGATAATTTTGGCTTAAAAAACACAACAGCAAAGGTGCTAAATAATTTTTTCTATATTTTCTAAACAAGTACCACATCCCACTTGATGTTAAGTGGAAATGTAGTCCTGGATCCAAAATAATTAATATGTATAGATATAAAAAATAGAAGTGCGGACAACCCAAGACCTTCAGTCTTGGCGCCGCAACACGAGAAGGATCGATCCCAAATAAAGGGAAAAAGCATGAAAGAATAAGAAGAAGATATAATAAAATGCCCTACTGGACACATTACCTTCATAAATGCCTATTCAATCTTCTCTTGAAGCATCTACATTTTTAGCAGATATACATATTTTGTAAGTAGCAGGCTAATCAGTGCTTCGGTTAAGTAGCTATCCTTTCGGTCTTTTATAAGAATTTATTTTGACGATTTTTTATACTGGTGTTACATGATCTAATTCCCACATACCCCATTCACCATCGGACATCATTAAACACTGTTGATTTCCAAATTTTGTTGTGGACATCCCTCAGACCGAAACGCTTTAGTATTTAGAAGTATGTATGTACAAAGAGTACCGAACTCAGTGAGAATGACAAAAGAAGAAAGTGGACGTCAAAACTTCGTAATATAACTATGATGCTTCAGATATAAGAAAGAGCGTCTGGGCGGAGTAGCATTAATTTAAATTAGTAATTGTAAAAAAGGTTTTCAATAATGAGTACTTTCCTTACCGAAAACCACAAGTGAAGAAAGTGGACGTCGGAACTTCGTAATATTATAATTGCGATGCTTCGGAGATAAGAGAGTCGTACTCGTAGTAGAATTATTTTATACGTTACGTAGTTAGTTTTTGTTTTCAACCGATTTCAAAAGGAGGAGGTTTCAATTCGTCTGTCTTTATATTACTTACCTCTGACTGGGTGACCGATTTTGATGATTCTTTTCTAAAAGCTGGTGTTTCCCGTGTGGTCCCAATTAATAGTGGTTAGGTTTTGATTAATTCTATTTCGTAATACAAAATGTGTGTTTAACGTTAAACGTTTCGAAGTTTCTTTTGAATCGATTCGAAGTCGATTTTTGTTTTTATTCGTATGTATACTTGTTAACTGTAAATAATTGGACAAAGTTCTGGATTTCGTGAAAAATAAAGTAATTTATATATAGGTAGGGAGGATAGGTATGTAGGTGGTAGAGGTAGGGATGCGGCGCGCGTGCGGTGGGCCGTGGGCTGACACAGCCGCCGCTGTTTGCTCGCAACGGTCAACATTGTTAGCGAGCTCTTCCTCGCGCAACTCCAGCCGCAAATGTTATTAGATGATTAACTCCCCGCCGACACGTACCACCTACTCTGTTTGATTTGCTTCCGTTCTGTTAATTGTACAATATTCATTTATACAACGATAATTATTATGCTAATTGTACTTTAAAATAACATTAATTTAAAACCATAAAAAATTATCTTTAATCCAGTCGTTACGTCATAATGAGATGAATTTGTTAATTATAATTTGTTTATATATAAAACCTCTTTTGATATTTTATGGTTTTCGATAAAAGAAAACAATGCAAAACACATAAAATGAGTTAAAAGAATATTGTCTTTAACAAAACTTACACCACTGCATCCCGCCACAGAGTAATATATTACCAAAGACACGATTAATAATTTGGTATAGTAAAAAACATCAAACATATAATAGTATAAAGTTGTACTGTAAAGGTATTCAAGTAATTTTAACGCCATTTTAACTCTAGCAGGGTAGACAGGGGGTTTTAGTGGCAATCACTTTAAACCAAATTCGTTATGTATAGGTATAAGGACACTCAGCCCCGCAATCCTGGGCTCATACAATAAGACTACGGTATCCCTTGCCTGTCGTGAAAGGGCCCGTGGGTCCGCGGGCGATAATGGTGGAGGGCTTTAGTCCGCTACAGTGGATCCGAAATGAAGGCGACAATGGTGGTCCGGTGTCACCTTTGCACTGCGAGGGTGCTGGAAAGGCAGTAACTTCCCCGAGACGTACTTAACAGCACAGTACAGAGGGCCTCCGGTGCGTTCCATTGGAGATCCAGGAAACCGACCCTCTGACTCTGCGAAGAGATGTCGGTTCTCTTTGCATCCTGTATCGCATTTACCATGGGGAGTGTTCTGAGGAATTGTTCGGAATCATCCCAGCTACCGATTTCCATTACCGCACATCTCGGCAGAATTCCAAATTCCACCGCCACCATCTTGATGGTTGGCGTTCAACGACTGTACGTTTTTCGCGTAACTTTCTCCCAAACACTGCCAACTTGTGGAATCAACTGTCGCCAGCGGTGTTTCCGAACGTTTACGATTTAGGGACCTTCAAGAAACGAGCCTATTCCTATCTCAAGGTCGGCAACGCACCTACAGGTCCTCTGGTGCTGTGGATGTTCATGGGCGACGGTGATAACTTAAGATCAGGTGAGCCGTATGCTCGTTTGCCACTTTTGATATAAAAACAAAAAACCCTCGCCATTCACCGAAGAAGGCCTCTGAAGGTTTTAGTGATTAAGAACCTAACATATGTACCGAAGGAAGATGGAGTATCCTGTTGAAGATTTCCAACGCTACACACCGGGCACAAATTTTACCCGGTGATTATGAATCGTATAATGAAACAATATAAATATGACAAAACCACCACAATGAAACAAGTTTTTAAATCAACTTTAGGTACTTTACTACTAACACTCTCAAATATTATAATGCGGTTCGTCAATGAACAATAGGAAGCAGGGTCGAAATACATCCTGCCGCGGCGCTGAGAGCGAGCTCCCAGAGGCGAGACACGTACGGGCCGCTATCTGAGTCTCTTCATCAATCGATTTCATAGAATTCCACTTTTCATTCCTGCTCTGCGAATAGATACTTCAACCTTGTCGCCCCTTTATGACAGGAGAAATATAATTATAACTTCGTTTTAAAAAAGCTTTAGATTATGTTGCTTCCATAAATTATATTAAATTTATTGCAATCTACTTTTTTGAAATTTAAACAAGTAAATAAAATTAGAGTGTCTGTTTGTAATAATAAATTAACAGCATTTTATTACATGCATATGTAAATATATACGGTACATATACCAAAATAACATTTTTGTCTGTCTGTTAGTAATCTAAGGGACATTCAACAGCTAAACTAACTTCGAGTGCCACTTCGGGAAGCGTTGGCGAGAAGAAGTGGCCAAAGAAACTCCAGGAACGCTCCTAAAATCTAAGGGGCTATTCGCAACCTCCGACGGTTGCGAATGGACGTTTTGTGGATTTGTAAAGATCTAGCTTGTGTAATGGTTACGCACATTGATTTGATAAATTGAATCAAAACTCGTGGTCACTGGTAAAAAGATTATTCCACGGTAGCTAGCTGTGACAAATTAGATTTACCATTTAACGGTAGGCATATAGCACATAGTAGTAAAAATCCGAGTAAACCGGTGGGTAATAAATCCTCTGCCATTCTTTTCTTTAGATCATAAACAATGAAATATATGTATAAGCTGGGAAATTATGCTGATGATGATTACGTCCTGCCGGTTTCGGCTTCGGTGACGCTTCAGGACTACCAAGTCATGAGCCAGGTCACGCAGCTCTTTCCTGGACGGCAGTCGCCTCCTTCTGCGAGACAGTCATGTCCCAGAAGGAGGCTGACGAGCTGGTCAGGGAGCATAGCCCAGGGGCTTCCTCCCTCCGCAGGCGGCGAGTCGGGGTGTGCTGGTGGCGATACCAACGCCTCCTTTTGCTGCCCTCGTAATACGAAGCGGGCCAGGCTGGGTACTTGGCCCATTAATGCTTCGGCGTCGTCGGGACTTCTCTAATAATACAATAATGTCGACCTATTTCACGTCAGTGATGCCTCCATACGTAAGCTTTTTATAAGTATATTTAGTGAAATTTTGTCTGCGGGACCTTGATACTGTTTTCCAATCCTGTGTTACCTAAGTTTGCGTATTTTTAGTGTTTTTTTTCCCTAACTTATTTGTGAAAACTTGTCTGCTAAACTAGTGATATATCTGTAAATTATATAAGAAGCATTGAATAGCTGTAAGTTTTCCTGTATTAAATAAATAAATAAATCACTTATAACGGCTGATGGCATTCGTGCACGGCGCACGTGATCTCGCAAATAACTACGTTATAGATATACAATTGGCATTGACATTACGATTAAATACATATATGTAGGACCTTGTGTGATATCTGATAGTGGTTCGTTGACCCTAATGCAATCTACACATGTCTATTTGTCGAGTCAGAGGTTGCACGCTCCACTAATTATAATTGCATCCATATATCTAACAGATTAACTGAATAATAATACACTAAATGATGTAATCATAGTTGATTATAACTACAGCTACATCTGAGTACAATTAGATCAGGCAGTAAACTTCTGAGGCACGAGATCTAGACTTCTATATATACATTCTCTCCTAAGTAATTGGTTTCATATTCCCTTTAACAGCTTCGCTTTTCTTATAAAAAAATTGGATTTTAACGTAAAATAAAGTCAAATAATAAAAAAAATTGTGTTATTTATAAAAAAAAAACTTAAATTAAACAACTGCGTAAAAAAATGTGATTTATTATTACCCCAAAAATAAAAAATTATATACAAAACATTAGTGATATTAATAATAATTAATAGTAAATAAATCATTATTGCTCAATAATTAATTTTAGTTCATAAAATTAATATGAAAATAAATATAAGTAGAACATAGCTGGATTCAGAAACTGGTCATTTTTTGTTCAATAATAATTTGCAAAAAAATTGTTTTTTTTTCTTTATGCATGCGTGCATTCTTACATATTTGTCAAAATTCAAAATGAAATTTGCCAATATTACGACATTTTTGGGAACAAAAACAATTGATATAAATTAAAGTTACAGCCCATAAATCCTACTGTTGGGCCGAGGACTTCTCTATAGATTACAAGGGCATAATCTGGCACGCGGCCCTATTACGCATTGGCAGAGTTCACATGTCTTAAAAAAATTCTAAGACGTGTAGATTTCCTCACGATTTTGACCAAATTGCAACATACAAATCATTGGCGCCTGCTCCGGAGATCGAACTCGGGTTGCAAGCGTAGTATGCAATTTAGTAGACCCCCTGACTAACAACTTTATATCGATTTTTAAAAATAATTTATTAAAGCGCCTTCATCTTTGTACCTTTGTTTATAATATACAAGTAAAAATTCAAAAATCATGTGTAAAATTCATATTATGATAGTCACAAATATATATAATTTTTTTAATTATTATTTTTTAATATGTTTTAATTGATTACTAGGTAGTATAATTTTGAACTGATTTAAGGCACTTTTAAGAAAAATAAAGTTTTCTTTAGATATTGAGGAAGTAAGGCACATTTCACTTAGTTGTAAACGTATAAAAAATCTTTTACTTACTAAACTTACTAATAAAATACGAAGTAGTAACTATGCGTATCACAAAAGCGCGTTAATTGTCGTAGCGAATAACCGTGCTTTTCCTCACATATTTCAATATAAAATAGTTCGAATACCAATTGTGCCTAATTGTAAAAAAGTCCTGAGCTTGTAGAATTAACCTATGGTATCTCCTGCCCGAGATAAAGTGTGACTAAAAGTGGCCGTTGGATTCACGGGCGACAAGAGTGGGGGCCTTTGTCGTTCGCTAGTGGAAAGAAGGCGACATCGGGTGGCGCGTGTCGCCTTAGCACTACCAGAGTGCTTGGGGAGAAGGGGATTAACCTCCCCGGGACGTGCTCAAAGGCACTGTGTAGGGGGCACAGGGCTCCGGAATTTCACTGGAAATCCCACAGCTCCTCGCCATGCACTGAAGGGCCAACGGGGAGGTTTTAGTTAACGGCTTCAGCACCGGTGCGTTCCGCTGGAGATGGAGCAACGCACCGAAGATGCCCAAGGAGGGAGTTTAGTCGGTAGAAATCTGACATCACCTTCGCCTTCCCCCAGAAAGTGGGGTATCTAACATATCCCTCCCGATTTTTTTTGATGATGATGACGAACTACACAGATTGGCCAGAGAGGCTGACTTTGACTGCTTCACCAGATTGAGAGGTGGCATAGCTCTTAGGTCGCTTAGCCTGAACTTCTATTGCTAGTAACTCGACACAATGGTCCCCCCGGTGAGGGGTAACCTCGGCTTGGACGGTTACTATGTTACGCGTAAGCATTCCGATCCGAGGGTGCCCGAGAGGGCCGAACCACGACTCGGTCGGTTGCTATTTCGCGGACAATCTAAGGGACATTCAAAAGCTAAACTAACTTTGAGTGCCACTTCGGGAAGCGTTGGCCCTGGGAGAAGAAGTGGCCGAAGAAACTCCAGCAACGCTCCTAACATCTAAGGGGTGGGGCCTGCCCATAAAATAGCGGTAACGCGCAAGGATTATTCGCAAATCCCTCCCGATAAAAAAGGTAGATAAGGCTTTGAAATACATTTTCCGGTATGTATAACTAACCTACATAACTATATTTGAACTTCATCATAGAGGTAGCTAACTTTAGTTTCAATATTCATTTCGGTTAAACAAATCAAGAATGTTAATGTTAAACATTGAACATTCCGTTTTGTTTTCTTCTAATATATTATAGTAGAAAACACAAAACGCTGGTACATTACGTACCGTAACACAACAAATTGTGATCCAACAAATACTAAATAATAAACAGTAATACTATTTAGAATGAATTATTGTATAGATGGCGATGGACTTATCGTCTTATTTTTTTTGTCGAACTACACATTGGCCAGAGAAGATGGCCTTGACTGCTTCACCGGATTGAGAGGTGGCACAGCTCTTAGGTCGCTTAGCCTGAACCTCTATCACTAGTAACTCGACACAAGGGTCCCCCGGTGAGCACCTTATACTTGGATCCACTTATACATGGAACTTGATTAGTTCGGTGAAACAGCGTATATCGTTTGCTAATAGCCTACAGGCCCATTTCAGACTCCCTGAAAGAATGTAAATGCCTATAGAATGACATAACATTTAGTTATTACTATAATTTCTCTATTTTTATCTAAGCGAGGTGTGACATACTAGTGAAGTTTTCGCCATATACCGAGGCTAGGATGCGAAACCAAAACCGTTATATCAACGGTAAGATGAAAATCGTATGGTAACACTGCTTATAATGTTAAAGTATACAATGTATTGTCACACATGTAGGATATGCAGATTTCCTTACGATGTTTTACTTCACCGCAGAGCGCATTGTAAATCAGCACATAAAATTGCAACACCAAATTCATTGGTGCCGGCACCGGGATCGAACTAGGGTTGCTAGCGAACCATGCAACTTGAGGCGACCGCCCGGACACTGAGCTACCACGGATCAAAAATCCAATTTTATTTTAACAGCATCTGATATAAATAAATTTATCACTTACAAATATATATATATATATAAGCTAAAAAGTATATGTTTTGTACACTCAGTCTTATCCTTTTCTTAAATGCTATACAATACGAAATCATTTATTGTATTATTGTAAATGTATACAAAAAAAAGTGTAAATAATTAGATATAGATGTAGTGAGAAATTATTTTCCTACGAGAAAAATCGGATCTTTATCGGAATACAATGACGCCCGTACTGTCAATAATTGATCGTATTAAATGAGTGATATTTTCATGCTTTATTGTTTAGTGTCAAATGTCAAAATAAATAATGTCATTGTATAATATAGAGATGTTACAACGGGTACAATTTTTTATTTTCCTCACGGGTACAATCTGGACAAGTCCTTATACACCTTATAGGCTCACGTTGTCCTAGGCTTCATCTTCGCCTTCCATCAAGCAAAATAGAAGCCAAACGTGAGCCTATTTAGTATAAAAAAAAACCATAACAATTATTACTTAAAACGATATTACCATCACCAGAGTATTATACGAGATGAGTTCACGATATTTTTAAGAAATAATTGTTCAGTTCGTGACCATGTTAGTTTAAACTCATGATTGTGTTACAACCACCCTCTGTAACTTTGAAAATACAGGGTGACGTATGCAATCGAAATCTGAAAATATATATGATTTAAACTATAGCGAATATTTGAATCGCATATATATATATATATATATATATATGTGTTGGTCTGCTAATGCGACTTACCTCTACGGCTACAAGATGGGTGGTGAAGCTACTTGAGAGAGCACGATAAATACGAACTTTTCCAAAAAATTACGAAAGAAAATTTTTTCTCACTATATCTATACATTCACTCAAAATGTCTTGCATCTAATATAAAAAAAGTTTTGTTCATATTTTCATATCAATATAAAAGTTAATACTTTAACTAGGAAACTCGAAATCTCATTATCATTAGTAACAAATAGTTAAAACTAACGTTATCTCAAATTTATTAGTTTGTTAGTACACAATACTGGGCCCCGAGAATGCAATTTACGTTTATTTTATGACATTTCACTATGAAACCAACCAATTATAATTATTTGGTATTATCCCAAAAACCGTAATCTACTAATAACATGTTATGATATGTGTTGATTTAAAAAAATAATAATGAATCCATTGAAATGAATCAGCATATTTGGAAGATCTCATTATACACGAGATTAATAAATAGCAACGATTGAAACAGTATTTGCGTGTCATCGATACGCCATTGGAAAACCATCGTAGCACAACGAACACAAGCAAATTACCAAGACTAATAAAAATCGACACCAGCGTTGTCACTGAACGTTCATTTAAACAACTTGTTTTTGCTAGGGGCCCAGGAAGGAGTATTTTCGAGACACGAGAAAAATTAACTTAAAACTTATCATAATACACAGTATATCATGCAATTGAAAAAATTATATCACACGATAAAGTAGCTTTTTGTTATTTATCAGGAGTGGGAACTTAAGTGGGTCAGCGCATAATCGTGATAGTACATCATGATAGCGAGCGGCTGGCCGAGGATTAGAGAGCTCCAGACAATGATGTTGCCCCAGCGCGGACCAAGCTTCACCTCTGCGAAGCGGGAGATGATCGACAATGGAGGCTGAGCCATCATGCCAAGGAAGGCCCAAATTCTGAACATTTGCAACGGCACACTTACCTGAAATAGTTGATTTATTAATTGCATTCGGTCGGTTATCGCTTAGAGCAGTGGTGGGCAAAATTCTTCGTTGGCGGGCCACAAATTGTCATCTACTAAAACTCGTTTAATAAAACTAATTTCACGCAAAAAAAAAATCGTACACCATCTATACATACAAGCACTATTGTCTGTGTTTCAGAATTAATTATTAATAAGCTGCCACACATGGTCACTAGAAGCCGCCACAACCTACGCACATGAAATATAATCAACAAGACATATTATAGACATATATATACATATAAAAGTAGTATTGCGCGCGCACGTCTTTAGCTAGTCCCGGGCACCGCTGAAAATCAGCGTATCCTTGCGACAGCATATGCTGAGACGGTGTCCGATATTGGCATCATATGTTTTGTATTATTTGTCCGTGTAACTTTAACTGTGTTTTGTCTATTTTTCATTCTTTTTTTAATGTGTGTTATATTCTGTGATGTGTTTTTGTATTGTGATGCCAATAAATAAATGTCTATGTCTATATATGTATATTATTTATTGACAAGTATTTTATCCATCTCATACTGTTACTCACCAGATACTCATGGAAGAAGGCTGATAAGAAGAAGACGACAATTGAGGCGCTGGATTTACCGTATCCTTTGTCTGTAATAGGAATGTAGACGTGCCGCAAGGCCCACATATGCACCGGTCTGTTCCAAGAGCTCCAGAACACGGCAATGTTGTTAGCATTCCACCAGTCGTTGTAAAAGTTGCGATCAGAGAAATGCAGAAGCTCGCCCATTAGGTTCAAGAACGAATGGAAACTTAGATAGAAAAAGCATAACCATATGAGATGGTTTGGAACCTGAAATACATAAATATAAATATTAAATAATCAAGTATCACAAAATTGATAACTATAATCTACTTTCGTCTGCTCTCGTCTACACTCGTGTACTCTCGTCTTATGTCTTATGGCTTACGTTATGGGGATGAGCTCAACCCCTGTTACATACAAGCGTGGTGAAAAGCGGTGAAAGTCTACCCGCTAAGTTTAAAAAGACATGAGAGGTTATAATTTTTTTTCTTATAAGTAACTGTTTACTGTTGCTACACTAAGTACGTATTTTTATTACGTGCATCAAGTATACGACTACGTTAACGATAGGTATTTTATTGAATAATAAGGAACCTAACGCCCTTTGAACTCTAAATGACGTATTTAGCAATCGATATCCACTTTTACTTTACCACCGCTTCACCTAGCTAAATCCTATGTAAAATGGTTTTAACCTGTGATTTTTTGTTCATAAGAATTCGAAAAGTAAAGTACCAATCAGTTAGGATTTAAATCTACGCTCCTCGATAGTCAGACACTAGCCACTTGGCTATCATTATTTAATCAAATAAAAATCAGTGGAGGGAAACGTCCGAGACTTAATCTAGGTTTTCAAGATGTGGAGACATTACACCCCAACCAGTCGACTATTATTTGTCACTTCATAAATATAACATTTTCCCACAATACTTACGGCAAGTTTCAGCAGACGCTCCGCCATTTTAACAATATTCATCTCGGAAAACTGATCGACTGTGTTCGTAACGGACGGGATCATCCATTGCTGGAATAATGCCATAACGAGATTTGCTCCGAAAACAACCTCTATTAACCGCTTAATAAGAAACCGTTTTCTAATCCTGTAACAAGTGTTAATAAATTTAAAACCAAAAATTATAAAAAACGTGACCGTCTCTATATCAATTTCTAAACAAATAAAATTACAAGTATATTTGAGAGTCACACTTCAAATCAAATCAAATGTTAAACGTAAATACGGACGCTCTCTGTGTATTTCCGAATTATCGTATTAAGAAATAGAATTAATCAGAACCTAATCAAACTACCCTTGAAGTACAATATATAGTATATCCTTTCCCATAAAAAATTAATGATCGAAATCGGCTGGCGTGATATCGAGTTATTCGCCCATCTGTCGCGCTTAATACAAATTTAAAACTTATATGGTGTAAGCTTTCAAATAAAAAAAGAATCATCGAAATCGTTAGAATACAGTCGAACAAATTCCTTGGCACAAGCCGACTGGGATTCGAACTCGTGACCGTCAGATTGTTAGTCTTCCCTCTACGACCTCCTTCCTAATGATATCCCGCGCCCGAGACTTCAAATCCCTACTATCCCTTGTTAACTCTCCTTTTGTTTATATTTTATGTCCATTCCTTAACTAAAATAACACTAGACTTTAGTTTGTCTGTCTTTTAAACAACTAAACCTATGTATATATTGTGTTTGTTTCTATTGTTTTAGACATATCAACAGTGAGCATCGCGCGGAATTGTCTCAGCAGTATCCACACATACTTCCTTATAGTTTAGATCCCTGTCCGTCACGAAGCCCGCTTTTTACAGCAGTTTAACGTACACACTTCGATATTGGCGAAATCTATATGGAAACGCCATAAACAAAAACAATCAATCAGATTGTTAATCAAACAGCTTTAGCTAAGCGGTTCGACTAACAATCTAGGCATGACAAACTAGACTATCACTTTTCCTAAATAATTCTATTGATGTCTTTTATTAAAGGCTGAAATGACAGGTGGTTTAACTCTAGATCTTAGAAGAGCTTAGACTAAACCTCTGTTAAGCAACTTAGTGCAAGGGCTTTCGAGATGAAACGTCTACTTCGGTCGTTACTCTAAGCGCTAAGATAACATTATGAAGAGGGTCACACTACACTATGAAGAATTTAAAAAAAAATAATAACTTTTAGCGATATAGTTAATAATACATATTATATTTTAAGACGTTGAGTTTTGAAAATATCAATTTAAAATTATAAAAAAATAATTAAGATGGCGTACCGCGTGGTGCGAGGAAAATTCAATTCATAGCACAGTGTAGGTGCCAATAAGAAGTATAACAAATCTTTAAGGTTCAAGTTATCGGGGTACTGCACCAGCCCCGCCATCACCATGTCACTGTTCATTTCATCTTCCAAGCTCTCTGCGGACAAACGGGCAAGCTTAATTTATGACACGATATATTATATTAAATATAAAAATACATATAACAATGTATAAATTTCATACACATACGTAAAAGCATTGCTAAATAGATAGAACTTTCTGTATAAACTCTACAATGATAAGCATGAAGCAAACATAAATCAATTTTATATTAAAGTTAACTAAACCATGACAATTCTAATAATCCGCAATCAATATTGTTCAAAGATTGGCGGAAAAAAATTATAAAAAGTTCCCATAAAGTTTGACATCATTAAGACGTATGACGCAATATTGTTTATTAAAGGTTAAACAGATTATCAAGATAAAATAATATTAATAAGAGGCGATCAGTCCAGGTTAGTTTGCAGAAAAACAATAATTCTAAAAAATATATACATAAAAGTATCCTTTATCATCCAAAATATTACGGTCTATGTAAAATAGTAAAGTCTGAATCATGACTTTGGGTGCGACACCGCTGAAAAGCTCAGCGCTGTCGCATCCTTGCCACGGCATATGCTGAGACGGTGTCCAATAATGGCATCATATCTTATGTCCTAGTTGTCCGTTTTTTCTTTAACTATATTTTTTTTTCTGTCAATAATGTCTATATCTATGTCTATGAATGAAAAGAAGTTGAATATTACAAAACCAATTCCAATAGAAGTGAACTGTGAGTCATTTGGACGATCAATGTTCTAGATAGGCGAAAAGGTATCAGAACAGTATTTATTCAATATGCTTCTTATCTCTTCAAAATTATGGTAACAGAAACTACAGAAGTTTAGCATGGCATTGTTAGGTGAGGGTTGGATTTTCTAACAATATTTTGATTACACTTATACTACTAGCCAGGTACAAACGCATTTAAATTGAAGACAAAAGTACTACATACATAACCACCAAGACCACTGGCCTTGTTCGCTTCTAAATCAATAAACAACCATGGGAATTAATTACCTTTGACCCAATCTGAACAAAATTAGTAACAAAAAGGAACACACTCAAATAACATACACTCAAATTCGCACACACAATAAAATCATTATTTTCATTTTTAAATGTATCTATTTTTTTATCCAGACAGCACCAAGACAGATACAAGTTATCTAAATCAAACTATAAATTAATGATTCAGAAACATCTAATTGAATTAAAGTTAAAAAGTTAAAGTTACAGATGTTATATATGTCCCACTGCTGGGCATAGGCCTTCTATGTAAAGAGAGGCAACTGCAATGCCCGGACACTGAACTACCACAGCTCCAATTGAATAAAAAACCATTAATTGAAGTTAATACACTGATAAAAATTATAAATAAATAATATAAATAGTAAAATCAATATTTAAGCTATATATTAATATGTGTATATGCTAACTTCACCATTTCAACAATATGATAAAAGCACAATCCAAGGAACACAAGCTTTAATTTTGTTTGCTGCTTTATCTATATTATTGACATTAAGCTGGTGAATAATATACATAATTTGTGCATTGTGGAAACACAGTTGAGTGCAAGGAAGGTATGTTTAACTTACGCATGTGTTCAGCATTCATGAGCTCATCTGTAAATAGTTTTTTGACAATCATAATGACATGTATTTTTTATTACTTTAAACATATAAGAGAAGACAAATGCAGAATCCAATTAAAAATGGTGTGGAAAAAAAGTGAAATTTCTTGCTTAGATTGATAAAATATTAATGTTTTCATTATATAATATCTTGAATATATTTTACATTATAGAATACTGATTGACAATAATTAGAATACTCGTCAATCAGATTACCATATAATATAGCTCCACAGTCTCTATATATTAATTATCCAACTGCAATTAATGAAACTAACGAAAATCATAGATGGATGTAATATTATGCATATATTTACATCTAATACATAATATTCAACTCATTAAGTTTATTACATACATAAGATTTGAAAAATTGTTTGTCCCACTTAAATCACAGGCTTAAATTCAAAATAGACTAGTATATTAAAAATCTACAACAGTCTGGTTATAAAAATTATATAAATTAAAAAGAATAACATGATGCATATTGTTATTTGATGTATAAGTAATAAAGAAAAAGGTTACATACTGTAATTAGGTGCTGAAAGACTTTGTCGTCGCAATTTATTCTTGAAAGACTTTGCTTTAATACTGTTTCGGCACCAGTAATTTGTGTGGCAATAACTCCATAATTTCAAAAATAATATCAAATATATCATACAAACTGCTGTAATTCCCACTGTAATTAAAAAAATATAGAGTTACATATACATTATTTATTCACAACATTTTTAGTAGAAATCTACCTCATCATCAATACTCTTGAAAACTTTTTATAAATAATTGTCGAATGTCTTTATCTTATATTTGTATTGCAGAACTTTATAAACTACATGATGTGTAGATTCACCAGAAGTCTCTTTATCAACCCTATTTTAAGTGTGAAGATATGCGTTTCATTCAATCTTATTTCTGAAATCATATTCAATGTAATTATTATATATACATTCTCATAAATGAATAAATAATTATAAAAACACTGACCAAAACTAAAATCTTGGCTTTTGAACTGCAGCACAACCACTGGCAAACTTATCAGAAATAAAATATTAGAAATCTGCAGTGAAATGCCTATTTTCTGACTAAGTATATCCTGAAACATAAACAACATTAAGTTAGTGTTCCATTTCAGCTTAAAGTAATGCAACATTACAATAAAATGTTGATGAATGATGATACTTACAACTGAAATAGCTCTTTCAATTATCAAACTGACAACTGCAGGGACGACACTGACTGAAAATTATAAAGTAAAACCTTAGAACCATATTGCTTACACTACACATTATGTAGACAGAGATCACGGACTTCCACTATGTATGATCCCGATCTCCTCATCTCACCTCTTTTGCTTCATTCATATCCATACATCTATTTGTACATAACATAAAAATACAATAAAATCTCTTACAAAAATTGTTACCTTACACCTGTGTTCCCACATGTGGGACCAATAGCAGAGAAAATACAAGAGTATTATTAAAAATTAGTATAAATTTTAGAATTAACTTAGAATACTTACATATAAGCAAAATAACAGATGGATACTGTTGGTTGCGACCTTCATTATACCCAGTCAATACAATAATCCATTCCAAAGGATTAACTAGTATTCCATACCTGATATTTAAAAACAATCTGTTATTAGACTTTATTACAAATTTACCATTTAAAGATAAACAATTAACTGATAACAATTTTAATCACTGACACATTTTATGTTACATACTTTAAGAAGTTTTCAAGGCATAATCGTAGGCCACCAATGGTTAGCATTAAAAAACCCCAGTTGACAAGCCCAGTAAAATTTGTGAACTCTGAACTCCATGAAAATAAAGAATCTCTTGGTTTATGGCACCTGAAACAAGGTAATGCATTATATATATAATAAATATTTTAACAAAAAGGTTTAGGATACGGTCCGCGAATTGTAAGGTCGTAGATTTGAACCCACCCTTTGACTATTGATGTGAACCATCTCCTAGCACCACTGATAGCTTTCTTATACAAAAATTATATAAATAAATGTACATGCTGTCATCGGCAATATGATGTAACCAATCCAAAATTGAATCTCAGGTAGATTTTATCAATGCCTCCATTTTCCTATTTTGATTCACATACAAAGAAATTTGTTGCTGATTTATGTTCAATGCAACATTTGGGATCCTATAATCTAAGTGACAAGGAGTTAGTAATCACAGTGTGTAACCTGAAATAAAGTGTATTTTACATATACACTTAACAATAAGATTTCATTAATAATAGTAAGTCATAAGTAATTATAACAAGGGCTGTTGTTGGACTTAAGCATAAAACTTGTTACAGTTATACCTACTAAAATGATTTGTTGATTATGCTTTGTGATTCATGAAAATAAATGATAACTTACAGATTCCTACAAGATATGATTCATTTTTACATATCTCTGTTTGCCTGTTGATATGCTTCTGTGGCACTAAATATACCTGCACATATAAAAATATGCAAGCGTAATTGTTTTGAAATTATACAAACGACTAAATTTGCAGACATATTTGTTTTATAGTTTTTAGTATATATAATGAGAAAACAAAATTATAAATCAGCAAAAAAATAAGCTATCACATCCTTTGAACCCACTTTTGTGGGACTAACAGAGAGCGCTTCGCTGTATACTTTTCTCTAAGCTTATTACAGATCCCCTATGTGACTGGAGAGACCATTGCCATACACCAGCCTCAAATTTTTAAATTGAATATTCATTTTAATAACCAAAAAAAACAGAAAGAATGCAGAATGAAGTGTCAATAGCCTAATTATTTATGGTACGGTCTATGAATTGAAAGGTTTGAATTGACTATTGACTAAACATCTTCTAGCACAAGCTTAAGCTTAGTTGGAATGGTGAAAAAAAAATTTTGCTAGCAACATCACAATGTGGACCCCAGAAGGATTTAGAAAAAATCCAGTTAGCCGTCAGTACCGACAAAAAGTTTGATGAAACTTCTCAACTATTAGTAGAATCTAACTATTAATTTATTACAATTTCAATTTTGAATATATTTTAAGTTAAAATAAAGCAAGCATGTTAACAAGAAAAGTCTTTAGAAACTCATGGGTTTTTTAAGCAAAAATAAAAAGATTAACGAAAACAAATGCCCTACATAATAGAAGGTAAATACGTTTATTTAGTTGAATTTTATTTGAAAAAAAAGTTAAAGAAAAAAGCTAAAATTAGTGTATAAGCGTCCTGCATAACTTACGGTTTATCTACTTGCAATCTTCTAACTTTCTTTTCTTTCTCTGATATTTCTTCAGCTCTAGTTACACTCTGCGCTCTTCTATACCGAAGAGCCTTTTCTTCAGCTTCTGTGGTCATTCTTCTTATTTACGATACTATAGTATAGCCTCAACTGTAATTGCAAGATAAGAAATTTAATAAACTTTTATGTGTAACGTTATCATCATATGCGAGTGTTATCGTATACACGCGAAAACTAAATACTTTAAATTGGTAAAGAAGTATATTATCACTAACCTAAATTTTAGATTTGTTTTTTGATTAAAACTATTAAAATACTCGGCGGTAGAATGCAATGCTAATAGGAATATGACCGAATTGTGATTCGTGATAGTGAATGATTGTGAAACAGAACAAAATATATCTACTGTTCTGACATGGTGACAATGACAACAAAAATGACATAGGCAACAAATGCTGTCATAAACATAATACATGGAGCAATGATGCATTTTGAATGACAGGAGACAAAGCAGAATACGGACTTTACCTTGTGCGTTGACTAAAACGGACTTAAACAAGTATATTTACGATTAAACACAAAACCTTCTTAAATCTAATCAAATGCAATACGTGCTAACGTACGGCATCTTAATAAAATAACGAAGTTCTGGCGTCTATATAATTTTTCTAGTATTTACATAGTACGAGACAATCAACCAGCGTTCTTCCATAGGATATTTAGGAGTTATCTCGTAAAAATAAAAACTAATGTCTGCCATCCATTCCAAAAAAATATCGGTCTCGAAATGACAGCGCTATGAGTGTACTACCATTAAAAACAGACGAATTGAGAATCTCTTCCTTTTTTAACAGTCGGTTAAAGTGAAAAAAATGAGCTATGACCGTGCAAAATGGAAATTCATAATCTCTCCTAAAGAAACAGAGAGACAATGTTTTAATAATTTATCTTCATTTATAACATACGGTTACAAAACCTATCCAGGGTTATAACTATGGTTAGAATGTCATCGAAAACAAATTATCATTTTTTCGAGAAATAAAGGCAAATCATTTCATCTCATGTATTACTGCTCAGTGGGACGTATTAATATAGCTCGTATATTAACCGTGATTACAAGACCAAGAACCTTTGTCAAATTCAAGGTTCGGCTAAACACCGGACAGGGCGTGACGGCGACGCGGCACTTTCGCGGCGTCGTGTGTTGTAATGTCTGCTATTAGTAAACTATTCAATATAGAACATGTCACACGCATCCGTCTTCGTCGATAATACAATCGGAGTACGGCGGTAAGAGACTCGAGGGTGACATGTACGTGATGTTCTTGTTGTTTTCTATAGATATTCATTATAGTCGTCAAACAGACAGCGCTACATGGCACGAGGTGAAGCGAGATTTTCTTTTACAAAAATATACGCGGAAGGAGAGGAAAAACTGATCGAAATTATTCGAGGTCCCATTATTATGCATGACTTGAGCCATCAATATAATCATGATATTTTAAATGAATCATTGAATTATTAAGTTCAAATCAGATTTAATGACAATATTGAGGTTGTTAATCTTGTCATTTTAATTGTATTGTCGACAGGAACATGGTCCAAGATCATAACAGTGTTGGCAGCATTTCTTTTTCCGAACCTATACAGGTCGGTTAGAGAAGCTAGCTTTGACTACTTCACCGAATTAAGAGCTGGCACAGCTCTTAGATCGCTCAGCCTGAACCTCTGCGTATTGGAAGCTTACCAAACTAGACTAATGGTACAACTAAGCGTCAATAGCCTAATGGTTTAGGGTACGGCCTGCGAATCGTAAGGTCGTGGGTTCGAATCCACCATTCCACTATTGCCGTGAACCATGTCCTAGCACAAGCTTGTTAGCTAAGTTGGAAT
This sequence comes from Meandrusa payeni, assembly GCA_029286785.1. Classification (NCBI taxonomy): domain Eukaryota; kingdom Metazoa; phylum Arthropoda; class Insecta; order Lepidoptera; family Papilionidae; genus Meandrusa; species Meandrusa payeni. Next base: position 8,435,185 of record JAGSMX010000012.1, on the reverse strand, counting down.
GGTTAACAAGATTGTTAGTAATATTTCAGAAAAAAAAAAGAAATATTGCTAGCTTTCTTTTAAAAAAAAAAAAACTAATCTGTTACTGCTCGCTAAAAAACTTTATTATAAACAATTCGGTTGATATCATTTTTTTGCTACTTAACGCTACGTATTTACTGCAAACGATATTTTAAATTACCTTGTACTTACCTATAATAGACGAAACGTTTTAATTTACATTTAAGTACTGATTCTATAATCTGTGCCAAAATAAATTTTAAATGTTGCCAGTTTTTGCCTATTTCCCTAGAATTTGAACAAAAAAAAACATCAGAATATTCTGGCCCATACCATATTTAAAATAAAAGTTCTTTTTTTTCATATATAATAAGAAGGTAATTTTATTTATGATAGTGTAGTATAATTAATTCAGGATGTAAGATTATATTACTTCACTATATTTATTCATATGTTTCCACTGTGACCGTTGGAGAGTTCAGAGCACAAGACGAGTAAATCAGCAAACTATAATGTCAGTAGTGAGAGCCCAAATTTCTAAGCAGGCATCTCGACGGTGTTTCGAGACTGCCACTAACTCTCTAAATCTAACAAACTTTTTGTAAGTGCCGCCACTTACAAGCCAATAAATTCCGTTCCATTGTCTAGAGGCCGAGACACACTCTCAACGATCCGGACGACGCGATCACCGTTGCACATGGTAGATCTTTCTAAATCTACAATGCGACCATTCGCGACCGTCGGAGGTTGCGCATAATTATGGACAGGCCTCACCCCTTAAATGTTAGGAGCATAGCATTGCTGGAGTTTCTTCGGCCACTTCTTCTCCCAGCGCCAGCGCTTCCCGAACTCAAAATTAGTTTAACATTTATTTTTTCCCCCCCGCGGCTAGGCCCTGTCGGACCGAAATGTTAACGCGCAACACACTTCCCTTCCAACCCGTGGTTACCCTTAACTTGTGAGGCAAGGAAGTCCTGAAGTAGATTAAAACAGGCTCATTATGTTAATAACCATTATCTTCAGTTTATGCATAACACTCATTCTGATACGAAATCCAGACATCATTCATCATACGTATAATATATCTATAATGGTTACAATCCCTAACAACTCAAAATAAATTTTGGTACATTTCGATGCCAACGTTGTTGTCGAAATTGATAAACTTACAATAAGGATTTAAGTAGAAAGTTTATGGTAACATTATCAATTGTTTGTCTCTGTCCATTCTGTCGAACATACGCCTTTTCCTTTTGGAGCAGACAGTGTAGAGGAGTTATGTTGTTAGTCGGTGCTAACTTAACGTAATTATGAATTTAGAAATCCTCTAACTTTGGTTAGCTTGTCTTCTTGAATTCACGTGCATTATTCCGAATACTGCAAATATGAAGATTTGGACTTCGGAACACACATTCAAGTATGTTATGACGCAACATGAACATACAATTTAATAGAAATCCGTTGTAATAATATATTCAACATTTTTAAATTTTAGTCACCCTTGGGAAACAGTTGCACAAGCAGCATGGCGGAAGTATCCCAATCCTATGAACCCTGCAGTCATAGGAACAGATGTGGTAGAGAGAAAGGTAGTTGATGGGGTATTACATTCACACAGACTTGTTAGTTCGAAATGGTTTTTTCCACGATGGGCGCAAGCAGTAAGTTTAAGCTTTGTTTCTTGTTTCATTGTATTAAGATAACAAGGAAAAAAATTATCTCTTGATATTTTATCAAATTCGTATACATTTTTCTTTTAGTATGTAGAGTTTTCGATGATTAATATTATTACGTTTAAAAATCACTTGCTAAAATTTGCTCCTGATGTATGACTCTCAATTTGTCGTATAAAATTTAATAAATTGGGGAAAAGTTTATAGCAATGGCTAACTCAGATCACTCTACTAGTATTGTAAAGATGTAAGAAATATTTTTTTTTTTCTTTGACAAAGTACCCAAATAATTATTGTGGTTTTGATAGATACATATATAATAAAATTAATTATCACTATTTCAGCTCATTGGAACTGCAAAAATATGTTATGCAAGTGAAAAATCTGAAGTAAACCCAATCCAGAGACAAATGACTTTAAAAACAACAAATTTAACATTCTGTAGATATATAGCTGTTGATGAAACTGTGACATATATACCACATCCCACTGATACTTCCAAAACATTGTTAAAACAAGAAGCTGTGGTTACTGTTCAAGTAAGTAAATATAACTAATGTTATAACAATTTCTTTATTGATGTCTGTTGTGTCTATTGACATATTAGGTTTATATGTTTACCTGGTGTGTCCTATATATCAGTACTTTACTATATATTAGATTTAGTTATAGAAGCTCAACCATTGAAAAATTATTCAATCCCACAACTATGGGTGCACTGATTGACTATGGAGGAAAACACACACATAGTATTTAGTAGTAAGTAGGCTGACATAATTTCATTTGGCATATTTCAAGTTTACCTTAATTTAGGCTGTATAGGGAATTACAGGTGTTAAATGTTATGTTAAGAAGTGTTTTAATTAAATAATATTTTATTAACAATATACTAGGGCCAATAATTTTGATACAGGCTATAAGTTAATATATTTTCACTTTTGTATATCACAAAAGTAAGATAGCATCCTATGTAAACATATTTATATGATTGTTTAAAGTGTTATGTATGTCACATTATAATACCATGTGAATAATTAAGTTAGTAAAATAATTTTAAAATAGTTGTCGCTACCAATTTATCATTTTCTATTTGTCTTTTTAAATAAGACTACAAACTATATAGTAAATATATCAATATATGTAAGAAATATTAACCTGCAAAGGCACATATGAAAATTTAAAATTTCTTTATTCATTGCATTATCTAGAATTGTGACTGTCCACTGTCTTAATCCTTATCTTTAATGTAATTATCTTATCTTTGATGGAAAAGTATCCAAATATTTGAAGTTTCAAGTTCAAGACGGATCTTCCATTATATACTGACTAATTCATAGCTACATTCTGTTATTCTTTTAGCATGATTGAATATAAAAAATATGTCATAGTATAAAAATAATTTTAATGCAGTTTTTTTTAAGATAAAGAGAATAAAACAAGATGTTCATCTGATAGTCGATTTATCAACCCACCAGTCTCTTACAAAAGAATAGTTTTTAATTAAAACTCTTGTGTAAAGGACAGGTCTGAGCTTATTACCTTGTGACTAGATTCTATGTATTGTTAGCCCAGTAATATCATGACCCACTGCATCCTTAAACTGGAACAGTAGAGTATGCACATTGCTATTTGGCAATAGACATACGCTCACATGGTCTCTCTTCAAGGCCACCTGAAAACCTTTGTTAGGAGAGCTAAAAAAAATTGATAACATGGTTCTTTATTTCAGGGAGTGCCCTTGAGTAGTTACATGGAAGATTTGCTTACAAATAAAATATCGCTGAATGCTGGAAAAGGACGGCAAGCAATTGAATGGGTAATAGGAAAATTTGATAATGAAATCAAAGAATTGGCTAGTTCAGCATGTAAAAGTACAGATGAATTGCTATCTCAAACTAAGAAATCTTTTGACGACATAACGACCACCGCGCGTAGATCAATGGACGACATTTCATCTAAAGCAAAAAGTACTCTAGATGACATAGAGAAATTCACTAAAGCAAATGCGAACCAAAGAAGCTGAAAAGAGGACTGATTTCATTACTGAAAAGTCTAAATGTCATTTTATTTGCACAACTTTACAACAATACGCATTTAAAACTGGCTATTTCAATCAACATGACATTATCCATTTATCTAAATTGAATGGCCATTAAATGTAGATTTTTTTAATGTTAGAATATGGTTTCATCTAGTGTATCTGTTTGTTAATCAAATTGCCAATCATAATGTCTTTAAGTCAGAATATAGTCAAATGAGTTTCTGTAGCGGTATATCATAAACAATTTATTTTATAAACCAAAGATATCGGTGTTTTCTTTTATTCCCATTGTTTAATGGTGAGTACATGTAACAATAATTAATAGATAGTCCAATGGAGTATTTATTGTTGATTATTGCTTAGTGTAAATAGAAGTAGAAATAAACATTTGCTTATAGTTTTTTTTATGACAAACTACATAAAAAAAATATAAGCTTATATATTAGTAATATTTTTCTTAGCCAATATTTTGTTAAATGATGTTACCATGACATGTAATCAATCATTTAGATCAAAGTCCCTTATTTGCTGAAATAACATTTTAGTTCAATTGATAACATTTTTATAATACAAAAAATATTTATTATTTATCTGCTAATTTCGTAAAGATGTCTTTTGTAAAATAAATTTTGAATGTCAACTCTCGTTTTCTTTATTTTACTAATTTGATTTCAATTTAATATACAGCATTTTATACAAAAAAAAAGTTTTAGCTTAAAAAAAGGAGATTTGTCTGTTTTTTTGTTTCAAAAGGTTTGGTTTCAATTAGGTCCCATATGAATTTAGTTGGTTTTCGAGTTCTGAAAATATACTACTGAAATTCGTACGGAAGAATTTGAAACATACATTTACCACAAGAATTGGTAGGTTTATGAAAATCCAAGATTTCCAATTTCCGATGTTATAAGCCATTGCAAGACATGTTCACAGGGGTTTTATTATACAGAATACCTATAAATTTCGTTTTAGAAATGGAATACAAATGAATCAATTTACAGTTGAATTTATTTTATGACTCTTTTTTTTTACATAATTAACAAACTTCAGTGCCCATCAAACTTCAAACATAATTTAAATAACAAAATGTTAATTACACATACAAATTAATGTACATGTTAAGTACATTAATTCAATACATGTAATTTACTGAAATTAAGTACTAGTTCCAGATGATGTCATACTGCCATTAGGAATACCTGGTGTAGTACGACTAACGGCAGCTAAGTGTGATGCTTTTAATCTATCCAATTCATTCACCCAAGAACGGACATGTTCTAATCTATGCCAGGCCATCTGTAAAACTTTCTGTGATGCATATCCAGACCCCTCATGAGGTTGTCCTGTAGACACTTGAGTCAAGTAATTAATTTGATCACTCAGTTTGGACTCAACTTGACTCAGTGTTCTTAAAAATTGTGATGTATTTGTCTCAACTTGTTTCTGGCTTGACTTTTCTTTACCCAATTCCTGAAGTGCTTGTGCTGAAATTAATTGTTTATTTATTCCAAGATACATATATCATATAAAAGTAAAATAATAAATGATATGTAAATAACATAGAAATTCTGACAAAAGTTTATTATCATATTATTAAGAACAAAACCACTTGTAACTTCGTTTCACTACAAATAGAAATATTTATTGAATGCATACTTACTCCAGCTAATGGAGATTACATTAAAATATGTATCCTATGGTTTATTCCTCATCATCGCCAATTCTGAATACGAAAAGTCCTTTTGCACCTCTGCATATACATGGAGTTGGTTTGGTCACCTCTATAAACATTTAAGTGCGAGATCCTCTTTTCTAAGATGGCTGTGCCAATAATCTTGCAGACTTGGTTATGTCATTACATTGACAACTAGCTGTTCCTTACCTGCATTCTTGTTATGTTGGTAGCCAGTTTTCACTCTTTTTGCTATTAACCACTAATGTCCAGTGACCACTGTCAGGACACTATTCAGTTTCATAATCTACTTGGAGCAACTTTACATGTTCTTTTTGTGTGCATCATGAATAAGTCATGGTCTATTTGATTTATATTACAATTGCAAGACATACCTATACCCACTCATGTATATATTTGTACAGGTTCATTCTCAGATATTTCAAACCTGCAAAATTTATCATTCTCACCATATTATCCTGTGTTTATATTTATCCCATTTACTCAACACCAGCAATATAAGTCAGTTACATCATAGGTAATATGTTTAATATAGAGCTGCATTACAGTATGTCTCAGGTTTTTCAAAACTATTTTTTGTATTTATATCTATACAAAGTTGTTAGTCCAAACTGATTGGAAACTAGTACTTAAGCATCTTTATTCAAAAGTAAACTAACCTACAAGTGGTTTGGTTCTTAATTGTTTGAAGTGTCAATAGCCTTGGTTTGAAAATGGTTCAGAGTATATTTCGTAAGAGTTGAAACCCACCATTTGACTATTGATGTAAATCATCATCCTACAACAAGAGACACAAACAACAAACTTCAGTTTATTTAAAATGGTTAACCAGATTGTTAGCAACATTTGTAACAAAATTTGCTAGCATTTAAAAAAATCAGTATAACAACCTTTTTGGAGGTGGATGTATAAAGACACCAATTCCTAGGATCTCTTGACTTCCAAACATGATGCAGATTGAATATATTAGGCAGGAAGAAAAATATTTTAATTTTATTTTATAATCTTGTACCATGTAAGATGCTAAGAGACCCAAAGATTTGTCTCATTCATTTTAAGATAGATGTAAACATAGAACTTACTATGTAAAGTGAGGTAAGTTCTATGTTTATATAATAAAAGGTTTAAATTTAGTTGATAAACTATAAATTAGTTAATAAATTTAACTCATTTACCTCCTTATGCTATTTAGTATAAATGGATCATATAATATTGTTTCAACAAAAGCAAGGATAAATTATTGATCTGTACAACATATACAATTTTTAACATTTCTATCGGTGCTTGACTTTGAAAATAAAGTTTTTAAGCCAAGCAAATTCCCATTTATTATCTTTTCTTACAGAATTAGATATTAAAATTTCAAAGATTGAGTAATATGTGAAGAATTATATCAATTAGAACTAGTTCAATCAAATGCAGTAACTCGCACTCACAAATCCAATCTTCAAAGCAAACTGTCACAAATCACAGTAACTATAAGTAAACAGGCTCCGCGATATTACTGCACCTATTAATTATGACATAAATTCAAGGATAAAAAAGAGTAAAACAAACCTGCAGATTGCAAACAAGTGATAATGTCCTTTTCGATATCATCAAGAACTTGGATTCTCTCCATGGGCCCCGCCATTTATATTATATACAAGATGGTGAAGTATGATAATAAAACCTGGTAATTTTATGTCTCAGATCGTAAGCAGTATCACAAAGTTTTCAGAATAATAAAAAGTACTATCAGTACAGTAAGTAGTATGTAATGATAATGTGGTATATAATTGGGTATTTATTACGGCTGCAATGTCAAAAACTTGACAGTTACTACAGGTTACACCGAGGAAAGGGAGGTTTTAGTGAGTAAGATCCCCACATACCCACCTTCTGGGGAAGGCGGCGGGTTTTTTGACGAACTACACAGACGCTGAATTTTACTGCTTCACCGGATTGAGATGTAGCATAACTCTAAGATAGCATAGCCTGAACCTCTATTGCTCGTAACTCGACAAAAGGGCCCCCCCCAGTGACGGTAACCTCGGCTAGGACGGTTACTATGTTACACATTAGCATTGCGATTGGAGGGCGCCTGAGAGTATGGGTAATGTAATCAATGCTACCATATAAATGTACAAGTTCATTCATTTTATATTATATTCATACATTAAATTTTTCTTTTGTCTAATCTTGTTATAATTAATAATTTCATGGCTCGCAGATATCAATTCCACTATTTTTACAATATTTATCAGTCTGTTTGGATGGCTTTCTATACCGAGTTTATATTCGTGAGCCGACATCCATTTAGCTAGCAATCCCGCTATATCCTAAGCTTTAAATGTAACAAGTGTTAATTTCAAAACTAACGAAACTATCCAACTCACGGGAGATTAATTTTACATTAAACACTTTTCTTAAAACGAGAAAAAAGGAAAGCGGTTGTTGTTCGCTTTTCACCAATCGTTTGGTCTTATATGAGACAGATGAGAAACCCATGGCAATTCCCAATACAAGGGGCACAAATCTTAGCAAGTGTTTTTTTTGTATATAAGAATCTGAAAAAGAAAACATAATTTCTACAAGCTGGCTGGGATTTAACCGTCGAACATAAATTCATGATGTCGAACGCTTAGTTGTAAGGCTATGGTAAGGTATCTTAGGTACCTATCTCATAAACGATTTGTTTTAAGATTTGCATTTTGAAGTTTATATACATAGATGTGTGCCGATACGTGATCACTTATGAAATAACTATAATAATTAGATGTTGGACGAATAAAAAATAAAATACATAAAAATTGTTATTTTAAATAATGTATTAATATACTAGAGGTCAATCGCTCTCGTAAGTAATTTAACCACTTGGCTATCCTATGTAATGTTTTTGGTTCACGAGATCACCAAGGTAAATTACCAGTAACTACCACCTAATTTTTAGTCCACGAGCAGTAATCTTCTTATTTCAGTCTTCTTAATATAAAGATAATAAAAAGAAAAAAAGACAAGCAGGTAAAATTGGGTAGGGAGATATATTTAAAGTTTGTTTTCACAACCTACAATATTTGGATGGCGAAAAGCCTTTTAGCTAAAGCAAAAAATTAAAAAGTATAAATTTCTGATGACTACTGTCAAGTAACATTAACTCGTCCATTTTTGTTGCGACTTTCGACGAGCATGGTAAGTGCTTTCTGATACATTGATAAATATTTTGATAATCTTATAAATTTTTTATTCACGAATACTAAAACAACTATCTTTAGAATAGCTTTTTAGTATATGTGTCCATATTTTTATAATTCAGATGATGATACAACTAGTTTTATAAATACGGTTAGAACCTGAATATCTGTGAAGATTTCACTAGGGCGGACTGATGATTACTGTTAAAAGAATTGTTATTTCGTTTATAACGATAGGTCCTAAAATGATTATACTTTTGGTTTTCAGTCGCATAGAAAATTTTCAGCGCCTCGCCATGGGTCGATGGGATTCTATCCCAAGAAGAGGTCCCGTCGTAATCGTGGTAAAGTTAAGGCGTTCCCTAAAGATGATCCCAGCAAACCTGTCCATCTTACCGCATTTATTGGTTACAAAGCTGGTATGACCCACGTGGTTCGTGAACCCGACCGTCCTGGATCTAGTGAGTTACCAATTCAATTTCCCTTCAAATTTCTAAATCAACAGTGTCTAACAGGCACCTTGCTATATTACAGAGATCAATAAGAAGGAAATTGTGGAGGCTGTAACTGTTATCGAGACTCCTCCCATGGTTTGTGTTGGTGTTGTTGGCTACATCGAAACACCACATGGACTTCGCGCGTTGTTGACTGTATGGGCAGAACATATGTCCGAAGACTGCAGGCGTCGCTTCTACAAGAACTGGTATGATAATTTTTTACTTGTTTATTTATTATGTTTGATCTAGTTATATTCAAAATTACTAATGAATATGCACAGCTCTCCTATCATGTGATGAGGGTTTGACTTAATATGCTATTCCAGCATATTTCTGCTATGTCATCTCCGCTCAACGATGAGGTTGCATAGCTTTTTTATTGCAGTAAGAAATACAATTTGATTTAAATCAGGTACAAATGCAAGAAGAAGGCATTTACCAAAGCTAGCAAGAAATGGCAAGATGAGCTTGGCCGCAAATCCATTGAGAAGGATTTCAAGAAGATGATCCGTTACTGCAGTGTTGTAAGGGTCATTGCACATACTCAAATGAAGTTGTTGAAGCAACGTCAGAAGAAGGCTCACATTATGGAGATTCAAGTGAATGGTGGATCTATTGAAGACAAAGTTAAATGGGCCAGGGAGCATCTGGAAAAGCCCATTCCTGTTGATTCAGTCTTTACTCAAGATGAGATGATTGACTGCATTGGTGTAACCAAAGGCAAAGGCTATAAAGGTAATTTTACTTTTTTAAAATACTTTTTTTTAATTAAAATAATTGAAGATGTGGGCTAATTATATCTAAAGATTGTTATTTAATAGTTTGGTCAGTTAATTGAATTTTCGTTTCTGTTAATCTTTTATAATGAGATATCTATCTATCTGTTAAAAGTTATTTGTCTCATTATTAGGTACAGGCTACTCAAGAAGAGATTCTGCCATGTGGTTTTTAAAACACATTGGGTTCCAGGATTCTACAATATCAATCAACATAAATATATTGTCAATAGGAAATCTTTGTCTGCCAGATATTAACATTGTTTTATAGATAAAATATGTAATTGGCCTGATGTTATATAATCGTAAAAATGATAGACTCAATCAACTTAATAGTATAAACTTTTAGGTGTAACTTCCCGTTGGCACACTAAGAAGCTTCCACGTAAGACACACAAGGGTCTACGTAAAGTAGCTTGTATTGGAGCATGGCATCCATCCAGAGTTTCATTCACTGTTGCCAGAGCTGGTCAGAAGGGTTACCATCACAGAACGGAAATGAATAAAAAGATATACCGCATTGGACAAGGTTTGTTTTTTGAACTTCTATTGTCAGCGTAAAGTTGAATTAAAGCATTTCTGTGAATAAGCCAATTCATGGAAATGCTGTAGCTGATTCTGAGTATGAAAGTTCAGATTTGTTATTACTCTTGCAGGGGCATCTATTGTGCATTATGTGATGATTAATATTAGTTTATTTAATTAATATTTTTCAGGAATCCACACTAAGGATGGAAAAGTCATCAAAAACAATGCCTCTACTGAATATGACTTGTCTGAGAAATCTATCACACCTATGGGCGGGTTCCCTCATTATGGAGAAGTTAACAATGATTTTGTTATGATCAAAGGTTGCTGCATGGGACCGAAGAAGCGAGTAATTACATTGAGAAAAGTGAGTAAATACATAACTTTTTAATTTAACCTCTAGACTTAATAAAAAGGGCTGGAACAAAGACTTTAGTGTAGTCTAGAAATTTCCTTAGCTTCAGGACCACCCTGAAAATTATAGCTTCTCTAGAGATGAGGTGTCTAATACACTGTCAGAGGATATTATGTTTGTTAGAAGTTTTATTTAAATGATGTTATATTATTTTACAGTCACTTCGTGTGCATACCAAGAGAGCTGCACTTGAAAAGATCAACCTCAAGTTCATCGATACTTCATCCAAATTTGGACATGGTCGCTTCCAAACGCCTGCTGATAAGGCTGCTTTCATGGGCACTCTCAAGAAGGATCGCATTCGTGAAGAGGCCGCTGCTACCACCACCCCAGCTGCGCCGCAAGCCTAAATATTCTTAATTTCAAGAATAAATGACCATAAAATATTAATGTTTTTAATTTTGTCATTATTAATGTCCCCAAACAACCCAATAGCCAAACTATAAACGTCCTGCAGAGTCTATTTTTCTCGTAATCGTTCAAAATACCTGCCAATTTAAAAACTTTGTGGTTAGTTAAGTCAGTAACATATTTTACAAAATTCGATAAATATACAGCAATGATGCCTTCTACACAGGCCTAAGAAGTCCTAGTCTTGTAAATTGTAAACCTAATATAATTTGTAGGTCTCATGGAATAAAATAGTCCAACAACTAATATACACTCGCTTTATTGAGACTGCGTAACGTACAAAGAATTAAAACAACTACGTGTCCTCACAATCTTTATACAAAATTAATTGGAAGTCCAGATTAGGAACTAATAAAGTTACCAAATATTGTTTACAATGCCAAGTTCATGTGACGATCAACTAAATTATTAATTAAAGGTTCAGGTAAATCATTAAGATATCATTGGAAGTAGTTATTAGGCATAACAATCGCTGGGTGTCATTTGTTACCAGCTAACACTACTTTTATCACAAGCTTGTTGCATTCTATCATAAGATTTCTAGGAGTTCCTATATCTTCAGAACTAGTCATATGCCTACAAAATCATATGGGACCTCATTTAAATGAAATATGAACCACAAAAATTCATTTGCATGATTCATTTCTATTCTAAAGTGTTATTGTTTGTACTTTTTATGTTAATGTTAATTCGTATTCTAGTTATTACAATATAATATATATACGAATTATATATAACAGTCAATAAAAACAAAGGTTAACAGAAAAAGTCAACATAAAATTTGGTAAGCGACTGTACACCGGAAGGAGGGTGTGGTATCGGTGCGCAGGGCAGAGTATGTCAGGAGCGCCAATACCCGCTCGCGCATGCCCGCCCGCGCCCCTTTTGACTACTCTGTGATATCTTATTTTCGACTTCTGCACATTATCCGTAAACGGAAGAGTTATTTGTCGATTATTAAACATGTCCGTGGAAAATAAGGATCTTCTATTTGCAAATCAGTCTTTATTACTGGTATTATTAAAAAAGTTATTGTTCACTACATATCGAACACATTGAAGAATTATGTTACGCTCTTGTTCAATCTCTCTACTTAATAATTTTACAAGCAAAGTAGAAGGCAATTTATATTTTGGTCTATTCTGTTTTAAAGTTGTATTATAATTTCGGATTCTTTTCTCTATTTTTGGTTTATTACTTTTACTATCATCTGCCTCAATATTGTTGTCAGTGGTTACTTTAGAAATAATTGCTTCTTCAGGTCCACTGTCATCGTCACTTTTATCATTTTCGTTCTTTATAGATACTGATACTAATTTCTCATTAATTGTTTCCTTTATTTCGGTCTCTGTTGATCTTTCTACTTGGAACTCTAGTGAATATTCTTTAGTTTTGTTCATAGTATTATCATTGGTTGCTTCTTCATCGGATGATCCATAATTATTAATAAGAGAAGAGAGAGCTCCACATACTGAAGGTTCCGACTTCGCCATGTTATTTACTAAATTATTTGTTAACTCTTCAGTCAAAATATCATCTTCAATTAACGTTTTTTGATGTAATTCAGTAACATCGTCATTCATGTTATCATTAATAATTATTTGGTGGAGTCCAGCAAAAGGAATTAGTTTACAAATTTCATTTTCAAATGGTATCATTTTGCATTCTCTTTTCGGAGGTGGAGTGTGAATATTTTCTTTTCGAAACTTAGAATTATATTGTCTTCCTTGGAACCTTTCCCTTCCAAATTTTTGTTGTTTTACACTTGAATTAAACTCTGAAAATGTCATAAAAAACATCTTTCATTACTTTTATTTAGAAAATTATTAATTATAGCAGTCCCAGTTATAGACAAGCCATACCTTGTGTAGGTCAATTAAAATAAATTAGGCTGATCTATTTGAAATACCCAATTTCAAATATCCCTATTGAATACAAAATTATGTATAATACTAATATATATATATGATATACATATATATATATATATGATATACATATATATATATATATATATAATATATCCTTAATATTTTAATTAAAGTTTTATGCAACACTTGAAACTCACATGATACTTTTGATAGGAATTTACTTATTTTCACATAAGCTTTTAAAAAATCCCTTTAATAAAAAAATGTTTTCTCTTTAAAGCTTAATCAGTCTGCAAAACAATTCTGATAAATATAATCTAATAATTTTACCTGATTTTATATTTTTGTCACTTCTATTCTTATGAGTTCTTAGTCCCATTTTTTCACCTCTTTCTATTTTTTCTTTGATTTCTGATGCCTTTTTCTCAATGTTTTGTTTTGTTGGATAGTTTCGTTTCCTCTCCTCTCTCCATTTTTGTATTTCCTCTGGATTATTCAATTTTGCTATTTTTGTATATAAGCCTGTTGAATGTTGCATTTGAATATGACTTGTTATTATCTTAGGATGGGCCACAAATTGACAGCCATCAATATTGCATTTCTGAAAATGTAAAATTTTTAAACATTATATATTCCTACAAAGTGCTAGTGTACATGTACACAAGCTATTATACATATATAATAGCTTCTGACTTGTATTGCAATATTCACTAAACACTGTAATCATCATAGTCTCGAGTGGAATGTAATGGCAAAAATCAGAGGCACTTTGGATGTATTAAAATTTGCATCAATTTACCTCAAAATGCAATAAATAAATTGAAAATTAAACGCTGATGGCATTTTTGACACATAAAAATTTGGGAATGACGATTTTTAATATAAACAGTACAAAAAGGCGACCTATATATTATGATTTTATATTAAGTCAAATAACTTATGTGATAATAGACTATGAGTACTAGATTATCATAGAGAAATTATCATCTTTTTTTTCCGTAAAGGCAATTTAGGTAATCTTATACTAAGTAACAATATATACTTCAAGAGAAATCTAGGTTATTCCCTACTAATAACTAATACAATGCATGTAACATTACTATGGCTTATAATGTTATATGCAAATGATGGTGTACTTGATCTGTTGCCTCACTTATCCACTAAACTTATAGGTGGAGAGGCTGTCATTGCAATAAAAACTCTAAAGATGTTGCAAACTTACAAAAGCAACAAATAAAATGTTATATATTATATATAAAAATATGGCTGCTATATTTTTCATTTAATGAAAATGTCAACGTAAATCAAACCTACCCATTTTTCAGTAAATATGGCATTTGAAATTCATTTTAATTGCTTAATTTATATAATGATAATTTAAAAATGGTTAATGGTATCAAATCCCACAAAGGCCCAAGTAAATATATTTAACAAAATTTCGACTTACCTGATGTTGTAATTTGTGACTGTCTAAAATGTGTAATGTTGGAAAACCTTTGTCACAAGTTTCACACCAAAACTGATAATTATAATTCACTGTTGATGGTCTTGGTGATCTATAGCGTTGCATCCCAAAATTACGTTGTAAAAATTGGCCTCGTGGATTAAACTGTGAGGGCCTAGGTCCGAAACTAGGATGATAATGTGGAGGAAACTGTGGTCTGAACATTTTCTTACAAATTTTATATGTATCCAATATAATAAAACGTTCTTTCGTCGTAGTACAACAACTTAATAAGATTTTAAAATCAATACTATTTGCAGCAACAAAAAAATTATTAACATAAAAGTTTGTTGGCTTTTTAATAATTACTTTTTACGAAATAAATCGTTATTAACATCGTCAGAATTTACAGGTTAAGAAACATTAGGAAATTATTTGACATTTAATTGAATGTGACTTTTGGAGATACCGTACAAGCAGGTCAATAAAAATGTTTTTGGATTTTCATTTTGACTCTCAATATCAAGTTTTCTATTCAGTCATGTTGGGTCAATAAATAATAAAAACGATTATATACTTCTCGGTCAATAGACATATTATATGGCTTAGAAAAAAAACAATTTCAATAAATTCCATGCAAAAAAATTCTAACCATTAAAGCGAAGCATATTTTATATTATGGTTAAATCAGACTGCGTTCATATTTTGGGTGTCTTCTATAATTTATACCGATATAACTACATTAGCTAATTTGTGCGGCTGTAATTAATGTAGCTTTCTAAGTGTAAAATCTTAAATAGGCCTAATTATATAAACAGAGGTCTAGAACTATGTAAAACTGCAATGAATATAAGAATATTTATTATCGTCTTGAGTCAAAAGAAATCGTCCCTTAGTGTGCGTTAGTATATTTTTATGCTTTATATGTGATCAAACCACTTCCTTTGTGAGCTGTTAGACAATTATACTAATAACTGGCTGTATGGACATAAGTCTTTTGCCTTTCCATTAGGGATAAATTAATATCATCATCTTTAAATCAATAACCAATTACAAATGTCATCAGAATCGGCTAAACGTAAAAACTAAATTTAAATATTAAAAGGACAGAGACATTGTATATTTCTAAAAATTGATTGACTTAATTGATTAAGTAAAATGAATAATTCTGCTGCCAAGGTACTTCGTGTATATTTAAATTTTAACTCTGTAGGGCGGTGTTACTAAAAATAATGTAATAATTCTAATAAAATGTTTAGCTTACTTTAATTTACTTTATGTTATCGTTACTGGGGTTTAATTGTTATTCGGGTGTGAAAATCTCGCTATTTTTTATAGATGTGGTAACTTAAAAGATTAGGACTAAGAAAAATTATTAATTTTAAGTATTTAAAAAAAATTATGTTGGCTAGTGGCCGTTGGCCTATTTAATTGTGGCAGTTGGTTATATAAAATTACAATTAATTATTTTACATGGTCTTGCAATAGTATTTTCATTATAGATATTGATTTATATTGCACAAAATTCAGAATTTTTAACCAAATGACTTATTTCAGGTTGGTGAAATATTTACTGAAGCAGGTGCTGCATTTAATAAGTTAGCAGAAATGACTATGTTACTGCACCCATTGGGAGAACCATCACCGGGGATATATCCTAGTATTTTTAGATATTAATATGTTTGTTCTATGTATAATACATATTTGTTTTTGACTTCCTATTTAGTATTTTATGTTGTTAATTAACTAAAAAAAACATGTTGTATTATAAAAGGATTTGGAAATACTTTTATTAATTTTGTAACTCTAATATGTATATTAAACCTAGGAAAATAATATTTAATTTTTAATGTTACATAGAACACAAACAAAAACACCCGTAAAGAGGAAGGCACCAGAAGAAAGAATGCCAGCTCCAAGCACCAATATATCTGGGCAGGTGAATATTGTATAATTTAATAAGGAAGAAAAGGTACTGGAATTCAAACTTGTGACCATCAGATAAAAAGTTGTTAGTCTAAGCTCGACTTAGAAAACTTAGCTGCTCGGCTGTCACTGCTCTTATACTGTAATACTTATGAAAAACCCCTCTGAATATGAAAATCTCCTAAATAATCCTAAAATAACTAAATAACATAACAAAGAAATTATAGATATACTTTGACAATAACAATGCATAATTTAGTTGTGTAAGGTTTGAGCAAAACTTAATTCAATAATATTATGTCCCCAAATCCTTCCACATACAGTTAAACAGTGTTAATATTACATAAAATTAAAGAACAATTACCCTACCTTTGCCTACTCATAGGAATTTATATATTTATTTAATGTAGTGCTGACATATGAAAATTTTATAACAATATACAAGTGTTACATAGAATCATAGAAGTGTTTATTTGCCATGTGTTTCATAAAATTTTGTCTACATGTACATACTACAAAGCATCAGGGGACAATAGATGTTGAAAAAAGAGAAAAGGTACAATTAAGAAGCTGTAAAATTAGAAAACAATTCAACAAGTAGTTTACTAGAATACAGCACAGATATTGCATAATCTGTGCTTATAATTGTGTGTATAATGTAGAGGTTAACTATAACGCTGGTAACTACTGTAAAAAATTGACAATATACATTAATAAATATTTAGTTAATATAGTAGTAAGGGTTTTACAATTTCTTTAGGTCTATAGAGTAGTTTTCTCTAACCAACACAATCTGAAAATTGTTTTTTATCTAATTATTTTGCAGGTAGCACTGAACACATTAAAAACACAAGGATCAGAGGTTGCTGAAGGATTAAACAATGATGTCAAATTAGAATTTGAGTCAAATACCGAGGAAGTAACAAAAAATTAAAGATAATCATGTAAATTACAAACTGCATGAAATATATTTCTTAGAATCACAGACATTTTTTTTATTGCCATTACAAATGATAACTTTGAATTTTCGGTTCCATTGTGAGAGAGGAGACTCGTAAACTTTAGTCCACCCATTACTTTTTATAGTACCTTCTATAACTGATTCAATATTGCTTCTAATTTTTAATGTTTCATAAAGAGGAAAAACACTTCCAGACTTCTTCATTCTTCTCTGAGCGTTGCGATAACATTTCCAAGGTTGTGGTTCAATTATTATTGCTTTACTGCATTGGTCTAAGTATTTTAAAAAGTCTAGAAATTTTTCATCACCATTGTTTAGATGTATCCACATAGTTACTGAGAAACAAAACACAATGTCGAATTTTTTTCTTTTACCGTGTGAATTTAAATATTCCTGAATTTCCTTCTGGTCCTGCTCATTCATAATGTTTGATTTTACAAATTTTATATTACTGATGTTTATATGCTCATTTGCTCTTTGTATGAGGATTGGGTCAATATCTATACCTAATGTATGAACTGTGGTTTTAGGGTAAATAACATTTTTTAGATATACATGAACTTCTTTCGTGAGCTCTCCTGTATTACAACCAATATCCAAACAGACAATATCTTCATTCGTATTCAGATTTGGAAACATTGATGCGTGAAGACTTTCTACTCTTTGGTTTGTGTTGTGAAAGGAATAATAGTTGATAAAATTACCAAATTTTGCAGCTCCCGGATCTGTACCACAATATGAGATATCATCAACGTCTACTACCATTTTAATATTTAAATTTTTACTAAACGTAATCATAAATTGTTATTATTGACAAAAGGAACTTTTCTTCAAAAAAGGACGTCGTTGTCAGTTGACATTACCAAACCAGTGTTTCTATAATTTAAGTTTGCCGCAGAATTATCACTAAGTCTGCTAAAACTTGATAAGCACTGTATTTCTTAATGCATAAAATTTAACATATACTTAGTTCTCTTTATACTCATTTATGTTTTTAAACTGTAAAGTCTAGGGATGTCCGGCAATCATAAGATGCAAAAAGTGTTACCTACCATTACATTGACATAAATCTTTCGAAAAGTAAAAATTGCTTATGTTGATGATAATGGTTATTTCACCGAAAAGTGTGTAAGATCTATGAGAGATTGAGAGTACAAATACCAAGTAACCTACCACAACATATTAGCCTATTATTTTAAAAACAATTTTTTAAACTATATATTTATAAATATATTAATAATAATATATTCCTTCCATTACTAATATATAGAATTTTATACTTTACAACAATAAGACTATATATAATATGGGATTAAGAAAGCAATAATGTTATACCGCCATCTATTGCAGATTCTGGTTATTATTTTAATATCAAAAAACTAAAATTGGTCAAATAATGCCATATTGCACCATAAGAGGACATTGATTTAATAATAAGGCGAACACTTGTAATTATTTTTGGACTACATAAATCGTACTGAATAAGCAAAACTGCTGTACGTAAGTAAGTATTCACGTAAATACAGAGGAAGTCGTTGGTTTGGTCAATGAAATTAAAAACATATAGCTGAATACATACCAAGATCTTAAGTTTAAGTAGTATGAAGTGGGAGGAGTAAATCCAGAATCCCTATTTCAGAAGCAAGGATTTAGATCTCCAAGATAACTAATGCTTCAATTCTTAGAGACTTTTAACTTTATTTAATTGAAATAAGACATAGACGGTTAGTATTAAAAAAAAATTAAGCAATTACTTCACCCTGCTTAAAGTTAAATGTAGATGCAATCGGTTATCTATTTAAATACGTGAAATAAGGATTATACATATTCCTTGTTAGTTAATAAAATATTTCTCGTAGCATATAGTATTTAAATTTGAAGGGACTTGCATAGTAATAGTAGTATTATTATATATAGTTACATAGTGACGGTGAACATTGAAAATTTTCTTCTCTTCGTCTCCTCACTATTTCTTAAGCTTACCTACCATAAACATCCGGAACAAGTAATTTTTGGTGTTAAATTAGATAACTTAGTAAAGAAATAAATAAAAAAGGTTGGGTTAGTTAGACTGGAGGTATACTGAATTACTAATAAAGAAGTAATTGTTCCGGATCATTCCATCTGACAACTTCCACTAGAACATATAACGATAGAAATTAATTGATGATTATCATTCCACAACTCTTGGTTGTCCTCTCTCAAGCAACTTGCAGAATAAACTGTCAACCATTGGATGTTTCCGAATTGATATAACTTAAGGACCTTCAAAAAAGGAATCTACTCTCATCTGAAACCCCAGCAATGTTCCCGGAACTTCTCTGGTTTTTTGGACGTTCATGGGTGGTGGTGGCCAACATCATCTGAGATGCAATCACATTTGACCCTTTGGCTTTATCTCTGAACTAACGAAAATATTTAGGAGTAAAACAAAAACCGACTTCAAATCGAATCAAACGTTAAGCGCTATTACACGCGTACGTCCTTTTTGTATTTCCGAATCATCGTAGGAATATTATGAAATGAAACTTAATCAGAACCTAACTAAACTTTCATCAAACTACGCTTAAAGTACAGGGTGTACAACAATAAATTAATCATCAAAATCTGTTGGCGTGATATTGAGTTATTCGTCCGTTTTTACCCCACGTGCTTGATGCAAATTTAAGACGTATATGGTTTTCTCATGGAAGCCATTGTCAGAACAGGACCAAATTGAACCACACAGGAACCACTAGTTTTCAAATTAAAAAAATCATCAAAATCGTTTCACTCAGACTAAAGTTATGTGGTAACAAATATAAAAGAAAAACAGACGAATTGAAAATTCTTCTATTGAAGTCGCTTGAAAAGATAATAGGAGACGATGTTTAAATAAGCGAAAAAATAAACTGTTTTTTTTAACGCTTACGAGTATGTCTATTGAAAGTATGTACAATTTTCTATTTCGTTGGTTTGTTAGTACACTTCCATGCAACTCTTACTTTCTTTTATTCGTTAATGTATATAGTTCCGCAACAGATATTCGTAGTGACGGTATCAGCTTACGATTGACCGACTGTCGCTTAGGCCAAGTTGAAGCGCAAGCAGACCTTGCACTCTGCGAACTGGTCGTTAAAGACTGAAATAACTTGGATTCGATTCGCTGGGCCCGCGAGTTACAAGCTAAAGCCGGTTGTCCGTGAGTGAAAAGTATGCCCGAATGGTCCACACGCAAAGTTATCCGTAATTACATTTTTTCGCACACTTGTGCACTTGTGAAAATACACGTGTGTAATTCGTAACGTATACAACTCACTTTTTGTCGGGCATTTTATTGGAGAAATTGGCTTGGAAAATGGTTTACCATTTTCAAGTTCAGTTACGTAAGTGCGCGTGCGGGAGAACTGGTGCGGAATGGCGGATGTTTGGTGATGCTTGTCGGCGAAGTGCATGGCCGTTATAAGCTCGTACCCGCCACTCCGGCTGCCAGTTGTCGTTGAGCTACCCTCATTAACGTAATTTTTAAATATTTTCAGTGTAGTGCGGGTTGTTGAAAATAAAAATGTGTACATCAATCCGGATAGCTCTAGTTTCACTTATCTGTGCGATTGTCGTTTCCGGTCATGTTCATGGACCGAGAAGATCTCGTAGTATGGATGTTGAAGACGCCGAGAACGAAGTGGACAGTGGGAGAGGAGACGAGAGCTCTTGGTGGCAGTCGGCGGAATTCTCCATGCTGCAAAAAGTGTACGATGACTGCAGCGCGCAGAAACATTTAACATCATGTCTGAAGGGGAAAGCCTTAACGGCACTCTCGAGAGCTGTGGAACAGGTGAACACAGCGCAGTGTTTAAGGATTACATAGTGTTCAGTGTCTGTGTATTCTAATATTTTAAATTCGTGCAGGATAACGTACAACTGGCTGACGGATTAACACTGGTGAAACAGTCCGACGCACCTGCTGCGATGGCGGAGCCTCGGTTCTTCCCTGGTATGTCAGCAGAAGATAAACTCGACACCATGTTACGCAGAAAATTCGAACAATTGTTAAAAACGCATTCTGTGTCACTTGATTTTTCTTCGGAAGGCAGAGGCAGAGGTGGGTTGACTTTTCTTACCTTAGGACTTTACTTTGTTTATGTGAAAAATCATAAATCATTTATGTACAGGAAAGAAGGTCCTGCCATACCTCATGCTCGGTGTGTTGACTACCGTTAGCATAGTGGGTGGTATGGCTCTGAAGACGTTAGCCGCTATTGCCGGTAAAGCGCTCATAGCCAGTAAGGTTGCTCTGACTATTGCCGGCATCATAGCCCTCAAGAAGCTGTTCAGTCATGAGGGATCTACTGGTGAAACGACATTCCAAGTTCACGCAGACGGGCATCATAGGTGAGTGTCTCTATTGATAATGATGAATCTTAATATCTTACAATCAATTATTCGAATGGAACATCAAACAACGGTCGTGACTACTAGCATGTAGGGGCTTGTTGTCGTTGCTAGATCATTTATAAAGTTTCTTGTAACTCGTACAACAGCTTCAGTTAATCCAGAAACATCGGTTTTGTCATGATTCATACGCCATCTATACTCATTTTGCATTACACCAAATCTGCCACACCTCAGCATCTAAACGTTTCGGGGAAGTACTGTGAAATCGAACAGAATATCGATGTGAGCTAGAGATATATATATAAGCCTTTCACCAGGCGAGTGATGGTTGGGGATGGGATTGTGATGATTTTCTTGAGTTACTTCCGCTACCTCTTTTAGCTTAATGCATTCCAAGTACCACTCATATTAACTATAGAAACTCTTATAGTCCGAATGAAGCAAATCGATGTGATTCACCGATACGGTGCCCTCGATTCAAAATGCAATAGCAGTTGTAATAACGACCCAAGTTAGGGTTCCTTCTCGATTATTAAATCTAGTGAAATTATAAAAATTCTCGGTCATCAGTCATAAAATCTATAATATCAATAACAAATAATATCAACAAATAAAGTAAGAATGTAATATGTAAGAAATGGAAATGGAATGGAAGAGAATAGATACCGTCATTACCGAGGATCAGCATAGTTGCCTCTGACGATATCAGAGAGGAATTCCTTGAAAAAGTTAATTCCTACTGTGAGTTCGTCATATCCTTAGCCGCAAAAGCTAACAACGGCTCGATAGTAGCGAAAAGAAGAGCAAAGAACATTCGAAGAAGGGACAGGAAAACTTCCTTTATAGTAGGACCAACATTGTTGCACAATTTTTAGCAACAGGTTCACAGCACCCCAAATGGTCTCATAAAAAAAAATAAAGTAAAAATCTTTTATTTAGTTCTTTGTTATTTACGTTTTTTCTATATAGTATAAACTTCTAAATCTTTATTCTAGTCTTTAATTCCAAGGCGAAATCTGTACGTGGTGAGGCCAGTTAAAGAGGGCGCGTTAGACCCATACCTGCACAAAGGCGAAGAAACGACCTCTAACGCCTAAAGCAACTCTTCCACCACTTTCCGATCGGTGGAAACTGGACTCCCGCGTAGAACCCTAGATCAAACCTCAAGCCAAAGTACCACAGTGGAAAAATAATTCGGGACATACGATTGTTCACTCGATTTGAAATCTACGTCAGTAAATAATTTATTGTAATTTATTTAATTGTGACAATGGTAATAAGTATAAATAAATGTAATATACTGAAATGATGTAAGAAATAATAAAAAAATGTAATTTATTAGACTTTCATTTAATTTTATAGTTTACACCTTTAGGAGAGTACATATTCTCATTCTCTACAAGTATTTCAAAATTTACTACTACTAATATATATTACCTATACTACCTACACTAATATATGTACCTTATTATATATACCTCGTTAGTTGCTTATAAAATTAAATATCCTTAATATTTTTTTCTAGAAATTTGGCTGATTGATGACTAGTAACGTAACGTAATGAATATATGAAGCGTCAATAGCCTAATCGTTTAGGGTACGGTCTGCGAATCGTAAGGTCGAATCCATCATTCGACTATTGACGTGAACTATCTCCTAGCACAAGCTTAAGCTTAGTTAGGAATGGTTAACAAGAATTTTAGAAATATTTCTTGTAAAAAGAAATATAGCTTTTTTTATATAAAAAAGTAATGTAAGTCTTACGTCTTACTACTATTTGTATCTTACGTACGTTTTTTTGGTACATGAGGAATGGCGATGTTCTCCCTTCACCGTCGAATGGTATTGCATTAAATTTGATTGAGCCCTGGGTTGCTAGGGAACTATACAATTTGAGAATGTGACAGGCACATTCTATGGCTAACATTGAATTAGTCTAGACTATATATAGATATAAATAAATAATAGCATTATATTTGGTAATTGATTGAGGAAGCGCTACAAAGAAAAAAGCAAATTATTTCTAAAACCATTATGTGATAAAAATGTGTCAAATCGTGGCCCTATAATATGTTAATGTACTTTTAATTAAAGAATGCTAACAATTTTTTTTTCACAAATATAATTAGCGTTCCTGTTAATCATACCAAATAAGCTTAGGCTTGTTTTACGAGATGATTCGCGTCAATAGTCCAAAGGTGGATACGAACCCACGACCTAACGATTCGCAGAGCGTACCCTAAACCATTAAGCCATTGACGCTTATTAAAATAAAAGTTTGAGCGTACTTGTTACATTTTATAATAATGATTTGTTTGTTGATTTATTTAACATACTTCAAACGCTTTCTTTCCTCGCTCTAGTGGAGAGAAGTCAAAGAAATATGTCGAGATTTTCCGTTAAGTGGGTGCGGCGTCTACGCACGTGGAAAGTAGAAAGTTTTAAACGATTCACTGCACATGCATGCAAGGAACGACGAGAAATGTGCAACTCAGTAACGTTTTCTGCTTTATTAGACATAAATGGATACGTAGTAATGAAAATTTTAATCCACTTCAAAAGAGAAGAAATTAATTTCGTCTGTATTTTTTATTTACGCACCGTCATTTATGAACCGATTTTGATTCTATTTTGTATCTTGTACCCTTTGGACCCTTTTCAATTGGTAATAAATTTAATATAATCAGGTTAATTTTTTTTGTCGTTTGGAAGAATGCAACAGGCTTTCTTACTCAGACTGAGATATTGTTAGATTTATAAAAATCAAGGTAAGTACTCCTTAACGACAATGAATACGAATGTGGTAATAGAAAGACAATTTGCCCCAGAACTTCGTTTTGATAC
This sequence comes from Meandrusa payeni, assembly GCA_029286785.1. Taxonomy (NCBI): domain Eukaryota; kingdom Metazoa; phylum Arthropoda; class Insecta; order Lepidoptera; family Papilionidae; genus Meandrusa; species Meandrusa payeni. The sequence continues at coordinate 8,410,561 of JAGSMX010000012.1, read as the reverse complement.
TTCAGAAATAGAGAGCGTCGCGCGTTTGATGTTACGTTTCATCTGCGTCTGCCAATCCGCACAAGGGCCGCGTGGCGGAGTGGACCTTTATGCACTCTTTACAGAGAAGGCCCGTGCCTAACATTAGGATATATCTATATATATAAAGACTGATACTTTAACTGATAATAATATATACACATTAAACTATAAACGTCGTTGATATCCAAATCAAATGATCCGTCATCATAGACATCCGAGTTCCCATTTGCTAATTTAGCAGCTGTACTAACTAAGTACATAATCAGCTATTTCACGTGGAGTGGAGGCACGGAGCGTAGTGGAGCGTTTGTTCGGCTGCGGAAGGTCAGCCCGTTGATTAGTCGTGCGCCGGTAAAGGCCGACCACATTGCGCGTTTGTGCGCCCGGACGCTGTTTATAATGCAGATATGTGTTTGCCCAATCGGTGCACGGTACGTTGGCTATATGGCATAGTTAATGTGGCCGGAGTCTCTTTGCATACGCAAATATAGGGCGGCCGGTCCGGCCCTGATTAAGCGGTGCAACGGCGGTGACGTTGGCTTCATTTCTACTTTAGAAATAGCGCGTCACTTGATTACTTGCTGGGATTTGTTCATGCGTTATTTTGACTCGAAGAAATATTATTTATTTTAAGACCTTAGGCTGTTTTTACAATATTTCTATAAAAAGGAAAATGCACAAAAATATTTAACATTATAAAAACCTAACCTAGTGTGTGCCACCGGCAACGAAGCAGAGCCCAAACAACCGGTGGTTATTGATTTTATTTTTAACTTAAATTATTAGGTTTCAAATTAACGGACGACCAACATCTTAGTCCCTCCCTGTATACAAAATGCCAAAAGACATTCGAATCGTGTAATTAAACCACAATCAAATACATAAACAAATTATTTGTAATTATCCGTTTTATATTTTTCATTTAACATAAATGCTAATTTCGATAAGTATGTATTAACATAGATATAATTTCAATTATCTTCGGTATAAGTGACAAGTTTAGTGATGTCCTCAGGGAATTGTTCGGTCGCCCGGTGCATTAGCTAATATTGTTGCTTAGGAGCACTAAGCGCAGGTGTCGTCCGCCGGACAGATGCGCTTTCAATACTTGATGGCGCCTAACACCTCAAAATAGGCCAAGCACAATCAACTGCTTACAATTAATATATGTACATTTCTAATGATTTGAAATATTCTACACTATCACATGGTCTGGGGTTCGAATCCCTGCTGGCTATATATATATGAGGTACCTTTCGGTGTACTTGTACAATTGGTAGTTAAAATTGGTTTCCTGCTGCAGGTGTAGCTTAACTAAGTAATGATTTTCGTAAGACCTCGTAGACATCTACAAACAGTAATCGTCCTGTTTGTAGATGTCTACGGCGTAGGACAATTAGTACATGTTAACAGTACTCACACAGCAATCAAATATTTTTCAATTCATTTATTATATTTATTTTATTTAACAATTATATTTAAGAGTAAAAACTAAACGATCAAATTATGTCAATATGTAACCAATTAAATTGAAGCTTAAGATTCTTTAGAAGAATTCTTCAATTTCAATTTTAAAAAATTGAATGCAAAATGAATGAAAACACTAGTGTGTTTTTTTTCGCAATTAGGATAAACTATTAGTATTTTAGTTTTTTATTAATATAATTCTTTCTTTTACTAATTTTGTATCCCCGCAGAGTAGGTCATAACACAACTACGCGGTCACACTCCTAAATTTCCGAAGTAAATGTGTGATATTACAAAGAATACGTTCTTTCTTCATCGGGTCGATAAGGTACCTAGACTTGGATTGTAATAAAACTTTTTTTCTTTTTCTTTTTTCAATTTCAATTCTCTCAATTCAATTCAATTCTCATTTCTCAATCAACAAGCTTACTTCCATACAAATTTTACAATTTCCCTGGTACATTTTCTATGCCAACAAAATGACTATGGGACCTAGTTGAAACCATGTCCTTTCAAACTTAAAAGTAATTTAAAATTGTAAATGACGGCGCTACGAGTGCACAAACATAAACAACAAAATACAGACATATTGAAATTCTACTCTTGATTTTGAAGTCAGTTGGAAACAACTGTAATTTTCTAAAGATTATAATTGTTATTTAAATTGATATAACTTCAATAGGCAGTTATTAACTTAATTCGTAAATATTATTTTCATTTATTTACTATGTAATTAATTAACAAAATGTTTAACATTCGCTTTGTGATTTTAATTTTTGTTTACTGTACTGTAATTCTTCTAATGGTTAATAATTTTGAGAGCCGGCTCAGTGCCCGGGCGGCCGCCTCAAGTTGCGTAGTACGCTAGCAACCCGAGTTCGATCCCCGGTGCAGGCACCAATAAATTTTGTTATTGCAATTTTACCTGCTGATTTACCACGCGCACGGCGATGAAGGAAAACATCGTGAGAAAATCTACACGTCTTAGAAATTTTTTGTAAGACATGTGAAGTCTATTAATCCACACTAGGGCCGTGTGGCGGACTATGCCCTTATACTCTCTTTACAGAGAAGGCCTGTGCCCAGCAGTGGGACTTATATAAAGGCTGTAACTTTAACTTTAATCATTTTAGTAACTATGATGACGATGGTGACGAGAAGATCACATTTAAAATCTCTAAAATTATAACAAGACTGCTGAGTATCGATTTTATGTTTTTGTAAATAGATAATAATTAAATTTAGGGGAAATATAAATTTAAGAAATTCTATATAATGCCGTAAACGAGTTTACACAGGAATATAATGTAACGGGACTGGGAGCGTTACGGCAGCGTCACTCGTAGAGCGAAGTTACTTTACGGGCGAATGGTCAAAGTATCCGACATAAACCTATTTTGTTCTCTTCTTATATTGGATATACGTTCCCTTCTTCGCCCGCCGCGCCGCTGTCCGCTGTCCTTTCAAACAGGGTTGCCTGTAAATGATAAATTAAATATTTGAAATATTAAGCAATTTAAAGTAGATAAATCATTATCTGTTATCTTCAGGATAATGCATTATTTGTTAATATTTTGTTAGTAAAGGTTAGCCGTCGTCGTAGATACTGTCACTTAAAATTTATATTTGTGGTTTGAGAAATTTATTTCCCTAATAAGAATTACAAAAATAAATCACTTAAGGAAAATACATAATGAGAAAAATACTGCAGATTTAGAAATATATTTCTTTTTATTTTATCATCTCAATTTTTCTTTCTATATTTATCAAATATGTCTTATCTATCCAGGAACAACTGTTAAATATTTTGTTTGTTAATAAAGTGTAGCGACATCAAAGACCGTTATTTTATAGCTGGTTGTCATTACAAGACTAAAGCTTATACAAATTCACCAGATTCAAAGGTGGTCTCTTAAAGTAGTCAGCCTGTACCTGAGAACCTGAAACAGTTACTCCAAACGCGTTAGTATACTAACAGAGATTCACAGATTAAACGCGCCGACGAGATCTTATGTTGACGTTATTTGCATTTATTTAAACAAATGTTTTACAAAACTTAACGTCCATTTGAATTTAGCAGGGTAAACAAATCCAGCAATTGATATCCGCGATTTACCTTCGGACACCGGGCACAAATTAAAGCAATTGGTTTTATGGATTAAGAAAGGGAACAATTAGTTATGTTTTCTCGGTACAAGCGATTCGAAATCCCCACCATTATATCGTACGTATAGAAATAATAAAGCTTGTTCAATGAGATTATAAGCACGATCAACAACATTCTGCAATCATCTTTTTTTAACGTGTTTTTTCCGATTTGAATTCATTGTCGTTTCTTTCCATACGTTGGACCTGAATGTGTCTAAAAGGAAGAAATTAAAATTAATGAAATCGAGATGCTATATGTAGTATGTTAGGTGCAAGGAGGTTAGATTCTTTTACAAGTTCACTGAATTGAAAGGTAGCCAATCTGATAGAGTACTATGAATCATAATTTTAAGTAAATGAGCGCAAAGGCTTGTGAGAAGGAGTATTGGCTTCATCTTTTGTTTTAGATGGTGTAGCATTCTGACATGGCTTGATAAGATGTTTCAAATTCACTATAATAATAAAAAAATCCCAGGTGTCTGGGCGCAAGGCGCTCGGACGTTAAATTCCTGACAACATATCCTAGGTACACTCGTTATTCAAACAAAATTGAAGTATTTTTTTTGCAACAATTTTGCGTTCTCTATCTCTCATACCGCGCTTTCGCTTACACGATTTGAACACTGACTCTGTGCACTATCGGCAATTCTGGGGAACTCTCGGCTCGAGCGTAACGGGACATTTTGCGCGAATGACATCAAGAATTGACCAATTTATAAGACTTAGTCACGTCAATAATAAGAATAAAAGGTCTTAGCAGTTAGAGCTTATTAATAAATCACAAAAAGAATAGAAAACTGTTAATGATTCGGGTTTATTATGTTCAACCCTGCTTTTGGGCGGAGCGCTGTGAGGAAGTTTTGTTGGGAATTATGTTGGTACGTGCCAAAGCCATTATTGCTGCGAGAAAAGTTCATCAATTTCATTTCTAGCTTCGCACACGTCCGTTGTTCTTATTCTGCGCTTTGTACCGTGCTGAATACTGGATCTTTATTACACTGCATGTATTTTTAGACAGATGTATTGCTTGCCATCGTCTACTTCTCTTTTTGACGTTGATGCCATTTTGCTGATCGATTTATGCCTAGTTGACAATTTTATTTATTGCTACACGTCGTATTTGCGAAGAGTGATTGTATAAAATAGAGTGAATAGCGCATGACACTCAATTCTAAATTCTCAGGTAATACACAATGCCAATCTGTTGGCGATTTCATTGATTAAATAGAAGGCAAAATTTACGTCCATTACGAAATGTGACTAAATGACAAGGGAAATGGGGTAATGGGGAATGGCGTGATTTTTGTTTAGGGCATGTAGAACTCTCTCCGTTTTATCAGGTTTCATAAATAACTAATTCTCGCCGATGGTTGTTAACAATCAAAGATACTCGTAGTAAAATAATTGAAAAATATTCTATTTATATAAATGCTATTCTTAATAAAATAACGTTTTAAGGTAAGGTACATACAAAAAGCCACAGCTCGGTTATAGACACCGAAAACTTAAGAGTTACCTTAGTTTACCTACGGTTGACTTGATTTGGATAAAAATTTAGCTCCCACTTGAAGTTAGTTATAAGAATTTTCTTTACATGGAAAAGAACTAAGTGAAAGTGAACTAACGTGCACGCGCCTGCGTCTAATGGAATTATTGCAATACAAGTGCGTTTCAAGTGAATAGTGGAATACTTTCTAATTTTCACTTAGTGTTAATGATATAGAAGTTTGTATGTTGATATTTTTTCAATGTTTTTAATATCGGTTGGTTTATGTTTTGAGACATTAAGGAATTACTCTAGCTGATGCACATTTTATTGCCTATATTTTAGACAGAAAGAATAATAGTTGGATAAGATGAAGAAACGTTAATGGGATAGTTCTGTTTTTGTAAATTGGTGATGTGAATATACGTCATTCGTTCGAGTAGTCATGTTTTTTAAGCAAGTGAAAAATTAAATAATTTCCATATTTACTAACAAATAAGGAAATTTTGTGCAAATTTATTTCCGCGTGAAAAATGTATGACAATAAAGCATTGACAATTCATGTCTCTGTAAGCCAAGTCCTAGCAGGGCAGATAATGACAGTAACCACTGTACGATTTCCACCACAGTTATTATGTGGCGTTGAAAGTATCGCCATAAAAATTATAGAAAGAGATTCTTTGTAATTAGGAATCGAACGTTGCGACCACCTTTTTTTTGTTAACGGGGAGGAAATCTTCAAAAAGATACCCAGCCTTCTGGGGAAGGCGGCGGTTATGTGGGGTTTTTACCCACTAAAACCTCCTGGTGGCCCTTCCTCGGTGCATGGTGAGGGGCTTCGGGATCTCCAGAGGAACGAACCGGAGCCCCTCTGCACTGTGCTCAAGCAAAGCACTTCCCGGGAGAGGAGGTTACTCCCGAGGCCCCTTTTAGTCGCCTTCTACGACAGGCAGGGGATACCGTAGTCTTATTCTTGAGAACCCAAAACTACAGGGCTGCGTTGCGACACCTAGGTCAAATAAGTAGAACACTTTCAAATTTGAATTAAGTAAAAGAATATTATTCTTACTGATATGAACACAATTATTCAATATCTAAATTATTCGTAACATTACGGTTGTCGCAATTACTAGCTGGGGTGGTCAGGTGGCCGTCTGCGATCACGACTGACCCATGCGAGCAAGACTGTTTCGGGAGGCTAACTAACAGAGCTTGACTGATGTATTCACATCTGTTGTCCTTACTGCCCGGCGACAAAGATCGTAGTTGCCTACTTCGTTAGCAAAGTACACCTTGCTCCGTGTACTCCCCCTGGACGTTAGGCCGGCCGTCATTATGTGTCATTAGTTTTGCGACACTGACCAAATGACTGGTCTGTGATATCGAATGACTCATTTCGTTCGTGAATTATTCTCTACGATTTTCTAAATGTATGGAGTTTGTGTTTTTATTTTCGGAACTTGGTATCACTATATTACCAGATATTTGTCCTTGTTTCACATCGGCTTTCGTTATTGAGTTAGTTACTTGGATTGGAAATAGAGGTCACAATCTCATTTGCGTAGCGGAGGTAGAATCTAAGTTATGCTACCTTCTTTCGAGTAATCCAAAAGTTTATTATTTTCTTTCGTATACAAATATATTATTTATAGCTTCTAAGCAAGTGCTTGACTACAATTCTACTTGATATTAAGTGGAAATTCAGTCCTGGATGGTTAGGTGCACTAGCTAAATAAATGTCTATTCACTCTTGAAAATACCCTAAGTCCAGTTCTTTGCTTTATGAATAATGAAAGACGAAGCAAAGCGCTTTGCTCGCGTTTGTAGGATGTTCACAACAAAAGGATGAAATCCAGGAATGCGTCTTGAAGTCCGATGGTGAAATATATAAGGGGAAATAGATCATGTAATTCCTGAGCACACTCTACAAAATGCATGTGTAGTTGATATTTACATACAATGAAGTTCCGAATTACTTAGGTAACTATTATTTCCAATAGAAAATAGCGAGGGTAAGTTTGAAAACTATAATGTTATTGACTCTAGCAAATTTACGAGCTCGACGTGTGTGCTCATCGAACGTTATGCGCCTTAATTATACCATAAATTTCACTTAGCGAGATTAGTGTATGTTCTTTCAAATTCCTTTATACTTACTATTCTGCTGTAATTAATATTAAGTACGAGTAAAAGAATGTCAATACGTTATTACAGCACGTGACTACTTTTCTATGTGTTGTCATTAAAAAGTTACATTCATTTTTAATAATTATAGCCGTCTTACCATGTGTCAAATGTTATATTCTTCTACAAGATGCAATGAAAAGGTTGATCAATATTTTATGGCTTGGTATGCAATAAAAAGGCTGTACAATGAAATACAGATAAAATGATTTGAGAGGCTATTGAAATAAAAAAAAATAAAGATTCAATTTTAATAGAAGCCGGTTACTGTCAAAATATTGAAATGTTTATTCTTTGTTTTTTAATTTAATTTATTTTTTATGAATTTATGAATCGTCAATGGCAAAATATATTACAGACTTTCACTAGCTTTACTCGCTAATGTTCAGCTACGTCCGGTGACCTTTTGCAATCCAAGTTGTATCATTTCTTTAAGCAAGACAACAGCTTGAGAATCTTACATATTTTTCGAGGACTAGATTTCCTTATGATGCGTTCTTTGACCATAAAGCACTTGCTAAAATTTGTGGCTAAATTATAATTTATTTATTTAATAAGATACACCAACAGCATTACACAAGAATACATTGTACACAGTAATAAATTAATTAAATTGACCATATTAAATTGCATTTGCATAATTAATTAATAAGAAAAAATATCAACCGACGCGGACTCAGTATTAAGGAGGTTATATTTAGCGGAAATCCGTGGCAATGGCGAGTGTGACGGTAGGTTGGTTTTATATTGCGGCACATTAAAAATCTTACAAAAAAACTCCTTGGAATTTTAAACTGACAATTACTAATTTTACTGGTCTGGGCATCCGGCGATCGATTATGTTATTTTCTCTGTTATGTCTATTCGGATAGTTAATTAAAAATAAAAATTATGTTACGCCGTTCTGATTCTCGCGTATATTTTCGGCAAACATTGTAAAGTGTATCCGAAGGAAAACGCTTCATTCCCGCCGGAATATAATCGTCCGGTCGTAATTTATATTGTCTGCTGCAGAGGCGAGTCCCGCTGCACATTCATTTATTTTATGTGCCATTTACAATTGTCGGTCGATGGTCAAGGGAGCGGGCGAGGGTTGAAGGGAGGCTGCGCGGCGAAGAGGGGTGCCGCCGGACGACGTTGCCTTCGCATTATAAAACCGTGCGGTCATCTGCGAACTACGTAATGGTATTTGTAATAGGAGCGGGCCGCATGAATTGTGATGAGCGCCGCCGTGCTTCCTCTCCTTTATTTATAAAGGTTACTTCGACCGCCTTATAAATAAAAATAAATAAAATAAAATAAAAATAGCCCTTATTTTTCTACTACAACTAAACTTAAGTTAAATATAAATTATTCGGTAATCAGATTATAATTCTAATAGATTCTGTTGACATTACTTAAATTGAAATGTAAACAGAAACAAACTATAATTTTAGACTTCTATTTTTTTTAAATACTAACTGCGTTTGTAGTAGTTCTAAATCTTTCCAAATATATCTTTCTCTTGCTAATCGCATCCAACAAGATCCACATTTCTGTTTAAAAATGTCTCTCCATCTCTTACTTGGTCTTCCTTTTTTCTTTTTTTGTCTCTTGGTATCCACTCTGTTATAACTTCTAAATAGGTAACCATATTCATAAATGACGGGTAATTTTTAGTCTATCAGAAGTAGATGCTCCTTTTAATTGTATTGTCTGTTGTAAGGATTGCTTTAATAACACAGAAAGATAATCACTACTTTACGTTGTTATTTGTCGATGTTATCGTCTGTTCTTCAATCGAGTCGGCCTCATGCAATAATTAAAAGCGACGGCTCTAGCGCTGTTGTATTTTTAAAACGCTAGTAACCTGAGTTCGATTCCAGCGATGGCATCAATGAAATTGTTTATTGCAATTTTAAGTGCCAATTTACCACGTACTTGGCGTTGAAACAATCATGAATAAGAAAGAGGAATGTCTGAGAATTTTTTGTGAAGCTAGTATACCCTAATACTTTTTTCATGGAAGGCTGTGCTCACACAAACTTTTATAAAATTTATCAAAGTAACCATATTTAGAATTACTAATTATCTTTTTTATTTAAAAATATTAATTAGTGGGTAAGCGTTTGGCATTACTACCTTAAGATCGGCGATTCGTATCCCAGCCGGCTTGTGCCAATGAATTTCCGTTTATCGTTGTCACGTTGTCCGTTTCACTAAAAGTTTAGTGAAAGGCAGCGATTGCTGTACCTATCTACCTCAAAAGGGTTAAAAGCATGTGAGAGCTTATTTATTTAATATCGAGGAATACATTTTAGCAAGTTACGAAGTTTGGAAAGTGCACGTAAACTTAATTTGCTCCATTCAAGTTTTCTCAGCATAAAGATGCACTAAAGATGCATTTTCAAAATTGCGGCGCGACCGTCGAGGTGGAAAACGTCCAAGCCCAAAAGTAAAATGTTTCCGTACAAAACCGTACATTCCGTTTCGTAGATTCTTTAATTGATTTTCCTTTGGTACACGGTATGACCGTATTTGATGTCGACTAAGTGACATTCTTTACTCTATTCGAAAGCTCTTGAACAAACGGTGGAAACATATTGATACAATGTGTTAGTAAGCTTTGTAAGGAGGCATTATAGAAGGTTTTAGTCGAAGTATGTAATTTCCGTTTAGAATTTATTTATTATTGGGTAGCCAATAGGATATGCGTCAGTCTTTCCGAAGTAAGAGTCTTCAAGACAAGGTTGCACAGGCATTACGTACGCTAATGCGACGAGAGATTCACGATACACAAGCTTCTCAATTGCCTATGAATGAAAACCCGGGGAAAAATAACACATAACTTCGATCATATTTCAGACAATCCTCGACATTACAATGTATTTGATGTAATAAATTAAATCACAACTTACATATATTTTGGCCCACTGTGGGGCTCAGACCTCTGGAAAGGGAGTACAGAGCATAGTCGGCCACGCAGCCTTAGTCTTAGAAAATTTTCTAAGAAATATACGTTTCCTCATATAATAATAAGGAAAACATCGTTTTCCTTCATCTTCGTTAGCGTGGTTAATCAGAACTTAAAATTGCAACAAACAAATTCATTGGTGCATCGGGGATCGAATTCGGATTGTTAGCGTATTACGCAACTTGAGGCCACAATGTATGTATGTATGTTGCACATTTTTACTTATTGAAAATCTCAAACTCCTCTGTTAGCACAACGGGTGTGAAAGTTTTTATGTATTAGTAGGTTAATTTCAGATTACTTATGTTGCTTCCCATAAAAAATAAGTATAATTTGCTAAGAAAATAACTATTAAAGGAACTAATAAACAGAACGTTTACAAATAACTGGTAATATGTATACGTCATTTCATAATAAAAAAATATAGTTACAGCTTGTTATTGTTAGTAAATCCACATCAAATCCGGTCCCTTAATTAAATTGGACTAAAGTCATTGCACTTTTCGCACGAGTTTGAGCAAGCGGTAGCAGCCAAGAGGCTGAGTGGCTGTATTCTTTTGTTTTTTAATTATAATGCCGCCGGGCGTGGGGTGGCGCCCCCTGCCAAGTTCCTGGTGGAGGTGCTTTCTTGTTAAGCGCGGCGGGCGCTCGCCTCCTACGTGCCTCGGCCATTCATTTCGTAGAAACTTATAACCTGACCCGCGTACTTATGAGCGTCGCCAATAAATATAGCAATGACCGGAGGCGAGCGCGGCGCTCCCTGTCGGCGGGAGCGGGACGGCGCGCGTTGGGTTCGCGTCGGGCCATTGTTAGCTAAATATCTAGGTGGTCAGTTGGGGGCGGCTGGAAGACGGGCGGGGCGGCGGACGTGCGGGCCCGGCGCCGGCCGATGTATCGAGCGCGTATTGCAGACGCGGTCACGCGCTGCAATATTGCGTTCGCTCTGCGATATTGCCCCTCACTAACTCAATTTGATAAATTGTGCAAAGTTCGCTCGCTCTGTATTGCCCGGTTACATCGATACGCTGTGTAATGAAACTTGCTCCAGCACCAACTATGTCTGATGCGAGAACTGCGTTTAATATGTGGCCAACTACATCCGTTCTTGTAATATACGTTCTCAAATCAAATATTTTACCATTTATTCTACAACTTTTAGCAAATTAAGGTTTGTGTTTATTAATTGAAACACAACATGAAAAAAACTATACTCCGAAAGTGATCGTAATGAAAATTATAAGGTGATCAAAATGATCAAAATACCTGATTTTGATCAGCTTTGTGAATTACTGAAAAGAGGAGTTTTTACTGCAATGAGTAATGGATATTGATGAAGCAAGGTAGGTGCAGGATCGTGGTAAATTTATGTTGTACTTTAAAATGGTAATGATAAAAGCAACAGCTTTTTTTAAATGAATAATTATTAGAGTATAACCAACAATAAAAAAAACATTGTTTATATAAGTGGTATTAAATAAAAAATAAAAAAAACTAGTAATAAGTAATATACATTTATATTAACCACATAGAAAATAAGACAATAGAAAGAAGGGCAAAAATCCGCCCTAAAATGTTGTCGAAATGGCTGGTGCCGTGTGTGGCCGCGGCTTTAACGTCGGGAAAATGATTTATATTGTTTGTGTAGCGGCGAGGCGCGCAGGGTGGGCGCGGGGGGTTTCAGGCCGGTCGCTTTCTCAAGCAGATCCAGTCCACTGCAGATATGGGCGAGTATTATTATTGATCCGGCTCGGGTGGTCGGCGGTTGGCATTTCCTACCGTTCATACTCGAGCGGGTGGCGGGCCGTTTCCGACATATTTATTGAGGGAAGGGTACCGCGATACGTACGGACAGTACGGCTTATTATAAGTAACCTCGGTGCACTAACCTTTAATGAGACGGGGGCCGCGCGGGGTGAGAGACGTTCGCCTTGCACCCTCGCCCAATCCGGACCTGTTATGATATTATATCATGTTATATCGACCAATAGCGAGCCGTTATGATATTGTAGGCGGGCGGCGGTAAATGCATGCGGCAGTTTTCGTGGGCGGGCGGGCTTATGATATTTCTTAATATTATAATAGGGTGCGATGATTGCTAGGGTTATCTCCTCCAATCGTGAGACATAGGTTTTTATAAGTCAAGACATACGTTAGCTGTATTTTGGTTAATATGGAGGTTATTTTTATAGTTTTAATATATATCGCACAATTCACACCATAAAGTTTTTTTTTCTAAATGTAGGCAGTTAAGGTTTATTACGTACAAAAAATTATGGTTTAAATTTGTGCAATGTAGCTGTACTGCTAAATATGGGCTATTTCTGGACTATATTCATCTCATTGATTAAAACGATGTTGGTGATGATTGATGTTTCTCTTTTCGATCGACTTTTGTTCATTCCTCGTTGGTTATTTTAGTCACGTCAGTGTCCTGTGATTGACACATAATTACATTGACTTAAGTGATCGAAAATAGAGGAATTTAAAAACAAAATTAAACCGCGATCGAATAAGGATATTAATTTATTTGTTCTTTATTTGCACGAATTAATAATTGTTAAGACAGACATATACCTAAATAAATATACATACATAATTACATAGATCTATTGTAGATATAGATAAAATGAGTGAAGACCATAACATCGCGATGGCGTTTCGGAACAGGGACCACGCCAATCAAGTAAAGGCGTTAGCGGCCTCTGCGAAGGCGAAGTGTTGAAGTCTTTTAAAAACGGAGCAAATGTAACAAAAAAAAATCCAAATAAAAAGGCACGAACGATTAGTCCGTGGAAAAGCAGTTTAAATTAAAAAAAATCGAATGAGTTTGAGACAGATGTGCACGGTATCAAAAAGATTGGATGATCTTTGAACACGTATTAAAATAACATTGAATGAAATTAAGATCATAAAAAAGCGTATTGAATTAAACGTCGTCCTTGTTCGACGACTGTACTGATAATAAAACGATAATAAACAAGCGCCTTTGTAACAAACTATAACAGATCGGTAATTGCTTCCACGATACCTTCTCGCGTTATTACGGCTTTTACGACGCCGTATGGGGTGAATAAAACATTTTTACGAGCGGCCATGGCTGTTATTATACATATATGTGCGCACATACGCCAATGTACGCTAACAGGTAATAAAAAAGTGTATGTATGTATTTCCCTCATTCGAATTAGGTCTTGTGCCTTTTGTATTATGTATAGTGAACAGCTATTAACGAAATGAAATTGCCATATCACGTCTGTAAAAGCTTTATTGGGATATAAATTCGGATAAAGATTTGCTACTACCTATTGAGCTAAATATAAAGTGAAAGAAAGTTTAGAAGTGGCATACGGCTCACCTGATCAAGCGATACACCAGAAGAATAGTAGGAATGTTGCCAACAATTTTAGGTGCGGCCGTCAGACTATTTTCTTCGGTTTTGCGCAGGAGCTTGTTGCTGGCCTTTTAGTAGATCATCGTTCGGGTATTGGCACTAATGAAATTGCTTAATGCATTCTTAAGTGCTTACCACGTGCTCGTTGGTACAAATATTTGTGATGTTTGCCTATCCGCACTGCGATGGCTCTTATATTCCTTTACAGATTAGGCCTGTGCCCAACAGGTTACTATTTTTCGTTGGCCTTAGACCAAAAGTTTTAGAAAAAAGTAAGTAAGCCTTCGTCCGATGATGTTATCATTCTTGCAACACCAAAAGCTACTTAGCAGTAATATTACAGTACCTCGATTTGAATGGCAGCTAGTGAAATTATTACACTGATGAGACGTGCAATAAAACGTCCTAAGTTGCAGTGTGTCGCCGAACTATTTCTATAAAGAAGGTGGCATCGGCAGTTAATCACTGGCAAAACTTAGGATTCTAGGAGGTCATTCTGCAGAGGCCCTGCCACTATTAGACGGACCATAATTTTAAGTTTAAAGACTTTACATCTTAACTTTTGATGTAAAAGCTTTGCTCTAATGTGTAAGCTCTGCCCTAAACCTAATTGTACCTAAAACGGGCACTCATAAAATTATAGATTACTTATGAACACGACGCATCATTGATCGTCATGTAAACTCCATGTAGAGAAATAACATTCTCAATTATATTTTTCAGGAAATAGCTGCGTGCGGAACCGATACTTGTAATTAGTGTCGTGATAGTGCAGCGTAGTATATTAAAATCATTCGTTGAACTGGCAATTTGCTTCCAAAACTGTATCACAGCTGGTTAATTCAATACATTTGAGTCCGTAGGAAGTAGTGTATATGTCCCTCGGTAACGCGCGGTCACACAGACGGACGCATCGCTTCGGGTCACTCAAATAGATTGCGTCATAGCGTAATGCCGTCCCAGAGCGCAAAACAATTATAGCAACGAAATGAATAAAGTATAAACCGTCTCGTCTCAGTGCTCGTTTCGCCCCAGACGGCTTTTTCTTTGTCATCGACCGTATGCATGTTACATTCGTGAACGAAGATACAATATACTTATTTTTTTTTATTTTTTACTCTGGGGACACTTTTTCGACCCTCGTCCGAGCGGCCTCTTTGAAAAGTGGACATCGGAACGCGAGGGAAGGAGCCCCCCGAGGACACCGAACAGAAAATGCGTTGTAAACATTGCGACTACATTCAATTTCCCGTCATTTTTCAAACTGATAAATAATTCTGTCATCGAACGCTCGGACAGGGGTCGCTATGAAGTGATTGTCGGCGGACACTGCCGTAAAAAATATCGGCCGATGAGCCCCGGCCTCGGCTTCTCTCTTCCATGTGTGCGATAAATTTCTTTTTTATTATCAGATATCGAGGGACTACGGAATCGAATAAAGCGCTCATATTTAATTCATAAGATACCGGCCATATAGTACAACGCTACGCTATTTTATTTAAGATGTAGGAAGATTACGGCTGGTGCGTGTTTCGCTAAAATTTTACTATTTTCGTTACTGCGTATAAAATACTTTAGTTAAACTTATATGTTGCACCTAGTATTATTATTAATACAACTACTACTACAACAATACTATCACTGATTTTCTGGTATGATAGTAAATTCGGAGAAATAGGTAGAACAAAGGTCTTGTTTAGTAACAAACAAACAAACAAATAATTATGTTTATATTTGAGATCGTGTTTTCGGAAAAATATACTTGTTGAATTACTCTTGAAAAGCAAAAGGTTTACACCATATATAGATATAAATTTTATACCCTTCATCATTCGGTAAGTAACAATGTTTGGTAACGCCATCTAGTTGAGGTTAGAGGCACTAGTTCACTAACTACCATAACAACAATGCAAGTACCTTAAAGGTTTAAGAGATGGCGTTCTCAAAATTACGTTTTTATAAATAAAACTTGTGTACAATAATATTTTATATGGTTAAACAAAAAGCAAAGCCTTATACATACCCTATATAAGAAAAGTTTATGACAGTGAAATCCATATTGGTTTTATTCCCCTAGATGTACAACAGGAGCATCTGGGTGTGCAGTTAATATCAAATTTCTTAAAAAGAACTAAAAATACGTTACAAAGACGTGAAACAAATATTGAAGACCTCACTGTTGATTAGGATTTTTAATTTTTTTTACAGCAGAAAAGATAAATGAGTATATAGCTCGGTAAGTGATCACAATTGCGAGTGCATTGCCGTTTTCTTTTGTGTGCTTGATATGTTCACGTTAACATTTGAACAAAAATCTTATAAATTGTTAGTTTAAATTCTTAATTATTTTTTTGAAAATAAGGTTTTATTGTATTCATTTATAAGTACATGGAACAAATGTCCGGCAGATGTGTCCAATACATTTAATGCGTCCGCGGTAAGAATTGCCAATTGGGGGGGTCACTCGTATTAAATAACTCTCCGACAGCTAAATTAATGGGGGAGTTGTGTACCAACAATGTTTCTGTTTAAACTGCTTCTATCTGTATGTTCTTTTGATTACAGGTTTGGTATTTCTATAGTGCAGTGTAGAATAATTAATGTACAGAATAAAGAAGGAAAAGTTGGTATTGGAAGAAGACGTTGTCAATTGGAAAAGGTACGCGTTGATGGTTTCCCAATAAAGAATTTAATTATATAATTTAATTCGTTGACTTGAAGGTTTCTTTATAAATTAAAAAAAAACATGACAACTCTATTCAAACGTTAAAAAAGAGGCTTTACATAAAAAGGAAAACTAACAAGGGATTTCACCTAAATCTATGCGGCGATTGCACCGTACACGTCTGATAGGAACTCAGTTTATATTTTATTCATACATTGTATTGTTGGAATATCAATTGCCTCGCCCGGCGGTAGGTAAAGGGTACATTTCCAATCCGCACGGGATTCACTTAGATTTGAAGGAAAATAGATTTCGATTTCCAAAGCTGCGACAAAGCAATCCGATATATTTTTCAGACAGATATTGCTAGCGATTTCTTTTGAGCTTTGAAATATAAGGGTGGGGATCTACGTAGATATTGTGTATTTTCTTTTTAGTATCACTTTTACGTACGGTAACTTTAAACTTTGAATGGATTAAAATTTGTAATTCCAAGTTTTAACCTAATTATAATTCAAAACAAACATAGTGTCAATCTTACAGTTTTCTGACAAAGTAATGTACATTTATGTATATGACAAGATAGATAGATGTATACGAGGTATGCCGAAATAGATGGATAAATCTGAGCGGTTGGTGAGGGTAGATTGATAATTATTAACATTACCGCATGATGAATAGAATGTGGGTACATCGATATTTATATTTAATGGTAAATTAGTGAATTAATGTCCTACCTCTTTTATCCTGGACGGTATGGTACGAATAAGTAATTCCAGTACAGCTTCGAGACGTTGTGTTGTCAGCCCAGTGGAAGTCCACACTTTTACTGCCCAAACACAACTAGCAGACGCGTGAATTTCCTGTCAAAGACAGAGACATAAGCCATAGAAAAAATATTTGACTTAAAATATTTGAGTTATTGATTACTCTAAGATATCATTTATAATATTTTTGTACCCTACTTAGGGTATTTATTAATTGTTTGAGACATATTTATACAAATATATATATATTATTAAAAAAAATCTTTAAATATTGGTATAGTCAAAATATTTGTTGGCTATGCGGACGTATCGTACTGATAGTAATAGGCTATTATTTCCTTAAAAAATAAGCCTACGGTTTTTAGTTCCTTAGTTTTCATCTAATTTTAAATTGGGATAAAACCGTCTTCATGAATCGAACACAAATTTAAGCGAGTGATTTGTTTTATACCTAAGAGACCAAAAATCATAAATTCACAGCTACAAGACGGCTAGGATTCAATCCCCGACCATAATATATTAAAGACGTACTCTTAGTCATTAGGATGTCATTAATATCGTTCTATATTTTACTTATAATACTGGCATAAAGTATAACGCTATATATTCAAGTGAAAAGTAAAAAAAATATAAATCATTCAAAGGACTGGGTATTACTTGTTTTGTTTACTTTTTAGAGGAAAATTTGGCAGCCGAAAGTCAATGTCGCCTCCAAACGGAGGAAAGGTTTTTCCTCTTTTTAATTTTGCCAGCAGACAATGCATTAAAGGAAAACGTTAAAGGGGGAACAGCGACCCCTTTAGGAAGTGATTAATTTATTATGCTCTTTGTTTCTATTTTGATTTTGGCTAAACAAAAACAATGAAATATTGTGAAATGTATATCTATGGGGTTGAATTACGTTCAGCAGTCGTTTTAAAATAGACTGACATTTAAAAAATTAGTATCATTTAATTGTAGTTCATTTTAGTATATATTTTATAGCGGTTTTCCTAACAGATTAAAACTGTTCTTGAAACCGACAAGTCAATACGCAAAGATGTATTGATGTGCAAGGATGTGCAAATGGAAGCCCGTTATTCTTGTCTACTTCTCTGGGTCTATGGCCTGTGTGATTTATTTATTTAAATTTTATTTTTTATACAACCTAAATTTTCCTGTTGAATTTTATGTGAGTAGTCGTGGAAATAATACACGCAATTGTGGGTAATTTCATTCATAATTGCATTCCATTTTAGTCCTAAAGGGTAGTAACTCATTTTCATTTCGCTTGAATATCGTAGACGAATGTGACTGTCTACGCGCTACAAGGATCACTTAGCCTATTGTGTATTAAAGTACCGAGCTTAGTAAGCATTCTTCACTCGTTAAATGTGGTGATCTACGTGGGTTTAAACCGAATAAAGTGTGAACTATAAGGTAAGCAACCTTATCGTTCACATGTGTTTATGTTTTATTTTACTTTATATAAAAATACTTTACGTATACACTTATGTTACAAAAATAATTTTTAACTTAATAATAAAGATAAAATATCATAAATATTATAAGTTCTTCTTTAGACTTCACTATAATTTACATTAAACTGCAATCGTGAAATTGCAATCACTAAATGTTTGTGAAAAGATCTCCGACGAACTATGGATTAGGAGCACCGTCCTTCAGATCGAAAGTGAAATAAGGTTTTCGCCTCTTTTAATTGTCACTACATATGAATAATTGTTGCAAGGAGAATGCGTCTATGCAAGATATCATTGTATACGTTCAGACACAAGGCAGTGATTCTTGTTTATAAAAATACCTATACTATATGCAATATTAATGGTACTGGTTAATTTCTCCTATACATATATATATATATATATATATATATATATATAAATAGTTATGAAACAAATATCACCTACTTTTGTCCTAAATCATTTAGTATATTTCCAGATTACACTGGCTTTAATAGTATTATTTAGATTATAGGTAAAATTTTGATAATGATTTAGTTTGTTGATCGTAACGAGTAGGGCGGGTTCGTTGAACTATGTGACCTATCGGATAAACTTTTCCGAAGGAAAACTTTTTCGATTAAATATTGTCAAAAAGATACATTTCGTTATCTAATCTTTCGTATACAAGCTTTATATAATAAAAGGTAGGCAGTGATCAGGAATATCCATGTATTATGATTGAAGACATTTTGTTTCTTTTACGATAAGTATAGTTACGCCTACTGTTTAATAAAAAAATAAATTCCTTCGTCTTTAAACTCAAGTAAACGAGTTTAATAGATCACATATATGATGTTCCGAGCCTGTCACCGTATACTAGGTGTAGAATTTAGCATTTGATTTATCTCTTATGCAATGAGTAAAACTGATAATAAATAAATAGTTAAGGAGAGCAGTACTAAATAATTTCATGCTAGATTATAGAGGTAGAAGAATCTGTGAATTGTGTAACTTCAAAGGACTGGCTTACAGTATTATTGTTACACCATTCCAACTAAGCTTAAGCTTGGTGATCGTATGCGTGTATGGCTTGGGTATAATACATAAATGAAAAAGTGGTGGTACTGAAATTCGGACTTACGTCGAGCAGATTGGTGACGTTCTATTGAAAGACAAAATTAAGTGTTCTCGTTTATCGACTTTTAGTATAAGCTTAGAATACCTATACGTAGTAGAATCTAGTATAAGTTATGTATCCAACTCGTAAAAGTATCACTCGTGCAATATAAAAGTTAACGACACAAGAAAACGCGTTTTCCACAACATTAAAGATAACAACAATACGGGGGCGAGCGAGTGTAGAGCCTCCCGCGAGGGTGGCGGGCGGGGGTTGAGAAAAATTCAATATTAATATGAAGGAGGTGCGAGTGAGAAGGTCTGCAGTCTCGCTTGCGCGGCCAATGGCGAGCCCCGCACTCGTTGCGATATGATGAATTTATGGATGTAATAAAAACGAGGTGCGCGATTGGAGGAGCGGTCATGGAGAGCTTATTTTCTTTATTTTCATATCTGGAATATCGTCCTTAAGTCGTTTTATACAACCCTAGCACTTAAGCCACTTTCGTTCTGATTTATTTTATATACCAACTTGCACAATAACAGCGTCATCTTGCCACAAAAACAATGGAATTATGAAAGTTTTAAATGTAACTAGTTGAACCGGCAACCGTTGCTTTGCCATCAAAATTATTTTTAGCAAACGATTCACATTACAGCCTAATGGATCATGTTTGTTATAGAAGTATCAAACAGTCATTGATCAGTTATCGTTCGGGGTTCAAAATTACCGCATTATAAAAAATTAAAATTTTGTCAAAAATAAAAAAATAAATCTTAGGGGCGGACGGCCGTTATCACTTAGGGCTGTACTCACTGAATATATAAAATTTTATAAAAAGCCGTTTAGGAGGAGTATGGTAACTAGCATTGTGACACGAGAATTTTATATAGTATAATGATACTTAAGAAGCTAAAACTATTCATGAAATTGATTGTACATTTTGGACGTAATGTTTAAATGTTGGTGTACGAAGTTAGTGAAAGCATTCGTCGTACAAAGGTTCGTAACTGGCAGTTGATTGAGGCGTGAACGACGCTCGACCGCCGTCTTGAGTTTCTTTCTTGATTTGCTTCTCGAGTGGCCGAAAACGACACTTGTATTTGCATGAACTGCTTTAGGGATTTCGTTTTACATTCCTGTGTTCAACATTTATTTTGACCACATTTCGTTTAGGAATCTCTACTTTATTTGCTTACTACTGGTGTTTGCGGTGTAACCAACGTTAAATTTAGTCTTTTTAGTTTTAAAGACTGTTCCCTTCGTTTGTCTTATGTCCTTATTTATAATAAAGGTATGTGTATGCTATTATTATAATATAATAAGCTATACGAGTCGTGGTAGCTCAGTGTCCGGGGGGTCGCCTCAAGTTGTGTTGTATGCCAGTAACCAGAGTTCGATCCCCGGTGCCGTCAGCAATAAATTTGCTGTTGTAATTTTATGTGCTAATTTACCAAGCGCTCGGCAGTGAAGGAAAACATCGCGAGGAAACCCACATGAGAACTAGAAATGTTTTCTAAGATACGTAAAGTCGGCCAATCACCACTAGGGCCGCGTGGCGGACTATGCCCTTATACTCTCTTTTCAGAGAAGGCCTGTGCCCAGCAATGGGACATGTATAAAGGCTGTTACTTTAAGTTATTATAAGTAATTATAGATAATTTTTTATTGAATGAAATTGACATACAGAGAAAGTGACATACATTCACCTGATTTCTAGTGATTTTAATGATTGTTGCTTATCGATATCTTTATAATATATATGCCTATAAGTAATTACCCTAAAATTTCAACCCGGAAGTATAAAAAGGGGACAAAGCTGAATAAATATAGTAAATTTAAATAATTACTTTTATAAAATACAAAATGAGTGATACAGATTAATTTTTACTGGCTACAATATCTTAGTAATCACGTATAAAACATTTTAAATTATGCGAGCTAACAATTCTATGCAGCGAGCATGTTTATGCGGCAAGCGTGTATAAGAATTAGATCAACACCAAGTAAGTACAAATAATTTGTTGTCAGTGCTTGATCATGTAGATATCTTGCGTAGTTGTTAATTTACATATCACAGAGTAGGAATGCTTCGAGTTGCATTCGTTTATACTAGTGTAAACTCTGCCTACCTCAGAAAATAATGTTGTAAATATACAATGTTATTGCATTTAAAGAAAGCATCAGAGTAAACATTGTAAGGGTTTTTATCTCTTATTCTACGATTGATATCGCAGTAGTAATACGTCGGATAGAAAAGCGTTCAAAAGGCAGCCCTGACAGCAGCAAAGACAACGCAGACAAAATAAATAGGAGGGCGACAGTGTGCGGCGAGCCGGTGAGGCGGAAGTATTGGGGATCTGCGAGTGAGCAGTTTTGAAGTCCAATTATATAGCAGGTGGCGCAGATACGGCCCGCGGCGCCAAAAGAGACGCGTCTGAACGCGCCCTGAACGTAATATCGTTCAGACAAAAGCAGAAACTGTTACTTAAGAGATATGCAACTTAATAGAACACTTGTATATACACAACATTAAAAAAATAATAAACCGATTTCAAAAATAGGAGGTTAACAATTCATCTGTTATTATATTTATACACTCATAACTCTGGTAATGTTTCTAATTGTACTTAGAATATTTTCCAGCAAAGACTTGCGAGATTAAGAGTATTATCAATTTTATAATTGTGTAGAAAATGAAAGGGTCATGAATGGCGTTATTCATTTCCTTAAGGTCATAGCAATCACAATTCGATTTCTTTATAACTTATAAGGTTTCGTTTGATAGATGTAAGCCTATCGTCTTACATAGAGCACAAATTTTTGCAACTGTTTTTTTATTACGTACACACTTATACAATTCGACTAAAATTCAAACAGCTGCTTCACCGGATTGAAGATAGTAAGCCGCACAATTAACTTTAAAGTAGGTATTAAATATTTCTGAGAATTTCGCATCGCTGTGCTCAACGAAAAATATAAAAGAGTATATTTACGCAACGTACGAGTACTTAGAGTAGAACAAAAGTGGAAGTTTTTCCGCAACGAGATTCCTTTTTCTTTGTTTGGTGTATTTATTGTAAATCTACTCATAGCGGCCGCCCGCTTCTGAAAGTATTCCGACAAAACTTTCAGCCAGGCCGCCCCACGTACCGCCGGCTAGAGTTCACTTCAAGTTATCGCTATGTTTTTTACTTATTAAAAAGTATCATCGCTAACAAAACAAGACAGTTTTTTTGAAGTTAAGTACTATTACTCTCACGTCATTATACTTTTTTTTTTCTTATAAGATGATCTGTCTGTCAATTGTCATTACAATTAATGTAAGTAAAAATAAATGAGGTTATGTTTGTGCCTATTTTTATATATGGAACGATAAGTTGTGTCTTACCTTCATGGGCAATGTTACTGGCATGAGAAGTGTCGGTTGTAGACGGAAATATTGACTGCGCAGCAAGACAGACAATTGAGAATGTCGTCCATCTGTTTCGCCTCGCAAGAGACAGAGAGAAAAAGAAGAAAAAGTGTTTTGTATGTCAGAAAAGCAAAAAAGATAAATCATTCCCAGTCACGTCTAAATAATCTATATTTTGACGTGACTGGGAATGACAGGATTAGAAACCGTGTTATATTGAGAAACGTATTGTATAAAGAAATATATTATGACTAGAACAGAGATAGACATCCTTTGGTGGTTCGGGGAAAAAGAATGAAAGAGAGGCGAAAATATTTTATAGTAGATCCTAGGCGAATGTATATATATATATATATCTACAATAGATTGGTGACGGTGATATGTATGCGGAGATGTATGATCTTGGCATAAACGAAAGAGACGTGACAGGAGCATAAAATGGAAATCGTAATCTCTATCTACCCCTCAGGGTTAATGACGTGAGTGCTTTTATTTATTTTATACATAAATATAAGGTCCAAAGACTTGTCACAGAATTGACAGTCGATTTTCAGAGTCCGACAGTTTTAACGAGCAGTCGCAAAATTGGCAGTGGAATAGTGAAGTAAGTGGAGCGCGGCAGATGCGAGCGAGCAGTCTCGTCTAGTTAATATGATTTGCTCGGGCGGCGGTACCTCGCCTCGTCTACCGCTGCTCCTGACATTTTAACCAACTTAATAAACCGGTGTACCCATGCACTTGTTTCAACTACTGGCAGGCTTTCGTCGTTCAATTTGATGTTATTTCATCGAGTATGTCTGTTATTTTACTCGTATGTATTTTAAAATTCGAGCTCATAATTATGATGAAAACTTGACGCGGATTGACCTACATTGCTATTTTGCTATTGATGTGATTTTTACTTCTATTTAGATTCTATTTCGATTAGTTAATTTACACGTCATTTTGCAAATATTTTTGTTCAAGAATCAAACACAAATATGGACAAAATTAAAAAGCAAAATTATATTTTTGCCAATTTAAATTTAATGCCAGAATGAAAATTTAAGGATGGTAACATCATTCGTCTCATTTTTTAAAATTGAATCAGGTTTAGGAACTAAAACACGATTGTGGTCAAGGCGTATAATTCCAGTGTGTGCCGTCATGTCTTAGAAAATTTTCTATGACATGTGAAGTCTGCTATTCCACACTAGGGTTGCGTGGTGGATTATGCCCTTATACTCTCTTTACAGAGAAGGCCTGTGAACAACAGTGGAACACACATATAATGTTGGCTGTAATGAATGGCTGTTACATGATTAATATATGATAAAAATAGGCAAGGTAAAATAGTAATAAGGTCCTATATTTTCCATAAATTACAGGGTACAAATGCAATGAACATTATTCAATAATAATCAATCCTCATAAAGTACGTGAAGAGCCATTACAACGCGATGTGGCTACGAGAAGTGCCGCAGAAGATGTGTAGTGGGCAGGGGGGTGGTGGAGGTCCAGTCTTCAAGATATTCGCAGGGTGTCTGCCCCGCCCGAGTTGCCTCCCTCGCCTCCTGCCGGCGACTTGCTTATTCTATCAAGCGTGGTCACACACGCGCACACCGCGTACGGACGCAACCCACACATACGAGAGGCATTATACGGCCGGCCACCACTCCACTATGTCAATACAATACGCTCTCTTCAGCTGGACTTAGATTATTTAGAAAGCACTTGTAACGTTCATATAAGAAGTGCCGCGGAAGACGTATTCGACGTCACAATGGCCGGTACGTGTCGGCTAAAGCTAAAACGGGATACGCTGGAAAAGATTACGATCCTAAAAAAACAGCGTCCAGTCGTATAAACATCTTATATTCCTTCGAAGATTAAATTGGTTTGGTTTAAAAGTGGTTTAGCATTTCACGAGTTGGTTTCAAAGGGATTCATTTTTGAATGACTTACTGTGTTTAAATATACCTAGTAAATTTAAATACAAAAAATGACATAAAATGCAAAACGAATAGTATGGTAATCTAACATTATTGGTATTAATCATATTTTTAATATTAATCATTAGACATTATATAGAAAAATATATTTTATCAAGAATATTTAAGGTATACTTGAGGCATATTAGTTGGTAGATGCAATAAACATGACAGGATAAGACCATCATATTCATATCAACACCTTTGATGGAAGAGGCGTGAGAGTACGCCGCTGGATGGGGTTTATCCGCTACGAGGCTACATCGTAGCCCCTAAAGCGGCTACGATCGTAGCATTACCATACAAACAACGATTCAAATTTGAATGTATCGAAGGATTAATTGAAATGAGAATAAATTTTAAAACTTAAGCAGAATACCTATATATTACTCGACAATATGCTAGTTTAAGAAGTTTAATTGAAGTTAGTGGAAAGCTTACTCGACACTTTAAAATTAATGTCCCTTTAAATTAATAAGTGTCAAAGTTAAGCGAAAATCTCGTTAGTGTGTGTGTATCTCCTCATGTGCAGTGCACCTTACCTTGTGTGTGTGCAGAGACATCGCCTTATGTGTGGGTACTTTCATAAATCTGTCGGGAGATATATGAGAGCGCAATTTCCGGTATCCGGCCATTAGCGCCGAGCTTTTATAAGCTTAAAGCTTAGGTTAAAGATTTTCTGGGTAGTTTAATGTGAATCTTGTAATAGATACGATAAATTTTGTATAAAGTATGTGATTGCTTATTAGGACTCTGTGCGGGGCCTCTTAATGTGTATAAGTTGGCCTAATGTCTGTTTACACTTCCTTATATATTGGTATTGGTGCCAATAAAAACTAATATTAACGTAATCTAAGTTTTATTGGCACTTGTAATGAAACAATTAATTTAAATTACGAGAACTATAAATAAAAGAGTTTTTTTGTGATGAATTCAACGAATCTATTGAAGTTTAGGTAGAGAAAGTTAAAGCCTTTTAAAAGAGACCAAAATTTAAAATAATTAAAATTAAAATTTATTAATTTAATTAATTATAATAATACGCCTTCAATCTAGAGGGATAAGAAGGGACACCTATATCCCTTCTTTGACATATTTAAATGCAAATACGCATTCTTTTATTATTGTTTAATTACGTCTAATACTCACTCAGACTCTGACGTGTTTTAGCTCTTATTAATTATGTCAAAGACTTGACAGCTATAAATGACTACGAGAGTGTCGCTTACTCTTGTATTATTCTTTCTTTGTATTATAATTTAAATTAAGCGTCAATAGCCTAATGGCTTAGGGTACGGCCTGCAAATCGTAAGGTCGTGGGTTCGAATCCACCATTCGACTATTGCCGTGAACCATGTCCTAGCACAAGCTTAAGCTTAGTTGGAATGGTTAACAAGATTGTTAGTAATATTTCAGGAAAAAAAAAGAAATAAGAAATATTGCTAGCTTTCTTTAAAAAAAAAAAAATTCATTATTCTTTTCTTATCTACATTCATACATTACGTTCTATTTACTCAAATCACCGAAGTTACTTTATTCTATTTTAATAACAGAATTTTATTTTAGTTCTCAATTTTTCCCTAATCATGCATATGCCTAAACCAATTATTCAGATTCACGCCTAGTATATTTCTTAATAAACCGCATTTCTAAGGTACTATTTTTATCTTATGTTTATTCTGCCATTTTTTTTGGACGAACTAACACAGTTGGCCAGTGAAGCTGGCCTTTACGGCTTCACCGGATTGAGAGGTGGCATAGCTCTTAGGTCGCTTAGCCTGAACCTCTAATAGGTAGTAACACGACACAAGGGTCCCCCGGTGAGGGGTAACCTCGGCTTAGACGGCAGGAACATGACTCGGTCGGTAGCTATTTTATTAACAAAAGTCTATTGGGACAAAACTAAACTAACTTATATGCCACTTCGGGAAGCGTTGGCGCTGGGAGAAGTGGCCGAAGAAACTCCAGCAACGCTCCTAATCATATCGAGGGGGTGGGGTTTACCCATAAAATACTTTTATTCTGCCATACCTAACTCTCAAATTTAAGTGGGCATTCTGACCCTCCACGATTGGGCGCTGAGAATGAATGGGGCATTCTATTTTCTGACAAATTAACTTATCCTTAAGGACGATTTGTTTATATGTGTTCAATTGAGCTTAAAGCTTGATTGTACTTAAGCAGCGACTACAATGAAGTAATAAAAAAATGTGACATTTGTTCCGGGTGTCCACGTCGAGTGCAATGCAGCTTGCAGCTGTAGCGCCCCGCGGCTCGCTGTCACGGCCTTCTCAATAATGCAATAATGCAAACTCATTGTTCCCCTCATTTCTACACCTGACATGTTAAAATTAACAAGCGTAGCAATTCATAATAAAAAATTAAATTGTATTTTTATTTCTTATTTCCATGTTGAATGACCAATATCGTGGATTTATTAAATTTATACACTTCCAAGATTGTAAGGTATACATATACTTTATTCGTGCACAATATATCTTACCGCTCTCTCACAGACAACCTTCCAATTGGCAGAAACCTGTGTTCTTTGTGCCTGACATTGCAGTAAAAAAAATAGTTTTTTTTTTTTTTTTTGACGAACTACACAGATTGGCCAGAGAAGCTGGCCTTGACTGCTTCACCGGATTGAGAGGTGGCAGAGCTCTTAGGTCGCTTAGCCTGAACCTCTATCGCTAGTAACTCGACACAAGGGTCCCCCCGGTGGGGGGTAACCTCGGCTTGGACGGTTACTATGTTACGCGTAAGCATTCCGATCCGAGGGCGCCCGAGAGGGCCGAACCACGACTCGGTCGGTTGCTATTTCACGGATAATCTAAGGGACATTCGAAAGCTAAACTAACATTGAGTGCCACTTCGGAAACAAAAATAGTATTCTTTTATTGATACATATAAATATAACATATATAAATATTACAACACTACTACTATACAACTTTTCATTCATTGCAATAATATTATTATCTAATATAATAAAGTTTCTAGAGTACAAAATACGGTGCTTTAAAATCACCTATAAGTTAAAAAAAATGTTTTGAAATATTTGAAGCTTCTCTTTTCTCAATTAAGGCAACAATCTTCATAAATCAATTTCCCCCGAATTGAATGTCAATAAGTAGGGACGGTTGTTAAACGACGCGCTGTAAAATAAAACTTTCCGGAGGGCGGAAAGTTCCGAATAAAAAAGAATATTTACATTAATTCTCTTCATTATGTTTTGAAGAATAATCATGGGCAGCGTTTCGTATCCCGCTTTCCCAATTGAGTTTTTTTTTATTTGAATATTTTTTGCAGTCCCCCGAGTTCGTCTCTGTGTAACAAAAGGAAGTTTTTATTAGCATCTTAATGATTTTACGGCGAGTCCCCAGTTACAACAGCCTTTATGTCGTCAGATTTTCTTAAGCATTTTTGTCGACTTTTTTGCATCTTACATTATTAAAGTTTTCATTCCGTCGCTTAATGAAGCTCATTTCTTCTGTTCGTCCGAGCCTTGATTACCTTTGTTTTGCATAAATGCAAGATTTCTATAGGTCTCTCCTGGAAAATCGAGTGAGTTCAAAGACTAGAAATTTGTCCCGGAATAAGGCAATTAATCGTTAGCTTTCTACTTAATAAGAATTACTTTGTTGCTTTTTTAGCATGGACGTATCTTAAGCAATTAATGCTACAACTGCTGTTAATTAAGTTAGTGCTTCTGCTCTATTCCTGTGAAATTTTAAGCTTTGTTTTAAACTTTCAGTCGAAGTTACATTTTGTACTAGATTACTGGTCGAGACGAGATTCTCACATTTTGTGTATTAATACCATGACAAGCAAAATATGAACGCTAGTAATGTCAAGTTGTACATTTGCTCGCACGTCTTAAATGACATCGTCTTGAATTACCAAATGCTAACTTATGAAGAAAGAGTATTCTGAGGGAATTTCCATGTTTGAGCAATATTATGTCCTTAAAGAGAAGGGTATACAGATGTCACATTACTTGGTTAAAACGACATCTTAATGGCTAAGTAGATCGAATAACGATGTGATCGGTTTCGAATCCCAGTCAGATCGCACCAATTAATGTTATTTTCGGTTCGTAAACAAATTACGTACTAAAATTTGTGCCCGGTGTATGGCTATGGACTCACGACTGTCAGATAGGAACTAATAAATACGGTGAAATGCGGAGAGCGATAACTGTCTAACCCCGTCAGGGTTAAAAACATGAGAGCTTATATGTTCGCAGTTAAGTTATATTCATTGAAAGTTGCCTCATTAGCTGTTGGCTATCAGCGTCCCCATAACTACTTTCGGGGCCTTACGCACCACAAAATAATAATTGTGCGGAAAATCGAGGAAGCTGTATGTAATGTTATGGGAGGAAGGTCTGTCGTTTCTCTCGAGTCGCAATCGCGTCCGTGGTCTTGCTTTCTTTTTAATTTCCCTGCGGCCTCCTAATGAGATCCCTGCGGCGGCTCCGCGCCGTTATCTATGATATTCTTGAGGTTGATGTTTATTGTGCGTGTCACTGATGACTTCCCTTTTTATTATCCTCTCGAACACAATTCAGCGGTCGCCCAAATGAGTTCTTCTCATTTGCTTCGCTCTCTTTATTTCTCTCGGCGGCAGTTTGTCTTTTGTCAGACTTAATTTCTTTTAATTTTATTACAACGAGTCGAAACTACTGTTTTTTTTTATTTCTTTAGAATTACTCCGATTAACTCTCAGTGTAAGCATTTAGTAAGAACTGGATGAGACACAAGTAAGTATAAATTAGCCTATTGCTTTTGTATATAGAAAAACAGTTTTTATCTTGTGCTAGACACTTTCGCAGAAATTGTATGTCTAAATGTATGTCTTATAACATATTATTGTAGTAGTTTAATATACAATTAAGTACAGTTACAATCATTTAATTTACCCTATAGTTACCTAAGCACAGTATAGTATTAAAAGGTTATTAACCTTTTTTTTTTTTATTAACGAGGAGGAAATCTTCAGAAAGATACCCCGCCTTCTGGGGGGAAGGCGGCGGTTATGTGGGGTTTTTACCCACTAAAACCTCCCCGGTGGCCCTTCCTCGGTGCATGGTGAGGGGCTCCGGGATCTCCAGTGGAACGCACCGGAGCCCCTTTGCACTGTGCTCATAGAGAGCACTTCCCGGGGGAGGTTACTCCCTCCCCCCCTGTGCCCTCGCAGTGCAAGGCGACACGGGCCAGCCGATGTCGCCTTCTTCCCGGGTCCACCTTGGCGGACGACAAAGGCCCCCACCCTTGTCGCCCAATGAACCCGAGGCCCCTTTTAGTCGCCTTCTACGACAGGCAGGGGATACCGTGATCTTATTCTTGAGAGCCCAGAACTACAGGGTTGAAAAGGTTATTAACCTACAAATAGTTTTTTTATGAGTTAATTTTAATTTAAAATTTAGGTTAATTATACTTTTTGTGTTTTTTTAGTTCTAATTTATTATTGTGACTCGCGATTAATATATTGCATGCAGTCTTCAGCTATAACTGCAATGGCACTAACTTACAACTTTTCACTGTTTTAAAAACATTTTTTCCAATTTTTGTTTGTCTGTTTCGGCTAATCTTTGGAACAGCTGGAATGATTTTGATAGGACTTTCTATCACAGATAGCTTATGTAATAAGGTGTAACTACATTTATATCGGGAACAATTAAATAAATAGGTTTTAACCGAGGATAACACCACGGAGTGCAGTTATATAAATACATACATATTTTATATTACGATGCAATTAAATTCGAAGTAGTATATTTTTCCTCTGCAACAAAATCCATTCGACCCTCACAACAAATCACTCGTCTCCGCCTCCACTTATCTATTAAAATGAGAGATTATTGTCGGATCAAACGTTACACCCGATAGTACGGTGTTATTTTCACTGGATTGTCCAATATTGTCACAATCTCTATGGAAGGGCAATTAGAGACGTGTCGCGCGTGGCGGCCACGTGGCGCACGGACTTGTCGTGTCGCGTCGGGATGCTGTCGCGCGACCACACGCGCTCAGTCGACACTCATTACCGCCAATGTTTATACTACGCACAACACCGGCTTACGATCAGCTAGCGATATATTTAACTTATAATATTCACGTTATTATTATCGTTGGCGTGGTGTAATTTTTATACTATTTGTAAATGCGATGGGGGACCTCTATGCGTTAATAAATCGATTTGCAACGGGAGAAATTTCGCGTGTCAAGTAAGCCCCCATCAAGGAATTCACTTCATTTAAATATCGCATTTTTCTCGTAGATTATACCTTACGACAGCTATAAAAGAAAACAGAAGTCCCGCCCCTCGATAATGCGACGGGCGTGAGGAATTTTTATTTCATTCAAATCTCTCCTGACATAGGTATATTTTTGCAAGATCGCCTGGAGATTTTAATACCCGATTTTATTTAAATTCGTTTAAGCGGCGCGGGTGACTTCGCCCCTAGACATTTATCGCGGGGGCGTGATTGTATTTATAAGTAGAAGGATTTTCTTTTCTGATAATAATTTCAAACAAAAATAAACTTTAAAAATACTTGCAGTAATACAATCTTCTTTTTATATATGATTTATGCTGTTAAGATGCAATTGAACAAGATTACACACTTACGAATGCCATCATCATATTGCCTATTATAGGCTGTTCAATAAATTTTAGTCATCATGTTTTATTATTTTTTCCTTTCGAATGATTTGACCTGTGTCAGATCACATGTCTAGATCCCAAAATTCCTGCAATCTATCTTTAAGCTCATATCGAATTACATTAGTTAGACATTTATTAGATCGTATTAGTGACAGGGAGTGATTCCAATGTCACTTAAGGCACTATTTACATCTAGTGACTTTTACGTGAATCGGAAAACGGAAACTCCGTCCGAACAGGGAGTGAGGAGTTATCACCTTATGTTGTATTTAGTTTGGAGGTAGGTAATATTTTAATTCAAAACATCAATAGTCCGGTACCATGCTTATAAAATATCTATTACCTCACGTAGATTTATCGCCGAGCTTCTGTTGTAGTTCCCGCACCCTAATATTACCTTTAAGGTCCGTATCGTCATCATTCACTTAGTAAAATGTGTCATGTGTAAGTTTTCCAATTCTTTATAAGAATGTTGCAAGTTTCTACTTTATAGTGCGGTGATCATTCTTCATTTGCAGGACACATCTTTTTTTATTATACTTATGCATCCTTTATCCCTTCGGTTACTTTTTGTAGAGTTGAAAAATGCCTTTAAATTATCTCTTAGCCTTTTTTATTTCGAAGTATTTTGCAAATTCTTGCTGTAATTCAAGCTCAAGCACATTAGAAAAAAAGCGTTAATGATATAATAATGTCTATCATATTTATTTTAAAGGGTATTCGGATAGCTTTAAATTTCCTAAAATTATGTACATTTGTTGAATTAATTTTATAAGTTCGATGAAAAGTGGATAGCGATTGTTTAATTCTGTCTAGTCTTTAGCTCTCTTCCTAGTAATTAATCCCATATAAAGAAATCGGTTTGCCGAAATTTTGTTTTTAATTCTCCTTATCCCGGCATCGTTTTCAGTCATCGTTCTTGATATGGCTGTAGGGATAGACAATATTTTTTTTTTGTTGACGGGGAGGAAATCTTCAAAAAGATACCCCGCCTTCTGGGGGGAAGGCGGCGGTTATGTGGGGTTTTTACCCACTAAAACCTCCCCGGTGGCCCTTTCCTCGGTGCATGACGAGGGGCTCCGGGATCTCCAGTGGAACGCACCGGAGTCCCTCTGTACTGTGCTCAAGGAGAGCACGTCCCGGGGGGGGAGTTTACTCCCTCCCCCCCTGTGCCCTCATAGTGCAAGGCTACACGGGCCAGCCGATGTCGCCTTCTTCCCAGGTCCACCTTAGCGGACGACAAAGGCCCCCACCCTTGTCGCCCAGTGAACCCGAGGCCCCTTTTAGTCGCCTTATACGACAGGCAGGGGATACTTATTCTTGAGAGCCCAGAACTACAGGGCTGAGGGATAGACAATATAGTCTATCCTGTCAGGATTAATAGGACACGAGAGCTTTTTAGGTATATACAGTTGCATGGTTCAATTAGGAAAATTTTAAATGAAATGAAATATTTTATTTCTGTTTTACACGCACACACATAATGTACATAGACAAATCTATTACATACAAATTATTTTTCATATACATTTTTCCTTTTCATATCCTCGGCACACATCTCCTGCTAGATTAATACATAGCCTGTATTAGGGAGATATTGTACCTAACTCCGAGTTTATCTTAGGAACTAAATATTAATAATTTATGTCATACTAATAATTTGTGTGTGTTTGTAGAGAATAGTGTTCGTGGGTGCATGCGAGAGTGTATGCGCAAGTGTGTACATGAGCGAAAAAGAGCGTGTATTAATGAGAAAGTGGTTCGAGGATAATTTATTTTAGACTATGAAGAAACTTCTCTTCCAAACCAATTTAATATGATGATATCTTTCAAGTATCGACTACGAATTTATTATTTGGCTATATCAGCATAATGGTTTGTAATTATGCATCGTCTCGAAGTCGTGAAATACTGTCGTGTAAAGTTTAATTGCCTGCGAATGCCACGGGGCTTGTGTGCTAAAATAGAAAAAAAGCTTTATATACTATAAATAAATAAATAAGCTCTCACGACCTTTTAACCACAGCGGGATAGACAGGAACAGCTTCGCTTTTCACTAAGCTTCATAGGTTCCGAAATTGACAGGTACACTGGGCTTCATTTTTTGATTTTTTTTGTACGTCAGAAACCAAAAAGTTGGGACTCCATCCTCTGACTGTAAGATCGTACAGTCGAACGCCTAGCAATTATAGCCATCCCTTGTTATTTTGCAGTAACTTAACTTAAGTAACTTTTCTAGTTTTTTCCAGTACCCAAATTGTTTAATATCTGGGCATCCAATCACCTAGAATAAAGAGAGCAATTCATTTCATCATTTTGTTATTTCTATCTCAATGAATTCTGCCGGCAAATTTTTCCTTGCCATTTGTTTCCATCGTACAACATCTTTTCGTATGAGGCGAGTTCCCTGTTAATATATGTGCCCGGAATACCGTGGTCATATATTACGCCGACCTCTGCCGGACCGGACATAACAATCCTCGATTTGCTATAATATCGGGTCGGATGTCCTTTTCGGGTGGGCGATGTGTGCACGCGAGCGAGGGAGACGCTGTTGGTGTATGCGGTGCTTGGGCGGGCGGGGGTGAGTAAACGTGCCGCGTATAATAAGCATTTCATGCACGGGGTGCGGGCGCGGGGTCTGGAGGTTACGTAGGTACCATTTTCCGTAAGTCGTGTACCTAACCGGACCGTACATTATGAGCCGAGGGTCAGCGCGTCTCTTACTCCGTCCCTGTCGCTCGTAGCTGGCTGGGTATAATTTCGCGTGATATATCGTAGCCGCTTGGGTCGCTGTGATGGACCTCTACGAGAAACATTACGTACATATAAATTTTGTAAACCATTTTGCATTTATATATGCAATATTCGTTGGCGCTTTCACATTACATTATATTTATTTTAACTTAAGTAAACATAGCTCTCCTAAATTACTAAGTGTATCGATAGCGGTCGCTGAATTCATCTTCTATCTATGCGATTTATGCACGAGGAGGTCGTAAAACGGAACAATAAAAACCCAAAACAGTAATAAATTTCAAGCAATAGACGGAAAGGTTCGAACGCGTCTTATCAATTCCCACCACGCGTGTGATTTGATTCCAAATATACTTATGACAAAACATTCTATTTTCGTAAATGGTTCATTTAATGACGCATTTCACTGTCTGAGGACGGTGAACCTTATCAAATAAGAATTTGTGGAATGTAAACAGGTAAAGAGGAGGCTATGTTTACAAGCAATCAACACTTAGTGGACAATTGTAGAGGGTCGCAGGTAGGTAAAACAAATAGAGGACAAGTCCACTGCGCCTCCACCGAGGGAGGGTCTTCTTAGGACAGTGAAATGCCTGTTTTGGACACCGCAAGGTGTTCTTTATGCATAAGTAATGTCTTCTAATTGAAAACGAATTAAAGTTTTAGACGTATCCGTTTGAAAGGTCTTACAAAGTAACTAATTATAATATTTACGATCTCCAAAACTTCATTGTCTATACACACACACCTAAGACTTCAATTTAAAGGTTTCTATGAGACCATATAATTAATATAAAATAGGGTTTATGGATTATTAATGCAGACAGTCAGATTTAGCAATTTAGTTTAGTTGTCTGACTTACGACGAAAGAAAAACTTACAAATTCCCAGCGTTTTATGGACATAATAAGCTCGATAAAAACTCATAGTGATTGCTGTCTGTCTACTTTCTAAGACTTATATGGCGTTAAGACCTTTTTTAGTATATTATTAAAACTACGTAAACATAATATTAACATTCAATTGAAATTGAAATATATTTTTATTCTAGGTAGCAGTCTTAATAATTCCAGAGTTCGGTCCGACGCAATCACAATAACGATTCATTATCGTTACGGTCTCGCCTCGACGGAGATATACGATACAGCACACTGATTGACCCTACATTAAAATTACACGCAAACAGATAGAGAAAATGGAAAACACTCACGGAGGTAACGGACTTTCTTTGTTCCGACTTGTACACGGGTTATCAAAAATTTATAGCGCAGTAAATCGATACCAATCATGGCCAGCGTTTATAACGTAACGGACAGGGATTGCACGTAAATGTGGTTAGGAAACATTTAATAGCTCCTTTAATTCGTTAGGTTAATTTGGAAGGGGCACAAGGCGGGCGAGCTACGCCGCGGTCGCCGGAGGGTCAAATAAATATGTCCCAAAGAGTTAAGTAGTGTAGAAGTGCGGTGCGGAGACCGCGTCCGACGTTTGCTCTTCTCTCCGTGTTGTTGCACCACTTATTACACACAAAGTTCCCTTAAAGTTTTCCTCGACACTCGAGTGCGAGTTTAATTTACTCGATAGTGTAAATAAAGCGGCCGAAGTGGGAAGTTTCACGGCGAGACGGCCCCTGGAGCGTCGCGACGCCCGCTGCGGTCGAGTGATAATAACCTACCACGGCGCCCGGGACTTCCTTATTAATCGAGAACGACAAATTTTAACGACAAGAATTAATGAATCTCGTTACATGGGTTAATCCCCTGCTCGTAAAGTGCGCTCGGCGGTAGTTAAGGTGTGTGGGGCGGGCGGCGGCCGCACACATACCTTACGAGTACCTTCAAAGGCCTTTTTTTATTAAAACATTGTAATTGAATCAATCAATATGATTGTAAGTATTGTTTAATCCTGACATTTATATAAAACTTGAATTATATATAAACAAATGATAATTTTTTTTGTCCCACCTGTGTAAAGCTGAAACAGTACTTATTGTCTGTTTACTCCAGTTGGTTAAATAGGTAGCGCGAGCTTAATTTAAATGAATATTTTTAATGTATTTCCTGTTTTAAAAGCATATATGAATTGCAAAGTAAATTTAATTAGTAAAGAATTAACAGTCATACACTGGCTAAAATTTTTACCAAGCATGATTTTTTATGTAAGAAAGTTAATCTACAAACAGAAACACACCATAGCTGGCAGTCGAATCTCCGGCCGTGAAATTGTAAAACGAACGCCAAGCACCTGGCCACTGGTCATAAATTGTTAAGGATTTTGATTAAAAGCAATTGAAAATTGTCTCTCTGATTATGTATAGGCGGCAACATGAAACGAATGGAATGGCGACTTGACTGAGGGGCTCCGAGATATATCGCCCAGTTAACGAGCATGTGTGAATGGAACTTTATTGTAATTGCCTTTTGTAAGATCGGGACAGGGTCATTACGATCCGTCCTCATAGCCTGACCTCCATTTGGCGGAACTTACTTTTGGATGTTTTGCGACAAATCATTGTACCTATAAACTTAAGTTGTGATAAATACTCCAATTTAAGTAATTTAATCGAATAATGTCATCGGTTCAGAGATATAAGGATGCTTAACACTACAGAGGCTACATTAAAAATATAAATCAAACATCTATAACAAACAGCGGAATTTAACTATCGGCAACGGAAAAGGACAGTACGACGCACGTCTCGTCTAAGCGACATGGTACGGTTGATCGGAAAAAGTATGTACTTCGGTGTAAAGTTGATCGATCGATTTGAAAGAAAATTTCGGTTTTGTTTCGTATGATCATATTACAGAGTAACAGAGCGGAATGTAAATAAAGATTAAAATCTGAATAAGGATAGAGGTTCATTTCGCTGAACTATAGAAATTCTGGCGAAGAAAGAACACCTGTTGGTCTATATAGTTTTATGTTGCATTAAAACTATATTGACTCTAATTACACGGCAAAGGTTTTGCACAACGAAGACACTGTCAGTCATGTTTGTATAAACTTCTTACGTAATTAAATATTATAGTTTCAAATATAAACGTTAACTTAAACACAACACCGCTACTTGAGTAAGAAATTGGTACATTTATAGAATGAGCAATTTCAATTATCTTTAAATGAGTCGTTGTTATTGAATTCTATCAGCGGATAAAGGTAATGCGTGTATATTCATCAGGCGAAGAGGCGTGCGGCACATTAGGGGGCGCTGGCGGCCTCAAAGCCAGAAGACTGATTGTGTCTATCCGCAATTTCTCTCGTGCCCTATTCTCGCGAGCTAAAACTAGCGAGTTTTCCACCGCGGCATTAAGCGGTCGCTTCTACATTTGTCGTTATAATGGAAACGCGTTACTAATTAATTTAAAGCGAGACTCATTTATGTCGAAATGCGTTTCTATTAAGTGATGATGTGGGGTAACGTTTTTAGGCGTTGCCTTCAATTGGGAAACGTATTTGGTTTTGGACAAGTTGTGACAGCGGAGATGCGTCTGTCTCGTGTATTTAATGAACGCGAAAATTATACGTAGTCCGGTTACAGGCCCTCACCCCATTAAGTAGAAGCGAGCTCATTCTCGGTAAGACTAATCAAATAACAGTCTCCCCATCGGTCCCCTCAGCCCGGCGAGCCCCCGCCTCGCGGCCAGTGGTCATCTCTCTTATCGATTGTGGTGGAATTCGTGCAGGGAATGCGATATTTCCCAGCAATCGCTACAAAAGATAAGACTTTGAAATTTCTATACAGTGTAACTAGAAACGTTTTAGTGACATTCTTTATTCTTTAACGCCTAGAGGAATATTCGCTGCATTGTTTCTAATATTAAGAAATTGTATTTTTGGACATAAGGCGACTGTTGTTCTATTCCTTTAGCGTTTTTACTATTTATGTACACAAAATGACACGTATAAAAATCAATTTGAATAAAAAGAGATTGCCTGCTAGGTATCAACGATCTGTGGGTGGGGGTCGAATGACTGGCTTGTAATAAATTAATAAGACTGCCGTTCTTTGGTTTCTTTTGAAATAAAAATAAGTGGCGGGTGTATGGCGATGGTCACATCATATAAAATTTTTTTAGCGTGGTGAATAATATAAATATCTTTTCATGTTTTTGTGAAAAAATGCTGTTGCTGTGTGTAAAATAATATGTCTGTAAAAGCATTACTCTTAGGAGTTAAAGGAGTAGATATTTTGGTGGAATTTAATTTTGTTTTAAATATGCTGCGCAATCCATTCATTTTTTTTAATAAAAGAAAAAATAAATACCAGGATCTCACCTGATATTAAGTGGAAATGCTGTCCTGGGTAATAAGGTGCACTGGCTTAGTAAATGCGTACTTACTCTCCTTTTGAAAACACCCATTTACTAATACGAGTTAAATATAGATAATAAATAATGTAGTGGTGGAATGTGTATTGTAGAACAAGTGTGTGATTGTCTATAATAGATGTGTTACTTAGAAGTGAGACAAATCGTTGGCGTAGTGTATTCAGAGTGGGCAGGCGGGCCCGCGTGATGCGACCGCTTCGTTCCGCCATGTAATTCTAATGAGTATTACTGTCGTCTGTCTAGCTGGTGCCGTCCACCCTGGAGCGTAACTGCTTTGTAAATACAACTTTATTCTCTTTTAAGGTGATATGAAATTACCAATTCACTTGCTTATTTAAATAAAGTGTACCTTAGTGGCTAACCATTTGACTTACATCCCACCAGTAAATTAAAAAGGTTATTATAAATAAGCTCTCTTGTTCTTTTAACCCTAGCGGGGTAGACATAGACAGCTTTCAGCAAGCTTATTACGTCCCTGTGTGGACTTATACATCGCCATACATGGGCTACTAACTGGCCGCCATACAAGCCGACTGGGAATCAAATCCGCAGACAACAGATCGTAAGTAGCCTTTAGTAACTAGGCTATCACTGCTTTTTAATTCTTATCTTCTAGTTAATTTGGGATTTAAACGCGGTGTGCTTGTAATGACGATGATAATTAGATTCTAATATAGTGCAATAAAATATACATTTTCAAGTAACACCTACTACTGAAAGAGCAATGTGTGCGCCATTGCTCTTTCAGTATCAATGGGGAGGTAAATCTATGGATTTGTATCATAGCGTAGAACTGATAACAATAGGGGGAACCGGCAGCGCGGTATAAACGGAAGAGTCTCCCTTCTAGAGGATGGTAGACTTATGAAAGTTACGGAATAGGTAGCAACAGGGTTAAGAAAATTTTGAAAAAAAATTAAAAATATATAGATAAATAAGTAAATCAAAAGGGAAATTAATTTGATTCATCATAATTATTCACTCCGAGTTTGACAGTTTAATTATTTATTGTATTGAGAAGGTAGATGAGTTAATCTATTACTGTACAGTATAGTATTATAAAGGCGAACTGAATCGTAATTAGCATTTTAATATAGCTTATTTTCGTAGTTAGGAGCAGGTTAATGGTATTAGCACTAAAATATCGTTTTAAGAATCTTACAAATAAATATCTATATGAATATTTTAATATACATTTTTATTATTATTTACATAAGATAAATAAACCAATTAAGTATTACTATTATTTGCTAATAAATATCTAGTAGATGTAAACCGATGTAATATGTTATTCAACTGCGTTGAAACCAATCGGTACATTTGATGTAATACCACATCCTGAATAACTGTTTTGCAGTAGACAGTGATTAGGCGGCGCGCGCTGCGCTTGTCTGTACGTACACCGCTTCACTGGGCTGTGAAAATGATTTTGATTTGACCCTTTGCAGGGCGCTTCCACCGCAAAATTACATTTCTATCTCTGAGCCCGCTTTTGAACGTGCATGACACTCCGTTACAACTCTAGCTATAAGCGTTTCAAATCATTATCAAAGCTCTTTGCAAGTATTTGTATAAAGATAAATGTATCGTTGAAAAATCAATAATTTTAATGTTGGTAATAATAAAATGATACAACATAATTTTCATGAAATAGCTCATGATATTAGGCGGTCTATTTGGCTAATGGTATTAAAACGAACATGCCTAAAGTTGCACGCTAGCAACCCAAGTTCGATACCTTATACAGCCACCAAACCTACAGTTATAACATGTATTATATTTTACCTGTGCCCAATAGTTGGACTGTTTTTAACCGTTATTCTATAGTTTAGAGTTTAATATATATAACAGTAGAGCGCCTAGTGGATCAGTGGCTTACTATGTGATGGTAGGGTGTTCTTTTGTGTAAAGTCTCACCCCTGCTACGTAGCACCACTTTTGTCGCTGTTAATAAGATAAAAACCGGATAACGTTTTAACGTTGTTTATCCTTGTCTACTTTGCTAGAGTTGAAAGAATGTGTTTATATTAAAATAAACACAAATACGCTTTAAATGTAATTGCTATTTTTTATTAAAAAAAATGCATATATAATATTGTATATCACAGCCGCCAAGGGTGACAGAGCTTAATGGGCTCTTACCCGTAAATGTGGCAAAGGAGATAATTTTATTCTGAGAGTATCTCTCCTTACTGCTGATATATTCAATAGCATATTCCCATATGTGCGTAATTCTGCGGAATGGTAAAAAAGGTCTGTTTGAGGGGTGAAATATGTAAATTTATTGTCTTGGGCGGCAACTCGCGGCGCCCCCGCGTCATACGCCGACACGTAGGATAAAGGAAATGTTAATGCCTCACCAATTTATGTGCTTTCCTATGATTCCGCTGAATCGAGCCTGCTGCTTTCCCTTTATAGCTTAGCTGAAAGGCACTTTGTCTACAGATTGAAGTGTTTTTAATCTACCTTCCTCATAGGGATGTGGCATGGATTTTTGACGTTCTACTGGTGCTTTTATACAACTCTATGCATTTGCTATTTTTGGAAAACTATCGAAGGCATAAAATAATCTTCCAAGTCCTTTTATTTATCCCTTTTCATCTTAATTATTATGTAGCATACATGACTAGAGCCGTGGCAGCTTAGTGTCGTGGCTGTCGCCTCAATCACGTTATACTATGAAGTTAAATCGCCTATATTGTCTTTCTTAAACCATATTTGTGCTTGTTGTCGTTAAAAATTACCTACTTAATCTTAGAATGTGATAAACCTCTTTATATCTCAATCAACAGGTAATCTTCCATATTTTTATGGGTTTCCTGGAATATCTTAGGAACTTAAGGTTATGCTATCATAATTAATATGGGACCTAATTAAAACCAAATCCTTTCAAACAAGAAAAAAATTGAAATCGATTTAGAATGACGGCACTATGAGTTCATAAACATTAAAAATACAGACGAATTGATAATCTCCTTTTTTTGATGTCGGTTAAAACGGGTATAAAGTTCATGTTTGCTTATTAACAATTAGACTATTAAATTAGATTAATATCATAATTTTATTCTAACAGTAAAATTAACTGTTAGAATAAAACAGAAGCCATAAATTATAACGTCTCCACGGTCGGCTGACAAACAGCGACAGGCGTCCAATCTGTTTCCCCTCGCGATATGCGCCGACTAATTCACAAAGGCCAAATGTGACATAATACCAACATAATTCAATGTTTTGCTCACCATATTGTATTTTATTTATGAGTTATGCCTTGTTGAGTATCTTGCCACCCTTTCCCTCTATTCCGGTGGGATATATCCTTCCTTATCGCTCGTCATATCGGGGGTGATTTTCATCCCGTCTGTATGAACGGATGGTTAAATAGTACGAGTTAACTTACACCGCATCCGCTATGCGTCATTTAGGGGTACTGTTAAGTTCTTTATGATGCTAATATAGTCACTTATAGTTATTATATTTTTGTTTCACTACAAGTCGAATTATAAAGTTCACGTTAAGTGGGTGTTATAAAATCACTGTTGTATTCATTAAAACAAAATCTTTCACTTCTTTTTACCCATACAGTGAAGAGACATTCGCTATCAGTAGGTGGGAATTGCTTTCGCCCACTTGCCAAACCGTAGCCATATACCTGATATTAGGTCGATATTATTAAAAATCGCTATTAAGCCAGTGTTTGGCGACGGGCTCACCACTTGTTACTTGGGACCTAATCTATGACAAGTACATTTACCAGTTAAAATAAAAACCAGCTTTAAATCGAATCAATTGTTATACACGCGGACGCCTTTTTTAATTTTCGAATTATCATGGGAATATTACGAAATAGAATTAATCAGAACCTAATCATAACACTCCTTAAAATACTTTTGAAGCACATGCTTTCCAATAGGAAAAATCAGTCATAGAAATCGGTTGGCGTGATATTGGCTTATTCGCCCATTTGTCGTGCACATTCTTAATGCAAATTTAAGAATTATATGGTTCTTTCATGGATTTCATTGTCAGAACTGAACGCTATTGTGACCACACTGAAAGCACCAGATTTCAAATAAAAAAAGAATCATCCAAATTGGTTCTTCCAGTCGAAAGTTATGAGGTACATACACATAAAAAAATACAGACGAACATTCATTATATTAATATCTATAATATCGTATATATTATATTTATATTATGAGAAAAGAAGCAATCATTAAAGTTTCAACACAACTGTGCTGTTCAATATCATTGGATGCAACCCGGGAGCGTTTAATTTAGGAGGGGATGGGCTGTCAATATTTAAATTTTTAAACGGCGCCCAGACAGACACGAGGTACAGTGCACAACCAATTTGTTTGTACAAATTTGTCAGACAAAGCTGAAACTTGCTATCGGTTGGG
This sequence comes from Meandrusa payeni, assembly GCA_029286785.1. Taxonomy (NCBI): domain Eukaryota; kingdom Metazoa; phylum Arthropoda; class Insecta; order Lepidoptera; family Papilionidae; genus Meandrusa; species Meandrusa payeni. Next base: position 8,367,375 of record JAGSMX010000012.1, on the reverse strand, counting down.
ACCTGTTCCGCATATCAATTACTGACTGAATCGTGTAATATTAATTGGAACTGTCAATTCGTTGATGCTATTTTAAATTGTATCAATGCATAATTCGCTTATGGAGTAACGATTTGTGTTCCATATACTTGTTATTAAATGTACTTATGTGTAATGAATTGTGTTGTATGTCAAACAATTTTTAATACCTTAATTATTTTGTTTTACACTATGCTCTAACGACCTTTTAACGCTAGCGGCTTAGACAAGCATTTATCGCGAAGTTAATTACATCATGTGTAGGAACACAATTATTTTTTACAGTGGTTTTTTTAGTATTTAACAAGGAGAAAGAAGGTTCATTGGTTTGGAATGCGATCCTCCAACCAAAAGATCGTAAAATTAATACTGCCAATTGTTTTTTTTAGTGAAATATATTTCTTGCTTATATTATATAAACATATTATTTTTTGAATTAAAAGAATATCATTAATATACGGTATTATGTTCTTTAAGTCTAACGCAAAAATAATAAATTTTTATTAGACAGAGAAATAGATTTAGTTTGATGAGAGTTTAGTTAGGTCCTGATATATCGTAATATTCCTACGATAATTCGGAAATACAAAGAGAGCGTCCGCATGTCATAGCGTTTAACAATTGAGGTCGGTTTTTGTTTTTGCTCGAAATGTATATACTTTCTGTCTTCTTCTTAGTCGTCTCCTTCATTGCTGAAGGTCGTGTCTAGCACAAAGTGTTGCTCGCTCGATCTTCATGGCTTTGGTTATTGGCAGGCCTGTAAGCGTCTTAACTGCGTCTGCCACCATGTGAGCGACCGCTTTTCGATGCTATCAGGAGTTCTGCGAGCAACGTGTCCAAAATATTGCAGTATGCGCTGGAAGCAAAGAGTTGATAGCCTTGTCGTTATTCCGAGTGTCATAATACTTTTTATACAGATATGTAATATTTTTAGTGTCAATAAATAACTAATATAAGCCGTGCGAAGCAGGGCGGCTCGCTTTAGTAATTTATTATTAGCAAAGTCGTTACTCTATGGCTCAAAGTGCGGTTTATTAGTGGCAAATTGCGGCAGATGATGGTACAGCTGATATATCTGTCGCTGTGCAATATATCACAGTATGATAAAATTTAGTGACACGCGGCGCGTGCGCCCCACAGGGGTCCTAGGATTTACATCAGAGATGCTGTGATTCACCAAGGGTGAATAATATCGGCGTGCGTGTTTCGCAGTTAATGAGTTAATATATAACATCGTTCTAGTAGAATGTTATTTTTTTAGAAGGGGCAAAAGTGCAATTCACCGTTATGTCAACACTTCGGCCCACAACCACCTAGCAGAGGAATTGTAGGTGTTTTAGAGGTTTATTTTTCGGAATTTTTACGGAGCTTAAATGTTAGCAACGATTTTTGACATAAGAATCCGAAAAAGCTCTGGGATTCGAAACTGGACCGTCGCATCGTCAGACAAACGCGTAGTCTTATCTGTTTACTATCTTGAATCAAAAAAAATATAAAGGTGTGACATAAAGATTTTATATTTTAGCTTATTAGCAGGTTTTCTGAGCCAAAATCAAGCAAATTTTCAGATCAAAGCCTAATTTATGTAGTAAACTGTGTGTTATCAATAAATAATTAAGGAACTTGGGAAATAAGCGTGGTGGGCTCATTTATTATTCTTTATAAGGAAACAAAGGCGAGGGTTAGCCGTAATAAGGCTCCGCCACCTCGCCGGCTTATCTTTATTGCCTCCAACCCACGTAGAATAATAAATCGTTTTCATCAAAAACAAATACTCGACAGTTTTTGCCGGAGTCGAGCGAACGGGCGGGGGGTGGCAATTTTCCACCCCCATAATACAATATTTTCCGACATTTTCCACGGGAATACAGTTTCGAATCGCTCGTTCGCAACCGGCAGGTTCCTTTAATGTGTATTTTTCGTCCAATCAGAGAGCGGCGAGAGTCTCGATATTACCTCAACTGTCACACATAAAGTGGAAAATATGGTCGGCAGATGTGGAGGTCGCGGGGGTGGGAAGGGTGAGCGCAGTGCGAGGGGGGGAGGGCTGCTTGGCAGTCGGCGCGCGTACGCGACGCTCCGGCGCGCCGGAAGAAACGCTCCGAACAGGTTTATAGCTTTTCTTTCAGCTCCACTCAGGTACGGGCCGTATCATAACAGGGAATAGCGGAGCGTGATGTGAACCCGTGATAAAATAAATGTCGAGATAGGCTTATGTATTGTACTGTTTATCTTAATAATGGCCGCCCGGAGGGAAACTTTCTTTTAAACTTGGCCCTTAATCTTGCCTTGTCTTAACTTTTAAAACAAAAAATCAGAAGAAATGTAACCGTAGCCGATCTCAATTCAAAGGCGAATTTTCAAATTTAGATATGAAAATCTCTCAGAATTAATTATTGTGATTGTATGAATAAGCATTTCTATTGAATGCTGGGAATTAAGCAAAGCGTCACTGATTTATATTCGTCTCGGCGTCGGAGGCTGCGTTGAAAGAAATTTCGCTACGGCGCTCGTCGCGCTCGAGTCGCGGAGGAAGCTGCGGCGCTGCCTCGGTCGGATATAAATCGCGAATCATTTCTCATCGTAACTTTTTGTCGGTTCTTATCTGTTAGACTTCACTTTTCATCATCCGAGGGGATTTATGTAATGCCTAGTCATTTCTCGTCGTCGAGGCGAGGCTTATCGACGGAGAGCGAGCGCGCTTGATTGATGAGCGCGCAAAAATAAATGTTCAGTTAAATTATTCGATAAGTTGGAAACGGAAGTTAAACGGGAATTATCTTTGTCTTGCCCCCGAACGCTTTACGGTTGTAGCCGTTATGTCGGGGCTGATTGATTGATTGAAATAGGTGCGTCTTCTCTGCCATTATTTCTTTGACAAATCTCTCCGATTTGTAGTAACTTAAAACTCAAAAGTTAATTAAGACAATGTTATATAAAAAAATCCTGCAGTAGCTTCTACTGTTGCATGAATGGGTCGGCACGATCGGGGAAGTACAACGACCTCAAAGCTTACCTAGCTTTCAGTAAAATATTGGGACGTCCAATACAACAGTTTCCCTCGTGACCACGTGTATTACAAAGCCCTCAATAAGTTAGAAAATAAAAAATTAACTGTTACTGATTTTGAGTAAAACGTGCGCATAATTTAAAACAAACATATTTATTTATTTGTAAGACAAAGAAAATACTAATCAAATTATCTTGGATATGTAGTCGCAGTAAAGACTAACTCTGTATAGCCTATTTTTAAACCAGGTTTCGATATAATCTATCCGAGTTACAATTGAAATAAATGGTGCATCCTACACTTCACATAAATTAATTCGGGGGAGGTTTTATCAGCTTTATAAAATTAAGCACGAAAGCTAATGCCATAATTGAAGGCAATCAGCGCCCCCTCCTGATGATTGATGCCCATCGCTGAACCAATGTACTGTACTATTTCATTATTTACCCTACTGAATACAACTATAAAGATAATATCAAAATTGACAATTAGACCAAATCTTAGAATTGGTCTAATTGTCATATTTATAACAGCGACTTCTTCGCAATATTGATTTGAATAAAGACGTTTAATAATTCGAGAACTAAACTAAGCGAAGCTTATAGCTTATATATTAGGAGCCGTGTATAAATATTTGATGATGATTAACGTACCACCAGTCGTGGGATGAAATCCCAGCTGACGAACCGCCGATGAGTTATTGATAACAATAATATGTAAATATATTTACGAGTAAAAACAAAAACCGACTTCAAATCGTATCAAACGTTAAAAGCTTTTACGCGCGGACGCCCTCTTAGTATTTCCGAATTATAGAACCTAACCAAACTCTTGTCAAACTACCCTTGAAGTACATCCTTTCCTACAAAAATGAATCATCGAAATCGGTTGGTTGGCGTATTATTCAGTTATTCTTCCATTTATTGCGCACGTACTTAATGCAAATTTAAGATATATGCATTTCTCATGAATGCCATTGTCAGAATTAGACCAAATTAAATGTAAGTAGATGGAAAGCCGTGGTAGCTCAGTGTCCGGGTTGGCTCAAGTTGCATAGTACGCCAGCCCTGTAGTTCCGGGCTCTCAAGAATAAGACTACGATATCCTGCCTGTCGTACAAGGCGACTAAAAGGGGCCTCGGGTTCACTGGGCGACAAGGGTGGGGGCCTGCGTCGTCCACCAAAGTGGACCCGGAAAGAATGCGACATCGGCTGGCCCGTGTCGCCTTGCGCTGCGAGGGCACAGGGGGGGAGGGAGTAACCTCCCCCCGGGACGTGCTCTCCTTGAGCACAGTGCAGAGGGGCTCCGGTGCGTTCCACATGAGATCCCGGAGCCACTCGTCATGCATCGAGGAAAGGACCACCGGGGAGGTTTTAGTGGGTAAGATCCCCACATAACCGCCGTCTCTGCCCCAGAAGGCGGGGAATCTTTGTGAAAATTTCCTCCCCGTCAACAAAAAAAAAACAAAGTTGCATAGTACGTTAGCAACCCGAGTTTGATCCCCGGTGCCAGCACCAATAAATTTGTTGTTGCTAAAATTTTCTAAGAAACACGCGCATATACGGTTAAAGTATCATTTCTATCTCTCGTGTAGTATTTGCAAGGAAAGGTTACAAAAAATCTAACCATTTATTAATATGCATAATAATCTTAGTGAATATAATTAAAATTAATAAATCGCACGTGCAATTTATTTAATTATGTAAGTTTGTTGAATTGAATGTGCTAAGCAAGCTATAAAACTTACTCTTAACAGTTGAAATTGTACTTTAAATTCTTAAATTGCATCCGGGATGGAAGTCGGTCCACTTAAAAAGAGCATTGTGGCTAATCTCCAGCGACACACGTACAAGCAAAGTTTAATTGTGAGCGGTGCGACGCGCCCTGGGGCAAAACCGATTACAGTCTTAGCGGCGCTAGCTCACCTTCGATTCCAGCCACCCCCACCCACACACATTCACTTCCAATCAATCCCATCACACATATTTATACGTAGACGTCGGGCGCGTGTTTTTATTGCGGACTGCAACGAACGACGGCCGCAAACATTGCAACCACCTCCCTCGCTCGCATCGGAAAAGCTTTTTATTTTTTAATTTCGATTTTGATTTTTCCGAGCGTACCGTTTCGTCCTAGTTTTATTTTGTTTCATTTCATAGCGCGAGGGGTGGGTGCGCGACAGATCGGAATTTCAGATATGTACAATTTAAAATCGTGTAAGTACGTTCGGTCAGCGTGCGGCGCGGCGAGGGCGGCGCGCTCCCGCTAGACTGACGCCTGTCGGTTTGTTTTCTTTGCTTTTTAACAGATTCTATTTTCATTTGATTGCATTTGAATTTCCTCCACCAATATCCGCTAACTAAACACGATTAATGCGGAGCGAAGATGGACAGGCGGGCGGGCTGGCGCTCTGCTGCGGGCCGTGATGCTTAGCCGCCGTTTTGTCGTTTTATATTAGAAGGCGGCTAATTTATTGCAAATTGCTCCACGGGATTCCTCTTGCAATATTGAAAGTTAGTCGACATTAGATTCATTATGTAAATATATTTGTCTATACCTTTCTTTTGTTAATAATGTACGCAATTTATTATACCTTTTAACTTGTTGTTTCCGTTGTTGTATTAGATCATTCTATTCTATCAGGTAAAATGTAATATTGGTATTGTAATATTGCTAGTATAAGTAGATTTCAATGTTTACAAATATATTAGTTTGCTTTGATTTTCAACATTTCTCTTTTTCAACTGACTTAAAAAGGAGGAGGTTCTCAATTCATCTGCATTTTTTTCACAACAACTTCCCTCATAACTTTCAACTGGGTGAACCAATTTTGATGATTCTTTTTTGTTTAAAACCTGGTGCCTCCCCTGTGGCCTCACGTCCAAGCTCCAATTTGGTCCAATTATGATAATTGCATCCTTGATAAAACCATATAAATTTTAAATTTGCATCTATCATGTGCGCCACAAATGGACGAATAACTTTAAATCACGCCAACGGATTTCGATGATTCATATTTTATTGGAAAGGATGTACTTTAAGAGTAGTTTGATGACAGCTTGTTTAAGTTTTGATTAATTTTCTTTCTTAATATTCCTACGATAATTCGGTATTACAAAGAGAGCATCTGCGCGTAATAGCTTTTAATATTTGATTCGATTTGTAGTCGATTTTTGTTTTTGCTCTTAAATATATTTATTTAATATATTATTGAACTTTAAGCGTCAATAGCCTAATGGTTTAGGGTACGGCCTGCGAATCGTAAAGTCGTGGGTTCGAATCCACCATTCGACTATTGCCGTGAACCATGTCCTAGCACAAGCTTAAGCTTAGTTGGAATGGTTCACAAGATTTTTAGTAATATTTCTGAAAAAATAATAATAAAAGAAATATTGGTAGCTTTATTTAAAAAAAAAACATACATTTTGATTGACGACATATACGAGTAGTAATTGTTATCTTCAATAAATAACTGACGTATTACCAATTAATTTAATTATTTTAAATATATTATTCATACATTTAGACAATTAATTCATTAGATTTCCATGCGTAGGTAGGTGTATTCCGCTTATTTCTACGGCCTAGCATGCCATTGCTGCATTGTGCCCATTTACGAATAGGCGTCGTTATTGTTTTGATTAATAAGACGCCGGAGACTGTAAACTGGGTAATATATGAAGTGGAATAGAGCAAACGCGATGTTGTACAAGATTTCGTATTTTAACGTCCCTTGTAGCATAGCTTTGTACGACATCGTGATAATAATATAAAATCTAGTATACTTTTATATAACTATAACATTACTACTAACAAAAATAATATTTCTACATAAAGTTCTCACGTCCTTTTAACCCTATCGGGATAGATAGAGGCATACATAGGAAAGGTGAATCCAACGCCATACACCGGGACCAAACTTTTAGCAAGTGATTTTTCGTCAATCCGACTGGGATTCGAATCCGCGACCTTCATAAAAAGATCTGATAGCCTAGTAGTCCACTAGGCAACACGTTTATATAAGTTTGACATTTTGTATGATGTTGGTATGTTTAAAAAGTCAATAACCTATAAATAGTTTTTGATTAGTTAATTTTAATTTAAAATCTAGTTCAATTTTACTTTTGTGTTTTTAGATATAATTTAATATTGTCACTCACCATATAATACATTGCACGCAGTCTTTACCTATAACTGCGATGGCATTACGAGTAACTCTACAACTTTTCACTGTTTCTAAATATTGTATGTTAAAAATGTTCATTGTGTTGGTGTTAAATAATAAACACTTATTTCGTGTCTAATATAATGCTAAGACATATATAACAATAATTGTGCGAAGGCCTTCGTAGATTTCGCGGGTCTACGAACGTCGAACGATAAGAAGGAATATTTGAGGATGAGTCTACCGCTGTGCACATTAGCACAACAAACAATGTTGTAATACGACAAGTCGGCCCGTCAGATCGATCACGGAGTACCGTTATTGGCAAACTTCTCCGCGACAGGGCCCTTGATTAAAAGTATGCAAATTTTATTACATCCCACGGGGTGCGGACCTAGTCCTACGCTCATACATTCGATCGGGGTCAACAAATCTGTAATGGAATTACTATCCACTTTCAATAATATAACAAGTTAAGATAAATTAGTATTGTATAATTTAAATTGGAGAAAGTACGCTTGCATTTTTATCATATGGCACCCCCATACATTGATAGAAATTGCTATCTGATTATATATATATATATATATTTTTTTTGGAAAAGAAAGCTAGCAATATTTCTTTTTTTTTCAGAATTTTTACTAACAATCTTGTTAACCTTTTTTTTTGTTAACGGGGAGGAAATCTTCAAAAAGATACCCCGCCTTCTGGGGGGAAGGCGGCGGTTATGTGGGGTTTTTACCCACTAAAACCTCCCCGGTGGCCCTTTCCTCGGTGCATGACGAGGGGCTCCGGGATCTCCAGTGGAACGCACCGGAGCCCCTCTGCACTGTGCTCAAGGAGAGCACGTCCTGAGAGGGAGGTTACTCCCCTCCCCACTCTTGTCGCCCAGTGAACCCGAGGCCCCTTTTAGTCGCCTTATACGACAGGCAGGGGATACCGTAGTCTTATTCTTGAGAGCCCAGAAGGGCTGCAACAATTTTGTTAACCATTCCAACTAAGCTTAATCTTGTGCTAGGAGATTCACGGCGAATGGTGGATTCGAACCCACGACCTTACGGTTCGCAGGCCGTACCCTAAACCATTAGGCTATTGACGCTATATAGGCTACGATATTCTATAACATGTATCACGCAGCTACTACATTATGTATGTGATGAGTGAGTTTTATGGTTATATGTGTCTATGGTAATACACCTGGCACAAAAATAACCGTGATTTTTCTGTATTTCTTCTATAAAAAATTTTTAGTTATTTTTTTTAGTTTCTTTAGCTTGTTATATCGACTTCCGATATTGTGTTTAAGACCAGGATTTCGTGTCGTCTCTTAAATTGTATCATCGCTATTATAACAACAATATCATATGATAAACCTGAAGAAATATTTTTTTAATACAAAGACATTCAAAGAAATATTCCGTAATTTTAATTTAATTTCTTGCAGTTAATATATGCATAGATTTTATAAATTCCTATCGGTAATAACAGCCACGGATAAGTTTCGACGGTATTTAGAGGCTTGTTTCGCTGTTAGAATACATAATGAATATTTCATGTATTTTCTTATTACATAAACATATGTACATACTCAGTAGAATAATGCTTATCTCGAGTATCTGAAATTGGTATAATAAATCTAAATTAAAAAACTTTTACCTTTAATATCGACAACTATTGATTAGCGAACAATTCTTGTTTCAGTCACTTAGTAATAAACTCCTATTAACCTTTTGTACAGATCTATTGTATATGTAACTATTGTAATGACTTGTAGGTCTTGTGGAATGAAATAGTCCAATAACTAGTACACTAGCTTTATTGAGAGAGCGTAACGTTGTACAAAGAATTATTTTAACAAATATCGTCACAACTGCGCTTCGTCACAATCTTTATAAAAAATTATTTAGAAGTCAGATTACAAACTTATAAAGTTAAATTATTGTTTACAATACCAAGTTTATGTGAGGTTCAGTTAAATTTCTAAGATATCATTGGAAGTAGTTATTATGTATAACAATCGCTGTGTTGCTAGCTAACACTATGAAAAAAACACCGTCATTTACTCAGAGTATTTATTGAATGTAGTTTGGGAAAATATTTTCTTAGCAGTAGGTAATACCCGTATCAATTTGTGTTTGCCATAAATAATTCGATGCTACGTGTAGGTACTACAGTGGGGTTTTGTTTGTGTCAAATTGTAATTTATTGGTTACTCGGCTTCACTTGGATATTACACCGGGAGCCCCGCCCTGCCCTGACGTTCCCTCCTAGCCGGCCCTGTTCAATGAAAATTTTATATTACCGTATTGTCCTTGCGTCATCCTGTTTTTCTTCTCCATGACCAGCTTAAGCGATCTTTTGATTAAATTACGGGGATCAACAGGGAAATTTAAGTTGATTGATAGCTTGACGCAGCGTTCTTTACTTTTGTTTTGTATTACATTTTGGTTCAATAAAACCTTTATATAGAAATTGTATTTATATATTGCAGTTTAAATTGTGCAAGGTCTACGAGTCGCCAACATTAGTTGCTACTTTTACAATACGACGATGAATGCCGGATATCCATAAGGACATAAATCTTTTAAACCGATTAAAAAAATGACGAGGTTCTCGTTTAAGAATTTTCTTTCAACTAGACCCTGTATAATTGTGTTGGAAATGGACCTTGGCTTTCAAAAATATACTAAGTTTCTCCTAAAAAATTGATATCTCTCCTATAAATCCGATAGAAAAATGAGCGATATTGGTAGATCTATGACCAATTGTCCATCCAAGATAAAGTGCTCGAATAGTCCTAAATCTGCCAATATTTCTTATTACATTGTGAAAGAAGAAAGAAATTATAGGCACCTAACTAAGTAATACAAGTATGAGATATTTCGGAAATCAATAATTATTTCTGTGCGTTGCAGCGTTTAATAATTACGTTCTTTTTAAAACGCTAAAAATTTAGATTAAATAAATATGCTTGTTTATATTTCTATTTATAATAATTTATATATAAAATACAAAACGAAGTTATAAATATCAAATTATAAGAATCTTTATTGTAACATACGACCCTTGCCGTTGTCAAATTTTAGTAAAGTGATATTATACGTATGTTAAACATTAGTGTACATTGTGACCAAAGCGCACGTTTCCGAAGGGATGTTACTAAACAAAAGGTTGAAGCGTTGCCGATCTGACCCCGGGGTGGCGACCCCATGGCATACCAGAACTGTGGAGAGATTGTAAAAATGCATTCACCCCACGTAATCATTGCAAAATGTTAGCTACGCAATTTAGTGGGCACTCGCTTAGCACTTTCCTCTTTTTTATTATTTACTTAAAATGCTACCGATTTTTGTTAAGACACTTTGTCAATAGGCTTTTTTTGAGCAAAGAAAAATACGCTCTCTTGTCCTTTTAAACCTTTCGGGGTAGACAGCTACACCAATATCCGCTTATTGCTTATTAGGTCCTAGCAATAGATTAGTTCATTGCGATACAAGTTTTAGCAAGTAGTATTTTTGTACTTTAGAAATCGACCTGAATCGACATTAGTACCAACGGGCTTAGATTTGAGATCCAAGTCCAGAGAAATAACAATTTTAACAACAATCACTGCTTCATATAAACAGTCACAGACATGTAACTAAAAAAAATCTTACAAATGAAAATAAGCTCTCGCAGCTACCGCTTCCACTTTTCACGCAGCTTTGTAGGTCTCAAATGTGATAGGTGGTGAGCCCAAGGCCATACATGGGCGCAAATTTTATCAAGTATTTTTTTGTAAAACCGTAAAACGATATTTATGTGTACAAGCCTGGGGTTCGAACCCACGACTTAGGCGATATGCTATCTGCTACTGCTTTTTTATTGTAATGTAGTTTTGTTAGTTTTAATTATATAAGTAAATTTATAAATGTTCTATATTCGTAATGTAATTCACAATATAAATATAACAAAATATTTACTACACACGTTCATAATGAAATCTATCTACAGGCAGGGTTTCTCTACTATTCTGTACTAAGCACTGAACTTTACGCTTAAAAAATACGCACCTACAAGTAATGGATACTATAGAAGCTAATTATTTACTAATTTTCAGCAACACTATTTTTTTTTTATCTCAACATTGACTTTTTTGTGTAATTTTATTTTCAAAAACTAAGAATACATACCGCAATGAAACCCGTAATTTTTATCACACAAAGACAAATGTTTTTAAATAACAGAATTGAAGAAAAGAAACAATGTTATAAACGGAAATAACTATGTACTGTATTATTTACGTGTAGTCTCGTAGATGGCAGTCATGCAATACTGTAGCAGTGAAGTTAGCCGGAGTTTCCGTTGTCGTCGAACTACGAGCGGAATTTGTCGACTTAAACTAATTTCACTTAAACTCCTCTTACAACTTATAATAGAGTAACTTCGTAGATTAATCTATTTTTGGACTAGTATAGATGGGGATGCATGGGCAGAGCTTTGATTTTCACTCAATAAATCAAAAACATGTTGTCCTTATGTAATATAAATATAAATAATAATAATTCTTTAATTACATAAAAACACACACACAGACACACAGCTATAGCTTCCGCTATCCGCTTTTTACCAAAATTATTAGGTCCATGTATGACAAACCTTAATGCTTTCCACCACAGATCTTTAACCAATTATTGTTTGTACTTAAAATCAGGAAAACAGAAATTAATTGGTACAAGCCGACTAGGATTAGAATTCGTAATCGAACCGCTTACCTAGTCATCAGTTATTTACGTATAGTTATCTAATAGGACATTGCAATAATATAGGGTGAACAAAAGAGTTTTTCATGACAAATTAGTCAGTATAATCATTATTTTTAAAGCTTTTATAAAATTAAAAATAATGTTAACATACCGAACACCGAATTTCTTCGCTCGTTACTTTAAGAAGGATTCTTACCCAGTAAGATCACCAATAGCTCCCTTTAAAGCAAAACACACTACGTACGTACACACTTCACACATAATATTGCCAACGACTGACGCCAAAATGTCATAGTTGTTTTAAACTGCAGCAGATATGTGCTCTTGAAGACGCAATGGTGTGTTTCGCTGTGTTCTTCTTAAAGTGCCTCTCTGACTAGCGAAGGTTGGCAGTCAATTCACCATATCTCTTTCTGTCTTTTGCGAGGTGAAACAGATGGGCGGCACTCGCAATTCCGGTCCACTCTCTTATGTTCCGCGGCCATGACTTCTTTCTACGACCAACACTTCTTTTGCCAGCGACTTTGCCCGTCAAAATATCTCTCGTGCCTACGCACGTGACCGATATACGACACTTTTCGTATCTTGTTTCGCTGTAGATTCTTTTTTTTTTAATTACAGGAGCCCCAAGCCGGTAGCATTCAGGAGTCTTCTATATTGAAAGTCATTTTATTAACCTTATAAATTGTCTTTAGTAGGAACAGTTTTCTTTTCCAACGATATATGGTTTATTGAATCGTATGTTACCCTCTTCAAACGCAATGAATTTATAAATTAAACATAATACGCTTGGTCATTAGCGGATATTACTTGGTATCTGATTATTGCACTAAGTTTAAAAGTATGTACAAGGTTCTTAAAGTAAGAACACCTTGTGTTCTTATACTAGTATATAAGGATCGTGTATATAAAAACCGCAATATCAGCCTTCGCATCTAAATCATGGAGTTATATATCAAGCATATCAGGTATATGCAAATTTAAAAGTACAACATACAAGGAGTGAAACCTTTACCTGCTTACATTGAAAGTCATTAATAAGGTGCGGAAACAATTCCTTGCAAAAGTTATTCGAGTGGCCCAGTCGCCATTACTTTTTTACCCGTAGTGACCCACGGGTAGCTACTCTCGCTGATAAGCATTAAATTGCTTTTCTTTCCATTTCTTAAATAAAGTATCTCGCAGCGCTCACCCCGCGCAGTGCCGACCTCCCCTTAACGCGCCGGAACAAACATTACTTCACCTTCTTGTAAGAAAATTTTAATTACGGTTCTACTTAAAAAGGGACGTAGCGTTATGTTCTAATTATAGTAGCAACAATAAAAATACGCAAACGAGTGTATTATAACAATTAGACACTCCTCCCCGATCGTTAAAAGGGAAATTTAAATGGAATTTTTATGTTCAGCAATTAAGGATAATGTCGGCGTACTAGACATTTTTGTAATTACAAAAATAAGATTCTTGAAATGTAGCGTGAAAAAGAATTAGGCGGTGTCAGCGGGAAATGCGTTGAACGCCACTGGCTGACAGATGGGTGTAAACGCTAAAATTTCTATCTAATTAAATATATCTTTTGATTTTTGCCTATCAAATAGTTAAATGGATCGTCACATTATGTGTTGTCACGTACATGAGCTTGCGTAACTTCATCACGGTCTATAAATATTCGTATTTATACCTCCTCGCACCTCAAAATCAGGACTTTTAAAGAGCAGATCAAGACCTGGAGTATGAAATACTGAAAAGGCTAGAAATGCATCCTTTTAAGCTTGCCACGCAACTAACCACACCGGACCTAATTAATAGGCTTAAAAGGCGACAAATCCTAAGTCTTGATAGACACGGTTGGCTGCTCAACGCAGTCTCGATGGAGATTTTGCTCTGACCGCCTAACAGCTCTCAACACAACTGCCCATAGTCTACCTGATTGATTGCAAGATAAAGACAAAAAAAGTTACAAAGGTTGTACCAACACTGGAGAACAATAAAATTGTAGCATTATATTTATGTACATATTTTATCACTCCTTTACACCAGCATTGCCGCACATAACGGTACAATTCTAAACTCCATCACTCTATCTTGACGGTGGGCGTTCCACGACTGTATATTTTCGCGTAAATTTCTTTCACGCACTATCAACTGTCACCGATGGTGTTTTCGAATCTATACAATTTTGGACTATAATAAACGAGCTTACTTCTTTTTTAATGGCCGGGAACGCACCCGCAGCTCCTCCACTTTTGCGAATATTCATTGCCGTAAGCTCGTTTCCTGAAAAAAAAGATTGTATGTAATTTTATCTAAGTACTGCAATCTTTCAAATACATTTTCATTAACTTCCTGTCGAAATAATCTACATAATTAATGGAAATACAATAATTTTTCGACATTGACGAGAATCAACATGGATTGATGCTTAATTTCATAGATAATACGATATGCTTTACTGTCTTTTTAATGTTCTTAGGTATAAAGCGTCAATACGTAAAATTTGTGACAAGTGTATGTGCCTGTCACATATGGGACGTAATAAGCGTGGTAAAAGCTGACAGCAATAGCTATATCTATCTACCCGTCTAAAAAGACTTAAATGACAAGAGATCGAACAAAACACACATTCAAATACAAACTTCGTTGCGCTAAGGAATCTTATCGAATTTAAAATATCATTTATATAAATTAGTGTGTGTGTGTCCGTTCAAGAGAGATGGACAACAGTTAAGAAGCTGTTCAGTTTACTCGTAAGATGTTTATAATTAAACCATAAAGAACTTTTTACGTGCATACGGCGATGGCTTTTAATGGAAACGAGGGAGTGACTAAAGTATAGAATATTACTACAAATATACAGTGGTAGAACGAAGAAGTTAGAGCGTAATGTGTGTAATAGATGGCATGCAGGGCATCAGCAGGGAGTGTAGAGATTCGGTGCCCCGTAGTTCGGCGGAGCCCGAGGGAGCTGCGGATTTATCGCCTCGGCGGCTGACGAGACCGCTCCGGCCGCCCGCGCTGATTTATACAGCGCAATCTCGCAAAACTTACTTCACATTTAAATTTCCAAACTGTCTAAGCTGCTCTTAACGTCTACCATATTATCTCATTCGATCACCTATAAATTTTATGAGCTGACTCGTCTTTGTCGCGTTTTAACGTTTGAATTAATGGTTAATGTGTGTTACGCATTTGTTTTTTATAATTTGTTTTTACAAGACTTCGCTATCGTACTATCAAAGTTTATTGCCCTGTTTGGGAATGCTTCGGTCTCTAGGAGAAATATTTTTAATTTTGCGTGTATTTTTTTAAACGATTAAGTCCATTGTTTTATGATTCGAGTAAATTTATATTAAAATTTATTTCAATCCAAAGAAATTTTTTCACAATGCGTAACATAGCGCAAAGGTCTGTCACCGTTAGATGCTGCGGAGACGCGAACACTGTAGACTCATGAATTTTTAATATTTTTTGATTTGATTGAATAAATTTGAATAACTTAGACTCATCATCATCTCTACAGATACATTGTAGTCTTTTGGAAGTCAAGTCACTAGTATTTTTAACCGACTTTAAGGAAGAAGAGACAAAGGAGGTGGATCTCAATTCAACTGTATATTTTTTTATGTTTTTATCTCATAACTTTCGACTGGATAAGCCGATTTGGATGGTTTTTTTATTTGAAAGCTATGTGGTCTCAAATTTGGTCCAATTAGAAACGATATATAGCAACTCGCAACGGCATCCATGAGAAAACCATATAAGTCTAAATTTGCATTAAGTATATGAGCGACAAATTGGCGAATAACTTAATATCTCGCCAATCGATTTTTATGATTCATTTTTTTTAGAAAGGGTGTAATTCAAGGGGACTTTGACGAGAGTTTGGTTACGTTCTCATTAATTCTATTTCGTAATATTCCCACGACAATTCGGAAATACAAAGAGTGCGTTCGCGCGTAATAACGTCTAATGATTCGATTTGAAGTCTTGATTATCCGTGAAATAGCAACCGGCCGAGTCGTGGTTCGGCTCTCTCGGGCGCCCTCGGATCGGCATGCTTACGCGTAACATAGTAACCGTCAAGCCGAGGTACCCCTCACCGGGGACCCTTGTGTCGAGTTACTAGGAATAGAGGTTCAGGCTAAGCGACCTAAGAGCTGTGCCACCTCTCAATCCGGTGAAGCAGTCAAGGCCAGCCTCTCTGGCCAATCTGTGTAGTTCGTCATAAAAAATCGATTTGAAGTCGATTTTTTTTTTTTTTCGTAAATATGCCTATATTGACAGCAGGTCCTTGCGCTACATGGATATCATCGCGCCTAAACGTGTAACGTCTGTCTACCGCTGAGAAGTATTGTGCAGAAATTACTGTACTCCAGTTTGAGAAGAGCTGCAGTTAGTGAAGTGACTATACTAAAGAAAGATACCATTTTAATTGATAACTTATTCACATTGCGTTTGTGTTTCTCAGATCACATATTAGATTATAGTATCTCTCTAGTTCCCAAAGCCGAACGCTCTTACTATTTTGTCAATTTAGGAGAAGATATGTGCAAAATTTTGTTATTCTGTCAAGATAAATCCTTTTTTAAATATTTATTTGTAATTACTAATTTAAAAAAAACTTATTGTTTAATTATGCCGCGGCCATTTCTATAATAAATTCTGTGAAATCTGGTAGATACCATTACCAACGGTTTCTCCGTTGGGATTCACGAAATGAGCAGTTCCCTCGCGCCTGTTATGAATATGTAATCTAAATTTGGAATTCTCCGAGTGTGAGACCGATGTTTGTCACCGCAACTGTCTCGAACAAACATTTGCTTTGGTACCATGAAACTTTGTCACTTCTTGTTGTACATCGGCGAGCTTGATTCGGTACACGTTTCCCGACGATCACACCCACTTTGGTGGAATCTTTGCAACATCTTGGTACGGAGCCCGGCGGAGCAACCCCTCCCATAATTTAGTTTGGAACTTTTTAATTAGCTTTATATTTGTGTTTGCAGATTGAGACTTCGCCTCTCTGTTTATCATTTGGTTGGTAGAGGTTCAAAAGTTATATTATTAATATACTGTTCCCGGATGTTCCTTGCTATAATTAAATACGAGAGTTTAGTTAGGTTCTGATTAATTCCATTTCTTAATCTGCGACTTTTCGCACGTAATAAAGTTTAACGTTTGATTTGAAGTCGGTTTTTATTTTTGATCCTAATTATATTTGTTTCATTTTGGGTAGGCGTTATAGTTTAATCATAACACGTGCTTTATGATTATTCCTAGTGATCGCTTAATATTGCCTTCTTAGGACCGGCTAATTATGTATTTTATTTAAAAATGGAAGTTTTATACAACCGTGCAACTGCTTCAACATAAATGGAGAAAATGATTATACCTATTGATTTTTTTTTTGTTTACGAGGAGGAAATCTTCAAAAAAATACCCCGCCTTCTGGGGGGAAGGCGGCGGTTATGTGGGGTTTTTACCCACTAAAACCTCCCCGGTGGCCCTTTCCTCGGTGCATGACGAGGGGCTCCGGGATCTCCAGAGGAACGCACCGGAGCCCCTCTGCACTGTGCTCAAGGAGAGAAGATCCCGAGGGGGGAGGTTACTCCCTCCCCCCCTCTGCCCTCGCAGTGCAAGGCGACACGGGCCAGCCGATGTCGCCTTCTTCCCGGGTCCACCTTGGCGGACGACAAAGGCCCCCACCCTTGTCGCCCAGTGAACCCGAGGCCCCTTTTAGTCGCCTTCTACGACAGGCAGGGGATACCGTAGTCTTATTCTTAAGAGCCCAGAACTACAGGGCTGTATACCTATTGCTTATACCAAATAGCCTAATGGTTTGCAAAACATATAATTTTAGTTTCAAGCTCCTCATTCGACTTCAGATTAACTTTGGTTTTGAAATTGCGAGATAATTTTGATATAAATTCATTATGTAAACGAGTATGATTTTACCTAAAGTTTCTTTTTTACAAGAGAAGCTGGAAACAAGCATTTGGTTCACTTGACGTTGTCGTTGTCATAAACAGTTCTAAATGCATTGTACGTCGATCGAGACAATCTTCCTTTCATATGGAATCTTTTTTAAATTTATTTATTAGAAAAAATGACAACACCATTACAACTTCAAAAATAAGGTAGAAAATGGCTCATGCCAATAGTCGAATGAGGAGCTTAATTATATGTTTTGAAACTCATTAAGCTATTTGGTGTAAGCAGTAGGTACAATATTTTTTTCCTTTTACGTTGAAGCAGTTGCACGGTTGTTTAAAACTTCTATTTTAAATAAAATAAATATTTAGCAGCTCATAAGTAGGTTAAGAGCTGCTAATTATTTATTTATTATTTATATCGCTTAATATTATATAATATTAAGTATCATAATAGTAGTAATATTATAATATTAATTATCTATAAATATTAATATATAATATCTATATAATATTAAGCGATCAGTAGGAATAATCATTAAACATGTGTTATGATTAAACGATTACGCCTTCTTCTTCATTTTCGTTCCTCACAGCTGAAAATCGTGATCTATAAGCAGCCTCCATTGAGTACCGTCTTCGTGATCGTGTGCGACCATTTTGTAGACATCCTTCCCTGAGCACGTTTGCCGTCCATTTTGGCTAAATGGTCTGCTTCTCCCGACAATGCTCTGAAGACCGCATAACATGTCCAAAGAAGCTGAGATTTTAGATAGCCGTGTGAAGATCTTAAGCTTCTTCAGTATGGACTCGTTGGTTCTCATGGCAGTCCACGGTTTACGGAGCAGCCTTCGCCAACACCACATCTCGAAGGCGTCTATCACACGACTATCCCGACTTCTCATCCGAGTCTCGGCACCGTATAGAAAAATGGAAAAGACCAGAGTATGCACCTAGCGCACTTTGGTTATAAGCCTTACCCTACATGTACCAAGTATATTTAAGACCAAAAACTTCAAATCTAATTAACGTTAAACGCTATTAACGCGCGGACGCCACGGATTATGAAATGGTATTAATCAGAACCTTTTTTTTTTCTTCACGCGGGGGAATCTTTTTATAGACCATCCTCCGGTACCCTGGGTGGGCCCGGAGGGATGTGTGGGACTCGGCCTGGGCAGCCCCTATCCGCTAAACCTTCCGCGAAAGCCATCAGCCGTTATGAGCGGGGTGCCCCGAATCTGTCAGCGACAGGACACAAAAAATGTGGAACGCTTCACGATTTTGCGTGTCATCCTTGCGCAGGGGCCATGCTAATCTTCTCTGTATCAGTATAAATAAATATAAATAAGACTATAAGAATTATATGTAGAGTTAGATAGAGTATTGAATAAGAAACAAAATAGAGTTAGTAAGAATGTAAAACAGTAATAGAAAAATAGAAAATAAGACTTGTAATAATAAAAATAAGAGAATATACAAATAAGATAGATGATAAGAGCGATTTATAAAATATAACTTTAGTGTCTAATCAAGAGATGAATGAAAGCATAGAATAAATAACATCCCTGACCACCCACGTTGGGGGAACTAGATACAGCATAGGCAGACTATGCTCAGAGAAAAATATGACAAGGGGCAATAAACTCTGATTTCTAGCATATAAGTCAGTAGTCATGCCTCATGTTACAAGAAAAAAAAAATCTTCTCTGTATCATTCCAATTTTAGTTTATGTACTGCCGAAGCAAGTACTATTAATCAGAACCTAACCAAACTCTTGTCAAACTAATCTTGAAGTACATCCATGAGTTATTCGTCCATTTGTCGCGAACATATTTAATGAAAATTTAAGCCTTATTTAGTTTTGTCATGGATGCTACATGGAAAGCACCAACTTTCAAATAAAATCGAATCATCAAAATTGGTTCACCCAGACCAAAGATATGATAAATTGGTAACAAACATGAAAAGGAGCCAGTCCACATTAGCTCCGACTTTTCAGAATGTATCTCTGGAATCTACCGACAGCCTACAGTTACTAGGAATCGAATTGTCTGCGAATCTTAACTACGGGCGGTTCATTGAATCCAAAGCGAAGGTAGCTGCTAGGAAGCTTGGAGTCCTATCAAAGGTACGGCGGTACTTCACACCGGGACAGCTTTTGACTTTGTATAAAGCACAGATCCGGCCATGTGTGGAGTACTGTTGTCATATCTGGGCAGGTGCAGCCAAATACCAACTCGCGGCACTGGATTCCATGGAGAGGCGGGCCAAAAAGTTGATAGGTGACCAAGATCTACACCTAGATAGTCTTGAGCACAGGCGCAAGGTGGCCAGCCTTTCGGTGTTTTACAGATTACACTTTGGAGAGTGTGCACAGGAATTACACGAGTTAATTCCCCCATCCCCATTCTACCTTCGGACGTTTAGACACACGGCGGGTCTCCACCCTTTCATAGTTGATGTTCCGCGCGTCCGAACGAAGCGATTTGAGTCATCGTTCATCGTGCGTACAGCAAAGGAGTGGAATAAGTTGCCGGCGTCAGTCTTTCCGTCCAATTACGACGTGGGAGCCTTCAAGAGTAGAGTGAATAGGCACTTACTAAACTAGCGCGTACTATCTTTCGACTATATCACCACTTAACACCAGGTGGGATCATGGTCAAGCGCTAGTTTAAAGGCATAAAAAAAAACAAATAGACGAATTATGAACCTCCTTTTGAATTTGGTTGATAAAGAAAAAAAGTGTATATTTTATAAGCTTTATAAAACCACAGTTTATGTACGTATATGTTGAGTTACTTGGTTATTGGGAACTTGCGGTTGAATTTATGTAGGTAGGTATTTCGACTCGTGTGGTTACCGTTGCTTGAGACAGCGGGAACATGACTTGAATCTGATCGGGGCAAACTAAATTTTATCGCTCGACAAATATACCTGGCCGCTTGTTACTGACGCAAATGTGATTTAAGACGTTCAACACAAATACTGGAATACGTCTTGTTGATCCGCGTGGACCACATAGTTAGATAGGCCTCTGCTGCCTTCCAATTGAATACCAATGGAATTAGATGTGCGTAACTTAATTACGACGAATTCTTGTTTATATAATTACGGGTAATTTATAACTATACTGGTATGTATACCAGTAAAAACAAAAATCGACTTCAAACCAAACCAAACGTGACAGATCAAGAATTGAACGCGCGCATGCTTTTTTTTTATAAACCAACTTTAAAAAGAGGAGGTTCTCAATTCGTCTGTATGTTTTGTTTTCATGTTTGTTAACTCATAACTTTCGTCTTTGTGAATCGATTTTGAAGATTCTTTTATTATTTGAAAGGTAGTGTAGCCTTAAGTTGCGTAGTACGCTAGCAACTAGAGTTCGATCCCGGTGCCGGCACCAATATTGTTGCAATTTTATGTGCTGGTTTACCATGTGCTCGGCGGTGAAGGAAATCCTACTTAAAACTTTCTTCATTGTATTAACGTATTATCGTAGGAATATTACGAAATAGAATTTATCAGAATCTTCTAAACTCTCATCAAATGACCCTTGAAGTATCCTTTCCAATAAAAAAAAATAATAATAATGACCACACTGGAAGCACCGGCTTTTAAATACCTCCTATTTTTCGAAATCGGTTGAAAATATATAAAGGAAATAGCTTTAAGAACCTTTTTTTAACATAATATAAACAACAATATTTCATAACATAAATATATAGAGAAAGATGGCTCTGTCCTATGTAAAAGTTCAAAGGGTAATGACCTTCCGCCTCACGTGTTCACATTCGATGGACGGATATCATTTGCAGTGCTGTTTCATACATGACTGAATGTTTACTTAACACGCGTCCCGGAGCCGCGACAGAACATCCCCCAATCAAAACACCGACGCTATTATAACTATTTGGTACACGATGTTTAGAAGATTGTCAACGTTAATTGAGATGGTATATTTTTATAATATATTTTAGCGGTAATTTAGGTAATGGTATTGCATTTACTACAGCGCTCTGCAAACCAGAAAAAATATTGATGAAAATTAACTTAAAAAATATATAGAACCTCCTTTTTTTCGAAAATTCTTTTAAAATTATGATTCGTGTAAATAGACACCAATGAGTTTTGGATACTACGATCATAAACATAATGCAACATCATTGTGACGTTGATGATTTCTGTACAAGAAGATATCAATAGCCCTCTTGATCGGTTTAAAAACGAAAGTCTCACGTCCCTTACGAAACGTATCTGCGTAGACAGAGAAAACAAACGCAGCAATAAATGTAACATAAGCATCTCGGCCGCCACTGAGAGTGGCGAGCAGATCACACGTTTGCTCTTTGTGTATTCCATTCGTTGCCTGTCGCCAATCTAAGTATATTCTTCTTGAATAAAACGTCTTCTACGGATTAAAAGGACGGAGTAAAAGACGCTTTATTGAATGAGTAATACTCGCCTATGTTGTAAGGCTTGGCATCAACACATGAAGTGATGACCACGAGCAGAGTGGTCGTGGTCAAGTCAAGAGATACCGACGATGAAATAGAAGTATGAGAATAAGAGAATATGGAGAATAACACTCAGCCATCGTAGTCTCTGCCTTTCCCTTGCTAGGTATGAGCAGGTACGTTGAGGTTAAGTGCATTAGTTTACTATTGCAGCCGATTTTTCTGGCAGCGTTTCTATGATGTTTTGAACGTCAAGGCTAAATTACTTTATCACTTAGAACTCAAGTATTAAGAGCTAGAAGTCAGTTACACAGATTTCTACTAGACCCTTAATTTAATAATGAATACTGTATTGTGAAATGTTAAAAACATGCATAAGTAACACTGTGTGTTTATGTGTTTATCCAAACATACACATACATGTATAAGAAACTGCGGGAGTGAAATAACGAAATTAAGAAGCGGCTCGTTTATATTAAATTAAACAAAGCTCGCCTCGCAATAATTTAGCGAAAGACGTGCTCCCTCAGTATTGAATGAAATTAATCGAAGTTCGGATTACGGCAGCACCGTGGCTTTAATCTTCTCCGACGGTATCTGGGCGCGGACTTGTTATCTGTTTAATGTCTGGTAAACATCGGGATCAAGGGGATACGGAACGTCCTTCCATACGGCACTGGCCCTGCGGCGTGCGGATTAGAAAACCTTCTAGCGAGGATGATTGCTATTACGAATGCTCATGTTTTCCACAGACTATGTATTGATCTTTCTTTTTATCCAAGTGCATGGAGGTTTAATGTAATGTCACTGGTAAGTTGACTGCTTCACCGGATTGAGAGGTGTGGCTCTTAGGTCGCTTAGCCTGAACCTCTATTGCTAGTAACTCGACACAAGGGTCCCCCCGGTGAGGGGTAACCTCGGCTTGGACAGTTGCTATGTTACGCGTAAGCATTCCGATCCGAGGGTGCCCAAGAGGGCCGAACCACGACTCGGTCGGTTGCTATTTCACGGATAATCTAAGAGACATTCAAAAGCTAAACTAACTTTGAGCGCCACTTCGGGAAGCGTTGGCGCTGTGAGAAGAAGTGGCCGAAGAAACTCCAGCAACGCTCCTAATATCTAGGTGGTGGAACTGGTAAGTTAGGAAATAAATAGTTCGTGTAAACGGGCATCGGGTGCGGTAGCTGGGTTCAACAGGCTCAACCGCATAATCGTGGTATAACTGTTGCCTAACTCGTAATTGTCCACCGGCTGAGACAGTTCAACGCGCGGCGCGTCTCAATCGGTGTCGGCTTAAGACTTCATGCAAATTCAATTTCGTCCCCAAGCGATCCCACACGTAAGGCCCAGCCGAACATATTATTGTTGGATTTATCTTTATTGCAGCTGTAGAACACTCGAACTAACTTCGACTGTCGAACTTACGCCATTAGTGAAGACACCGAAATACAGGATTGTTTTGGTAGGGGCGGACTTCTAAGTCTTATTGCTTTTAGTATCGACGTAGGGCCGTATTGTTTAATCTAAGGTGTTAGTTTGGGATTTAATGGATACTTTAGTTATGTATTATTTTTGTTCTTTGAAAGTATCCTACATATAAATTTCTAATTCAAATAAAAGAGAACAAGAAGGCACTTGAAAAAGTGTGTTTTTTGTTCTTAGGAAACTGAAGAATGAAACGAATTTTACATGAATAAATTGTTCATTACTAGAGATCCTTTCTTATTTCATTTCAGCTTATTTTTCTTTCACCACACTGTATTATAAACAATAGAATTACATGTCAATCCATCGGAAAACTATTATTTATAAAACTAAAAGAAATATAGGACCCAGATGACAAATTAATACTAAAACCGTCCTTAATTCACGCTGCATCCTACAGTATAGGTATCATATGTAATCCTTCTCTAGTTTTTGTAGTTAAAACTAGCACAGAAATGTCTCTCTATTTTTATGTTTAGATATTCAGCTAAGATTAAATTATTATAATTTAACCCGAACGAAGCGATTTGCTTCGTCTTTCATTCTTCGTACAGCAAAGGACTGGAATAGTTTGCCCGCGTCTGTCTTTCCTTCCGATTACAATGTGGGTATTTTCAAGAGTAGAGTGAATAGGCATTTAGTAAGCTAGTTCGCCATACCATCCAGGACTGCATTTCCGCTTAACATCAGGTGGGATCGTAGTCAAGCACTTGCTTAGAAATTATAAAAAAAAAAATATATAAGATTTTTAAAAAGAAGTAATTATTAACCTTTTTAGCATTCTACATAATTACGTACACCACGACACAAAGTCTGAGACCTTACTGTAAAACTAAACAAAAGAAAAATAAATATTATCCTTACCTGCCGCTCATACTTTTCTACATATAACTGGCATTTAACCGTACATATTAAATAAAATATGAACAAAAAGGCAGGATGTCTACTGCGATGACATTGTCAACACGGAATTCAATTTAGAATAAAATGACATGAGGATAAAAAAAAAACTGCCGAGCTCGGAGCACTTATGTTATGACATAATACGCGCAATAGCAAACCATAATACGGGTCCGACACAAAAAGACATCGTTGCCGGCCCTTCACAAAGCACGACTCGAACTAATCCACCCGTAAAATGTCCCAAATCACTACAAAAAGTAGCCGACAAAAGTGTTGTTGTATAAACTTAAAATGAAATTTAATAAACAACGCACAATGGATACGATTTGTAGATAGTTTTTTGGAAGATTCAGATAGTGAATGAGAGATAAGCTGGCAAAAGGTTCGCAGGCAGGTCGCATGTTTGATGTCGCCTCTCATCAACGGAGCGTGAACGGTTTAAGAGCAAAATTGCACGAACGCTGGTGGCATCTGTTAACTGCGCACTCCATACAAACGGATAGTTTTAATTTTGCAGATGGAATGTCACCGAGTCTCTTTTATTGAAGAACTTGTGTTAAATAACGGCTACTATCTGATTTTGAAAGGGAAACATTTTGTGTCAATTTTTACTTTTAGTTGATTGATTATTTTTTTTTATTTTAATTGAACCATAAATTATGTTCTATACAAACAGTATAGTGATACATTTGTACGGATAATATTGAAGGTAGCCACGTTACATTTAAGAGGAAGTACTGAGAATTGTAGTATTTTGCAGAACTCTTAAGAAAAACGAAGCTAAGTGCTTTGTTTGTATTCTTATGACATCAATAGTAAAAGCATAGAATATCACCGCTTGCCTTGGTTTTCAACGAAAAGTATGGATAAATTAAATCATTCAACTCCTTCGCTCACTCTCAATGGTTAATAAGGATAGACTTTTTCTCAGAGGCATTCTCTAGCAGCTAATTCTTAGAAAAAAATACTATAGCATAGGATATATCCCCCTATCACACGAGAGAATTAATAATAAATTTAAAAGTGACTAGCGACTCAATAGTCGCTATCTATATCTATCATTATCTATAACCACATCCTAAATTTACAATGACCTAAGAGCTTATTTATCAATATAGGACGTTTGTTTAGAAACAATGATGATGCAATTTACTAATATACACAATCAATAAATAACTATAATAATGCAATGTATAGTAATGACGGGAGAAATAACATATTTTATATACCACAGGTCCAGCCTAAAGTCGGTCGAGTATCGGGTTGTATCACGGGCAGGTACAGTTGGCATTATTCCAAAGGTCGCAGCCGACGGCTTAAACACCAAAATGTAGCACGCATTACAAGCTTTTAAATTTCTCCACTACCAATGTATTTAATCAAATATTTAATTTAGATTAAATCGTGCAATCATCTCAGAAGTGTATTAGGAGATAAGTATCAAACGTTTCTATTTAACTTCACTCCCAAGCAGAAATTCCCCGAGCGCCATATTGAAATGTTTATAATTAAATTACATAAAGACGAAGAAAATTAATTTCACAGTGCGAAGTGGCGAGCGCCTCGCCCGACGACTACAAAAGCGGAAGTTCCGCT
The DNA here is from genome assembly GCA_029286785.1 of Meandrusa payeni. NCBI lineage: Eukaryota > Metazoa > Arthropoda > Insecta > Lepidoptera > Papilionidae > Meandrusa > Meandrusa payeni. The sequence goes on along the minus strand of JAGSMX010000012.1, from coordinate 8,341,065 downwards.
CAAAGGAGGCGCTGCCGTCGCTTCGCCCTGTTCCGTGAATTTAATTTTCCAGATGTTTTTGGAAATTGCCGTGGAGTTGAATAATCACGTTATAACTTAGTGCTATTAAATTTTATACGTTAAAGTGTTAATATTTCATTTTCAAGTTTAATTTAATTAATTCTAAAGTTCGGTATGCCTGGTATTTACGATCGTACTGCCGTGAGATATGTCTTACGATTAAGTGGATTATAGTCTTGAAATAAAATTTCTTATCAGATGGAAAATTTATTTCCGTGCCCCGTAAATCGCTTACACTAAAACAATCGATAACAAATATATATAACAGGAAGGATATAATATATAACTTTATTTTCAAATTGATTAAGTTATAAAGTATTTCAGAAATAAGAATTTCGCAGAACAATTCTTATGAGAATTAGATTATATAATTTTAGCTCGCCTTTGTTAGTATTATATTTATAATCTAAATTTAACCTATCAATATCTTAAGATGTATCCCGTCTATTATCCCCTGTATGTTCGCTTAAATGTTCAAGAGGCGGTAGCTCGACGTTTCGCGCGACGAAACAAATTGATGTACCCAAATAATTATTAATGCCTCACGAAATTTAATTGGAAAAGTTGAATTTGTATCGCGCTCACGGCGTAGGTGAGCGATCTGAGTCGTCGCGGAGCGGGCGCCACTGCGACTGTTTACGAGATAATTAATCTCAAAGTATTTACGGCTTTAATCGAGGCACTCCCGCTTGATGGGGAGCGAATAACTCTCGTATGTAATAACATTGCTTTCTCCGTCAATACGTCTATGTACGTGCTCACATTTGCGAATCTTTTAGGTGCAATTTTTGTATTTATATATAACAAGACATTTTATTTAATTGGAAACGTATTTTTCTTGATAATTTAAATGCCATTAAAAGTAAAATTAACATATATAGAATTATATTATCTAGAATTTAAATTTAACATAGAATCCAATGATTTCGTAATTTTAGAATTTCAATAATAATATATGCAAAACACTCTGTAAAAATATTTTGCTTTTGAACAACGTATCTATCCGTCGCTAGATGGCAGCACGAGTATAGTTTTTAAAGGTTAAACAAGTAGTTCTCGAATTTGCCGCAATAGTAAAGCGCTGCAGTATTTGAGTGAGTTATACAATTTACGAAATAATACTAAACTTAAAAAAAGATATAAATAAAAAATATTTCATTCTTTGTATGTAGTATTAGTATAGCAAATAACAGGCTTTGTTTGGCTTGGCATAGCGCATGGCCCGTTTAAGCTAATTAACAATAGATCGAATCCGACTGCTGCAACAATGAAAAACGAAGAATAAATGTCAATTTCACAAACGACGAGGAGGGTTCGGTTTTAAATCGAATTCCGTTTAATAATAGTAGCGAGTTAGAGTTGAATGCACTCTTGATAGTGCGATAGTTTATTGTATTGTAGACATTGTTGCGCTCTCATATTGGAATACTTTCTTCTATTTGAATCCTCATACTGTAAATTATACGTACAATTAAAGCAACATTTAACGTAGGATATTCATAGGGTCAGCTCTGTAGTTCTGGGCTCTCAAGAATAAGACTGCCTGTCGTATAAGGCGACTAAAAGGGGCCTCGGGTTCATTGTCGACAAGGGTGGGGGGCCTTTGTCGTCCGCCAAGGTGGACCCGGGAAGAAGGCGACACCGGCTGGCCCGTGTAGCCTTGCACTGTGAAGGCACAGGGGGGAGGGAGTAACCTCCCCCCCCGGGACGTGCTCTCCATGAGCACAGTGCAGAGGGGCTCCGGTGCGTTCCACTGGAGATCCCGGAGCCCCTTGTCATGCAGCGAGGTAAGGGACACCGGGGAGGATATTCATAGGGTCCATTATGCTGCCATCTTTTAAATCTAAGCTGCTTAAACATCTTTTGAACTAAGCCACGCGCTAAATTGACTATTATTCCTTATCTATATATCTATATAAATATATTCTTAACAAAGTTAGTTTATACATGTATATATTCACTTCTAGTATATAGTTCAGTAATTATATCTTTTTTTTTAAATTATAGCTCTTATTTATTCTTGACTTTTCTTGTTACCCTGGTGTTTATTTTGCCCCCGTTTAAATTAAGTTTAGATTTTACCCAAATTTACTGTTAAATTTTCGTAATGTGAGCAAAAGAATGTATATCCATCTATGTTTTAACGTCATTATATTAGTTATAAATAAATACACCTGTATGTATTACCGGCAGGCGCTACAGTGGCCCTAGAATTATTAGCATAAATAAATAATATGTGTATTTTTATTAATACTAATTATCTATGCAGATACTGGAGAATGGACTTATTAAGAACTAACAAGCTCCGATAACTTAAGATTACCACCAGACTCTCAACTACCTGCTACCGGCAAGTCCTCAGCTACTCTGGCCACATTGCCCGAAGACAACCAGATGGATGCCTACGAATGTCCAAAAGATCACGGGGCCGATCACCTACCCGCTGGTGTGACCTAATCCAAAACATAGTGGGACTCGACATTACGACCGCCATGAGAAAAGCCAACAACAGAGCGGTGTGGAAGCAGCTCGGTAAAGGCGTTTCAAGATAAGCGCGACCTTCAGAAAAGAAGAATACGACGAAGAAGAAAATGCAAATACTTTTAAAATACAAACGATAGAAAAATAGATTATTTTATTAATTTGAATGTGTGGTACGGGAACTAATTCTATGTTTTAAATGAACGAATCCAGCCCACAGATCTTAATCGAACACCACGGTCAAGGGGTCTCATCCGATTCTGTTCAGACGCTAAATAGCAAAGATTTATTTTGTGGCTGGAAGCTTTTTAAAAATGGCAGGCAATTCACTCCGGAAATGCAAGATTTTTTGTTTGTTTTCCTTTCTTTTAATTGCTTTAAACTTGGTATTACGATTAAGTACGTATTGTATCATTACTTTTTAAGCTTTACCTACAATCAAATACTTTGGAATATATATCTCGCTTATTAATTTATCATTTTAAAAAAATCTAGCGTATCCTGCCTTATAGTAGCCCCCCAAGGTAAATGTATTTCTAGAAATGATAGTGTAGTTTCCTTAGATCAAAATTTTCATAAAACTTTTGCCCATGTTATGATTAGTGTTTCTCAATTTTTCCATAAAACAAATAAAAGCACTTACGCCCTTCACTCAGAGGGTAGGCAGCGATTCCGAATTTCTACTTTTCACGAACCCATCACACCTGTTCCGTCACTTCAATAGTCATTATATGAAAATTTGGTCAGTTTATTACCTTTGGGTCACTAAAAATAAACTTTCTTCGTTGCTCTTTCTTTTTGCCTAAGCAGTTTCACCGGTTTATTTTGATTGGCGGTAAAGAATTGTGATGTCACAAGTAACAAACGACAGAGTATAACGATAGAGTATGTGCCAGAACTGTGATATAATATATTGTGTGAAAAAATAGAAATCTTTAATATCTGCCTACCCTCTAGATCAACGGGGTGAGTGCTTTTGTTTATTTGTTAGACGATGCGCGGTGTTAGGACGAATTATTCTACAAAGCCATAGAGGTTATTACGACGAAGTTAGTGCTGTCTCGTATGAGGAGAATAATTATGAAGGAGGGTGTGGGAAGGCGAGGTCGTGCGAGTATGAGGAACGAACGACCCCGCGGCCGCCGCGTCACTGACCACTGCCCCCCGTTGCCTAGCGACCGCTCGCCACCTAATCATCATAAACAGATGACCCGCCATCTTATAGTGCTCGCCCGAAGACTACGATTTTAAATCAGTCCCTTGTACGCATCCAGTGTAGTCTCAGTACTTGGTTAAGAACTAAAAAAAAGCTTTTTAACCCAAACGGAGCTCAATGTTTTTGGCATCTAGGCTTTAAATTCTTAGGTCATTAGGCTTTAATTGTAGGATCTAAGTTGCCGGCATACATCGGGCATAAATTGAAATAGTTGATTGTTTTGAACCGATTTAAATAAGGAGGAGGTTATCAATGTCTGTATGTTTTTTGTTACCTCATAACTTTCGACTGGGTCTTATATTTGCTTCAAGTATGTGCGCCACAAATGGACGAATAGCTCAATATCACGCCAACCGATTTCGATGAATCATTTTTTACTTGGAAGAGTTGTTAGTTGAGAGTTTAGTTAGGTTCTGATTAACTCTATTTCGTAATATTTCTACGATTATTCATAAAAACAGAGAGGGCGCCGTTTAACGTTCGATTCGCTCGGTTTTTGTTCCTAAATATACTTGTTCTACCAATCTTTTTTATTTTAAACTTTATTCGTCTCCCTTTTCTCTTTCATACCTTTAATATCCATTTACTTCTATGTCGTGTATAAGTTGTGTGAACGATATAAATAAAATAATTTATATTTTATATCATCACGTCAACGGAGCACTCGTTGTGCAATCATCGTAAATGACCGCCAGTGGTGAGGTACAAAGGACTCGATATTCTCTCCGGGGACCACACATTCACTCATAAGATTTACGATTCACTCAATCTAATATTCCTACGAATCATTATCTTGGGACAAGTATATATTTTTAATTTCAAGGATAATGGTTCAAATGTTTATGCTAAGGTGATTATTTTATAAACCGGTCACGCGGTTTGCAGATGCATTGCCTGTTTCCTTCCAGAAAATTTCTTCAGGAAGCTTGGAATGTTGTATTCGTTTAGGAAAACTGTTAAATTATACCATTTTTCGCAATACCATCGTATTTAAAAATGCTGTTTTGAAGGTCTTTTAAGACGAAATTATTTCAAAAGGATATCATTAGGTCTTAAAAGTATTCAATAATTTGAAATTCCAAAAAAAATGTTGATATAATTTATCAACATTCAAGTATTGGCAAGCCTTAACCCTTTTTCCGAAGTATTCCTATAAAACGGCTTTTTGCCGCCCGCTGAGATTGTTTCTACAAGTAACCATATAAATGTTTAAGATATAGTAACATGCATACTCGGAATGTTGCATACTTAAGCATTTATGTTTATGGATAATTTATGTCTCGCACAATTAAAAATTATTAAGAAAAAATAAGCCCTAAAGTTCTTTTCATTGTCACGGGATAGACAGAGTGTAGAAACCGATTGGGATTCGAACTTTCGACCAACAAGACAAGATAGTAATCCAAAGCCTTGACACTATTTGACAGTAATGAAATAAAGACGAGTTAAGACAATGATTGCTTGTTGAATTTTTGAATTCGCTAGGACTTTAGGTCGTAGGTTCAGATCCCCTATTCGACTATTACCACAAAATCTCTCTCAGTTATATTTTAAATCTAACTAGGTATAGGAAGCTAATAAGTTTTGTGAATCAGTGTTAGAGTTTTTAATTAAAAAAAAACAATAGTAGAAGCGACTTCGGCCAGTTAATTACTGGTACATATGACTCTACAAGATTTCGAAAGAAGCGTCAATAGCCTAATGGTTTAGGGTACGGACTGCGAATCGTAAGGTCGTGGGTTCGAATCCACCATTCGACTATTGCCGTGAACCATGTCCTAGCACAAGCTTAAGCTTAGTTGGAATGGTTAACAAGATTGTTAGTAATATTTCTGAAAAAAAAAAGAAATATTGCTAGCTTTCTTTTTTTAAAAAAAAAAAAAAAAAAGAAACGTTACATCCAAATATTCTTTTTCAATTTAATATTCCAAAATTTTGAAATCCTAACAAAACATATAATGTGTAACAACTATTTTCTATTTTTTTTACGACGAACTACACAGATTGGCCAGAGAAGCTGGCCTTGACTGCTTCACCGGATTGAGAGGTGGCATAGCTCTTAGGTCGCTTAGCCTGAACCTCTATCGCTAGTAACTCGACACAAGGGTCCCCCCGGTGGGGAAAAACTATTAAACTATTTTCTATTATAATCTATACATATACGCGCAGAGCAGATGGTCGAAGAGGCCGAAAATATCTTGATTGGACACCAAAAATTGGAAAGCGCACCAGACATCCATCCCCAAGGTGGTTTGGCAACCTCAAAAATGACGCAGAAAGTAGTTGGATGCAAGCCACTTACAACCGATCTTTTTGGAAATTATTGGAAGTGGATGTCCTACGGCTGAAATGATGATAATCATGTACTATTTTTATATTTTAAAATGTAATATCATTGAATTTGATAAAGACCTTATTTTGCGAAAGCACTCCAAAAGCATCTAAAAGTAATCCTTTCTCCAAAGCGTTTAACCCTCTATTTGAATTCTAAGCTGTCTGAATTTTTAATAAATTTCAAAGAGATGTCAATCGGGTGTTTTATTTTGCATAGGGCTTAGCTAGGCGCAGGGGTGCGCGAGTACATTTCTGTGTTCGTCATTTGTTTGTCTCGTGCGCCCCCGAAGTCGCGGGCGGCCCTGCATCGCCGCTGCACTTATAGCTGGCGGAATATCAAATGATATTTTAATTGTGTACATATTGTTCCACAGTCAGTTTGTCGACACCCGAAGGGGTTAAGGTTACAGTGACAATGGCAGGGAATAACTCATCACACTTGGGTAAATATTATATGTCAATTATGGGAGGATGTTATACCAATATTTTCGTAGAATATTACAGTCTATATTGATACTATATACTTTCTAATGTTTATCATAGAGCCCTGAGTCTTCTAAACTAATTATTACAAAATGTTCAGTGACACTGTCTTCGATTTATGGTACTATGCTAGTTCAGTTGTGCCACTATGGTATTACAATAGCGTCACACTGATACTACTTACATCATTATCGTAACGAATAGTATATATGCAATAAAATTCCTGCGCGCGTATTAGCATTATGTATTTATTCCTGCCATCTCAATAACATCTACTACGAAGCCAACTAGGTGAAGTAATTAAAACGCTTTACCCCCAGAAACCATATTTCCAGATATTATCAGATAGGAAGTAGAACTAAGGTAAAACAATTACTTCGGATTATAATATTAACTAAAGCTCTGATATTAGCAATCTGCGAAGCGCGATGGCTAAACAGAATTGAAAGTAATTTTTGATTGTTCATCGCGCTTTGAATTGTGACGCGCTGATTCGGATTTGTAATCAAGCTCGATACGAAAGCGAAATTTAATTACCATCGAACAAACCAGTAGAGTAACGTCAGCAAATCAACTATGTGCGTAGTTAAAAGCCGAAAGCATCTCTTTTCTCCAATCTATACAATCAATCAATATGGCTCGTGTGAACTTAGAATGAATTCTGGCTGATTGACCTAGTCTACCCGAAGGCTGTTACAACTACACTGGAGCCTTCGCATCTAGGATCATGGATCTCCGAGAGCATCTCAAACTATTATGAATAACTAAGCTTGTGGTAGTGATATCCATTAAGTGTAGATATGGTTGAATTTGTACCAGTAAGTTTTGGACTTATTTGAATTTTTACATGGAAATATTATTTTTTGGTAAAATTCGTGTACGCACGTCAATGGGATTACCGCTTGGACATATACGAAACTTGATAATGTTAGTAAAAAGCGGATAGCGATTCAATATTTGTCTCTTCTGTTAGCGCGAAGTATAGTGAGAAATATTGATAAATATGAATACGCAAGTGCCTGCGCTAGGGAACCTCGGACTATTCATCAGGACTATCTAGACTAACTAGATATGAATCTAAAAGAGGAATGACAGAAGTTAGTGTGCAGTAATATCAAACACTGCATCTGCAAATACTAGCTTAAAAATTACGGGACTCCGCTCTCATATGGTTGTTATAATAAAAAATGCTCCAAAATTGGCCAATTTTTTTTAATAAAGGTATGTTTGTTTAAAGAAACACGTAAGTTATGTTTAAATTCACAAACAAAAGCTATAACGTGCAATGATAACGTAATTGAATCCACTAATGATCGAAATATTCATAAACTTCGTTATGTTTTAATTAACTCGAAATAATCCTAATGTTCTAATGGCGGCAATTAATTTTTGTTTAGTTGTTATCTTTGCTTTCCACCACGGTTAAATGATTAATAGTCGGGAATGATGTAATTAATGAACACAATGAAGCCATTATAGTATCTATTTTCATTATACGTTTAACTTGATCGTATGACTCTATTGGAAAATAAACTATATGATCTCTTTATAAGTGTTGCCGTACAAATGTTTCATCTGATGAAATACAATCATTTTAGTCATATTTTCTTACCACCCACACCACTAAATGCGTTATTGACAAAGAAGTACATGCAAATATTTGCAATAGAAAAAAAAACAATTATTAAACCAAAACCATTGCTGGTTCATCAATGTATTATGCTAAAGATTTACTAGAATCTTGTCGCAAAAATACTTCATCATAAGTGTATGTTTTATGTCTATTCTTTCTATAGTTTTTGCTGTAAACAGACATTGATACAGCTGTATATGCAGGAATTACGAATTTCTATTTTGTACGATCCTGGCAACTTCTTTCACAATCGTATTTCTTTGCAAGCAACATCGGTTCCAAGTATCTTTGATTTACCCTATTTACGCTTATAGTAGTTTGTATATAACTTATTGTCTAACGTTAGTACTTTACTTTAAATTATTTATATAATTAGATATTTATAAACCGTCCATTACATCCAATGAATTAATAATTGACAACTTAATTGTGGATTGGTTTAGAAAACATTAAAATTCTAGTCCGCTCCAACAGAACAACGATTAACAACTATTATCATTTACTATTGAGCGCCTATACAAAGGGCATCAGTTACTTACAAACTAAAAAGGGTAATAGATGCACGTCTTGTCGGCCATTGTCTTAGTCGGGGTAATCGCTTCCGTGAGAGTATCGGCTGACCGGCTGGCGTCGCCCGATCTGACAGTTTCAATTTGTATGCCAACCACCGGCCCGCCGGCCACCCCATACGTTCTCACGCCACTTTCGACTTTTACCTTAATTATTATTTCTTATTTCAACAACTAACGCACATGTTCGTCGCATTTGCTCGTGAATAAATTTGTTGTTAATCGTGACTGCGTTCCGATGTTGATTGGTTTTTTTGAGGGACGGTCGAGTGGAAATTCCCTTGAAGGTGGTCCTTGATAGCTGTAAATAATGCATGTTACGTGTTAGTTTGATGTCTCGGATGGATATGAACACGACTATATCATCAAACAATTGCCGAACATCTGAAGATGTCGTAAAAACGCTAATTATACGCCTAAACTTGGCACATTCAACTATGTCATTAAAGCAATCTCAACTATGAAATGTTTTGATGCATGGTTAGGTGGGGATTACGAATTTCCATTCTCTCTGCTCTTACACACTTCTCTTACTTTATTCACATTCATACATCTTCGAAAACATGTACGACGATTCTAAGTACTTTTGACGTCGCCCTTCTTTAGGATGTCACCAATTGGCTAGACTGCAGGAGTAACGGTCTATTTACGATATTTAGATCACGTCAGCATTTCAAATTCCATCATCGCTACCGGGATTTCCGAATCAATACCAAGAACTGCGTTACGAAGACCTTCAAGAAATGAGCCTAGTGTTTCTCAAATGCCGGCGACGCATCAACCCCTCTGATAATGTGGATGTTATAGGCGATGGAGGCCAGTTACGAGCAGGAGAGCCATAAGCTAGTTTAGGTCCATGCCTATGGAAATTGGTACTTATAATAAAGGTTCAGGTGAGCTGACAAAGAACACCTCTTAATCTGGTAAAAGTGTTTGGCTTTTCAACGGCTCTCAGGTATAATAAAGTATTGTGATTCTTTATTGTTATAATCTTATGTTTTAATATCAGATACGCGTTCGGCTGCTCACTGTCGATTTATCTCTTCATAAAAAAAATGTTATTTAAGACCCCAATCACCTATGTGTATTGATCAAGTTAATTGTTACGTTAGAGTTGGTTGTTCTTGTATATATTTCCATATATACATGTACTTTAAAATTTTCGAGCTCAGCGAGATCCGTTAGTCGAACTAGTTAACTTAAATTTAAATTAGATGAAATAATAACATGTATTTTAATTCTGTCCATATCAGTTAGACATTACGCTGACAGTGCTGTGCGGTTAATCATTAAGTACATTAAATTACCGATCTACTTGAAGAAGTAGATTAACGCTATTAATTCCCGTCTAAAGACTGGTTGTATGTTGAACCGATATTTATGCGATATGTAAATGATTTACTTGTGCGAAGTGCTTACAAAAAGTGCTATAATTTAGTTCGAGATAAATATGCTCCGAAAAACCCGTAACTTATCGTTAATTAAGATTCACCCGAAATTACACGTGTTCCACATTGTGCGTATGGCTGTTAGTTATTTGTAACGCATGCATATATATTAAAACAAGTATATGTACAAGTAAAAATAAGTCTGCCTCCAAATCTCTAATCTATGCTAAACATAAATTCAAATACAAATAACTAATATAAATTAAAAATAATTAATAATACAAACAATCACGCCTGTCACCCGGAGGGGTAGTCAGAGGTCACGTAATTACAGTACGAGTCTGACATAGCTCTTTTGCTTCATTCACATCCATCCATCCGCATACCTTTTTTAATATATGCAGATGATATATATTGCCAATCTGGTTCCTCTCCTTCTTAAGACGCCCTCTACACAACAATCACTTAGACAAATTTGTGCCTTTCTTTCCTCATTCATACTTTCTATATGTCCGAAACTCTGAAATACACCTTTTCTCAATTTTAGTCACTTCCTCTTTCTAACAGTTTAAAATATCGGTGACCAATAAAATAAGCACGGGACCTAATTCAAAGACAACCATATGAAACAAATTTTTGAGTCACAGTGCGCGCGCATCTCAATATTTCATTCTCATCATTTTTTCATTACGCTCCTAAAGAAGTATAATTTCAAAAAGCATCACAATGACAATATAGGCACCAGAACTTCGTAATTTTGCTACGGTAGTTCGTAAATAAAAGAGAACGTCCGCGTGTAGTAGCGTTTAATGTTGAATCCGTCACCGATTTGAAGTTGTCTTTTGTTTTTACTCGTAAATATACTTGTTGGTATAGACTTATGATGAATGAACAAAGGTGGTTTGTGTTGCGATTGATGCTGGAAGAGGCATGCCACGGATCGAGCACGCTTCGCCACCTACCTATTCAGGATGTGTCGGTTATGGTGTGGATCTAATGATCGCATCCCGCTTTGGACGTACTTTGAATTGCGACTTTTTGCCGTTTTTTCTCGCGACAGCAGTCGCTGACTGACCGAGAACGGGACGGAATATAACGGAGTCGACAGGAAACATATCGTTCATAAGATTGAAAGGAACCGGAGATGTGGATATGTCATTCATAATCATGTTGAGATAATTCTTAAAAACGTTGTAATATGTTTACGAACTATGAATATTTGATTGGGTTTAATTTATTCTTTATTTTATTAGTTTGCTATTTTAGGTTTTTGGTACAGTTTGATTTGGAAGTTTTTGATATAAAAATAGCATTGTCATTAGGCGTTTTTTCATATATTGAAGAAGAACAAGATGCTCGAATAGACCTCAACCAAAATTTGTAAAATAAAAAAACTTGTATTAAAATTTTAGCTCGGCATATGGCATTGAGCTCAGCACGTGTCATTTATTAATACATATTTTAGCACCTCAGCGATCAGGATGCTATCACGCAGTGGCTCTAGCACAAATACTAAGAGTTTCTAAAAACTAAGGCTTCAAATCCTGTCAATCCGGGTGATGAAGCCTTTTAATGATTTAAAGAAATTTTGAATTATTGCAAAACACTAGGTAGTAGTCCAATTCTCGACGTTTCGATCAATTAATATAAAAAATATAGCATGAAAGTCAACACAAATGTGAAATCAATCATGGCATTCTGTTTTTGACGTTGATCAGAAAAAGAAATCAAATATATCACAGCGTAATACATTTAAAATGCAAATATAATTAAAAACTGACTTAGCTATTAAAGCGTTCACTCCGCTTACTTATTCAAGTATTAACGCAATACATAAATGTATGTATTGCGAGAAACACATTAGTGACATTAAAATCCTCCTTGCATTCGTTAACTGCCGCTCTGTATGGCAAAATATGTGCACCGACTCGATCTTGCTATTCGCTCCGTATGATTTTCAGAAATGGCGACGGCATATAGGCAGTAAGGATACAATATTTTTATGCGCTGCGTTTTTCCTTAGCGGCTGTTTTTACGGCCATTACCGTATCTAAAGTAGGAAAATCGCTCGAGATGCTACATTCTAATGACGGCTCGCAAGCCCGCGCGTGCGCCGCTACTCAGCCCGTGTCCAGGGCTGCCTCGCCTTCTAATTCCTTACGCTAATACAAATATTTTAATTAAATTATAAAAATATAGGGCCGTGCCAATGGAGAAATCAATTACTATAAACAAATTTAACTCTCGAAGACGCTTTCGATTGATATAATTCTAATGCTGATGATGATTGACATGAATTTAAGCCTAGTAATGTGTGTAAATTCTACAAATCAAGAAGAAATTACATAATGTGTAATCCATTACGTAGTTTCTTCTTTACAATTATTCATAAAAGAAAATAGTTATTGCAATAAATGTAGTTAATTGGCTGCAAAAAGCGTTCGACTTTCAATTTGATCGGGGATTGAAATAAGCATTAAAAGAATCAAAACAATTGCAGATTTATGCTCGTTGGCAAAATGACATTTCACACTAGAAAAAATCTTTGCTGTTTTGTTTGGTTTGGTTTTGTAACAGTTTTAAACTATTTTCACAAATATGGACTAAAAATGCTCTATTTTGAGTGCAAAAAACACGATAAATCGAATTTCCATCTGCAAAAGCTTGACATAAAATCGAGCCATTTCTTATTGATAACTTCTATAAGCTTATTCTTAAGCATTATGAAACGACTCTTAAAATTGCAACAAATGAATGTGAATCAAGTGAAAAGCACTGTGCATTTCACTTGGTTCACGTTTCACTCAAATCGAACAAGTCGAAATATGTTCAATCAAGTTTTGAAGTTCACGCAATAAAAATGCATTACTTTTTCCTAACCAATTATTATGCTGGACATAAAACAAAGACGAATCAAAAAGCGACGCATAAGTCTGATGCTGTAAAAACTAAAATATTTATCTTTGGTCATTTTTATCATTAAAATGTCACGGTTTATGCAGCCCTAACCAGTTCCGCTGCAAGTTATAAGTCATACAAGTTTTTAAAGGACTAGATACGATCAAAATGAAAACTTGTAATTACAATACTTTATATGTCTTATTTATTAATTCTCTTCTATTGTGACGCATTGCGTTTATTTAGTTAATTACACATATTTATTATTAAACAAAGTTTTAGAATTAATTAAACGCCTTTGTAGTACTAGAAAGTTTTAAAATTATATATCGTTTAGTTATCACGAAAAACCTCTTTAGCTATTTAGTTTTTATTTTAATTTTATACATAGGATACTCTCTGGTCAGTCATCAGAGTGTCTTATTTCAACCGTGCGTGCATTTATGTTATAATACGGTCAAAGTAAGAATCTTAGCATTCATTCCGTTTTTTGGAATTTTATAATTAAAAAACCATTTCATTTTTAAAATTTGAGTCTGTCATATAGATGATCTGACCGGCTTGGTAAAAAACGGTTAGTGACTGCTGTTTCTCTAGTATTCTAGAAATAGAAAAGGGCCTAAGGAGCTTAATTTTAAATTCTTTTAATTTTAAGTTTAATTTTAAACAATGGTATTTTCTTATGTCAATAAAATATTTTTATAAATAGCACCAAGTATTTACATCCAGCCGATTCTCTTTTACCTTTGGGATCAAATAATACTATAACGGCTAGTCTCAAGTCAGTAAAGACTAAAGCTGAGGCTTCCTATCCTTGCCCTGATTTATCAATAACAGCTTCAGGCTCAAGCTTCCTAAGAGCTCGGCCACCTCTCAAACATCCGATAAAACTGTAACAAGAACTTACTTCATAGGACAATTTTTAAAGTACGTTCTATATGAACGGTGGCTGTAGCGGTGTCATCGAGTTCAGATGTCACGATTTCAGATGACGTCACTACTGTTAAAAGAGATTCTTAAGAGCTCTGCCACTGGAGAAGTTGTTTAGGCTATAAGTACTATTCTTCTTCTTCTTAAAGTGCCATCTCCTACCGGAAGTCCGCTATCATTAAGGCTATTTTAATTTTTGATGCAGCGGCATGGAACAAGGATCGTGTGCTCATGTTGAACCATGTCCGGTGATTTCTGAGCCACGAAATACGTCTTTTTCCAGGTGGTCGTGCCCCTGGATTTTTCCTTGGATGATGAGTTGGAGTAGTTCGTATTTGTTATTACGCATTATATGACCAACAACAACAAACCTCTGCGTTCTTGCTCACCATTTGCAATACTCTTTTGTTTGGTATCTTATCCGTCCATGATATTGAGAATTCTTCTGTACATCCACATTTCAAAGGCTTCTAGGCGATTACTCATATTCTGGGTTAAGGTCCATGACTCTACGCCATACAGAAGAACAGAAAAGACACAGCAACATGCCAAACGCACCCTGGTAGAAATCTTCAAAGATCGATTGCAGAGAAGGTGAGCTAACTTTAGAAATGAGTTTAATAAGTACTATACAGCTCGTAAAATCTCATTCTCCAATTACTCTGGAAAGAAGTAAACGAATTAAATAAATACCGGCAGGCGTTGAACTAACGAATGAGAATTGTCTTAAAATTTACAATCTTATAAACAGGACGTCGTAAGTAAAAGGGAACGAGGCGAAGCGTTTAGCGCGCTAATTTGAAGGAGTCGGTGCCGGTGTACGATGGCATCTTCACGGCTTACAATAGTAAACAAATGTGTCGGGGGGACGCAATTACAACGGCGGCAGATGCGCGGGCGCAGCTCGGAGTTGCGGCGTCACGCGGCCGCCGGCGAATCGCGCGCTCATCACGCCTCTACCTCCGGACTTATGCTAATGGTCACCGCGCCGCGTAAATTGGAGCTCGCTGCAAAACAAAATGCGTCCGCCTCTTTATCTTATTGCTTCACCTCGTACTGGACGCCTATGTACCTCGTCTACATTATACCACACACAAAAACAGCCCCTGCACCCCCAATCTAAGGTGCATTTTCATAACAATCATTCGGTCACGGACTCCCGTAATCCCGCAGATTGGAAGACCGAGTGAAATTCGAATACAAAAACTGGCGCGGGAACGAACGTGAAACCGATTAAAAGGCCACATCACGATTTTGTATGCACTTTGCACTCATTTGATCTCGTGCGGAGAGCATTGGCTACTCTGCCGAGATACTTTGCTATTCTGTTTCCAAAGATTATTTAAAGAGTGCCCTGTAATTAAAGCGATTTCATTCCTTTGTTTATTTTGAACGTCTTTGCTAGAAGAGTAAAAAATTCAGTCGTAGACACAAATGTTTATTCTGTTTTTGTTCTCATATATTTTCTCTTGACAGTGTTTAACGTAAACTTTAAAATGATAATAACTTCTTTACACTTTGTGTCTACTAGGAAGCAGTATCGTAGTTCTTGTTCTAAGAACTACGGAACACCAGTGAACTTTAGAAATTTTTTACTTATAGTTAATACCTGCTCTTTCTGACACTTCATTGATTATTATTATATTACCTAACTTTTGCCTATGCGCATTATCCTCTGAAAAAAGAGCAATAATATCTAATTTAACCTGTAAATATATTTTTTTAAAAGAAAGCTAGGAATATTTCTTTTTTCTCAGAAAAATTACTAACTTTCTTGTTAACCATTTCAACTAAGCTTAAGCTTGTGCTAGGAGTTGGTTCACGTCAATAGTCGAATGATGGATTCGAACCAACGACCTTACGATTTGCAGACCGTACCCTAAACCATTAGGCTATTGACGCTTTTGAAATATATGGGACCTAATAAATTTTATTACATCGAACAGCGATTGTTGTCTTTGTCTACCCCGCTAAAAACTAGTGCGGTAAGAGAACTTCCTCTTTACGAACGTATATAGATTTATAAAGCGACTAAATAAGGATATTCAAAATATTTCATGTTAGGCCTGTGACGATGTGAACGCTTTGCTTATAATATTTATAAGCCAAGGTTGTAAAATATTTATAAGTCGTAGAGATCACTCCATTATGTAAACTACGAAGTCGTTCAATGCCCTGATCTCATAAAAAAATGTATTGGACATAACGAAGACGCTCGGGCAAATTTAAAAATTATGAGTCATTGTTAATATAATATGTGATCCTAGTACTGCCATAGGCTTCTTGTTTTATTATGAATCCTATAAAATTGATATGCGAATAGCCAATATTATAATACTAACAATTATTTTCAATTATCCTATTATCGTCGTGCTCAAGTTCATTCTTCTTATACGCATATCACTGTTTACGTATAGGCCTTCCTTGTGATATGACCTTTATGTCTCATTTTATATCAAATATTTTAATTATTTTACCAAATTAGACAGCAAAAATATTATATTTTTTAACCAAAAAATCAAGTTACTTTATACTAAACGTCTTGTCCGAAACACGCCGCATATTAAAGTATAAATATCATATCTATTCTTGCTTTAGTTTTCGCAAAAGGTAATAAAAAAAGGTCGCACAATATATTATTGTAGATAGAAGATGTAATCAAATATTGGCAGGAAGTATTGACTTGCTTCTGTATTAATCGTCTTGTATTCATCGCTTATGTCATATCATTTATTGATTCTCTATTGATAACCAAATTTGAACAATTTATTATTCATTTTATAAAACAATTTGCATATGTTAACCGTAAATGTAGAGATTTGAACATCTAACAGCGCTGCTACTGGAGTGTTATTGCCAATTTATATGAATTAAAGTGTGTCTCGTGTAGCGAAGATTTCGGAACGGAATTTCTATTTGTCGGATTATTAAACACATTATCCGTTTACATCTATCGATCGGGCTAACGGTCTCCTAATGGACGAAATTTAATCACGACAAATCGAATGCCACCCGTTTATGAAGGCGAATGACTAAACACCTTTTTTAATACGATTCACACGTTAGCAGTTATAGTTAGTTAAGTTTTTGTATCGACACATTTCACGGTGCGATGTATTGAAACTCTTATTATATGAAATGTGATGCCACATACCGAACTCTGATGGGATCTATTATTGTTGATCCACGGATGAATATTCAATCATCGCTCTGCTTCTAACTGATGGATTCTGTTTATAAAAAACATAACGCCTGTTCACTTTTAAACTTTTTTATGTAATAACAATAAACAGTCACAACGTGCAGAGTTAAATTAATTACAAAACATAAACACATAATTTGTACATCATGCAAATAAAATCAATTATTGGCCTTATAAAGGTTTAATATCGATTTTCAACCGGCTTAAAAAAAAGGTTGAGTTTCTCAATTTGTGTGTATGTTTTTATGTTTGTTACCTGATAACTTTGTACTGGGACCGATTTTGATGATTCTTTTTCAAAAGCTGACAAATGAACAAAGCTCAAAACAAGCTGAAAAGTGACAAATGAACGAATAACTCAATATCGCCAAACGATTTCGATGGTTCATTTTTTATTGGAAAGAATATACTTCAAGGGTACTTTCATGAGAGTTTGGTTACGTTCTGTTTAATTCTATTTCTTAATACTACTAAGATAATTCTGAAATACAACAAAGACAGTTGGGTTTGAAGCTGGTTTTTATTTTTACTAGTAAATATATTTGTAAATTTCTGACGTTTCTATCGCTTTACAGAACTAATTATTACGGGGTGACTGAGGTGTTCAATGTCCTAATGTCATAGCTGCCTTCTCAGTCTCAGTTGAAGTAAATCACAAAACCGAGTGTACTTATTTACGGATGTAAGTAACAATACAAAATTAACACCGAAAATTTCATTCCGCCTGTTCTCTCTGCGTGTATCTCTGTATGTCTGCAGTGCTCTGTATATCAAATATCATTTACCAACCAACTTCGTGGTGTTTATTTGGATATCGATGTGACGAGAGATAACTTAAATACTTGAATAATTATCAATGTTTTGAAATTATTTGCTAGCAGAAAGTAAGCCGCCGTGCACCAGTTAAATATGCAAAGAAAAGAGAACAGGCTAGTTCGTCGTATTGAAACGACACGCAGTACCGTTAAAGTACGTAATTTTGTTCAATTGTCTTGCGAAGCGGGGCCGGCCAATAAACAATCGCTCATATTGAATGAAAGGAAATGTCCGTCTGGAAATTAGCTCGGAAACAAGAGAAAACCTTTAAATGCGGACCGTTTATTATATTTAAACGTTTTAAATTGTTAAAGAGGGGCCAAGGAGCGGCGACTAATGTATTTGACTTGTCAGTAGCTTTACACAATACCATTCACAATGTTATGACTAAACAACCCAACATTAACTGTACTCTGTACTTACAGACTTTAAAAAGAGAAGGTTCTCGATACGTATGCATTTTTTATTATTTGTGCACTCCTATTGACGTCATTTTGCATAACGACTCAATTTTAACATTTTTTTTTAATTTGGAAAGGATAGGTTTCAATGAGGTCCTATATGAATTTTAATGACATAGGACATTGGCTCCTGAAACGAGCACAAGTGTGGACAACAAAAGTGAGTAACGTCTCCTTTGATTTGATTTGATGTAGCTATTAGTTTTAATCGCAAATATACTTGAACTGATTTAGAATAACATATATGCATATAGCATAATTCTGAAAAACTAATACGTTATCCCTTGTCGTACAAACATTGCCAGACAAATATACTGTCCCCATGCTCCTCGGTATTGACAAGTGTAATATTTTATAAGTATAATATTTTACAAGTTGCTTAGTCTTATGATGATATTTTTCGATTCTCACAATTAATTAATATCATTAGCAGTAAATTTTACCGCTCACCTACCCTTAATTTCTTTTCTATGCTTTCTTTATTTTATAATAATAACTTATAGTCTGTATATACGAGTATTTATGCTTACGACTCGAATGTCTTCTCAATGATCGCAAGTCCTGCCTATATCAGAAAGTTAATCCCGTTGCGCCTTCCGTAGAGGCATGTCCTCGATGATGTCCGCTCAGGCTAGAAAGAGACTAATTCTCAAAATACAAGCATGCTACATTTTTTGATCATGCATATGTACGCTGTCACGGCTTTGATTGATTTGTTTAGTTAAATTTTGTTCAGTACTAACTCAAATTAAATATGCAGGAAAATTCCACGTGACGAAGTGACAGCGCGTTGGTGTTGGCCACGATAGAAGTATGAATGGCTGACACGTTGCACGCGCCTAGCAATCCAACGAGTTCTGAAACTGGCGTAACATTCAAATTGCAAACCACCCGCGCCTACCCGTATCAAATGTTGTTTTATAGCTAATTCCCAAATTCGGTTATGGCCTATAAACGATCCGCTGGAATAATTTAAATGCGAGCCCGCCTGTATAATGTTCGTACTTTACCCCGAAATTAGGTATTTGTATGTGAAATGCGTTTTGAAATAGGGATTCCCTTTCGACTCTTATTTCTTGCGTGAAGGGATTCCGCCGGTCTCGCAAAATTCGCTTCATTAACCAGTCATTCCCGGACGATTTTACCTGGAATCATTTCCAATTTTGCATTCTTAATTTAATGTTTTAATTCTGGCCGAACTGAAAAGTTTAAAATTTATGAAAGGCTTGTAAGTTGATCGCCGCATATTTAGTACGATTCCGGAGTTAAATTAAGATTTGAGATAAAAACATGAATACTTAACCAATACAGTGTTTACAACACAACTATAAATGTTGTAGTTATTCTAATATTATTAAGTCAATTAATTTGTTTCCCCGTTTGTCTATCGACCTACCTGAAAACTGCTAAACTTTTTTGCGCCAATTTTTCACCAATAGAAAGCTATATCTAGAAGAAACATGGGCTCTATTTTATTTCACTAATAATGAGACATTATTCGTAATATTTGATAAAAAAAATTTAATCTAAAAGCCAGCAATCAAGATATAGAGATCAATTTGCGTAGATCAGACGTGAAATGCTATTTTTTGCCTATTTTTTCATACTTTCGACGAAAGACGAAGCAAAGCGCTTCGTTGTATATTTGCAACAAAAGGATGGAATCCAGTATTGCAGTCTTGAAGTCTGATGGTGGAACTTACATAATTCTCAGTTTTCTATATGCAAAATGTATGTGTCTATCCCCCCAGGGTTAAGGGGACGTGAGAGATTTGTTTGTCATGAACTCTATTAGGAATATTATGTAGCAGAGAAATTTCGCATTGGTAGTAGCTTGTACCTTGGAAAATAAAATTTGATAGCAACTACACTTGTCGCTAATGGTTCGTGGTAGCCACGAATAATATATAAATATAATTAACCGTCGTGACTACACGGAAGAGTTTACTGCAAACGACCCGGGAATGGTTTAAAGTAACATTACACTGAATGCAATCTAAGTTCTAATACTTAGTTAATAAAAGCTAACTTTAAAGCCACATGTGCATATGTAGAATCTAACATTGTAGCCTTTGTTAGAATTTTAAAGTGTTCCTTACTTAAAGGACCCTCTAAAGTAGTAAAGTGTAACTTATGCATTCTATTGAAGAGCTTGACTAGCTGAACGATGGTGTAGACAGTTTGGTAATAATCAAGACGATAGTTGGTATTGAAGAATCGTTTAGTTGTGGGACCACAAAATTTACCATGTGATTTTTGTAATCGATTTGAATAAGGGATGTAATTACAGATATCTTGTTATCCTAAAAATCGGCGTAGTTAAAAATCGGAGCCTGAGTGAATGCAACCTTTAATTGCCATGGATATTCCTACTTATTACGGATGGACGGTACGATATCTCGCTCTCGAGTACAAAGAATGTATGGGAGAGTCTATAGCTCTAAAACTTCATCTAGTGGTTTACTCGTATCACACAATGGAAATTTGGGGTAATAAAGGTAGCCGGTTATAAGTTATGGTAACATATGCGTTTCGGCTGCAGAACTTGAAAGATATATGACGATTAACTGGTAGCTGACAGGCCGTCACTATTATTTCGTTCGTCAGAATAAATCTGATAATATTGCGTAAACGTTATTTCACGTATAAGGAGTTAAGGTTTCCGTTCCTGCCGATCAGGTCCGAGTAAACAATTACCTGCATTAGACGTTGCGCATGTCATTCAGAGGAGCGTCGTTAAATACACGCCAATAGCGAGCCGTGTGAATAGTGTACCCCGGCATTAAGTGCGGCGGGCAATTTCGCAAATAAAACTATAATGATAGTGGCCGGTATAACGTTTCCTTTAATTTTATCTAGCGGAGTCGTGAAGCGCGAGCCCACGGCCTCATGTACCGCGGTCGGAAAGCTGCGTTAATCTCAAACACGCCACGGTACATTCTTTATTGTCTTACAATTGTATCGGGAATTTGCGGAGTTGTTTAATTGATAAAATGTTAGTATGTCATGAAGATATTGATGGATCGTTTATGGGATAACTTATCTTGTATTCTACTTTATCTCAAATTTACTAGATGCTATTAAGGATGTAAAAAATGCACTTTTACTCCTTTTGATCCCTAGGGGCCGATAGAGACAGTAACGGCAACGCTCGTTTTACCAAGTTTATTGAATGCAGTCCGGGTGTGACAGTGGGATTGCCTATCGCCACATGCTGGTGGCCACACGATTTTGGGTGGATCAAAGACTCTATTCGGAAGTATTGTGGCTTTGTATTTAATCTCTATTTGCACATAATAAAAGTGTACAAAAAGGCGGACTTAATGCTAGAAGGCATTCTCTGCCAGTCTACCTTAGAGTTGTGTAGAAACAAAGTCACGGGTGCAACCAAAAAAAAAGTAAAATAAAACAAATTTAAAAATATATTATATATGTATAAACATAAATATATACAAAAATACAAACATACATTAATGATATGTCCATATGGATAAACCAATAGCATAACCATAATTATTATGACTAACATAAATATATATATAAATATATATAGTTCCACATATAGATGAATATAGGAACAGAAATAGGAAAATTTATAACTATTCCTCATTTAAGTATAGATTTAAGAGAGAGCGTTTGAATGTAGCCTTAGTTCCAGCTGTACGTACATTTGATGGCAGCGCATTCTAGAGCCTTATTGCGTTAAAGGTAAAAGAATTGTGTAAGAGATCAGTGTGGCAGAGAGGAATATGAAGTGTATTACTTTCAGTGGAGCGAAATTATTATATAATTATTGTATATTTAATAATAAAAACAAAAACCGACTTCAAATCAAATCAAACGCGATGGGTTAAACTTTGAACGCAGTAAACGCAGTTCCTCGTTTTTTTCCAAAGTTTTATAGTTATATTACAAGGTCTGGTGCCTCTATTCTCTATTTACCTCCACTTATGTTCGTTCTCGGTAAGTAGTGATTTAGTCCTATTTTTTTTCATTGTCATAATCTTACCAACATCTCAATCAACAAGCATTCTTCTCTGGTATATCATACAAGGACCAAAGTATACAAAATTCACATGAAAACTAATTCAAGTTAAATTTTTCCAAACAAAAAACATTGAAAACATTTCATAAATGACGGCGCTACTCATAATAGTACATACTCCTACAAACATGAAAGAGAAATACAGACGAATTGAGAACCTCGTCCTTTGTCGATTGAAAAGAACAAATAGCTAAAATAATACACAAAGCAAAATGTGATGCAAATAGGAACTAAGTCTATAATGCATTGTCTAATGGTAAGCTAAGCTGGGCCGCCGGCGATGTCCACGTCAGACTGACGGACAGCGTCCGACCGTCGCACGGCTGTCCGTTCTGCTCATTGCACTCTTGCACAATTTGCAATCATTGTTTTTTTTTATCTAGACACAAGTGTGCAATCTTCCTTGATAGGTAAATTAATATAAATACTTACTGAGACTGTTTCTTGCACATCCATACATCTTCGCATGTTCGTCCATTTCGAGTACTATCAACGTCTCTGAGAATAAGCCAGCATAATTAAAAGTGGAAATCCGTAATCTCTATCTACCTCTCAAGGTCGATGGCGTGATGCTTCCATTTCGTTATTATATTTCGCAATAAAAATATAGATACCGTTCTTGACGCCAGGTGAGGTTGGCGAATTGATTAGTAGAACTCAAGTTTGTAAAATTCAATTAACTCGTCTACAAAGATCTATTGTTTGACGTTTACCTATTCAAAGATTTTGTACCCGAAAGTTAGATTCAAAATCATTAGTAATAAGAATGGAGAAGATTGTACTAATGATTTTTAATCTAACTTTCGGTAAGATGGTGTCAAAGCTAATTTTTTTGTTATATAGAAAATATTTTACAAAAAAATAGCTTTAACATCGTTTAACCTTAACGAGGCAGATTCAACAGACGCTTTAAGTTTATAAAATCATCATAATCATCAACTAAGCAGTTCGATGTACTGATCTGATATCGCGGGTTCCATTCACAGTTGGCTTGTACCCATTAATTTAATTGCAGGCTTTTCGTTTTTCGAAAAAAATCTCTTACTAAAAATTCGTGGACAGTGCAATGGGCTCGCCACCTAAACACATACGGGATCTAATAATCTTAATAAAAAGCAGACAGCGAAAGCTATCTCTGTCGACCCTGCTACGATTAATTATACGTTAAAGTTTCTTAAATCTCATGTACTTGTTTCATTCACGAGTAGACTGTACGCATATTGGGATCAATAACTTCTCACTGTACCTAAGTGCAATGTTAACATGTTATTAAATACTGGAATACTGTGAGCTAGTTATGTTCTTAGCCGCAAAGGCTAACGGCTCAATAGTAACAAGAAGAGGAACAAAGAAATATCCTTAAAGGAGAAAAAAAAATACATATATATTTCACAAAGGGACCAACGTTGTTGCACAAATTTTAGCAACAGGCTCATAGGACACTAAATGGGGTCAAACAAAAATCATGTTATTAAAAAGGTTATTTTTAATATTCAATATTTGATAAAAAAGTATTGATTAATTACAAAGATTATGGCCAAACGAGTGACGTTTATAGAGAACGCTCCTTGTATCTCGCTTCGGCATTTCGTTATTTCAATAATGTGGTATAACAGTGGCCGTCAGCTTTGGAATTTTTGTTCTTAAAAGGTTCTAATCATAATAGTAATACGATTGAAGGTCGGGTTAAGTTTTCTAAGGAATTCATATAAAATCATTTATTAAATTATAATATAATTGTACTACACGCCGGCTGCTAGGCTTGGATTCCAAGATCTTAAGGTAAAGTTGAATGCTATTACGGCCAGATACAAATCTTACATTAATAATTGAAGAGCTACATTAAATTAGTTCAAATTAAAAATAATTTATTGAAACCAAAAAATACTTACATTACTCTTTAATACTATATGATTAAAAAATAGAATGAAATTATAAAATATTGAACCTATTACATCTCTACGAATAAATTAAATTCCAGTGTCTGTCTGTAATATTCAAGTAAACACTTTTTACAACACGCGTACCTTTATACTAATATTCACAGGACTGGCAGATAGCTGCTGTAATAAAGAGTACCCTAGGCTACCTTGTTTAAAAAAAAATAGTTTCTAATCGCGGGTAACACCGCGGGGCGCAGCTTTTCCTCAAAATTCAGAACATGTTTTATCACCATTTCTTCAATAAAACTAACAAAATATTACATCGCTAAAAAAGATACATCTAATTTATAAATATATAATAATAAATGTTAAACATAAATTAAAGAATAGTGTATGTTAAATGTTGAAAAATGTATACGAAAGATCTCTAGATATGATAAACGAAAACAAATAATACAAACAAATTAATATGGAACACGCAACGAAACCACTTATTCGGTTTAACGATGACGTGATACTTATAATTGGACGAATTTAATTCATTTCCTATGCTGTTATATTTGTTACCATAATTGTTAACTGTTTTACCAAAGATTACTATCCAAAATGTACGGTTTAATTTTGTGTGTTTTCCTAGTGCAAATCTATTTAAATAAAAATAAATCGCCGAAATGTATGTACGCGCATAACTTTCCAACTACTGCACCAAATTGCATGATTCTTACTTTATTGTGTTTGTTATTTTTAGGACAAGGTTTGTATAATATAATCTGAAATAGAATTTTATATATAAGATTAAGAAAGTGACGTGTAACATTTGCGGTACTTTATTGTTTGACGGAATACAACTGTTATAAATTTACCGGAAGTGTTACTTTTCTTTTATAGAGGTTCAAGTTCAAGCTAAGCGACCCAAGAGCTATGCCACCTCTCAATTCAGTGAAGCAGAAAAATAACTGAAAAAAAATACATTTCTTTAGTCCACGACTATAAACCTATTGTTTAAAGTCTAAGAAATTTAGAAAATATCATGTAAAAGTATAAGCCAGTACGAAGTTCGACGGGTCAGTTAGTTTTAAATAAAATTATGGTATACGGTGTTGATAGTGGAGGGTAATTTTTGCGCACCCCGCTGTGATAAGTGAAGGCAACGCGCACGGGAAGTGGGCACGTCCGGCGCCATGCATCGCTTCCTCTCGCCGACTGTCGTCACTTCCGTTTCCGTACTATCATGTCGGTGTACATGACGTAGTGTAACGGTCCGCCCCTTTCCTTGCGATGTTTTCCTAAGTATCGAGCTTTGATCTTGCAATTTATTTGCCTGTCAAATTCAGGAAAAGGCCACGCGGCGCACCGTTCCACGTCTCAATAGGCGTAATAAATCTTAATCGAACAATACATTTGTGATTTACGCTTGTATTAAGATCATTTCGCATGAAATATCTAGAGTTGAATTTTATCACCACTAAAATTATTATTACATAACATATATTTAAAAATATGACTGTTTGTATGTACCAATCAAACAGTTCTCTTGATTGTAAATACTTCTGTTGTTTCATTAATTATTGTGTTATGTGAAATCTATTTTTTCAAACCGTGATTTGAATCTTGTTTCAATGAGCTTTGTACAGCCACCACACAATCTCTTGATAAATTTGTGTCCAATAATTGTGTTGTATAGCGATAGGCTCACCACCTTTCGTATATCGGGGTTTACAACTTGATGAACAGCGGACAGCGGTTACTGTCTCTGTCTGCTTGGAAAGATTTTAAAGCTTATTTCTGATGATTTTCTCATAGCTACGAGATGAGCATAATGTGTTCATAACCATGAGGTGTTTGTTATCCAGGATTTATAAATATTGCATCCTGCGTAGCGATGTATCTTCGTCCGACACAGGAACATAAGATAGGTTAGCTCAATATTTTCACTAGCTACGAAAAATGCAATGCAAAATTCTAATCATTAGAATCACTTGTTTATATTGTCTTTCTATTAAGCTATTGTTAATTAATGTTACTTAGTGAATGAAGTCAATTTTGTGATTAGTAACAACTATATTTACGAGTAAAATAAAACTGACATCAAATCGATTTTTTTTTTTTTTTATTGATATTTACGAACTACACAGATTGGCCAGAGAAGCTGGCCTTGACTGCTTCACCGGATTGAGAGGTGGCATAGCTCTTAGGTCGCTTAGCCTGAACCTCTATTGCTAGTAACTCGACACAAGGGTCCCCGGTGAGGGGTAACCTCGGCGGACGGTTACTATGTTACGCGTAAGCATGCCGATCCGAGGGCGCCCGAGAGGGCCGAACCACGACTCGGTCGGTTGCTATTTCACGGATAATCTAAGAGACATTCAAAAGCTAAACTAACTTTGAGTGCCACTTCGGGAAGCGTTGGCGCTGGGAGAAGAAGTGGCCGAAGAAACTCCAGCAACGCTCCTAACATCTAAGGGTGGGGCCTGCCCATAAAATAGCGGTAACGCGCAAGGATTATTCGCAACCTCCGACGGTCGCGAATGGACGCTTTGTGGATTTGTAGAGATCTAGCCTGTGCAATGGTAATCGCGTCGTCCGGATCGTCAAGAACGTGTTTCGGCCTCCGGGCGACGCGACGGAATTTATTATAGGAAGGCTTATAAGTGGCGGCACTTACAAGAAGTTTGTTAGAATGTTTGGTGGCAGTCTCGAAAAACCGTCGAGATGCCTGCTTAAAGAATTGGGCTATTGTCGGTAACCCTGTATCAACGTGGAGCTCGCGATTACGTACGAACCACGGCGCACCCGTGGCTCGTCGCAGAAAACGATTCTGAATTACTTGTAACCTATGGATATGATCACATCAAATCGAATCAAACGTTAACACTATTAAGTTCCCTCTTTCTATTTCCGAACTATCGTAAGAACATACTGAAATATACTGAATCAGAACCTTAGCAATTGAATCACAAGCTACCCTTTCAAACCATCCTTTTCAATAAAAAAATAAATCATCAAATCAGTTGGCGTGATATTGATTGATTTGATTGAGTTTGAGAGAGACAACACGTGAAGCGCCAGTTTTAAAATGATTGAAATCGGTTTACCCAGTAATAAATACATAAAAACATACAGACGAA
This sequence comes from Meandrusa payeni, assembly GCA_029286785.1. Taxonomy (NCBI): domain Eukaryota; kingdom Metazoa; phylum Arthropoda; class Insecta; order Lepidoptera; family Papilionidae; genus Meandrusa; species Meandrusa payeni. Next base: position 8,313,538 of record JAGSMX010000012.1, on the reverse strand, counting down.
ATGAGAACCTCTTCCTTTTTTGAAGTCGGATGAAAAAATAATATCAAAGGTCATCACTTGTGAAAGTCAATTTGTACATTCGAAGATTGGTAGATGAGTGATAAAATTAAGACGCGTGAAATACACTGACATATGAGATAAAGCAGTGGAATGGACGAGTGAGGATTATTACTTCGATGTATCGCTTTGATAAGGCGATGGTTGGTGCGACAAGGCGAGCCGGTGCAGCCCACGGCCCACGCACGCTGGGGTGTCCTGCTGAACATGTGGACAATCTTTCACGCTCATCTGTGAACTCACCCTTTTATTGATCGGGGGTAAATTGGATGTTATAATGTGGACCTACCCGAAATATTACTTCACTGCAATTTTAATTTATTGGACCGACTTCAAAAATGAAGAATTTTATTAATTCGCCTGTATTTTTTAAGTTGTGCATTAACAGATTCATTTATTGAATTTTGATTTTTTAAAGGGTTTACTTTCAAGCTAGTAATCTCAATCAAAAATGTTTGTTGATTGTGATAATGCTAGCTTAATGACTAAGTTAATACTGAGCTTCCGTGTGTAGTTTAATCTGCCACGGACGGTAAGATGCTTACATTTATTTTATTGATTTGAAGTGAGCTTGTGGTTTTTAAATATACTTGTTCCATCAACTAAACTTTTATTAAAAAATATTATCTTAATAACGTATAAAATAAAATTTGCTTATAATTTTATATTTGTCGAAATGAGGCCAGTAATTAAGAGAATTTATGTAATTTCAATTGACTCTGTGGTCTGTTAGCGAAAGTATCCGATACTAATTTTAAGATAAGATACAATAAATGGTAATGGTCTCATATTTTATTTTGTTTGCATCGATTTTAAGCTTTTTCCGATAATGTTTTTATTACTGTTATCGTGTATTTAGTAAACATATCAGATAAACCAAAGTTGTAAGCTATATGAGTTGAGATATAAAGTATAGTATCTTTATTCATGTAAATAATGATTATTACTTTATTTAATAAAAAAAGAAGCTTTTATGACCTTTAACCAATCGGGGTGAACAGGTAAAGATCAGTATTTGCTTTTCAAACAGTTCATTAGGGCGCAATTGTGACATAAGGTGGTTGTATCTCATTTTAGTCGTCGTTTCATGAAGCAGCTAAAACGCTTCGCTATTGGGTTAACGGGCTGATATCTAGGAAGTCCGACAGCCTCGCAGAATTCTGGCGTCAAATAGAGGTCTAATTCTGCATTTCTCAGTTAGTGGACCAAGATCCTTCTTGCACCCATATACCTAATAAGGTTGATGAAAATCGGACAGCTTTCTCTGTCCACCTCGCACGATAGAAAAGGATAAAAGAACGTAGAAAGTTTTATTTTATATTTTTTAAATTAGAAACTTTTGTGAAATATCACAAACCTTTTAAATCCGAATAGGCTAAAGAAACATATGAGCTTATATTTCTGTGCCTAGTTAAATGTATCTATATGTCATGAAACCATGTCCACGTTATACCGCCTGTCCCTGATTAGAGTCCACAGTGTTGGGGTGCAGGGAAGAGAGCGTGAAATTGTCTGCTCACTTCTGTAAATATAATTTCGGCGACAAAAGGACTATAAATGATATACTCAGGGTCGCACGCTGCAAGTGCGTGTCGCGCTCCTCGTTACACGAGTTTAAAAAATTATCTCATTCCAATTCCGAGGGGAGATCACATTTGAATTTGTTCATTCACTTTCATTATTCAACGACTTTATTAAAACAATATTGTACATTGGTACTATGCTATGATAATTATGTTTTATCAACTCAACTTCCAATGAATCTAGCGAGGTAGTTATAGGAAGCATCACTATCCGTTTTTGAATGAACTTTTTAACTTCGTCTATGTACGTAGATATGTTGTATATCGGCGACCTAGAATTCTGCCATCCCCTACTTTCCTGGGTGTTGGCTATACGTTGAAAGGATATGCCACAGTAATCTTGGAGACCCACATGGCGTACGTTAGGCACATATATGTTAGGCACGTAATCATTATTTATACTTAAGTAACCAAACAACGGAAATCTCATCGGTACAAGCAGACTGGAAAATAACGGGGGTACATATACTAGCGTCACATCGTAAGTTGAACGTAGCACTTAAAATCGAAATTATCAATACATTCGATCGGCCGTGATATGGTTCAAATTTTGGCTAGCATGTGCTAGCTAGGTTTTCCGATTTTTTAGTTTGTTGAGAGACAAAAAAATTACTCAGTGAGCGCTTCCCCTTGTTCACCACTATCACGAAAACCTTTAAGGTTATAAAAGGATGCGAGAGCTTATATTGGTATCGAAACTTGAAATCGTACTCGCGTTTTTCGGGTAATATGAAATTAAAGTAAATATATAATGTTTATCTGAAAAGGCTTAGATCTTACATACATATAATTGACATATATAGCATATTATATAAGCTGTAGAATTTGTAAAGTTTTCTAATAGCTACCACGAACACGAACCGAACATACACCTCCTCTCCTGTAAGCGCACCATCGTGAATAATTAACATGGTACAAAAATCTTTGGATCTCCTATGGCTGAGTAAGCGACAGACTGAGTTATGAAACGCAATAGCCTAAACAATCCCATATATTCAGATGAACTATGACAATAATCTTAAATAATCCCACACATCGCTGTGCAAACGCATGCGGGATTGACAAAGCAATCACAGCCGCTTTCGACCTTGCTTTTAAAACGTTCTTTACGTTACAGGATCCAAGGCCCTACACTTATACATTGTTCATAATTTTTTTAACAAATAAACCGATAGATCGTACCGTCAAATCGTAAATCTAACGCCTACCTACTAAGTTAATATTTTAGTACGGTAGAGTGTAAAGGCATTTACTAATTTAGTGCGTTTAACCGTCCTGGATTGCATTCCCACTTAACATCAGATGGGATCGTAGTCAAGTTGCATTGAAAAAAAAAATCTTCTTGCTCGAAAAACTAACGTCAAATAGAGGTCTTTTAAAGTTTTGTACAGTTTTGATTGATTAACATTTCACATGAAACATATTTTATTATGTCAATAATACAACACTTTATGGCTTACTTCGTTATATGAATGCATCAGATTGTGACTAATGGATTCGCGTAACAAATAAAATTAAAATGTAAATAGAAGATCGGCACAATGCTAATAATAAATTTCTCCATTTTAATAACAGTAACAGTACGCGAGGGGAGCTTCTGGCCTGTTAAGTCAATATAACACTTCCATTACTCCAAATTAAATTCCTCGGGGAGCGAGATGAAGTTTTTGTACTACGAAAGATCCCCAAGAAACTGTTCATACAGCTTACTTTAAATAAATAAATTAATGTTTATTATTTAACTTTAATCTAATATAAATATTTATTCTTAAAGCAGTTCGAAACCAAGAGAAAAAACACCTGTTGCAGCTTACCAATAACACTATATTAACGATATATATAAAAAACCCTCGTGTTTACTGTGTATATCATGTGTTTTGTTTATTAAAACAAAGATAGTGTAGTGTCTAAACATCTTTGTATAGCAATCACGCCTATCACATATGAGATTAAATAAAGGTGAACATGCATTCAGGTCATATTAAATTGACATTAAACAAACAATAGACAGTCACTACTTTTAATTATTATTTTTAATATTTAATAATTGTTAATTATCGACAAAGGTCAATCTAATTTCTCATTCCTTGTGACCTGCTATTTTCATTACCTTGTAACTATTTTAATGTTTGCAGACTTTATGACCTTTTTGTCACGACGAATAAACATGATCATATCTTACAGTGTGGCAAATCTTTCATCTCATCAACCAATGTTATGTGAATTTGCTTTTACGTGAAATATATTTGTCTAGAGATAAAAAAAGATTTGTTTATAATTAATTGACACGTGTATTAAGGTCTGCAAGGGGTGAAAGGCGTAAAAAATTATAAATTCCAATAAGCTTTATGACAGATTGCAAGTGCACAGCGTGGCGATGGTGATGGGTGTTAATATTTTACGGAATTAATCATTATAATCCTTCTTCCAAACAAGTCGCCCCCGGGAGCGAGAACAATATAATGAAGTTGTCATTTTTTAGGCTGCACGGGGGAGGCTGGAGGAAATCCAAATTGAATCATGCGGCGAGGGAATTGTGCTATTATGTTATTAAACAGAGGAGGGCAGGACCCCGCGTGAGTTATTTTTTTGTCGGGAGGGCGAGGAGACAGTTAACAGTTTTCACAATAAAATTATGATATAATTTGACACGACACAAACGTTTCAATGCAATGGAATTAACAGCATCTGCGCCAATACGTTTTTTAGTGATTAAGGCACCAGCAGAACTTTAGAACTTGTAGATTAGTATTATTAAATACTTCGATAAGTTTATTATGCTTTTTTTTCAAGGAGTTTTGTCATTTGTAATTATTTCACTAATAAAACACTTAGGGGAACTTTTCCTGCTTGAAATATTAGCAGTGCCAAAGGTAAGATACGTTAACATTTTTCCATTTTCTCTAGACTTTTTAACGATGTAATGGATAACGATTTAAATTATTGTTATTGTATTATTGTTACGTATAAAAGTTATGGCTTTAGCATAGTTTATCCAAATCATATGTTTATTTATGTATGCTATTTATATTTGTCTTATTTGACATTTTTTTTCTCTAAGATTGCACCCGTGACTTTCTCCTATCACCACAACCCTAAAGTATACTGGAAGAGAATTTCTAGCATTAAGTCCGCCTTTTTGTATACTTTTATTATGTGCAAATAAAGATTAAATAAATAAATAAAAGTTAGCTTAATGGTAAGGGCTTACTCCAAACGTAGCAGCCATTTGCTCTATTCGCCTGCAGACTTATTTGTGCGTTAGCTAAGTAAGTGCACCAGCTACATCTCAGACTACGCTACATTACTCGTATAAGCCGCATCTCAAACAGATAAAGTTGTAAACGCCGGACTAATAACAGAAATCATCCATAAAAACCAAATCACTGTGTTTCTGTATCTTCTATCTGTTTGTCGGTACTGCTCTTGGTATCTACTAGACTCATTAAACACTTATGCGTAATCCTTTATTTTATTCCAAAACAAAAGACATAACAATCGTCAATTTTCAGTAATATAGTGTCGATAAGCTATAGCACGTACCCTACATTTCTACCTACGCGTACAATCGTATAATTCTATATAACACTCAAAAGAGCTAAGAGTGAAATGAAAGCTTTTATCCATATGTCAGAGAGAGTACTTACAGCGGCTTATTGTCACCCCCGCTAGAGAATTTGATAAAGCGTGTGCGAATATTAACAAAAGGAATATCTTGTTAAATTGATATTGTGAACTTGTGCACACAAGTTTCAGCTCGTTTTGTACGCCAAAATACGGTATAAGACGCATAATTGATTAAATTCGTAGCGAACGTTACGTCATTTCCATAAACTGGGCGTGAAATTGTCTCCGTTGGAAAATGTGTAATTCAAAGGGGAAGATTAAAATATTATCCATGTTAAGTAAATATTCAAATGAATATTTTCCGTGTTAGACAACAATGGGCGCCTACAGAGGGAGAGGTGTCGTAATTTGATAGATACCTATCTACAAAACGGTCGCTTCGTTAAGGGACGTCCCTGTTATTATAAATTGTAAGGGCGATTTGAGATTTTATGGCAATTAACCATTTGTTTTATTAAGCATTTTAATAGGTCCAATTTATGTCTGTTACTAAATTGATTATCATTTGTAAATTAGCTTTGTGACTATAGACCAGGTGTAAGCAAAGATAAGATTTATTTTTATTCGATTGACAATTACCCACTAAAAGTATTGCAGGTGTGGTGAAGATTTTACGAAGATTTGGGCCTCGTCCGTGACGCGATCGTGTCTTATAGTTCTCTCGGAGAGAAAGGTTTATTCTCACTCTGGGCAATTTGTATCATTCATCGCTAAGGCTCCTGATAATAAACGAGAGCTTCAATGAGCTCCTAGTAACCACAAATTTAGACGACGCTGGATCTCGGTGCATTTGAAACACTAAGTGTGTGCCATCTTTGAAGAATGCACCATCGTTTCAATTTAGCACAAAGGTATTAATATATAAGGTCTATTGTTTATCTTTTGAAGTCATATTATCTTGTCTTCTTCATTACTTTCTTTAATTTTTCTCTTAGCAATTTCTTTAAAAAACTATCGTGTTAAATATTAAATATCCACAATAGTTTCGATTTTTTTGTACAAACTTTTTTTAGTTACCTGAACTACCTAATTTTTTTTCTTTTCTTGCCACCTTAAAATATGATTGCGTCAATATCAAGAGTAATAATTGAATATTCCAAGTTGTTTTTATCGCCTCATAGTAATCTATTCAGTTATTGATTAACGACATGATTATAATCGTAGCAATGAGAGTGCATTCGGCAACAATGTGTCGTGTAAATTATACACTTGCACCCCAGTGTACCAGCGTTCACGTCGCGCCGTCTTCCCGTTGGGACATACTTCTATTGTTATAATAAAATGCGCTCAGAGTACACCGGCGCGAAATTTTTGCACAAAAAAGAAATCGTTTGATGTCATTTCAAAAATTATTATGTTCAAGACATGATATGCCATTGGTACAAAGTCACATATATAGGTTGTTTTATATGTGATTCTTGCGGTTCTTCAAATGTGACAGTGCTAAAGTGTTTCTGTAAAGCCTTCACAAAACGTCGTAAGCGACGTAGACAGAGTTTAAAATTCGAATCAGTGTATAGCTGTGGTAGAAACCACGCTGAGATGCGAACCCGCAACCGTCCGACCGTAAGTCGAGTTCTTAGTTCCCGTCGTTTATTTCTTGTGCGATATTTAAATGTTAAAATATCAAAGTGATATAAGATGGGAGGTGCGACACTTGCCTCCGGGTGTGCATCGCGAGGGCGTTACATGTTTATATGTTTATTTTAATACGCGTGTCGTGCGTATAATACGGAATTTATTACGGCACGACCCTCGTCCGGATTAATGCGATACGGAAGATTTGAATTCAGAGCATTAACTTGGATTGGTACGTACGTTAGGGAGGGGAGGCTAAAGAAACTGACAGATAAATACACCCAGTTAATGTCTAAGTGATTAATGGTAAATATGATATTTTAATGAGCTGACATAAGAGAGATAAAACTGTGTGATTTAGTTAAAGTGTCATGAAAGATGTTGTTGTGATAAGAATTGAGAGAAATATTTTTTGAGTCCCTTATGTACTCACCTTAAGTGATCGCCGTCACCAATAAGTATCTCCGCCACGGCAGAGGCTGTAGATATATTGCACATCTCTGAACGAAGAAGATATTTTTACTGCAGATGATAGATCTATAAAACATCGGTTAGAAAAAAAATTGATAATAGATTGCTGATATTAGGCGAGTAACGTACAGAAGTGGTGTATCGTCTAGCAGTTCGAATTGTCGACGTCCTAGTTCTATACACCTGCTAGCTTCCAAATTCCGTGAACACCAATGGAATTCGAATGTCTGTTGCAGTAAGCGAACAGGAAATTCAGAGGACGGAATAATTCCATACTATTCCTCACGACGCTCTACATGGTATATGCGACAAAATGCTAAGCCATGCAGCATCCCTTGATAATGCTGATATAATCAAATAGCGGAATGCTATCTTAATTGTCTAGACTAGATTTAAATTCATATAAGCTTTTTTTAATGAAAATGAAAGGCAATACTTTCATTTTTCGTATTGGTTTCTTTTACTTCAGATCTTATTTTAAGGATCGAGCACTACGGATGTGCAATGATTTACGGCTACTAATAACGAGAAAAACTGGCTATAATCTATTCTCATTCGTATACAAATCGGTTGAACGGAAAACCATAAAACACCCCACACAAAGAATCTTTATGTAAACATAACAAACATAAAGACCAGTTATATCTGTTGTTCTAAGTCATTTCGAGAGTCATTAATTACGAAGCATTGCTTGCATTGTGTCCAGACAGCCCGTATTTATAATATGGTTTCATATACGCGCACATACGAATGATTCTGTTAAGATACATAGTTTAAACTACCTCCTCATCATCATTTATATATCTCCATAACTATGTATTTCCATAAACAAGAAAAAGGAGCAGATAGAGGGAAGATATAAAGAGAAAAGTTCTGGGTGCTAGTCATCTCGCTCAGTCGGGGGAAAGCAGAAGTATAAACAATTCCACTTTAAAGATAACCTGCAACTTGTCTGATGTTGCGGATGATAACAGGTGGCGGTAATTACGTTTTTTTAAAAAATGACAATCGAGCATGCGACAATGATGTTAAGTGGTTACTGAAGCCCACAAACACTTAAAACATCACGTTACGCAAATAAGTAGATCATTTGCCGATGTGTTTCTTCATAGTTACAGTTCTCCTGTAAAAAATACTGTATTGAAGTACGTACAATCGCTCCTATTCGAACGAAAACTTCGTCATCGTCATTCATTTCAGCCATAGGACATCCACTGCAGGACATAGGCCCCCAGAAAAGGACCGGTTGTAAGCGGCTTTCATCCAGCTAGTTGCTTGGACGTCCTACGCTACGTTTGCCGGTTCGTGGTCTCCATTCGACAACTCTTTATATCGGCCATATATTCTGCAACTTGCTTACACGGTGGGCTATGTCGGTTCGTATCATACCTTCGTTTGTCTACGGATCTCTCCATTCCTCTCGTAGAGATACCCCGCGTATAGCCCTCTCCATAGCACGTTGTGCGACTTTGAGCTTACTTAGTAGGCCCATCGTAGGACCGCGTTTCTGTGCCATATGTTATTACTGGTAACAAACACTAGTCGAAGACTTTCAATTTCAAGCACAGGCAATTGAGGTAGGCAACGAAAACTTACATGCAGTTAAGTGTTTAGTAAACTGTTCCAGAAAGTCAATGTCATTGTTAAAAAAACGCTTTTAAATTTAGTAAAAATGTATGATTCCTATTCTTGAATCTAAATCAGCATTGTTAATTTTATACTAACATCGTTGAAGTCGATTCATTGTTATTCAAACAAGCGTTGAAAAAAATCGATTAACGATTTTAAATATGTACCAAGTCCTGAACAATAAAAAGACAATTAAAAGCGAGTTGGTGACTTCGCTTGGTACAAACAAATTTAATTAACATGGCTTATTTTCCCGCTTGATCCAAGAGAGACAAATAGTCTAAGTAAAATTTATGTATCGGAATCAAATTCAATTTCGTCTTTGCATTTTTTACTCGATTTTTTAGGGTCGTGTTATTTTAACGTTCACAGAGCTAGGGAAATATGGACATACCTAATTTGCTAAATTAAACTATCTCAATATGTACAAAAAGCTAAGTAAACTTAATAACATTATAAGACGTGTGTGAGTTCACGCCTTGTTATGTGTGTGATTGACTCCCAGTTGTGCATGGCAATTAACTCATATATTTAACAAGGCTCGGTGATGAATGATGAATAATAAACAGGGGCTGTTTCAGACTATTTCACCATGGTTTAAAGGTCTTGAATATTTATTCAATTGACATGTAATATTAGTGTTGTTGTATGTAATGTGAGTGTTCACATCCGTTACCCAGAGGGGTAGTTAAGGTAGGGGTAGGGAGATCATGGACTTTCAATTAGTACGTTCCTTGGCTCTTTCGCATTTGTCATTCACATCTATACTTCAGCGCATATATCGACATTCGTTAAAGGTACTCACTACCTTTTCTTTTTCTTGACGGCGGGAAATCTTTAACAAGAGACCTCGTCTTCTGGGAAAAGGCAGGGTTATGTGGGGTTCTTACCCACTCAGCCCTGTAGTTCTGGGCTCTCAAGAATAAAACTACCTCGGGCCTCGGGTTCACTGGGCGACAAGGGTGGGGGCCTTTGTCGTCCGCTAACGTGGACCCGGGAAGGAGGCGACACATCGGCTGGCCCGTGTAGCCTTGCACTGTGAGGGCACAGGTGGGAGGGAGTAACCTCCCCTGACGTGCTCTCCTTGAGCACAGTGCAGAGGGGCTCTGGTGCGTTCCACTGGAGATCCCGGAGCCCCTCATCATGCACCGAGGAAAGGGCCATCGGGGAGGTTTTAGTGGGTAAAACCCCACATAACCGCCGCCTTCCTCCCAGAAGGCGGGGTATCTTTTAAGACTTTCTCCCCGTTAACAAAAACAAGGGTTCTACCCACTAGTGAGGCTCCGGGATCTCCCGAGGAACGCCCAGTGAATCCGAGGCCCCTTTTAGTCGTCGTAGTCTTATTCTACGAGCCCAGAACTACAGGGCTAAATGTTCCTCATTTACCTACCCCGTTCTTAATACACGTTAGATTAAGCATAATAAATTACGTATAAGGTTTAGAAGTCCTTAAAACAACGTGCTATCCTTACTTGTGCAAATACAAATAAAAATGTACCATTTCGTCACTTTTATTTCTTTCGATCTGTGAAATTTGTTTTCTTACAGGATTTTTCTAATCTTCCTTAGCATCGTTTATATTGATTATAGCCTTCCTCCCACCTAATTTATATTCAGCTAGTGTTTTTTCATCACGCTCTGTGCTTAATATCGCAATTTGTACCGTAGTTGGCGTAAACCGAGGGGACCTGTCACCTTACTCGCGGACATTCCGTCTTTCTCTTGTGGACCTGTTTTATTGCCCGCTTACGCATACACAGTTACAACTTATACGTTAACGCATAGATTATGCTAATGAATATGAGAAAAAGAAGTATGTGAAATCTAACGGTCGTACAACAAATGTTTTGCGTTCCCTTTAAATTTTATATTGGCTTAAATGATGTCTGTAACTCTGGAACTTCGCACAGATTGTAAGAATTTGTATTAGAATATATTATGTTCTTTTCTAGGTCTGGCGTTCAGTTAAGAAATAATAGAAATAAGCTGCGGCAGAGAGCCGTACTAGCATAGTGTCCGGGCGGTCGCCTCAAGATTCATAGTACGCTAGCAATCCGAGTTCGATCCCCGGTGTCAGCACCAATAAATTTGCAGTTGCAATTTTATATGCTGATTATACGCACTCGGCGATGAAAGAAAACATCGTGAGGAAACCTATTCATCTTAGAACTTTTTCTAGGTAGTGGTTTTAATTTTTTTTTAAGGTTTGTTAAGTTTTTTAAGGTTTAAGTGTTGCAATATTTCCTTCTTTACGAATATTGCTAACATTTTTAGTAACCATTACAGCGGAATGGTGGATTAGAATCTACGACCTTACATTTCGAAGACCGAACCCTAAGCCATTAGGCCATTGACACTTCTAAATAAATTTAAACTAGATTCTGAATATTTGGTAGAAATTTCTTATTTAGCAAGATAACAACACCGTTAACTAGGCGATTTTATGATTTCCAGAAGTGAACAAATCCGTTTAATGAATAAATAATGTTTTTTTTTTGCTTTATGCTTATCTCTGGACTTGTTTCCCCGATACAAGACCTCTTCCAATTTGATCCTATATAATAGAGAGTCGCTCTAACAAATGAAGATCAAATGTTTTTTCAATCACACCTTTTAACGCATTGGCTATAATTCCCATAGTAATCCGATTTTAATAATCTTTGACATATTTTTTTTTAATTTTGAAGGAACTGTTTCTTGGATTATTTAATTCGATGAATTTAATTTTATATTTCAGCTGAACGTGACTCAAAATACCGTTCATTAATGTAATAAAAATATAGCTATTTTTTTAATGTTTATTATTTTGCTTAGTGCCATTATAGTTTTGTGAAATAAATTGGCGGCGGTAATAACTCAAGATTACATGAGATATTTGCTCAATTATGGAGTATTTCATAAAAAATCACCTTTTTTTAAACTACAGTAATTATAGTGAATCGTTTATAGTTTGATGTTGAACGTCGGTCATTGTTAGAATAAGATTATGCCACTGTCATAATGTTCTTCATAAGAATGCCATCCATAAAGGTTGCAGTTTTTGCAAAAGTCGGGCGCTCATGTCTGCGGTCGGTACAGACAGACGCGAGACGAATTCATTACGCTTACGGCGGTCCAAGTTTTGTAGATCAGACAAATATTGTAAGTATTCAAAAAAGTTTATACATTGGATTTCTATAATTCCGTTGAGAAAGGCTTTCTACTTATGGAAAGTCAATTTCCGTTTTGTAAGGACGAATTTTTGTAAATTTTTGGGATATATTCATTGATACTAAAAATTTCTTTAAGCAAAGTATGTTTCGTTTGACTACTGATGTTTTCGGGGGTCTTCAAAAATGGTAATCATAACCCCACCATCCCACAGAATATAAATAGAGTATACAAAAAACATAAAAAATAGAAAAATGACGAATTTTAAGAACTCAACAATGACAATAAGCAAGATGAAAAATTCACCCCCATCACTAATTTATTTAGGACATAATAAAAGAGATCAAAACTGTTTAATTTAATTAAAAAAAGAAGAATTTTATATTATATATTTTTTGAAAAACTTAAATTTATTTTGTCTAAATAATATAATAAAGATTTAAAATAGCTTTTATGTCTTATTACATTTGTAATTCGCAATTGTTTTATTTATTTAAAACAAGTTTATAAAGAAAAATTGAGATGAAGTAATTAAATAAGTATGGGTTTACGAGGCCCGCTCGGAGATCTCGACGCGATCTGCAAAAATCCCTATGCAGGATCTTGAGCATGCTTAAAAACTGTGGCGCCGCGGATCAATTAGTTCCAAGTAATAAACAAAGAAAATATGCCAGTTATGACAAGAATTCGGTCGCCAGGAACTTCTTTTGCAACATCAATCAAAATCATACTGATAATGAAATCATCATTTGGGTGGCCATAGAGAAGTTCGTTCGGAGAATTCTGCCCCGTCTCCGTTGTGCACCGCCATCATTATCACATTCCTGATTTATTAATTAGACGTTAGATGCTGTCGCTCGAGAGACGGCCGATGCAAATGTTTTTAATGGAATTAATTTGATAGCGTTACGTATAAGACGCTTATATGTGGCTAAGAGTGTTTTGAATCCTAAATATTGCAGTCCGTCAATATTAAGATATTTATACATTTGCTTTGCCATTTCCCATTTGCTAGCACCATGCAAATTTCATTTATGAACAATGTCTACTAAATTTATTACAAGATATAATTAAAATTAAAATCTATAGCACATATGTATTTCGGTTTGAAATTTTAAATCAGTTTAATAGTTCCGTAGATCACCCTTGACGTAGATATTTATTGCTGGTTTTGCTAACATTTTTAGTAACCATTACAGTGGAATGGTGGATTAGAATCTACAACCTTACATTTCGAAGACTGAACCCTGAGCCATTAGGCCATTGACACTTCTAAATAAATCTAAACTAGATTCTGAATATTTGGTAGAAATTTCTTATTTAGCAAGATAACAACACCGTTAACTAGGCGATGCTTTTATGATTTCCAGAAGTGAACAAATCCGTTTAATGAATAAATAATGTTTTTTTTTGGTTTATGCTCATCTCTGGACTTGTTTCCTAGACCAAGACCTCTTTCAATTTGATCCTACATGACAGAGAGTCGCTCTAATAAATGAAGATCAAATGTTTTTTCTATCACTTACCACCTTTTAACGTATTGGCTATAATTCCCATAGTAATCCGATTTTAATAATCTTAATATAGCTATTTTTTAATGTTTATTATTTTGCTTAGTGCCATTATAGTTTTGTGAAATAAATTGGCGGCGGTAATAACTCAAGATTACATGAGATATTTGCTCAATTATGGAGTATTTCATAAAAAATCACCTTTTTTTAAACTACAGTAATTATAGTGAATCGTTTATAGTATGATGTTGAACGTCGGTCATTGTTAGAATAAAATTATGCCACTGTCATAATGTTCTTCATAAGAATGCCATCCATAAAGGTTGCAGTTTTTGCAAAAGTCGGGCGCTCATGTCTGCGGTCGGTACAGACAGACGCGAGACGAATTCATTACGCTTACGGCGGTCCAAGTTTTGTAGTTCAGACAAATATTGTAAGTATTCAAAAAAGTTTATACATTGGATTTCTCTAATTCCGTTGAGAAAGGCTTTCTACTTATGGAAAGTCAATTTCCGTTTTGTAAGGACGAATTTGAAAGTTCATAAAAATTTTGGGATATCTTCATTGATACTAAAAAAATTCTTTAAGCAAAGTATGTTTCGTTTGACTACTGATGTTTTCGGGGGGGTCTTCTAAAATGTTAATCATAACCCCACCATCCCACAGAATATAAATAAAGTATACCAAAAACATAACAATTTGAAAAATGACGAATTTTAAAAAATCACAGCAAGAAATGATCTCAACAATGACAATTAGTAAGATGAAAAATCACCCCCATCACTAACTTATTTAGGACATAATAAAAGAGATCAAAACTGTTTAATTTAATTAAAAAAAGAAGGATTTTATAGTGTACATTTTTTGGAAAACTTAAATTTATTTTGTCTAAATAATATAATAAAGATTTAAAATAGCTTTTAAGTCTTATTACATTTGTAATTCGCAATTGTTTTATTTATTTAAAACAAGTTTCCAAAGAAAAATTGAGATGAAGTAATTAAATAAGTATGGGTTTACGAGGCCCGCTCGGAGATCTCGACGCGATCTGCAAAAAATCCCTATGCAGGATCTTGAGCATGCTTAAAAACTGTGGCGCCGCGGATCAATTAGTTCCAAGTAATAAACAAAGAAAATATGCCAGTTATGACAAGAATTCGGTCGCCAGGAACTTCTTTTGCAACATCAATCAAAATCATACTGATAATGAAATCATCATTTGGGTGGCCATAGAGAAGTTCGTTCGGAGAATTCTGCCCCGTCTCCGTTGTGCACCGCCATCATTATCACATTCCTGATTTATTAATTAGACGTTAGATGCTGTCGCTCGAGAGACGACCGATGCAAATGTTTTTAATGGAATTAATTTGATAGCGTTACGTATATGACGCTTATATGTGGCTAAGAGTGTTTTGAATCCTAAATATTGCAGTCCGTCAATATTAAGATATTTATACATTTGCTTTGCTATTTCCCATTTGCTAGCACCATGCAAATTTCATTTATGAACAATGTCTACTAAATTTATTACAAGATATAATTAAAATTAAAATCTATAGCACATATGTATTTCGGTTTGAAATTTTAAATCAGTTTAATAGTTCCGTAGATCACCCTTGACGTAGATATTTATTGCTAGTTTTGCTAACATTTCTTATACATCTAAAATTTCTAGCAATGGGAAATTATGGAGACGGTCCTCGCCTGGAACGGTTGTGGGTAGAATCGTGCTCCCGGAACCGAGGCTTTGTTACTCGACTGCTGCAAGCGGTCATGTGAACGTGTGTTCCCTTAGCTTCACAATCATACGGTCTCCAGCATCTTGCATTTTAAGTCAGTGCAAGTCCCACTTACTTTTTCCCCAGAGTACACGTACGCAAAGGCATTTCACTAAAACGTAGGTTTGTAATTTAATTAACGATACTTATACATTATCACCATGTAAGCGAGAATTCAATTATGATTTATGGACTGTAAAGCGGACAATATTAGTTGCTGCTAATGTTGCATAAAATTATTAATCTTTAGTATTGTATTTCAACATGGATTGGGTTGAGGGTTAAAAATTGAAAATGATTTATTACATGTTGTTTTTGACATGTGCGTTCATATATTCCATCGAGGGTATGTATTTAGATTTCGGTATACTATTATAGTAGTCTTTGATACCAAACGCTTATAATTAACAGAACTTAAAGAGAATTCTAGTGTTTATTTTTGATTAATTGTAACGGCAGATATATATAAGTTACAAGTTACAGTTGAGACGCAGTCTGTGGCGGGTAGATATGTGAATAATACTTTAATATCAAAACTGAGCAGAGTTTAATTGCCAGTAATATGTCGGCTTTTTTATCTCTCTATCAAAATAGATTGAATCATGAATTTGATTTATGCTTTTCAGCTGTGTTTTCATTAGATTTTGAGCCAATCATTAATATTTTGTTTCAATACGATATATTCATGACCTAACCGACCAAAACTGTATGGGTTACCTAAAATGTTCAATAGTGGAATTTGAACTTCCGACCGTGAGACCGTAATTCTTAACATTCAACTATTAGGCTATCATTTATATTTATTTTAATTTGTTGAGATTATAAAACCTTCGTTCTAAAATCATTCTTTTTTTATGTATGTACTTGTTATGTCTTAATTTGATGTATTTTTAGATGATGAATTCAGAAAACATTACGGCCTGAGCTTTCACAATTATTGCCCGGACTACGTCAAAAGTTTCAAATGTATGACGACATGTAAAATGATGGGTTTCCAAATATTTCGAATGAACACAAAATGCAAATGTTCATGCCACATCATGAAAACTACCTCTATAGTGCCGTACTTTAAATGGAGGACCAATGGCACCACGAAGAAATTACCTAAAACGCAAAGTGCTCGCCTCTATGACATTATTGGTATCGAAGAGGAAACTACTACTGTTGCTGTCTATCCAGTTAACTTCACGTGTCCAACGTTTAACTATACAATTACAATAGAATCCAGTGGAAATAATGCTACAGTATCTAATAATACGACCGAAAATAGTAGTGGTGGTGGAGGTGGTGGTGATACGAGCACATCGATGCCGACGACGTGATTTTAGGACAATAAATTGTAAATGTAATAAAGCGTCAATAGCCTAATGGTTCAGGGTACGGTCTACGAAACGTAAAATCCACCATTCGGCTATTGACGTTAACATCTGCTAGGTGATGGAAATGCTAATGGTTGGATAAACGGAGTTGGAATGGTTAACAAGAATGTTATTAATATTAAATAAAAATTGTTAGCATAAATTTAAAAAATAGCCAAAAACAAAAATAACGTCGTAGCATAACGTTAGTTTTAATTCATATAATAGCGCATTAAAAGACGACATGACCTTAATGTTATTTTACATACTAAATAGCCAACCATATAAATAACTATACACTCTAATTCCTATATGGAACTATCCTGTACTCGTATCCGCCTAATCTAAGGCCACCTTGAAACTAGAAGAAGAAAGACTTTTGGAAGACAACTCTCAAGCACAAAGGACAAGAAATAAGGAGAAATAGTGCTATTATGCTACTACACTGCTTAGAGTCACAACTACCATTAATGCTAAAACTGTAATCGTTGGCTTTGGGAAAAGAATTTGCACAAGAAACTCTAGCAATGGATTTATCACATACATGGCTTACACATGCACACATTTAAACTTATAGTTTTTCATTTATTCTAGTGTGGTTTTTGTTTTTTGTTTTTGTCCTTTTATAATAAAGTGTTGATAAGATTTGCTTTATGCATCAAATGTTGTTGGAAATAAACACATAAAAATCATTATTATTATTTAAGCATCCGACTTTTTGGGACACATAAAATTATTTCATGATTTAAAAAATATTAAAAAAGTTTTTATATATTAACGATAAAAGTTTAGTTAAAATAAAGCACTTGGCCTTGGACATATTTTGTTATTAGAGATTTTTATTTTGTACGCTACTGGCACAAATCTGTCGCTTTTTTACATAAATAATTTTTCGTCAGTTCTCTTCTTCAGCACATCATCAATCAGGTCGCAAAACATTAATCTAGAGCATCTACCGACACAGGGATTTCCATTTTCTTTATCTCGTTCATCTTTTCAAAAGGCTCAAAGAAGGATACCTTTCTCATTCCGATTACAACATTCTCTTTCAAAAACCCGTATTACAGTTTCTAATCTTATTATTGCCTTCAACTAATATACTTCCAAACAACTGAATCTTTATGGCATTGATTTTACCTAATGCCTTTTCTGCCATATTAACTGTCACTTTCGACCAAAGTATAGCATCACGATGTTGTGTATTTTCCAGGCGTGGCTTATTAGCCACATTCTGCTGTTGGGCCCCATTCATTCTGTTTCCCGCAGACACTGTTCGGCGTATATCCATTATACTACGCTCTTGATCTCTATATTCGTCCACACTTATTCAGACATGTAAAGGCAGACAGAACGCACACGGGCATCTTTCCTTTTTCGTTTCACTGTTCTGTCAGTGTGGTGCTGGAGAATTTTGTTTAGGAGTTTAATTTGGGAAATGATATCAAGTGATCACCGTCGCTCATAAATAGCTACAGCACCAGAGTTTCTGCCTTTGAGAAGGAAGGAAGCTCTGTTCTGAAAGTTGAACCTTACCCAGAGATGTGTAAGTACTCTGTGTGAAAATGAGTAAATTTAAATTTTACGCTCATTATTATGTTTTATGTATGCGAGAATTCCAATCACAGTCTATAAAATTGTGTAAGTTTATTGCCTGTTTAGATGAAACGATTATTTTGTAAACGAGTATAGTTCTCGGTGAATTTATACAATGGAGACATTGTTCCCGTTGTTATTATTTATTTCAATTAGTTTTGTAGCATGTGTAAGCGATTTAGAATCCACTGTAGGTAAATATTTTAGTTTCTTATATTATTTAATATCCATAAGCGTTTTGTCTTATATTTTTAAAGAAATGAAAATAACTCATCTTAAAATAATTAACAAATCAATATGCAATACAGTAAACAAACTAGAACAGGGGGGTTCTAGTTTATCTAGTTTATCATTATTCTATATATCCTTCCTATATGTCCTTCGTAAGTTTGACCACGGTTTTGAAATCAAAAGTCAATTCAAATTCCTATCCGTAAAAGCAGATACGATATTTACTTTCTTAAATTTTATGGAACATAAAAATATCGTTAACAAAGTCGTTGATATAAAGTAATCCAGGATATTCCCCACACGTGTCACTTTTCAATACTGTATAATTTATTTTAGTAGTTCACGTAGAAAAGTTTGATTCAATCCAAGACCTTATGTGTCGCAGACTGCACCTTAAACCATTAGGGTTTTATTATTAATAATATATGGTTTGGACCTATTTCATTATTTTAATCCGTCATAAAGTAGTGTATAATAGAATGTGAATACACACTTATTTCGTTTCCGTGATTTAACATCCTCTTAATGTAGGTTTACTAAAACTTTAAGAATGTTCTATCACATCTGAAATTAAGGTGTCAATAACTAAATCATATACAATTCCGTTTGAAATTGAATTTGAAATTCGATAAATGAATAAAACATTATTTTGTATTCTTTTAATTATGTTTCAGTTTCCTTTCCTACTGAAGTAGACTTTACTGTAAATACTGCAGAAGGTGAGTGAAACAATGGAATGGAAAATACTGAAATTCTATTTACTGAAAAAAATTGTCAAACTTTTTTTTTAGGAAGAAAGCAAATATTACGGTACGGATTTCATAAGGTTACTGACTGTAAAAGTTTCGAGATGGCTTTTCTCTGCATTCAAAAATGTGTAGATCTAAATTATGATGTTGCTCACGCAGATAAAAATTGTAAGTGTACTTGTTTCGTTAAAAAGGATAAGCAAAAATATAAAATTATTACCGCGGCAACGAGAACGAGATGGCGTTCGGGAGCTCCAAAGACGTCAGTACCGCCTTGGGCAGCACACGATGTACAGGATTTTAATACGGAAAATAACGATAGTAGTAATGAAGTTACTGAATCGGATAATGCAGGTACGGGTGGTCACGATACTAGCGAAAAGACGATGGGAAATTCCACCGCGACGGCTCATGATAATAATGTAACGGGCGGTACTCATTCAAACGAAACCAATTCGTCTACTACTACTACTATTGGCAATCATACAACTGCGCATGTACCTACCACAGAACATAGTCCTCCAGTACCGGAAGCATAACATGTATTAATAAAAATTTTAAAAGCTATTGTGTGTAACCAATTTTTATTTTAAATAATAAATCCATTTTTTATTATAACTTTAAAATTAGGTTCAGTTTCCAATTTTTACTTACTTCTGGAATAAATACGAGTATATGTCGGCGCAAAGCAATATTCAACCTTTAACAATTAATAAATATCGCAAAGTAGGGTACCAACATGATATAAGTGACATCTTAGTATAGAGTAATCGTTTGAGCGAACAACACTTTTGGAGTATACACTTTTCGCCACTCTTTACCACCGAGCATAGCCTTTCTTAAATAATAAGATGACGTCATGGTCTATTCAAAACTTAAATACAATCTCTGTGGATTTTTTTCATCCACTTCATAACACTAAATCAGCAAGAGAGCGCTGCGTGGAATATTCACGGAGAGTAAGTGAAATAATTATCAATATATTATGCCTAACGGCCACATTAGGGAAATATCTTCCTTCTTCTCATAAAATATTAATACGAAAACATGTTTGTAGCAGCCTTATATCGGAATGTGATTATGCATCTTTATTAAAAAGGAATTACTTAAGATTCCAAGTGTGATATCTTCGGAGATACTAATTAATTAGCTGACAATACAATCTATAATAATGACATTATGGTTTGGAAAGTCCTAATTAGTTTTAGTTCAAGTTTATATATTTTTTTTCTTTTTCTATTTTTTTTTAAAGAAAGCTAGCAATAATTCTTTTTTTTTTTACAGAAATATTACTTACAATCTTGTTAACCATTCCAACTAAGCTTAAGCTTGTGCTTCGCAGACCGTACCCTAAACCATTAGGCTATTGACGCTTCAGTTTATATAGATGTCGAATTGTATTTATTGATGATAAATTTGTATACTTTTTGTTAATTCAACGTACAAAACGTTTCGAGTACAGAGAAGGAAGTCATGGTTCTTGATGCACTCTGCATTGGTGCCGCAATAGTATAGTGTAGTAGGAGAATTAACAATTAAAAGGGTCGTTAAAAAGAAGGAAGTACATACTGGCCTTAAATGTAGTCCGTAGTGTAGTCGTGTAAAATCAGTATTGTTCAAAAGATATATAGTTGAGAGACACTTATCGTTTACTAGTTCATCGTTTATTTTTAGCGAGTCCCTTCAAAGTGAATATTCGGAAAAGTTTTTATGGAATACCCAAGAGGCACAATGCGAGACTGACGGCTATGACGTATCACTTAGATTTTTTACCAATACCCGGCGAACATATTTTTGCTTTTATATCAATATATCAATTTCTTTTGTCCCGTTCGACAGTTTTTGGCTAAATAGTTTTGCATTTGATGTTCTCATGACGCGAAGGGTACATACATTATCGAATAAAGAAAACATCAGTAAGTTGCTTAGTTTTCTCATTTATGCTTTTTTTCATTGTATAGAATATTATAGATGATCTAAGATGGCGTTTGTTTTAAAGTTTATCTTAAGTATAGTACTTATTATTTTTGTATCTTATTTGAATGTTTCTGTTTCTGATTACAAAATCACTTGCTAAAATTTGTGTGTAGGGATGCGCTCGAAGATACCTATAACTATCTCTATCTAGCAAGTGTAGAAAGAACGCAAAGCTTATTTCTTTAAATAATTCATTGTTTTGATATGAGAACATCCACGGTTTTTTTTAAGTCGGTTGAAAAATGAAAACACAAAAAAAAGGTTTTTATTTGCTTTCCCCGCATCGTATGTCTTGGGATATCATGATATATTTGTACGCAAAAGCAATTTTATCAGAAAATAAAAAAGATATCAAAAGACGAATATTCGGGATTGATCCATCTGTCGTTATCCATAGTTTCGACTCTTTTTCACCGGGGGTTGAACTTATAAATCTTACGATGACTCTCCCTTGTCCGCCATAGATATCGTATTATGTCAGTTGATTTAGTGATGGACATCGCTTCGATTAACGATGTTTTATTATTACTCGGTTATCCAAAAATGGCCCTAATTTTATCGATTATAGTATATTATTTTGAATTCGTTCACGATTATGGAATCCTTACGATTTGGTTGTAACGGTGGTAACTGCTGGGATAGTTAAGTATTGAAATCATATAATAATCATAAAATCTCAACTCCAATATGTCTTATCCGATTTGGACATACTAGTGCCTTTCACAAATGTTTTTTTTGATTTAGACAAGGAAATAACTACATATCAATTAGAGTTTTCTGAATGAGTATATTTCTCTATTTTGCATACCAGCAAAGGAATGGAATGATATTTTGTCTTAGACAAAATATTGAAACTATACCATAATTTATATCTTTACCTGTTCAGGAGACTACTTAGCGTTCAAATAATGCATCTCTATTTAATATCAGATGGGATTTGCATAAAATTAATAAAAACGTAGATAATTACTTTGTTTGTGTTTCAAAATAAATAAATTGACTATATCGTAAATGTTAAAAACAAAATGTATTAGTTGAAACGATAGGTAATCGGAGACGAGTATATTAATAAAAGATTGATCTATTTGTAATGAAACGGTCCAGAGCTTTCCTTTATCTGCCTTCACACAATAGATGGCAAAACAAGAGGAAGACGAACAATAAATCCTCCTACATAAAAATTGCAACAACTTTGTTCATAATACCGACGGAGGCATCATCAAAAGTTGGTTCGATTCTCACCCTCGCGCCCATTCGTGCAGAGATTACCAATAAATCCAATACGGGATAATTGGCCCGCTTAATTCTGTTCTATCTTTCTACTTACTTCAGTCGTCAGAATGTGCCAGCTCAGGCCCCCTGGGACAGTCCAGTCTGGAGAACAAACGTCCGTTCATCGGGAACAAAACCAACCTTTTGCCAGTTATATTAAAATTCAGTTTTATTTGTTAATACAATAATAACGCAAAATGAATGGCAAATAAAGAAAATAGAACGGTTAATGAGATATAATTTAGCGTTTCTATACATTATATGTGTTTTATGCGTTGCTAGTTCAGTGTGCAGTGCTACCTCAGAGGCCGAGCGTTCGTCTTATGTTGCATAGCATCTTGGGATCGAGTCCCGATGTCCATACAAAAATAAAAAAATATGTGTACAATTTTTATTTTATCAGATTCTAATGTACTCCATAATGTTGAAAGTTAAGGAAGAAACCCGCATCTTCTTAGACAAATCTTTTAAGTCCTTACATGACATGTACTAGTCTCCACTAGCTTGGCGGACTAAGCCATTGTACTACCCTCAGAGAGAGGGCCTTTGCCCAAAATTTCATAAACATGGTTTTTTATATACAAAGTGAATCAATCAAATTCAAGTGATGCATTACACCATCCCAGCTAGTCCCAAATTCTGGGTTTATAGTCCAGTTTTGTCAGTACAAAATATCCTATTCCTGAAATTTATTGTCCATTGTATGGCGATGGACTCAATCATAAAAATAAAAATTACCAATTAATTGTTGTCTCTGCCTACCCGGCATGGATGTGAAGGTTTTTCTTCATATGTAGTTGGTAATAACCAATAAGTGAGAGCG
The DNA here is from genome assembly GCA_029286785.1 of Meandrusa payeni. Classification (NCBI taxonomy): domain Eukaryota; kingdom Metazoa; phylum Arthropoda; class Insecta; order Lepidoptera; family Papilionidae; genus Meandrusa; species Meandrusa payeni. Next base: position 8,290,151 of record JAGSMX010000012.1, on the reverse strand, counting down.
CGAAAAGTTTTGACGGGTCGTGCGAAGGGCACATGATGGACATAGGTGTCGCGTTTCCCCGTCGTCTAATGGATGAGTGTTATGGAGTCTGGGGGCGGCTGCGATTTGATATTCGCATCAGCCACAGGCCCCCGGGACCGTCCTGACGTGATGTAATAGCAAACCCTATCCATAGACATTTTTAAACGTTCAGAATACGGATAATCTATTCCGATGCGTCAATCATGTTCGAGATAACTGTAACTGTTGTTAAAAATGGTTAGGAAAAAGAAAATGTGTGATTTTAACTTGTATTTTTATTTGTAACCTAAGTGACTTATAAATTTGATTAGTTATATTGTTATAATTTGGCCATGCGACTTACGTACGAGCGGACGAACTTAATTTATTGTCAAGTCTCTATTGTTATTTTTACGTACAAAAAATTACTTTCCAAAATCTAGGTTTAATTTATGGTAATACAGCTTCTCTTTTACATTTGGGACTTAATAGCAGCGTTAAAAAGTAGATTGCAATGATTATTATTAAATTATAACGATATCTTTCTAATACGTATGGTTATTTTTGTCTCTAGCCCTGATGAATTCGTTATGTTATTAATATCTTGCTATTATCCTGTGACATCGTGATTACTGTCAATAATATGAATATATTGTTTATAGCTTCATTGGCGTTGAAACAATGACCTGACCTGATGTTTTACACCTCTTTTCGGTTGCAGATTCGAATATTTAAATAATCATCTACATAAATACCCTTGTGTAAAACAATTACACAGCGCGTACCATCCACCTTTTAGAGTCGAGTCTATACAACATCACCCTAAGACGAGTTAAAATTAAACCGTCACTCAAAGCGGAAAAACCCTGTTCCGAAAAATTAGCCAACGAAATTCCAACAAATAATTAATCTGGAATAATCATACAAAACGATGCGAGCGGGATGCCCGGCCATTATTACCATTCATTTCAAATCAGCCGTGCGCAGGCCGGGGAGGGACGCCTCCACGCGGCCTCACTCGACCTGAATAAGCATACATTTTCCAATCAGGGCACGTATCATTTAACTTGCTATTAAATTCGACTTCTTCCCTTCGAATTATTATCATGTCAAATGTCGAGACGCTGCCTTTTGAGTTTGTTAATCTTACAAATGTTTACGTCTGTCTTAGCATATTTAGATATTGGCATACTTTGGTTTGTATATTAAATTATTTCTATTTATATAGCAGTAACAGCCTAGTGTGCTAAGCTGGTCAACTTACGATCTCGTGGTTTTTTTATTGATGATTTCTTACTATTAGTTCTTAACCAGCATGTTTGGCTGGGGGCTTTTTATCCAATTCTTAATTGTTATCTATAAATTGCTCAACTGTACAAAAACTTATTGCTATTTCTTAATTCTATTTCGATATTTTTCTTATGTTACATCTATTATTTCTATTTCTTAAATCAAGATATGTATTTTTTATTTATTTTTTTCTATACCTTATTCCTTTCTATAACACTTTCGCTATATCTCTACAGAATCTTATAAATACGACTTTCTTTTCCTTACTACAAATTACATTTCTAATGTTATCTAAAGTTATTCTTACATTCATCACGCTTTCACACTCATATTTTTTAACATTAAATTCCGGACATTCTATCAAATGGGGAACATCGACTCGTGAACCTCCGGATCGCAGGGATCATTGTGACCACGTTGGTTGATACGAAATTCAGGCCTTTGACATATTCGAAATTTAGTTACCCTCAAGTACAGCTTGACTTAGTCAAGGTGGAAGGCGATGAAGTGATCCATATACCTTTCTCAATAGCTGACCATTTAGTATTTTTCGTTGTTGAGTATGTTAGCTTCAATTTTTTTGTTACGAAAATCTATTATGACCAGTCTATGATGGGAAAGAGAAATGTGCCATAATAAAGTACAGAAAGCTTTGAGTTCATAAAAGATGTTCCCTTTATTGTGCGGTAACCATTCAGCTGTTGAGAAAGGCAGTGCGAATGCGCCTCTATATTTACACCGAAATACTTTTCATAAACACCGTCATAACATTCATGCTTAAGACCTTTTACAGTAATTACTAACTGGCTGCGTTCCGGCCGTGGGGTGAATTAGAGAATTAAAATTTTATGAAAGAAGTCTTGGTTGCTTCTTACATCTCGTTATATAAATCTACACCACTCATACTTTGTGCCAGGCCTGCTTTTTTCCGTACGGTTTTTAAAAAGTGATTAATTAAAGATATTTACATCGAGGATTCGGATCTCAGTCGGCTTGTGTCAATACGTTTTCTCGTTTTTGGATTCATAATTAAACAAAAAATATTTGCTACAATTTACAACCCTGAGTAGCAATATATTTAATAATAATAATTTTACGGTATTTTTTAACACTACAAAATTCTACGTAGACTAGAATAGAAAAAATCTATTCTATTCTAAGTTTTATGTCTCAATGTTCTTGTTTTAGGATCCAAAGCAGATAGAACCACGAGCTATTCCCTCTATTCAAATAAGGATGTTTTTTTTATATTTGAATAGCTTTATTAAACATATATATATATATGTCCCTATCTTGGGCATAAGTCAACTCTCTATAACGAGAGTATATATAGGCTGACTTCATATGTCGTAAAAAAATTTCTAACACATCATGTTTCCTCACGATGCTTTACTTCACCACCGAGCGCGTGGTTAATCAGCACTTAAAATTGCAATAAACAAATTCATTGTGCCGGCAGCATCGGGGATCTGATTCAGTTTGCTACCGTACTAAGCTACTTGAGGCGACCGCCCGGACACTGAGACTATATGTACCACGATTCAGGATTGTTTGATCGCAAATAAATATATTTCATCGCTCCTCTCTTAAACTATTGTATTTGATATCGTCTAACCAGCCCAGGGGATACAGCCACGACGAAACAGCTCTTCGTTGACCTTAAAACTGTATGAATTCATAATATTTTGATGAACAATGGTAATTAATAGGGTCGTCATGGTCGCGGCGTCGAACCAAGGCACACGCGACACGCGACAGGCGACATACGACACGCGACACGCTTTCCAGCAGTAACTGCGCACCTGACGTCGTCACCCGACCTCCCCCACTTATTAAATTAATAACTCCGAACCGAACACCGTAATTATCCATCTAATTGGAAGGGCGATGAGCTCCTCTTTTAACACATTACTTAAGCGCTTAACATCGGTTTTATGAGCTGCGTAATTAGTACGCCCTACGCATATACGAATATAAGTTTTGTATGAGTTTTATAGTCAGGTTTTTAATAGCTCAAGCTATAATTATATATGTAACGGAATGTTTTAACGTAAATGCCACCAACTGAATTCAGAAGACCTCTGATTGTCGTGATAAGGATCGATGAAAATGCAATGATTCTAAAATTATTTCCTGACAAGCTTCTTTGAGATATAATTTGTCTATATTCACTAATTTTTAAACGTTGAAAGGGTTTCGAATTTTGTATACAAATGAAGAAACATGACAATGTGATTTTTTTTTACGTTGGCCATAAGCAAAAAAAAGACTATCGATTTAAAAAATATAGCATCTAATATTTATTTAGTATTTAGTGATGCCTCCATGTGGCGAAAAATTTAAATAAAAATAAAATTTTATGCAAAATACTGTATGCCAAGTTTATGTAAGATATTCTTTTTCGTTTAAGTTTATGTTTTTAAATTAAATATAAATAAGTTATTGAAAATATTTTATTTTATTTTAAGGATATTTAATTGTCTATCATGCACAATTTATTTCAGCTAACTAGCGTCTTTATCTTCGAGATATTCAAACTTTCTTAACCGACTCTTTATTTTTGCACACGAGTGTACTTCATCTTACAGCTAGACATGAAATATTTTGATAACAAATACTTTTTATTTTAAAGTGTCAAATTAGCATATTTTTTGTTTTTTTTTATCTTTAACTTATTATTATTGAAAAATGTTATTCAGGATCGTTGATATAAGTACTGGCCGGTTATATGCAAAATATCAAATTAACAAATCAGACCTTTATTAAATTCGCCCCAATAGATTGATTGCTATAAAGTATAATTAACGTTTAACGGTACAATTTTCGTTGTTTACAAACATATCATTTTGCTGCCTTGGCGGCGCTTAAGGCTACATTTTGCTTAGAAATTTAAGAGATATAATTAAGAATTTTGCTTGGCGCAATAATTTAGGGCTCTACTAATGAATGATATCGAGTTTCAAATAATTAAGGCCAGGGGCTGATTGTTATTTTTATTAAACAAAAGTAATTCAGTAAATCCATTGTTTAGAAATCCAAGTATGTTTCATGGACGGTTTTCTATATTAATTACGTAACAGAGACTTAAGAGAAACAGGCGAAGCTTGAATCTAAACAGAGTTCTATTTCAGCAAATCTAGAAAACAATGAAATTATTTTAAATATTATTATGTAATGGTCGTAAAATATTCTGATATCCATCTTTTATTGTAATTATTGTATCTTTTTCGGTTTTACCCACGTGTAAAATTAACAATTTAATGGCTGATTCCTCGCTATTATCACAATTCATACATACAAGCCCACACACCTGTCATCTAGCTTTACTCACAACCACACATATCTATACAATACAAATAAATACAACTGGAGTGACTATTTGTAAAATTACAAATAAACGCTTTTACTACATGTATATGAATCGGTACGTATACTAAAATAACATTTTTAACAATTTTGTCTGTCTGTTTGTACCAGCTAATCTCTGCAACGGCTAGACCGATTTTGACTGGACTTTCACTGGCTTATAGCTGATGTATGTAATAAGTGCTGAGTCACTTAGGCTACGCTAAAAAATATCTATAGAAATAAATAAAATTATGAAATATTGCATACAAAGGGTACAGAAAAAAAACATGCTTTTTAAGCGGGTAACACCACGGGGCGCAGCTAGTAATTATAATAAAAAAAAAGTATAAAAATATGTGTACTTAATGATTAAAAATGACCTATGTTTTTGAACTGTCCAGTGAAATACGAAAAGCCTTTAGTTCAATGTATAATGGTTGCATTACTCGGTATTGTCTGTAACTCTACATACATACATACATACATGGAAGACCTTGACGAGCGGTGTTCGATTCGTTGCCCGCGCACGTCGAGCCGTTGAGGCCCTACAATAGCGAGCGTGATACAAATATACACATAATTTTAATGCCGGGGGTGAAGCATTAAAAGTCAGGGATCAAATGCCTTTAATACTGTCACGGAAATCCATGGAGTAGTGTAGTGTTATTTTTTTTAAAATAAATATCAATTTCATTCGAAGATTACGGTTTAAATTTAGGTGGCATGTTTTTCGATCATTGACACCATTAAGTTTTGAGTTTTTGAGGTACATATAAATAGTACATGATAATATAAAAAATAATGAGTGTTATATAATATAGAAATTAAATTAATTTTTAATCGATTAATTATTTTTTAAACGTCAAGATTTTCATATAAGAATTAACTTGTGATTTTATCAAATAAAAGTTATAAAAATAATTTTATTCTTAAAATATTAAACACATAAATATGAGAAGTCATTATGAGTTCTACAATAGTTTACTACGGGATGAGTGAACTTAACTGAACTTCTCTGAGGAAGAAATTACTGTCACTGGATTTGTTTTAAAAAATTCGTAAACAATGTACACCTCCAATGCTTTCGCAACGGACAAGTGGAAGTCATTTAGCGGCGCGGGGCGCACGCGACGCCCCGGCATGCTAGTTACAACGCCTCCTCTACTTACATGTAATCTTTACTCATATTTGTTATTAACGCTTGTTTAACCTTACTCGTCTTACTTGTAACGGTCACTTAGGGCATCGATTGTCTATTGTTTCGTCAGTATGAACTATCATTTAGGCCCGTTATACAGTTATATTCATATATTACACTTCAATTTTTACTTTTTTTAGGATTTTCTCTATTTATCTATATCGATTATCATTATTGATAAATCTTCTGTGCGTGTGTATGTGACTAAACTCATCCTAAAAAGCTGAACCGATTTCAATTACATTTTTGTTTCTATTTCAGAGAATTTGAGAATGGATTTACAATTTGCTCCTACTGACAATGTTACTTTTATTAATTCTCTTCAAACACGCGAATGACAACTTCTATTTTTTTTGGACGAACTATCACAGTTGGGCAAAAAAGCTGGCCTTTACAGCTTCACCGGATTGAGAGGTGGCATAGCTCTTCGTCGCTTAGCCTGAACCTCTTAAAAATTGGAATTATAATTTTTGAATTTAACATGTGTATACAGGACAACGTCTGTCGGGTAGGCTAATAACATGTTTGATACAAGCTCTCATCCATTTAACCCAGGGTAGTCAGAGACAGTTTTCGCCACAAAGACTTTCCATCAATCCGCTGAATAGTTCCAATATGGCAGGTGGTGGACAAATTTTTAGCAAGTGTTTTTATTTGTATTTAAAAGAAACAAAAAACAAACCATCAGATCGTAAGTCAAAGCACTTAACCACTACAATATCGCTGTCTGTTTCATTCAAAAGAAAAGATAAGTTTTATCATAAAACATAATACAACATAATAACAATTTTATCAGGCTCCGATTTTGTTATATCAAAACAAGAAAAACTTCATTTTTAAGAGAAAGAAATACATAATTGGTAAGACATAACGATACATACAATTTTTTTTACTCTATCGGTTAAGATAGTACTGTAGTATTGTTTATTGAGTTTCACATATAGATTCTGAAAAGCAGGCATTCATTTGTAAGCTTTTTTTTCCAAACCCCAACTGCCATGTAGTTCGAATACTTATCACTGCTTATATAATAAACAGTTTATTACGAATACGTGGTTTCTAATGTAGAAACCCATGCGCCATATATAGTTTACAAGAAGTTAAAGAAATTATCTGCTATGCTCATATCGAACATTCCATAGGAGATCTCTTCAGGTTGAAAATATACCTATTTAACATGATTAAACAGTAATAGCAAGAAATCCAGTTAGATATACGTATCCAGTAGCAGTCGGTCCATGTTTACCAGAAAACAGGATCCGCCACTCATAAACAAGTATTCACATGCCAGATATGATCTACATGCGTTCCAAGGAACTGCGTTGTAGGATCGATATTATCTATCAAGTGTACTGTCTAAATCCGTTCACATATTACGCATTCGTCAATAGGGTTCGAGCCGTCACCCTTTTAATTTACGAGTCGGACGAGGGGTCATTAAACAATAAAGTGTTGATTAAAAGCCCGTATGCGCGGGCGGCGGGCGGGTGACGCGCGTTGCGAATAACTACACTTCCTGCCTCACCATCATTATATTATCACCGATGATTGCCACTGGCTTGACACTTGAGTGCCGTCACAGCTACTCGTACTTGCGATTTATTACTCCGCTCTGTGGACAATTTACTGATCTATAAATAGCTGTGAATATCACGGCAATATTTTTCATTGGTTAACGAAGAAAATTTATGTTACGATATTGTGTGTTCGTCTTGGACGACTTGACTGATTCTTTTTGTAGGTATAGGGGCAAATAAGTGTTAATAAAACGTACAGTAGTGGAATCTCAACCATTTAGATGGTGTAGATCGAATCACTCCAAGCTCAATCCTCCGAAAGCTTGGAATACTCTGGCATAATCTAAAATATTCTAGTTGGATAAAGCAACCTTTGCAAGTTTAGTAGATTTACTAATGACGAGTCATTAATAATACACGAATTCAAAGAGCACGATAAATAGATACTACAGTCTATGACTATTCTTATGAGTGATGTGTATGTTTATTATTCTGTTTTTATTTATTTATTTATTTATTTAATAAGATACACCAACAGCATTACACAAGCATACTTTGTTGTAATAATCAAGTTTACAAACTAAGTCCTGTTGTGTATGCCAATTACAGGTGTACACAACATTCGCTATAAAGAAACGTAACGATTTTATTATTAATACTTACAAAAATATTTTATTAAATGATAAAGTAATAGGAATATAACTACTAAATTATTTAAATCAGCCAAAAATCACTGCACAATTTTCAACACTAAGGTGCGGAAGACCTTGCGTGTGTGCTTTAGATTGGTGAAATAAGTATTTCCTTATTTTTTACAAAACAAGTGCTTGAACACGACCCCACCTAAAATTAAGTAGGCGATGCAATCCTGGATGGTAAGGCGAATAACATAAAATCATTCTTTTATCACAAATGATTTACAAATTCAATTCTTAATTAAATAAAACCGTACAAGTACAGTGTATATAGAAAGCAATAAATCACAACACAGTTTAATATAAGTACTGCATTAGTCGATATCTTGATGAAGTGCTTCAGTCTACGGGTACGAGACTAGTAGATAATTACTCGAGATAATATGGGGAGCGATGAACCGGGAGTTCATTACGGCGGGGATTTCAGTTTCATTCTTCCAACCAGGTATTATCCTTCTGTCATTGTTTACGTCTGCGCTACACTGGGGATGTGGGAGCGAGGGGCAATGCTTAATAATAAATATATTTATGTCTTTTAGCTTCACATTATTCCACATAATGTGTAATGCATTCGAAATACTGAGATCATCTGGGGAGACCATTTATGGAAATTGTATACCAATCGTTAAAAAGAGAATCGTCCTGTTAACAGATTTTAAATCATTGCCGTCACTCGTGGCCATTGTAACGTCAGGTTAGTTCAGAAGCGGTCGCTGCGGACGAACAAAATGATCCCCGGCGGATCGGATCGCCACTTCCACACCTTTAGGATCAATAGATCTCGTTCAAATAATAATAAGAAGTTATAGATCAGAGTTGCGGAGCTGTCAGGGAACGAGGTAGACAGTGTTGACGCTTTGTACCGCTGCTTGCATTTCAGTATGGAAATGGTTATTTATTTCGCATCCCGACCGCCAGCCAGCCGTCTGTGGTGATCGTCGAAGATGATAACGCTTCGATTTATATATTTCGCTCGATGATCGGTAGCTGCTACTTCGGTCGTCGTGCAACTCTCAAAGCGCTTTGATACAGGGTGATTTTTGTATCTATACTTTTGGGTTAATAGAAAATTTTGCTTAGATTATAGAAGAATTATAAATACAAGTATATATTCGAGTGAAAAAAAACGATTCCATATTATATCTACTCTAAAACATAACGTAAATGTAAACGTTAAACTGCCGCTGACGGATTAAACGCTATTACGTATAGTGTTTTATTTCCGAAGTGTCATGGTTATTACGAAGTTTTGGCGTCTACATTCTCTTTCTTTCACATCCGTGTTTGTTCCTTCGATCACATACTGAATAACGGTTCATAGGAAGGCATTCTTTATAAAAATATCCAACAGTGGCAGGGCTATCATAGCAGCCACAGTTGCCGGGTCTCTAGAATACAGACGTAAAGTAGAGTTGTGTTGAAGGTTTTATTGAAAAGGTAACCTGAAACTTCACTGATAATATTTATGTTCTCGGGCGGCGGTCATTATGTGAGCCGGATACGGTCTCCATCAAAAAACTTATTTTATAGATTTCATGGTTTCATTCTTAAGGTTAGGCCTATGTCACCTAAGAGCTGTGCCACCTATCAATCTGTACCAGTCATCTTCTCTGAATTTTCGAGTTACTTCTAATGGTCGGGAGATCGAATCCTATTCTTTATTCTTCTACCTACAAAAATGTAACATTATTTCCTCACCTCACTCTCACTGAAATTTACGATTTTGTACTTGGTAAAAAGCGTTTAGATATTGCTATTATTGTCTACCCCGTTAGGGTAAAGAGAAAGTGCATGTTTATTATTTTTAATTTAGATTGTTTATGGAATAAAATACAGCCTGTAGTAAATAGCTTGGTCGATGTATGCTAAATGTAAAGTTCGCCATAAGGTCATGATTCATCGTTTATGGACGAGAGATGGCGCGCTGTTTTATTTTTATTGCAACGCTCAAATCATTACCATAAAATGATAGCAGATACAATGTCCCAATACTGTATTTCAAATTAGCTGCCTACATAAGCATAAGCAAAGAATTCGCACTCACTGGATGAGCAATTATGATTTACTATTCGTCCAGTTGTACGCGTACCCCCCGGTGGCCCTTCCGCGGTGTATGGTGCGGGGCTCCGGGATCTCCAGTGCAACGCAGCGGAGTCCCTCTGCACTGTGCTCTCGGAGAGCACGACCCGGGGGGAGGGTTAATTCCACTCCTCCGCCGCTCCCGCAGTGCCCTCGCAGTGCAAGGCGACTCGGGCCAGCCGATCTCGCCTTCTACCCGAGTCCACTTTAACGGACGAGAAAGGCCCCTTGACACGCAGTGAACCCGAGGCCCCTTTTTGTCGCCTTCTATGATAGGCAGGAGATACCGCAGTCTTATTCTACGAGCCCAGAACTGATCCATCCGATTCATCCACCTACTTTATGTTTCATGCACCGAATTTTATTTTGTACTTTTAAAAATTATTTAAAATTATAACAATGCGACAATGTTGCTTACCTAAATTGTTGGCACCCAAATTCGAATGCAATAGACGATGATCAAATGCCTTGTGATATTGCGTTCTAATCGCTGAGCAATATAATAACATATGCGGAGTGCGTCGGCGCAGCGAATCGTGCGTCCCGGTTCACACGGTGCCATCATAAAAACTATGTAGGCAACATAAAGGCCGTCAATTGTCTTCGTACAAGCGTGCTTGTCTTTTGAATTAATATTATTTGGTTCAAACGTTATTAATTATAATAATATTGAAAGATTGAATGACGAGGTAAAGAATAGGAAAAAAAAAGCTGTCAAAACTTGGAAATATAAAAATCGAAAATCAAAAGAGAGCTTTCGTGTGTAACCTAAATTCAATAATTGACAGGCGGCGGAAGGTGTTTACAGTTTTGTAATCTTAGAATATTTTTTTCATTATATTTCGTCTTTTCAACCAACTTCAAAAATTGAGACTGTCAATTTCTCTGCTTTTATAGACAGATAGATAGATAAATCCTTTATTGCACCAAAGAATATGTACAAAGGCGAACTTAATGCTATTTAGCATTTTCTTCCAGCTAACCTTTAGTGGTTAAGAGCAGGTAGGTAGGTAGTGCCGCTAAAAATAGCGTTTTAAAACTATTATATAGATAAATAAATACATTTATATACAAATAGATACTTCTATATAAATATAATAATATACATAATATATAATAATGCTTGTGGACGCATAGCATCGTCATTTATAAACCGATATTGAATTTTAAATTTGGTCAGGAAGAATGCCTGTTGATTGAGATATTGGTAGGTTTTTGGCCGTTTTTTTGACGTTGTTTATCTCAGATTAGGTAAGTGCTTCTTAAGTGCAACGAAGACAAATGTGGAAGAAGAAAGAGAATACAGGTTGCCAGAACTTCGTAATATAACTATACTACTTCGGAAATTAAAGAGAGCTTCCGCGTGTTCCGCGCATTTGATTTGAATTCGGTTTCGGTGCTCGTAAATATACTAGTATTTTATGGAGCTTATAAGGACATCCAATTTTACAATTGCTCCTTAACTTACCAAAGTATGCAGGTATACAAACTCATCCACATGTTCTATCGGTTGTTTTTTAGTGTACATTTAAGAACTACGAACCGTGTGATGTTTCCTGAAACACATGTATCTATTGCATGTAATATTGTAAATGATGTATAAGGAGTTGTAAATCCACGGCAGCGCTAGTTCTCCGTGCACAATGCGGCGGGCTGCTGGACCCTGCGCCCGGCAGCGCCGCACATTTACATCTCACTTGCGGCTAGTTAGCCGCGCCACCTCGCCCCATGTATTGTACGGAAATGTCGTATGGAGCACGAAACAATTCTACCGTTTACCGTAATATCTGCATACAAATGTTTGGGAACTTCGTTTTGGTATGTGATTGTATATATTAACAATTTATGCGCTCCCACTGATACGTTTAAATGTATGTTAATACGATGTTTGTTTAATAACGTACAATAGTTTGAGGTGGGACATTGTATTGTATAATTCCTACAGTTTTTTGGTCTGTGGACGTGAAATCTCTTAGACCAACTGCACCAACCAACAATTTTTTACGAACGGGGTTTGAATACCTGCAAGCATTAACAAAGAGTTTATACGTATACAAAAACTGTCTAAATTCGTACCCGTAGTATGAACTTACTATTATCAATAAACCGGTGTAGATAGCTACCTCGATTTGATTAAAAGAGCGTCAGTTTTTAAAACAATTTATAATAAATAATACCTAAGTGATCTGGCGTAACGTACTCAACATCTGTTTTGTGGTAGGAACAATTTTGAGACAAATTTTTATAATAAATAAAGCATAATAAATTGTAAAAAGCATTGTTATAGGAAGTAGATGTGAAATGTAATTAAAGGGCGTGCACTGGCGGCGTTCGTCACTGTAGGTACATGTAAGTCAATTTCGCTCTGTGACAAAAACAGACAGACGGCAGAATTTATCATTGAAAAGCACGTAATGTAAATTCTATTATTACGGCCTTTTATTTTTCAATTACGAGCCCCGGTCCCCGGCGGCCGCCTCGGGGTTAACTTCGCGAGGCCCCCGCGATGTTTTCTTTTTTTTATCCCGCGTTATGTGTATTTTCATTTTGTAACGTGCCCCAGTATCGTCTGAGCGTCTATGCGATATAAACACTTTACAACTTCGTATCGCTCTTTCTGTTGGTCGGGGATTTGAGAGAATTTAACAGTTGCGACTTTTTTAAACAGAACCTTATTATTTTTATGGCTTCTAATTCCTGGAATCGTGTAAAACACGATGGCTGTGTACATCTCTCTTCCTCCTTCATACTGTTTGTGCCATATGTGGGTCAACTTTCAGGTCAAAACAACGTGAGAGCTTATTTTTTATTTAGATTTATTTGTATTGGAAACGAATTATGAATAAACGATGACAGATTATTGACCCCAAAAGGAGCCTCTAACGGACAAAATGTTATTAGGCTTCGATAAGCGAATTTGCATCAATATAAAATTTATAACCGATTTTTTTTTAAATAAAAATTACAAATTGTTTTACTACTTTTGTAAAATAACAAATATAATAACATCAAATCAATTTTGGTCTATGCATAACACATTATACTATCGACCATAACGGAGCCTACGCATAAATCTTTAGAAATTACAGTTTGACCCGCACAAAAAAATGAGTTCTCTTAAGCACATATCACAGATCAATAATTTATGACATAAATTGTAAAGTGATAGCATGACTGTTTATTAATGCAGCCTTGTTATAACTCACGTACGACTGTTATGTTGCCCTAGTATACGATGGTTTATATCGAAGTGGAAAGAGCCTATAAATCTTCTAATGCTGAGCACTTCACAGCTACCATCTGGTATCTGTCCTCAACAACATATAAAGATATTTTCTCATGATATTTTTAGTCACAGACAATCATGGAGCATCATTCTACATTATTATAACTGGTTAACTTTTCAACCGACTTCAAAAGGAGGCTCTCAATTCGTCTGTATTTGTTACCGCGTTTTTTTAAATCAAAATAAAATATTGGTCCAATTATGATAATGGGATTCAAAAGAAAATCATGAAAGTGTGTGCGCCATGGACGAATAACTCAACGTCACGCCAACCGATTTCAGTAATTCATTTTTTATTGGAAAGGATGTATTTTGTTTGTTCTTATGCAAATTATAACTCTTGTACTAAGTTGCTATTGTATTTTTTTTTAATGACGAACTACACAGATTGGCCAGAGAAGCTGGCCTTGACTGCTTCACCGGATTGAGAGGTGGCATAGCTCTTAGGTCGCTTAGCCTGAACCTCTATCGCTAGTAACTCGACACAAGGGTCCCCCCGGTGAGGGGTAACCTCGGCTTGGACGGTTAATATGTTACGAGTAAGCATGCCGATCCGAGGGCGCCCGAGAGGGCCGAACCACGACTCGGTCGGTTGCTATTTCACGGATAATCTAAGAGACATTCAAGAAGTGGCACTCAAAGTTAGTTTAGCTTTTGAATGTCTCTTAGATTATCCGTGAAATAGCAACCGACCGAGTCGTGGTTCGGCACACTAGAAGGTCTCTGTCAAAATTTATAAATAGACTAGCATGTATGGAAATAAACATTTTTATTTTTTATTGCGGTACTTCTCGAACGTGGCCATTAGTGCACACTCAGCAAAACTGCAAAATCCGCTGCAATCGCATTACGTATTAAAATTTAATTTAATAACATGAATGCTCGTTAATCAATATTATTAAGTCGTGAGTAAGAGCCTGATAAGTTATAACAAGGTTTCATTTGAAATTAGTTCGCTCACACACCATTAAGTCAACAGTGGCGGAGGTCACGCGATGTTCCGATGACAAAGTGCCTCGGCGCAACGTTCCGTAACCGCAGGTTAACTCACCCCCCGACAACACTCACCCGACCAAATTAAATCATTTCTATTTTACCTGCGATTCAAATTGCATGCAATGCACGCTATCATTGTATGGATAAGCTTTTTTTATTAATTCAATTTCTTAAATGGTAAATGATAATTTTTAAATTATTGTAAAAACTCAATCAGACAACATTAACATACAAATAACTTCCTCAATATAAATGTCGAACTCAAAATCTATTTAAAACATAATATTTACAACAATTTTTTTATGCGGTATAAGTGTTCGACCACGATCTCACCTGATGTGAAGTGGTGATATAGTCGAAAGATGGTACGCGCTAGTTTAGTAAGTGCCTATTCACTCTACTCTTAAAGGCTCCCACGTCGTACTTGGACGGAAATTTTCCTAACCTAACTTTATTATTTATTATAATAACAATTTACCTTTTCTTGAGCTTTACTGAGCTTATGTCTTTTTAACTATTAGCGGAGTAGACAGATAGCAATCACTGTCTGCTTTTAAACAACCTAAAATTTTAAGTGAACATACACTAGACACACATTTTAATAAGTGATTCCATTGTACATAATATTAAAACGATATCTCATTGGCACAAGGCGGCTGCGATTCGAGTAATCAAATAATTTTCTTTTACCTCTAATAACCGTTAAGATTACACGACAGGGAACTTTACTAGACCTTAAGCTTTCCATTTAAGTTGCCATGACGCATTATCAACAACCATTTATCTGTCATCATTTTAAACGGATAAAAAGTTAAATAATATAACCGTAGATATACAATTCGTTGATTTAAATAAAGTGATGGTCTAGGACGACGCATTACAGCGAAGACGGTTGACGGTTCTCAGCCGTCTAGAATCAATGAGATTTGAAGGTATTTTTCAGCTGCTAAAATACAAAAAAACTGAAAAAATTACAACTTTTAGGGTTGACTCATTGCCGGTCAGTATAAACCTAAATGCTTAGTAAATTAAATTAAAAAAATAGTATCTTCTAATGAGGTGTTGTCTTAGTTTAATGTTTATTCCTTTATTTTTTATAATTACATTTCTTTGTTATCTTATTACATTTATTTAAATGTCATGTTTGCCTTTAAGTGTAAAATGTACTAAGTAAAAATTTCCTTAAACAAGCTGTTTCAAATATTTTGTTAAATTTTTTTTTTTTTTAGAAGAAACCTAGCAATATTTCTTTTATTATTATTTTTTTCAGAAAAATTACTTACAATCTTGTTAACCATTCCAATTAAGCTTAAACTTGTGCTAGGACATGGTTCACGGCAATAGTCGAATGGTGGATTCGAACCCACGACCTTACGATTCGCAGGCCGTACCCTAAACCATAAGGCTATTGACGCTTCAAAAACACAGTGCGTTGGCTTCCTCTTAAATAAAGCTCTTCGTAACGTAAGTAAATGTTATGGCACAAATTTTTCCAGCTATTTATAAAACAAAACAGAGTTACTATCGCCATTAATGTTAATGGAATGGTTTGCAGAATTCAATACAGTTTAATATTCCTTACTCTGTCATGATACTCAACTAGAAAGCCAATACGTTTTTATAAATATGCCAATCATGCGTTATCACGACTCCTGTATCTAACTCATCGAGGTGCGATGTCGTGCTTGTTCGCAATAAAACTAGTAATCGATTTTTACATTCGGAATAATAATTTGTTGTAACTTGTTGCCGGAACTGTACAAATTAATTTTGATACTGTAGGCTTTGAAATTGGTAAGTGCTTGTAAGTTAATACAGTTTAGGCGGTCTTGAGAATTTCTTTATTAACATCTAGTTTTATTTAAATAAATATATACGTGTAACGGTAACTTGTATTATGTAATCTTTTAAGAATTCTAAGCTCGAAAAAGACGTCGACTATGTTACGATGATTTCTCATAAGGGTCGATTCTGGTGAACGATTATCGAATCAGCGCGATGATGCAACTGTGATTGAAACACGAATGGGTGAGCTTGAACGTGTAAGAGAGAAGGGTACTGGCAACAAGTAAACGTTATGGGAGAACTTGTTGTGCGGGTAACTATGAACGTTTTGAAAGAAAACAAGAGACATATGTTAATAATGCTAAAATGTAAAATAATTAATAATCGATTCATGGTACTTAGTTAAGCAAAAAGTTTCAAATATAATGAGGTTTTAAGTCCAATACATAAAAAATATGAGAGGGACTTTAGAAAAAATGTAATAGGTTGTCAAATATCTCCCTTCCGCCTTTTGTGTCATGCGGCACCCAAACATCAAGCTTTTTTTTGTATCCAGCCTTCTGCAGATGGTTTAAAATGGTTTGGTGACTAACTCCCATCTCCTGGGCGACGTCACGAGCCACATGCCGGTCTAACTCGATGTAGTCCATGATTTGATCGGTATTTGTCGTCACAGGTCTTCCGCCGGCTGGCTTATCCATGGTGTCGTTTTCACCGGCTCTGAATCGTCGAAACCATTCCTCCGTGGTTCGAAGTGATAGAGTACCATCCCCAAAACACCATTAATCTCACGGAACGTTTCTCTAGCGGATTTGCCTTTAACGAAGGAAAACTTTAAAATAGCGCGAATTTCGGCGTTAGTGAACTCCATGTTTACACGTCTATAACTGTTGAACGCAATATCCAAACTAATTATGCATAGCGTCGTTTTGTAGGTTATGTCAAGACCTTTCAAATTATGTATAGTATTGCTAGATACGAGCTCTGTAGCGCTTTGTACATAGCCGCGAAATTCAAAAGACAAAAAGGGGGAAGGGAGATATTTGACAACCTATTATTAATTAAATTAGCAATAGAACTGTGCAAATAAAAAATATTCTTCCGCAATGTCATTAAGTCCTTAAATTAATCAACATAAATCATCTCGCGATGGTCGTTCATCGGTTTTACATCGGTTTACATTTTCTTATATTTTTCACGTCCATACGCTAATTTTCAGCGCTAAGGTAGCGGTTTTAAAATTCAATTTCAATTTCATAAAAAAATCAATTACTTTTTTTTTAAAGTATTTGAAAATGAATCTTGTTAGAAGATTCTTTATATTGGTGTTTTTGTGACGGGTTTGAGGATTTATAACTTTTAAACCGATTTTCTTTGGTCCCAAAAATATCATTTTTTTTATGCGTGTAAACTACCGCTTGACCATGATCCCACCTGGTGTTAAGTGGTGATATAGTCGAAAGATGGTACGCGCTAGTTTAGTAAGTGCCTATTCACTCTACTCTTGAAGGCTCCCACGTCGTACATGGACGGAAAGACTGACGTCGGCAACTTATTTTTAATACAATAGTCAAATTTAATAGCATGTTCCACACTAATCCATTGACGTGATTGTAAACGAAACCAAGGACGTAATATCAGGGGAAAAGCATTACTGAAAGTCGTAAGCGCTTTTCGAACGCGCTAAAATGTAGCCAACAAAGACAACTATACTACTACAAATGACAGCTTATAAAGCCAGCTTGTTAACACACACATCACAACATAATATACTTATTATACAATTATAAATCTCTTAAGAGCAACGTGCTTGTCGTCTTTATATCTGGGATAATATCTTTGGTGATTTTAAGGTGCATTAATCAATTACATTAGGTAAACTGTGTGCTGGTTTGTTAACCTTGTATAAAGAAATGGCTTACGCGTTAGCACGTGAAGCAGACAGCGCTAGTATGGGTAACGTAATCGTCGATATAGATGAAGAGATCCATCGCGTATCTGATATAAATCTAAACACAACGAGAACATAAAATTTTATTCGAAACGACCACTTGTTAACTAGTGTTGTCCGTGTGTTGTGCAATTTCACAATGAGGCGCGCCGAATCACGTACTCTGAAATCCACGTCGGGAACATAAACTATTTACCAAACCATTCAATATTCAATACGCGATTGCAAAATACGCCAAATTATTGCATTAGTAGCAAACAGGGATTCCCGATACTGTGGTACAGCGATCGGTGGTCGGCACACCGCGATATGCGGCATAAATAATTTAATAATTCGCAATACGGAATTTACCATACGAAGTGTCGTACCGTTCATCTGTTTTGTATTCAATATGAGTATTTGTTTCTCATACTACTGTCGCATTGGGCAACAATCAAACGGGGCCTCTCCGTCAAGTCAAATGCTGGCTTGCGACAGCCGCGTAAGGTTTAATTCTACAAGGTAATGCGTACATCGGTGGGATCTTTTCAAATTGCATGTGTTGATAAGTAGGTGAATAAAGCACGTCTGTACATTTCAATATCGGGAACATCCGTGTTATACGCGTGACCTTGCAAATCACAGCCTGCTTTCCAAACGACTTCACAGAATCGGTAGCCGGCGTCTGTATTGCACGACCGTTACCGTGTATAAAGAATATTTTATTAGTTGTTACTTCTTGATTTATTTAAGCGATGACCCGTCCCGGCCACTGTTCTTACAACGACGGTTATTTTTATTCGAATGTCGTGTGCACCAAATCTCGAAGAAATGATCGTCTTTAAAGCTTTGAAGTTCGCGACTGCATTTGAGTGTAAAATTTGTCACTTATTTACGTTCTTTTTGTCAAATGCTGAAACTTGAATTGGGGTTACTAAAACAGTGACCCGATAGAATAAGTGTTCTCTATGGGGTCTTTGATTACCTTTGAATGTGTTATAATAAGATACATTATAAATAAATTATTTAAGAATATTCTTATTATATAACGTCCACCAAATATCTGGAGTCAAGGGGATGTTTAGGATATAATAATATCGGTATCCCTTCTTCGTTTCGCCTGAGAGAGGTACTGATGATCCTAATATATCACTAGTAGTTTTGGTGGAGTCACTATATTCTAGTTACTATATTTAACCGACTTCCAAAAAAGAGGTTTCTCTTTAAACTTAAGGCTTTTAGGTTAGTTCTAAAGGACAACTTATTAGTATCATAGTTATATAGCTATGTTACTAATATATTACTAAGTTCTCATATTCTCCTCCTTTTTTCCACGTTTCGTGCTCGAAATAAAAAAGAGTCTACGGGTTCAATGTTTGATTCATAAAAAAAAAATTAAAATGTTTATTTCGATACGTGCGTTCTTTTACAAATTTGGGCTGAGACCTTCTAGTAAGCAAGAAATATGCTTGTGTCAGAAGATCTCGCTCTTCCATATCAAGCTTATTATATTATACAGGTATTTTTAATTTTTTTTGAATTAAATATATAATCATAACTGATTTGATGCGTTCTTTTATCTACTCGATAATATACTTTTTATATAAATAATATAGAAATACACTACTTCAAAGGTATTATTAAAAAAATAATGTGTTGACACGGTTGTGATACTGTAAAATATTTAGCAATCATACGCAACCATTGGTGCGCTCATGGCATATCGATGTAATGAGAATAGATGTCGTAATTGTATGAATGCATGATGTCCACTGGTTCATTATTACTCAGAACTCATTGAGCCATTGGACTTAGCTAAAATGTCTTCAACTGGAATGTTGCTCGAGCTACTTCATTTCTCAACACAACATTTCTTCAAAATTTAATGAATAGTTTTGTTGAGTATTTTTAGCATTTTTAAGCGACTTCAAAAAATAGATGAGGTTCTCAACAAAGCTCTTAGGACGTGATTGTAGTAATAAGTAGAGAGTACAGTGAATAGGTATTTACTAAGCTAATGCAAGGCGCATTCAAGACCATCCAGGATTTCCTGCATTTCCACTTAACATCTGATGGGATCGTAGTCAAGTACTTGCTTATAAATTATAAAATAAAATGACTTATACGTGATACACCTAAAGTAAAAAGCTATCATATCCAAGCGGACTCGAGGATGGGGACTATACTAATATCGTCCCACGGTCTCTGGAAGTCGGCGAAGCTCTAAGTTCAAGACAATTAAAGCGGCTTGCGAGTACTACAGATTACATATGCGCGATTTTTGTTTTACGAACTACACAGATTGGCCAGAGTACCTGGCCTTGACTGCTTCACCGGGTTGAGAGGTGGCATAGCTCTTAGATCGCTTAGCCTGAACCTCTATCGCTAGTAACTCGACATAAGGGTCCACCCGGTGTGGGGTAACCTCGGCTTGGATGCTTACGCGTAACATAGTAACCGTACTATGTTACGCGTAAGCATTCCGATCCGAGGGCGTCCGAGAGGGCCGAACCACGACTCGGTTGCTATTTCACGGATAATGTCGCGAGAGGAGTGTACAGCAATAGCTATAGCAAAGAATGATTCAATTGATATATTTTGAAGTTTATAGGAAAGATAATTTGAATAAATCCTTTTTACTGCATTTACATCTATTATAATCATCATGATCCAGTATCAATTCAAACTAAAAATTTGTATACTAAAATTCTTAATATTAAAAAAAATCAATAAAAACGTTAAAAGCCCGACTGTGAGACTCGTATCTTAATTACTGCAATAAAAGTATGCCTTCCCCAAACCTCATAACTTTTATCCCGGTGAAATATATGGGGGGAGAACAAAAAATGTTAATAAAGGATAGCAGTGGAGACAGAGGGTAGACAAATTGACCAAATGCTTATACACGGGCCGATAGCGGTGTCCCGGCGAACAAACCACCGGCCGGTGCGGACGGGCCCGCACTGATAGCTACGCTTTAATAAATTATGCACTTTAATAGATTTTTAAAAAGTTTTCGTTCAACGCTCACCATAACGAGTGTACTAAAGATAAGGCACGTTATATCGCGGAAAAATATTTTAATGGCATTTATATTGGCTTCATGGCTTTTTTTGGAGAAAGTGCAAACGACGCTGATACGTTAAGTGATCATCGCAGACCTCATCCATTAGATGTTACGAGCTTTGCCGGAGTTTCTTCTCCCAGCACCAACGCTTTCCGAAATAACACTCAAAGTTAGCTTTTGAATTTATCCGTGTAAAAGTGAAACTAAGCTAAGTGACCTAAGAGCGACCTCTCAATCCGGTGACGCAGGAAAAGTCAGCTTCTCTGGCTAAGGCCAGAGGAATTTCAGGTGTGCTGGTGGCCTTTTCTTTAAGCAATAGAGCACATATTTGCTCTATTGTGTGGGTTTCTGTGTGTTTCCATGAGCATGATGTTAGTGAAGCAGTTCGTCTTGATATACTATTTATACTGATAAATGTACTAATTCCGTCTTTTCTGCATCGTTTATTAGTAGGCACCTTCTAGACAATCACATACTCCCTTCTTAAGGCCTGCAACGCATTTCTTCGTTTTGGCATAGTTAATTCATAGGCGATAAGCTCACAGACATTAGAGACATATTTCTTTATAGATATACTACAGGATTAGTAGTGCAGTAATGACTATTTTGACTACAGAACTCTCAGTCTTAGATTTAGCCTCAGTCATTCTTATTGCTACAACAAATAGGTATATAATATCAATTTTCAACCGCTTGCCTAAAAAGACAGGTGAGGTTATTGCCAAATTCAGCCCTGTAGTTCTGGGCTCTCAAGAATAAGACTACGGTATCCCCTGCCTGTCGTACAAGGCGACTAAAAGGGGCCTCGGGTTCACTGGGCGACAAGGGTGGGGGCCTGAGTCGTCCACCAAAGTGGACCCGGGAAGAAGGCGACATCGGCTGGCCCGTGTCGCCTTTCGCTGCGAGGGCACAGGGGAGGAGGGAGTAACCTCCCCCCGGGACGTGCTCTCCTTGAGCACAGTGCAGAGAGGCTCCGGTGCGTTCCACTGGAGATCCCGGAGCCCCTCGTCATGCACCGAGGAAAGGGCCACCGGGGAGGTTTTAGTGGGTAAGATCCCCACATAACCGCCGCCTTCCCCCCAGAAGGCGGGGTATCTTTGTGAAGATTTCCTCCCCGTCAACAAAAAAAAAAAAAAAAAAGGTTATTGCCAAAGGCGAAACAGCGTTGCGACAATATAGCAACACAGCAACATGACAGCACGAAAGCGACAGCGTAGACAGCAGACCGACATCGCAGAGTGGCGACAACAGCGTGACGGCGTGTTGTCGCAGTGTCGCCTAATGAGGGCGCCTGCTTCTTTTATTTATGTGACAAATGTAAATTGTAGGGTCTCTGTTCGAATTAAATCTTTCACGAATATTTAATGGCACAATGTACAGGGACACGCCGCGTGAATTCACAATTAGACATTTTTCTTAATTTGGACGTATTGATGTGGGTACTCAATAAAAATGTCATAGAAGATCGGCCCGCATTAAAATATTCGCGAATATTTTAACATTCCTGTATTTGGTCGTGCTCTTCGAATGATAGATATATCGTATGCATTTAAAATTAATGTATAAACATCAAACAATTTAAAACAAAGATCTACTAAATCGTATGTACGCTTATATGCCTAATGTTGATTATATGTCAATGCAAATTAAATGGATTTAGTAAATCAATAAGACATAGACATTTTGGTATCATACAAACATATTACAAACAAAATATGGAACACAACAAAAGAGAAAAAAAAAGTTGAACAAAGAAAAGACGGAAAAATAGGACATGATGCCAAACTCAAGCTTGCGCCACAGCGGTGATTTTTAGCGGTGCTATTTATATAGTGAATTTAAACAGACCTTAAAAATACAATAACTAAATTACGGATATATATGAATTACACAGCGATACTAGTAATACGAATAATGGAATATAATGAATTGTTATCTAGTCGTGTTACGCGACGGTAAAATTACATAACGAGGCAGTTAGTGGCCGTGCATAAACGTAACAAGTTTAGAGCATGTACGCTGAAATTTATGCCTCAAAGATTTGTTTGCCACAAATAAGGTTGTCAGCGACTCTTATCTAAGGGATCGCTAATTAATTAGAGAAATTGAGCGGCCGCGGCGGCGTACGGGGACCTATAACTCGCAACCCGCCTCGTATCATAGCTCCAGTGGCGTTTATTTATTTTCAACACTCACGTGAGCAAAATTAAGTTCGAATAGATCGATGGTAAAATAAATTTAGTATAGGATATACGCATAAAACTGTCGAATACGTACTGCGATATACCGCAACGAGATAATGTAGACTATATTATTAATAATTATTTTGACAACCATATATGGAGTCCTTTTGCATACAAGTATCCTAATTGAAATTATTATTAGACTATAAATATTATCGATATATATGTATATAATTACAAAAATAAAATTTTAAAATAGATTTATTTAAAATTAGAATTACATTTAGTTTGAAATAATCTATTTTATTTCAAATCAAATCTATATTCTCTTTTTTATCTATATATTTTATGAAAATGGTAAAATTCTCTTTAAAATTATATTTATTATAATACACCAGATGACGGTATTGCATGTGATAGTTTGGGAACAAATTATATTTATGATAAAATTATTTTATGTTTTAGATTTAAGTCAATGAAGGAATCAAATAACAAAAATAATTTATCTCAAACAGTAGAATTACTTCATATATTTTTTCCCGGAGGCCGAGACACGTTCTTGACGATCCGGACGACGCGATTACCATTGCACAGGCTAGATCTCTACAAATCAACAAAGCGTCCATTCGCGACCGTCGGAGGTTGCGAATAATCCTTGCGCGTTACCGCTATTTTATGGGCAGGCCCCACCCCTTAGATGTTAGGAGCGTTGCTGGAGTTTCTTCGGCCACTTCTTCTCCCAGCGCCAACGCTTCCCGAAGTGGCATTCAAAGTTAGTTTAGCTTTTGAATGTCTCTTAGATTATCCGTGAAATAGCAACCGACCGAGTCGTGGTTCGGCCCTCTCGGGCGCCCTCGGATCGGCATGCTTACGCGTAACATAGTAATCGTCCAAGCCGAGGTTACCCCTCACCGGGGACCCTTGTGTCGAGTTACTAGCAATAGAGGTTCAGGCTAAGCGACCTAAGAGCTATGCCACCTCTCAATCCGGTGAAGCAGTCAAGGCCAGCTTCTCTGGCCAATCTGTGTAGTTCGTCATAAAAAAAAAATGTATATATATATATTTTATATATTACCATATTTATTGACCCCTACCCTTTTTTTTCCTTTTGCACACATTTTGTTTTTTTCATATATTTTTAATTATTAATTATCGTTTAATTTACTTAACTTATATTAAAAACTTATTGTATGCAAGACTTACTATTTGTGACTCTGGAAGGCACTGTCTCCTAAGATACAGGTACACTGTACCTAGTTCAGGAGACAGAGCTCCTGTAAAATGCTTGTCCTGTAACATGTTTGTTTTTGTGATATTAATAAAGTTATTATTATTTTTGATATTTTATTTATGTAGATATATTCAGTATATTTATAATTAAGTTATAATGTTTGTATCTGTATGCTATCGTGTTAGTTCAAATATTTCCTGTCCGTAGAAACTTTGTTAGATAGAGATCGCCCTGAGAGAATAAGGTCGCCCATCGAACAACAAATCGTAAAAGTTACCTTGGTTCAGTAATTTACTTCTTGTTTGATTTTGGTGAACAATAAGTTATATTTATCTATCTACTTTAAAAAGCGTGTTGGTAGCCCGTGACTGGTTTATTTAACCCCAGGGATCCTTTCACATTATACCAACAACGACGCAGGTGATCAGTTGACAATGACAACTTCTGTATCAACTCAATCTTGAAGTGATAACAACACTAATTGACTGGCTTTTAATGATAAAAAATAGTAAAAGCTGTTTACAACGTAGTTTGTTTTAAGTAAAATATTAACGCAACCGTTTTAACAAATTAATTAACAACTGGAAGTGTAAAATTTAACAGTAATTACAATTAATATGTCCATAAACTTAAGATATGAATACTTCTCATGGCATTTAATAAAAGCCAAGAAAACGTCTAACAGTTGTATATATATATATATATTAATATAATATTAATATTGGATTTTGCAACCACGTACATTATTATCTAGGTCAATTCTAAGTATGTTTTTCATGCGTGTGATACGCATCTTCTAGACTATCTAGACTGTCATTTGTTTCATAAAACAAATGACAGTCTAGAAAATCCAAGGACAACTAGACGCAAATAGTTCCATTTTAAATTCCATAATTGTTTTCATTTTAAGTTCTAGCGAGTCTTAGTTTTACCAACGTATTAAGAAACAACATCAAAAATCATTTAAGGTAAAGATCAGAAAATAAATCGCTTTTTTTTATGACGAACTACACAGATTGGCCAGAGAAGCTGGCCTTGACTGCTTCACCGAATTGAGAGGTAGCATAGCTCTTAGGTCGCTTAGCCTGAACCTCTATCGTTAGTAACTCGACACAAGGGTCCCCCTGTGAGGGGTAACCTCATCTTAGACGGCTACTATGTGAAGCTCAAATATTCCGAGCCGTGCAGAACCACGAGTCGGTTGGTTGCTATATACGGATGAGTTAAGGGAAACAAAAACTTAACTAACTTTGAGTATCACTTCGGGAGCGGTTTTTAATTTGGGACCTAATAATCAAATGTAAAATAAATCTAATAATAAAAAAGTAAAAACGGAACAGCTATGAGCGCTTATTATTATTATTAATTAATATTTCTTCTCATTGTTCTGAAATGGATTTACTCTAGATTGAAATGAGATCAAGATTTATCGTAGAAAGGCTACATACACTAAAGATCATCAATTTCTTAACTAGTAGAGTTAAATGTATGATGGTTGTAAATTTCATGTCGCTTATTCAATTAAGAGTCGGCGAATTGAATGACATAAAACTTGTAAGTGAGTGTAATAAAATACTTGGCAATTACAGGCCAAGATAGAAGAGGCTCAGGAAACGGCGTGTTGTCGAGCAGAATTATATACAAATAAAAAAAATTGTATTGGACAGTGAAACAATTGTGATCCACAGTGACAGTAATCTTTATACAATTATTAATTAATGATTTGGCGTGCGCCTTGTGAAACAATGTCGTAGTACCAATATTATTAAATTTCGTCGAAATTCGTTAAATTTTTTCAAGTGAAAACTACTTTAGCCGCGACTTTTTGGTAGGGAATCATTTTATGGGTTCGCGTCAGCGACGTGCTGTATATCTTGTTTTATTTTTATTTTGTAAAGATCTTATGCAGCCAGTAATATATTTGTATATTAAATAAACCATATAAACTTGTATATAGTAGTTGCTTGTAGTGTCAACAGATATGAAGTTCAAGTCCAAGTTGATCTTGACAATTTTAATTTGAACGTTATGAAATTTCAAATTGTAATACGAAAATTCTGAGGTATCTTCTATTGTTGCTCCCTCCTGCCATCTGACTGCCAATTTTTCATTGAAGAAAAATTGAACAATGGTAACGAAATTGCAATAGCTCTTTCTGTTATACGAATAGACCAGCTCGATTGGAAATCGAGGACCATGTACTCGCTAGATGCCTGTGTAAAATAAAGTATATACCTCTACGATCGCGCTGTGGAGTGGTGTTAATGAGGTGCTGTAGGGCCACCTCTTCAGAAAATAGGTCAGCAATGCTTTTGTAATTATTTTAACTGATATTTGGCACTTAACATTATTTGAGTCGCTTCGTTTGCTCATTTATCTCTAGTTCTATAAAAAAAGACAAAGAAAAAGTCACTATGATATGTACGGCTATAACATGATATACATAAGACATTATCTACATTTTAACCGACTTCAAAAAGGAGGTGCTCAATTCTGTATGTCTGTATGTCTATTATTTTTTAAAATGACTACCCTCATAGCAATGAACCGGTTTTGATGTTTTATCCGTGATAGGGTTCGATTTAATTAGGATTAATTTTGTTGACATAAGACCTTGGTTTCTGTAGATAAACTCTTAAAAATCGTATCAAAGAATGCTTGTTGATGGATAGATTTATGACCATCCAGGTAACTGCTTCTTAACGACAAATGGCACAAATATGGAAGAAGAAAATATTCTATTCTATTCTATTCCGATATTCGTCACTAATTTGGGTTGAAATCGGGTTGTCTTCTTACTCTAAATATGTAATTATGTTTGAAAATCAACTGTTAAAAGTAACAGTAATCAATACAAAAAATTTGACATTAAGTTATGACGCTTCCAAGTATCCGTAAATAGTATCGAATGCTGTTCATTATAAACTTTAATTATGACAGTTCACCATATATGAATGCTTTACTCGATCGCGTCCGAGGTCAGTGCAAAAAGCAGCCAGGTCCTGTAAGAGCTTTCCTATACCGAGCAACTTGATATTTGACAAAAAATTCTTATGAAGAATCATCTAAGACGTTATATGATGTCAACGACTTATGGCATGGGGGAGAATTATTAACATTTTTGCAATTCAAATAAGGGGACATGTCCAGTTATCATAATACCATAGTAATTGACGGGAAACATATTTCTTTTTATTGGAATTTCTCAAAAGAACTGTTTCACGAAAAGCAAAAAATGTGTAATTTGCTTTTGTTTCGTTTCTTTTGTCAGAAAAATTCCTAAGGAACAAAAACCACGTCGGTCATCATATTTTGTTCGAGTTCGAGTGCCCGTTTTTTCCGAGTATAGCTTTCGATTAAGGTTAAATGGTGCAATATTATTGTGTAGTTCTGAGGTGTGTTCCACAAGGTGTAGTTTTTTTTATTGACGAACAATAATGATTGGCCAGAGAAGCTGGCCTTGACTGCTTCACCGGATTGAGAGGTGGCATAGTTCTTAGATCGCTTAGCCTGAACTTCTATCGCTAGTAATTCGACACAAGGGTCCCCCCGGTGAGGAGTAACTTCGGATTGGACGGCTAATATGTTAGGCGTGAGCATTCCGCTCCAAGGGCGTCCAAGAGTGCCGAACCACGACTCGGTCGGTACCTATTTCACGGATAATCTAAGGGACATTCAAAAAGCTAAATTATCTTTAAATGTCCCTTCGGGAAGCGTTGGCGCTGGGAGAAGAAGTGGCCCAAGCAGATCCAGCAACGCTCCTAACATCTAAGTGGTAAAACACAAGGTATAGTTGTTATCGATTCTTGAAGCCGAATGTTTAGCAAATAGGGTTCCGGACCGACGCTCTGACGACCATGTTTAATTGTAGCTATTAGAACAGATGGCTTATTCATTTGTAGAGCAGTCGGTCGTTGCGCTCATGTCGTAAACTGGCGATTCGTTCCCGTACTGATGTTATTGTAGCATTTTGTCTATGTTCTGCTATTTTATTGAGCCGTTTTGTTTTCTCTACGACAGTGTTCTTCTCACACGTATGACTTGAATTAGAAATAAATATACTACTATATAATAATGAAGTACAGTCACCACTCAGTATGCAATAAATGGTTTTGTTTATAAAAATCGAAGAAATTTTATTTCAAACTAAAATATAGATGGTTGATTGTACAAAAACAAAAATGGGGAATATTAATGCTTACTAATCGAGATTTTTCTATAGCTTATTACTCGATTTTCATCATTTTAAAAATGACGGTATCACTAAATAATTTGTCATGTCTTGATCTTGGCGTTCCACAACTGTATGTTTTTCAAGTATTTTTCTTCTACGCACAATCAATTTTTAGAATCAATTGCCACAGCGATGTTTCTGAACCTGTACGATTTGGCCTTCATGAAACGAGATCTCTCCTTTCTATGCTTATTTAAACACTATTTTATCGGTGTAATGCAAAAATAGGCGAACATAATGCTATTAATGGATAAATGCAATAATATTCATACATTTTAGAGTAATAAAGGATTGTCTTTCCTTCTACGTATTTATACATTTTTTATCAACTGAGCATGAGACCCACTTGAATTTAAATGATTACAATTAAGAGATATCCCAAGAAATTGCAGGTGCTTCGGTCAATCTTCTTTTATGAAGAGTTAACCCGTCGTCACCTTACATGCCGAGTGAAACATGTAAGTGTTAAAATATTTAATAGTTTTGTTAAGAATGCTAACAAATTTTACTAACATCCTTTTTAACAGAATAACCGGCTAGATACTTAATATGATTCTCGTGAATTTTTCAACCGACATCAAAAAAAGAGGAGGTTCTCAATTCGTATGCATTTTTTTTCTTATTTATGTTTGTTACTTTATAAATTTCGAGCGAGTGAATCGATCTTGATGATTCTTTTTGTTTGAAAGCTGATTTCCGTGTGGTCCCATTTAAACTTGGTCCAATTCTGACAATGGAATTCATGAGAAAACCATAAAAGTCTTAAAATTTGCATTAGGTATGTGCACCACAAATGGACGAATACATCAATTGGCAAGGATATACTTTAAGAGTAGTTTGATGAAAATTTGTTTAGGTTTTGTTAAATTGTATTTCGTAATATTCTTACGATAATTCGGAAATAAAAAGAGGGCGTCCGCGCGTAGTAGCGTTTAACGTTTGATTCGATTTGAAGTAGGTTTCTATTTTCACTAGTAAATATATTTGTTTAAACTCTCTAAAAGATTCGGAATCTGGCCTTTCTAACAATGACAAAGAATGTTAGTCATTATTTGGAAAGTAATTTTAAAACTTTTCTTCAATAATTTATCATTAGGGACCCTTGAACCTGTCATAGAAGTTTAAATTTTATGTAAGCTACATAATGATAATGGTATTGTCAGGATCATATTTACAATAATAATTATTGCTTTTTTAAATTATGTAAATCAACTGAAAGGGGTCACTTTCTGCTTTTAAAACTCAGTTCCTATTTAATTGTACAAGTACATTATTAAGATAACAATTTTTTATTAATTTTCAACGCCTATAAAAATAAAAGTTTTTGTTATTCAATGTTTGAACTAATTTTTTGAATTATCTATTATATGCTAATTTATTTATTGAAATTTTAATAAATTATTATTATAAAATATGAAGGTTACAATTAAATAAATACTATTTTTTTAATAAAAAAAAATAACAATGTAGCAAAATATCAAGATCGTGCAGGCGTCAGTAGTTTCGAATTCGAACTGACGAACTGACTCGGCTATCATCATTCGTTGTCTGTATGCCTGAACATGAACTATTGCATTTTTATTATAATGAACATTAAGGGTCGCTTCTGTGTCCTAATAATGTTGAATATTTGATCGTTCAAGTCATATTTTATCTTCATCCCGCGAGCCGAAAGCATACGAATAAATCGGAGACATGTTATTGAAGGAACGAACGCTCTGCACGTCTCGGTAATTGCCGCAAAAACACTCGGTGTGCGATTTTTGGGGACATTGGCAAATTTCAGTATAATTTTGGTGAATCGATACATTGCTGCAGAATATTATTATACTTAAATTTTTTTTCAACCGACATATTTCTTATCCACGCTCAATTAAGCTTTGAGTCACAAAAAGAAATGATATGTTTAAAGATAGCGCGACGCAAACATTGTTCTTTTTGTCATAAATCTAATCTAAATAAAAGGAAAGAGTAAGCAGGTAGGTCATAGTTTGCTGGTCGGGAACTGATTAGCGAGGCTGAACAGATCTCTCAATGGCATGGAGCCCGCTCGCTTCTCGGGTGCGTCATAAATTTCCATTGATTGGATTAATCTGATTTGGATGTCAATTTTGCAAGCAAAGTGCAGGCTCTTTATAAGAAAATACACTCATGTATCGTTTGAGGCTTTATATATTCTTGTCTCGGCGCATAATAACGAATATATTATAGCATTAAGGCGTATACTTGTGTGCATGTGCGTGCTATTCCAATGTTCTTTTATCTTTTTTCGCTCAGGACGCAATCGTTAAGGAAACAAAGATTTATGCGTTCATCATTTTGTCTTATTAAAAATGATGGCTTAGTCGTTCATCTTCCTTTGAAAGCAGGATGCAAATTCGGTTTGTTTCGATTCCTTTCGCATATTTGAGATTGTATAATAAGATGGGATCAATACTCTTTGGTAAAAATAGAGTGGATTTATTATCTACTATGCAAAAATATTCTTGTCATTTCTAATGAAGCATGTAATGCAGGTCGACCTCACGCAGTTTATAAAAAAGTAGGGTTTTAAACAGGAAGCCTCCGCTAGCCCATACCGTTTACATTCCCGTTTGCGTATCCGGACACTCGATGCTGCCTACACTTTGCTGGCCTGTCCAGTTATTGACATTTGATGCCATCATAGTTTTTGCGCATTATTTTCTTACAAGTAGACCTTATATCGTAGTTAATTTCGTAGCTATGTTTCAATTAGGTTAATAAGTTATTACGTTTTTTTTTAAATTTAACACTGATGGCTGGGCGTTCGAATTTACTGTCGGAGTTTTGAATCCAAGCCGCCATGTATATTAATTCACGTAACGTTTCCAGTTTCTTATATACAACATAATGGTTTAATGAACGATCTGTGAAACATTCGGGTTTATGTAAGACAGAGAAAAATCTCAACTTTGAAGAAGCTTATTAGGTCTTAGTTATGGATAGGTAACCCCTTTGTATACACAATATTTCTTTTAAACTCTAGTTAGCTTAGATGCTAGGAGCGTTGCTGGAGTTTATTCGGCCACTTCTTCTCCCAGCTCCCAACCCAACGCTTCCCGAAGTGGCACTCAAAGTTAGTTTAGCTTTTCGAATGTCCCTTAAATTATCCGTGAAATAGCTACCGACCGAGTCGTGGTTCGGCCCTCTCGGGCGCCCTCGGATCGGAATGCTTACGCGCAACATAGTAACCGTCCAAGCCGAGGTTACCCCCCACCGGGGGGACCCGTGTGTCGAGTTACTAGCGATAGAGGTTCAGTCTAAGCGACCTAAGAGCTATGCCACCTCTCAATCCGGTGAAGCAGTCAAGGCCAGCTTCTCTGGCCAATCTGTGTAGTTCGTCATTAAATCTAGTTAGCATTATTCAAACAATATATTATACAAATATTACTAACATACTTGTTAACCATTCCAACTTAGCTTAAGTTTGTGCTAGGAGATAAGTATAAGCTAAAAAATAAGTAACCTTACCATTGAACGCCGGCTGTGATTCGTGCCCTATCAGATTGTAAATCATAGCCATTACATTCACAACATTCATAGCTGTTACACGTCTCACCAGCATTTAATATATTTGTGTATTCAAATATTAGTGTATTTATAATATGGTTGTAAATTTAATGTGTTGTATCAGTTCGTGCAATACGTTTAATATGATTGAATTATACGATGTCTACGCTTAGATCGGTCCACAATTCATTGTAAAATTTATAGGCGAATGTCGCTCGGTCACAAACGAGCGCATTTCCCACGCCTGTTTTGATTGTAATATCACAGTGGACGATGACATCTGACTACGTACTAATTTAGCATTAGCTGAGCGCTCGCTAGTCTGGGCTATCTTTGCAGGAGATAAAAGGGTCGCGTACACAACGCCACGAGTTTCTCCTTATATTTCTTTGTAGGAGAGACTATTTTTCAAGCGACTCCGTTGAACAGGTAATCATGCAATGCTAGGCCTCTAAGCATCGAGCAAACAAATCTCCGACATTGTATCTCTTCGCCTTAACTCTCTTTATTCAAAGGAACATTGTCAAGAGAAATGTACGATTATTGTAGCGTTTTCTTATGGATTGTGTTACGATAATATACAACTCGTTGCGCGTTAAGGAGGGTTCCACTATCTGCGATTTCATGTGGTTTATCAATTTGAACGGACCGCCAGACATATTGGTTTTCTCTTGGACTATGTTTGCGGTATGTTATGTAAGATAAGGTCGATTTCTTACATGCGCCGATTTAGTATTGCGAAATAAAACGCAAGTTGAAAATTGTAATACTATTAATTATTATCGATAACGGCCACACTATGTATAATACTGGTAATTAAAGCGTTCACAAGACCAACGACTAAACTCGTTTACCAAATACAATCATGCTTGTACCTTCACAAGAGCGTTAAGGTAATAAGAATAGGCACTTACTAAACTAGCGCGTACCATCTTTCGACTATATCACCACTTAACACCAGGTGGTATCATGGTCAAGCGCTAGTTTACAGGCATAAAAAAAACTATTTATCGATTTAAAAAGAATTGTTGAAAATGAATTACTTCTAAACCTTTTATAATCTCTCCCTCATTATTATTGTATTGCCCTTAGGAACTCCTAAAAATCGTACACAAAGAGAGAGACGCTAAAACTTCGCAAAATAACTATAATACTTCAGTAAAAAAAAGAGAGCGTCCGTGCGTACAAGCGCCTAATCCCTCAGGGACTATATAAAAATATAGCTAAAGGAGTGAATGGAATGGAATGATACATGGCTTTGCAAGATGACGGTTTCTAAAAGTTGAGACGTGTACGGAAAAGATTAAAACAAAGAAATGAAAAGAAGTGCATTTTATTACCAAATCGGCACCCCACATACATTTGGTAATGATTGCATGTGCACTAGATTGTAAGTATATAAATCATTGCCTAAGGCTGCACGTGACATGAAAGAATTGTAAATAAAACACAGATATTAGTATGTATTTTATTGTTACTAACATAGTTATTAAGTGTCTTACTAACAAAATTATGAGCAATGTATACGCTTGAAATAAAGTTATTATTATTATATTATTATTATTTCCAGTTTTTAATTAATTTTTCCGTTTATTTGATTTAAAGTAAGTTTTTTCTTACTTATATTTTTTTTTAGAAATATTACTAACATTCTTGTTAACCATTCCAACTAAGCTTAAGATTCACGTCAACAGTCGAATGGTAAACTGGAACCTACGGCCTTACGATTCGCAGTCCGTACCCTAAACCATTAGGCTTTTGTCGCTTCGATATACTTAAAAATCTTTTGGTGATACTTGTAATACCCGGTGGGTCGAGAGGGATTGCAATGCAATGACCGCTAATTTTTTTTATAGATGTTACCGTTGTTTTAATAGGAAAAGGGTCAAACGATTTTACGGCTCACCTGATCTTAAGTGATCACCGTTGCTCATGAACATCCACAGCACCGGAGCTGCAGGCTTTTGAGAAGGGAGTAGGTACTTTTTTGAAGCTCCCCAATTCACATAGGTTCTATTGATTCCACAAGTTGATAGCGTGTATGTAGTTTGTAGCTTAATGGTTTAGGGATGTAGGACGCTATTGTAATATTACGAATCTAATAATTATCACATAATCTCATTTACAACCGTAATTTGTATAATATTTCAAAGATGATCAAGCTATAACAAAACGAGCGACAACAAAAACGAATCAAACGATAACTACCCGTTTTACATCCTTTCCAATAAAAGATGAATCATCGAAATCGGCTGGCGTGATATTGAGTTATTGGTCCATTTGTCGCGCACATACTTAATGCAAATTTAAGACTTATATATATTTCTCGTAGATACCATTTAGACCACATTGGAATGGGACCATGCTGGAAGAATCAGCTTTCAAATTAAAGAATAACCATCCAATTCGGTTCACCCAGTCCAAAGTTATGAGGTAACAAACATAAAAATACATACAGACGAATTGAGAACCTACTTTTTGAAGTCGGTTGAAAATACAAAGACCGTTCGCAAAAATGTTTTCACTGGCTTAATTTGTTTGATTTATTGATCAATTAAGCTAAAGCTAAAAACCTGTAGCATTCGAAGGACTCATAGTTCTCACAGCGCCTACCTGTTGAGAGGGCAATAAATTATTACAATCATACAGTTGATCATCTTTCTTTGTTATCATATTATGGCGACATTCCGCGGACGTAATTATGTAAAAAGCTGGACCGTGGTCGCGGCGGCTATCCTTTGCCAACCGCATCATTATAGTTGACATAAAGTTAAGATTTATGCCATTGATTTATTAGAACCTAAATATGAAATAGGCCTGATGCTTAGACATGACAATGGAACTGCACTGGTACATTAGTAGATCATTTATTGGGTACTAGAAATAGTGTTCAATGGACCGATCTACCTTTTTTTTTGTTTTTCCAAGGGGAAGCCTTTTTACGGACCATCCTCCGGAACCCTGCGTGGGCCCGGAGGGATGTGTGGGAATCGGTCTTGGCGACCCCTACCCACTAAACCTTCCGCGAATGCTATCAGCCGTTATAAGTGGAGTGATCTGTCAGCAACAGGGTATCCCAGCGACCGGCCGGTCCCGGCTAAGACCGGACTTCTTCCTCTAAAGGGAACTTCTCCGGCATTTAGAGAAGTCCCGACGATGCCGAGGAC
The DNA here is from genome assembly GCA_029286785.1 of Meandrusa payeni. Lineage (NCBI taxonomy): Eukaryota > Metazoa > Arthropoda > Insecta > Lepidoptera > Papilionidae > Meandrusa > Meandrusa payeni. Next base: position 8,254,614 of record JAGSMX010000012.1, on the reverse strand, counting down.
CGACTTATTTAGTCTGTTATTACAATTGTGTTAAAATGAAGATTCACTGACATAACCCTTCAAGTATCAAAATCTCACTCCGGGAGTAAAATAAAATATGCTTATATGGAGGCCACCATTTAAAATTATTGGTATATGTGGCGAATACTTTCGTTGCCAATTGTCTATAGTAATCATTGTATAATAAAACTGCATAAAACTCCCGGAGCAGGAGTATGCCACGCGCGCTGTTTATTTTGGCAGGAATGGCAGCTAGCCACTCTTCTACCCAACTACGGAATAATAATTGTTGATTATACGTGCTCGACATATTGTTTTAAATGTTATCATTTGTATACGAGATTAAGATATGCCGTTATATTTAAAGACATCAATCAATATCAAATAAACAAAAAATCTATTATAATGAAGCTAGATTACGGTTTTTAGTAAAATAGTAATTGAATTACATTTGGCCGGTTGTGCTATTAAGAGTCCAAATGAAATATTTGGATAATTCATCCAAAGTTGACATGTTTACAAAACCAAGTAGTCGAAACAGGCATCATTATCAGCCCGTTTCAATCCACTGCTTGCACACTTCCCCAATGCCTTTTACCATACCCGATCCTCCGCTTTCCACATCCATCCACATCCAGCTATCTTTTTTTTAAAACACCAACAATATTTTCTCACAAATATTATTAACATTCTTGTTAACTATTCCAAATAAGCTTATGCTTGTATAACATGGTTCGCGTCAATAGTCCAATGTGGATTCGAACCCACTCACCTTACCATCGTCATCGTTATAGTGCTCAGGTTAAATATAAGCTCTAAAGTATTTTAACGCTCGCAGGGTAGCCAGAAAATCATTTATATCTGATTTTATCCGAGCTTATTAGTTCCCTGTATGAGATAAGAGGAACCATCGCCATACATTCCGCACAAATTGGTATTTTTAATTTTTTTTTTTTGAAATATTACTAACAATCTTGTTAACCATTCCAAATAAGCTTATGCTTGTATAACATGGTTCGCGTCAATAGTCCAAAGTGGAACCGAACTGGATTCGAACCCACGACCTTACGACTCGCAGGCCGTACCCTAAACCATTAGGCTATTGACGCTGATTGTATGATATGACTTGTGAAGCTTAGTAACGAAAAACTCAATTGTGCAATAGTGCTGGGAGTACAACTCCGTTAAACATTTAAATAGCCTCTGCTTTATTGACAGTACCGAAATGCTTCCGGTGTTAAACGTCAAAAGTCAACGTTGTTACACAATTCATGTATTATCTTTTTCCCATTTTCTTAGCTCGTGTATCTTATGGGTAAGCTAGCATTTGATGATGTTATGAACATAATATGGTCAGTTCTACTGGGTTTGTATACGTATAAACGACTTCAAATATTTAAATTTGACTTTGGTAGTTGGCTCACCACATATTTTTGACGAACTACACAGATTGGCCAGAGAAGCTGGCCTTGACTACTTCACCGGATTGAGAGGTGGCATAGCTCTTAGGCTCTTAGGTGACTTAGTCTGAACCTCTATCGCTAGTAACTCGACGTCAGGGTCCCACCGGTGATGGGTAACCTCAGCTTGGACGGTTACTATGTTACGCGTAAGCAATCCGGTCCGAGGGCGCCCGAGAGGGTCGAACCACTCGGTCGGTTCTATTTCACGGATAATATAAGAGACATTCAAAAACTAAACTAACCTTGAGTGCAACTACCGGCGTTGGCGCTGAGAGAAGAAGTGGCCGAAGAAACTTCAGCAACGCCTACCCATAAAATAGCGGTAACGCGCGAGGATTATTCGCCACTTAATACATATGAGGTTAAGTGACTATACCAGATACACAGTACAATGAACTTTTCAAAATAAATAAATTTGTATATAAAATTTTATGAATCATTTAAACGCTTTAAGGACAAAACAAAAGTATTGAAGCGGACTACCTAATTGTATATAGTAATCATTGTACAATAAAACTGCATAAAACTCCCAGAGCAGGAGTATGCCACGCGCTGTTTATTTTGGCAGGAATGGCAGCTAGCCACTCTACTAGCCAACTACGGGATAATAATTGTTGTTTATACGTGCTCGACATATTGTGTAAATTGTTATCATTTGTATACGAGATTAAGATATGCCGTTATATTTAAAGACATCAATTAATATCAAATAAAACAAAAAATCTATTATTATGAAGCTAGATTACGGTTTTAGTAAAATAGTAATTGAATTATTTTGGTCGGTTGTGCCATTAAGAGTCCAGATGAAATATTTGGATAATTCACACACTTCTCAATGCCTTTTACCATACCCGATCCTCCGCTTTCCACATCCATCCACTTCCAGCTATGTTTTTAAATACCAACATTTTTCTCACAAATATTATTAACATTCTTGTTAACCATTCCAAATAAGCTTATACTTGTATAACATGGTTCGCGTCAATAGTCCAAAGTGGAACCGAACTGGATTCGAACCCACCCACCTTACCATTGTCATCGTTATAGTGCTCAGGTTAAATATAAGCTCTAAATTATTTTAACGCTCGCAGGGTAGCCAGAAAATCATTTAAATCTGATCTCTTTTACCCGAGCTTATTAGTTCCCTGTATGAGATAAGAGGAACCATCGCCATACATTCCGCACAAATTGGTATTTTTAATTTTTTTTTGAAAAGAAAGCTAACAATATTTCTTTTTTTTTTTTTGAAATATTACTAACAATCTTGTTAACCATTCCAAATAAGCTTATACTTGTATAACATGGTTCGCGTCAATAGTCCAATGGTGGATTCGAACCCACGACCTTACGATTCGCAGGCCGTACCCTAAACCATTAGGCTATTGACGTTGATTGTATAATATGACTTATGAAGCTTAGTAACGAAAAACTCAATTGTGCAATAGTGCTGGGAGTACAACTCCGTTAAACATTTAAATAGCCTCTGCTTTATTGACAGTACCGAAATGCTTCCGGTGGTAAACGTCAAAAGTCAGCGTTGTTACACAATTCATGTATTATCTTTTTCCCATTTTCTTAGCTCGTGTATCTTATGGGTAAGCTAGCATTAGATGATGTTATGAACATAATATGGTCAGTTCTACTGGGTTTGTATACGTATAAACGACTTCAATTGTTTAAATTTGACTTTGGTAATTGGCTCACCACATATTTTTTACGAACTACACAGATTGGCCAGAGAAGCTGGCCTTGACTGCTACACCGGATTGAGAGGTGGCATAGCTCTTAGCCTCTTAGGTGACTTAGCCTGAAACTCTATCTCTAGTAACTCGACGTCAGGGTCTCACCGGTGATGGGTAACCTCAGCTTGGACGGTTACTATGTTATGCGTAAGCAATCCGGTCCGAGGGCGCCCGAGAGGGTCGAACCACTCGGTCGGTTCTATTTCACGGATAATATAAGAGACATTCAAAAACTAAACTAACCTTGAGTGCAACTACCGGCGTTGGCGCTGAGAGAAGAAGTGGCCGAAGAAACTTCAGCAACGCCTACCCATAAAATAGCGGTAACGCGCGAGGATCATTCGCCACTTAATACATATGAGGTTAAGTGACTATACCAGTTACACAGTACAATGAACTTTTCAAAATAAATAAATTTGTATATAAAATTTTTATGAATCATTTAAACGCTTTAAGGACAAAACAAAAAGTATTGAAGCGGACTACCTAATTGTATATAGTGTTATTGTCCATAACAATAAAATATTTTAAAGTCGAAGCAAAAACTTCACACTTTAATACGTCCAAGTAATGTAGTGTGAAAAATTTAGCATCAAAGAGTTGTTTTAAAATGTACAAATACTTATAAATGTGTCGTTTATTTTAATGTTCGATTCAATATAACGTTTATATTTTGTGTAGGAAATTCTAACAAAATGAAAAAAGGTAATTTTGTTGTCTATACAAGAGTAAACGAATGCGTAATTCTGTGAACAGTGGTTAAATTAGCACGCCATGCGGGCGTCTTTATAGCCTTTAAATTGGCAAAAAACCGAGACAAGCCTCGAGTGACACCGATCGCGGAGGCATCGACGAAACAGGTGTTATCATAAACATACATTTTGAAATAAAAACAAAATAATTTTCATGAGTGGCGGCAGGCGCGAACTGCTGGCCGTGTCGCCGACACAATGGCGATTTTATACTTTTTTTGGTTCGTCCTCGCCGTTAAGGTTGGCGATATTAAATTTAGTAAGCGGAGAGGTGTCCGAAATCTCACGCAGACGTGCGATCCGCCACACATATTTCCGTCCGCACAAAAAGCGGAACTATAGCCATAAATATGTCCAAATAAACATTAGTCTCCACGGGACTCTTTAAGGATTAGAAGGGTTCTGTCCACGGAACTCAAATATCGTTCTCGTTATGAACGCAACCCAAATGCTCGTAAAATTGTCAACGCCTATATGGTATTACATGTTATAATGCAATATTAAAGTCATGATCCAATTTAATGTCGATAACTTACTTCCACTGTCCCGTGTTAGTTTTATTTCCGTAAAAGTAAAAAACCATGATACAATAAAATACAAATATTTTAAAATAATTGTAATAAATATAATTTCTAAATAAATAAACATAATTTAATTTTAAATAAGCCTCATTTTATTGAGGTTAAATTAGTCAATTGATTCCTTGAAACATCAGAATTAAAATCGTCATTAATTTCTTTTCAATTTGTATTTTTTAACCCTGGCGGTGTAGATATAGACAGCAATTTCTATAAGCTTTCACCACGATTATTAGGTAACAGAGGGTGAGCTCATCGCCATGCAATTGATCATAAATTTCAGATTTTTTTGAGTGTATGAACGGAATAAACGTCTGCATTACCATTGATTTATACAATGACAAATTATCATAATGAACACCGTAATCTACTAAATTCATAATGATCGATCAAGGGTCGAATTAAATTCATGATTATTTGATTGAAATGACAGCATACCTATGGACGAGATTACAAAAATACTAACAATTGCAGATTGGTAGCAGATTACTATTTTACGAAAATCGACAACTATGGTGTCATTGAACGTTCATTTTGACACAATTGTAATAGCAGACGTTGGAGCTATGACACAATTACGCCAATTTACAAATATAATAAAAACTATAAATAGACAAAACCAACCATAAATCAATTTATACTTTATCTTATAAGTACATAATTCTTAAATTATTTGAAGTTAAAATATATACATTATATCGACGAAACATTGAACGAATTTTGCAATGTAAAAATGTTTTTTTTTCTTTTTTTTTGTTTAATGTTGTTTCAGTATAAATTATTTGAAAAGATAGATATAGTTTTACTAAGCTACTAAATCATATGTTTTCTTTTTTTAACCATAATACTAAAATATAATTTAATAGCTTTAATTAATTTTATTTTTTGTTTTGTTTTATTATACATATAAGTGAATGTTTATCTGTTAGCCTTTATAAGGAGAAATTTGTTTGTATTTCTTTATTTCTTCAATTTATGCAATGCCTTCATTTATGAATCGATTTTGATGTTTGAAAAGGTTTGCTTGAGTTTTAGTCCTATTAATTATGTAGCCTTGGAACGCTTGTTAATTAAGAATTTGATGGGTTTATGACAATGACGAGTACTTACAGACAATTAGTAAGTAAGTAAACAGAATATAGGTATCAGAATTTCGTATTATAACTATGATACTTTGGCAATTAGAGCGTTCGTGAGTTGTTAAGCGGTTTATTAAATTTAATTTTTTATTGAAATCCGTTTTTGTTTTTACATGTGAAATAAAATGACTGTACGTGTTATAAATCGTAATAAAATGTTGATTTCAAGTGGAAAAGGAGCCAGCATTGTCCTCTAACAAGTGGGAGCCGCGCCGGCCGGAGTGGCGCGCGGCGTGCACCGAGATGACATTCGCGCTTCGAACGCGATAATATGTGTACATATGTAACATTAAACTGCAAAAATAAACGATACTTTCACACTACATGGCTCAAGAACAAGTTTTTCCATAACACAAAAGACGACGCTGAATAGTTATAGCTGGCCAGGCCTCGTCGCATAATCCAATAAAACAATCCACGGAATGTTGGTACGGCCAGAAGAACACGTGTCTATTTCATTCTTGCACTGATTTCACGGTACCACAAGTTCCAGCTTATAAGGTTCGTGAGTTAAACTTAACTCTTAACTTTGGAAAGGATTATAATTTGGATATTATCAAATAGACTTAATAAAATCAGAGTCTTAGAGATGCCGTCGTTCAGAAGTATGAAAGGTGTGATTGAAATACAGAAAGAGAAATTGTATGATAAGGAAAATTCTGGCTTGAAAAAGGACCTTGTGATTTGAATAGAAGTTAACTTCAGTGGTTTAACGAAACAAATTTATGAAAACTGTATCGTAGTTCTTATGCAAAATTTTCTGCCATAAAAGATTCTGGTGAATTTTAAAATTACAAGAAATATAGGAAGGACACTGTCATATAATAAAATCTATCTATAAAATACACAATATATATGTCCTGGTGTGTTGGTGTGGTCCTGGATTAGGACGCGTTCATGTTTATGCCACTTTTTTTTTATGTAACAATAGGCATAACTACTGACTTATATTCTAAAATTCAGAGTTTTATTGCCCCTTGTCCTTTTTAATCTAAGTATAGTATATAGTATGCCTATGCTATTTCTAGTTCCCCTAACGTGGATAGGTTAGGCAGTTTTTCTCCCATGCCTTTCCTCTCATTCATTCATCCTTCTTGTTAGTACTTATGCCACGTTAATGTACATGTACAGAACAAGAATAGAACAAGAACTAGTGTTAAACTTTGAGACAGCCCAGCTCTCCAACTATAGCGGAAGGTTAGCATTATTAGAATGTTAGTATTATTCATTGGTTAACTATTGAAGACGAGTCATGTTTTCCAATAAAAACTACAAAGTCATGGTTCGCCTAATTTAGGCGTTTTCGGATCCGAATGCTTATGCGAATACAGTAACCATCCTCTCTAGAGGGCCCTTGCTCCTAGTTGCTCAGGTTCAGGCTAATTGACCTAAGAGCTACGCCGCCAGTCAAATCCGGTGAAGCTGTACCAGTCAGCTTCTCTGGCCAATCAGCGTAGATTCATCACAAAATATTTAAAAAATTTGCCTTTTAAAATTTTTACTTAATTTTTCATTAAAAAATATAAATAGCATATAAAATTTTGGACATATAGAAAGGATGAATGATAAAGAACATTTTTGCTGCAAAAGTGGGTTTGCTGAGGGCTTCGTAGTAGAGTAGAGAGAGGTAGTACCGAATTGTACCGAACAGTCTTGAGCACAGGCGTAGGTAAGCCTTTCGGTTTTCTACAGATTGCATTTTGAAGTGTGCTCAGGAACTACATGATCTAATTCCCCCATCCCCTTTCCACCATCGGACTTCTAGACGCACTGCGGGATTTCATCCTTTGTTGTGAACATCCTCAAACCCGAACGAAGCGATTTGCTTCGTCTTTCATTCTTCGTACAGCAAAGGACTGGAATAGTTTGCCCGCGTCTGTCTTTCCTTCCGATTACAATGTGGGTATTTTCAAGAGTAGAGTGAATAGGCATTTACTAAGCCAGTGCGCCTTACCATCCAGGACTGCATTTCCATTTAACATCAGGTGGGATCGTAGTCAAGCACTTGCTTAGAAAATATAAAAAAAAAAAATTGGCGTCAAATGTAAAAGTAGTACTTAAGTTAGTAATTAATTATTTACTCGTAATCGATGATTATGTATGCGCAAACGAATCGATGTAAATGAGGCTAAAGAGGTGTGTCACTATTACTAAGTGGAAGTTCAACTCGCTCTGCCTACCCTACTGGATGACTGGGGTAAGTGCTTTTAAGTTTTATTAATGTTGCCACATGTTAATTGTCTCATGCAATATTTGCTCGATTTTAAATCTTTTCTGAAATGTGCTAAATGACTTTGTGCTGACTGTACAATTGAAATTGGCGACTGAATCTCAAAATATATGAATTTGATTCAATGGAAAGGCAAGCGGCTTCTCTTTCTGTTGTCCGAAAGGGCTGCCACCCGAGTATTCGATATTATTTTTTTTATTTTCAATTTTACAAATGGCTGCATTATGCAAAATTCTGCAGAATTTCTACACGCCTGTAACTATAATAAAATTATGAATTATTATAGAGATCGTTACGCATTCAATATGATGCGTTGATACGATCGTTTAAGGCTTCATGCATTTCATTGCATTTAATTTACTTAATAGTCTGTCGCAATCACTTTCATTTACATCGATCTTTTTTAATCTGTTTGATTGCAAAGCCCTGGCCAGCATTATGCAAGTGGCCGCTAACACGTGTTGTCGGCTCCCGCGCTACTCACGACACCTTCGCCGATCTTCTCCATAATTGTCTCGATGTTATATTTGCTATTTATAGCATTGAAAGTGTATGTTATTGTTTTAACATCTTGTAAATATAACAAAGTTAAATAACGTATTATTATTATAAGCTATATCTTTTGAGATTTTTAGGGCATACTTTGGAGGCAGCAGGTAAATTATAGGCCATAATTTTTTCAACATTTATAATCTTACAAAAAAACAATGATAAGCAACCTCATATGACAGGAAGTAGGCTTACCCGTTATACACCGAACACAAATTTTAGCAAGTAGTTTTCAGAACGAAGTTCCATATTGGGCGTGCGGAGGGAGGGGTACCCTAGCCACCAAAAATGTTCGTAACGTTAAATAAAAGCGTAAGATTTTTAGTGTCAAATGGTTTAGATAGATGGTGCTATTATTAGTTATATATTTTTATAAATCATTGTAAATAGAAAGTTAATTTTGTAAAGTGTTTTTTTTTTATCGAAAAAAAACAGAATAACTATTTCCTTTATACCTCGAATAGAACTTGCTAGTGTTTTATTTTCATAAAGAACTTACTTCCTATCTTGTGACCAAAAGGTGATAGCAAAAGGTTTTTTTTTCTGTACATGTAGGCTGGGATTCCAACCTGACCATAAAGTCGAAAAATCGAGCACTCCACCACTAGGCTATCGTTGATTTTTTCGTCTTTTAACATTTGTGCTCCATGTGCATTAGGATGGCAATTGCAATCTCGCATATGGAACATTTAATTATTATTAAATAAGCATTTTTTTTTAATTTAGACTATTTCATTACCAAGCTGTGTATCAAATATTCCGATGAATAAGTCAATGCCGTTAGTGATCTCATTCGGAATAGATTAACCCGATAGTTATATGTCAGCTGATTTCCAATCTAAATATGGCAAGCGGCTCGTTGATTAAAAACTTTCCATTACCATCTCTAGTCGTATACACTAAAACATACTTAGAATGATCAACAAATATAAGAAGCTAGGTGCCATTCTGGTGATCCTAGTTATATTTTATGGCAGGTTGTCTTTTACGACTTTACCGGATTAAAAAGTGGCCATACTCTTAGAGTGATCTATCTAAACCTGTGTTATAATCAGCTTAGTGCAAAAGTTTTGATTTGTGTCCGCTCTATTTGCAATTGCATTCTAACTAGGCTCGATGAGATGCAGTAATTAATAGGGCAAAATCTCTCCGAGCCTCAGCGTTGCGTTGCATTTGTCGAAGAGGAAATACCTCGGTCTTCGGAGGACATAATCCCATCAAAAGTGGACCATAGTCCTCCCCTTGGATCGGAATGCTGCGAGGTTATCCCTTATGGGGGAAACCCTTGTGTAGAGCTACCAACCTTAAAGGTTCAGGCAAAGCGACCTAACAGCTTTATCCACCTCTCATTCCGGTGAAGCAATTGCGGCCAGCTTCCCTGGCCGACATGTATAAATTTGTCAAAAAAAAGGAAAAAAACGGACGTAATGAAATTTATGAGTTGATAAACAGTATTGCATATTTTAAGTACAAAGATTTCAAACAGTGATGAACTCGTAAAAATGATTAAGCAGTTTTAAATCTAATATAGATAAAAATATATTTCAATCCTTAATAAATACAGATATTAAATAATTCCGATGATTGCGATCTATACAGAGCTACGTTTATAACAGTATTTATTGCGTAATAAAGCGAATCTTTTAACATGGATTAAGTGAAATTAAGATCAAGTAATTGTAATGTTATTATTATCTAATAACTTCAACAACCGTACAAAGTTGTTTTCCTATGTAACTTATTAGCTAAGTATTTCGTTACAAACGCTTACAAATAGATAATGTCGCTATTGAATAAACATTCTAGTATTATGTCTTTAGCGTTTATAGTCTGAATTTTGAAAATAAAGCTCGGCATCCAAAAATAATACGGAAACCTCACTTTATGCAATAAGTGTTTTCGTATTCTTATGTAGTTAATAGGAGACTATATTTTTCTTTTTTTTCTATTAACAAGAAAGCTGGCAATTTTTTTCAGAAATATTACGAACATTCTTGATGACCATTCCAACTAAGCTTAAGCTTGTGCTAAGAGATGGTTCCTGACAATAGTCGAATGGTGGATTTGAACCTACGACCTTACGATTCGCAGACCGTACCCTAAACCATTAGGCTATTGACGCTTATATATTATATTTAGGATAGCCGAGTGGTTTCACTATTGTCATTCGATCCGTAATGTTTCGAAATCCTAATTATTAACTTCTTTAAGGTAAGCGCAGTGTCCATCTGGCATACCTGAGGTTACTCTTTCAATAGAGAGCCCAGGGTGTAAAGACTGCTAGATGTCCGATGTCCTTTCTTTCTCCACACGTTGTGATCCACTAGCCAGTGCACCTGAGACCATAGTCCAGAGTTCTCTTATGCGACGACTAGCTAAACTGGTCGTGTTAGATTATCTTGTTCGACCCATAGTTCCTTTTCACATTACCCAGACTTAGCCTAAACCTTTGAGCTGAGGAAACTAATCCACTAAATCCACCGTCCTGGCGTGTCCTACTCCGAGAATAAGCTCTCTCTGTACAAAGTTCAGTTCATTCCATCTTTTGGTTTTTTATATTTCATTATTTAACAATACTTAGACTTGGTCTGACTCTGCTTTTATAGTGTAGTAAGGACTTTAATATAGGTATAAATGTAAATTAACTACCATATACTCGGTATAATATAAGATATAATCGATAAAAATAATTATAAAGGAATATCTTTACTTACTCATTTATTCTAAGCATTTTGCAAGTGTTTAATTACCTAATTGATTGTAAAATTGTTTACAGTAGCGTGCACATTGTAATCACATTGGCACGTATGTCTGGTGCGTATATTTCACACGCTAAGCAAAAAAGGAAATCGCCGAAATTTCTGCGAGACTCAAATAAATGGACCTCTCGGAAAGCGCAATTAAAGGCTTTAATTCACATTTTGGTTGCACACTTTACTCGTGCTCGTTCCCTGAACAAAGGCTCTGTCCTTAGAAACATGTGTTTGTGGCGAAAGATTCCTCCCGAATGGTGCATCCGAGTGGTTGGATAATTGTCGCGTACGCAACGCACGTACCGCCGGTGACATGTCACGAGACGTCAGCCACCGGCAGCGGCGGTCCCTCGACGAATTCCAATCGGAAAGAGCGAAAAAGACACGAGCGGAGCATGCACGGGTAAAAAGTGGTGGGGCCAGGACTGCGCCGCGGGAGTCTCCGCTCGTACCCGCACACCGCCGCCGCACGGCGACTCTCCGAATTAAAATGTTCATTACGCAACAAGCCCTGCTTTTTATATAAGAGAAGATGGCAAGCAAACATATGACTCCCACAAACACTTTGTAAGAGTATAGCAGATGCTTTGCACGGCTATGTTATGGAGAGTTGGCTCATCGGGTTCTCACAAACTGGATGAAACCTAGAAATGAAATATCAGCATTTAGGGAAGTGGTAAAGTCTCCCAAATCAAAACCCATTCGAGCATCCCGATAGCATAAGCCGGTGCCTCAATTCTACCACTACTGTTGAACTCTTCCTCAGCTCGTGCGACAACTTTTAATTAAATTTGAACAAGCGATGACACAGAATGAACATTCAGAAATATAGATGTAAATGATATCTCCGTCGAATATTTTGAAGCAAGCGCGAAGCAGACGAAACGTCCTAGTTCCCAGTATCGAATGAGTTGATTTGAGGAACCGGCGGCGCTGGGCCGGCCGGCGCGCGCCGCGACTCACAAAAACGGAGCAGTCTGGTGGTCGGGCGTGCGCGCCGCGCCGTCACGCTGGCGGCCAGCTGCGCACGCGCATCCCGCATGCGAAATACTGCGATGCGAATAACCATCGACATGCTAATTAATTTAAAATACCCAACCATTTCGCCAAATGTAATGAAGTAATGGTAAATGAATTAACTATCAAGCGAACGGTGCAGCAGGAAAATGCGGGGAGCATCGCAATAAGACGTGATTCTCTACGCAATGTATGCAGACGCCGACATAATACGAATGACGCGATATAACGGATCGACCCGATTATTTCTGTCCATTTCACGACTGTTTAATAGCAATGTTAAACTTGGCGAAAGCAAACACACCCGCCCTGTTTATCGAATATTTTACGATCTGCACCGGATTAATTTTAAAATGCTAAGCTTTGTGGTATCGGTTGAAAGATTGTTTGATTCCAGAATGTGTTGCTAGTTTAACTATTTCAGATATTTATATTACAGTTAGTCATTTAGCATTCTGATTTACCAGCGTGTGTGTTTATTCAGACCCAGGTGTTTATAATACACCAATACTTTATTTCAAATAAGATTTAGGTACTGCGTAAGAAATAATTTCACGTGGAAACATCTGGTCGTGGTCTGCTCATTTCGTTATTCCAATCTTTTTAATAATAACAATGTTCAATGTAAGAGAGACCGTCCAGGGTGTTTCTTGACTCATATCTTCCCACGGTCGGTATAACATCTTGGCTTATTGGCTGACTTTCAAAACTCAACGCTGAAGCTCGAGTTATAATTTAAATTTAAATAAGCGTCAATAGCCTTATGATTTACGGTACGATCTGCGAATCGTATCAAGTATAAGGTTGGTTGGCTGGTGAACAAGAATGCTATTAAATTATTTTATAAAAAAAATATTTTTAAGCATATAAAATACTTTCTAGCATATCCTCCGATAAAAACAAAGCATTTTAATCTATTTTCCTTAATGCATATGGAAGGAAAAGGGGATAGACGAAAGAAGGAGGAAGAAGGAAAGGACTGGAATAGTTTTCTCACGTCTTTCTTTCCCCCGATTATAATGTGGGTGTTTTCAGTACTAGAGTGAATAGGCATTTACTAAGCTAGTGCGCCTTACAATCCTGATGCATATGGAAGGAAAAGGGGATAGACGAAAGAAGGAGGAAGAAGGAAAGGACTGGAATAGTTTTCTCACGTCTTTCTTTCCCCCGATTATAATGTGGGTGTTTTCAGTAGTAGAGTGAATAGGCATTTACTAAGCTAGTGCGCCTTACAATCCTGGACTGCATTTCCACTTAACATTGAATGATACCCAACAATATGAACGTAATTAATTTCGTTCCCCAACCATAGAAATTTTCATTTTTTTTCACTGTGTTCCCCCTAATACCAAATTTTATAATTTGATTGTTATCAAGTTTGTTTATAAAATTAGTTAGATCGATAGCAAGTGCAATAGTTAAAGTTATTGGAGCTAATGTGGTTTTTGTGTAGAGCGGGGCCGCCTTGCTTCCGTTCAGGTGAGCTGATGTTATCGTCACTCGTTCCACTACACAGTTTGTCACTCACCCGATGTTATATTTCAATACACAAAATATCTACACCGGCATTCGTTGTGTTGACATACGCTCGTTATGTCATGTTCTTATGCCTTCCAAATTAATAGCCAGATAGATAGTGGCTGTTGTTTTTGTTTAAGCTTGGGTGTCATGGGTACGGTTTTGTTGGAATTAACATAAAAACCACGCTCGTGGTGTCACTCCTCTTGAATAAATAAATTTGTTGCATTATATCTTATCAAAGGGATACGCAACGTGTTATTGGGGTAGAATTATATTAATACTTTACGTAAGAATTGTTTTTAGTTTTTTATTTTCACAACTGCTATGCATGTGTTACAATTATAAATATTTTTTTTTATCTATCTAAATTAGAATTATACATTTCCTAGAAACTACAATAAAGTGGACAACAAATGGACCAAGTAGACTTAATTTATTTTAGCACCCTTTCAATATGGGTAGGTTATGAATGGAATGGAAAAGGAACTTGAACGCAAAATTAACCCAACAACATAATCACGATAAAGCAACCCTGGGATTTTTCACAGTTCGCGGGGAAACCTTTTTTTTGTTAACGGGGAGGAAATCTTCAAAAAGATACCCCGCCTTCTGGGGGGAAGGCGGCGGTTATGTGGGGTTTTTACCCACTAAAACCTCCCCGGTGGCCCTTTCCTCGGTGCATGACGAGGGGCTCCGGGATCTCAACGTGGAACGCACCGGAGCCCCTCTGCACTGTGCTCAAGGAGAGCACGTCCTGGGAGGTTATGCCTCCCCCTGTGCTCTCATAGTGCAAGGCTACACGGGCCAGCCGATGTCGCCTTCTTCCCGGGTCCACCTTAGCGGACGACAAAGGCCCCCACCCTTGTCGCCCAGTGAACCCGAGGCCCTTTTTAGTCGCCTTATACGACAGGCAGGGGATACCGTAGTCTTATTCTTGAGAGCCCAGAATTACAGGGCTGTGCTTGACCTCTATCTTAGCTTGTACTTGCAAAGGTCCTATTATTGGTTCAAGTTAGTTTTTATCTTACCCACTAAAACCTCCCCGGTGGCCCTTTCCTCGGTGCATGACGAGGGGCTCCGGGATCTCAACGTGGAACGCACCGGAGCCCCTCTGCAATGTGCTCAAGGAGAGCACGTCCCTGGGGGGAGGTTGTGGTAAAAGAAATGATAGCAACTAAATCCTGTTCTAAATTCGACCGGCTTTAGAGGTTGGGAGTCAGCTTGCTAAACGCATATCTGTCGAGGGTAAGTCTGAATCGTTCTTTCCCCCATTCACGGCCAGGGCAGTTAACGACGTCCAACTCTTCTTCATTCGATAAACGAAACATCTACTAAAACCTTCGTACTAATCCTATTTTATGAAATCTAAACAATACAGGCGTCAGTTAAATTTGAAATGTATTCATAAAACGGCTATGAATAGCGGGTAATTATCATCTAGTGTAGGTTATGAGGATGCGTTGATTTAATTTTATGTTATACCTTTGCTCCGGAAGCACTAACAATAGTCCGTGGAGCGTTTTATAAACGACCCTTTTGTTATATTTCCTCGATATTATTAAAAAATATGCAAATCGATCGCGCCGCTACAGGATGTTCATTTTTGTAATAATGTCGATGTATTTGCATGTAAATTAATTGTATCCGCGGATGTAAATTGTAATTCGTGTCTTTATAGTTATAAAATACGGGACGTTCGGCCTCGACGGTCCAATGCTATCGCGTAATATTGCACAGGAAACGCCGCCACGAGCTCGATACAGTTTTATGGATATAAAAGAATAACGTCGCATAATTAGGCACGGGACCTTTTGTTAATGGCGGAGACGAGACTGTTTGTTATACATAATGAAATAATTGTTTATATCAGCAATTCGTGAAAATAATTGTTTATATCAGAAATTCGTGAGGCGTGTTGTAATGAAAAAAGAAAATCCACTAAAGTACTGATATTGCCTATACTTCTTATAGTCTATTGTTGTTTGGACGCACGTACATTGTAAATCCATTTATATTGTTATAATTTGATGAGACAATACTACCAAGTCAAGTCAAGCCCTGTTTTTAAAAGTCACAATGAACATATGAAATTAACTTATCTCTAAGTATTATTTATACTTTTTTTAACTGTAACCTTGTGCAACTGCATTCTGTTATTACGGGGATGTTTACAACTATATCATAGGAAATTCAACCTATACTGAACTATAAGGAAGGAAGACAAAGAAAGCTAGCGCCTTTGATCGGATCTTACTCTATTAAAAATCTATGTTTACGTTTTCATTCTAAACGGGGTATTACTTCGCTAGTTAAGTCAACTGCTAGTTCAGAATCAGAGTCAAAAAGTAAACATTGATTAACTATTTGTTACAAAATATTTGTCAATTCAGACCATACCGAAACTGTTAAAAAGCGTTTTCTTTTTATAACAAAAATAAGATCATATTCAATCAGAATTTAAATTTCGAAAAGAACTTATTAAGAGCACACGTTTCGTGCATTTATTTATATCCAAGAGCGTAACGCAGATCCAAAACAAAAACATTTTTGTAAAATTCTCAGTACGTTACGATTAAGAGCGGTTTGTTAGCAATGGATTTTAGTTCTGCTATCGATCAAAAGATGGCGCTACTTGTGATATTAAGAATGTATTCAAGTGAAAAATGCATCGGCAGTGTAACATCAAACAATTACGTCTACTACTTTCAACTATTATATTCTCACTAAGTTTAAGATTTTCAATGTTCAATAGTGAAATACGTAATTGTATCATGCCTTTTAAAATAATTAATTACGCAGATGTTTCTAGGTCAGAACAAAGGGGGGTTATTATTTCTCTTTAGATAAATAGATGCTGGGAGAAAGATGCGCTTATAGTTGTTTCTCGGAGTGCGGAGGCTCCGGTGCAGCGAGTGCAAGGCGGGAGGCTGCATGCTGCACCGCACGCCCCGTTCCCGCCCCACGGGTCCCCCGCTCCCCGCGCCGGCCACCTCGCCTCCTCGCCTGTTTTGATGTAAGGCGTCCACTGGCCACTACGCAAAACTCTTGCCTTGTATTGTCGTACTGTTCTGGATTTGTCTGCACTTGTCGTTGTTCCGATGCTCAGCGTTGTATGTTTCCAATGTATTCCCTTAGTGCAACAGGCTTACAAACTATTCGAGTATAGGTACAACGCGAAACAAAACATAGATTTAGTTATTCGAATACGAAAATCTAGAAATATAAGACATTAATGTTTTAGAAAGATGCTTTAAATATTTATGTTTTTTTTTTCATGACCAACACAGATTGGCCAGAGATGCTAGTCTTGACTGCTTCACCGGATTGAGATGTGGCATAGCTCTTAGGTCGCTTAGCCTGAACCTCTATAGCTAGTAACTCGACATAAAGGTCCCAAGTGACGGGTAACCTCGGTTTGGACGGTTACTATGCCATGCATTCCGATCCAGGGCGTCTGAGAGGGCCGAACTACGACTTGGTCGGCTGCTATTTTACGGATAATTCAATATTTATTGATTCTATTTTATAGGAAAATGTCCATGAACATTCATTACACCAGAGGAGTTGGGGTTGCATTGCCGGTCTTTGAGAAAGAAGTAGGCCCGTTCCTTAAAGGTCTTCTAGTTGTGTAGTAATATATGCTGATCTACACTTTTTTTTCACATATAGAAATTAATACTTTTAGCAGATTACGTGAAGGCCGTGGTCTAAGAGCCCTCAATTTGAACTTTGAGTAACTACGAGAGAAGCATGGTTACTGTAGACGCAATACCATTATAATTTTTGTTGTGTAATAATAAGCAATATATTTATGTATTTCTAAATTTGTACCTCCAAAGTCATAATCTTTATAACTTAATGTTTTCTTAAATTTACAAGACCACACACTATAAAATAAAATTTCCGGACTTTATTGCGGTTTATTTTGACTTTAAATGAATGAAGGCTTTGGGACGTAATTTAAAATCTATCTAAACCGCATTAAAATGCATAAACTTAGTTTTATTCAATTGTAATGCGCTCAATTTTTCATAGATTCTAATAAAAATTCAGTTCAGTGAACGGTAAAAATTGTCTTTACCAAAGATAAAATTCTTGTCTTCATCCGAACCGACCCGGCACGTGTCGACATTTTGTTTTTTTGTCACCGTTATAAAATATTTCAAAAAAGTGCAAATCTTCCGAACTACTGCAGAAAATTCGATGATCGAGACATTTTTTACCATTTATATTACGCGAATGACTTTTTAATCTTAGTATTATTGCATTAAAAATATAAGCAAGAAATGTTACCATTGCATAGCGAGATTATTTTATTAAATAAGTGTTTAGATGATTAAAATGATATACGAGTATTAAGTATAACATTTTTTATTACCTAAGTAAATATTTTTCAACTTAATTTCAACTTCATGAGTTAAGTTTTCCTCACTTTTATTATCCCCACTAAAACCTCCCCGGTGGCCCTGTCCTCGGTGCATGACGAGGGGCTCCGGGATCTCCAGTGGAACCCACCGGAGTCCCTCTGCACTGTGCTCAAGGAGAGCACGTCCCGGGGGGGGAGGTTACACCCTCCCCCCCCTGTGCCCTCATAGTGCAAGGCTACACGGGCCAGCCGATATCGCCTTCTCCCCGGGTCCACCTTTACTATCCCAGACTATGTCATTATTACGATGAATCCCAGTTTTTATTTCCTTCATTAATACATTGTAGATCCCCTGATCTTAAGTGAATATAGATTTTATGGTAAAATTTACTAGCCTAATCGATACCTATTCACAATTCACATTCATCTTTAAACTATAAGTTAAACTGGCCTAGAGCGCAAGAGCAAGGACGCAGCTCTACGACCGGTAGCACAAGGGTGAGGAAATTCGGTTAAACAATATTTCTTTTGACTGTGTAATATTGTCGGTCTCTAGTATTCATTGATTTATAACCATCACAATCAATGCCGGACAATGAGTCGTGGTAGCTCAGTGTCCGGGCGATCGCCTCAAGTTGCATAGTACGCTAGTAACCCGATTTCGATCTAAGAGTACCACCTCTCAAAAACCCGGTGCCCAAATGCCGCGTGGCTAATCATTGTAGTTAATTCAAAGAAAAAAAATTCCATCTTGGTATAATAATATTTATAAAATGTTTACTTCGTATATTACAGCAAATTAGTATGTACAATAAGAAAATAGATTTTTTAATACCTCACACACCATATACTAATTTGTACTACAGTAATTATATTAATGAAGGAACGCTAAATACGTCTCACAACAAAGTCGCGCCGGATAATTGGCAAATTGCCATCTAGAATAAAACAAGGCCTTAAGATTTTGTTACAAGAACCATTTATGATTGTTGTACGCGGTCAGGATATGGAGTGACGGATAAAAACGGCCGAGTGAAGGCAGTGGAATTATTACGTTTTTATGGACCAAGGATCGTCGGGCGGACGACCGCCTGCGGGTGGCGTAAGCTCAGACGCGTCCATGCTTCATAATTAGTCTTGTTATAAATTTCATAAATATTTCATACAGTATGACTAGCCGACAATTAATTATGTATAATCCTAGCATTCGTTCTTCTAACAAGCGGCCAGTAGGAAAAGCTTGAATGCAATGTTAAAATTAACGGACTAAAAAAGGGAACGAAATTATGTTTCGAATGTATCACTCTAGCTTATATAAGAACAACGGCGTCTATTTTATGGTTGATTGGCATTATCCTGAAGCATTTTACAGCTTCAACGGATTGAGACGTGGCCGAACTCTCAGATTGCACAGCGTAAAACCTCTATTAATATAATAAAAGAGACACTGCGTAAGGGGGCCCAGGCAGCTAGGTGCTATGGCATTCTCTCTAATCGTGAGTGCATACCGATCGATCAGTGCTTTATTTGGATTACAAGTAATTCTGATTCTGGACAAGGTGTGTTTCAGCAGAAACTTTAGTTAAGACTGTGAGTTTTCGGCGTGCTTAATACCCCACTATTAGTTTTAGAGATTTATAAATCGATAGTTGATATTTGACTTATGGTGTAATCGGGGGCCGAAATCCAGTAGATGATGTATTTTCCATTTTTTGTTTACTTAAGTATAAAAATCACTTGATAAAATTTGTTCTCGGTTTATGGCGATGGCCTTTCACATTAATACTAAATACTTTTGGTAGAAAGTGAACAGAACTCTGCTTCAACAGCCTCTGTCTACCCCAAAGAAAAAATAGTAAGGTAAGGTATGTAGAATAACTGCAACGGTCTTGTGTCACGATTATAGCATAACGAAAAGAAAACTACTACGACCAGAATACCGACGTAAAGTTGAGGTATACATATCGTTCTTCTGCGATTCCCCCTGAAATCCACTAAGAATTAGCCTGTCATTTTAAAAGGTCCGCAAAAAGAGATCGTGATTAACATCAGAATTTCTCAATCTTTCATATGTCAAAGGAAAGAGCACCAAAACTATTTTATAATAGGCTTCTCATAACCAACTGTAGCGCAATATCAGCGGTATGGGTAATATATTATTAAAAGCAATAAATAAAAAACAAAATAAGTATTTCTTTGGCCTTAGGCACAAATTAGTGATTGTAAAGCGATTTTAAACACTAATGATGTCCCACGAATGGGCCACTACTAGTTTGGATCACTAAAATAATCATAAATATTAATTAGCAACTCTAAAGTTATATAAACACAAAGTCTTGGCGGTGGTCCTAAATATTTTTATAACGATGAATGATCATTTTCATTGGATTGTTAAAAAACTTCGATTCCCTAATAATAAAAACTTCTGAGAGGTTTATTGGGGTATTGTAGATATACGGGCCCGTCTAGAGGTAGTTTTTATTTTATCATATTACGAAAAAATAATGTCGAGGTCTTTCTTGCTTCAACACGTAAGAAAGGAAAACATGATAATACTTGCCTATGGCCGAAAAAGTTAAAGACACAAAATAGTAAGGATTGTGTAAGGAAGTATAGAGATAATTAGAGAGTGACCAGATTAAAGGATGGTATGGCACAAGGCCCCTAGCGATTGTTATGCATAATAACACTTCCAATAATATCTTAGTGATTTACCTAAACCTTATTATATCTTTTATTCAGAATTATTTTTTTTATGAAAAGTGGCAAACGAGCATACGGCTCACCTGATCTTAAGTGATCACCGTCGCCCATGAACATCCACCACAGCACCAGAGGAGCTGTAGGTGCGTTGCCGACCTTTGAGATAGGTATAGGCTCGTTTCTTGAAAGTCCGGAAACACCGCTGGCGACATTTGATTCCACACAATTAATACACACAATTAATAATTTAGTTGATCGTCACATTGACGTGGCATTGTAAACAATATTAGTTCGTAATCTGACTTTTCATTAATTTTTTATAAAGATTGTGAGGATGCGCAGCTGTGACGGTATTCGTAATAATAATAATTTGTACGCCGTCAGAATAAAGCGAGTGTATTAGTTACTGGACTATTTCATTCCATAAGACCTACAAATTATTACAATATGTAATTTTTATATTAAATATTATTTGTTAATGTTTATAGCATTGTTATTATAAATTAAAAAAATATTACTGCTATTTATAATAAAAATAGCAGTATTATAATTAATAAAAGAGTGTGACGTAAATGTATGCAGGGAAAATTATTTTGTATTATAAGTTTAATTTCATTTAATAGCTAATCGTCAACATTATAACAGGCTTTTAGTAATTTATTAGTTAAATGGTACCTGAACTCTCACATCGCTCATTGTGAACCTATATTTTATTGCCGTTTTATATATATATGCCACTTGGTGGCATTCAACGTTAGTTTAGTTTTCGAATGCCTTAGATTATCCATGAAATAGCAACCGACCGAGTCGTGGTTGCGTGGTACGCGTAACATAGTTACCGTCCAAGCCGAGGTTACCCCTTACCGGGGGGACCCTTGTATCAGGTTACTAGCAATAGAGGTTCAGGCTAATCGACCTAAGAGCTATGCCACCTCTCAATCCGGTGAAGCAGTCAAGGCCAGTTTCTCTGACTAATCTGTGTAGTTCGTCAAAAAAAATCGATCCTAAGCAAGTTATAAATTAAAACTTGTTCGTCCATCATATGCTGACGACATATCTTAGCGTATTTCGGCCGCAAAAAACGCACAGGCGATGAAAGACTAAAGAAACTGATTGTGTGAAAGAAGCTGTTCGAGGCAGATTATCCGCTTCAAATGTAACCCTGATGGTGACCACGATCCTTAGACATGAGGGATCGACGCCAAAGAGATTTCACTTAAACTTATACGAAAGTGTTATAATATACTTTTGAACCAATGTTGTTAGAAGTTTACAAATGATTTATTCACATTTCGTAACGACAAAACCCAAACCAATCAAAAGTATAATCGTACTAACTTCATTTCCAGCGGGCACGTCATACTTCCACGCTTTTAATGGACGGACATCAATAATAATCAGAGCGGAATATTTCATTAAGACAGTGGAGACCAATTAGTTTTATAGTTTAATCGGTTTCGCAAACTATAACAGGGTCACTTTTTATTGCATACCCATCGACCATAGGTTCAGAGGAATTTCTCTGCCTTTTTTTTATCCCCCGTCATAACTCCTCGCGATGATAAATGGACCGCCCGTCATCGTTGCACTCTCTTTCGTTTTGTGTCCGCTTTGTGTCCTACCGCCTGCGAATTCTTAGCGGGAATATGCAATAATCGTCTCAATGTTGCCTAAAGGCAACTAATAGCGAAACATTTTTGTTGAACTTTCAGAAATAAGGAAACTCTATTTGTACTAAACATTGGTATCGAAAGGTTGTGATCTAATGCTGGTCGAATGGCATGCTGGTGAGTACAATGGGCGAAGCTGCCTTGATAAGGTGTTCCCGCGGCGCGCCCGACCCGGTCGTCGCGGTTGTCGGTAGATCAGTAATATTCCCATGATCACAAACCCATTTACAGAATGCATTTACTGTACGAGCAATATTAAATTTTGATTCCG
The DNA here is from genome assembly GCA_029286785.1 of Meandrusa payeni. Lineage (NCBI taxonomy): Eukaryota > Metazoa > Arthropoda > Insecta > Lepidoptera > Papilionidae > Meandrusa > Meandrusa payeni. The sequence continues at coordinate 8,231,860 of JAGSMX010000012.1, read as the reverse complement.
AAGGTTTAGTTGTCTCTGAAATCTCTGCGGAATTATTGATTTAATTTCTAACGGTATTTTATTGAGACGTCCATTTTGTCATCATCATTTATTCATGTTATGCTTATGTAATTAAGTTAAGGACGTTTATGAATGAGCGAGGATCTCTTTCGCAAATTTATTTCGAAGTTTTTTTTTATTACAAGATCATGTGGCTGACCTGATCTTAAATAATCACCGACATTAACACCAGTAAAGTAATGTTGAAACTAAAGGTTATTAAGAATTCTGCCGCTGTGATCTCGCTGAAGACGAAAGGTACAAGTATAAAATACATTAACTTCACTTTCCTACGAGGTCATTGGCCTTTCCTGATCATGCGAACCCCTTTATCCAACAGTCTAATGGAGGATTTGAAACATAACTTCGTTCTTAAAACTGTTAACAAGTATATTTACGAGTAAAACCAAAACCTTTTTTTGTTGACGGGGAGGAAATCTTCAGAAAGATACCCCGCCTTCTGGGGTGAAGGCGGCGATTATGTTGGGTTCTTACCCACTAAAACCTCCCCGGTGGCCCTTTCCTCGGTGCATGACGAGGGGCTCCGGGATCTCAACGTGGAACGCACCGGAGCCCCTCTGCACTGTGCTCAAGGAGAGCACGTCCCGGGGAGGTTACTCCCTCCCCCCCCCCCCCCTGTGCCCTCGCAGCGCAAGGCTCACGGGCCAGCCGATGTTGCCTTCTTCCCGGGTCCACTTTGGTGAACGATTCAGGCCCCCACCCTTGTCGCCCAGTGAACCCGAAGCCCCTTTTAGTCGCATTCTACGATAGGCAGGGGAAACCGTAGTCTTATTCTTGAGAGCCCAGACCTACAGGGCTGACGAATTACTAAGCTAACCAAAATCTCATCAAACTACTCTTGAAGTACATACTTTCCATTAAAAAATCAATCTTTACAAAAAAGTCTTTACAACGCTCAAATTCAAATAAGACTATAAGAATTATATGTAGAGTTAGATAGAGTATTGAATAAGAAACTAATTAAAGTTAGTAAGAATGTAAAACAGCAATAAAAAATAGAAAAATAAGAATTGTAATAATAAAAATAATAAATATAGAATAAGATAGACGATAAGAGCGTTTAAAAAAATATAACTTTAGTCCTAATCAAGAGATGAATGAAAGCGTAGAATAAATAACGTCCCTAACCACGTTGGGGGAAATAGAAATAGCATAGGCAGACTATGCTTAGAGAAAAAATGACAAGCGGCAATAAAATGTAAAATGACTAGCATATAAGTCAGTAGTCATGCCTCATGTTACATCCAAAAAACGCTCAAATTCTAAAAAAACATACAGACGAATTGAGAAACTCCTTCTTTTTTGAAGTCGGTTAAAAAATAAGTAAACGGTATAATGATTTTGTCCGAAGGCATTATTTTTCTCGCATATAGTTGCAATCGATTTAAATTCAACTAAGGTCGTGTTACTTTGAATAAGAAGGAAATCGCAGTCGAAAACAAAAGAAGAAACAATAAAGCACTCGGTGAAGTTAGCCTTCTATTTTGCAATTAAAAAAGTTTAAAATAAATTCGACAAACATTGAAACTTAACGCGGGCGTTTTAGAGTTCAAAGTAGTGTAATACAATGAACACTTAGGCACTTATCCTTCGAGTAAGATAAGCGTTTTGAAGTTAAGGAAGCCTTCCGACTATTCACTGAAAAAAAAATTAGAAAACAAACGAAATGTTTTTAAAGAAAATTAAAAACAAGAAAGTTTCTCCGATCGAGACTGGTAATCTGCGCTGTATAAATAAGAAATTAAAATAAGTTTCCTGAATATTTATTACGCCACTTATTTTTACTCTGTACAATGAATTGAAATAAAAGCGAGAATTCCCACCATTTTTTTTTTACAAACTACACAGATTGGCCAGAGAAACTGGCCTTGACTGCGTCATCGGATTGATAGATGGCATAGCTCTTAGGTCGCTCTTAGCCTAAAAATCTCACACAGCGCCTTGTGTGTTTAGCGGAGGGGCAAGGCCAGCTTCTCTGGCCAATCTGTGTAGACGCAAGGGTCCCCCGGTGAAGGGTAACCTCGGCTTGGACGGTTACTATGTTACGCGTAAGCATTCCGATCCGAGGGCGCCCGAGAGGGCCGAACCATGACCCGGTGTGTAATGTAAAAATAACCTAAAGAGATGAAAGAAAGAGAAGCATGACAAAATCCCTAACCACCCACGTTGGGGGGAACTAGTAATAGCATAGGCAGACTATGTTTAGAGAAAAAAGGACAAGGCAATAAACTCTGAATAAATAAATATATAGTCAGTAGTCATGCCTCATGTTACATTACATAAAAAGAACCACGACCCGGTCGGTAATGCTATTTCGCGGATAATCTAAGGGACATTCAAAACTAAACTTACTTTGAGTGCCACGACTTCCCACCAAGAAGGTTTACTATTTAAGAGGTTTTTTTATGACGAACTACACAGATTGGCCAGAGAGGCTAGCCTTGACTGCTTCACCGGATTGAGAGGTGGCACAGCTCTTATGTCGCTTAGCCTGAACCTCTATTGCTAGTAACTCGACACAAGGGTCCCCGGTGAAGGGTAACCTAGGCTTGGACGGTTACTATGTTACGCGTAAGCATTCCTATCCGAGGGCGCCCGAGAGGGCCGAACCATGACCCGGTGTGTAATGTAAAAATAACCTAAAGAGATGAAAGAAAGAGAAGCATGAAAAAATCCCTAACCACCCACGTTGGGGGGAACTAGTAATAGCATAGGCAGACTATGCTTAGAGAAAAAAGGACAAGGGGCAATAAACTCTGAATAAATAAATATATAGTCAGTAGTCATGCCTCATGTTACATAAAAAAAAATCCACGACCCGGTCGGTAATGCTATTTCACGGATAATCTAAGGGACATTCAAAAACTAAACTTACTTTGAGTGCCACGACTTCCCACCAAGAAGGTTTACTATTTAAGAGGTTTTTTTATGACGAACTACACAGATTGGCCAGAGAGGCTAGCCTTGACTGCTTCACCGGATTGAGAGGTGGCACAGCTCTTATGTCGCTTAGCCTGAACCTCTATTGCTAGTAACTCGACACAAGGGTCCCCGGTGAAGGGTAACCTCGGCTTGGACGGTTACTATGTTACGCGTAAGCATGGCGATCCGAGGGCGCCTGAGAGGGCCGAACCACGACCCGGTCGGTAATGCTATTTCACGGATAATCTAAGAGACTTTCAAAAGCTAAACTAACTTTGAGTGCCACTTCGGGAAGCGTTGGCGCTGGGAGAAGAAGTGGCCGAAGAAACTCCAGCAACGCTCCTAACATCTGAGGGGTGGGGCCTGCCCATAAAATAGCGGTAACGCGCAAGGACATTTAAGAAGAATACGTAGAAAGTGGAGGATCAATTTGGAATTTGTTGCTTTTTATAATATGTGGGAATAATTAAACAGCGTTGAATCGTACCTACTTAATAAAAAGCACTTCACTGTTTATGGACGGGTCCAAAGTTAATTAATTATAATTACGACAACGCTGCATTATGTCGCTACAGAATTGCAAATGGGATGCGAATAACGCGCATTTAAAAATGAACTGCAATATATCATGTTTCATTGTCGTTTGTTAATTCATTAAGCGTGTTTGTAAATACGCGCGTACATTCAAATTATATTTATCATTAAAACAATTATTGTTATTTCTGGATACTTCATTAATTAAATATTTAATATTGGTATATATTTAGGCTTTCGATAATCGTTAATGCAGTTGAAACCGTGTCATTTTATATTTTGGACTAACGTAATAAATATTAATTTTTGAATGGTATTCGTCTCATATGACAGCAAAAGCCTCACGCATGCTTTTGGAGAGACTTATGTCCAGCAATGGACTGTTCTAGGCTGATGAAGATTATGATGAAAAGCTCAAAGAAAAAAAGCAAAATACTATAGAAATATTGTAATTTTTTTTTGTTTTTTTAACTATGAGTTGAGTTACATCAATAATAGGTTTGAACCTATATCCTTATGTTTTATAAACCTCACCACTAACCATTAGGTTATTGGTATTCCTTTTAAGACATAGATGTAGATGTTATCTGTTCACAAAATCATTTTCTATCAGGTTAACTGTACACTCTTACGTTACATCCCTTTATTCCGATTGTGGGTGAAGGTTATATCTTCTTTAAGTTATTCTACTTGGTCACATTATCACGCACTTAAAGATGTAGAGAACGACAACATGACTCACGTACTTCTCCTGTGCTTCAGTGTCACGGTGGCACTACTCACTTCAGAAGAACGGTTCAACTCCTTGAAGACAACTGCCTTCCGCTTTTGTATTAGGCCACAGACAGACGCATGGCTGGCTGAGGCTATAGACAAAGCGCCAGCAGTGCCAATAAACCTAATGTTGCCCCACGAATAATATTGTTACCTACCTTGGTGTCCAATTGGCCAAGGATGTCAGGACCTCCCTGTTGTGTCTAATTTTAACCTCTGGTATGAGTAAGTTGATAATACGGGTTTGCTCTATGGAACATGGCGTTCTGACGAGATGACAAAGTCGTAGCACGGCTCGATCAAATGTTAGACCAGAGAATTTCGATTTTTGAGTACCACTTGGGAAAGCATTGGCGCTGGGAGAAGTGGCCGGAGAAACTCCAGCAACGCTCCTAACATCTAAGGGTTGGGGCCTAGCCATGAAATAGCCGTAATGCGAGAATTATTTGTGACCACCGACGGTCGCGAATAGACGCTTTGTGAATTTGTAGAGATCTAGCCTGTGCAATGGTAATCGCCGAAATTGACCGGATCGTCGAGAACGTGTCTCGGCTTACGGGCGACGCGACGGAATTTAGTAGAGAAAGGCTTATAATTGGCGGTATATTAGAGAAAGAAGATCCTAAGCTCGTCAATAGCCGTTGGCGCGTATTCTCTACGCAAACGGCAAAACAGCAAAGAAAACTTCAGCAACATTTCTTAAATTAATAGAGGAGGATCAGCCTGTGACGCGGACGGGGCGTGAACAAAGTGGCGCTTCATATCTAGAATTTGTTTCATTCAAGGCAAGCGAGCGTATGTTACGACGCATTTTCGTTCGGAGCATTTTAAATTAAAGAATTGTCGAATTTAGTTCAAAATATTTGCCACTCTTCGTGATTAAGCCACTCGAAATACTTCAAGCAGTTATAAAATACCTCAATCCAGACGCGCTGTGAAAACCAGTTTTGTGCCAGTTTTGTTTTGTCTTATATCAATATTTATAACCATTTATCAAGAAGCGAAACTCATAAACTTAAAAATTCCTTTTAACATTTAATAATCAGATCATAAAACAAGTATTAAAAAAGTTTTTAAAAGACAGTCCTTCGAAAAATTTATAATGAATATTGATTTAAATGGCTTAGATTAAAAATCTGAGAATTATTATAACGAGTGGGGGTCGACATCTGCCAGGATCAATTTAACCGTTTGTAATATATGGATATGATTAAATATTACTACATATAGCAGTGATAACCCAATAGCTAAGTGTTATATGCAATGATTATTTATAATCTGTATTTGATTATGGTCTGTATTTCGAATTCTAGAATTCGAATTTTAAGTGCTAATATTTTGGCGATGAGCTTATTTACTAATGACACTTGATAATCATTATGAAAAGTAGACAGTGATTGCTACCTTTACCCAGCTTGAGTTCAAAGGACTTGGCAACTTATAACGAAATGTGGGACACATGCGCATAAACTTCGATCGCGCTGAATAACAAAAATGATTGGATATGACATCTATCTATGATCAGATTTTTATGATGTTTATTGGATTTGTTTTCAATACACACAAAAACAGACACAACTAAATAAAAATATGAAAAATTAGAGAATTAGTATTCGATGAAATGACAGAAGCTACAAAGAGTATGAACATCTTGAATATAATTATTGCAAAACTGAAGTTTATGATATTTACAAATAAATTATCGCGAGCTAAACCTCGAGGAACAGCGAGAGGTTATGTATATTTCGTTAATATAATTAACAAATGGTATATCATAATTGTGTGTCTGTATATTAATTAATAATTAAAACAATTAATAATGATTTGTTTAATCGGCATATCCATATTATGCGACGTTAATTTTTAAAGAATAATGAGGTGGAGGTTTTTATAACAAAGGTCCTTGGCCGTGTCTCGATCTTAATGTTATCTCTAATAGGTCAATAAATAAGGTGCAACGTGCGAGCTTCGACCATCGGCGACACATACCCGCCGAGTGCTTATTAAACGTAAATGATTATGGCTGCACATAATATTACCAGACGCTCGTAGACGTCTCGAAGTTCACAGGTTAAAAAATACTCGGAATATTAATGGGTTAATTGACACGCATTAATATTTTTAATACACTACTTAATATCTTTTCAAAAATGGCCGATAAGAGAAGTCATGACACAAGTGGTTGGGTGGCCTCCAAATAGAGAAACATGTAACTGTATTACGATATTTGAAAAAATATGACAAAAATAAGCGGTCTCGTTTAGCAATTTTTCTATCGCCAATTGCAAATTAATAAAAATTAGTACAATTTCCTTATATTTCTATAATATAATATATGCATAATGATTTCCTATTTAATTTTTACGGTTTTTACCGCGATTTACCTATGCTTTTATTTTGCAAATAAATAGAAATGGCTGTTCAATTTTCACCAAGTTTAGGTCCCAAATGTGGCAGAGGGCGAGCATAATGCCAAAATAAAACTGTAAACAAAATACAATCGGAGGTTATGAATGAAATGGGAACAAGTGCAATGAAATGGTATAAATAATAGGCGAGCGGCGAGCGGTGAGGTAGCGGCCGCAATCTGGCCGCGGCATCTGACGCGCTAGGACCGCTTTATGACGCTACACTCTTTTTATTTAGATATTTGTACGGATCCCCTCATTTTTATTCAACCAAAAGCATTATTATGCTTATATAAGTACCCGTTTATTTTATTCCCATCGTTATTTTAATACGTTAAGTTTCAAAGTTGAGTCCGTCAGCACGGCTCTGTACCTGCGCTCTCGCCGCTTTCAGATGTGGCGACAATTTTTAAAAGATAAAAAGATAAGCGCTCTTTAAAACGGTTTGATGTAACTCGATGCCTTACCATAATACATTATGTTATAGTTTATGAGCAATGATTTCGTGAAACAAACCATTTTAATCTTTTAATTTTTTTTGTGACTTAACTTGTTCTGAATCATGAACATTAAAATGTCTTTTAGTCTTTCTGGTCAGTTTGTTTATAATATAAAGTATGATATGAACGATCGGCAACGGAATCTTTGCGAAATTTTACGTAAGCTTGTTCATTTCCATGATAACCTATAGTAATCAAAATATCCCATAATATAACGATTTAAGTGAGCCGAAAGTCTTATTTTTTGAAAAAGTTCACTAAACTAATATCAAGATGGAATTTAAAAGGCTTTATTTTACATATTATTTACTTTAATTTGCGACATTAAAGTAAACAATATTTCAAATTAAATAAGAACGTGTTCTTGTACCAGGAGGGTACGCAGCGATTAGATATTTCCATTTTGAAGGCTCTCACGTCCTTTTAAATCTATTGGGGTAAATAGGGACAGCGAGTGCAATAAGGATGGTAGTCGTAATTCCTATGTCAAATGTTACATACATAACGCATAGATAATAATTTTATCAAGTGACTTTTTGTACTTAAAAACCGAGAAATAAGAATATGAGTCGTAAAAGTGGACGAAGGCAACGTGGAATGGTCCAATGGACGAAATCATCTCCCAATGTATGGAAGTTGGCCACGTACAGTTGTTTAGTCGGTCAATCTCTGACAATCAATTCCAACCTGACATAAACGTTGCTGTCATAACGATAAAAAAGGCTGTCAGAGCTTATGAAAACAAAATTAATTTAAATATAAAATAAATATTTTACATTTAGCATTCATTAACTTATCATTTAAATACTTAAGTTTAAATTTGGTATAAAAAGAATGTGTGAAGTTTATTATATCCATAGTGAAATAAGAGAGAAGTCAGTAGTCTGGTAACAATTAGTGAGAGCGTGCCGGCCGGTAGCCGCGTCCCGCTGGGCACCCCGCCGAGACTTCGCCCCACCAACCGGCTCATACCCGTAATATTTAATATCTTAATAACCGTTTAGGGCGTGTTTAAGCAGCACTTTGAATAATTATCCAATTTGTGTCCCAACAAAATGGGGCACCGGTTATCTAATTTGTACGTCGGCAACACACTTTGTACAATCACGTAGGAAAAATACGCTAGCGATTGATCGAAGTAATGCAGCTTAATAGTTATTTGCAATTAGATTGACGTTAAATCCAAGAATATGCTCGTTAGCTTCTTCTAATACAAAAAGATAAATTATTTATAGTATAACATAATATATAACTAACATCGATTGAACCTAACAAAGAATGAAGATTCGGTATTACGTGAATTAAGGAAATGAATTCCTCTCAACCAAAGCTTATTAAGTATGTGACTAGTGACCCTATCGCCAAACACCGGCCACATATTTATAATAAGAGATTATTTAATACATAAGAAACCGCAAAGTTACAACAGTTACGGCTCTTGAAATTTCGACTTCGAACCCCCATGATAGCAACTATGATATATAGGTACATACATAAATTAAACTCAAATTCAAGATTTGAATGTAACGTGACCCAGCTAATGACAAATGCTAGTCGCAAGGGTCGCTAATGGCTGGAAAGTTCTGTAGCGGCGCACGAGCGGCAATACACGGCACACATTGGTTATTGAGTGCGATTTGGGCAAACCGTCTCAATGTGAGTACGTGCGATTGATTTACGAGACGAGCGTGTGCCCTTTGTGCTCCAGCTGACTAATGGACAGACGCTCACGGACATTTATGTAGATTGATTGTATAAATTTTATTCACAATGTTAATACACTAACAGATTTAGACGTCATTTAGAAATGGCGCTCTAAACTTGTGCAATTTAGGCCGTGAATAATGGTTGACGAATGGTTAATGTCTGCGCCGTGGTCGTACAATCGACGCGGGGCTGCACTCGCTCTATGTCGCCGTAAGCAAACTGTGCCGCTGCTCTCCTTATCTCATTTCATAATTACAAACGATTCTTTCAAGATTTTTGATGTGCAACAAGTAATGCGGAGGACCACACTGTTCCATATCCATATAGAACATCTGGAACATAAAATATGGACAATCTAATACGATATGGTGATGCGTCGCCATGCACAAATGACTTTGCAACTCTCTCCCTACTGGGGTTAAGCTATTCCTTGTCTCTATATTTACCACGCGCTCGGCGGTGAAGGAAAAAATCGTGAGGAAACCTACATGTCTTAGAATTTTTTTCTAAAATATGTGAAGTCGGCCAATCCGCACTAGGGCCGCGTGGCGGACTTTTTCCCAACAGTGGGACATATATATGACTATATATAAAGGCTGTAACTTTTAACATAACTTTTTTTTCTCTGTACCGAGTTGCTTCACCCATTAAGAGAATTGAGTTGCCTCAATTTAAAAAAAAACATATTATTTTTTTATATAGCAAAAGCGGAAAATCAGTTAACCTTATTCATTATATTATACCATTAAGTTTACTTGCGAAACGTACATTATTTAATTTTTGATTAGGCCAAAGTATCCTTTAATAAATTATTCTTTTTATGCATATTATATAAAAATAATTTCAATATTTTACATCTGCGTCCCGCGATGACGCACTTTTTTATTTGACAAGGGGGAAACGAGCATATATCTCACCTGAAGATATGTTTTACGAGGCGTGATCTGATGTTTTCACTAGGGGGGCCCTGTGACTGTGGTTTATGCAACAAGCCTTTATTCACTTCATATTGAAAAAGAAACAAGAATTTCAAACAAAACGTCTTGCTATTTGCATTCTCACGTAAAAAGGTCTTTTTAATATTTAAAAGTTTTTTGTTTAAGTTACTGCTGTCCTCAAAATATAATAAAAAGAATATGAAATATTATAACAGAAAAAACATCTCAAGAATGAGTGTAAAATTTAAAAACATCTCAAAGATGATATTTTAATACACAGCACTCGGGCATACAAAAAGTACCCCCGAAACATTTAGTTATGGCTCGGAGAAAAAGGACAATGTCGCCGTTACTTGCCGCGTCATCCTTATCGACACGGATCAAACGTAGTTAATCAAAAATTTTAATGACCATAGTTCAGAAAATAATAACTTTCTTCACCTACCAATAGATATACATGCCTCCATAGTTTTGATACTTTATTTAAATAAATAAATACCCTTTCGTATAAATTAAATGTAAAGTTGAATTTTATTGAATAAAATACCTCAATAATATTGCGATGGTACTCTATATAGGGGCTTATTTTTTTTGCAATTAACTGCAAATAAATTCGTTATTCATCTGTCTTTCCTTCCGATTACATTATAGGTGTTTTCAAAAGTGAAGCTAGAGCCCCATATCATCCAAGGTTTTTTCCCCATCATTTCCACTCAAAACCAAGTGAAATCGTGGTCAAGCACTTACTGAGAAAGTACAAAAATAAATTATTTTAGGGTGTGTGGGAAAACTGATTTGACAGTCATTTTAAAGAAGTAAAAAAAATTCCAATGATAAAATCTAAAAATTAATTATGTATTAAATATTATAAAACACAATAAATAAATAATAATCAAATCAACATTAAATTAATAAAAAACAATATATATATTTTATCATTGGAATTATTATCAGTGGAACATCACTGTTCAAGTCACAATAATTATGAGAAGGCGTCGCTGCCGTGACAATAATTACTACAATATTTTTAACATCTAATTAAATACATCCAGTATTTAATAATAAATAAATAAGTAAATAAAAAATAAATAATCTAATTAAATACTGGATGTATTTAATTAGATGTTTGTCACATACACTTTACAATTACAAACAAATGAAATACTGTTATTTTTTTATTAGTTTTAGTGGGATGACATGGGATGTGCTCACGCAGCCGTAAGGCTATAAACTCAAAGTTATATTTTATATAAATATTATAAATTCTGGTGTTTATGACATAATAGCAATTATAAAAGAACTTTTCTTTCGAAACGAAAATATTCTTGCATCTGGGCCAATCTGCCAAGCTTGAAAAGGTTGAAATAAGTTATAGCAATTTGTGTCATGTCAATAATTACTTTCGAGGGAAGTGTATCGTATATTTAGTACTACTAAAGTCTTTTGGGCAATTTTCCAATACTTATATAAATACATTTTATTTACTCACTAAATTAATCTTATTATAAATATCTTTAGTATAATATGTGGGTAATTAGGTGAAAAAAAAAACAATAAAATATTTCGTTCATCATTGATCAAAAGATTTTTTGTATCTTAATATCTGAAAATTGGAACTCATTACTGCGACCATATTCTGATTCGAATCTTCGTCAGATATACGAGTATGTACTAATTCGGTCTGAGCTAAAAAAATAATTATAGCCAACTTTGTTTGCCGTAAGTATATCGACCTCATTGGGCCAACACACTAAAGGAGAGAGACGTTAAGAGTAATTGCCGATTAGTGTATCATATAATAAAATTCAATATTTAAAAATTTAATAGTTTAGGGCACGTTTTGCGAAACTTAAGGTCGTAGGTGTGAGTACACCGTTCAACGTATAACATGAACCATCTGGTAGCACAAGCTTAAACTTAGTTAGAATGGTTAACTAGAATATTTGTTACCAAAAAACAAAAATTACACGAAGAGGCGATAATGTACAATATAGAATTTCATCTGCCTACTCGTCAAAATCAAGAGCGTGAATACTTTTAATTATTTTCTTGTCTACATCAGAATTAATTTTATTTTAATAATATTAATATTTTAAATTTTATTAAACATATATAAGAGATAATAACATACAGCTTAAACTATAAAAAATTAACCTACTATCAAGAAGTGGATGTCCCCTGAGCATCGGTCACGGTGCGTTGCGGCGCGTCGCAAGACAGTTTGGCATTTAAGCTTATTGTAACGATGTTATTGACTGCTTTCGATCCGTCCATCAAGCATCCTTCATTCCAGCGACGTGCCTCCGTTTGACACACTTACATAAGAATAGACAGTCACTCTGATATTTATGATTTGTACTTCCTAGTGATATTATTAACGGAGAGGGTGCAGACTAAGAAAGAGAGATTAAGGAAACAACATCACTAGAGTGTGTCATATCACACACACATGAAATAGATTCCCAAGAATAGAATTAATTATTAGAAATGCAATAGAAGTTTTTCTATTTTTTTTTTCGAAATCAGTCACAAGAAATTAATTATATAAATTTAAAAAGTACAAAAAAATTGGCACTACACTAAAAATATCTCCGAATAAATATACTATATATATCCTTCAACCTGGTTTACCGTACCACAAAATAGGCTGTCACGTTTGTCTGAACTTAGAAAAACTGTGAAAACTGTTAGTGTATGTTCTATTGCGATTAACTGACAGACTTATATCGGCCGGCGGACTATTAATGCGTGGACCCTTTAGAATATCTTGGGTAGCGGTGATCAGCATGATTATTTGCCCCTTCCCCTATAAAAGATCACCCTGGGGCCTAAAAAGATATAGTAACAGCAATTAAGTGATTATCAATAAAAAATAAAAAGAACATTGGTTGGCATCTTTATTCTTAATAAACTCAATTAGCCAAAAGAGGGACATTAAAGTTGGCACACATTGGTATTAAACCGCACTATAAACTGTGATTAAAAAAACAATGAAATACGAAAGCCTGGAGGTTCGGAAGCGTCTTTGAATCAATTCGGCACGGACGGTGCGCTGCACGCTCGTACAGGGTCGCGATTCGATCTCGTGTGATCAACCGAAATACGTATAACAGCTGAGATCGTAAATAGCTGTCAAAGAAATTGAGAAATTGTTGTTGTTGTTTCATTTTAGTAAAACCCTGTGTGGTCGAAGTACACGCCTTCACAGTTTCGAGTCTTGATGTATATTTTACCCTATGTATTTTAAGGCCAGGGAACGTATTTGTTAAACAACCATAATGTATGACCATAAATGATGTTTCTAAACTGATACGATATAGTGACTTTCAAGAAATTTGTCTACTCCTTTTCGAAGGCCGGCGGCTCCTTTGGTGTTTCATGAGCGACGGTGATGACTTAAGATTGTATGATTCTTCTTTATAAATTCCCGCCATTTTTTTGATAAATATTACTGTCTAGTTAGTTGGTATCGGTTTTTCGTAAAATTTTTAAGGAAAAAATCTTTCAAGGGATTTTCTCCTTTTAAGACAACCTTTTTTTTTTTTTGTTAACGGGGAGGAAATCTTCAAAAAGATACCCCGCCTTCTGGCGGCTGTTATGTGGGGTTTTTACCCACTAAAACCTCCCCGGTGGCCCTTTCCTCGGTGCATGACGAGGGGCTCCGGGATCTCCAGTGGAACGCACCGGAGAACCTCTGAACTGTGCTCAAGGAGAGCACGTCCCGGGGGGGGAGGTTACTCCCTCCCTCCCTGTGCCCTCATAGTGCAAGGCTACACGGGCCAGCCGATGTCGCCTTCTTCCCGGGTCCACCTTAGCGGACGACAAAGGCCCCCATCCTTGTCGCCCAGTGAACCCGAGGCCCCTTTTAGTCAGTCGCCTTATACGACAGGCAGGGGATACCGTAGTCTTATTCTTGAGAGCCCAGAACTACAGGGCTGAAAGACAACCAAGGGTAAGTTGGCCAGAGAAGCTGATCGCATAAGTATGATCCGCTCTTGGGAGCAACTCGGTCAAGGGTACAGCACAGTGTACCTCTCCTTCAGAGCTTCAGAAATAAAAAAAGGAATGTTATCTTTTACGAGGACAAATCCTATTTAAAATCAAATGCTAATTACATATCGAAGAGCCATCTAGGGACAGAACACCATGCTGGCTGTGTACACTAAGCTTTAAATAAAAAAATGATGGTCACGTACCCCACGAATTATATGGACGGACTAAACGACCACTACGTACAAAAATTGTAAAAAGTGATCCGTCTCCGTTAAAAACGAATATTTGAGCGCGAACGTGAGATGACTCTTTAGTTTCGACACGTTTAATCATTCGATACCTAAATTACTCGTGTTTTGTGCTTTGACTATGGATAATTTCGGGTCACAAAAACCAACCAGTGCTACGGTTTTTTTTACTCCGTTCCATCGAGTTGGGTAAGACATCACTGCTTGCTATATCGGAGAAGTACTTGCAACGTAATAGTAGTTACGACTTAACAATCTTACGGTCAAGGTTCGAATTTCAGACGGATTCGTTCCTTACGTACAAAAAATCAATTGTTAAAATGAGAGCGCCACCAGTTACATATATAGAGTTTGTTGAAAAGTGAACTGCGTAAGTTGTCTCCATCTACTCTGCTGAAAGGGTCAAGGGCAATCGAATTCTGGTTGCTAGCGTACTCTTAAGCTTAACGCGATCTAGCGGACAAAGCTAGGTGTAAAACTACTATAGTCTAGCGACTGTTTTTTAAACTTTCTAAGCAAGTGATTGACCACGGTCCCACCTAATGTTAAGTGGACATGCAGTCCTAGATGGTAAGGCATATTACTTTACGGGAGGCTTTTATTCATTTCAAATGAAATCGATAAATCGATACTAGTGCGTACGCGAATAATAGTGGGAGCGGCCGAGGCGCTCCACTGCCCGTCGCATTGTGCCCCACTATAAATAAATGGCAACAACAGGTGAATAACTAATTTCACTCATAAAATTAGCTCTTCATGGGTGCAGTGTAATATTTAACTGTCGACAACATCCGCCTATTTATATCGAATATTAGTGTGACGGATTGCTCTACAGTACAATGAAATGAATACGGCTTACCGATTCGATTGTAACGCTATTCGATTTGAGGCATAATCGGATTGTTGATTATAATGTTTTGTAAGCAGTAAATGTGTTTTCTATGCTGCGTTAGATGTCAGACACAAAAAATATGACAAAAAAAATGTAAGAGCTTCAAAAAGAACACGCATAGAGCATAAAATATTCAGTAAACATTGTATTTGTTAATCTAAAATATGCAGAACACCGAATGAAATATTTAATGCGGTCGAAACCATTATATAAATGGAATTATTCATGTTGCCAGACACCGGAAAAAGGCAGTGAAATTCGACATTTCATTTGTTTACACATCTCTTGCGGCTTCAATAGCGTTTGATTGCGAATGCCCCGTTAATATTTCAAATTATTTTCAATTTTGATAATTGGCGTTGTGACTGAGCGACGGACGCTAATTGTTTGATTTTCAATTCGCATTCGAAAAGCCAAATCAACCCGTCGCCGAATACATTATTAAAACGAGTAAAGCCATACTTATAACTTTGGTAATTTAGAACGACACTTCCTCGTATGTAAAATAGGTAGGCAACCATCTAACACAGAGAACGCCTCTCCCCACAAGCGTTCAAAGCGGGCGAAACGACTAGTCAACCCTTTGCCGCTCACTCGCTCGTGAAATCACTCAAATACTGAATATTTTAATCTGAGCAGATAACGAGCTCGCAATTCTATTAGATGGAACACAGCGATGTGAGGTTAAACACAGGCGGAGTCGCCCCTTGCTGCACCGGCCCTGCGCGTTCGGCGAACTCCCAGCTTTCATATCAGTGCCACGATATTGATACATACATCTGTTTATGTTTGACGAACTCGTTTATTCTGTAGTAGACACCCCCTCACTACGGCTTGTTTAACTATAACTAATTTACCAAGTGTCAAAATTACAAGTCAAATGAATTTGAAATTCAGAATTGTTTTTTTTTTACTTCAAACATATTGGTGCCAGATGAGTAATGAAAGATTTCTCATTTTTAGTATAGATTTACCTTTTTGATTCGGTTAAGGAACTTATATTGAACTGGTCATGTATTTTTTCATTAACATTGAATACAAAGAAGTTATTATAACAATTTGTTTAATTTTAAAACATACAAAAAAATGCTTATTGTTTTTATTTAAATATGGTGTGATATTATGTATTGAATGACATTGGTCAATTTGTTACAGCTGGCTTATTAATTATATTGTATTTAAATATAAACATAAATAAATTATAAATTGAATAACTGGCATAATAGTACTGACACTTACAAATTGATTTAGCCTCTGATCGTGTCTTTTGACCGCTGTAAGACTGCAACGTACTCAAAGGCGGTCTCAACACTTAGATGCTTCAGAATTAACTTCTATTATTAAGGTCCCTCATAATATATAACTCATTTATGTTAACTTGTAAATCAATGCCTATAATCAATCAATTAATTAGAGACCAACTCATTAAGAAGTATGCTAGGCGAGAGTCTAAATGATGGGATCGAAATTGTGGCATAAGGGAAATTGTGACTTGAAGGAGGAAATAACTATAATAGAAAAACGCATAAAAATAAGTGATGAAATTGGAACAAAAAATATTTTTAACGCAAAATTGAGTGGAAGTTCTAGCGAATGTATATCGACCACATTGATGGCATAGTAAAGAACGGGTTTGTCTGAAGTACTTGAAAGCGACGGACATATGTGCGGAATTCTACCAATGTGTAAGAAGCTAAAATGTGCGCTAGGACCGTGAAAAGTGGAAATTCATAGTCTCTGCTTACCTCTCTGGATCAAGGACGTGACTTTTTATCATTATTAATAACTTGTAATTATAGCACAATACTTTGTTATGTTGACAAATTATCGTGTAAATTTATTTTAATTATTAAATATTAGAGATACGAACACCATCTAGAACTGAATAATGCCTATGTGATAATAGGTACGCATGTCGAAGTTCGGTTCATTTTAAAAGCCTATATAAATATATCACGAGAGCTATAAAGCTATCAAATATTTACTAATCTGAGCGGTGAGAGCGGCGCGCGAACCCCTTCTGGTGCCGGGCTCATAAAATAAATTGAAATAGTCGCGCCGCCCCCCAAATTAAAATATTCAAATGGGACGCACGCGCAAGAAAATTGAAAATTGTCGTCTATCCGCCCGCAAATGAAACCTATAACTCCTCATATACACTTCGGGCCACGGTTAGACGAATAATTAAGTGTTTGTGAATAGGCAAATTATATTATGTTGATATATTTGTAAGCTAAGACAAGTTATAAGTTGGAAACATATACGAGTATAACATAGTAATAGGCCTAGTGGCGAAGTGTACGATCTGATGGACTATAGTTTAGATCCCAACCGGCCTATACCAATGACATTTTTCCTTTTGACGTGACAACATTTAAAAAATTGATGAATACTGGATGTCATTTGCGCAAATAGTCCCGTTAAAATATATAATATTGTATATGGCAATAGGCTCGACTTTATAACCTAATCAGTTCGATGATTGGTCGGCTAGTTTACCCCGCTGCAGATAAAGGAATTGTATTTTAGTTAATTGTATTTTATTAAGCTCAGTTCAACTACAGGATGAGGTATAATATTTTTTAAGATGTGTTATTACAAAGGGTAAACAAGATATATATTTGAGTCTTTAAATCTACAAAATTCAAAACTGTAATATATAATGTATTTAAACATAATTTTAACAAAATATTTAAACATTATGCTGCATCTACTTGGCTTGTGTACTTTTTATTGCACGCAGTGTAATTCTGTATAGAAAGCACCGGATTCGATATGCCCCCGAATAATGCCATAAATGATCGTCAATTTTATGACTGCAATTTGGCTACGAAACTGAATTAAGTGTTTGTTTTATGCAAGAATAGATTTAATACAACTGCAAGGAAAACATATACAATATAATATAATGACGCATACATGGTTGACTTAAACACGTTTTTATCTCACATTTTTTAGCCTAGTGGATAACCGATTCGACTTACCATCTGACGATCGCGGATTCGGTTCGCAGTCGGTTTGTACCTTTTCATTGCCGTTATATTTGGTTTTTTAAGTGGGCCGCTTTAGACATGGGCCGCCCTTTTGCGGCGGTGGACGAAAGACCGGTCATTTATCAGTGGATGCTGGAGGTTATCTGGCCTGTATGGAAAGGCGAGTATTGCAGCGGTTTTTATCACTGACCTTACGATTGATACAGATGCTATCTGGAACCGAAAGTATCTGCACCAAATCGCAAGAAGAAAGGTGTGTTCAGAATGTCATGAATGAGGCGATGCATGATCCAGTCCAGCAGGAAGCGTGTGTCGGATGGGCTTCCTAAAAGTACACTCTCTCAATGTTCTTTGGGACGGATCTCTGTCTTTGCCGAGCGTAATGAACGCTATTCTTGACGGAAAGAGATCGTGTCAAGATATGGCCTAAGTCTATCTCCTTCTGTGAAGAGGTTATGACGCAGAAGGGGACCTCGGAACATGGATTGGAGAGCGACTATCAGAAAAAGTAAGAAAAAGGCAGTTCACTCTCCTTTTCCAACCTCAAAAGGGAAATACGGAAATAAGGTATTAATATATAAGTATTGGTTTTCCTAATTTCTCAGTCTTGATAAAATTTTCATGGCTACAAAACGTGTGTCTAGAGTTTAAATAATTGCAAACGCAGTAGGGTTTTGACTTCAAAACCCCAAGTTTATACAATATACTGAAGGGTATATCACACCACTGGTTAAACGCACTGGTCGTCTCGCCACTCTATACTATATGTAAAAAAAAAGAAAATAAAGCATATAAAAGAAATGTAATGGTGTTAATAAGTCACACAATAAAGCAAACGTGAGAGCGACTGCGACCCTCGCTAGTGGCTTCCGTTGTTTTGCGGCCGCCACTGATTTTGCGGTTACATTTCGCGTAACCTGATAGACGCACGCCACTTGCGCATCCTTCTAGTGCCTATATTTAATATTTATAACGCATAAAACGTATGAGCTCTCTTCTCACTTCGTAAATTCTGTCTGATCTCTCTCCGTTTAGTACGTATATACTTTAGTTTAATTATTATACTCTACTTCATTGGCTGATTCGTCTTTTGTTTTAACTCGTAAATATACTTATATAATATAAATATGAGTCATTACCCGGCTGGTATAGGAGGAGAGTCGACGTCCGGTGTCGATGCAAGCGATACCATGGGAACTGGTCGCCTTCCGCCGGCACGACCGCTAAGCGCGTACCACCGCCAGCACCCCATCGGCACTACGCGTCGGGAGCACTCACAATGAGATCGCGTCTTATTACATTTAACACCTCGCAATAACGCAACGACCTCCGGTGCCCTCTCCCGGGGCACGCAATTTATTGATTTCATCGCATTTAACTGCCTAAGCCTTTGCTTCCATTCATAAAATTATTAATGCGATCGTAAAATTGGGCAAATTTTATTGTCTCGAAGACATAATGGGAAACTAATGTAGCGTGTTATTATTCAGATCGCTTGTAGCCGTAAAATACGAGTGTTTGTGTCTGAGGTCCTGCGTCGGCGATGTGTCGGGGGCCCGTTGCGTTGCATTCCCAGCGGAAGACCCCTCTACTATTTGAATAACAAACATATTTCGATCATATTTCATTGAAACAGTTATGATATTCTTCCTCTACATTTTTATTGTATGTACGTGTATTTAATGCTAACTAAATATGGTAATTTGCTGAGACAACGATCTCGGCTCAGACCTTTTCGATCCGTATACACTGTTTTGTATAAAGAAGGGAGTTAGATGATAATAAATAAATAAGTCGTAATACGTCTTTTTTTCATAATTTTAGACATTTAACATTAGACACAATTTTTAAGATTTATTTAATGCAGGCATAGATTATTATATGACAAGTGTTAGCTAGCAAAACATGACTCCCAGCGATTTTTTTTTATGACGAACTACACAGATTGGCCAGAGAGGCTGGCCTTGACTGCTTCACCGGATTGAGAGGTGGCACAGCTCTTAGGTCGCTTAGCCTGTACCTCTATTGCTAGTAACTCGACACAAGGGTCCCCCCCGGTGAGGGGTAACCTCGGCTTGGACGGTTACTACGTCCCAGCGATTGTAATGCATAATAACTACTTCCAATGATATCTTAGTGATTTATTTGAACCTTATTGTATATTTTATTCATAATTAATAATTTAGTCGATCGTCACATTTACTTGGCATTGTAAACAATAATTTAACTTTATTAGTTCGTAATCTGACTTTTAATTAATTTTGTTTAAAGATTGTGAGGACGCGCAGTTGTGACGGTATTCGTTAAAATAATTATTTGTACATCGTTACGCTGTCTGAATAAAGCGAGTGTACTCGTATTAGTTATTGGACTATTTTATTCCACAAGACCTACAAATTATTACACAAGTTATAATCTAAAATATTTTTTTAAGTATGATAATATTTTAATTTATATTTAGTTAAACTAAGACTTATTTGACCAAGGAAACCATTAACGTGTACTTTTAATCGTAATGTGGTTGCCTAAATCATGGTTCTTTGGATAAATTGCAATTGTGTCTATAATATTGCATCTATATTTGGCTCTTTTGATTACAAGGTTGCCGACCAGTGGTCTAGGGGATGGTAGTTCAGTGCCCAGGCGGTTACGTCAAGTTGCACAGTACGTAACATTTTGCCGATTGCAGTTCTTTTGTCCTGCTGCGTACTCAAGAGGTCGTGAGAACTTTTTTTTTATTTAGATGAATTAATTTGTAGCCAATGCAGTTGTTTTTAATGTATAAGAAGGCACACAGAATTGTAACATCTCGGTGCGATCTTATCGCGAGGTTCACAGAAACACACAGAGGGCGATTTGTTTGAAGCAGTACGCTGACTGCGCTTCGCTGATATGAAATTATTATTAGAACCATCTGGGTCCACCGACTCCATAGCTTGTTGTGTATTTGTTTCAATAATCCTTTTACGTTTAAATCTATCATCAAGATATAAAATGACACTTTAATACAATGAATAATAACTACCTTTAACCAAGATCAAATAAAAGGAAAAAGTCCTAAATTTGTCTGTTTTTGAAGTAAAACACATAAATGCGTTACAAAAAGTGTGATAGGGCGAGGCAAAGGGAAGGTGAGAGGTAGATATAAATTAGAGAAGATAGAAAGAGAGATAATTACGTTTCGTATAATACTGTAAGATAATGTAATGCAAGAGAGACTAGTGCGCGTACACATCTTATTTCTCTCTTGAACAATCGTCTATATTTTATATTTGGTGTATATATTACATATATATATATATAAATACATAAACATACATATCGATGGAGCTAAAGGAGTTTTACTTCAGCCGTGTGGTTTGTTTAGTTTATTATCTCTGCACTTTTGACACATCACAGCACTTTTATTTCTGGTTGGTGTATGGCGATAGGCTCACCGCATGTCACACGGGATCTCTGGTTAAATGCTTTTTACCGATATCATGTACGAAAAGGGCAAAATTCTCAAAATAAATATGCTAAGATGGTTTATTTTAGCTGTTAACCGCTTTATAAAACCTGCACGATATTATTTTTATGATAATATGAAGGTATACCGTCATAAAAATATTAAGATGCAATTTATGAGGTAAACAAAATAATTGTGCTCTTCGCGAACAGGTAGGTATTCAGGTGGTCGGATTTTAAAGGTTAATAATTTCGAGGCAAGCGGTTTCGGGCGTGTGTCGCAGATAACCCGTTAGTAATTGGAACCTGAATGAGCGCCGCCCGTTGAAGTATTTCGGACACGAGAAATAAATATTAATAAAACTGCGCAAGTGTTTTTTTCCGTGCGAAAATACCGACGGGGTGGGGACACTGTATGCTTTTGTTTTTCTTTATTGTTATCGCCGTCAAACATTTAGCGGACAGCGTGCGCCAATAAAACACTTATTTTGTGTGACAAAACGTCTCGCTTCATGAGAAAATATTGAGCCGCAGATAGCGGAATAAGCGAGTTATTAGTGACGTTCGCAACGATACGGAACAAGTAAACTTGCATTAATTATTTGATTAAGAGACAGACGATAATATGCATTGAAAATCATTAAGTTTGTTAACGCAAGACGTACGTAATTTTTTTTACCAATTTGTGGAATCAGTTGCCACCAGCAATATTTCCTAGCTAATACGACATGGGACTGAGAAACGAGCATGCTCCTTACTTAAAGGCCGGCAATGCTCCAGAAGTCTTGGTTTTGTGTTGATTTTCGTGGGCCACAATGATCACTTAAAGTGATAGATCCTAGATAGATAGAGCCGTAAGATCATTTGCCCCCTTTGCTTATACAAAAAACAAAAAAAAAAGGAATGGGTAAGCATAGTGGCTAAGCGTTGGACTAACAATCGGGTTTCTACTTCAGACACCCTAACGCCTGACGACGAGACTCACTCCATTTAGAATCAAAATGAAGAAGCAATAATATAAGAATTTTTTGTGTTTAAAAGAAAGCTAGCAATATTTATTTTTTCCTGAAATATTACTAACAATCTTGTTAACCATTCTGACTAAGCTTAAGCTTGTGCTAGGACATGGTTCACGGCAATAGTCGAATGATGGATTCGAACCCACAACCTTACGATTCTCAGGCCGTACCCTAAACCATTAGGCTATTGACGCTTCAAATTAATAGTTATAAAAATATATAGTAATAAAAATTAATAGCCTAGTAGCTAAAGGGTTGGACTTACGATCTAGTCGCAGGTTCGAATCCCAGACGGCTTGTACCAACGAATTGCCGTTTTTCTGTTTTTTAAATAAAAAAAGTCACTTGATAAAAGTTCGTGACCGGTGTATGAACTTACACATGTCAAATATGGGATCTAAAAAGTTTGGTGAAAGGGGGACAGCCACAGCTGTCTCTGTCAACACCGCTAGAGTGAAACGTACGTGAGAGCTTATTTTTTTAGAAATAGATGAAGAAATAGAGTTCAATCTCCATCTTCTTCACATAATTCAGTCGTCTTTAATCCTGTTTGTATACACTTATTATATTCAATTGTAGTGAAGTTTAAAGTGTTTATGTTATCGTATTTGTTTTCATTCATCATATAAAAGTTAAGTGACCATGACCGTTCTAAACATGTTCTTTCTATCTGTTTACCAATTTAGCATTAGTTGTGACGACCCATAAATGGTTTTATGTTTTCATTCATCTACCTAGCTTGTAAGATTTCTCTGTTGGTCTTCCTTTAAATAAATAAATAAAGCTTGTCAGATCCTATATTACACACATACGTGCACGAGATCACCGAGATAGTTTGTATGACATTGTAGACATATAAAATATATATGCATACAAAAACTGTTTAATACAAATTGGCTCATTTCTACATAATCCATTCAAATGTTAATGTAATGAAGGATAAATTGGCGACCGTTAATAAGATAATTGGGCAAGCTGTAGACGTACGTAAATCAACATCTTAATAGCTTTGCACGAGACGATCGGAGTCTCTTTAACAATGTTTAAATTTCATTTTACTATTGTTGCTTGATTAAGATTTATCGATATGAATTGCTGAGTATCTTTGAAAGAAGGTACTATGGTTTAATGGAACGTACTAAGCTATACTCTGTCGCTAAAAAATTTAGGTTTTTCGCTACCAAGAGATTCCAAATTTAGCGAGAGATTTCAAAATTCCTGAAGACGTAAAGTCATTTAGCTGGTGAACAGAAGAGAAGGAAGTAAGTTAAAATGCGAATCCGACGGATTTGCTAACGATTAATAAAAGTGTAAACTGTTTCGCAAACAATCACATTAACTACCGTTAAAGTACATTAGCAGAATTATTTGTGATTATTAAATTAAATTTATTATAGTAAAATAAGCAATGATTACCGGCTAAGCAGATTTTTAAGCCGGTTTTTTTAGATTTAAATAATTTTATAGTAAGGATTTCAGTTAGTTATCTATATATATAAAAGAGAAAGTGTGTGGGTATGTTCCATATAGACTCCGAAATGACTGGACCCATTTCATTGAAACTTTCCGGGAATCGTCAAATTGAACTGGCGAGTAATGTAAAGTTTGGTGACGATCGGAGCACTCCTCTTTTTGAACTGTCGAATACAGCTTAGTAAATATTTACTATAATACTACTACTACAGGTTTGATATTGTATTTACTGAAATGTACGTGAGTATAGGTAATGATCTTCACCCGCTCGAAAAGAGAATAGAAGAGAATAAATACACAGAGAAATTAATAATTTTATATATATATATATATATATATATTATATGTAAAACTTTTACACACGTTTTGTCTTTTCATATATTTTAATATATATATTTTAATATATATATTTTAATATATATATTAAATATGTATATATTTATTTACATATATATTTTAATATGTATATATTTATACCTATATTATATGTATGTAAATATTTATTATCAGTATTTAAGTATATCTACTTTTTATAAACTCCCGCCGCTTCTTTTTATTATTCCTCTCCATCCAAAGGTTGCCTGGAAGAGATCGCTTTTAGCGATAAGGCCGCCCATTGTTTATGTATTTTAATTATATTTTCTTTTTTTTTATTTTATTTAATAAATGTAAACAATAAAGAGTTTATAAATAAAAATAAAAAATAAATAAGTTTATTGTTTAAATAAAATAAAGCAAAATCTAGCCCGGCGAAGCGGGCTGGCTACGCTAGTCTTATATAAAACAATTTTATATTACTTAAATCTAACAGCATTTTACATAAGTACCTGCTTAAACACACGATAACTACAAAACAAACAGATGATTCAGAACTAACTTATACGACGCATGATTCACTTCATTGTTTTACTTTCGTATCGATTTAAGGAAAACGATCAATTACGATTAAATTACAGTACGAGCAGTAATAGAGGGAATATATTGTCATTGAAGCATTTATAACCGTTTTACTTATTTAATTGATACAAATGGGCCTCATCGGTAACTGCGTGGGCTCGCCAGTTTAACAGAATATATTTTGGTTTCGTATTAATGTGTGGATTGTACACAGCTACCATAGAAAATTTTTGGTCATCGCCCACATATTCTTACGGAATTAAATAAAACTTGGGACGATAACACAGGTATTTCACAAATCTCAAAAAGATGTAAGATAAATATAATTATATAGAACTAGACAACAAGTTTTGGGACCGCATCACACTGACTGAGTGGACTAGAAATAACAGACCTCGGCAATATGATAAGTGCATATATAAGAATAAGAATTTAGTATCATGGGCAAACTAGTATGCAACTCAACTAATGTAAATTGGTGTGCTGGTATTCGGTGACTTTGTACCCCTTGATCGAACTGACTTATTAGTGCAACAGCAAAAATCCAGATTTGAACTTCAGATTATAGTTTTTATTTTTTATAATGCTAAGAAATGTTTACAAAATTCAAAAGATACCCCGCCTTCTGGGGAAGGCGGCGGTTATGTGGGGTTTTAGCCACTAAAACCTCCCCGGTTTCCCTTCTTCGGTGCCTGGTGAGGGGCTCCGGGATCTCCAGTGGAACGCACCGGAGCCCCTCCGCACTGTACTCAAGGAGAGCTCTTCCCGGGGAGGTTACTCCCTCCCCCCCTCTGCCCTCGCAGTGCAAGGCGACACGGGCCAGCCGATGTCGCCTTCTTCCCGGGTCCACCTTAACGAACGACAAAGGCCGCCACCCTTGTCGCCCAGTGAACCCAAGGCCCCTTTACGACAGGCAGGGGATACCGTAGTCTTATTCTTGAGAGCCCAGAACTACAGGGCTGGACAAAAACAAAATTTAAAAACCTACATTTTAACCAATCCTCAACAAGGTGATGGTTCATGACAATAATCGACATAACATGGATATGAACCTACGACCTTATGCCTTATACCAAATCATAAGACTATTTAAAAGTCACGCCGATATTGAAACTGTTTGATTTGAATTCAATTTAAACTTCCGAGAAAACTTTCTTTGTAACGGAGAGGGTGAAATCACTAGTAAATTAGAATCTACAAGTTACTAGAAAACTTAAATACGTACTACATATATGGTACATATGTACAAATAGACAAATTTCTTTTAGGAACGGTAGAATCAGTCATACCACCATAAGGTGACCCGCATGCTCGTTTACTTCCCTCTTGAAAAATACTGTAATAAATAAAACCATTTGAAATATTGAATACTAAAAACCTTGCCCTGTTAAAATTTGAAACATGTTGCATAAAGCGTGCCTTAATGTATTGTTGCCTGAAATTTAAATTATCTGTTTAATATTTGAATAATGATTTATATGCGGGCGTTTGCGGTACATCCTCGAGCGCTTTTATTATAATCAAATACACGTAGTCACCACCGGCAGCAGTAATACAATTTGCGTCGCATTGATACGATCAAAATTATTTTGTAAACGCTTCACTGCGTTACACAAATGCTTTTTTAGGTCAGCGGGCGATTGGGAAATGATCTGTCCATGTAGTAAAATATAAATAATTTGGTTGTAATGAAATGAGGGCCATTTAGAAACATGAGGGTAATAAAACTAGTGCGTGCGGTGTAAACTCGGTCGCAGGCCTACGAATGGCGCACCCAGTTTTACATGACCTCTGGGCTTTCTTAGATAGCTCTACATTTTGTTCTGTGTGCGGTAGCTTTAGGGGGGCAAGGTGGATCTTGTAACAATGACTATTATGACATGGATACGCTAGTCGATATCGGCGGACGAAGTGTAACGTATGAAATTAACATTCTAAACGTAGATGGACGTACGTGCGCTGCGGGTCACACTCATATGTATACCGCAAGCGTGTATCTTAGCCTCGTATTTGTTCAAACGATGTTTTGATATCAACAACAAGCCTTAACATGTTGTAACTCACCCACATAACCCGACTATCTCTGTTGTATACAAAGCGGAATGTGTATTAACTTCTTGCACGCTTATGGCCCCAAAAAATAATGTCAAATCGTACTACAATTCAATTCAATCAAAACAATGGCCGATGGTGCGCCCTTTTTGAGTGTCTTGGGTCAGAAAACTATTGCGCCCAATGTAACGGCCTAACTCTAGGACACTTGTGCTATGTTACTCAGAATAGAAGTTCAGGCTGAGTGCTCTAAGAGCTTGGCCTAACCTCTCAAATTCCGATGAAGTTGTAACGGTCCAACAGTGGTATCTCTAAAGAAAAAGGAAGATCTAATTTTCCAATTGAGAGGTCTCTTAAGTGTACGGTCTGAATTTCAATTGGAGTAACTCAGTACAAAAGCCTCCAAGGGCTCCCAAAGGCTCCTGACTTAGCTTGGGCGGTTAGCCTAAACGCGAAAGTGTTTAGTAATCCGATCCGCAGGTACCCGGGAGTTACAAACCAATGTCCGAAATTCTAGAACTATCTAGATTAAATGTCACTTCTGAAATCGCCGACAATAGAAGAGAAATGGCCGAAGAAATTCCAGCAACGCTTATAACTAATCACAACACGCATTTACGCAAGCACAATCACAAAATCCCATTTCAAAGAAACTTATACAAAAGAGTAAAAAAAATAAGCATACCTAATTGTAATTCTGTTTAAAGATTCAGTCAAATGGAGTCTTTTTAATATTAACGAATATGTTACGAAATACGACTTCTCGAATAAATTTATAGATCTACGTATAAAATTGAAATTAGATTGATATGAATTTCTGCCAAGGAGACGGACCACGTTGCAGGCCGCGTGAGGGTCTAAAATAATATGACAGCGTCATGCTACAGATGCATTGACATCATTTTATTATGAATCTGTAACCGGTGCGTTAAAAAGTATTAACATAAAAATTTGCGTTCCGACCAATAAAGAGAATTGTGTTCAAATCTCGATGCAGTCCTGGATGCATTAAATATGAGCTATGAATTGAAATTCAAATATCAATGAATATTTTTTCCTGGCATTGAAGAGATCCAGTTGAATTCAAGAAGGCGTATAAACCAAATGAATTGGAGTAAATTCATTCTAACATTAAATTTCTATGTAATTAATTTGGGAGGTAGTTCGTGGGCTGTATAAATCTTCCTGGAGTCGTAGATCATTGCGCTTGCATTCTGGTGCTAATTAATTTAACGCTTTCTTTTTCATAGCTAACAAGAGGGAGTGAATGAAATTCCAAAAAGCGTAAATGAACGTGTAGTGTATAAGTTATCGCGGTGCTCATTAAATACATTCCTGACACGGTCTCATAAGCGCCCTGTAGAGTCAGTAGACGCCGTCCATTCATACAGGATGTTTTTCAAAACAGATATTAATTTTTTTTCAAT
This sequence comes from Meandrusa payeni, assembly GCA_029286785.1. Taxonomy (NCBI): domain Eukaryota; kingdom Metazoa; phylum Arthropoda; class Insecta; order Lepidoptera; family Papilionidae; genus Meandrusa; species Meandrusa payeni. The sequence goes on along the minus strand of JAGSMX010000012.1, from coordinate 8,203,576 downwards.
TATTTGTATTCTATAATTAAAGACTCTTTTGATTCTTTGTGCCAGCAATGTTTAGAATAAATCGTAATATTAATCAATATATTTTTATCTTTCATATATTATAGTATATACAAATATATAGATATATTTTTTAAAATAAAGAATTTTCAATAAATTCCATGGAACAGGTAAATTTGGTGTTTCGAAATGGAGCAACCTGTATTAACAGGTTAATAAGTTGTGTATGACGAGCGGCTAGGGCTGCGTTTGCAGTGTGGCAGACAGATGTCATCTTGTGATATACACGCCACATTGTGTGGTAATTTTACTCGGTCATTTAATTGCCGTTTCACTGTATTCAGACAGCGGTAAGATTAATTTATTGAGACACCTTGAATTGCTAAGTTTTGAACAATATAATTTATCATAATTAGAGAGGTAATAGGGAACCGTACATGTCACGATGACGGCGAAACCGAATAGGATTTTTTAATATTTTTAATGCCATACTCCTTTTTGCATGTTGAAAATACAGCAAGCAACGCAAATTGAAATTATTGCCGATGTACCACATATGAGATGTTTGAGTCAACAACTTCGTAAGAGAATCAATTTAACACCAAGGAGTCCAACACTGGTTAGATTGCATATCCTTTTATTCTACTCCTTGTCTTACCTTCTGATACATCCTGAAGTTACAATACTTTCGCTTGGTTGCTTAACGAGGTCTGAAAAAAGCAAATTGTGATAACTACATAAATCTATGTATAAACTCAAAAATAAAAAAATATTTACCCGCCTTACTTTAAAAGTCGTGAGAGAAAAATTATTTGAATTTAAGGAATATATTCCGGCCGCTTTTTTAATGACGAACTACACAATTTGGCCAGAGAAGCTGGCCTTGACTGCTTCACCGGATTGAGAGGTGGCACAGCTCTTAGGTCGCTTAGCCTGAACCTCTATTGCTAGTAACTCGACACAAGGGTCCCAAATTCCGGCCGTATACAAAATTTCATTCGGGTCCATTACACATGTCTCAACTTTATTGTGTAACAAAAACGCACATTTCAGATTATTTATATGATGGAATGAACAACAGTTTCAACTTGATCGAACTTGATCTAAGAAATACACGATACTAATTTCGTGGTTATTTATATAATAATTATTATTATTTATTTATTCAATTAAGTAACTTAGACTCATCTTTACATTAAATAACTATTAAATAATAACCTTAGACTGAATTAGATTATAAAAATAATGTAATAATATATGTTTACAGATAAAGCTTTTTAACTTTTGCTGAAAATCACCTTCTCCCCTCTTCTTAGCTATCGAGTTAGTATTAAGATGCTTTTCCTCTTAAAAAGAGTTTCATATTGAGCACTAAAGTCTTTGGTCATCGAGTATAAGAAATATATATTATTTTCAATGAATTTATGTTGGACATTGTAATTCAGGCATTGGTCGGTGTGGGTTGTCCTTCTGTCATATTTACTCGTCCCATCTTCGTGTCAGCTAGCTATTAATATTAAAAGAGGTCGACTTATAAATTTTTAATGTGGTTTCTGTCAAGCATTGCAACATTATCATAAACAAAACCAAGCGCGTGTTTTGTGTTCACAAATTGTGCGCCTTGACCGTTCATTTTTCAATTTCTAAGCAAGTGCTAGATAACGATCCCACCAGATGTTAGGGGAACTTACAATTTTAATAATTCTCCGGCTAGCTGTCTTCTCTTCGATTCAGATTTTTTCTCATTCTACCGTCTACGCAATAAACCGATACTTAAAAATCATATTATTAAATTCAATTGCCGGGCACCGAGGATATACTCAGCCAAGCATAAGTACTGGATAAATAACTCAGAGACCTAGCTAGTGCGATTGAGTCTTGATGATTGCGACTATAAAAAAACGTGTTTAATATCAAAAACTGCGTGATTGATCGGCATAAGTAGCGACCTATCATTATTGACCATCAAAATTATAATCAAGTCATATAAATCCTCTTTTGCATTAATAACGAAACCGTGAGCTGTCTCAATACATTTTTTTTTTGTTAACGAGGAGGAAATCTTCAGAAAGATACCCGCCTTCTGGGGAAGGCGGCGGTTATGTGGGTTTTACCCACTAAAACCTCCCCGGTGGCCCTTCCTCGGTGCATGGTGAGGGGCTCCGGGATCTCCAGTGGAACGCACCGGAGCCCCTCTGCACTGTGCTCATAGAGACCACTTCCCGGGGAGGTTACTCCCTCCCCTGTGCTCTCGCAGTGCAAGGTGACACGGGCCAGCCGATGTCGCCTTCTTCCCCGGTCCACCTTGGCGGACGACAAAGGGCCCCACCCTTGTTGCCCCGTGAGCCCGAGGCCCCTTTTAGACGCCTTCTACGACAGGCAGACGATACCGTAGTCTTATTCTTGAGAGGCCAGAACTACAGGGTTGCGGGCCGGTCTGCCCCCGGCCCGCCTGCGCCTCGAACGGGATCGGCCCTCCCGATCCTTCAGCTTATGGTCTCCTTCTGCGTCATTACTGACTCACAGAAGGAGACCAGCGCCTGAGCTGTCTCAATACATACCCAATATGAACTTTGGTATTGCACTTACATCTTAAAAGTTTAATACGTGACATAATTTAACTTAATAGTATACACCATGTTTTTCTAGAGATTCATTTGATTTTATGGATTTTATTGCTTCGTCTTTGATTGTTCGTTTGGCAAAGAACTGGAATACTTTGTTTTTCTCTTCGATTACAATGTGGATGTTTTCAAATGTATAGTGAATATGGTGTTTACTAATCTCGTCGTCGTACCATCCAGGACTGTATTACCACTTAACATCATGTGGGATCGTAGACAAGCACTTACTTAGAAAGTATATAAAAAAGTAAAAATTGAGAGCATCTGCAATACCGCAGGAATACGTGTGTTGCGCCTTTTAATTACTAATAGGGTTAACACTAATAGAGCAGAGCTTTTAATTATCGTTCTCACTTACCAGGAGAAACAGTGGTAGGGCCACGAAAGGGTTGGCACGATCGGGAATGTGACAAAATTTAACAGAATACCGGCATCGAGACGAGGTCTGTTATACGTCTGCATTTTGTCCCACGAGAGATATACCGATGATTCATCATAAAAGGACAACGCACCAACAAAAAGACAGTTTACCCTTTTCGGTATTGTTTGAGTTCATAGTACCTCTTTAGTGGAGCGATGAAACCACTATTCAATGGTATTTGTTTAGCTCTACACGCGAGAGCTATATTTCCAGTTGCTCCGACAGACAGGGACATTTTTATACTAATTATGATAGTGATTAATTTCCGGAAGCTCCAATTTAAATCTCATCGCCGATTAGAATTATTTTTAAACAATTCTCAATACAATTCGAGTAACAAATATGTCTGCGAAGAAATCTTGCCTATGTCATAAATTATGTGATAAAATTAAGTGGCGTCGGACAACAAAAGTCTCTTCAAATATGAAATGAGTTAAATCGCAGTTAACAGCATAATGCTTGCTTTTAGATTTTTTGTTTGACACGTTACCGCTTCGGCATTTCCTGCTCCCGCACGGTTTAAGTTTTTTTATCGCAATATAACACCTAACACGTACTGTTTTAAAGTCGACAATAGATCACTGTAAAACAACGCGTTCAGCTTCAGTAAAGTGGTGATTAATTGTGATATAAAGACCTTTATATTTCTGTTGTTCTTCTCTGTCTCGTCATTTTAAAAATGCGTTACTAAATGTTACCATAAGGTTGACATTAAGTGCTATTTTAACAGTTGTTTTAGGGAAGTTAAAAATAGTAGAAACAGTTGTTACTTATACATCAATAAAAAGGGCATGTCTACATACAGAAATGCGTACGATCATGGAGATAGAAATGGTCATGATTACATTTTCAAAAACAGTACAAGGAAATGTCCAATTAGCCAATGCATGGGCATCGTAATGCGATAATTCCGCGAGCTCAATTGATTTCACGTCCACAGATAAAACAGCTGGATGTTGTCTAACGGCCATGTTATCAGATCGACGTGTCGCTGTCGCCACACGCCGCCCACTATGTGGGTAGTCGACCTAGTACCTACCGGGACATTTTTAATCAATTTGTGCAACCTATTTCATTTCCCAGTTTAATTTTATTGGCATCAATTCCAAAACAATGAAGCAAGATAATTCGTATGCCGTATACGATTTTCAAAATAAATTAAGGGGCATAAACAAAGACGTTTGGGACTTATACGCCCAAATAATTTGTATTTACAACAGAGGAACATTCAATTATGTTAATTTTTATAGCTATTTACAAACTCTATTTGTTTGAAAACTAAACAAATGCTGCTCTAGCTTCATATTTTACAACCATAAAAAACGTATATGGAGCAATATGTGCATAAATGTCAATATTTATCCGGCATGAAGCCGGTGCCTGGAGGCGGTCTCGATTTATACGAGGCATTGGGTTCCTTAGTGGCGGCGGAGGCCGCTCACAGCGGTATATCCCATGTTATAACGTCCAGCATCGTAATTGTCGATTAATTATCTCAGTTTCAATAAAACATACGCCATACAGATGAAATTGTATAATCTTAGTCGATAAACTACCACTAATAAGGTATAAACTACCGCTGCGTTCATCGTCAATTCTCATACGTATCGTCCATAAAAATGTAAAAGTTGCTTAACGAATTATGGTCTCAAAATATTCTACATTATGCGAATACGTGATCGTGTTAAAATCCCGGTTAACGGATCTAATGACGGCGCTAGGAGCTGGAGGTATATGTGAAAGTGTACGTACACACAACGTGAAGTGCGGTTAAGTATTTATGTGTCATTAATGCAGGCTTGTTAATAACGACACATCACGTCCACGGTTCACAAGCCACCAGGATCAAGCCACACATTTATATTCCGTCAGGTTTGTTGTGGCGTTTAGATTTGGATTATGTTCCGTCATTGTCATTCTGTATGTTATGCTCGTATCAATTGGGATACAATTTGTAACAATTTATATATTGATATTGAAATGTTATTGTAAGTATGTCGACAAGGATCTATACATCCTGTTATAACAAGATAACAAGAAAGAGAAGCTTCCTCATTTAACATTTTTATTTCATAAAGGAGAAATGACGACAACAAACGGTCACTCCTCCTCGATGCTTTGGTATTGGAAGAGTATTGCCGACCTTTAAGAAAGAATAGGTCGTTGGCATCTTACTCATCGGAAGGAACGCAAAGATATATATTGTACCTTCACAGAGTATTCTACGAGGACTTCCTGACGTGCTGCTCTAACTGGGTGAAATATGTCAAAATTAATTAATAATATATTAAAATATAAACACATCATTGTATTCCATATACATCAAAGTTAAATAAAGGGACTATCTCGTCTAGTTACACATTCGCTTAGGTTCCCTAGGTTCTCTACTGACACACCTCACTTTTACGTCATACATGTGTGCCTGCCTTATTTCTTATGCATAATATAAAATAAGTTTCTGTTTCTTATTTTAAAATAACCGCTTTTTATTGTAAGCATATGAATATATATACGGTACGTATATCAAATAACTTTTTTTTTTAATTTTTGTCTGTCTTTCTTTTTCTTCCGTAATAATCTCTGGAACGGCTGGGCCGATTTTGATGGGACTAGCTATGTAATATGCTATGTTATAAAGAGTAACTTTGAAGTTTTTAATCGCGGATAATACCACGAAGCGCAGCTTTTATACGCATAAGATATTAGAAGTATGCAATATATATAAATACCCCATACCGGGGGGACCCTTGTGTCGAGTTACTAGCGATAGAGGTTCAGGCTAAGCGACCTAAGAGCTATAGCTCGCTTAGCCTGAACCTCTTAATCCGGTAAAGCAGTCAAAGCCAGATTCTCTGGCCAATCTGTGTAGTTCGTCATAAAAAAAATACATATAATAGGTTGTCAAATATCTCCCTTCCGCCTTTTGTCTTTTGAATTTCGCGGCTATGTACAAAGCGCTACAGAGCTCGTATCTAGCAATACTATACATAATTTGAAAGGTCTTGACATAACCTACAAAACGACGCTATGCATAATTAGTTTGGATATTGCGTTCAACAGTTATAGACATGTAAACATGGAGTTCACTAACGCCGAAATTCGCGGCTTGGCCACTGTTTGGGACGATTCACCGGCCTTCGACCACGACCGTTTTCGCTTGATATTGTCGTATGTGATCCATTTTCGTCGTCAGTCACCATCCGCTTCAAGAATGGGTCGAGTTCGTTCCGTTTCAGCAGCATATCGCAGGCGTTGATTCGGTCCAGAAGGTTTTTGCGTCAAATCATGCGGCACCCAAACATCGCTTTTTGTATCCAGCCTTCTGCAGATGGTTTAAAATGGTTTGGTGACTAACTCCCATCTCCTGGCGATGTCACGAGATGCCACATGCCGGTCTAACTCGATGTAGTCCATGATTTGATCGGTATTTGTCGTCACAGGTCTTCCGCCGGCTGGCTTATCCATGGTGTCGTTTTCACCGGCTCTGAATCGTCGAAACCATTCCTCCGTGGTTCGAAGTGATAGAGTACCATCCCCAAAACACCATTAATCTCACGGAACGTTTCTCTAGCGGATTTGCCTTTAACGAAGGAAAACTTTAAAATAGCGCGAATTTCGGCGTTAGTGAACTCCATGTTTACACGTCTATAACTGTTGAACGAAATATCCAAACTAATTATGCATAGCGTCGTTTTGTAGGTTATGTCAAGACCTTTCAAATTATGTATAGTATTGCTAGATACGAGCTCTGTAGCGCTTTGTACATAGCCGCGAAATTCAAAAGACAAAAAGGCGGAAGGGAGATATTTGACAACCTATTATATAAATGGTGGTAAACCTATTCGTACCGTAGTCTTCATTCAATTGGACGATTAAATAATAATCTCGGCTAGATATAATGTTAAAAGGACATGAAAGTATTATGAGAACTAATGACAAATTATTACAATGAAGCACACCTGCTATTCTTTTGATCAGACATTTCTCTCATTTATGACATTAATCGAGCAGAATGCTCTCATATTAACAGTTTTGTCCGTGACAAAGCCACGCACTCAGACAATACTGGTATACTTTACCGATCCTTTTTTGTATTGCATTATATTCCCTTTCATCTCATTTAATTTTAGATCAAACTATAGTTCTTACATTGAGTTCACGTCATTATTGTCTCTGCTGAGTGGCGAGCTTTATTCCGATCTGACGTAAGTACGGGCTAAGTTAAAGAGAACGATGCTCTAAGAGAGAAGTGTACGTTATATTTTCTTTTGACTACCCGTCTGGAGTATAGATCGTGAGGTGCTGGATGTGGAATAGATAAATAATAAGCGGCATTGCTTACAGGACAGTGGGTAGATGTCGCGAGACCGTCTTCGGCGGAGTCACGGGTCGTATGTGCCGCGGGTGCGCAGGCGGCGGGTTTTGTCTAGCCGCGCGCCCGCACATTAATCTCTGCGCTCGAGATGAAGCGATATTCATTTGTCATCTTGTCCGTTGATTAACCCTTAAATGCTTATTGTATTCGTTTTATACAATGAATCAAATTAGAAAAAGTCTCTACTGTTATTGTTCGTTCCGTGACCAAGTTCACTGTGAACATAATATTTTGCAATGCCTTTTAATTTTTCGATACATTTTAATTATAGGCGTAGTAGTCTTGCATTCGGCCGCTTGCCTTATGTCGCATATTATGTTAATTTAAAATGGACATTGACTATGTGATGAAAGGGATCTTGAAATCTGAATACTGTAGCACTGAAGCGAGTGATTATGCCGTTCATTGCAAGAAATGTTATGCTAAAGATAAAAATGTATGTGTGCTACTGTTGGGCAGAGACCTTTTTTCTGTAAAGAGCGTATGGTCCGCCACGCGGTCCTGGTCTCGTACCAGGCACACTTCACATGTCGTAGAAAATGTTCTAAGACATGTAGGCTGAGGTTCACACTGACCGTCTAAACAGCTCGGTACTCTAAGACCGTTCAGGTAAATTATTACGTAATAAATTTGAACATATTATTAAGGCCACATTAAGAACAATTAAATGAACATGGACAAAAGGGGGCAGTTAAAATATCAAAATTGCTCTATTCTTTTTGTCCGGAGACGACAAAATATGACAGAATTATAATATTATAATTTGCCAATAAATCATTGTATTTTCTGCGGGCTCGTCTCAACGCCAATAAACGTATTGTTTCGAAAAAAATAAGACAGTACAAATTAAACGAAGCTACCTACCCCAAGCGAATAAATTAGTCAGTCGTTAGGCGGTCGGCGAACATCTCAGAAATATTATGTGCATGAATAGAGACCCGTATGACGGACAGCAGAAAGGGCTGGCCTTATACTTACCTTGTATTATTTTGTCATTATTAAATTCCCCTGTCACCGGTCGTTTTCATTTCACCCGAGAAAATATTGTATGCAAAGTTATATGACATTTGAATACAAGTAAAACGCTCGCATTGAGATTTGTTTTGCGGTGATTCAAAGAATGCCTCATTCGAGAAATATTTGAGCGATGGTTGATAAGCTAAGCAACCGTTGTAGCTCAGTACTACCTTGTCTTAAATCTCATAGTCCAACCAAATCCATCATCGACTGGCACAAACTTGAGTCCCAATTGAAAGATGCCAGCTCCCCTCATCTAGAAGCGTTTCCTGAGAACGTAGATTCTCCTCTCAAAACCAATCTCGCAGCGCACGCGCTCTCGAGACACATTCAGACGGTCATCAAAGACTGCTCCAAGGAGGTACCCGTTGTGGACGACCACAAATGGGCCCTGCCTTCTGAAATTCGTGATCTCATGAGACGGAAGAATGCCGCCACTAGGGCTTACGACTTGTATCCTACCGAGCGTCACCGTAGGCGGCTACGTAAATTGCAGCGTGAAGTTAAAGCCGCTTATAGGAACGAACAGTGGAACAATACGTTAAGCGACATCCGCCCTTCACATCTGGCATTTTGGAGATTACCAAAATCGCTTAAACGCGACCCCGATCCGGGATGCCACCCTCAATCGTCCTAATCTCCCGCCAGCTTCACTGGACGAGGAGAAGGCCGAGTGTCTGGCTGACAGTCTCGAGGCTCAGTGCTCCCCCAGCACCCTTCCCGTTGACCCCGCCCACCTCCTAAAGGTAGAGAGCGAGGTCGATCGTAGGGGGAAAAAACCAATCCGCGATCCCGTCCCACCGATCACGTGCACCGAGGTTGAGGATGTATTAAAAAATTTGCGTCCCCGCAAAGCTCCCGGTATAGACGGCATACCCAATTTGGTAGCTAGACATTTCCCCGATAATATCGTACGCCTCCTGGCTATAATATATAACGCGGCCATGACTCACGGCATCTTTCCCAACGAGTGGAAGGAGGCCGATGATCTAACTGGGTGAAATATGTCTAAATTAATTAATAATATATTAAAATATAAACACGTCGTTGTATTCCATATACATCAAAGTTAAATAAAGGGACTATCTCGTCTAGTTACACATCTGCTTAGGTTCCCTAGGTTCTCTACTGACACACCTCACTTTTACGTCATACATGTGTATATATATATATATATATATATATATATATATATATATATATATATATATATATATATATATATATATATATATATATATATATATATATATATATATATATATATATATATATATATATATATATATATATATATATATATATATATATATATATATATATATATATATATATATATATATATATATATATATATATATATATATATATATATATATATATATATATATATATATATATATATATATATATATATATATATATATATATATATATATATATATATATATATATATATATATATATATATATATATATATATATATATATATATATATATATATATATATATATATATATATATATATATATATATATATATATATATATATATATATATATATATATATATATATATATATATATATATATATATATATATATATATATATATATATATATATATATATATATATATATATATATATATATATATATATATATATATATATATATATATATATATATATATATATATATATATATATATATATATATATATATATATATATATATATATATATATATATATATATATATATATATATATATATATATATATATATATATATATATATATATATATATATATATATATATATATATATATATATATATATATATATATATATATATATATATATATATATATATATATATATATATATATATATATATATATATATATATATATATATATATATATATATATATATATATATATATATATATATATATATATATATATATATATATATATATATATATATATATATATATATATATATATATATATATATATATATATATATATATATATATATATATATATATATATATATATATATATATATATATATATATATATATATATATATATATATATATATATATATATATATATATATATATATATATATATATATATATATATATATATATATATATATATATATATATATATATATATATATATATATATATATATATATATATATATATATATATATATATATATATATATATATATATATATATATATATATATATATATATATATATATATATATATATATATATATATATATATATATATATATATATATATATATATATATATATATATATATATATATATATATATATATATATATATATATATATATATATATATATATATATATATATATATATATATATATATATATATATATATATATATATATATATATATATATATATATATATATATATATATATATATATATATATATATATATATATATATATATATATATATATATATATATATATATATATATATATATATATATATATATATATATATATATATATATATATATATATATATATATATATATATATATATATATATATATATATATATATATATATATATATATATATATATATATATATATATATATATATATATATATATATATATATATATATATATATATATATATATATATATATATATATATATATATATATATATATATATATATATATATATATATATATATATATAAATACCCCATACCGGGGACCCTTGTGTCGAGTTACTAGCGATAGAGGTTCAGGCTAAGCGACCTAAGAGCTATGCCACCTCTTAATCCGATGAAGCAGTCAAGGCCAGCTTCTCTGGCCAATCTGTGTAGTTCGTCATAAAAAAAAACATATATATAAATGGCGGTAAACCTATTCGTACCGTAGTCTTCATTCAATTGGACGATTAAATATTAATCTCGGCTAGATAGAATGTTAAAAGGATATGAAAGTATAATGAGAACTAATGACAAATTATTACAATGAAGCACACCTGCTATTCTTTTGATCAGACATTTCTCTCATTTATGACATTAATCGAGCAGAATGCTCTCATATTAACAGTTTTGTCCGTGACAAAGCCACGCACTCAGACAATACTGGTATACTTTACCGATCCTTTTTTGTATTGCATTATATTCCCTTTCATCTCATTTAATTTTAGATCAAACTATAGTTCTTACATTGAGTTCACGTCATTATTGTCTCTGCTGAGTGGCGAGCTTTATTCCGATCTGACGTAAGTACGGGCTAAGTTAAAGAGAACGATGCTCTAAGAGAGAAGTGTACGTTATATTTTCTTTCGACTACCCGTCTGGAGTATAGATCGTGAGGTGCTGGGTGTGGAATAGATAAATAATAAGCGGCATTGCTTACAGGACAGTGGGTAGATGTCGCGAGACCGTCTTCGGCGGAGTCACGGGTCGTATGTGCCGCGGGTGCGCAGGCGGCGGGTTTTGTCTAACCGCGCGCCCGCACATTAATCTCTGCGCTCGAGATGAAGCGATATTCATTTGTCATCTTGTCCGTTGATTAACCCTTAAATGCTCATTGTATTCGTTTTATACAATGAATCAAATTAGAAAAAGTTTCTACTGTTATTGTTCGTTCCGTGACCAAGTTCACTGTGAACATAATATTTTGCAATGCCTTCAAATTTTTCGATACATTTTAATTATAGGCGTAGTAGTCTTGCATTCGGCCGCTTGCCTTATGTCGCATATTATGTTAATTTAAAATGGACATTGACTATGTGATGAAAGGGATCTTGAAATCTGAATACCGTAGCACTGAAGCGAGTGATTATGCCGTTCACTGCAAGGTATGTTATGCTAAAGATAAAAATATATGTGTGCCACTGTTGGGCAGAGGCCTTTTTTCTGTAAGAGCGTATGGTTCAGCACGCGGTCCTGGTCTCGTACCAGGCACACTTCACATGTCTTAGAAAATGTTCTAAGAGATGTAGGCTGAGGTTCACACTGACCGTCTAAACAGCTCGGTACACCTCTAAGACCGTTCAGGTGAATTATTACGTAATAAATTTGAACATATTATTAAGACCACATTAAGAACAATTAAATGAAGATGGACAAAACGAGCAGTTAAAATATCAAAATTGCTCTATCCTTTTTGTCCGGAGACGACAAAATATGACAGAATTATAATATTGTAATTTGCCAATAAATCATTGTATTTTCTGCGGGCTCGTCTCAACGCCAATAAACGTATTGTTTCGAAAAATAAGACAGTACAAATTAAACGAAGCCCCAAGCGAATAAATTAGTCAGTCGTTAGGCGGTCGGCGAACATCTCAGAAATATTATGTGCATGAATAGAGACCCGTATGACGGACAGCAGAAAGGGCTGGCCTTATACTTACCTTGTATTATTTTGTCATTATTAAATTCCCCTGTCACCGGTCGTTTTCATTTCACCCGAGAAAATATTGTATGCAAAGTTATATGACATTTGAATACAAGTAAAACGCTCGCATTGAGATTTGTTTTGCGGTGATTCAAAGAATGCCTCATTCGAGAAATATTTGAGCGATGGTTGATAAGCTAATCAACCGTTGTAGCTCAGTACTACCTTGTCTTAAATCTCATAGTCCAACAGCAAATGAGATCGAATCATATTATTTATAAAATTGTGTAGTTTTTAGAACAGATTAACTACGTGCCACGTCATAAAAAAGACGTATCTATAGACTTTAGTATTCAACCAATGCTTCTTTAATTTCATCAGTGCAACAACAGCATTCGACGGTGTGCTAATTCTCTCTGCCGACCTAACCTACCTATGTAGTGAACATAGCTGTCAAAGTGAGGAAGATGAAATGGAAGTGGACTGGACATTTGTCAAGACAGATTGGGGAAGATGGTTTTGGAATTGAGTTCAAAGAGGATAAAAGAAAATCAATCTCTAAAAGAGAAGTGTACGTTATATTTTCTTTTGACTACCCGTCTGGAGTATATATAATTGTTGTAAAGCAGCCTCTTACATGTTTTCTGTGTCGGCACGATCGTAGAATAACGGTAAAAGTCGCCACCGAAGGTAGGACACCCTCCAGACAAACCTCAGGCCCTAATTAACTGCATCGTGGGTCCGAATCCACCTTTCGACTATTGAAGTGAACCATCTCCTTTTTTTTTTTGTTAACGTGGGGGAATCATTTTATTAACCATCCTCCGGTACCGTGGGTGGGCCCGGAGGGATGTGTGGGACTCGGCCTGGGCAGCCACTACCCACTAAACCTACCGCGAATGCCATCAGCCGTTATGAGCGGGGTGTCCCGGATCTGTCAGCGACAGGACACCCCAACGACCGGCCGGTCCCGGCAAAGACCGGACTTCACCCTCAAAGGGGACTCCTCCGGCACTCAGAGAAGCCGACGACGCCGAAGCATGCTGGGGCCAGGTTCCCATCCTGACCACGCTTCGGACCACGGGGCAGCGAGAGGAGACGTTTGAAACGTCCCCTGCGCACCCCGACTCGTCGCCTGCGAAGTGAACCATCTCCTAGCACAAGCTTAAGCTTAGTTGGAATGTAATGAATGAATTAATTAACAAGAATGTTATTAATATTTATGAAAAAAAAAAGAATTATTGCTAGCTAACTTTTTAAAAAAATAATAGCCAACATATCATTATCTCTATTACAAAAAAATCATATAATATCTATTTTTAAACGTATTGTCTTTTTTTTAGATGTGCCCAAACGACGTCTGACACGTTCCGATTTATTATATACGATAATACTTGCACACGAATGAGACCCTTGAATTATCAGCCAATCATAAATGAGAGCCCTGAATGAATCAAACGATATGTGACTTAAGAGCAACAACACAAAGCCCTCTCGAGGAGGTAATCATGCGGCGTAGTGGAGGCCTCAATGCGTTATCGACATGTCCTCAGCAAGCCGCAAAATGAAATTTCTCGACTACGTCAATCATTTTCCCCTCGCTACAATCACCCTGACGTCTGTTGATACGGTTTAAGTAAAAGGAACTTAATATTAACGGATTTATAAAGCCAATTTTGCTGATTTTATTGCGTTTTATTTTTAACTGTCAATATTTTTAAGTTGCATATGTTTCGTAAACTTTGTATTACTCCATGGTTACATGATATTAGCCTACTCATTTCTAATCTATAATTATAAATGAAACTAACAATTGTTCTGATTAATTTTTTTTTTATAAAAAATTCATTGTAAATTACATTTATGGGTTTCACGTCATGTTTGTAGTATACAGTTTCAGCAATAAACAATCTCTTTTTTAACTTCAATGATAATTCTAATATAAATTCATCACAACATATATTTAAAAATAAGTCTATCGCTCTGCATTTATCACTTGTACCCCGTTGAAGCGTAATCAAGGCATCATTCGGATCCGTAAACGCTCTCTCTGATCGATTGACTGTGTGTTCAAAATTGCCGCAGAGCATAGGTTCGTAATACGTACGGAATATGGGCGTGATAAAGGTTATACGAATAAAAATTGGCGATTTTAAAACCTTTCGGTTATGATATTATGCATAGAAATTGCGTGATCTAATTCGTCTACCCTCTTTCAAATCCTTTTGTCTTTGCAAAATTGGAATAAGCTGGCATCAGTGTTTTCCTCCCATTTCAATATGGGTGTGTGCCTAAGAGAAGAAAATACAAATAAGAAGTAGTGAACAAGCATTTACTAAGCAAGTGCGACTACTCTAGTCTACTCTAGTTCTTAGGTTCGTTCGAAGTTTCGTTATGAAACCGATTTATTACAGTCGTATAAATATCATTTTATCATTACCAAATAAGTCAATACTAAGGACACACACGATTAGCGCGCAGTGGTACGCCATTTGTAAGCCACAGTTGCACCAATGAACAAAAAGACTACAAAATTAGGGAATACCGACCACTGTGACGCCAATGAACGTTATTTTATACATTAATTTAGCAGACTTGGGGCACAGGTGCTATTGTACTATTTTTCTTAACACTCACCGAGTGAAATCAAATGTATTTAATATCTCCTTTATGTGAAATCACTGCCAATTTGAGAAGTAGTAGATGATTCATAGACCAATACCAACTTATTCCGTGTTGAACGTAGAGCTGCTCAAATCGTCGGCGACCAGGAACTTTCCGATCGACTTGACCCTCTGGGTCTGCGAAGAGATGTTTTGGATCTTTGAATTCTCTATAGCATTTACTATGGTGAGTGTTCTGAGGAATTGTTAGGAATCATCCCAACTACCGATTTCCATTACCACACATCTCGGCAGAATTCCAAATTCCACCGCCACCATCTTGGTGTTGCACGACTGTATATTTCTCGCGTAACTTTCTTCCACGCACTGTCAACCTGTGGAATCAACTGTCATCAGCGATGTTTTGGAACGTTTACGATTTGCGTACCTTCAAGAAACGAGCCTACTCCTCAAAGGCCGGCGACGCACCTGCAGCTCTTCTGGTGCTGTGGATGTTCATTGGCGACGGTAATCACTTAAGATCAGGTGAGCTTTGCCACTTTTCATATATAAAAAGACATTTAATATATTACACGATATATTATACGCTTCGGCGGAGAGCGTAATGACCTTACGTCGTTTTGGCTAAGAGCGCAAGTGCAACGTCTCGTATCGTCCCCCGAATGCTATCCCAGACGGAAAAATATTCCAGAATTGAGATTGATGTCGCACGCATGTGCAGACGGCCTGTCTGTATGCAAAACAACTCGCTTTTAAATATAGAACTAATTTATGGTCATACTGCGCGATTACAGATAAAAATAACACTTCTCACTATTTATCTAAATACGGTGTGCAGTCATAGAGAGCTGGCAGTTGTTAAATGTCCTTTTGGAATTAAACGTCTATAAAATATTTTGTTATGTGGATAAGTTCCGAATCCGCCATTTTATTATGGTCGATGGTGGAAGATTGATTAAAAAAGTATTAAGAAATTGCCCGCGTCTGTCTTTCTCTCCAATTACGATGTGGGTATTTTCAAGAATTGAGTGAATAGGCATTTACTAAGCTAGTGCGCCTTACAATCCAGGACTTCATTTCCACTTAATATCAGGTGGGATCATGGTCAAGTTCCTTGGAAAGTAAAAATATATTTTGTGTAAGAGAAATTAAAATTAGATACTTCTGATTCATTTATATATCAATTTAATTAATTTTGGTCTTCGATTTCTTAAGTATGAAAAATACATTTGTATAGCGATAGATTTACTAACTGTCAAATATGGGATAAGTTTAGTAAATAATTGATCTGTTAACCCCGCTAATGTTAAGAGGTGAGAGATTATAATGCACTTTTAAATTTAACTTTGTTAATATTTTAACAGTATTTATTAAGAGCCGTGGTAGATTAGTATCTCGGCGGTCGCTTCAATTTGCACAGTACACTAGCAATCCGAATTTGATTCCCTGTGCCGACGCCAAACAATTTTGTTTGACAATTTCAAGCACCGATTTACTCGACAGTTATTCAAGACATTATGACGAAACTTGCATATCTGAGAAATTTTACTTAGACATGTGAAGAACGGACTATAATCTAATACTCTAAAAGAATAGTCCTGTATCCAACAATGTCGCATAAAGATCGTTACTATATTATACACTTATCTTGGTAAATTATTTAAACGAATACCATAAACGAATCATTCATAAAAAGCGTACAAAACCAACGGGCGTATTCAATAAAACGAATAGAGTGAATACAACTTTGTCAATATATAATTAAAATAAATCCAATTTAAGGGTAGGCTCCCACGCGATAAGAGGTGTTATTTATACACCCTCATCTCACAAAGGAACCGCTGCCGAATATCACCCATAAATATTGGACTGAGGTGTAATTTTTCACATACCACGTCTCCTCGAGCGTCGCACCTTTAAAATAAATGCAAACAAAATTTAATAGGGAGAGATGCGCGGGATCGCGGTCTTCAGGTAAAAATAAAAGATTCTCGTCCGATGTTTGTGATTATTTTGTTTCAAGAAAGTATTCTACTGATTTAGATAGCGCTCGGAAATTGTCGACGCACGCGTTCTTACCGATAGTTGACGGACGGCGGAGTTCTAGAACCCTTTGCTTTGCAAGTCGACGGTCCCCCGAGGTAAGGAACTGTTCCGAGGTTCACCGTTTATAATTTCGGCAAACGAGTAAGGATAGACAGCGAGGCGCGGAGCTCGTCCCTGCATTTATTTACGGTTATTGGTTATGGACGGAGTTGAGCGACGGCCGGGGGCTCCCGCGAGGATCGTAACGCCTCGGACTTCGGCCGCGGACGCGGAGGGTGCCGCCGACTGACGGATATATCCATCTTTTGGGAATACGCGAAATCGTAGAAAAGATAGCCGTTAGAAAATCAACATTAAAACCAAAAACGACACATTATTATCTAAGTATAAAATAACATTGTCAAAATACTTAATAATAACAACGTATAAATACAAAACATACTTGAATGTTACAAAAATCGCGTAAATCTATCAAATAATGGATGAGCAATAAAATGGAATTGAGACATTGCACGCATTTGCTATAAAAGTCACGCCATAAATAACGATCATGAAATATAATACACCTGCAATCTTCAGAAAATGGGAAAATCATTTTGGTAGGGCGGGCGCGGTCCGGCGTAATATTGTTATAAATGTACTTTCCTACGGCATAAATAATAATGTTCGCTTTGCAGCTACTGGACACGAGGGGCACATCTGCAGTACACTTCGAATGTACAGTGGCGGAAGGTCACTTTTGTTCTAAATTAAAATATAAAACTTCCAAGTTCGAGCTTCAGGCTAAGCGACCTAAGAACTATGCCACCTCTCAATCCGGTGAAGCAGTAAAGGCCAGCTCTCTGGCCAACTGTGTTAGTTCATCCAATAAAAAAAACTTCCAAGTAAAGTGGACTGTGAACAGGTCACTGTCCACTTTGCAGGCAGAGGAACGGCTGCAGATTGACGAAAATGGCGACATATCACGAAAGATGGACTGTTCGAGATCACCTCATAGTCACGACCCTTAACATTGAGGAAACCGACGCTTGAAGTAGGTGGAGGAACATGTTTTTGTACGTAGGGAACAGAAACACATTACAACAATGGGCTTCGAAAATCCGACCGTAAGACCGTAAAGCAGAACCGAAAGCCATTACTTCATTAGTGCTTTGAATAGGATATGAAATAAAGTATTAGAGTATAGTCTGTCACAAACCCCTACTGCGAATTGAGAGGTTATTTTATTAGATATCTATGGTTCGACATACGATCTGGTTACAGTCGCGGGTTAAAATGATAGCCGTCTTTTCGGTTTTTTTTTTTGTACATAAAAAAATTGCTTACTAAAAATATTATGGAACTATTAAGTTTGGTAAAAATTGGATAGCGAAAGCTGTCACTACCTCCTTAGGGACAAAAGAATGTGAGAGCTTATTTTGATATTTTATTTATAAACCTTTTTAAAACGTAATACAATTTAAAAAAACTGTAAAACACATCCAAAATGGTTGTTTTCTGTCTGTTTCTATTACCGACCATAACAGAATCTTGATATTATCTGCTATATCAGCGGTATTGTGAATAAACTTAGTAAATTTCACGCACGCACTACAATGGCCAACTTAAATGAGATATTAAAGACAAGCCATATTTCAGTAGCGCCATGTTGTTCGGGCACGGCTCGGCGAGACATCGCGCCCACCTCTGGGAGCCATTTCGCTCCGACAGCTTGTAAATTCTCCATTACGCGATATGAAATACGCCGGGCTGTCCCGCGCGCCGTTTACGACGCCCAACTATGATTTTTGATGAAACGAAAATATCTTTTTATTACCCGAGCATTTGCACATTGAAATTGATGATTACATATCACAATGAACTAAATATTTCGTTGGGTGAATTTAGGTTGGATTTAATGTAGGCGGCTCTGGTACCGATGACCCGTTTACAGCTAAAAGCGTCAAGCATTCGCCCGAATATACCTACAGATATGATGTTGAACGTTTCATTACAATATTTTGCGGTTTCAACACGAAATTTGGCTTTTGTTCCCGAATCGCGGTAATGTCTTTATGCGGCCACTAAAGCGATATTATATCAATTAAGTGTGTGATTTAGCCGCGCCGGAAAAACGCACAACAATGAAGTGTCGACATTGGTACCGAGAAAATAATGCGCAATGAAGTGTCTGATGTGTGCGATTGTGAGCGAAACTAAATCTGTTCGACGATCGCGCACCACTCCAATAAATAAAACGAACTTATTCTTAACGCTTGCCAAATAGATATGTAATGCTTCATTTTAAAAATGAACTAACGTGTATACAAACGTTCACCAATCTAGACTTACAGATATCAAAGCCTATAGCCCCTAGTTTGAGGTATGGTCTGCAAATCATAAAGTGGTTGTTTGAAACAATTTTCGTCTAGCACCTGGCTGGTTATGAAATTATTAAAAATCACGTGTTTTTGTGCAATTTAATAAATTTTAAGAGTTTTTATAATTATTTTTGATAATAAAAAGTTTAAGATTTAAGGTTCGTTTTGGGGGTATAAATCTTAATAAAATGTGAACCATCTTTCGACTTTTGCACCTTAAGTGGTGCAAAAGTCATCAGGTGGGATCGTGGTCAAGCACTAGTTTATGACCGATAAAAAAATACGTGAATGACCCGCCTGCCTGTAAGCACATACACGTACATACCACATTACAAGTAAAGATTTTTTTTTATTTAAGAGATTTTTTTTCTAAAAGAATATATAATGCACATAGGACAGAAAACGATACATAACAAAGAATGATCATTTCGAAGAAAACAAAAACGAAACCCTTAATTACTATGTATTAAACATTTTCTTACAATATATAAATAGTGTCCTAGATTCTTTCATAGTTGAAAAAGCTAGGATACTGTTGCAAAATCCAAGGTACATTTTATTAGTCGTAAAACATACTCGTTAACCTGTTCTCCCAATAGTCTTCCCCTTAAGTCACATTATGACACTTCCAAGAAATCTTTGCTTAACAAAGCGGCGTGTGATGATGAGCTCATTGGGTGATCCTATCACATATGGTACCTGATAAGCTTAGTGAAAATCAGGCAGTGAGTGTTGTCTTTCTCTAAACCGCTAAAAAATGACTAAACATCGTGAGAGCTTATTTATATATGTCACAGCATTCCAAGTCAAGTTCTATCTTGAAAGGGTTTTAACGAATGATGGCTATAGGAAATTGTTTCGACCCGAGAATAGATTATGATATTAAGAAGCACGGCTTTACAATTAAACATGTCGTCGCGTGTCGTGTAAAACATTAAAATAAAATCACTGCTATTTATGTATCTAAAAATGTCATGCACTACGCTCTTTTAATGTAATAAATCGTCTGGAATATATAACCATCAGCGCTGTCATACGCGCATCGTGCATGCGTGTGCGCAGCCGCGAGACCTCGGCCCGGTGCCGCGTCACGCTTACCATACGCCATAAATCGTTGAAACGTAAATAAAAGCTAGCGTTCCATATTTTAAAACTTTATTTTAATAGCCCACTATTCAACGAGGAATTAAGACGTGTTTATTAACTGAACACTCGTAATACATACAAGTCTTCCCTTCATAAGTATCTCTGCTCCTCGACGTCATAAATCTGTAGCCATGTTAACTTTCTTATGCGCGTTTGCGTTAAGTCTTTTATTCAATCTATCACAGAGTATTCGTGTTTACTTAACCGACAAACATTGGTTGCTTCTTTGTGAGACAGTTTGGATTTATTCGTTAGTTTAAGAGTCACCCTATTGACTCTTAACGAGGACGATCTGCGAAACGTAACGTCGTTGATTCAAACCCACCATTCTAGTTTTGAAATAGACCTTTTACAGGCTTAAGCTTATAAGGAATGGTAATCGAGAATTATAGTAAAATTTTTAACAAAATTTATTTGCAAATTAAAAGAAAGTAAAATTATTGAGAAGACGAATGATAATTTCAACCGTGTTCAAAGAAGAGAATGTTCTCAATTCGTCTGTATTTTTGTTTTTTTATCTTTCAACTGGGTGACTCGATTTTGATGATTCTTTTTTATTTGAAAGCTGGTGCCTCTCGTGCGATCCCATTCTATTTTTTTTTCAATTTATTATATAAATAAGCATTATACGGTTACAATATCAAGAAATAACGATAATTGTAAAATAATCGAAGTCAAGTCTTGAAAATGGAAACACCTTTACTTATCTGATATAAATTGCTTTATATAATCTTATTCGACAATTCGAGCAAGAGAAAGACAGAGAATAGATGCATTCCAGATGTGGTGCTGGAGGCGAATGCTACGAATACCGTGGACTGCCAATGTATCTATTCTCTCCCAGCTCGTCATAAAGACCAGATTGTCCACTACGTGTCTACAGCGCGTACTGTCATATTTCGGGCATATAATGCGTAGAGGGATGGTAACCTTGAAAAGCTGGTCATCGTTGGCAATACAGAAGGCAAGAGAACAAGAGGCCAACACGATGGTCTGACCAAGTAAAAGGTCTCCTCCTAATCTCTACCAGCTGGTGAGGGCTGCCTCGACCGTAACCGATGGAGGTTGATTGTTCATCTGAGGGGCTCTAGTGACCACGATCCTCAGAAATGAGGGAACAACAAAGAAGAAAATATAATTTTATAAAAGTAGACGAACCATTGCACATAACACCAACCAACACTAAAACCTCTTAAATCGAATTTCGAAATTCTGATGCTAAATACAAAGATCTGTTCTCCTTTGTATGAATAAAAAAACGCGATTCACGTATAAGTTAAAGTCATAAAGTTATTCAACTATTAATAGAAAAGTTTATCGTAAAAACAAAAAAGATCTTTAATATGTCTTGTTTGTTGTGACAGATATAAAATTTATCGGTTTCACAAAGGGAGCAATATTGCCTATATCAATGCAAATTGAAGGTAATCAGGGCTTGGATTAATGTTTCGTAAGAAGTGTATCGAGAAAGTTTGTACACCGCGTTAGTTCGACATTCTCGTATGTAACATGTTTTATCTATTCTCAGTGAATCGTTCTATTATATTGAAACCGAAAGCGCTTCAGTGTCATAAATGGTTAATGTGTAAATATTTTGGAAGCGCGTCAAGCGGCCAGAGAGATAGCCAACAGCTGTCCCACCAATCAATAACAACCTGTCATACTACTTTTGTCTTGACGACTATAAAATCGCCGCACTTAATTTTTTTCTCCGTGCCAAAAATCAACCATCATCCCGAACGGAATGTTAACAACACGATATTTTTCAACGCGATCTTAATCTCAACAAATTGTTCAAATTGAAAATATTTAATGATGCGCGCACAAAAGAGACTACGTAACTAATATAAATTCATTACGACACATTAGTGATTTTGATAACCCCTCTTAAAACAATGGCCGAAATCTTAAGCCACGGATAAAAGTGATTTAATTTGACTAGTTTTGACTCCATGCCAGAATGACTAATTTGCGTTAACATATCGTGATTTTCGTTACATTACATTTTTCTAAACACATATTAGAATTAAAGGTGATACTGGCGACTATTAAATAAATGAATGGCTTTGATTTATTATATTCATTTATTTTTGGTTTTATTGTTACATGGTTTAAATGAATTGTTGCTGGGAGAAACGAAAAAGATCCGTCTTTATTGCGAATTTAAACGTAGTTAAAGTAATTACAGATGTAGTGAAAAAATATTTTCGTTCAGGAAAACTCGGATTTTTATCGGAATACGATGACACCCGAAAAGCTAATGAATAATGGTGTTAAATTAGTGACATTTTCATACTTTATTGTTTAGTGTCAAATGTCTAAATTAATAATGTCAGTGTATATTATAGAGATGTTATACGAAAGGAGTTCCCGAAATTTTTAAGTAATAATTGTTAAGTTCGTGACTATGTTAGTTTAAAATCATAATTATGTTACAAACTCAATATTAGCCTAAATTGTAAAAAGTCCCCAATAAAGAAAGAAAAAAATGTACATATTAATAATATTAACGTTTTGAAATGGGGTTCTAAGTGGCGCCACTTACAACTAACGTACTGGGATGACAGTTGAGCGAAGTCATCATCAAATATTAGGCTATGGTGGTACTCTCTTAACTGAAATGCAGATTAGAAATATACTACTTACATGTAAGTTTTTCAGATTCCTGGAAAGCAACGCAATCTTCTATGGGCATAGAAGAGAAAAAATAAAACTCCACACAATCTATCCACCTGTATCCATTTAATACACTAATAATAATGTCTATTGATATAACCAGAGGTTCTGAACTGAGCGCGGTTTCGACGACAGCTGTAGTAACACATAACACTCATGGAATTCCACCGACACGCAATAAAATTTTATAAAACCGCGGTTATCGTAAACCGAACAAATAGCAGTGTTTACGAGCCATTCGTCGCGGCCTCACATTTACATGGTACTGTCTTGTCATATAATACCTACGGAGTCGTTATTTCAATAATTCATAGGCGAGAATGGCCATGGTACAAGTCTAAAATTCTAATATAATAATACGACATATTCGTACGCGCAATGCAAATATTCGAAGAATACATTAAATACGTATTACACAAATATACACGTATGCTGTCTAAGTCTCTGTCCATACCTGTAGGATGTGCTTCGTTATGTTAATTTTATCCAAAACCAATTGCCTTTTTCCCAGTTGAATTGATCCTAATAAGCTAGGTACAAGATGTCTAGCCATTCTTACAAATATAAACAAAAAACGACTTCAAATCGAATAGAAATATTACGACATAGATTTAATCATAACCTAACCAAAATCTCAACCTAACAAAAATGAGTCATCGAAATCGATTGGCGTGCTATTGAGATTATTGATCCATTTGTCGCGCGCACATATTTAATGCAATCTATATATATATATATATATATATATATATATATATATAGATATATTTATATATATATATATATGTACATATATATATATATATATATAGAGAGAGAGAGAGAGAGAGATTACGAAATTAATTAAGTTAATAATACTTATTTAATATTAGTATTAGTATAGACAGTTAACCGATGATTATAAAAGAAAAGAAGACTAGGATCGTACTAATTGGATCTCCGTCGCCCATGATCTCTACCAACCGCTCCGGGTGTCGGGCGTGAGCGTTTATATTGTATTATTATATAATAGAGAATAAATGCATGCCCTAATACGTACAAAAAGATACGAGCAATAGTTGAATTTATTTCCGTGCACCGAAAGAGCATCTTAAATAAAAAGGCAATAAACAAAAGACAATAAAACGCATACCATGCGATGTATTTACAATATTCTTCAGAGACGGATTTAGAGCTGTTAGCGCTCCTTCATAATAAAAAGGTTTCAACAAAGGCCCGTTAAAATGTAAAGTCATAACAGGAAACGTGATACGGTGGCCGGCGGCTTCTTTAGGATTACCTCTTTCATCATAACGGCGCGGTGAACGGCAGCTGGCGCCCCCACTTTATGTGGTTCCCGAACTCCTCTTTAATAATCTTGTTTATTTTCCCAAGTGGAACACCCATAACCCGGATGCGTATTACAGTATACTGTTGAATGGTATCCATCGAAATAATTTTACTGACACGAGTAAATAATATATGTGTATCTTCATACTTCTGGAATATACCAAATAATTATAAGTTTTAAATTATGTCAAGGTGATAATAGTGACTATTTATAAGCCGACTTATAAAAGGAGGTTCACAATTCGTCCGTATGTTTTTTTTAAGTTTGTTACCTCATAACTATAGACTGGGTGAATATTATGATAGACTATTTTGAAGATTATTTTCATTCAAAAGTTAGTATTTGTTATGTTCCCATTTTAATTTAGTCCAAGTAGAAAAATATATAAGTCTTAAATTTGGATTTAGTATGTGCATGATAAAAACATTATATTTCGTAATATTTCAACGATAATTAGGAAATACAACGTCGAATTTGAAATCGGTTTTTGTTCTTACGCGTAAATATACTTGTTTATAAAACATACACACCTATTTTGTTGTCACTATAGTATATAACAACAACTGTAAATATATATATATATAATGTAGAGTGTAAGGACACGTCGAACGTCTGAGTCTCAAGTAGCTTGTGGGATGTTAATGGTCTATTGGTACGCAATGCGATCTGCCAAATATAAGGCAGTAGAATCATACTCACGATACCATTTATCCCCCTAGCTTGTTTTTGTTTAGTAAATTTCGTCATCATTTATTAGTATTTATAATGAAAAAAAAATTGTACTAAAAACAGAACTTACCGGTAAGGCACGGGACGTTGAAGAGATCTGTAATAATTGAAAGTACTAAGTTAATGAAATGTACTATCTTGTCTCGATATAAACAGCACAGGCGTTTTGCTTATATTATCATTTTTTTGGACGAACTAACACGGTTGGCCAGAGAAGCTGGCCGTTACTGCTTCACCGGATTGAGAGGTGGCATAGCTCTTAGGTCGCTTAGCCTGAACCTATTATGTAGTAACTCGACACAAAGGTCCTTCCGGTTAGGGGTAACATCGACTCGGTCAGTTACTATGTTACGCGTAAGCATTCTGATCCTCGGTTGGTTGCTTTTACACGGACACTATTCACTAGTTACTCTTTCGTCTTTTATCCTTTCTACATGTCTAATCCTCTGGTAACCTAAGTTTTCTCAATCACACAATTTCTTAATGAAGAACGTTGGATGTTAACGTAAATTACTAAGTTAATATTTTAAATTAATACAATATTAAGATATGTTAAATATAAACAATGTAGTGATGTGTTAGTAGCTCCGTACAAGTGGAGCAATTGAAAGAGGAACGACGGCGCGGAGGAGGCGTACACCGGGAGGCCTGAGCTACAGCGAGCAATAAGCCCTCTCGTCAGTTAATAACAACAGTAGCATCTCCGGTGATATCTCAATGCCGTAGGTGCGAGCAGTTAATTAACACATGACGTTGTAGTGGAAATAGAATTCCTGTAAGAGCGGGGTGCGCTCGCGCCCCGGGCCACGCTCCCCGCCTGTTTGTTTACAAGCAGCGAGACTTCATTACGCCGCCGGCTAATGTATTCAGCTTCAGCCTCCACGTTAACAGCGACACTTCTCGGAATCAATACGCTTCTTGTATGTTTTGATTGGCTGACGCGAACTCAGCCGAAACAAACTAAGCCTAACAAACCAATAGATAAAACACACTTTCGCGTCCAAACATCGTGCAGCTTTAATGACACCGAATACAACGAACAGATTTCGATGTTTAATACTCGCTTGGGATAACTTTCCTATAGTGGTAACGACCTCTGCATTGAACTTGTCCAATTTTAGGGTTAACGCGCATTAATTTGTTTTATTAACGGTTTATCGGTGCACCGTTTCCTGCCGTGTTCTGTTCTACGCCATTTCGATTGTCTGCTATTTTTGTTACGTGACGCCTCTTTCATTAGCGTCATTTTGTAGCGAGCACAGACTTAATATAAATGCATTTATTTAATTTGCTTTAAACGTCCAGGATTTGTCAAACAAATAGCAACAGATCTCACCACGTCATTTTATTTAGTCGTAACAGGCTGGGAATGGAGTCGTAAAATTCATAACAGCGACTTCTGATCCGCGCGCCCCCAAAAATAATAATGTTTCATCTTATAAAAATATTTCCCTTACGAATGTCGCTCTGTATATCACGGTATTTGTCACAGAGGATCACCCTTTATGTTCGTTTCCAGTCAAACCCCTTAGATAAGCGAGCCTTTTATATGCCAAATATAATATATTATGGTTTACATTTCTGTCTGAAGCATAACGTGGACATGACCCTATTGCCAACACACCGATTTTAAATTTAAAACTATAAAATTAAGCAAATTATTTTTACAAATGACACTTCTCAGAATTTTACTATAATAAATGTTTGCGCATTTAAATTGCAAATTTTTATTTAGAACTAATAATTCTTATTTAATTAAAAAAAGAAACTAATGCAATTCGGAACATTGTACTCATATCCTGAGTTTTGTCTATGTCCAAAATTAATACCATAAGAAAATATTTAATTTTAGCACCCTATAAAATTACGGAAAATTTTGTATACGTATTGTTAGCGACAGTTAGTCCTACTAAATGCCAATTTAGTTTTAAATACTATAATCTATAAAATATACTTCTCATTTAGAATAAGTTAATGGACTGACTAATATAAAAGTACTTTAATTTAGTCAACTACTAGTTTAGTACTTTTATCGGTTGTCGGCAACCAAGGCCGTTTCCGCTTCCGTCTTTGAAAGAGATGCCTATACTAGAAATTTAGGATAAAAAGGAGAGGACTCTCTCTGTAGACAATCAGTGTACAGTTTAGAATGAGTTATGCTGGAGGAAAAGCCCTTTACAAGTGAATCTCTGAAACAAAGTCAGTAAATCTTTATTAAATTACCTCTAAGGCTCTTGATGTATTGCTGTTAATAATATGATAAAATATAAAATATGTTGAGTGCGATGTTGAGCAAGGTAGCTCACAGTATAATAAAGTAGGACGTTGACCCAACGTCTTGACGTCAAGATGTACGTCAAAGATGGTTTTTTTTACGTGCTATACATATCATTAGATTTAACAAATATTTTTCAGTTCTATGAGCATATTGTCTTAAATTATTACTTTTAATATCACAAGCGTATCCACTCAACATCAACGCATAGCCAGCGCGCACGAGCCATTACTTCCAACATATGAGCAACGCAAAAATATCCGCGTATTATGGGTTATCAGAAGCAGAGTCGCGTCTCCGAGACTCCGGCCGCTATTCACGTCCCGTTCCCATTTAATGGATTGCTCGCTTTCATATTCCGAAATGTACACAATATTTGTTCCCATGATCACGTATAGTGATTTAACCCTTTGTGCCCCCATTCTAATACCGCTGGAATAATTGAAACATGTCAAAGACAGAGAATATGAATAAAATTTACATTTTATTAGTAATATCACTTTCAAATAGGTTGAAATGTTGAAAGAGCAAATTCTTTAAAAGTGCATGAGACTTCTCGCCAGTCTGTTTGCACGCCTGTAGCTCCCCTTTTCATATAAAAGACAAAAACAAACACAATGTGCCAAATAGCAAATAATATTATACGGAATGCACAATAATATCAGTTCCGGCGACGTGGGTGCGGGCTGCGATGTTTGCTCTTGCGAATAAATATGAAATTCGAAGACGCTCGTCTCCGCCAAGCAAATATTATAAGAGTTTGCTTTGGTAAAATGATAACCGGCTAAATTGAAAATACGGATTTGGCCACGGGTAAGGGGATAGTGTCGACGCCTATTGAATTCGTGGAATAAGAAATAAGCAGTTCGAGTTTAGAATATTTATTTCTCGTAAAAATTATATTGACTTATATGAGAAAATAGCAACTTTACAAAATTTTTAGCACATAAAAATTGTTCTGATCACACATACTATACACAAAATATGACTTAATTCATTTTGTTTAATAATCTCAAGCTATGCATGCTGTGTTAACTTTTAATCTGTGTATACTTCAGCTTAAGGTCCATTTATATTTCGTTATGTACACATAAAATATAAGCGCAGAAATCCTTAACATTCTTCTTCTTCTTCGTCGCTTGAGTCTTTACAGACTCGTCGTGGTTATCACGTATTAGGTATCAGTGACACGCTTCACAAGCCGCCACTCCTCCCTGTACGCTGCTTTTTTCGCACATTGATGCAAGGGTACGTCCATAGCCGTTCTTATCTGGTCGTTCCTTCGGATCCTTAACATATCGTACCCTAAATACATGCAACAAAAAAATTGCAGCATCAATTGATGTTTTCAACAGCATTGCAGTAACTAACGACATTAATTTATTTGTTATTTATTTATATTTATTAGAGGCAATAGGCAGTACTTAGTGTATAAACATAAACCAACGAATCATACACATACGGGTTTTGAATTTAAAACCTAAATTTAGTATTATCTAAAAAAAATTAAATCCCTTCTTTGCCACGTACTATTTAATATAACACACTACAAGTGTGGCAAAAAATTATATAAAATGTTTAATAAGCCTTAAATGCTGTGAATTTTGTACAAACAAATCAATAAACAATCTCTTAGTGTAAATAAATAAATCCTTCATGTAATAAAGAGGTCAAGTCTTACACCGGATGTGAAATTAAAATGAGTAATTTTTGCACGAAAAATGTGATAAACGGGGAAGTCAACGACCTTATGAACGTACGATGTAAGTACGGAATTCACAAAACTTCCGGCTTCCGCAATCTTGCCCTTGAATTTGATAAATACCTTCTCTATAGCGCAGCAAGCAGGGTAGTTCCTGCTTACCGCGAACATTCAACTAAACTTCGCCGTCCCCTGCCTTATCATCCTGAGAGAATAACTCCAAGATTTATGTTACACGTAAAACTTTATGTCGTACTTTTGTTTCCCTGTATGCAACTTATGAAAATACCATTCCCTAGCAGCCGTAGCGAACGGGTTCCGTACAGATAGATGAGCTGATAGATAAGTAATTTTACATCGGTCGCAGTTTGTTCATTGCAATGCTTTCTTGAGCTTTAAAATTATTATTCGAGTTTTTATTGTATATTATTTTTATGTCTTTTAATCGGAAAACTTACAGCTATATATATATATAACAAAAATGTGTGTGGGTATGTTCCATATAAGTCTGAAACGGCTAGACCGATTTTAATAAAATTTTCAAGGATTTTCATATTGACCTGGCAAGTAAGTTTGGTGACGATCGGAGCACTCCTCTTTTCAACTGTCAAAGAAGCCACACGTCGTACTTTTATTTCTGACACGTTAACTTGAGCCCGATATGTTTTTGTATGAACGATAAGAATGTATTTGTAATTATTGATATATATATATATATATATATATATATATATATATATATATATATATATATATATATATATATATATATATATATATATATATATATATATATATATATATATATATATATATATATATATATATATATATATATATATATATATATATATATATATATATATATATATATATATATATATATATATATATATATATATATATATATATATATATATATATATATATATATATATATATATATATATATATATATATATATATATATATATATATATATATATATATATATATATATATATATATATATATATATATATATATATATATATATATATATATATATATATATATATATATATATATATATATATATATATATATATATATATATATATATATATATATATATATATATATATATATATATATATATATATATATATATATATATATATATATATATATATATATATATATATATATATATATATATATATATATTTTTTTTTTTTTTTTTTTTTTTTTTTTTTTTTTTATATGAAAAGTGGCAAACGAGCATACGGCTCACCTGATCTTATGATCACCGTCGCCCATGAACATCCACAGCACCAGAGGAGCTGTAGGTGCGTTGCCGACCTTTGAGATAGGAATAGGCCTGTTTCTTGAAGGTCCCTAAATCGTAAACGTTCGGAAACACCGCTGGCGACAGTTGATTCCACAAGTTGACAGTGCGTGGGAGAAAGTTACGCGAAAACGTACAGTCGTTGAACGCCAACCATCAAGATGATGGCGGTGGAATTTGGAATTCTGCCGAGATGTGCGGTAATGGAAATCGGTAGCTGGAATGATTCCGAACAATTCCTCGCGAACACCCCATGGTAAATGCGATACAGGATGCAAAGAGAACTGACATCTCTTCGCAGACTCAGAGGGTCGAGTCGATCGGAAAGACCCTGATCGTCGACTATTCGAGCAGCTCTACGTTGTACACGGTCAAACGGAAGAAGTTGGTATTGGGGAGCCCCGGCGCAGAGATGCGAACAGTATTCCATATGAGGCCGTACTTGTGCCTTGTAAAGTTGCAGACGGTGGGCAGGCGTGAAATACTGTCTTGCTCTACTGAGTATGCCAAGTTTTGAGGCCAATTTGGCTTTGCCTTCCAAGTGACCACGAAACTGAACGACACTCGATATATCGACGCCAAGGATTCCAATGCTGGAGGATGCGACCAAGGAGTGCCCTCGAACTGAGGGGAGACGATAAAGGAGTTTTTAGCGGTAAACACGCATACTTGTGTCTTTGTGGGGTTAAATTGACTAGATTTAGTCTTCCCCAATCTGAGACCCTGTCGAGAAGAGTTTCGACTTCGACACAAGTTTGTTCCGGCACTCTTCGATGCTTTCCCGAGAAGTATTGGCACGGCCTGTGTACATTGCATCACCTGTGCTATCGTCTGCATAGCAGTGAATGTTGCTGATTTGCAGCATATCATTGATGTGCAAAAGAAACAAGGTAGGAGACAGTACACAGCCTTGCGGAACACCAGCGTTCACTGGTTTGGAGTCCGAGCATGCACCGTCAACAGCGACCTTGATGCTACGGCCTTCGAGGAAGCTGGTGATCCATTTGCATAACCTCTCGGGAAGCCCGTACGATGGAAGCTTTGAAAGAAGCGCCCGTGCCAAACCCGATCAAAAGCCTTCGCCACATCCAAACTAACTGCCAGGGCCTCCCCTTGCTCTCAACTGCCTCAGCCCATCGGTGTGTAAGATAAACCAAAAGGTCACCAGTTGAGCGACCGTGACGAAACCGTACTGGCGGTCGCTAATCAGCTGGTGATCCTCCAGATACCTTAGGAGCTGGCTGTTTATAATGGATTCCATTATTTTGAGAGCAAAGAAGCGATGGCAATAGGCCTGTAGTTAGATGGATCAGAGCTATTGCCCTTTTGGGATCGGGTGCACTAAAGCAGTCTTCCAAGAACACGGGACAACGCCTTGGGAGTAGGAGTACCGGAAAAGTCGAGTCAACACCGGTGTCAACTCCGGAGCACACATCTTCAGCACAATAAGAGGGATCCCGTCAGGTCCACTCGACTTTGATGTCTAGAGAAAAGTGTTCTGCGTACCGTAGTCTGCAGAAACTTTACTTCCGGCATAGAGTACTTCGTTCCGCGGGATGGTCGGCGGTGAGTTACCCTTATCATCCAGAGTCGAGTTGGACGCAAAGAGTGCGCCCAGAAGATCGGCCTTCCTTTGCGTCATGGGCCAGCGAGTCATCCTTTGTGCAGAGGTGGAAGGGATGGCTGACAGAAATTCCCTTGAACAGCCTTGGCGAGCGACCAGAACGCACGTGTTCCCGAAGGAGGCGAACCAGTTTCTCGCCAATTCTGCACACATGCTCCAACCTTGCCTTGGCAATTACGCTTTGAAGTACCTGGAGGCAGAGTTGAACTTCTTTTGAGTGCGCTGGTTTTGATCCTCCAACGCCGATGCCGCAGCCCAAGCTCGATAGCACTCCCGCTTATGGCGTGAAGCCATTTTGCAAGAGCGACCAAACCAAGGCCGTGATCTGCTACCGACGGGCACCACAGACGATGGAACAAAAAGTTCCATTCCCTGTAGTATTACATCGGCAACAGAGTCTGCAACGGCGTTGGGATCCACCGGCGAGAAGCAAACTTCCCCCCATGGGTAAGATGCGAAAAAAGACCGCATTCCATCCCAATCCGCTGACCTGTAGTGCCACGCGTCGGCGGCCTGCAAATGCGCGGCCGCAGGGTGTAAAGGTGGCACAGCACTCCGGATCAGACAGTGGTCAGAGGAGCCCAGAGGGGCTTCAACTGAAATGACATATCTGTCCGGATGGGAGGTCAGCAGAAGATCCAACAGGGAAGGTGCATGATCTTCCACATCTGGGATTCGCGTAGGCGATGTGACCAATTGTGTAAGATCATATGCCAAAGCAAAATCGTACACAGATCTCCCCGCATGATCGGTAGTGCGTGAACCAAGCCATTCGGAGTGGTGGGCATTAAAATCACCAAGAATCACGATCTCTGCGGAGGGATACGTTCGAGCATCGGAATCTGCAGCCACCTGGATGTGGCTTATGAGTCGATCGACTTCAGTGTTACCGCTATGGACCTATACAGGCACGCATAAACACGAGGATGGTCGCCGATGTCTACGCGTAGCCATAGGTTGGAGAGGTCCCTGCCTTCAAGGCCGTCGAGGCGTCGAGAGCAGATATCTTTCTGACGTACACGCAACTCCCGCGCGAGGCACAAAGCAATGTTCCAGTTTGTACCCCGGGTAGAGAGATACGAGACGTCCGATGGAGAAGATATCTGCGTCTCGGTGAGAAAGAATAAGGCCGGCTTTGCCGTCTCAAGATGGTAGTGGACGGCACTCAAGTTGGAATGGAGGCCCTGATGTTGCAAAGGTCCACAGTAAATGGGTCAGAAGAGCCATTGATGCTTTGCCTCGTTTGCCTCGGACAGCAGAACAGAGCGGAATTTTGCCCCCCAGAATACGTGGGGCAGCCCGTACATCCATGTTTAGGTAACACTTGGTGACCCAACCATTGACGCACGGGGATTCTCCAGCACCAACTGTACTGGTACCCCCTGGGGTAAATGATTTTGAATTGCCGCTGCCATGTTGCTGAAGGGGAGGGAGCTGGGCCGCCGGCACACTCACTCACCTTGCGAAACGCGGAGGCATAAAATCCTCCACTTTACGCCAGTATTCTGTGAGGTCGTGGTACTTCCCCGATTGTGCCGACCCATTCGTACAGCAGCAAAGCCGCTGCGGTGGCCTACCACTGTTTTGGGGAATTAGGAAACGAAATTTGGAGGAGAAAGGACCTGTGGATGGGATTGTCACCATTCGGAGAGGATAAGAGGAATTTAACAAATATTTTTCAGTTCTATGAGCATATTGTTTTAAATTATTACTTTAAATATCACAAGCGTATCCACTCAACATCAACGCGAAGCCAGCGCGCACGAGCCATTACTTCCAACATATGAGCAACGCAAAAATATCCGCGTATTATGGGTTATCAGAAGCAGAGTCGCGTCTCCGAGACTCCGGCCGCTATTCACGTCCCGTTCCCATTTAATGGATTGCTCGCTTTCATATTCCGAAATGTACACAATATTTGCGCTCCTATGATCACGTATAGTGATTTAACCCTTTGTGCCCCCCATTCTAATACCGCTGGAATAATTGAAACATGTCAAAGACAGAAAATATGAATAAAATTTACATTTTATTAGTAATATCACTTTCAAAAAGGTTGAAATGTTGAAAGAGCAAATTCTTTAAAAGTGCATGAGACTTCTCGCCAGTCTGTTTGCACGCCTGTAGCTCCCCTTTTCATATAAAAGACAAAAACAAACACAATGTGCCAAATAGCAAATAATATTATACGGAATGCACAATAATATCAGTTCCGGCGACGTGGGTGCGGGCTGCGATGTTTGCTCTTGCGAATAAATATGAAATTCGAAGACGCTCGTCTCCGCCAAGCAAATATTATAAGAGTTTGCTTTGGTAAAATGATAACCGGCTAAATTGAAAATACGGATTTGGCCACGGGTAAGGGGATAGTGTCGACGCCTATTGAATTCGTGGAATAAGAAATAAGCAGTTCGAGTTTAGAATATTTATTTCTCGTAAAAATTATATTGACTTATATGAGAAAATAGCAACTTTACGAAATTTTTAGTACATAAAAATAGTTCTGATCACACATACTATACACTAAATATGACTTAATTCATTTTGTTCAACAATCTCAAGCTATGCATGCTGTGATAACTAATAATCTTTGTATACTTCAGCTTAAGGTCCATTTATATTTCGTTATGTACACATAAAATATAAGCGCAGAAATCCTTAACATTCATCTTCTTCTTCGTCGCTTGAGTCTTTACAGACTCGTCGTGGTTATCACGTATTAGGTATCAGTGACACGCTTCACAAGCCGCTGCCACGCCCTGTACGCTGCTTTTTCGCACATTGATGCAAGGGTACGTCCATAGCCGTTCTTATCTGGTCGGTCCTTCGATCCTTAATATATCGTACCCTAAATACATGTAACAAAAAATTGCAGCATCAATTGACGTTTTCAACAACATTGCAGTAACTAACGACATTAATTTATATGTTATTTATTTTATAAAATGCTGTGAATTTTGTGCAAACA
Organism: Meandrusa payeni; assembly: GCA_029286785.1. Classification (NCBI taxonomy): domain Eukaryota; kingdom Metazoa; phylum Arthropoda; class Insecta; order Lepidoptera; family Papilionidae; genus Meandrusa; species Meandrusa payeni. The sequence goes on along the minus strand of JAGSMX010000012.1, from coordinate 8,167,898 downwards.
AATCAATAAACAATCTCTTAGTGTAAATAAATAAATCCTTAATGTAATAAAGAGGTCAAGTCTTACACCGGATGTGAAATTAAAATGAGTAATTTTTGCACGAAAAATGTGATAAACGGGGAAGTCAACGACCTTATGAACGTACGATGTAAGTACGGAATTTACAAAACTTCCGGCTTCCGCAATCTTGCCCTTGAATTTGATAAATACCTTCTCTATAGCGCAGCAAGCAGGGTAGTTCCTGCTTACCCGCGAACATTCAACTAAACTTTGCCGTCCCCTGCCTTATCATCCCGGGAGAATAACTCCAAGATTTATGTTACACGTAAAACTTTATGTCGTACTTTTGTTTCCCTGTATGCAACTTATGAAAATACCATTCCCTAGCAGCCGTAGCGAACGGGTTCCGTACAGATAGATGAGCTGATAGATAAGTAATTTTACATCGGTCGCAGTTTGTTCATTGCAATGCTTTCTTGAGCTTTAAAATTATTATTCGAGTATTTATTGTATATTATTTTTTATGTCTTTTTAATCGGAAAACTTACAGCTATCTATATATATAATAGAGAATGTGTGGGTTTGTTCCATTTAAGCTCCGAAACGGCTAGACCGATTTTAATAAAATTTTCAAGGGATTATCAGATTGACCTGGCAAGTAATCCTGTCAAGTTTGGTGACGATCGGAGTATTCCTCTTTTTCAACTGTCAAACAAGCCACACGTCGTACTTTTATTTCTGATTTCTGATAAGAATGTATTTGTATATTATTGAGTTAAATTAAATATGTAATTATAAAAGTTTATTGTTTAAAAAAAAAGCAAAATCTAGCCCGGCGAAGCGGGCTGGGTACGCTAGTGACTTATAATAATAAAATATAATATAATAATTAATAAGCCGATTAAAAATTTTCACATTTGAATATTTTTGCAACAATTGCTCTTTGTTAATCTCGTACATATTGCCATCAAAATTTTCAATTAAATTTACGTATAGAAACATTTAATACGTAGATTACGATTTCTGGCACAGTGATAATTGAATTATATAGCAGGTTGGATTCATAGTGATATCTCAATGGTAAATAGAAGACACCAGGTCCTGGTACAGTGAAAATTTGTGAACAGTTGTAGTGTTATGAGCTCCGTGGTTGATTCTTAACCTTATCATACCAGCAAGTGGGTACACATATACATTTTTTTATAATTATTATTTTATAAAAAAAGGATGCCAATTTTTTTTCGCAAATGTTATAATTTGTAGGTCTCGTAGAATAAAATAGTCCAACAACTAATACACTCGCTTTATTGAGACAGCGTAATGTTGTACAGAGAATTATTTATAACGAATACCGTCACAACTGCGCGTCCTCACAATCTATATACAAAATTAATTAGAAGTCAGATTAGGAACTAATAAAGTTAAACTATTGATTACAATGCCAAGTTCATGTGACGATCAACTAAATTATTAATGATGAATTAAAGATACAATAAGGTTCAGGTAAATCATTAAGATATCATTGGAAGTTATAATGCATAACAATCGCTGAGTGTCATGTGCCAGCTAACACAAATATTACTAATTTTTGTTAACCATTTCAACTAAGCATAAGCTTGTTCTAGGAGATGGTTCACGTCAATAGTCGAATGTTGGATTTGTCTACGACTTTACGTTCCGTAGACCGTACCATTAACCATTAGGCTGTTGACACTGACATATATATGTAATATCGTGTATTACAATCCGACGATTTAAAATGTTGGTTTGTCTAGTTTATTTCACATTCATATATATAAACGATTGACGACGGATCGGTGGGGAAATGTAAAGTATGCAATGCTGTAACATTCCCGGCGGTGACCCCGAGGTAAGAGCCCCGCCAGTCGCCTGAACGATAATAGAGAAACGCCTTTACGAGTGCGACACCCGCTCCACACATCAACACAACATCGCTCTCCGCCGGGAATCCGGGAGCTGCCACACTCGGTGTGCCCACAATGTTTTTACTGAGACAATTTTATCTTTCATAATCTGTCATATTTTAAAGAGATTATCGTGAGACTTTTGCTATTCAGATCTAGGTATATTAACTTACATTACAATAAAGCCGTGGTAGCTTAGTGTCCGGGCGGTCGCCTCAAGTTTCATAGTACGCTAGCAACCCGAGTTCGATCCCTTCACCAATAAATTTGTTGTTGCAATTTTCCCAAACTAAGCAGACGTTTATATTTTGGGGGCCAGAATTGCAGTATGGTATTAGCGTTATATCTTAAAAATTCTATAAGGCGTGTGCTAAACGTATATATCAGTATAATACTATTAGTATGTATATAATAATGCCATTGGTTCTAAATGTTTATAACGAAATAAAGCCGTGACTACATTGCTGGAAATTACTTTAAACATTTTATGGATTTATTTCGCACAATAATTATCTTGAGCACAAAATACATGTAATTCTTCTTACTTCTTGATTAGAACGAACGAAACTTACATTTGTGACATCTTTAAGTAATTATGATTAATTATGATTAGAAAAGCAAAAAAAGTAATAAAAAATTATATGTATAAAGATTGACTGATATTCATATGCTCAAAAAAATCTGAGACAACTCAATGTTGTTTGCAGGCAATAGAAAAATTAGCGCTTAAAATTTAACAAATATTTTCAACGGGATCGAAGTTGGGTTGCTAAAGTACTTGAGGCGACCGCTCCGATACTGAGCTACTACAATACTACTCTAGATACTTATAGGTGGACATACAGAGGTTTTACTTTAGTCGTATGGTCAAAGTCCAGTCGCTTTTTTTTTGTGACCAACCTTTACAGGTCTATTCTTGCTTCACCGGATTTAAAAATGTTTAAGACAACCCTAAAGAGGATGTGTTAACAGCTCTAAGAATCCGAAAGACCTCCGCCACTTTGTGCAATGTCATCTCTGCATATAAAAAGTTATGACCGCTGGCAATATTTCCGAGAGGCGGGCTGTCTCTCGGCGGCGGAGGAAACGATATGCAGTAAACGTTCGGGCGTGCGGTCTCGCGGGGCCACTGCGCTCGCTGACCCGCCCGATTTTATGCCAATTTTCATAAAAATAAATCTGACTTGCGCTGATTGAAGCAGTCACCGCTCCGCGTTTCGTGATCGGCTTTCTATTTTATTGTTATTAGCTCTGTTGCGTGAGGGTGCGATGATATTGTTCTGCCATTTGTTTAAATCACAGCAAACCTTGTTGTTTCCATACGCGTTTGTAGTTCAAAATATATAATGACTAAATAAAAAATGCGAGGCCCTTCTAACACAATTACCTTAACATCTACCTTTAGGTCCCACATTTCTGAAACTTAAAATTAATTGTGAGAAAAAACATTTTACTTTTAATTTACTATTATTACTTATTAAAAAAAACAAGAAATAGTACTTTTACGAATTTTAAGGCGTTTTATTTTTTTACTACACTAGTTCAATTCAAGTACACGAGTGGAGTCATTTAAAAATCATTTAATAATCTATCTCTTTACGCTCATGCATTCTATCAACCCTATCAGAGTCTAATTATATTTATTAAATCATTATCGGTCATATGTCATGTTCATGCCTTCTACCACAGTTCACACTTCCTCGGCTTTCCGCATCCAGTCACTTCCGGCTATGCTTATGAGGTCGTCGGTCCATCTGGAGGGAGGGCCTACGCTTTTATACATATTATATAGCATTGGCTGTGTCTAATGACAGTAAACCCATCGCCATACACCGAAAAATATTTTTACAAGTGATTCTTTTGTACATAAGAAACCGAATAACGGAAACTAATTTGTACAAGTCGATTCCAATCATAAAATCGTAAAGTGGAACGCTTAACCATTAGGTTATCACTTCCCTACTCATATATACAATATAATACAAATACATATATTCATAAATGTATAATACATTCAAGTGATGACAAAGCTGCTTCCTGATTTAGGTTTTCACCAAAACGTATTTTGTAATTTAATTCAATGTTGCCTTTCTTTTGTTTTTCAAATTCTTATTTTGTATGCTGGTTTTACTCCACTTATCTGTATTAAATAAATGTTTATTCGATTTTATTTGACACATATAACGTAATCCCATTGACCGATCCTGTGTATCCGATCCGATCAGATGTATATTTATTACATGTACACAGAAAGACCTGCAGCGAAGTGATCAAAGGAAAGAAAATTTGTATTTCGTAAGACGAAAGACAGCTATAAAAAATTTACGCCCTACAGTAGCTCGATAGTGGGCACGGAACTTTGATCTTCTTTTTCACATCTCGAACGATTATTTATTTCCAAATATTGTTCAACACAGTTTATTTGAAATAGACCTCTAGAAGACACAAGATAGAGAAGTTTATGAAACAATCAAAGCATTCGTAACCACAATCCGCACATAACAGGGCACGATTCCATTTATTGGGATAACAGTGCCGTTAAAGCGTGAAGCAACCGCTTAACAACGGTATCTTCTGCAATATCAGAGACAAGTGTTATAGTACTTTGCCGACGATTGAAGCGCGCCTCACCAAACATATTCAGATCCTAATCGCTAACGACCACACACAGAACATCTCGCGAACACCGCAGCCTCATTTAACTAGTTGACACCGTGCGCCATTCCGATGCCCTTTAAATGGAAATAGCGACGGCGTTTAAATTACAATTAAAAATTAAATTAACCGGCATCATTCTAAATGCAAATACATTTTCCGGTCTTATCCACGTTCAAAGCTTTGTATCAGTCGCTGCCTGAAGATTTAATATTACTGCATTAAAAGAACGAGTTACTGCGGCACCGCCGAGCAAAAGTGCAGAGTGTAGTCAAAGAAGCGTGGCGGGCGTTCGTGATTTATCGTCGGCCGCTTTTGAATATTAAATAATCTTTAATGGGAGCGCATGATCGGCCCATTAGCCGACGTCGCTGCATTCACGTTTAATAAAGAGTCATTTATAAGCCAGCGACGCTTTTCCCTTATCTGTACAAAGTATGTCGCGCGACTGAGGAGTGCCGCCCTATCCAAATTAATTCATAATTTTTATCCTTTTAGTATTTATACTCTTAGTTGACTTTTATCTAGAAACGTATATTGTTGGAACACGCACTGGACGAGTGATAGCGTAGTGGCTAAGCGTTTGACTTAAAGGTGCTGAATTCCCAGTTAAAATAAGTTTAAGATTTTCAGTTTCTTTATGTCTTGGTTGCTCAACAGCCCGGCTATCACTTCAAGTTGCATAGTACGCTACCAGTGTTCGACCGTACATGGAGCTGACATCAATGAAGTTATTTATTGCAATTTTAAATGCTAATTTACCACGTGCTCAGCGGTAAAACATCATGAGGAAACCTGTGTCTTAGAAAATTTTAAGGCTAAGGAGTATTCCGATTAAAGCAACTGAACAAGCCGGGAACAGCCTTTTAGGGTGGCCTTGGGTGAGCTATCGAGAAAAAAGTAACGCCCTCTTTCGGGAACCCTCGAGATTAAGACCGAAGTGCTGTATGAGCTCGATCTCCTCATCACTTCATGTTACTTCAATCGCAGAGTCGGCGTTCATTTTCTACTCTTTTGTCATTTCGTGAGACTTCTGTGACAGCAGATCAATGCTGAGTAAGCCGCTTATATTAACACAATGTACTCTTATTTCTAGTTTACTCAATATGTTCTTCGTTTATAGGAAACGTTTTTTAAACATTTCGCGATAACATTTTAGAAAAAAACGTTGAACTGATTGATGACCCATGGCACCCAAAGAATTTTCAAGAGCGCGTGTTACTCTGCGTTGCAGTAACAAAACTTGCTCTATCAGATATAGATTCGTCAGAAAGCTATTGATGAACTGGTGGCTAAAAGTGGACAACGATTATTATCTACACTCGTGAGCAAAAATAAAGGGTCGGTTAAGAAATTTTGTCAGTAAATATTTTGGAAGATAAAGACGCCAACTAACTGAAATAAATTGTACATGATAGACAATGAAATATCTTTAAAATGAAATAAAATATTTATATTTCATTAACAAAATAAATACGAAAAGGATATCTTACGTAAACTTGGATACAATAATTTCCATTAAATTTTATTATTTAAATTTTAGTACTTAATGTCGCTACATGAAGGCTTTTTTAAGAATTTTCTTTAAGGATATTTAACTGTCTATCATCTTCCAAAATATTTACTGACAAAATTTCTTAACCGACCCTTTATTTTTGCTATCGGCTATATAATATCTACCTCAGTACGGAGCTGGTTTTATATACAAGAGGATAACACTACTATTAAATGTAAACTTAATTCGCGTAAGAGTAATAAAAAATCATCGAAATGGACTGGAAATTATTCTGATTATAGTTCGATTCCCACGATAGGTAACCAACACCTTATTACACCATTTGAGTATCACTTTGTACTCTCATTGACTCCGACCGATCGCCTTTATCGCCGACCTTACTGCGTACCTCTCCGACATAAATGTACAGGCATTAAACGCAAGAAGTGAAGAATCTCCAGTACTTATATGAAAACTTTCATTGATCTTTTCCGATTAAAATCCTACTAATATTAAAAACGCGAAAGTTGGTAAGAATGTGTGGATGTCTGGATGTGAACTTGTTCTTTCCCGCAAAAAGTTAACGGATTTTGTTGAAACTTTACAATAATATAGCTTACACATCAAAATAATTTATAAAGATATTGTGTGAATTATCCAAAATATAGCGATAGGATGAAAAATCTGCAATCTGAGAGCTATTCTGGCGTGTGCCGCAAAACCCGTAAGAGTTACACGGATATAATGTATGACGGAAATGTTGATCTTAGCATAACTATCTTTTATATGTAAGTCATTATCGCCAAATAGCTTACAAGCCCTAACTAATTAACCGATCATCATGAAGTTTTGCAGAATATGACATTTTAATCGCAAGTAACCCCGCGGGGCTAGCTAGTCTAGAATAATTTTCAATTGACAAAAAACTTAAGCGGCCAACACCACCGTCGGCTTGTCAGCGTTATTATGTGTATAAATCTCGTGGGATCGACGGGGAAGATTACTTAAGGGCGCATATCATCCGTTACGACTTCCTAATGACACTTCGACCGTAGCCGCCGCTCATTATCGCAAAACATTCGATCGGTTCCCTCGAGTTATTCCTCTTAATATCTCGTCAGCGCGTATCGGAGGGCGGGGATATCGTCACGTATACGCCGTCGAGCCGCGTAATTATATCGCCGCAATTAAAGCCCAACTAATATATTATAATCGTTGTGTTAGCAACAGTTGTTTTTGCCACAGCGGCGAGAGCCGACGCGGCGCGCTTTGCTCACATTCGCAAAGCTTGTACGTAACACCCCTTTATGATTGGAGACGATTGATCGACATGATTGAACGGACGTTCTAGAAAAACTCCGTCACATATAAAGCTACTGAACCGTTATGTTTAACCATCTTTGTAAAATCTGATAACAAACTGAGCAACAGGAATTTCCTTATATATGCTTATAAGTCAGATAACTGTAGAATGGTAGATGAAGAAAATTAAAAAAAGCTTCTTATCCTAGCAAGGTAGACATAGTAATCGCTGTCCGTTTTCACTCATTTATTCTAGTTCTGTATTTCCTATATTATATATACATGTTTAAAAAAACATAAATTGTTTATTCTCTACATATTACGTAAATTGTGTTATAATGGAAAGACATTACAAAAGTTATGTTACTATGATGTATAAACGCATTAATAAAATACCTTTGATCAGAGTCAAGGAAATACAAAACTTCCACCTATTTCGCTGTCAAAAAATTAACGAAAGGCAATCATTTTTTGAGTCGGTTCTTAAAACGTGTACAAATAAATTTTCAAGACGAGTCGAAAAACCTCATGAAAATTAATAATTCTGTACATACATCTATAAAACGTAACGGAATCTTACATGTATTATATATCTTCTTCTTCTTCTTTTGGTGCCATCTTCTATCGAAGGTTGGCGACCATCATGGCGATTTGGACCCTCGACACAGCGGCACGAAATAAAGAACGTGTGCTCTTATTGTACCATAGGCGTAGATTTTTAAGCCAAGATGGTCTTCTCCTTTTCCCTTGTATCTTTCCTTGGATAATGAGCTGTAACAAATCGTATTTGGCATTGCGCATTATATGCCCTAGGTATTCCAGCTTTCGCCTCTTAATTGCGTTAAGAACTTCAACCTTCTTTCCAAGTCTTTGCAGCACTACTTCGTTGCGTACTTTGTCTCTCCAGGATATCCTTAACATTCTTCTGTATACCCACGATACGAAAGCTTCAACTTTTTTGCACATGGCCTCGGTCAGATAATATATATGTGGAATAAATATCGTAATAAAAATACTGATCGTGCTAATAAAATAATGCTAAAAAGTTTTCCTAGTCTTTGTTTTTTGTTTGGAATAAATAATAATTTAAATTCCGAATATATCGAAATGCTATCGAATTAATTTGTTTAATGAAACAAAAACTGCAAAACGGGCAAAAACTTAAGTGGAAATGGGCTGGCCACATCGCCAGGATGAAAGACCAAAGATGGACCGCAAAGGTAACCAGATGGGAGGGCCCACGAGGAAACCGAGGAAGAAGACGCCCCTTGACGCGATGGCAGGATGAAATAATAAGAACAGGTGGCTCATCGTGGATCACAGTAGCCCAGGACAGGGAACGGTGGAACTCTCTGGAGGAGGGCTTTACCCGCTCAACAGGGGTTCTTGCAGTACAGTGAAAATGCACTAAATTTTTATTTTTCATTTTTTTTTGTAATGCAGGAAATAAAAGGCTTTTATTTATTTATTTAATGAAACAAAACATCTCTTTATACCCACAATAATTGATACCAAACAGGATATATGGTAACATTAGGCAGTCACGTCAGTCATGTGAATACTTAATACGGGGGTTGGTAGATTTCCTCGCGAGTCATGAGAAAATTATGGCGGAGCACATGTCGAGATGCGAACCGGCCGCGCTTTGAGAACCTCCGCCGGATAAGAATAATTACTTGCAATGATTGAACCCTTATAATTCGAATTTATTTAATAGTCGACAGATGTTAATCGGCGCTCTGGCTGTAATTAGGCTTCGATTTCTGACGAGAAAAACGTTAAATTCACTGCCTAGCTGGAAACATGGAATTAAAACAATTAAACTCATTCTAATCAACTCTAAATATTTCAGTATATAGATGCCATTGTATTTAATAACAACTATATATTAATCAATCAAATCAGCCCGTACATCCCCACTGCTTGGTAAAGGCCAACCTTTTTCGCGTTATTCTGCCACTGACGATGTCGTTCGACCAACGGGCTGGTGGTCTGTCCACTGATTGGCGTCCCTGTCTTGGCCACCATTCGGTTAATGCCCTGGTAATATCTTAGATACAAGGACGTTCTGAAAAGACATCTAAAAAGATGCGATATAAATACGTCGCAGTGGCAAGATATGGCAGCTCAGAGAACTGAGTGGCGGAACCCCATAAGGGAAAGGGTGCACGCTTTTGAGCAGAAGCGCAAGTTTGAATTAGATGACAAGCGTGACACCCTGAAGGCCCGACCACGAGCTGCCATATCCTACAACATCAATAACGGTGTGCTTACGTGCTCCAAGGAAGAGTGGATATGCAAGCCACATAAGGGCACGACTCAAGAGTCGCGTGACCTGGCTCATGACATGACAGTCCCGAAGCGTCGCCGTAGCCGAAATCGGCAGGACATCATCATCATCATCATCATCAATGCCCTGGTCCACCGACCGTGTTCCATAGCCAGGTGTCCTGCCCATTGTTATTTCAATCTCAAGAACCGCATAGTTTCAAGGTCATCAAGTCTCAAGCCACTTTTTCGACCACAAAAAAAGAACACAATAGCCCTAAAACTTCGTATCACCACGAGTGCGAGTTACACGTAAGTATTAGAAAACATAAAAACAAACCTTTCAAGTGAACAATGACCGACAATTAACTACTTAGAGAAACTATTTTTATGATAGTGAAGTCATAACAATGTGAAGTTAACACGCCGATGAATGTAAAAAGAACGGAACGGTATAAACAGATTTAACGGTCTTAATTAGCGTTTATAGGAACGTGTCTGCTAGTTCAGTTTGTTTTTTTTTGTCCATTGTATGTAAAATAGCGGTGGGGTTCATCCATCACTTCATATTCGCGTCTTGTCGACTACCGTCGGTCCGTCCGTGCCGCCCAACTGTTCATACACGCTAATTGCTATAAACATTATAAAACATAAAAGTGTCGAGAACAAAAAGCACCTAAGAGAATGCTTTGATTTATGCGTATACTTTATGACGTCCATTTATAAGAACGTATTTTAATATACTTGATGGCTCGGTTTTGTAATTAATATACACTGAATTTAATACTTTTAACCGACTGCAAAAGGAGGAGTTTCTTAATTCGTCTGTATTTTTTTGTTACCGCATAACATTGAACTGGGTGAACCGATTTTGATGATTTTTATTTGAAAGCTGATGCTTCCCGTGTGGTCCCATTTGGTTGGAAACCATGAGAAAACCACGTCTTAAATTTGCGCATATACGCCACATTTGGCCGTGAGCCGTGGTAGCTCAGTATCCGGGCGGTTGGCTCAAGTTGCATAGTACGCTTGGAAGGCGCTGGTCTCCTTCTGCGAGTCAGTAATGGCCCAGAAGGAGACCGCAGAACGGGATCGGGAGAGGGCCGATCCCGTTCGGAGATGGCGCAGGCGGGCCGGTGGCAGACCGGCCCGCAGCCCTGTAGTTCTGGGCTCTCAAGAATAAGACTACGGTATCCCCTGCCTGTCGTACAAGGCGACTAAAAGGGGCCTCGGGTTCACTGGGGGACAAGGGTGGGTCGCGTCGTCCACCAAAGTGGACCCGGGAAGAAGGCGACATCGGCTGGCCCGTGTCGCCTTTCGCTGCGAGGGCACAGGGGAGGAGGGAGTAACCTCCCCCCGGGACGTGCTCTCCTTGAGCACAGTGCAGAGGGGCTCCGGTGCGTTCCACGTGAGATCCCGGAGCCCCTTGTCATGCACCGAGGAAAGGGCCACCGGGGAGGTTTTAGTGGGTAAGATCCCCACATAACCGCCGCCTTCCCCCCAGAAGGCGGGGTATCTTTGTGAAGATTTCCTCCCCGTCAACAAAAAAAAAAAGTTGCATAGTACGCTAACAACCTGCGTTCGATCCCCGGTGCCGGCACCAATAAATTTGTTGTTGCAATTTTATGTGCTGATTTACCACGCGTTCGGCGGAGAAGGAAAACATCGTGAAGAAACCTACATGTCTTAGAAAATAATTTCAAAGGCATGTGAAGTCTGCCAATCCGCACTAAGGCCGCGTGGTGGTCTATGCCCTTATACTATCTTTACAGAGAAAGCCTGCGCCCAACAGTGGGAATATGAAGGCTGTAACTTTAACTTTATGTGCGCCACAAATGGACGAATAACTCAATATCTCGCCAACAGATTTCGATGATGCATTTTTTATTGGAAGTGATGAATTTGCAAAGTTGGTGGATTGAGAATCAACATCTTATACGTGAAGATAATTACTTTTTTACCACATATTTTTCACTTGTCTGTTTTTAATCTTAATATCACTCCTTCGTTAATGAAGATTAAAAATTTGACTGGTATAATGAGTTGTGTGCAAATGCGGCTCCGCACATCCTGCTAGCTATCCTTGTGCTGTTAGATAGATTGGCACATTTGAATATTGCAGTCATAAATGCCATACGCGTGCTTGTTAACGCGCTCATGTAAATTCTAATCCTTGTTGCATTTAGAACGGGGCGGCCTAGTAATTATGTGCTTTCATTTGTCTGTTTCTCAGAACAAACGAGCGGGGCTCACCGTGTAAGCCCGCTCCATGTAAAGCAGTTAGCAGTACTCTAATCTCGCACCGCCATTAATTTAAAGAATACGTCTGCGTTACCGACTTCACCAGCGTCGTCGAAAACACAATTCTCCTTCACATTTTCTTATTTGCATATTAAAATAATTTCGAGTAAACGCAATAGGTAAAGTCTCCTTCCATCCGAGTCAGGGCGTTTCCGAATGAGCACAAACGGATATCTTTCTGTATAGCAAAATGAGCTTTATCTAAATTATTTTACAACACAATTTAATTTATCAACATCTTAATCATAGTCTTGTTTATCGTTTAAATTGTTTAGAACGATGACAGATAAAAGCGGGCTGTGTGCGCCCAAATAGATAAACTAGTGTGGAAATTAATGTCTACATTTACTGGTGCATGAAGCTACGCAGTTAATTATAGGTTTATAGTTATTCGCATTTTTAAATACGCATTAGTACCACAAAGGGTGGCCACTATCAGCTCTGAAGGAAACGTATATATCCGTACACATTTCAAACGTATCGCGGCCCGTATCAAGACATTTATCATTAGTTAAAAGGGTGGCCATATCTATGAGCCATGAAATTATTTGTATAGTCTCAATTATGTATTCAAGCTTTTTATAAGGGCTAGGTGTTATCAATGAATTTGAAATAAAAACTTATTCGGCCCAGGTACACCCCGCCGGACGTTGTGACGTTAGTCATTTATTTTATCGTTAAAACCATTCAAGTAAATTATTGCTTTATGAAAAACAAACTTGTAATTTCTTATTAAAGTGTAATATTTTTGTTATTTATGTTGGATGATATACATTGTTATTAATATTGGAGGGCAATTTTTTATAGGTAATTGCCTTTGTTAGCCCTATAACTTAAAACAAAGAGAACTATCGAATCGAAATCCATGGAACTGTCCTCAACAATCTTAGATTTGGAGGAAGTATGTCAACGTTTTTATTTATATTAATCTATTTAAATTATTTAGATTGATATTACAAAATGTACACGATATTTTAGCAACAACCCTACCTGAAAACTGTGCTAGTTTTTCCCGGCGGTCGCCGCAAGATGCATAGCTATACGCTAGTAATCCGAGTACGTTGTGCTTACACCACACTCATCACACAAACACACACAAATACGTACGAACATTCAACCTACAGCACGTATACATGTATTTATTTAAATATTAATATTTATTTAACTAAAGTACTATATCTTTGTTAAATCAAATTTGTAAATCAAATTGATGTATTGCAGTGCGAGGGCACTGATTCCTGAGATACAGGTCTACTCCTAGTTCAGGAGTCAGAGACTTCGTGTATTTATTGTAAAGAAATTTTTGAATAAAGTATTACTAATTATGTAATTTTTAAACACATGTGAAATTTATTTACAGAGAAGACCTGTGACCAACACTGGGACGTATATATATACATATATATAGGTTATGACTATAACTTTTAACCTCTTTTGCTCAGATTTCATGTATAATATTAATCTAACCCAAAACAGTATTAACCCTAAACATAGCAAGGTATAGCATAATATGCATGTAAAGTAAAGATATACAATCTCTGTACTTAAATTTATTCTTTAATGGTATTTTATAATAATTATTCAAATGTTTAATGTCACAATTGTCAGTGTGATGACATTTATTTAAAAGAGATAAGAGTTGGAATAAGAACATTAAATGTTGTTTCTCTAAATATTTTACAGAAACGCAGTCTTTCATTTCATGTATACATATACATGAAAGACTATGTGGACTTCATTATATACATTCCTAAAATGCGATACTCACTGTACGTGTAGCACTATACAATAGTGTACATCTTGGTTTTCCAAATACGTCTATTCAATACAAGATTGTTTTTTTACTTTTCTTCAAAATACACTCTTGCCACTATAAGGGTTAAATATACTAAAGTATTATCCCAGCACTAAATTTACTAAAAGTATGGTGGAAATGTGACGGTACACGCGGGAGTCACGCTAGTGGCGCTATCTTTCTATTATAAACACCTTGAAAGTATAAGCTTTCCCCATGACTACAACCCTCAGTGGCGTGTTTAACACTTCAGCAATTTTTAACGTTTGTAGTGCCAATTAATTAGGTAAAATATTGGGGTGATAGGGACCACAACAAATATCAATATCGGCGTGAAAGGTGTTACTTGTAGCGGGATCGGATAGAATGGACGATGAATAATATTCCTTTATTATCTGTGTTCGGTTAAACTTTTTCACACATTCCTCGGCCGCGGTGCGGCGCATCGAGGGTGGGGGGGGACGGCACCCGGCGCGAGGCGCTCGCGCGTGAAATTATTATCATATAATACCCCGGGCTTTGAGCACAGTGCGATTATTCAAATGCTCATAGCCCCACGCCGTCGCATTCGGCTTACACCCGGCTTTCGCGCCGGCATTCCTGAATACTTCGCGCCGACGATCCTACAAAAATTTGTCAAATATATTCATATATAATGCGCGACTCTTGTCATGTGAGAGATAAGCAAATGACGGAAAATGTTATGTTAATTCAAACCGTCTATAATCCTTGGCAAACACCGCCGTAATGTAAGGCGGGGGCTAATGGCGGAGGAATGAGTTATCGCGACAGATAAGACAAAGCTTAGCCTAAATCACGCCGCTGAATTTAAAGAATACGTCTGCGTTACCGACTTCACCAGCGTCGTCGAAAACACAATTCTCCTTCACATTTTCTTATTTGCATATTAAAATAATTTCGAGTAAACGCAATACGTAAAGTCTCCTTCCATCCGAGTCAGGGCGTTTCCGAATGAGCACAAACGGATATCTTTCTGTACAGCAAAATGAGCTTTATCTAAATTATTTTACAACACAATTTAATTTATCAACATCTTAATCATAGTCTTGTTTATCGTTTAAATTGTTTAGAACGATGATAGATAAAAGCGGGTTGTGTGCGCCCAAATAGATAAACTAGTGTGGAAATTAATGTCTACATTTACTGGTGCATGAAGCTACGCAGTTAATTATAGGTTTATAGTTATTCACATTTTTAAATAAGCATTAGGACCACAAAGGGTGGCCACTATCAGCTCTGAAGGAAACGTATATATCCGTACACATTTCAAACATATCGCGGCCCGTATCAAGACATTTATCATTAGTTAAAAGGGTGGCCATATCTATGAGCCATGAAATTATTTGTATAGTCTCAATTATGTATTCAAGCTTTTTATAAGGGCTAGGTGTTATCAATGAATTTGAAATAAAAACTTATTCGGCCCAGGTACACCCCGCCGTGCGTTGTGACGTTAGTCATTTATTTTATCATTAAAACCATTCAAGTAAATTATTGCTTTATGAAAAACAAACTTGTAATTTCTTATTAAAGTGTAATATTTTTGTTATTTATGTTGGATGATATACATTGTTATTAATATTGGAGGGGAATTTTTTATAGGTAATTGCCTTTGTTAGCCCAATAACCATGGAACTGTCCTCAACAATCTTAGATTTGGAGGAAGTATGTCAACGCTTTTATTTATATTAATCTATTTAAATTATTTAGATTGATATTACAAAATGTACACGATATTTTAGCAACAACCCTACCTGAAAACTGTGCTAGCTTTTTCCGGCGGTCGCCGCAAGATGCTTGGCTATACGCTAGTAATCCGAGTACGTTGGGCTTACACCACACTCATCACACACACACAAACGTACGAACATTCAACCTACAACACTTACACATGTATTTATTTAAATATTAATATTTATTTAAATATTAATATTTATTTAAATATTAATATTTATTTAAATATTAATATTTATTTAAATATTAATATTTATTTAAATATTAATATTTATTTAAATATTAATATTTATTTAAATATTAATATTTATTTAAATATTAATATTTATTTAAATTTATTCTTTAATGGTATTTTATAATAATTATTCAAATGTTTAATGTCACAATTGTCAGTGTCATGACATTTATTTAAAAGAGATAAGAGTTGGAATAAGAACATTAAATGTTGTTTCTCTAAATATTCGACAGAAACGCAGTCTTTCATTTCATGTATACATATACATGAAAGACTATGTGGACTTCATTATATACATTCCTAAAATGCGATACTCACTGTACGTGTAGCACTATACAATAGTGTACATCTTGGTTTTCCAAATACGTCTATTCAATACAAGATTGTTTTTTTACTTTTCTTCAAAATACACTCTTGCCACTATAAGGGTTAAATATACTAAAGTATTATCCCAGCACTAAATTTACTAAAAGTATGGTGAAAATGTGACGGTACACGCGGGAGTCACGCTAGTGTCGTTTAATGTTATGAACAGCTTAATAATTAGAAAGCCAACACCACCGTCGGCGATATGGGATCTAAAACAAACTGTTATGAATTACTAATTTTATAACACCCACCGTTTAACGTAATTATGCGTTATACGTTTATAACTTGTTCGTTTAACATCTTCACACGTTTACTTCGTCTAGATTTACATTTTACAATATACATTTTATTTTAGCTAATAGTTTCATTAGGTACTAGTTGAACAAGTTACTTTACAAGCATAGCTTCTATCAAATAGATAAGAATGTGAAGGTAACGAACCGTTGATTCATTAATTTGATTGAAATTTTAACATTTTAATTGAAAGGATTTTATAAAATACTTTAAGTGTAGCATTACTTTTGTATAAATTACATAGGCATTTATAGAGATTATAGAGCTTTGAAGAGGATGTTGCAACTGGAATGCAATATGGGAGACAATGAAAGGTTTTTTTTGACGAACTACACATATTGGCCAGAGAAGCTGGCCTTTACTGCTTCATCGGATTGAGAGGTGGCATAGCTCTTAGGTCGCTTAGCCTGAACATCTATCGCTAGTAACTCGACACAAGGGTCCCCCTGTGAGGGGTAACCTCGGCTTGGACGGTTACCATTATTACGCGTTAGCAGTCCGATCCGTTAGTAACCCGCCCAAACCGTCTCCTTTTGGGCTTGCGCCGGGTTGATCCCTAAAGATGCTACGTGACCTAAGAGCTATGTTACCTGGGAGGTGGCTCAATAAACCATAAGAAATAGTAGAGGCCTCATCAGCGTAGTTCATTCACAAAAAAAACTGATGATAAACAGATCGTAAAGTTAAAGAAACTTGTTAAGATCATAACTTACAAAGTTAGAACAACATTGTTTGAAGCTGCTTTATAAATCTAATTATAAAGCAGAAACTCAATTATAAATAATGCTTAACTTAAATAAACTTGTTAAAGTTGACCCGTCCCGCGTGACTCCGCTCTAAACTTGGCAAGTGGAAAAGGCTCCGAGACGTAAACTAAACGCTATCTACGAGTATATTTTGCTTCGGACTCTTTATGAGTTTCAAACGAGATCCGTCACGCGACGTTAACTCGGTATTGAAGTGATAAAGTGCCCGCTAATCTGTCCTATTCGGGTCACACTTAGTACACTTTATTAATCACAAAGGTTACAAATTACAACACACTTCCTGTGGCGTGACACCTAAACTTCGTCGTATGTTAATTTTATTGCCGACTCTATTGGACTATTTGGACACCGTTACTAGAGTTGCATTTGTTTTTACAATTACCCCGAAATTTTGTTTTTATCTAATAATTTTTAATGTTTTTAACATTATATATAATTAATTTGCCTTCAAGAGTAGAGTGAATTTTTTTATGACGAACTACACATATTGGCCAGAGAAGCTGGCCTTTACTGCTTCATCGGATTGAGAGGTGGCATAGCTCTTAGGTCGCTTAGCCTGAATATCTATCGCTAGTAACTGGACACAACGGTGAGGGGTAACCTCGGCTTGGACGGTTACTATGTTATGCGTAAGCATTCCGATCCAAAGGGGGCCCCAGAGGGCCGAACAACGACTCGGTCGGTTGCTATTTCACGGATAATCTAAGGGACATTCAAAAACTAAACTAACTTTGAGTGCCGCTTCGGGAAGCGTTGGCGCTGGGAGAAGATGTAAAGTAGAGTGAATAGCACTTACTAAACTAGCGTACCATCTTTCGACTATATCACCACTTTACACCAAGTGGGATCATGGTCAAGCGCTAGTTTACAGGCATAAAAATGAAAAATACTGTATTATCCAAGTTTACGTAAGATATCCTTTTCGTTTAAGTTTATGTTTTTAATGAAATATAAATAATTAATAAAAATATTTTATTTTAAGGATATTTAATTGTCTATCATGCATAATTTCTTTCAGTTAGCTAGCGTCTTTATCTTCCGAGATATTCAGACTTTCTTAACCGACCCTTTATTCCGACCCTTTATTTTTGTTCACGAGTGTAGCTATTGAAACAATATTAGAGTGGTATACCAAAAACCACACTGTCAAAACTGAAATAGCAGATTATCAAAACTAGCAAACTTTGTTATGACACTGGACGTTCATTTTGACAAAATTGGCTTAGAAGACTCAGGCCCCTGGTGTTAAATGATCATCGCCACCCACAGGCATAAGAAATACCGGAGAAGTAACAGGTGTGTTGCCAGTCTACCTTCGTAAACTTATGACTACATCGACCGTGGTGCTTATGTGCATTGTGTTAGCCCTTAAATAGCAACAGAAGCTGAGAAAGTGATTCCAATATTGTTATTTTCTTAATTTTATTCCTCGATTGTTAAATTAAATTGTATGCGTGTATATAAATAAATTACAACTACCATCGCAAGATTTTCTTAGAAATTTATTGGACGGAATTATTGAAATTATATATTTTTTGTTAAAATAATTACGTATATAGTTCTCGAATAGACAATAGACGTCGGTTCTTTCGTTCAAACAATTAAACAATGTCATTACGTTTCACAAAAAAATGTACACTTAATAGGTTTCATATCAGAAGCCATTTATTATTTGAAGTCACTTATTTGTATAGCAATGGAAAATTTGGTTAAGATAAAATTTAACCTCCATTTCTGTAGAAATAAATTAATTTTCCGTGTTTGTCCTATTCAAAGAAAACACGCTAATTACCATAATAAAGATAATAATTTGTTACATTTTCAAGGATATTCTGCAATAAAAAAATCGACTGTTAATATATATATATATGTACAAGCGGGTCCCCCAAGAGTTGTAAGCATGTTCGTAAGCATGCCGATCCGAGGGCGCCCAAGAGGGCCGAACCACGACTCGGTCGGTTGCTATTTTACGGACAATCTAAGAGACATTCAAAAGCTAAACTAACTTTGAGTGCCACTTCGGGAAGCGTTGGCGCTGGGAGAAGATGTAAAGAGTAGAGTGAATTTTTTTATGACGAACTACACAGATTGGCCAGAGAAGCTGGCCTTGACTGCTTCACCGGATTGAGAAGTGGCATAGCTCTTAGGTCGCTTAGCCTGAACCTCTATTGCTAGTAACTCGACACAAGGGTCCCCAAGAGTTGTAAGCATGTTCGTAAGCATGCCGATCCGAGGGCGCCCAAGAGGGCCGAACCACGACTCGGTCGGTTGCTATTTTACGGACAATCTAAGAGACATTCAAAAGCTAAACTAACTTTGAGTGCCACTTCGGGAAGCGTTGGCGCTGGGAGAAGATGTAAAGAGTAGAGTGAATTTTTTTATGACGAACTACACAGATTGGCCAGAGAAGCTGGCCTTGACTGCTTCACCGGATTGAGAAGTGGCATAGCTCTTAGGTCGCTTAGCCTGAACCTCTATTGCTAGTAACTCGACACAAGGGTCCCCAAGAGTTGTAAGCATGTTCGTAAGCATGCCGATCCGAGGGCGCCCAAGAGGGCCGAACCACGACTCGGTCGGTTGCTATTTTACGGACAATCTAAGAGACATTCAAAAGCTAAACTAACTTTGAGTGCCACTTCGGGAAGCGTTGGCGCTGGGAGAAGATGTAAAGTAGAGTGAATAGGCACTTACTAAACTAGCGCGTACCATCTTTCGACTATATCACCACTGAACACCAGGTGGGATTATGGTCAAGCGCTAGTTTACAGGCATAAAAATGAAAAATACTGTATTATCCAAGTTTACGTAAGATATCCGTTTTCGTTTAAGTTTATGTTTTTAATGAAATATAAATAATTAATAAAAATGTTTTATTTTATTTTAAGGATATTTAATTGTCTATCATGCGTCTTTATCTTCCGAGATATTCAGACTTTCTTAACCGACCCTTTATTCCGACCCTTTATTTTTGTTCACGAGTGTAGCTATTGAAACAATATTAGAGTGGTATACCAAAAACCACACTGTCAAAACTGAAATAGCAGATTATCAAAACTAGCAAACTTTGTTATGACACTGACGTTCATTTTGACAAAATTGGCTTAGAAGACTCAGGCCCTGGTGTTAAATGATCATCGCCACCCACAGGCACAAGAAATACCGGAGAAGTAACATGTGTGTTGCCAGTCTACCTTCGTAAACTTATGACTACATCAACCGTGGTTCTTATGTGCATTGTGTTAGCCCTTAAATAGCAACAGAAGCTGAGAAAGTGATTCCAATTTTGTTCTTTCTTAATTTTATTCCTCGATTGTTAAATTAAATTGTATGCGTGTATATAAATAAATTACAACTACCATCGCAAGATTTTCTTAGAAATTTATTGGACGGAATTATTGAAATTATATATTTTTTGTTAAAATAATTACGTATATAGTTCTCGAATAGACAATAGACGTCGGTTCTTTCGTTCAAACAATTAAACAATGTCATTACGTTTCACAAAAAAATGTACACTTAATAGGTTTCATATCAGAAGCCATTTATTATTTGAAGTCACTTATTTGTATAGCAATGGAAAATTTGGTTAAGATAAAATTTAACCTCCATTTCTGTAGAAATAAATTAATTTTCCGTGTTTGTCCTATTCAAAGAAAACACGCTAATTACCATAATAAAGATAATAATTTGTTACATTTTCAAGGATATTCTGCAATAAAAAAATCGACTGTTAATATATATATATGTTAGTAAAAAATATATTGATATAATAGCACACAGTAATGTAATTATAATTAACACAGGTAAAATTAAAACCTTAGCTACACCAGGTGATCGAGCTCGACCAGAGAAGAATAATTCCATAGAATACTGCTAAAATGTGTTAAGTATTAAAATTGTGTTTTAATTAGCTATGTACACTACTTTTGATAGTGTAATGGGGTGGAGGGTTGATTACTTGAGACACAGGATCCGTCCTAGTTCAAGTGTCAACCCACCATAATCTTTCTGTTATTATGTCTCTTGTTCCAAATGTGTATATGTTTTTTAATTATATAATTTTAAGTAACTGTATTTATCTTGTCTATTTAATAATAAAGAGGATTCATAAATTACGGTTCAAGAGCTGAAATACCACGTGACCGGTGAAGCTGTACCAGCTTCATTGACGGACAGCAGAGGTGCGTCACAAAAACCGTTTACCACGAGCTTGGTATTGAAGAAAAACATTGTTCCAAGGACGACTTGGTGGTTTACAGTACAGTCTTCAGAAAGATATCAAGCCTTAGTACCGGCACTATGGTGAAGTCTATCATACTTAGACTAACAATCTAAGAAGAAGAAAGAAACCTCGTTTCATTTCGAATTATCCGTGAAATAGCTACCGACCGAGTCATGGTTCAGCCCTCTCGGGCGCCCTCGTATCGCAATGCTTACGCGTAACATAGTAACCGTCCAAGCCGAGGTTACCCCCCACCGGGGGCACCCCTGTGTCAAGTTACTAGAGATAGAGATTCAGGCTAAGCGACCTAAGAGCTATGCCACCTCTCAATCCGGTGAAGCAGTCAAGGCCAGCTTCTCTGGCCAATCTGTGTAGTTCGTCATTAAAAAAAAAATAATTTCAAGGACCCTTGTACTAATTTACTCCTTGTAAAAGTAGCTCTGCCACCTTTCAACCAAACAAACGCTAGTCAGCTATAGAAATAAGATTTACACAGCTCGTATCTCTTACACGCGAAAATTACATTTTTAAAATATTATTTTTATATTTTAAAATGATATTATATAATTTTATATATTATATTTAAATAATTTAAACGTCTTAATTGTCACTGTCATACGATTTATGTAAAAGAGATCTGGAATAAGGACATTAAATGTTGTTTCTCTAAATATTATAAAGAAACGCAGTTTTGTCTTTTATTTCAAATGAAAATATAGACTTTTTTATAAAACAACATTTTTGTTAAATTAAGAAAATAGCAATTTTTACGAAAGACCGGGCGAATTCCAAAATATTTGTATACATCCAGAAATTCAGAAAACACCAAATTATGGAAAAATAAAAAAATCAATACAGACATCAAACAAGAAGAATTTGGATTTCTTTAACGGAAGATATATCAAAAACATATCTTGACGAAGAACAAAACGTACAATTTCATGATTTTTACTAAGAAGAAATTTTTGAAAAATAAACAAATGCTGAGTATTTATCTCATACCAAGCTCTTCTAATCAAAATTTAGAAAAAATTAGAAAGGATTTCATGATAGAAAAACTTACTGGTAGAAATACAAATGCCTGCCAATGATAATAATAATAATAAATAATATTTACATAAATCTCAGGACATTGACAATTATGACATTTAAATAAGTATTATAATAATATAAAAAAGAATAAATTTAAGTAAGGAGATTATATATCCTTACTTTACATGTATTTTATACGTTTAGATCGAACGCTTCATGATACATTTGCATTTGTGTTTTTATGCACGTACGTCAGTGACAAAACAATTCTCTAATCATAAAGTCGGAAATAAGGACACCTTGACGTGACCTTCCTATGTCATGTAAGCATTATGTAGTTCACTTATTATTCTTATCGCCACGGCACTTTGTTTTTACTTATTTATGTACAATTTTATACTTTTAATCGCAAAATTTACACTTTAAACGTGGGGTTCGCGGCATGACGCCTTATGCAAAGCAGGTGCTACCTGATACGTAAGGACGAGGTAACTATACGTGAAATAATAAATGCTTCCATTAAAGCCGTACAAATTTCAACCTTATGTTACTATAAAAATATACACCAATTCGCTGTTCATGTTAATTAATCACATAACAATGTTTTAAGCTTTATTTTCGTATAATTAAATACAAGAGGGAAACACTGTAAAAGGTTATGTATGGATTACTTTTGTGTTTTTTTTTTCTATGACCCCTAACGGCACGGGTCTTGATTCCATCGTTCATGCAGCAACCTTGTTAGCTTTAGTTGAATACAATACAATATAATTACAATAATAAGTGCCGTTTTGATTTTTTCCTAGATTTTTTTAAAAAAGAAAGCTAGAAATCTTTTCTTTTTCAAAAATAGTACTAACATTTGTGTTAAACATTCGAACTAAGTTTAAGCTTGTGCTAGGAGATGGTTCAAGTCGAGTCTAACAGTGGATTCGAACCTACGATCTTACGATTCCTAGACCGTACCCAAAACCATTAGGTTATTGACGCTTTATTATAAATTACAATTATTTAGTTCTTCGTTATAAGCTACTGACAGAGTTGTGGTCGCCTCACAGGGGCACTTGGGTCGTGTTGCTCCCAAAAGAGGTTCAGGCTTAGGGACCTAACAGATTTGACACATCTGAAATTCGGTGAAATTGTTACGTATTATTTAAATAAGTTACATATTAGAAATAAATAAAAAAATACGTCAAATTTATCGTTTTATGTAGTACCTGTGCCCTTTTAGATACGATAAGAAATTTATCACGTAATAATAGCGTTACGCTATCATAAAACGGTCATACTGGGGCGCTAACTTGCAGGTTAAAAATAAAACAGTCAAACGCGTACGTGGTTAGTACGAGTACTTATTAGTATTTGGAGATAAAATGAAGTTGGCTCGCTTTGGGCAATTTATTGGGGTAAGTTATGGGTGGCGCGAGCTGACTCGACTAATTTATTCGCCGTGCACATAAATTACTTGATTATGAATTCAAGTGAACTCCACTAAATTATTCGTCGCTTGTAGCCTGCGCTTTTGTGTAACAAACAAAGGTATTTAGATTTTAATCATTCCATCTTCACGGTTCGTTTGGTTCGTTTGGTTATAGCGGGTTATACACACAATAGCAATAGCTAAGTGGTCGACTTTACCATCTTGTCGGCTTGTACCGACGTCATCCGTTTTCGGGTGCTTACGTAGAATTAAAATTACTTGCTAAATAGAATAGATTGCAAGTATTACGAATAAAACAAAAACCGACTTTAAATCAGTGGTAGATTACACGAGAGCGCTGTGTGTTATTTCCGAAGTATCATAGTTATATTGCGAATTTTTTGCGCGCACGCATTCTTTTTCCTTCTAAATTCATGCTTATTGTCAATAAAAAGTACTGACCTAGTACCGGATTGTCATAAAGCAGCCAATATTTCAATCAACATGCATACCATATGATTTTTAGATTTGTTACCCGGTAAATTTTCGAAATCTAACATCGTATACAAACAACATTATAACCTAATTGAAAGGAAAACCTTTAAAAACGAAAAAAACTGTACACAAATGACGATATTACAAGTGCCAAAACAATAAAATAGAGATGAATTGAGAATCTCCTTGTTTTTTGCAGTCGGTTAAAACATTAGTATTTCTTCGCGATAATACATATTATCATCATCATCAGCGTGCAGTCCATTGCTGGACATAGGTCTCTCCAAAAGCATGCCACTGAGCACGATCCTCGGCCAAACTCACCCAGCCAGCCGTCCTGCGAAGATCATCTCTCCACTTAGTCGAATGTGTATAGCATGGGCTAAATATAATGAATAGCAAAAGAGACAAGTGAGTAGCGAAAGGGGAGGCAATCTCATAAAAAGCAATAGTAGGGATTATGTAGAACACCCATGGTAATGTCGAGTTGTTTTCCAGGCGGCACTAACGCGCCGCAAGTCGCTGCAGCGCGGAATAATCGCGGATACCCATAAAAGATGTAATTTCAGATAAGCTGAAACAGACGAGCCCCGCCCCCTCGCCACCCCACCGTCTCCCTCCCCATCGCTGCCTACTTTCTAATGACTAATTATTATGCTGTGCGTTGTGAGCTTCACCATCAACCACGCGACTCGAGCCTATATACCTGTCTTTTTGTTCTTACTCCCGTTAAGCGATAAGCCTTAATATTATTTTTCTGTGAGTTTTAATTGTAATCTTTAAAAAAAATGCATTTTCACCTCATTCAGGTCATTATGTGAAGTGATCATTTCGC
Organism: Meandrusa payeni; assembly: GCA_029286785.1. Lineage (NCBI taxonomy): Eukaryota > Metazoa > Arthropoda > Insecta > Lepidoptera > Papilionidae > Meandrusa > Meandrusa payeni. The sequence goes on along the minus strand of JAGSMX010000012.1, from coordinate 8,142,733 downwards.
ATATGAATATCTACACCAGGTCGAAACAGATGCATTACGAGCCTAAGAAAGAATGAAGAGACCTCTTTTCTGGTGGGACCTATAGTCTTATCTAATGACTATCCTGGAACTCAAGTCCTATATCTTGAAGCGTCAATGGCATAGGCTAACCGCACGTTCGCTAATCGTGAAGTCGTAGGTTCGAATCCACCATTCGATAAACGGCTTGAACCATCTAGCATAAGCGTAGTTGGAATAGAAATATTAGTAATATTTGTGAAAAAAATATTTTACAAGTGGTATCTAAATTAAGAATTAATTCTGCAGGCATACTGGTGCTAGGTAGACAGATAGAATTCGCCATCCAATTTTCTAGTAGTGTTTATGTCCTTAAGTCCTATAGTCCTAAATACTTGTATGTAATGTATACTTATACATTTTAGCGAGTGAATTTTGTACTAATAACATTTTTTTTATGCGTGTAAACTATCGCCCATGATCCCACCTGGTGTTAAGTGGTAATAAATAAATCTTGATAATCGTTGTTTAGCCATAATCATAATTAGTTCACGTTTCTTTTGTTATGACAAAATAATTAGCTTATTCCTGATACTCATTTATGTATGTAATAATTTTATGAAATATTTTTAAATTACCTAACCCTTTTTTATTTTTGTTTACGGAGAGGAAATCTTCAGAAAGATACCCCGCCCTGTGGGGTGGCGGTTATGTGGGGTTCTTAACCACTAAAACCTCCCTGGTGGCCCTTTCCTCGGTGCATGACGAGGGGCTCCGGGATCTCCAGTGGAACGCACCGGAGCCCTCAGAAGCGCAAGGCGACACGGGCCAGCCGATGTCACCTTCTTCCCGGGTCCACTTTGGTGGACGACTCAAGCTCCCACCCTTGTCGCACAGTGAAGCCGAGGCACCTTTTAGTCGCCTTGTACGACAGACAGGGGATACCGTAGTCTTATTCTTGAGAGCCCAGAACTACAGGGCTGAAATAACCCTAACCAAAGTGTTCCAACCTGTAATCCATCCAACCTTTAACATAGTGTCATATTGTCTGGAATTTCTGTTGATGTTACTTTATATCGTAGTCTTTTGTTTAATATATACCAATGAAAGATCTCTTTGTAAATGTTTTATTTCCTTATGTGAGCAAGCGAATAAACGATTACATAGCATTCTTGAATTCATTTAATTGTTCTAGAAAGGATTTATCGCTTTAATTGTTGATGTAGTATTAATAATTACTTACCCTTAAATTATTAATGTTACCATTACGAATTACATGAATTTGAAACAGGAACAAACGATTAAAATTTATATGTTTAAAAAGTCAACCTGTAAATAGAATTTTCTTTGTTCTATTTCAATTTGCTTAGTTCATTTTAATTTAAAATTTTGATTAATTTTACTTTTTGTGTTTTGTATTTAGTTACGTTTTAAAATTGTTACTCATCATTGATTCATATGCAATGCAGTCTTCACCTGTAATTGCGATGGCATTAACCATGCTTGTCCACTGTTTTTATATATTCTATGTTAAAAATGTTCATTGTGTTGGTGTTCAATAAATAAAAAAATGTAAATTGAAAAAGGTAGGGTAGATAAAAATTTCGATACTATTAGAAATATCTCAGCCGCTTCCGCTCTTCCACGATTGATTCCTCAATTTGAAGTGAAGGGCAAATATACTATTCCTACTCATATTTATTTGAATAAAACCAGATTTATGGCGTTTTAATATACTTTTGATTACCCCGTGATTATGGCGTGACTATAAAATGTAATTAAAAAATAAACTTTACAATGATCATATCGCATTGTACATTAAATTATTATATAGCAACCAGTAATACAATAATTGATTAGTATACTCCTGCGTTTTGTATGGTAAGACTTTGTATGGTGGGCATCAATATCCTAAAAGAAGCTAAAAAATGAGCACGATGTTTTTTTTTGCTCACTTGTATAAACAACTGGATGACTGGATTTTTTTATAATTGATTTCGTTACAGTTGGCATGAAACAAAAATGGGGATCTTCAATACCTTCCACATCATACATAGGATCATCCGCTTTCCACATTCACTCACTTACAAAGTCCTCGGTCCATGTGAAGGAAAGACGCCCTACGCTTCTCTTAAGCGTGGCCTCCATTAAAAGATTTTCTTCCCACATCTGCCATCACTAACATGACAGATAAATTATATCACTCTCTAGTGTCATCCCTCATATCTGAGAATCGTGGTCACCATCAGGGTTGCATCTGGAGCAGATGATCTGCCACCACCGGCTTCTGTCGAGCGCGTCTCTTGCGATAGAGTAATATTTGATAGGACACCACCTTGTAGTGAACGGCCGTGTTCCGAACAATGATAAGTTTATCCAGGCTTTCGTCGCCTCTTGTGTTGTGTATTATATACTAAAACGTTCTTAAAAACACGCTCCATCTTATGGTATAAGTATCAATCCTGTTGTATAATTTTAACAACATTCAAGAACTGCATAAGAAGCTGAAGTCAGGAAGTTCAGAAGCTATTGGGCGGTAGCGGGCGTAGTCTGGCGCCGCGGTGCGCGATGTCGCCGATAGAGGGCGCCGGCGACGGCCCGCCGATCTGTGATACTACCGCATTACCATAGTGTTCGCACCGCGCTCGCTCATTATCTGCGATTAACAATGTTGCTAATGTAACTATAAATAAATATTATGATGGATAACTTAAAATGATTATCTTTATGATCCTTATTAATAGAGAAAACTCAGTCTAATTTGATTTAAATAAACACTAAAATGTATAAGAACGTAATCTTGTTTGACGGGCAATTGGTATTCACTTAGCAATCGATACACTAAGGAGTCTGCCCGTGTTGTATTCCATTCCTACATGATATTTATAAATTTATTTTTGAGGGGATTTAGCTAACAAAGAGTGATCATTTCAGAGAACATAAGAAGATCCCTAATTACGTATTAAACAATTTCATTATTCAAATAAAATATTCTAGGAGGTTCTACGACGAGACAACGAGAAGCTCAAACTATTGCAGACCATCAAAATAAGAAGTGTTGTATCTCGGTCACGTGCTTAGGTACGAGAGATATGACTTTCTTCAACTTATTTTAATGGGCAAAGTCGCTGGCAAAAGAAGTGTTGGTCGTTGAAAGAACTCATGGCTGCGGAACATAAGAGAGTGGACCAGAATTGCGCCTAACTGTTTCGCCTCGCAAGAGACAGAAAGAGATATGGTGAACTGACTGCTAACCTTCGCTTGTCGGAGAGGCATTTTAAGAAGAAGAAGAAATAAAATATTAATAATCACTTTTATCTTAAGTTTATCAAAGTAAACTCCGAGCACAAACTTTCGCAATCAATTTCTTGAACTGAAGAATCCAATCACAAACTCATTCACTGGGATTTGATCCGGGTATCTCGAGAACGTAAGTCGGACGTCTAGCCAACGGGCTATCATCATTTAAATTGTTATAACATTCTATCGTTTGCAATACTAACGTGTTAAACATTGACCTGTAACATCCCATTGGAACAAAGAATAATAAAGTAAAGATTCCAACATAGGCATAGATAATGGCTACAGTTAGAGAAGTAATCCATCCGAATTATACAAATGGCCTGTGCCTAACGGCACCAACATATTGGCATATGTTCGTGACTAGTTTACGAGTGCTACGACATTGCATATTAATTGGTGTCGCTATCGAACCGCGCATCGGCTACGACCTAGCTTCCACACCAACAACATACCCACAGCTATCGTTTGTGAGCACCGTGTCTACGTGCCGATATGTGTGTGCGCGTAGCCTTCCACCCCCCCGCCCCCAGCGGGCGGTGTGTTAGGTACAAGCGATGTGATGATATATCAGCTTGCAAAGGGAATGCTTGTTTGAAACGTATTAAACATTGATAACGTCAGGTGATGCGCTATGCGTTTGATAACGCGTGGATATCCGCTGTGCATCAATGAATATTGAGCAATAAATTTAATTATTCGATTGTTTCGTATCGTTTCTTTATTGATTTTATATGCCCATGAACACGTTTTATTCACTCGCGTTTAGTTTTAACGTCGTTATTACCAATGCAAGTCAATTTCTTAACATTTATCTTTTTCGATATAACGATTATAGTTTATTCGATTCTCCGTAGGCATGTAATAAAAAGTTTTTTTTTTATCATAACCTCCTTTTTTATCGGCTTGTATCAATTAATTTCTGGATCAAAGCCTTCTACAATGTCTACCACCATATTACATCCAGCGTTTTCCTTATCCAATCACTTCCAATAAACTCTGACTATACAGAGGTTCATCTGAAGTGGCACTCAAAGATAATTTAGCTTTTAAATGTCCCTTAGATTATCCGTGAAACAGCAACCGACAGAGTCGTGATTCGGTCCTCTCGGGCGCCCTCAGATCGGAATGCGTACGCGTAACATAGTAACCGTCCAAGCCGAGGTTACCCCTCTCCGGGAGGACCCTCGTGTAGAGTTAGTAGCGATAAAGGTTCAGGCTAAGCGACCTAAGAGCTGTGCCACCTCTCAATCCGGTGAAGCAGTCAATGCCAGCTTCTCTGGCCAATCTGTGTAGTTCGTCATTAAAAAAAATACAGAGGTTGTAATATTAGGTGCCTTATGTCACAAGGAATCTATCTTTATACGACAGTAAAAAATTCTGTTCAACGATTCTTATGCATAATGTAATAGCCTTTATATAAGTCCCACTGTTGGGCACAGGCCTTCTCTGTAAAGAGAGCAAAGGGCATAGTCCGCCACGCGGCTCTAGTGTGGATTGGCAGTCTTCACGTCTTAGAAAAATTTCTAAGATATGTTTCTAAGAGATGTCTTATACATAGCAAAACGAAAGGGGCAAACGAGCTAACGGCTCACGTGATTTTAAGGGATCACCGTCGCATGAACAACAACACCAGAGGAAAGGTAGATACGTTGCTGGTCTATGAGAAAGGGTGCAGAGATTTGAAGTCTGTTATGTTATTTATGTAGGCGAAAACATACGGTGAGGTTTTATTAACTGAAAAACTTGAGAATTATGTTAAAGAAGTTTAAATATAAATAAACGGTAATTAATGCTGATCTCAAATACTTAACGTGAGCTTACAGAGTTTTATTGTAGCTCAGAGCGAAGTGCGCAGTGCATCCCCGTGAACCAGTGCGTCGCCAGACCCTGGTGAACCCACCGCCCCGTGCGGCGACGGAATGAGCGCATTCTAATATGCAAATGTATTTAAATGCTGAGCCCTCTTCATTACGCCGGTATCGATCTTAGATAAACAATTTGTAAGTCGATAGCCAGCCAAAGCACAACTAATCTGTCGCCGCTCCCGTGTACTGCGAGCGATTTTAAAACTGATTGAATGTGAACAACACATCTCATTAACACTATAGTTAACTGCAAAAATACAATCTCAAGACAACTTCAATGGTTCTTATTTTAGTTTCTGTACATTCTTAGGGTTGACTTTAACGTGGCCACTTTATTTTTTTTTTAAATCTGTGTTAGCCGTTGTGTCTAGTAAACCGTTCGAAATAAGTTTTAAGCTTGTGATAGAAAATGCTTCGCGTCAGTCGAAAGGTCGGTTTGAAACTCGCAGACTGTATTCTAGACGATACATTATTAGGGTTTTAATTGATGTTCAGGTTAAAAAAACTTAATTGTAGCAAGAATTTGACTTTTTGACTTAAATTTAGGGTATTTGTACAGCAATTGAGTGCAGCATGAGATGCAGGTAGTTACAACAAACACTGTAACATACCAAGTGATGACATCGATGTTTCACTTCGATGTTTATTTTTGTTTGCAGATTAACTTAACAACCGCAAACAAGCCGCAAAAAGTTAATAGGCTATACTTTTTGTGTATATTACGCATTATTTATTACAAACAATAATTTAATTCAACCGTTATTTTAAGGTATCTTATCCAAACATATTGTGAATAATTTAATATCTTATATCTCTTAAATTACCTATTTATAAATCACACACAAACTGAACTATGTATGTAAATATGTCCAAACACATCGCTGTGTTTCATAGACGTGTTGTTTTCCCAGAGGTCATTAGTATTCACCGTCTTATCTTGCAGTCCCCAATCAGATTAATCTTAAATATTTATTGCACACAGTCGATTGGCAAACGTTGCTGTACAAAATTAGTATGACGATTGCTACGCTGATGGTGAAGAAAATTGCGAGTAAACGCAGACGTGGGTGGCGCTCGGTAAACCTTCGATGAATAATAATCTCTCAATGCTTTAGAGTGACAAGTACATACAGACATAAAAAGAAATAAAAAAAATTTAATTACCTAACTAAAAATAAATTAACCTTTTAGTTAAATCGCCAGGTCTACTACTGCGCCTTTGCACTATATTGTCCTCATGACAGGAAACGTACCACGACCTAGGACAATAGGTCGACGGCATAAATTATTACAGAAAGTTATTTTTTTAAACTTAAGAAAACGATAAAATTAAGCCTTTCAGCCGTTCGGTTTTTTTTTGAAGGGACCTACTGTGATCAGTTACGGAACTGGGCTTACATTGCTTGGGTACTTCGGCCTGACCCTCTAGTGGAGTAACTCATTGCCAGGGTTCCTGAGACCAGTAGCATTCTGACCTGAGGGCCGAACCACAGCTCGATTAATTGCTTCAGTGATTTCATCAGTGAGTCTAACGCTTGAATACTTATATACTGTCTATTTAATTCTAGGCAGTTTTTAACTTACTAATAATAAAGGCTTCGCTGGAGATTCTTCTGCCAGATCTTCTCCCAGCGTTAACGTTTCCTAATAGTAGAAGAAGCATTTGACCAAGCCACGGTTCAGCTCTCTTGGGCACGCACGACTCAAACTAGTTTCTTAAGTTAGGGCCCAAAACAAGTTCCCCATTTAGGTTCCTTGCCTAAGTAACCCATACTAGAGGTTCAGGACAAACACTCTAAGAGCTTTGCTATTTTCAATAAGTTGTAAAAGCCTTCACGCTAAAAAAAACCGTGTAACTAATCAAGCTGCCCCTTCCGTATCTGGGTTCGATTAGTGGCGGACTAATACGTAACCTACAGCGAAGCTAAAACGACCAGTAGGACCCCTCCACCTGTCGAATCTGATAAAAGTGTTTTATTTAAATTTCTTAGCCGGCGATTCAAAAACGAGCAGAAAGTTTCATTTGTGTCTTATTAAAAGAAATTTATAGTTGGAACATAGTGGCTGATTGACCTCGGTCACTGGGAAGGATAACTGGTTAGTATGAATGCAAAAATAATATATGCATTGGCATCAGAACTTTACACAGAAAGATATATAATGAAAAAAAGACGTTAATTTTCTTTTGCAATTCCACAAAAAAATATATGTTGTACTTATATAATATATAGATGTAACAATTATATTTACGAGATAAAACATAAAACGATTTCAAATCGAATGAAATGTTAAACGCTATCACGCGCGGACGCCCTCTTTGTATTTCTCAATCATCGTAAGAATATAACGAAATAGATATTAATATTAACCAGAATGTAACCAAACTCTCTTCAAACTATCTTTCCAATAAAAATTAATCATCGAAATCAGTTATCGTAATATTAAGTTATTCGTCCATTTTTCGCGGAAATACTTAAGCAAATTTAAGATTTATTTATTTAATTATCTATTTATTTATTCTTTATTTGCACACAATACAAAAAAGGTACAAATAGACGGACTTAATGCCAGTAGGCATTCTCTGCCAGTCTACCTTGTTTGTGTAGAGACAAAGTAACGGGTGCAAGCTATGTGAGAAAATAATATATAAAAGAAAACTATAATAAATATATATATATATATATATAATATACATATAATATATATTTATAATATAAATAGATACATATATAAATACATATAATTATAGGTGGATAGGGACAGATGGATACTGAAATTTACATTTCAAGTATGCAGGTGCAAATGGATCACGTAAAATAGAAAATAATGTACAAAGTGTTCTGAAGGATCGTCGATCAGACATTGGCCACTTAAGCTGAGAGCGAAAGAAAGAAATATAGTCGTACTTGTATGATTTTCTTATGGATGCCATTGTCATAATTGAACTAAATTCATGGGAAGCACCAGCTTTCAAACAAAAAAAGAATCAACAAAATCGATTCACCAAGGCTAGTCAAAAGTTATGAGATAACAAACATAATAAATACTGCTTCTCGATTGAGAACCTCCTCCTTTTTTGAAGTCGGTTGACCAAACGTTTAAAAAAAACAAACAGGCGAATTGAGAATCTCCACCTTTTTTGAAGTCAGTTGAAAAAAATATTCTCACGACTTCGTAGCTCTAGCTGTTGTAGACAGATAGCAAGTGCTGTTATCTTCATATATAGTAAACGCACCACTATATACGTGGCATGAATTTGACCTCGTGATGAAAACTGAAAAACGGAACCTATACCTGCTGTTTTAATAAAATATAATTGCCATACAAACGTTTTACATGAGTGACAGTCTAATGGTTAAGCGTTTGAATTTATTATCATATGAAGTTCGGTTCCACATGTTAGGACTTGCTAATAAAATTCCAGTCTACAGAAAAATACCACGCGCCACCAAATGAAGAAACTTGGTGAAAAATGTACAGCAATTGCTGTCTATTACTTTTTAACCGTTTCTGCGGTTTCTTCGGCTAATTTTCCTAAAGTCAACGCTTCGCAAAGTGGCTATAAAGCTAATTTTAGTTCTAGAGTTTTTGGTAATATGACCGAACTGATCGTGGGTCATAATACTTACGTGTTACAGTAACGGCAAAAGCATCCTAAGATTCGGCCACCTCTCAAGTTGTGACAAAAAAAAATCACTCAAAAAAGAGGACGTGAAAACTTTTTCTCCAACATCTATCACACAATTTGCCATATGAAATTAAAAATTGAAAAAGAGACAAGTTAATTTCGATACGTGCAATACTCATTACATTACAATACAATGCTCTATAAATAAAAACGCCGGTTACAGCGAGCTCGGGACAGGAGGTAGTGCAAGGTGCGCCGGCGCACGTGCCTACCGCCAGCGGCCTCACCGCTTTATATCTGTACCGAATTCAAATTTGTGTCATACACCTTTATGGTTAGGAAACAAAGAATTTAATAAAGTGGACTCTAGGACCCTCGGCGCGAGGGGCTCGAATAATAATTCAAAGGAAATGGGTATTCAGAACGATATCACCTCGGGGTTAACGATTACCAGTGTGCGCATGCGCTACAGATGGCAGGATAAACGGACGTTTGTTTCCGCAGTGATATCTGAATTAATGGCTGCATAAAATTCCCAAAAGGTGTTCATTACCATGATTTATGCAAGATAATATTTCTTGAGGTCGCGGCCGGTTAACTAATTAACAAGAGGTCGCTTAAGGGGATAATTGGATTTTATAATAAATATAATAATATGAAACACTCAGTCCCGTGACTTAGCGGGGAAGGCAGAACATAAATATAGGTATAGAATCGTCTTTTCCATCCATAATTATGCTTCGGTTTCGACTACTTCTGACGTTGACCATGCACCAAAGATTTTTTAGTTTTTCTTTCCTCGTTACATTGACACTCTTACTACTTCTTAATTACTCTACGTCCACTGCATTGATTTTACTCCCATATTTATTCTGCAATACCCATACCTCACATCCGCGCACCGGCATTGCTTTGTGTATTGTCAGACTGTGCCTCATTAGACACATTTGGTTTTCCACGATTAAGAGCCGAGCCCATTTTGTATCCTATAGCCACTCTTTATTCCATATCCTTAAATTATCCAGTACAACTCATTATTCATTCTTTTGCTCTTTCGAATATTATTTTAGTGCTACTCATAACTTCTTTCCATTCAACCACTCATTCATTAATTTATTTATTTATTTCTTGACTCAAAATTCATAGCACTTATAGTATATATAATATAATATTTATCTAATTAGTCACTCTACACAGCCTGACAAGAAAGCGATTTACATTCTTGTTTACTGTATTACAGTTTATGTTTGTAGTCGTCACTGATTTAAAGTTATTTCGTGTGTTCTTTGTGTGTGATTGTGTGTGTGTACTCACAATGGGATCTCTTTAATTGTTGGTTTATGGTTTATTGAAAATGTCTGCTGAAGCTGCAATTATTTTGTTGTATGTACTTCGAGTGCGACATGCAAAGGATTCTGAAACGTAACAATGGACTGATTTGATAATGGTAACATAACTACTTGTGGATTCAACTGTCATTAGCGGTGTTTCCGAATCTATAAGAAACGCGTCTACTCCTCTCTCAAAGGCCGGCACTTGCGCCGCCTCTATTGTTGTGAATGTTCATGAGCGACGGTGATCATTTAAGATCAGATGAGCTGTAAGCTCGTTTGCCCCTTTTCTTATAAAAATAGGTTAATCTGTTTCGGATTACATTAGCGGGTAGTTTGTAAATAGCAGAGACTGGAGGCAGGTTGCAGCAGCTCCGACAGCGCGCGAGGCGCCCGCCGTCCATCTCGCGGCTCGCCCGCTCACTGAGTACATTCCCGTGTACGTTTTTACACCTATTATTTTATGTGTCGGCGAGTAAAGTTCGGTACGTGAGTTATAAACTCGCTCGAGCCTCTCTCGCCCCTACTTTATAGGTATTAACGACTTGTCCGAGAGTTTTCTTATAAATAAATTTGAAGGGTAACAAGGCTCGCTTTTGTCGGATTAGTAGAGTGGATCTTGTTTCACTTTGTTGCGGAGCCATCTCTATCTTTTTGTAAAACCGGAAATCCCCGAGAAATATGCCCTTTGTTTTAATTTATTTTTACTAGCAATTATAATTGAAATTTGTATTAATTAATAATTATTTATTTCAAGAAATATGTACTTATTGACCATTGATTAAGACTACTTTTACGGAATCGTTTTTTTTATTTCAGACGATCCAAGTACTTTACAGTCCAAATAATGTATCAACTATACTTTAACCGAAACGGGGTAGATTGAAGTATATACATGGATATCTTCCTTTCATCACGCTCGTACCAAATGAAGCTGTGAATGACCCTATCGCCATATTTTGCTTAAACGCAGAAAACCTAAAAATGTTTTAGTCGAATAAAACTTTCAGACAAAAATTGCTTCAAATCCAATGTTTTACTTTGCAATAAAATTACCTTTTATGTCTTTTTAATGTTTTCTTTTTATTTTTTACCTTGCTTATCAGGACCTATTCTCGTTCTGCCATCGACCATTAAGATGCATTGCTTGATTTCATCTTTTTTTGTTGTGAATATCCCTTAAGCCCGATTGAGTTCTTTGCCTCGTATTTCATTATTTACAAATAATAGTTAAGCATAAAATAGTTTTCCAGCGTCTGTATTTCCGATTACAATGTGGGGTGTTTTCAAGAGCATTCACTATTCACTATAGGCATACTTTTTTTTGTTCACGCGGGGAATCTTTTATAGACCATCCTCCGGTACCCTGGGTGGGCCTGAGGGATGTGGGACTCGGCCTGGGCAGCCCCTACCCACTAAACCTTCCGCAAATGCCATCAGCCGTTATGAGCGGGTGCCCCGGATCTGCCAGCGACAGGACACCCCAACGACCGGCCGGTCCCGGCAAAGACCGGAGTTCATCCTCAAAGGGGACTTCTCCGGCACTCATAGAAGTCCCGACGACGCCGAAGCATGCTGGGGCCAGGTACCCATCCTGGCCCCGCTTCTGGATTACGGGGTCAGCAAGAGGAGGCATTCGTAACGCCTCCTGCGCACCCCGATACGTCACCTGACTATAGGCATACTAAGCTAGTGCGCCCTAGCATTCAGGACTGCCTTTCCACTACAAATCAGGTGGGATTATGGTAAAGCACTAGAGCCTAGAAAATATTTAAAAGAGCTAAAATATTATCGAGTGTATTTTATGAAAGTAAGAAACTGATTAGAACTCCAAACCGAGAGATCGTATTACTTCGACAGTCTTAATTCGAAATAAACGAGTTATTTTTGAACAAAACTAGCATATCTTGAATATTTTTCAAGGAATAAAATTAAGGAGTCACGTGACATCAGGCCATAACGCGCGGAGCGCACTATAAAAGCGGACATATGGAAGTTAAGAGCACTACCAGTAAAATATCAGAGCAGTAAAGTAAATGCAGTAGAAAGCCGTGAGGACGTGCCTCCAACGGCAGACGACCAAAGGAAAACAAAAACAGTGACTTATATTATTTCCATACAATTGTACACCACAACATGCTTAGGAATTATAGGCATAACAAAATGTGAACTATTCACAGTATAGGAGAAAATATGTGAAATTCCCCAGGGAGCCGATATGGGAAACAATAACCGGAGGTATTTTAAAAGTGGATATTAGTATTACGAAGGTCGATTTACGACTGCACTCTCGTAGTTTCAAATGTCACTAATGGAGCAAGAGTGAGACGTTCACATCTTTCCCCCACAAACTGCATTACAACGTCCTCGCCGAAAATAACCGCACATAAATATAAAACAATGTGAAACCACTTAAAGCGAATAAAATACACGTCCACTTCAACTCGGTAAAATGAATTTATTAATAACGTAGACAATGAACGTCTGAAACAAACGTTACAGTTTTTGTATTTTTAATTGTCCTCCGCTCGACAGAAAAGACGCATTAGAAGCACGAAAATACCCACCGGATCATATTCGACACGCGCACGCTCCGCATTGTCACCGGGCCTTTATACCTCACGATACTTTTAGTCACCAATCGCATGTTAACAAGTATTAAAACTGTCACCAATTAAAAATATTCCTCCAGAGTCGACGACGGGCACGGGAGATAATTATTGAATTGTAATTTTGCGATGTGTCGCTAACTTATTGCGGAGAGTGCACTTCTTAGATGATATCTTCGGCGTAATTAAAAATCTTGTCGTGACATTCAGGGCCCCTGCCCGCCTCCGCACTCTTCTGCCTCCTTCAATATTGTTGGCGATTGAATCGCAATTAAATTTAACGAATCAAACTATACTTTATTAATAGGGTCTGATAGCTCAAAATGGCGAACGTGTATATCGATCGAATGAATCGAACGTGCTCCCGTCGAAATGCCAGACATTTTATTTATTCGCCTTAATTATGTATCTTGTCTTAATTTACGATTGGATCATACGATAATCTGAAACGTAATTTATTATAGATGCTTAGGTATGCCAATGATTTCCATAACAAGATTTAGGATTACTGAGAATGATCTGGGACTCGGTGCGCGACAAGGAGATAAAAGGTATTATCGAAGTTTGTTCGTATTTTGCAATTAAGTAAAACCGCGAAGATGCAACGGGCTGCGGCGAAGCGCGCGCTTCGATAGCGTCATCGAGTCCAATTTCGTTATGTGTCGCTGGCATGACGGCCGACGTCGCGATAGGACCGCTGGCCGCCGATAGCCCTAATGAAAGTAATGGAGGTTTATTAACGATACCCTGACGACCGCTTACAAACGCAGTATTTACATAGATAGAATCCTTTATTGCACTAAAATGTATGTACAAAGGCGAATTTAATGTTATGTACCATTTCCTTTCAGCTATCCTTTGGTGGTTGAGAGCAGGCTAAGGGCGGCACTATCGCTAAAAATAGTTTTCAACGAACTTTTAAAGATAGAAAATTAAAATACATTCACATATATATACATACATATATATAAATATCAAATAATATATGTAATAGTGATAGTTGCTAAGCGGTACCATGATCGCTTGTTCGAATCTAATGAACTTCCATATGAATCTACTTTTTAAAATTTTGGCTCATCATCTGTCACACCTGGGAACTAATAAGCATAGTGAAAAGCGGATAGCGAAAACTGTCTAACCCTAGGGTTAAAAGTACGAGAAAAGTATTTTTACGCTTTTCTTTACACGCGATTTAAAGACTAGCTGAAGAAGCTCCCAATAGTGATTCAGACTACGCTACCTAAGAGATCTGTCTCAATCCGGTGAACTGTTATGGTACAGCTTAGTCACAGAAAAAATAAGGAAGATATTAACTGAAAAATCTCCTTTTCTCAATTGGGCAGTATAGTCCAGAGTTAAGTTGCTGTACAGGTAAATGAATTGGCATAGAAGTTGGTATGACAATCGAGGAAGGTTAAACACCGCGTAATAGACGGGATACCGAAGCGAACCGCGCCAAGGGAACAAAGAAAGCCACATTTGCTAATTACCTACGGTTTGCTCGCGTCGTGCACACAGACGCCGGGTCGTGAGCGCCCAAGATATGACGATAACACATTCATAAATAATTAGAGCGAAATTTTCTCATTTGTAAGACGGTAGTCATGATATTTGGTAGCTGAGCCTCTGTTCTTGGAACGCAGCGATCTAGATAAATGCTGTAAGACACGCTTGTGGCTTTTTATTCTTCCAGGATTGAACTACAAAACGTAGCTGTCATGCTGGTCTAGCAGTTCCAGTATGCTTATCATCCGACACTCTTCTTTTAGTATTGAGTTTAAATGTTAACGCATTCTATTCTCATATTTGTTTTATTTCTCTTTTGATATTTCAGATAGTAAGTATAGTTACTATTCTAGTAACTAATGGTATCTGGCTGTGAAAATAAGGTTGTATATTCGGACCCTGTATTTGACGGCTTACGTGAACCATTTCGTCTCCTCTCGATCTCTCACATATGTATACTATTGATAGTCATTTGTATGGATATGAATGAAGCGAAAGAGGTGTGTAATAAAATGTTTTAAGTTTAGATGAACAGAGTATTTACGAAGTATAAATTATAAACATAAAAAGTTGTCAAAATATGTGACTTTACACGGAAAAAATGTTACTTACTCGTAACTATTCAATTGCCGGTATTTGTGTATTTAGTCACGGTCAGAGCCTTGGCATAGCGGGGTTAAATTTCTTACTTCCTTTAGCATTACAATCAATAACTTTAATTTAACTTGTAAAATTACAAAATATTAATGGAGAAAATACCAACATTACAAGATAAATTAAAGAGCCTGTATTCATAAGTAAAATGTTTGATTTGTTGATTCCCTTGAACACAATTATACTTTGTTTTGGAATGTTTAAAAATAATGATATTATAATTTGTAAGTAAATTTACGTAGTTTTTCACGAAATTATGTTATTTATTTATAGGCATTTGTAGCCGCATTTTATGTATGTAGTCTTGGATAGACATTTGCAGCGGGCACGTTTGGGAAAGTACTACGATCACAGAGAAAATACCTGTGCGAAGTGGAGGTGATTCACAATACTAACGGCAATTCCCCTATTGCATCACTAGTCACATGCTCCTTTGTAAGAGTTTCCAATTAATTAAAATAATTGTATGCTTCTGTTAAAAGACACATAAAAGGTGCATTGAAATGTTTCGAATTCCCCGTCACGTTAAGCAGAAAATTAAATTATGGAATGTCATAAATCATTCGGAAGATAAAAGTTTTTTTAGTAATTGAATGTGATAACACAGTAGGACGACTACTACGACTTCTGCAAAGTCACTCTCTATAGATTAGAGTTTCGAGCGTGGCCAATTGTTATGGGCATTAAAATATTATCGCCGCCAAATACCCACTGGGATAATTAGCTTTAATTCGATCGTTTATTTTTTGTCCCTATCCTGCCTTCGATGTTCCATTAATATTAAATTTCAATCTGAACAAAACAGAATATCTGAGCAAAGATACTGATGAATAAAATATTAATACATTGCTCGAAAACTAATGTCATATTATTAGTAGTAATCCTATATCTGGCGATAATAACAGATTCAAATCTTAGCCGGCTTGTGTAAATGAATTTCGATTTTAGTGGTTTCTAACAAAAATTTGGACCCGGTATCCAATGAAGGGAACCACTTGTCATATATACCCTTTTAATGGACGGAATGAGGTAGCCTATTTGTTTGTTTATTACTGTTCCTTGATTTTATCTTGCCGAGAAAAATCTATAAGGAAACTATTAAACAATATTCTGAAAGGAATACAGTGGCCCGTTTCATAACATGTAACTTTTCTCAGCACCATATTACAAACGAAAAACCCACACCAAACATTTGAGCAATTTCGTAAGTAGGTAGCCTCAGTATTTTGGAAAACATACACAGTTCTTGCTCCATATTCTTTAGTTTATTTTGCTTACACAACACCAGATACATTAATTACATGTTGAATGTAAACATATGTTAAGAGATATTGCAGTATCGGTAATCTGCACTTTGCAAATTGCTTGAGGCAATTGTAATAATTAACACTTCAAAGGCTTTTAATAATTTATGTGTAATAAAAATTTTAAGTTTTCGTCTCTACGCTGCTCTCTTGGAAGACCAGTCGGTAGTGCCGCTCAGGTCGACCTGAGCAGCACATGCAACATTACATCAATTACTCATGTTATTATGATAAATTTTCTCTATTTATTTTTTCTTCTTTTGCTACTTCTTCTCCTGTTCCAACACTTCCCTAAATGGAAATAATTTTGGGCGTATCTCTAGAATGTTTAATTATACGTTTGCAACAACTGTTCAAGCTGAAACCCTACGTATGGGTAACATTGTAAACAAGTAACTGACCGACTCGTGGTTCGGCCCTCTCGGGCGCCCTCGGATCGGCATGCTTACGCGTAACATAGTAACCGTCCAAGCCGAGGTTACCCCTCAACGGGGGGACCCTTGTGTCGAGTTACTAGCAATAGAGGTTCAGGCTAAGCGACCTAAGAGCTATGCCACCTCTCAATCCGCTGAAGCAGTCAAGGCCAGCTTCTGTGGCCAATCTGTATAGTTCGTCATAATAAAAAAAAAACTAGTAACTTTATAACAATATGATAGAACTTTGGGTAAGGACCTAAGGCTACAGATTAAATAAAGATAGGTCCCTCCCTCCTCCTCCTCTCACCCGGACGTGCTCTCCGAGAGCACAGTGCAGATGGACTCCGGTGCGTTCGAATGGATACCCCGCAGCCCCTCACCATGCATCGAGGAAGTGCCACCGGGGTACCCCACATAACACCGCCTTTCCCTAGAGGCGGGGTATCTTGTTGAAGATTTCCCCCCTAAAAACAAAAAAGGACCAAAGGCTAAGATTACACCCAGGACCCCATTCGTTAAGTTTTATTCACAACAGTTCATCGTATTGAGAGGTGCTCTAAGACCTCAACCACCTCTCAAAATAGTGAAGTTATGAAAGCCTCCGGGCTAACAGCGATAATCAATTAAAAAAAGGCACTGACCAATCATTTGTACGTAATTCGTCAGAATCATTCGCCGTAACTCAATTGCGGAAACCGAATGGAGCTGTTTTTTATTACACAAAAAATGTAGAAAACTCATAAAAACGATATCTCGTGCATAAATTAAAGTTTCCGGTTACCAGTGACTGGGCCAAATGAAGCATAATTATGACCGTGGAGCGATCGCGTTATATTTTTATAATATGCATCATTATCTTTGTTAAATAAATACATACAAAGCTGAAAGACCTAAGCAGATTGCTAAACAGGCTTCATTGCATAGATTAACAAGTAAGAAATTGAAATAATTAAAGATATTAGTTCATTTTCACAGAAGAAATATTTAACCTTTCAAGCAAGATAATAATACTTAAGAGATCACGTCTTTATGCTTGATTTCCGTTAGTAAATTTTACGACATCACCAGTTTGAGAAGTGACGAAGCTTAGCACGAATATTTATTATGAGTAACTTGACGCAGAGGTCCATAAAAGGCTTGGACCGTAACTCTAAACGCCATCATATCAGTAGACCTTACCAAATCTTTATCAAATGCTTGAAATGATAAGTACGCTATGTACAACATGTCTCAATAAATACTATAATGACATTAATACATTCTTAACGATTCGGATATACTTATGATATCGTCAACCATCAGAAGGCACGGTTTAATTGTGGCTTTTTAGAAACTCTGATATTTCACATTTGTCACCTATGGTTCCGATCGTTAAAAAATGGAGTACTACCACAAAAGAAGAACAAGAAATCATTGTGAAAACTCATTAAAAAGATGGCGTAAGTTAGTACCGCTCGCCAGCAACGCAAATCATGTAGATAAAAGTAAAAAACAATACTTTATCTAGACTTAGAGACTTTCTATTATAAAAATCTAAATACAAAATTTGATAAATCGTTAAAGCTATTTCCAAAATAACATGAACATGATTTACTTACATATATAAGACGTTTAAGGCTATTACATATGAAAGATAGGTACGTTATTCTCAAATAAATGAAATGTGGGTATCCCATAAAAAATTAATAAAAATGTTCAGTAAATTATTATCATAGAGAACTGTAAATTTTACAACTTTCACAACACAATCGTATCAAGTCGATACTTTATAAAGTTTATTACCGTTACATAGCGCCGTGGCAAGATTTAATTAGATACACGATAACACGTGAAATTGTAGGGCCCCAGTCGCATCAATTACTTTATATCACGTCATATTCATTCTACAGTGCATTTGCTTTGATTAGTGGAATGCTCTTTAAGGGACAAAGTGCCATTAAAATAAATAAACAACTATCCGAAACAATTTGAAGTGTTAAGTGACTGGTGGCTATCAAAAATTACAAGATAAGTGACGACAATGCTCGGCTAGTGACTTATGAAGTGATTAAAAGAAAGTAGAGTCAGCAGAAAAAATACAGCTACATCGAGGAATTTATATAAACAAATTGATTTTAATACAAATAATGCAACTGAATGTGTAGAAGTTTTTTTATACGTTTTACTGCAAAAACTACAGAAAGACATATAATGCTTAAACCATAAAATGTAACGTCTTTCAAATAAGATTATGGTATATATTTATTATTGGTTATACTTTTATTAACTTTTCTACAATAAATACGTGCCATTTAACGTGTAATTCTATAGACGCCAGTTTGACGATTAGCAAATCAGTTACAAGGTGAAATAAATAGTGGTGAAATTTGAGCACATCTCTAGTGTTTTAATATAACCTGTAATAACTTGTGGAATAAAATACTCCAATAACTAATACACTCGCTTTATTCTGACGAGGTAACGTTGTACAAAGAATTGTTTTAACGAATACCCCCACAACTGCGCAACTCACAATCTTTATACAAAATTAATTAGAAGTCAGATTATGAACTAATAAAGTTAAATTATTGTTTACAATGCCAAGTTAATTATTAATTAAAGATACAATAAGGTTCAAGTAAATCACTAAGAGTCAGTCATTAGAAGTATTTATTAGACATAACAATCGCCGGTTGTCATGTGTTCCTAGCTAACAAAACCTTAGTAGTCTAGTGGCGGCTTACGATTTGACGATGTTGGACTGGACCTATGATCGACTTTAATATAATATTTGGCTTTCTTAAGTACAATAAGCTTTCCTATTCCTGTAAGTCAGCCTGTAGACTGTTCGAGAGAGTCGGATCACGTCCTGATCGGATAACTTGCTTTAGATAAATTATAAATATTTATTAACAACAGTGACTAAATTTTTGTTTAAAAGAATGCTAATAATATTTTTTTACTCAAATATTATTAACATTTTTGTTAACCATTCCAAATAAGCTGAGGCTTGTGTTAGGAGAAGGTTCACGTTAATAGTCGAATGGCAGACTCAAGACCTCGCAGCCTGTACCCTAAGCCATAAGCTATTGACGCTTCATAAATAAGTGAAAACTTCTACATTTTAAAATATGATTTAATGTTTGGGTATATCTGCCATTAAATAAGTTTCTTTTTATAAAAGAAGAAAGCTAGCAATTTTTTTTTTCAGAAATATTACTAACAATCTTGTTAACCATTCCAACCAAGCTTAAGCTTGTGCTAGGACATGGTTCACGGCAATAGTCGAATGGTGGATTCGAACCCACGACCTTACGATTCGCAGGACGTACCCTCACCCATTAGGCTATTAACGCTTCAGAAATGTAGTTTTTTCTAGCAAAAATATCGATAGTTTTTCTGGTAAGTAATAATTTCCATTTACAAACCATGTTCCGTTTCTTACTTCTATATTAACTACGTTACGTTACGTTAACATAAAAATTTTAAAGGAACCAAGTCATAAAAATATTTAAAATAATTAATTTACGTTGAAAATGAAAAGAAATAAAATTGATTTTGTTCAGTAATAAAATCTTGATATTGATATTTAGAAGCTAGTTATTTTAACCACTCAACCAGATGATCTCAAGATCGCAAAACCGAGCGATAAGATCAAAGGGTAAAATAAGATAAAGTATAAGAGATACGAGAGCAATCAAAATGTATACGAAATTTAAAATTAATACTTTCTTATCTAAAAATATCATCTTTTCTCACTAAACTTCCTCTCTTTGATCACTAAAGTGTATGTTTTATTACATTTAGTAAAAAGTGAGCATACACTTACGACAACAACTTCGTAAGTGATTATTACAGTACATAACATCTACATTACCTATTAAAATTAATATGCTTATAAATTCAGACACTATATTACCTTCAGCCCTGTAGTTCTGGGCTCTCAAGAATAAGACTACGGTATCCCCTGCCTGTCGTAGAAGGCGACTAAAAGGGGGCCTCGGGTTCACTGGGCGACCAGGGA
This sequence comes from Meandrusa payeni, assembly GCA_029286785.1. Classification (NCBI taxonomy): domain Eukaryota; kingdom Metazoa; phylum Arthropoda; class Insecta; order Lepidoptera; family Papilionidae; genus Meandrusa; species Meandrusa payeni. Next base: position 8,122,117 of record JAGSMX010000012.1, on the reverse strand, counting down.
AGAAGGCGACATCGGTTGACCCGTGTCGCCTTGCACTGCGAGGGCAGAGAGGAGAGGGGGGGGGGAATAACCTCCCCCCGGGACGTGCTCCCCTTGAGCACAGTGCAAAGGGTTTTAGTGGGTAAAACCCCACATAACTGCCGCCTTCCCCCCAGAAGGTGGGGTATCTTTTTGAAGATTTCCTTCAAGTAAACAAAAAAAATAAGGTTTTACCACACCCCTACATTGTTACCTTTAGGGCTGCATAGCTGCCTATTCAACATTATTATAATAACATTACGATATAGATTAGCTTGAAGCTCAGTTCTGGTCTACGTTCCTTAACGAGAGGACATTTCCGTATTTCTTAATTTACCAACCCTAATCAAAAGGATAATTTAAGCAATGTGTTGTTAATTGTTGTGTTTCTCAATATTTAGTGTGATTGAATTATTTTTAAAAGGGATTTTAATGCCACGGACTAACAGTACCTTGATTATGATGAAACAGAAACATTGTAAATGTTAAATAAGAGACTACTTAATGTCGTATTCCTGATATGATTTTTTTTAAATGCAGAACTACACAGATTGGCCAGAGAAGCTGGTCTTGACTGCTTCACTAGATTAGAGGTGGCATAGCTCTCAGGTCGCTTAGCCTGAACCTCTCACGGCTAGATTTTTCATTTATTGGGTGATATGACAATAAGCATACATCTACGCATATTTGCACATTAGTTACAGAGACTATGAGTAGTGTAGGCAGAGCTACCAATTGTTTTCTGCTTTGCGTCATTCTTATGAATCCATAATTTAACAAACACAATACACAGAACGAAAAACGTATGTATTGGTATTATTGGTTTAATTTTTTCTAAAAGTCTCGCCGGTGGAAGAAAATAATTACAATATTATACAAATAAACTTAAAAATAGGCCATCAGTCTTAAAGTCGATTGCTTAGCCACTTACGTTTCATAGTATAATCAATAGAAAATAGAAACCTATTTACCGTCCTAGCCGAGGTTACCCCTCACAGGGGGGAACCTTGTGTCGAGTTACTAGCAATAGAGGTTCAGGCTAAGCGACCTAAGAGCTATGCCACCTCTCAATCCGATGAAGCAGTCAAGGCCAGCTTCTCTGGCCAATCTGTGTAGTTGGTCATAAAAAAAAAGAAACCTATTGAACGTTAATCCAAAACTTATCTTGCTTATTTGTGAGAGAGTTGTCGTTCAGCTCAATCTGGACACACTGGTTGATTTCAAGGTAATATACATACTGTTGGATAATATGAAAAATGTTGGGTAGTAGGAAAATATATTAGGAAAATGTTTCTGACACGCGGCCTATAAAAACGGAGATCTTGCCGACCTCAGGGCACTTGCGGTCCAGGCGTCGTCTTGGTGAGATCTTTCCAATATTATTTTACGTTGTAAATTTGTGTCGAATCGCTTTCCGATTTTACTTTTGTTATTTACTTTTGTACTTAACCAATTTTGTTATTTACTTTTCTACTGAACCAATTATATTGAAAAGAATACGTCCTACGAGTTTCTTGTCGGTTCTTCTCGTAGTAGAGTATTTTCGAACCGACGGTAGCTTCAGTAAATTTCATTTGAATTAAATAAAAGTTACGATAACCTGACGTCGAGGATTTTATTTTTTAGTTTATATACTAGTAGTTTACAACATCAGAAGTGGGATTCGCAGTCCACTTTAGTTAGTTTTTCCAACATCAGAAGTGGGATTCGTACTTTTTAGGGCCCATTTCGGCTTGGCTTAATTTTCTTTAGTTTGATGTGTGCTCTGTTTTCTTTGATGAGTACATTAGGCGCGCTGTTTGGGGTTTGAGCCCTTAAGCCTGGAGTAATAGTGTCTTGGAGTGCATCGGACACTTTACCCTAGACTCGGGACCTAGAATAATCATTTGTCTTGGAGTGCATAGGACAGATTATTCTAGGGGGATTCTGGACCCGGGATAACATTTGTCTTGGAGTGCATCGGACATGTTATCCCGGGGAGGGACCTCGGGCTTGGGACAACGGTTTATCTTGCGAGTGCATCGGATACGTTGTCTTGAGGTCGGTCCCTTGACTGAATTGTGTCTCCAGTTGTTTTGCCGTTTGATTTGTTTTGAGCTTGGAAACTTGACTTGGTCAGTTGTCCTGGAGCTGGTTTGGATCGTTATGATTGTTGGCAAATGTTGTTCGCACCGTGCGAGATTTGCCAATAATCACCGACATTGAGCAACCCATTGAGTTGACTGAGCCACAACCGACAGGAAGGGAGGATCTTACGCATTCTTTTCGCGATTGTCGTTCAAGGCGGAAACCGAGTACCTTGGGCGAAGTATAAGTCAGGGTCAGGTACGGCCGAGTCCTGATAAGGTCAAAGCATTGACAGACGCACCTGAGCCGACGACTGTTGGGCAGGTTTTGTCAATTTATGGGTCTGGCTAGTTGTTTTCGCGGTTGGGGTATCGAGCAACAAGTTGCGCGTGGTTGCATTGTTGTGTGTTGACCGACGAGCCGGTACTTGCAATTTGTTGACTCTTCTTTACCGATTGAAGTCCACACAGACGCGGGTTCGATCGGTTATGGAGCAGTCTTGCTGCAGGTTCACGAGGGTGGCTACAAGAGAGTGGTAGCTTGCTTTTCTAAGCTCACCCAAGGTGTGGAGAGTAAATATCACTCTTACGAGCTTGAAACTCGCAGTGGTTAAGGCTTTGCAGCACTTTAGGGCATTATCTTGTTGGTGTGCACTTCACCGTGGTCACGGATTGTAACGCGTTGAAACTTACGCAACGTAAGAAAGACTTGTTACCTAGAGTGATCCGGTGGTGGGTATATCTTCAGGATTTTGATTTCGAGTTAGATTACCGAAAGGGTACTCTGATGTCACGCGCCGACGCATTTTCGAAGTTTTGCCTCTTGTACCCTATGTACGGGCAGGATTAAGCGTCGCTTCACAAATGTGATTTCCCTGTTTGGGGCCCCTAGATTGATTGTTGCCGGTGGAGAGCATGTGTTCCAGGGTGCTGACTTTCTCAAGTGGGTCCGGGGAGTCGGGGTAGATGTTCATCTGATGGAGCGGTACTGCAGGACGGTACTCAACATGGTTCGAGTAGAAGCCAATTACCGACAGCGGGAGTGGCCAGAGTTGGTATCGAGGCCGCGACATCGGCTGACCCGTGTCGCCTTGCACTGAGAGGGCAGAGAGGAGAGGGGGCGGGAATAACCTCCCCGGGACGTGCTCCCTTGAGCACAGTGCAAAGGGTTTTAGTGGGTAAAACCCCACATAACTGCCGCCTTCCCCAGAAGGTGGGGTATCTTTTGAAGATTTCCTTCCAGTAAACAAAAAATAAGGTTTTACCTCACCGTACTGTTACACCCTACATTGTTACCTTTAGGCTGCATAGCTGCCTAGTCAACATTATTATTAACGTTACGATATAGATTAGCTTCAAGCTCAGTTCGGGTCTACGTTCCTTAACGAGAGGACATTTGCCGTATTTCTTAATTTACCAACCCTAATCAAAAGGATAATTTAAGCAATGTGTTGTTAATTGTTGTGTTTCTCAATATTTAGTGTGATTGAATTATTTTTAAAAGGGATTTTAATGCCACGGACTAACAGTTCCTTTATTATCCCAATGAAACAGAAACATTGTAAATACTAGACTAGAGACTACTTAATGTCGTATTTCTGATATGATTTTTTTTTTAAATGACGAACTACACAGATTGGCCAGAGAAGCTGGCCTTGACTGCTTCACCGGATTGAGAGGTGGCATAGCTCTTAGGTCGCTTAGCCTGAACCTCTCACGGCTAGATTTTTCATTTATTGGGTTGATATGACAATAAGCATACATCTACGCATATTTGCACCTTGGTTACCGAGACTATAAGTAGTGTAGGCAGAGCTACCAAATGTTTTCTGCTTTGCGTCATTCTTATGAATCCATAATTTAACAGACACAATACACAGAACGAAAAGAACTTATGTATTGTATTCTTGGTTAATTTTTTTCTAAAAGTCTCGCCGGTGGAAGAAAATAATTACAATATTATACAAATAAACTTAAAAATAGGCCATCAGTCTTAAAGTCGATTGCTTAGCCACTTACGTTTCATAGTATAATCAATAGAAAATAGAAACCTATTTACGACGACCCTTGTGTCGAGTTACTAGCAATAGAGGTTCAGGCTAAGCGACCTAAGAGCTATGCCACCTCTCAATCCGATGAAGCAGTCAAGGCCAGCTTCTCTGGCCAATCTGTGTAGTTGGTCATAAAAAAAAAGAAACCTATTGAACGTTAATCCAAAAACTTGTCTTGCTTAATTGTGCCCGGAAGTTGTCGTTCAGCTCAATCTGGACACCTGGTTGATTTTAAGGTAATATACATACATATAAGTGAGATACCATTCATTGACCCATAACGAGATCTCTGAAACTATGCTTGGCACTTGATTGGATTGAAATTTAGCATCGTTACCCATTTCACGATATAGACGCTCACAAGGAATTTTAAGCAAACTCGTTTACAAGTCGTTCCATTCGATAGACGTGTAATTGCTTATTATTCAACTTGTTTAATGACACTTAGTTAATCAATTTTTTTAATACAAAATAGGCTCACGTTTGGCATCTATCTTGCTTAATGGAAGGCGAACATGAAGCCTAGGATGGAGCTTGTCAGCCGATAAGGTGTCTCTTCACATTGGATTTAAAGGTATCCAGATTGTACCTGCATGGAAAGACTGATCGCGGCAGAGTTCCATTCCATAGCCGTCCGAATAAGGAAGGTAGATTGATAAAGCAAAATAAGTAAAAGTAACCATTCTATTATGTCTTCTTTTATTTTTTGATCTATGAGTAAATGAAAAAGTATTGAACTAGTATCCTGTAGTACGTAGAATGATGCACCACACTGTACTCAGCGGCTGAGCTCACGCCGCGTAGATAGCCGCAATCGAGTAACAGCCGCCTTGACATCTTTATGATGTTTCAAAAACCATTACTAACGACACCTTTTTAGTTACCCGCGATAGGCTCGATTCGGACTGTCTCGAAACAAAGCATTCCGAAGTCAATGGCTCTTGTGCGGTCTGAACGTCCCCCGGTATTTAGCCTTAATGTGATAAGAGAGATAAGGGCCATCAGCTCAGTGACCGAGCGTTCGCCTTAACTTTCATTTCGAGCTGGAATCCACCGCTTGAATGCAATTTTAAGAGCTAACGCACCACGTGTTCGGTGATAAAGAAATACATCACAAAAAGAGAAACATTGAAAAAACTACAATTCTTTTAATTCCAACCAATTCGATTCTTTTCTAATTTCTTTGCTTACGGCACTGTAGAAATGTGGGTACTAAAAATAAGTTTAGATAACATTAAAATCCGCAATGGTATATACAATGTGGAATAATCGCGTGAATATCATCATCGCTTTATCCGTAGAAAGAAGCCGTTTAGCATAAGCTGCTGGACATAAGCCTCTCTCAACGATTTCCAAAAGGACCGGTCGCACGCGGCTTGCATTCATCTACGTTAATATAAGAAACCAATCAATGAAAAATCTAGCCGTGAGAGGTTCAGGCTAAGCGACCTAAGAGCTATGCCACCCGAAAAATCTAGCCGTGAGCAAAAATAAAGGGTCGTTTGAGAAAGTTTGAATATCTTGGAAGATAAAGACGCTAGCTAACTGAAATAAATTGTCCATGGTAGACAATTAAATATCCTTAAAATAAAATATTTTTATTAATTTATTTATATTTCATTAAAAAACATAAACTTAAATGAAAAAGGATATCTTAAGTAAACTTGGATAATACAGTATTTTTCATTAAATTTTATTTTTTATTAAATTTTAGTACTTATTGTTGCCACCATATGGCGACACTTATAATAAATAAATTAATAAAAATATTTTATTTTATTATAAGGATATTTAATTGTCTATCATGCATAATTTATTTCAGTTAGCTAGCGTTTATCTTCCGAGATATTAAAACTTTCTCCAACGGCCATTTATTCGGAACCTTTATTTTTGAGTGTAGATCAAGTTTAAAGAAACAGCCTTCTATATATATATTCCACTGTTAGGCAGAGGTCTTCTCTATAAATATCGGCATATACCACGGAATCCCATTGTCGTTTGTGATAAGAGCTAATACGTCACAGCTATTAGTAAAATATCTGTTATACATATGAATTTTCTTCTCCGCTTACGTCGTAAATTAGAACCTATACCACCTAAGGTTAGAGCTTACGTGTCATTTATTTTAAAGTAAAGTTATGCTCTTCAAATATGTTCGCGTAAAAATCGTGATATGAATAGACATATTTTGTAAGACCAAGATGTACACTATTCTATAGAGTGCTACACGTACAGTGAGTATTGCATTTTAGGAATGTATATAATGAAGTCCACATAGTCTTCCATGTATATGTATACATGAAATGAAAGACTGCATTTCTGTAGAATATTTTGAGAAACAACATTTAATGTTCTTATTCCAACTCTATCTCTTTTAAATAAATGTCACGACACTGACAATTGTGACATTAAACGTTTGAATAATTATTATAAAATACAATTATAGAATAAATTTAAGTAAAGAGACTGTATGTCTTTACTTTACATGCATATTATGCTATACATTGCTATGTTTAGGGTTAATACGTATAAATATAATTCGATCCGAAAACACCGGTAACGTTCATTAAATAAATATCGACTATCTCATATAGTTTTATATCTTCCTGCCTAAACTATTTCACTCAATAATGCATGAGAATATGAATCGTACAGCGAATGGCAAACGAAAATTTTCAAGTTATTAGAGCATAAATCTCTTACGCCCCCGGCGAGCCTCCCTAACTTGTCCAACTTAAATATGAATCCGTATTATTTTTGCTTTTCTCCTCGGAACGAAACAACTTTTCGTAACGTTTGAAATGGAAAACTTTAATAAGTTCTACGCTTATCTGATATTGCAACACTACGCTGCCCGTGCTTTCAAATCCATTACCTTATACCTGTCAAAGAGCAACATCTACCATTTAGACTGTTCCGAGGAATTGATTAAAATTATTCCTGTCGCCAATTTCCACTACACTTGCTAAATCAGCTGTCAATGGTGCTTCCGAAACGAAACGACATTATTTTCGCTACTTCTTAAAAGTGGTCCAATGTACCTGCAAACCTGGAGATATGGATGTTGGTGGGGGCGCCGCACCGGTACTGTGCTCAAGAAGAGCATTTCCCGGGGGGGGAGAGGTTACTCCCTCCCCCCTGTGCCCTCGCAGTGCAAGGCAACACAGGCCAGCCGATGTCGCGTTCTTCGCGGGTCCACCTTGGCGGACGCCAAAGGCCCCAAGCGAAGCCGAGACCCCTTTTAGTCGCCTTCTACAGCAGGGATACCGTAGTCTTATTCTCGAGAGCCCAGAACTTCAGGGCTGAACGCAAAAGCCAGCCTAACCTAACTTAAAACGACTGAACTCAAATAAATGAAAGTTTATATATAATTATTTACCACGAACTTATTCATAATTATCGCTCTTGGTGAGGTGGTGGGCGCAATATCTTCAGTGATGAAGTTCTCCACCTACATCCAATGACATTTAGAATCAATTGGGTTGCCAGTCCCACGTCCATTACACATAGGGGAGCATGACGTGCCGATTTTTAGCCGACCTCAAAAAACTGGAGATGCTTAATTTGACTATTTTTTTTATCGTCATTTTTGCACCGATTTTGATTTTTTTTTGTTTCGAAGGGTTTGGATTCAATTAGGCCTCATTTTAGTTTTGTTGTTATAGGACGTTGGGATTCGAAGATATACTGGGAAACTCCTAATAATCTTCTGGGAACATGCATATTGATTGAGAAATTGCTAGGTTTATGATAATTCTATATATAGATTATCTAGTGGTCAGTACTCTCTAAAAAAGTCAGAGTCCAAATGTGGAAGGAAAAAGAGAATACTTGATTCGAGAATATTCAACCCCGCAATGTAGTAGATATTAAAAAGACGAATGACTCTTTCCAGAACCTAAAAAACTACAAACGGTGGTGAGCTCACCACTCGTGAATAATATTCTAGACTACATCATTTGTTTCTACTTGTCTCCCAATAACAAGGTGATAAGCGTCATTATATTTTAGTCTGCCATCTGCCGGAACGTGTGTTTCCTTTGTTTCATTAGCTCATAAATTCCAATCACCATTTTCGTTTTAAAAATGTTAACGTCTGAACTAAATCAAAGGCTTAATTAGCATATATTGACATTAAATATATCAACTAATTTAGGCCACTTTTTATTTTAAATATGATATCAGTTAACATTTCGGTGACTTACATTTTTATAGTTATATAACTCATTTAAATTATTCCCACTATCACCTTTATGGTCTTGCGTAGTATCATATATCAGGCCGCCGCTAATGGCGGTAATCAGTCGATACATTATTGATTAAGTGATATACAATATGACGGGTGAGGCGGGAACGTGATTCGGTTACTAGGAACACTTGGATGTTCGTTCGACAGATATGAGCATCGGAGCCGGTTATATTTTATCTGGAGTAACGGCGTCTAACGTACGGCCAATTTCATAATGCCCTCGCCCGCCCGCTACGAATGTGCCTCACTTATCAATTTGATATCGCGATCTGGAAAAATAATGCCCCCGACGATGAACCCGATCGATGGACGAACCGACTAGAATATCTTTGATATTTCACCGTCTATCTCCATACTACATTACAAAGTTAAATATACAATTGAAGTTCATTTATTCTTAATTTGCACAACTTAACAGAATTTGTAGTTGCCAGTCCCCTACTGTTTATATTAAAAAATCAGGTCTTAAAAACATACATATATACCTATAAATAATATATAACAATAACTATATTTACTAATAACTAGATACTCACTTTTAGATATAGATAAGATAAGAACAAAAAGGAAAATATCAAAGCTATTCCATGTTTAGGTAGTGATTCCAGAATAAGCGTTTGTAGCCTATTTTCAGCTATATGTACGCGAGTACAGTGAGATTTAAGCGAGGTTATGTGATAATTGTAAGGACTATATGTACTTTAAACATTTGACAACGATTAAGATATTTAATTTAGATTCAGACGTAGAAAGATAATTCTGCAATATTATATCACTATTACAGTATAGGTGTGTAGCCTGTCTGATAATAACCGCCGCCGATATATACATACACGGGTAGCGCACTTGAACTGCCTATATTTCAGAAGGAATTCATTTCCTCTCTTGAGGTCCTTAAGAGGAATCTGGTTTAAAATTAGATGACATTCAATAATTTTAAAAATAAGATTATTGATTCAAGTCAATAAAAAAGTAAATTTAAAGTTACAGTCTTATTATACATATATGTCCCACTGTTGGGCGCAGGCCTTCTCTGTAAAGAGAGTATAAGGGCATAGTCCGCCACGCGGCCCTAGTGCGGATTGGTATACTTCACATGTCTTAGATTAAATTTTTTTAAGACATGTAGGCTTCCTCACGATGTTTTCCTTCACCGCCGAGCGCGTGGTAAATCAGCACATAAAATTGCAATGACTAGTTTATTGGTGCCGGCACCGGGGATCGAACTTGGATTGCTAGCGTATTATGCAATTTGAGGCGACCGCCCGGACACTGATCTACCACGGCACGGAGGGACATATATGTATAGTTGATAGATTTATGGGTGCAGTTGTCGCCAATAAACTGCTCTGGCAGTTTGGCGAAACAATTTATGTGTAATATAAATTAATCTATTTAGTAAATAAATTAAAAAAATCCAAAGCATGTAACGGTAAGGTCACTCTTTTCTTGGAGTCATGCTGATCGCCATTGACATGGTTTAAGAGAAGGATACACAAGCTTTATTCCCAAGACATGACAACACTTAGTGATGATGCATCGAGATCCTATCAATCTGACAACTGGATACTAAACATCAGCTAAATTTACAAGCATTTTTTTTTCACTTCTTGAATGCCTTCACTATATTTTTTTCTTTTCGTGAAAAACGTTATTTTATTTAAATTGACACATCGTAAAATTTTATGTACAGATCTTTATCAACCGTCCTAATGTCAAATGTTATGACCGGAACGTTAGATTTTAAAAACAGACGTACCATGTTTTCTCATCATCATGGATCATTAATCACCGTTACAACCTACAAAAACCTATAAAAACTGTGATTAATCTGCATCTATTATTCGCAATTACTATAATAAATAGACGACTTGCATTTAATATCAAAGCTCAGGATGCGACTCCGTAGCTAATTACATTGACCCTGGGGATGCGGAAGTGATAAACTTCAATAATCCCGTTATTAATTTGCATCTTTTAATAAAAATAATAACAATTATCTTTAATACTAGTTTTTTTCTTATTAAGTTAAATTTTAAGTTAAATAGATTTTATTTATAACCCTTTTACCACACACTGTCCATGTTCTGTTTATTTTAACCAAATCGTATGCTAATGACAAGATAAATATATTGATCATTAAAATTTAATCGTCTTATGGAAGTTGAAAATAAAGCAGTTATATCGCACATAAATAAATCCATAATTCAAACAATATGGCAAACATTGAATCTAATAGCGTGGGTGATTTGAATAAAATATATTATTTTATCAATTATCAAAACGATAAATTTCAAAGTGTGTAAACTGGTTTGATTTAAAATAGGTAAATCACTATACCATATCAGTCAAATTGTTTGTTACACCAATTACTTCGGGATCAACACTCGTCAGCTACCGTGAATATTTCAATATACGAATCGTTGCTAAGAAATATGCACCTAAAAGCATTACACAGAAGAGCTTAAAGTCCTTTGGAATCTTGTACGTAGTAATCCTCCTCCATTAATCATTTAATAACACAAATGTGCAGCCACACACTGGGCTACAGCTTCCGTTGTTAAAGTTATGAAGTGGCAGGTTAAACGAAAATAGTTCATAACTCAAAAGGAAAAAAGATCATAATACGTATTACCATGTCAACTAAGAGCTCTTAAACTGTTTATGACAAAGTGATTCGTGCTTATAAATGTAACAAGTAACATGAGTGATGATGTTGAAAATCATGCTACAAAGACGTTATAGAAAGTTTCTTTTGCGTTGATATGATTTGTGGTTCTGGGCACACGTCAAAGACGCGCAACGCACCGATGGCAGGAACCGTTGTCAACCCTGACGTTTTGGATAACTTTGAAGGATGATTTACTAAGACGATGCTGTATCCTGTTCAATCATGAGTGACACTGTTGTGAGATTATACTAAAATTTACATTAAGACTTGCTTCCCGACGTAATATTAAATTGGTCCACGATAATATAATATATTCTACTACGCCATAATATTCAATTAGTGAACTATAATATTCAAACATTATGCAATTATAAGCTATATGATAATTTGTACACATTAAACCAGAAAGATGATAACATAATATTATAAAACTTATTAATGTTGTGTTTCGGCGATGTATGATACCGTTATAATGGCTGACGGTGGCTGTTTGTTTTGCGATGGGAAAACTGTCGACTTGGAATTTATTTATTAATTTATTGGAGACAAAAGAAACAAAAGATAACAGTCATATTTTAATACGATATACAAAAATTATTACAAATTCTTCCTTCAAGTTGTCTCACTAAGAACAAATTTTTATAATAAATCATCGATACAGTACAGCAGCAGCATCGTGTTAGCATGTGCAGGAAAACAAATATAAATGATTGAAATAGAGTTAATGATATAAAGAAAAATAAACAAAACAAAAAATGGCAAATACATACAAATAAAATATAAAGTAAATTGAAAACTATTCGCTATATTTGCTATGAAGCAGTGACTTTATCTGGGCTTTATAAGCAGAGTAAGAGGTGATGAATAATATGACAAATGATGATGAATAATACAGAAAAAGACTTGCAAACTTTGTGTTCAAATGACTTGCAACGATAGTGAACACACCAGATGATTATTAGAAGAAGTAACCAGAATATGATTTCGACGATGTGGGTAAATTTGAATGGGTAGAAGAATATGCAGGATGAAATTTATACGATCAGATTCATAGATTTAGGCACGTGGAGCAAATAAGTGAAGCGAGTTGAAAAATATTGCAATTTGAAGTGAATCGAAAATAACTATCAAAAGTCGGATCCTCTATGCAATGGCAGCCTTATAGTTAAGTATTTGACTTTACGATCTTATGATGAGAGATATTAACCTTAACAGTTTGTTCTAGTGACGTTTTTTGTTTGGTTTCTTATGTAGCTGCAATAAATCTTTGCTATTATTTGCGATGTATAGCAAAGAGCGAATATGGCAAGCTTCCTGTTATGTGTAGGACTTTAAGAAAGAATTTTGGTGAAAACCGGTAGCGATTGTCTCTATGTACCCTGCTAAATAGAATGTTTTATCTCGATCAGAACCAACGAATATACGTTAACATAGATGTAAGGCTGTGTTTTTAATAATTTCTAAGTAAGTACTTCAATACGACGGGACCTGACGATAAGTTCTGGCGCCTACGTTCTCTCTGTTTTTCCCGCATTAGTGCTCATTGGCATTAAGGAATACTTATCTAGTCTTTAAATTGTCATAAAACTGGAACATTTTTAGTGTTCCCTTAAATAACATCAGAACCAAAGCTCTTACGCCTTACAAAATGAATAAGAGACCTAAGCATCAATAGCCTAGCGTGGGTTCGAATCCACCATTGGACTATTGCCGTGAACCATGTCCTAGAACAAGCTTAAGCTTAGTTGGAATGGTTAACAAGATTGTTAGTAATATTTCTGAAAAAAAAAAGAAATATTGCTAGCTTTCTTTAAAAAAAAAATAATAAAAAAAAAGAAACAAACTGTGGAAGTATTTAGCAAACAAAAAAAGTTAATAATCGTTCATAAAAGTAATTACTAAACACGCTATGAGTGCGAAAATAATATAAAAAAGTACTGACGAATTGATAATCTTCTCTTTTTTGAAGTTAGTTAAAAATGTATTATCCATCCAGTCTCGGCACAGGAAACGTTAAACCAGATTAAATATTATTTTGAATTAGTGTCACCGCAATGGTTTTGAGAGCTATTGTTAACTTTGATTATCGCACACAGTAGTAAAATGTTCGAAATCTAGTAAGATATAACTGTCACTAGACTAGAAACCAGTTGGGTTTTCACTTAACGCTTCACTAATATTATCTCTTTAACTGTCAACTCAATTAAAGCAACCGGATGTTGCACATTAATTTCTCCGTTGAATCACTGAATAAAAAATAAATATTAATATTTATTTTTATTGTGTGATTACTTATTAATTAGTGGCAACATGTTAACAGATTGAAGACGGTCCATTAACATTTTAATGTATTTAACGAATTAGGCCACTGACCGACTCTACTTTTCCCAAGCTAACGTTATATTTATTTTTAAAAGAGTATTTTTTCTCATAGACAAGTATAGCTATCGATATTCTCGTCTCAATTTGTCTGTTATGTAATACATATACCATAGGGTAAAATTTGTACTACTGACTTAACAGGCGGTTAAATCCTTATTTTTTTTTTTGTTAACGGGGAGGAAATCTTCAGAAAGATACCACGCCTTCTGGGGGGAAGGCGGCGGTTATGTGGAGTTTTTTACCCACTAAAACCTCCCCGGTGGCCCTTCCTCGGTGCATGGTGAGGGGCTCCGGGATCTCCAGTGGAACGCACCGGAGCCCCTCTGCACTGTGCTCATAGAGAGCACTTCCCGGGGGAGGTTACTCCCTCCCCCCCTGTGCCCTCGCAGTGCAAGGCGACACGGGCCAGCCGATGTCGCCTTCTTCCCGGGTCCACCTTGGCGGACGACAAAGGCCCCCACCCTTGTCGCCCAATGAACCCGAGGTCCCTTTTAGTCGCCTTCTACGACAGGCAGGGGATACCGTAGTCTTATTCTTGAGAGCCCAGAACTACAGGGTTGAGGCGGTTAAATCCTATAAATTTTAGCAACTAATTGCTTGTCGAATCAAAAAACTTGCAGGCTGCGATTCATTCCCGTCTGGTTAAAAGTCAAGTAAAAGGATTTTTTCTTTCTTTATTTCACTAAATACTGTATTAAATATATTATATTAAATCCTTTATTGAACGATCTTACAAAACTTATTTATAACTATTTGAATAAAAAGGAAATTGTGGCGTTATTATAAATTGATGTAACTTAAGTTTATGTATTCTCCAAAAAGGCCTCGCCAGAGAACTTGCAGGATGCGGAAGGCTTACTCACCGAACTGTGAGGTTTGCCAAGTGGTGGATGATGTGGACCACATAATAGGGAAATGTGCAAAACATGAAGCGGAAAGAAAGTCATTATTAGACAGCCTTAAACTGAGGGAGCTACATGTAGTGTTTAATGCTGCTGTCTGACCCGACCTCAGAGGGAGCGAGGAAGCTGGTGGTTATGGCCATAAAACATTCATGTCTTTCTTTCTCGCTTCATGCGACCAATGTGTGTGTACTTAGGTTAGGGTATGATGGGGCTGACATCCACAAAAGGGCAAAAGTCCCCCAAAAAAAAGAAAAAAATAGAACTTGCTATACTTATGAATCTAGTATAACACCAAATACACTGACTTTTTTCTGACTTATATTACTTATTTAATAAAAGTACTTTTTTTCATGCTTTCTAAACAAGTGCTTTACCACGATACCATCTGATATTCTACGGATTTTATTCTTTTTGACGAATTCATCCCCGTGATCATGACTTTAATTGATTTCACAGCGTACCGTTATAAAGTATTCGAAACGTGGGTAAATTAAGAATATGAATAAATCGCGATAAAATCCATAAAAGTAGTTTTATTCAACACGAAATTTTGGCAATATCATCCTTACATATAATTAAATACATAATGCAATAGACGTGTAATAAGGCAGCTATATTTCACAATGAGCATTTATAAATCTATTGTAGCGATGACAAACTCAAATAACGGATAGAAAAAATGCAGTAACGCTTCGCTGCATGCCTAAAGCCTAAAAACATTCACAAAAAGATTCTCGTAATCAACGAGGTGATCTACTTCCTAATCGCAATATTAAATCGTGTAAAAAAAGATCGTTAATAATTAAACCACCGGTGCTTTCATCGAGGCCGTGGACAGGTGCTGCGGCAGTGGAGACGGTGGCGGGCATGCCCCAACAAGAGCAAGTCGCTAACGCCGGCACAGAAAAAAACCACCAACTGTCCCGCTGCACGTAAAAACAAATTGTTCATAAAGAAATAAAATCGAGGAAGCAGTCACAGTCGACTGTACATACAGTTTGATCATAGTTCTATAACTTCAATTATTTCTTATTTTAACCGACTTTGAAAAGGAGGTTTAAGTCATGTTGTGTTTGTGCATCATAGACCTGTTTATTTTTTTAAATATAATATAATATAATTGTATAAAATATACTTGATTATTATAAGATTTTTAATTTTTTTTAAATTGCTTTTCCAATAATTATTTCCAACAAAAACACCGGAAATGGAACGCTTTAATCGATTCCGGACCACGCCTCGCAGTGACGTGGCGTTTGATTAACTGAAATTATATGGCGAGACGAATCGCGTCAACTTTGTTTTGTGTATTGTTAGTGCGACCTTCGATTGCGATGAAAACTACACAAAAAAAATAAAAGTAATGACTACGTTATTGTTTTAGACTTGTCATTATTATCAACGTCTACGAGGAAGTTGATTCAACGACTCAAGGTGAACAATGGATTTATCTGTACATATATTGAATCTTTGGTATATTTAAAGTTAAAGTTACAGCCTTTATATATATAATATATATGTCCTACTGTCGGTCGCAGGCGTTCTCTCTAAAGAGAGTATAAGGGCATAGTCCACCACGCGGCCCTATTGCGTATTAGCAGACGTAAGTTTCCTCATGATGTTTTCCTTCACCGCTGAGCTCGTGGTAAATCAGCACATAAAATTGTAACAACAAATTTATTGATGCCGGCCCGGCCGATCGAACTCGGGTTACTAGCGTAGTATGGAACTTGAGGCGACCGCCCGGACACTGAGCTACCACCGCTCTCTGGGTATATTTTGTATATTTATGTGTTTAAAATATTGTTTTTATAATTTTTAAGCAAATGCTTGACCACCATTTTAGCTGATGTTAAGTGGAAATGCAATTTTAGGTGTTAGGGCGCACTAGTTTCACCTATTTACTTGTCTGGAAAACATTATAATCGGGCGGAAATGTGGGCTACTTATTTCAATCCGTCAAAGTATATAGAATGATAGGAAGAAATTTGTAACACAACAAGCAATCATATAAAATTTTATTCTATAAAATTTTTGATTCACATGTTGTATTATGCGTATAACGTTTGAAGTCCTTATACAACGTGTTTGCATTAAAAATTAATACGAAACGAAAAGATGGGGCCACTCTGCAAAATTTATCTCACATCTCCACTCCGCCAATGACAAGAAAACTGTTACGGCTTGCAGCGGTCTGAGTGTAACATTAAAAATTCAAGCCATCTTACCCACTTGTGTGAGGGATTGCCGCATATTCGCCTTTGGACACCATTTATATTTCCTTTGAAACGCGAGATATACGCTTTCCATCAAGAGCTCTCTTGTTTGAAATTTTTATGAGGCTAATTTTCTATGAGGTCACGCGTTGCTAAGTTAATTTCTAATACATTATTGGAATCCGCCCATTTTAACTTTTGTTTTCATGTCCTAAGAATCAAACAAATATGTTTACGTAAATGAATTATTGAGATTACGATACGCATTTAGAATTGCCATTAAATTTAGGTTAGTTTTTTTTTTTATATGAAAAGTGGCAAACGAGCATACGGCTCACCTGATCTTAAGTGATCACCGTCGCCCATGAACATCCACAGCACCAGAGGAGCTGTAGGTGCGTTGCCGACCTTTGAGATAGGAATAGGCTCTTTTCTTGAAGGTCCCTAAATCGTAAACGTTCGGAAACACCGCTGGCGACAGTTGATTCCACAAGTTGGCAGTGCGTGGGAGAAAGTTACGCGAAAAAAATTAATAATTAATAATTCTGATTTTTATAATTATGAGATTATTATTATTAAAATTTTAAATTATTATTAAGGTTTTTGAATTATAATGATACGGTCATATATTTCATAACAAGCTAAGGAGCTTACTAATCGCGATGCACAGAGCTCATCTGTGATTTAAAGATAGATTTCTCTAAGTGAAGTCAAGAGAGAAAGATAAAGAGCAAAATGTGACAGGTCGTCAGCTTATCACTATACATCGGCTGATAGTTTAGGGTACGGTATGCAATAAATAAGGTCGTAGGTTCAAAAACATTTATCGACTATCAACATATAAATTTATATACAAATAATACTTTAAAGTCTTCCAGCAGACTTGTACCAATAAATTTAAATTTTCAGTATCACAGTCACTTTCGGGCTCACCACTCAATAGCCTAATAGATACTAGTAGGTACGATAAATACTAGGCTTTACTAACATAGTAGTTTATCGTACGCTCCGCAAATCATAAAGTCGTAGGTTCAAATTTCATAAGAACATTCCACTACTATATTGAATAGTTTTTCGCTAATTTCCTCATGAGCGACACACACCTGGTAAGTCTTTTTAATATATTTGAAACATAAGACTAAAAAAATGAAAATAGACTGAACAAAAAATAAAGTCTTCATTCGTTCATATTCTAAACACAACGTTGACAAAACTTAAAAAGTAGGTACACCCCAACTAATAAAACTTCCTCGAGTAAAATAAACGATGCGACCTTTGTTGTATGAATATAATGGCGTTGACGAACCCGATATTTCCGTTTGATATTGTGCCTGTTTATTATTCTTTTAAGTACACTCGTTCACATAATCATTGAGCTGTCGAATAGTGCGAGAAGAATTTATAAATTATTATATATTTAAATAAAACTTAAAACAGGCCTTGGGAAAGTAGCTCAAGTTTCCGGGTAAAGTACAAAGTATATGACAAATTAGCCTGAGAAGTTGGCATAGATTAATTTTTTCCACAGCTTATAATATATACTGTTCAAACATTATAAAAAAACTCCAAATAAAATTAAGGAATGGTTGACGACAATAGTCGACGGGCGAGCTTGTACTTACGACCTTTTGTTTCGCACGCCGTACTTCAAAAGTCTAGTATTTATCAGTTGGATTAGCCCGTCACTCTATGCACTATAGCATTTTAGCTCAAGTATGCTTGAGGGGCTAAACAACGTCTTGAATCGTTAGTTAGTTCCCGAAATAGTTCAAGCCTCTATTTGAGGGTTCTGGTATGAATTGCTCCGTGTTCCTATCAAGGAACGAAGATACTGCTCACGTGATTTCAAATGATCACCGTCACCTATGAACATTTACAACAGAGCAGGCGCGTTGCTCACCTTTAGTAGTAGAACTCTTTGCAAATGTATCGGTTCGGAAAAACCGACAGAATTCGGTACACGTGGTAAATAATTACACACAATATACCAATGAGTTTCCATTTTCTTTAATACAAAAATTACGTAATATAACTTTAATTTGTATTAAAGTAGCTTACCGCTGACCTAGTGTTACATTTTTGAGACCTAATAAGTGTGATATTGAGATTATGTATATTATAGTATGGTTATAAAAATTTATTAGAAAAGCAGTCATTACTTAAACCTTTTTCATGTGACTGTACAGAGTGAACAAGGTGCTGGCACCTACCGCAATGTCCGGCCGGAGCGTCACGACCCACTGCCCCGGCTCGTCACAAAGCAGCGTAACTTTTTTTTTCTGAATTACGCGGCATACATATTTGTTTAACGTGATTACATCAATATTTTAATAGATCAATAAATGAATAAAATAACAACTCACATTCCGTTAACCCGAGAGATACGAATCATGGATTATCATTTCGCACATGTTAGCTAGCAACTAACACATTTGGCCAGAGAAGCTGGCCTTTACTGCTCCACCGGATATGAGAGGTGGCACAGCTCTAAGATCGCTTAGCCTGAACCTCTATTAGGTGGTTCGGTCTACTAGTAGGTGGCTTTGACGGTTCCCATTATTACGCGTTAGCAGTCCGATCCGAGGGTGCCCGAGAGGGCCGAACCATGACTCGGTCGATAGCTATTTTATTAGGAAAAATCTATTGGGACAATCTAAGCTAAACTAACTTATAGCTACTTCGAGAAGCGTTAGCGCTGGGAGAAGTGGCCGAAGAAACTCCAGCAACGCTTCTAGTCCTATCAAGGGCCATCCCATTGATATAGTTTATAGGTTTTCCCATAAAATCATATATGCCAGTATCGTCGGCGAAAAGGGCTAGCTCCGCTCTACGTGAGCGCGGGAAGTCGTTGGTGTAGAGCGTGTATAGAACTGGACCGAGCACGGAGCCTTGCGGTACTCCGGCGCGAACGGGACGGGGAGTGGAGCGCACTCCCTCGACGCGGTACGTGAAGGTTCGACCCGACAGCTTGTATACGAGTCCGGCGTGCCAGACTTTGTCGAATGCCTACGCCATGTCCAGGAAGATGGCTCCCGTGTGCATGCCGATGATGGACTTGGCATGTATATGCTCCGTGATGCGGATCACGAGTGTTTGGCACGGAAGCCAAACTATTCGGGGATAGGAAGCTCTCGCGAAACCATGAAGGCGCGTAATCGAGCTAAGATGAGCCGTTCGTACACCTTCCCCAGAACGGAGAGGAGACTAATAGGCCTATAGTGACAGCCTCTACAATTCGCCCTATATATTGACCACAAGTCTCTAGTGAGGGCATTGAGGTAGTTTAGCAGTTCAACATTATACAACTTAAAGCGACATTGAGCTACCTATCTAAAACAACCTGAGTGGTGTAACATTAAATACATCACCGAAGGAAACGACGATACTCTTCATAACATCTAATCAATACTATTCCATTTGCCTTGAACGGTACCTAGAAAGTTCTAACCTCTACCACCAAAAAGGAACACAATGAATATCAACTACTGAATTTCATGAATATTGAATGAAGAAATTCAAATACATTGTTTGATATTCATTTTTGTAGACTAACAAAAAATCAAATATTTTATTTTATTTCACAATTTTTTATTTCTTTTGTTTATTATTCTGTCTCTTTACACCTTTATTCTCGATATATCTCTCTATATTTTTTCTCAATGTATATGGATTGAATGAATGAATAAGTACAATAAATCCCTTTTGCTGATGATATTAGGTATGACGTCACACAAACTTATAATCCGAAAAACCAAAAACATACCATTTCAACTCAGATTTCCCCAGTAAGTGGTGATCGCAATTTGATATTTCCAAACTACAGTCAATTGGTCAACTTTAAACACTTTTCAGATCAGTGTATGGCATTGTTTTTTTAATTTTAGCTTTCTGAGCATGAGTCTCCCACATTTGTTTTAGAAAGACTATATAATTTATTTATTATATCGTGTTTACTGATAACCTTCGCTATAAAATTATAGAGCGAATTAAGTGAAAGAACCGGTATACGATGTATCGATTATATTGTCATCGCCGCAAGTTGATCTGCTACAATGATCAGTGGTATCTTATTAACATGGTCATCATTTCAAATCCTCTCCAATATCTTATAATCAAATTAAGAAAATATCAAGTATATTTGAGACTAAAAACTAAAACCGACTTTAAAGCGAATCAAACGTTAAACGTCATTGCGCGCGGACGCCCTCTTTGTATTTCCGAATTATCGTGAGAAAAAACAAACTCTCATCAATCTTTATATAGTTTTCTCATGGATGCCATTATCAGAATTGGATCAAATTGACCGACAGGAATAGGGAACTGGTGCCATCTTTCAAATATAAAAGAACATCCAAATGGGAAACCCAGTCGGAAGTTACGAGGTAACAAACATAAAGAAACACATACAAACGAATTGAGAGCTTTTTTGTAATTGGTTTAAAAGATAG
Organism: Meandrusa payeni; assembly: GCA_029286785.1. Taxonomy (NCBI): domain Eukaryota; kingdom Metazoa; phylum Arthropoda; class Insecta; order Lepidoptera; family Papilionidae; genus Meandrusa; species Meandrusa payeni. Next base: position 8,101,111 of record JAGSMX010000012.1, on the reverse strand, counting down.
AATAGATACATTAAAAAGTTCAAATAACTAAATGACACACGTTGTAAACAATATACATCAAAATATATACATGTATTTAAAATGTGTACTTTAACGGATACACTCTGCAGTGTTTTTTTTTGACGGTTACCATTATTACGCGTTAGCAATCCGATCCGAGGGCGCCCGAGAGGGCCGAACCACGACTCGGTCGGTAGCTATTTAATTAACAAAAATCTATTGGGACAATCTAAGCTAAACTAAGTTATATGCCACTTCGGGAAGCGTTAGCGCTGGGAGAAGAAGTGGCCGAAGAAACTCCAGCAACGCTCCTAATCCTATCGAGGAGTTGGGTTTTCCCATAAAACACTTATATAGGATTTTTCGCAACCTCCGACGCCGCCGGTCGCGAATGGACGCTTTGTAGATTTGTAAAGATCTAGAAGTGTTTATGAATGGAGAATTTATCTAAGATGACGTAGCGGGCTACAGTTAGTTGATATTGTTTTATAAATTAACAGGTTTTGACCATTTAGAGGTCGGTAAATCCATAACTTTTAATATGTCTGTGTATCCATTAGCTATATTTGTTATATACGGTCGTAAACTTAAACTTAAGACTCGTAGGCTGTCACAAGTTAAATATTCATGTTTGTTTTATCAACATCACTTCTAAAGAATTAGGTTCTCAATTCGTCTGTATATTTTTTTTATGTTTGTTACCTTATAACTTTCGAATTGGTGAACCGATTTTGATCTTTTTTGTTTGTAAGCTGGTGCTCCAATTCAGAGAAGGGGATAAGAAAACCATATTATATATCAAAACGTCATAAATTTGCATCAAGTAGTGGGCCACAATGATGGACGAATAACTCAATATCACGCCGACAGATTTCAATGATTCATTTTTATTGGAAAGGATGGACTTCAAGAGTAGTGTAAAGAGAGATTGGTTAGGTTCAATTTGAAGTCGGTTTTTGTTTTTGTTTTTGCTCGTAAATATTCTTGGTGTATTGTATTTTATATAATTCATAAATTCAATATTCTATTTACCCATTTCAAAATAAAGGAGGAAATGGTCGATGATAACTTGGACCTACGAACTTATGTTTTGTAAACATCACCCTCCCGAAGTGGCACTCAAAGTTAGTTTAGCTTTTGAATGCCTCTTAGATTATCCGTGAAATAGCAACCGACCGAGTCGTCGATCGGCCCTCTCGGGCGCCCTCGGATCGGAATGCTTACGCGTAACATAGTAACCGTCGAAGCCGAGGTTACCCTTCACCGGGGGAACTCTTGTGTCGAGTTACTGGCAATAGAGGTTCAGGCTAAGCGACCTAAGAGCTATACCACCTCTCAATCCGGTGAAGCAGTCAAGGCCAGCTTCTCTGGCCAATCTGTGTAGTTCGTCATGAAAAATAATAGACATCACCCTAAGCAATTATGCTATGAGCAACAGAAAATAATGTTTCATTAGACATTTATAATAGTTTAATACGTAATTAAGACAAGCACCAAGTTGTTTTATACCTTTAAACGTATTTAAAAATATTTATTAACATTCTAGAGCCATTATCAATATAGTAATAAGATTACATACAACAAAATGTCAAATGATTCACCAATTAAACATTTAAATATTAATTTCTAAGAATAATCTTTAATTCATAATGTCTTTTAGATAATTATGATGATACATAGCTATAGATTTTCTTCAGAGATAACCTATTATAAAATATCAACTATTATATTTTGTTACCGACATTAAAATTTGATTTACAGTAATTCCATTTAGAATTGACTTATCTTAATAATTTTAAGACCACGATTTATACGAAATTAGATGAACCCACAGATAAAATATTATTCACGACGATCAGAAATGTGTCTTTATGGAATGATTTGTATGTTGTACCAACCCTGTAGTTCTGGGCTCTCAAGAATAAGACTACGGTATCCCCTGCCTGTCGTAGAAGGCGACTAAAAGGGGCCTCGGGTTCATTGGGCGACAAGGGTGGGGGCCTTTGTCGTCCGCCAAGGTGGACCCGGGAAGAAGGCGACATCGGCTGGCCCGTGTCGCCTTGCACTGCGAGGGCACAGGGGGGGAGGGAGTAACCTCCCCCGGGAAGTGCTCTCTATGAGCACAGTGCAGAGGGGCTCCGGTGCGTTCCACTGGAGATCCCGGAGCCCCTCACCATGCACCGAGGAAGGGCCACCGGGGAGGTTTTAGTGGGTAAAAACCCCACATAACCGCCGCCTTCCCCCCAGAAGGCGGGGTATCTTTCTGAAGATTTCCTCCTCGTTAACAAAAAAAAAAATGTTTACCTTAATGTAACACATTGCATTAAACTAACGTTTACGGATTATATCACTGTTTCGTTTCAATTGATTTTTAAATTTACCAGTCAGTAACTTTGCAGAATTCATGGCCACGCTAGGGACTGAGGTTTTTAATATTCCTATTTTATTGTTTTTTTTTTAATTTATTTACTTAATATATTAATTTATATCACAACATAAATTGTTTCACCAACCTGCCACATCAGTTAATTGGCGCAAACTGCACCCATGAATCTATTATCTAAACATAATATACAATAAATACTAATACATACTACACACTATAATTAATCCTATACAAATATTGTGCAATTTATTTACAATATTCGGCAGTGTAGGTACTTGTAGCTGCGTTTTATTTTTTTTTTGTTGTTGCAGGCTACCGTCCAATTTTAAAATTGATTTGATTAATTATTTTCCACAGGACGCATTATGTACTCAAGCCATCATGTTAATTTTGGTTTTAGTATTTTATTTAAATTTATTTAGCAATGACAGCCTATTATCTTCGGGTTCAACGTATAGTTGGGAGTTGAAATCCTAGCCCACTTATTAAAATGCGTATTTTGGTTTCAGTCGTACATAAAAATAAAATACAAAGTACAAAGAATTCGTGTGCATGGCGATATAGGCATCACGGTCATATATGGTCAATTAGCTTGATTAAAATCTCGTAAACTTGGTGAAAAGCGATTGCCGTCTCTGTCCCCCCCGCCAGTGTTTATATGACGTGAGAGCTTATTTTTTATTTATTTTATTCATCACAAGACTCTTAAGCTATGATAGCATTAAGCCGTTACCTCTATCATAATTATGTTACAATTATTAGATATTTTTCTTTATTTCAACTTCCTAACGACAAATAAGTGTATAGTTTATAATCAGAGTATGACTTAACACTATACTTATAGATAAGGCATGCACGCATTTTTCATTTTGACAAGCGTGATCTGTAATTAAATAACTCCCCCATCCCCGTTCCACCATTGGACGTCAGGACTCATTGCTGGATTTCATCCTATTGTTGTGATCATCCCTCAAAACCAAACAAAGCGCTTCCCTGCTTCTTCTTTCATTATTCGAACAGCAAAGGACTGGAATAGTTTACCCGCGTCTGTCTTTCCCTCCGATCACAAAATGAGTGTTTTCAAGAGTAGAGTGAATTACTACGCTAGGACGCCTTACCATCCAGGACTGGATCCAGAAGTGCACGATCGACATTACATAAAATATCGATATATGAACGCGATATATCGCTTCAATCCGATATTATCGAATCACTTAATATCGATATATTTCATCCGATAACCAAATATTGTATATATGCTACACTCGGCGATGGCCACTGGTATCAGTTGTATAAATGTTATAATCTTTTTGTGCTCCTTATATAAAAAATATCTGATAAATTAATATTCACAATATCGATATATTTATACAATATATCGCATAGTATCGATACATTATTACGATATATTATATCAAAAATGTATCGATATATTTTTTGCATGAACATCCCTAGATTTTGGTCGAGCGCTTACTTAGAAAGTATAAAATAATAATTTAAAAAGGCAATGCAGTGAAACATGTATAGACTGTTACTTCTAGTCTATCGATAGTTGTTCTCCAATTTGTCAAATTGTGGTTATGACAATGTTTATTTGGTGCACAGAGAACCCCACTTTGAATCAACATCCCTTCGGTGTTTGATTTTAAAACACTGGCATGTGTTAAACTACAGCGAAGCTCAGTGTTCGGGGAACAATAAATGTGTCGACAGAAGAGTAAATTAAATTTTATTGTATGCGTTATAAGGGTTAGAGTGTGGCCGGTTCCGTCGGGGTGTAATCAGACGGTGGGTCTGCGCACGCGCCTACGTGTTGTTGACAAACCGAAGGACGCGGGCGCATATGCCGCTCGTTTTGACGGCTTCCGTTTCATAAACTTTAACGGCGCGGTTGACCCAGCTTTGTTTGCTTAGATGAAATCACAACAGCGTCGTTCATTACGTTTTGGTGAACTTTTAAATACTCGTGGCCGTATACTTAAGAAACTTTTGGTGGACAATATTTAAATTGAATTAAGCAATTACGTTAAATCGTTTAATTTAACTTTTTTATAGGTATAAACTGTGTAATACTGGTATATACTACGTCTGGTAAAACTGGTAAAAAAAACTGCTTGACCACGATCCCGCCTGGTGTTAGTGGTGATATAGTCGAAAGATGGTACGCGCTAGTTTAGTAAATGCCTATTCACTCTTCTCTTGAAGGCTTCCAAGTCGTACTTGGACTAAAAGACTGACGCTTGTTCAGATTGTTCCACTCCTTTGCTGTACGCACGATGAACGATGACTCAAATCGCTTCGTTGGGACACGCGGAACTTCGACTATGAACGGGTGGAGACCTGCCGAGTGTCTAAACGTCCGACTTTTAACTCTTGACTTTTAGCTAGTTAACAAAGTGTGCATATCGTAAACTCTTTTAGATATAAAACTAGGGGATACTCTCTCATAATAGAAGTTGGAAACGCACCTGCAATTCTTTGTGTTTTTAGGTGACGATGCTCAACACCTCAACCAAGCATTATAACAACAACATATGGCGGCCTATAATGGCACAGCCGGTTTCGTGGTGTTGGATGAGGAAATGACGAAGACAAGAGGAAAACCAACTTTCAAAACCCCACCCGAAGACCCCATAGTGGTGACCGCTCGGTGCACCAAGATAATGCTGGACGATCGGATCCTAAGTATGGCCGAAACCATATCGGGAACTGATGACTCTGAAGTGTCGTGGGAAACCTGTAGAAGTGGCACTTTTTTAATAAATGCAGAGTGAACAATTGAAGTGTATTGGAAAAGAGCTCGGACTGTGTCCGTGGTCTGTTCCTTGTCTGTCTGTGGTTGCAATCTAAGAATCAAAATAAAAAAAATGATTATAACAATTGTTTCAAAATAAACGTTAACCGAGAATTGCCCTTATTTACTATTTTATTTAAATTTAATGTACTACTTGAGTTGCGCCAATGGTTTTCCAATGGCGTGACACTGACTCTAGGGTATTTCTAGAGCTTTAATTAGTATTTAGTATTGTACATAATGACATCTCAATATGGCGGTAACTTTTTATCAGTCAAGATGAAATAATCATAAAAAAAAACAATTACGAAATTCGTAGACAATGGTTTTTTGTAATAACGACAATTGAATAGTGGTTGGTCGGTTGTCAGAATGAAAATTTAGTGCCAATAGCAAACTTGTGCACGAGGTGAATTACACGCGCGTTTAAAATGGTGAAGTGTCACGGACAGCAAACAAGTGCAACCTACACGAAGACCTATTTTCTTCACTTATTCGTAAATTGCCTCCACTTTCCTTATGCGGACTGCTATGGAATGGAACTCTCTGCCGAGATCAGTCTTTCCATACGGGTATAATCTGGACACGTTTAAGGCCAATGTGAACAGATACCTTATACGCTCTCGTGCTTCATCCTAGGCTTCATCTTCGCCTTCCATCAATCAAAATAGAAGCGAAGCGTGTGCTATTTTGTATAAAAAAAGTACTGGAATAGTTTGCGTCTGTCTTCCTCTCCGATTACAATGTGATTGTTTGCAAGAAATGAGTGGACATATGGATAGACATTTACTAAGCTATTGAGAGCCGTGCGCACCATCCAGGACTGCATTAGGTGGGATAATGGACAAGCACTTGCTCGGAAAGTATAAGTAAAAAAATATTTATTAGGCCAAGCTGTCACTTAAGCGTTTCAAGCAAACGCTGTGAGTGCTCCAGCTCTGTCTTTTCTTAAACATTTTTCATTTTCCGTAATGGTTAAGTCCTCGCGTCTATGTACCGTGGAGATTAAACTGACGTAGAGAAGATAACAATTTAATGCCCATCACAACACAAACATACTACCCTTATTATAACTAAATGAAGCCATGTTTCACACTAAGCCAGCGTTTAATTAACGGAATACTCCAAAACACTCCGCCTCACAAATATCGGGGCGACTTAATCAGAGGATCGCATCTCTTAATATACGGCCAGACGACGAGTGAGATCTGACACGAAATTCCCTAAAAATAATATTTAAAATGGTAATGGGCCCTCGTGTTCATAAATTGCCGCGCCATATGTCCCCGAGCGTTGCACCTACTGTGTACATAAATATGTCATGTATTGAGAAGACTGCCGCTGTATTATTTCACCGATCGAACATCTTGATCCTTACCGACGTCTAATACCTCGTTTGTAAATACATTTATACTGCGAAATGTGACTTTTTGAATAAAAACATTATTTGCGTATGAGTTGAAGAGTAAACTAGTTATATCATAACGAAAGTGTGATCAGGTGAGGCGAATTTGAGTTGAGATAGAGATTTAAGTTAGTGAAGATGGAAAGAGAGAGTTACGACTCGTATATTTTCATTCTCTCTTGAACAATCTTATATGTACTCTATTATGTGATATATCTTACATATATAAATAGATTAATACATACACAGATGGACTTAAAGAAGTTTAACTTCAGTTGTGTGGTCTGTCACACTTTTTTTTTACCGGAATCGATTTATTGCATTAAAAATAATAACAAATAAAAACTAAATCCGATTTTAAATCAAACCTATGGTAAAAATTAAAATAAATGCAAAAAACGTCTTACTGTCAGTGACGGATTAAACGCTATAACGCACGAATATAACTGTATTACGAAGTTCTAGCATCTACACTCTCTTTCTTCTTCTCATTCGTAATCGTTTATTTCGTCCAGCAAACATTATTATATGAAATTTTTAGGACATGATTGACAAAAGAGACCAGAAGCATCTGCATTAGACAAAAATAGTTAAATCTGGTCATATAAAAGTCTATTTAAATAATTTTACTATACTTACTATTATGTACATTCGAATTTTGATCTCGACCTTGAGGGTCGGTATTACTGGATCAGGTACGGGCTTATGCCAAGTATCCTGGTCCAGGTGTTTGTGTGTGTGTATGTGTGTGTGTGTATATGTGTGTGTGTAAGTGCGCGTGCGTGAATGTTAGGTTATATTATTTATGTGGATGTCTTGTTCATATTGGAGAGTAAGGGTGGTTGGGTTTAAAAATCGGCGGACAATTGAGCATGTGTCTATTACTACCGATTTTTGCAAGGAGATACTTACTATTATTAAAACAAAATGTGAAAGTGATAAATATAAATGTGTTTTTTGTAATAATTTTATTTGTTTGAAAGTATCAAGACGAACAGATCGTTGTATTCTTTGCCCGGAGCAAGCAGTGTGCTGCGGCACGAGTCAAATAGTATTTTTGACACCTACAATTTTGCGTTTCCGGAGATTTGTTAGCACACGGACAAAAATAAAACTCCTAAACAATTACGTACAATTACTCCTGCGGGAATACTGTAATTTACTTATTCGTTTGCCACTATTTAGTATCTATAAAATCCCTAATTGTTCTCGTATATTGCGTTTTAATGGAAGGTCAGGATGCAAAGATTCTTATATCTATATATTTTAAATATCCATAGAGCCCCGAGAGCTATAAATCCTTCAAGTTTACTAGTTCGACAAGTGGCCGAGCTCAAAAAACGCACAGGCCAAAATCTATAATAAGGACTTAGAATACTTTTAAAAGCAACGCAGAGGAACTCGAGATGTAACCACTTTGTGGGTCCGTTACTCTGAATACGACTTGATGTTTCTATTCGGAATGTAAGATTTTTTGCTTACATTATTGTAATTGCAGACTAACTAGCAGCTAGACTGACCGTTGGACTGGAAAAGCTATGCTCTATTCTCTAAGGGATAAAACCGAAAGTAAAAAATTCGACAAAGAACAAAGGTAATCGACTCTTAAAGTCGGCAAGTTGTAATGGCACTGGGCTGGCCACATCTGCCGAGTCAGTGACGGCAGATGGGGAAGGAAAGTCTTGAAAGGGAGGCTGCGCATGGGTCGGAGAGGCGTAGGGCGTCTTGCAGATGGACCGACTACCTTATAAGGATAGCCGGAAGTAGCTGATGCGGAAAGAGGTGGATCGTATTTGGTGGAAGTCATTGGGGAAGGCCAATTTCCAGCAGTGGTTAGACACAGGCTGATGATGATGTTGATAGCAGCTAAAAAAGTTTACACTTTATTTTTTGTTTGTTTACGTTTTGTTTACTTTTTAACTACACTAGTTGACAGCAGAGTCAGAGATACAACAAAGAGCAGACATGGACGACAATGTTCAGAAACAAAATACCAAATACCATCTGCATTATCATTGTTGGCATTCAGTACTACATTTTTGTAAATTTTATAACCGGAACTGAATGGAGTCAACTCTCTTCAGCGGCTTCCAAATCCTTGATACGTAGGCCTACAAGAATGCCTGCGACTTATTCCGAACTGTTTTAAAATGTTGTCTTTTCAGTAATATACTGAAAAAAAGTTTTCTTTTCTAATTTGATTATGGATTCGATTACCTATTGTAGTTTAATTTATTTACCAATATATTTTAAAAACGAAAATGGATGTAGACTATTTAGATGTCAGTGAACCCAGACCCGTGTCTTTTTATTTATTTACGCATAGACTTAAAAACAAAAGAAATTAGATTGGTGTTTTACATTTTATCTCTTAACGAAACGAAAATACGTATCGATGTGATCCAATACCATTACTAAGCCTAAGTCCGAAACATATAAATTTATTTAGTTGAAAAAATTATACATCCATACAGGTAAAAGGAATTCATATCAGGAAATTTAATCAGGAACATAGAAACTTTCCATACAGTTAAGATGAGATTACTTGCGTGTTATACATATATTTACAGGCACGAGATAAGATAGTTGATGAGTTGATGGTAAAAGGGACATCGGTGGGAGAAAAACAACTAGGCTACTTGACTCCCGGGAGCGTGGGTCATCAGGAGTATTGTCAAATAAAAAAATAAGGAGAAATATACGATACTAACTACGAACTTTTGCTAGTTGCAAAGATACTTTAAGGGACCTTTGCTAGTCGCAAAGGCACTTTAAGGGACCTTCGCTAGTCGTACAGGGACTTTAAGGGATCTTTGCTAGTCGCAAATGCAAACAACGATACAAAGAACATTATTAGCATTGGAGAGTTTGTTATCTTATTCGTTTTGGACATATTTGAACACGATTAAAAGAAACATATCAATTGATTTTTTTGAGGGATTTTAAGGGTGCCCGAGATGGCCGCACCACGAATCGGTCGGTTGCTATTTCACAGATAAAATCAATTGGTATAAGATTCATAAGCATATTAGCGATCACTTTGAAGCTGTAAATCCACCGATCGTTAATAATTTTCACAATAGTTTAACTAATTGGTTTCCACCTACTCAAAGCGAATTCCTACAGCGATAATTCTTGGATCACGGACGCTATTGCGGCCATGTGTGCGAACATCTAAAAATACTGACTACTCACCGCGACGTACACCAAAATAAAAACTAGAAAATTAACTGATTAATTTGATGCCGAGCGCTCGTGTATTCATTGTAAAAAAATATTTGTTTATCAGTAGGAAATTTATAATATAGATAGTACGTATGTCTTATCTTTATTCCGTTTTACTTCTTAGCCTGCTCTCTTTACTGTCTAATGATTAGTAATTAAAAAAAAGGCGTTGTCTATGAAAATAAAATACATGTACTTCGAACTGTTATGCTGAGTGACCTGCTTTTTTGCTGCTCTAGAGAAAGTTAATTTTTATTTTACATACCAGATTCTTGTGTATATTTTAAAGGCAAACATTTTTTTGCTATATTATCTTACACTAGGAATTAACTAGGTAATCAACTGGAACTTGCTTCAAGCACAAAAAAAAGAAATATTACAGATAAAATATCTTTACTGACCAATTAAACAAGGTCCACTATAAATGAGTCTATCACGAGAAACAGTGTCTTAATTTAGTTTTAGTTCCAAAATATTATTTGATACATACATTTCACTGCTTACTTCCGAGCTTATTAGGCCTAAAAGTAAAGGTAAACCTGTTGTCATTCATTGGACCCAAATTTTACGAATGAACAGAAACTTATTGGCATGTTTTTTATTGATAACTTCAAACTATCTACTTATCAATCCTAGTAATCCGAATTACTCCTATGACGAGGTTTGAATCCCATGCATTTTTTACTAAAGAGCTTCGATATTATTTTGCATTTAAAGGAGAAAACAATCGACGAAATTTCTAATATATAGAGGCACTTACTTGACCGAAAATCGATAGTAATCCGAGTTCGGATCCCGATTTTACAATCCTAAGTACTAAGATACCACATTCAAACCGGTTCACAATAAAATAAACAAGCCAGGTTGGCAGGAATAGGCTCTGACAAAATTACTCACCTATACAAGTGCTTCGATCGGTGAATAGCATATTTTTTCTATAAAAAGCATTTATTTCGCCTTAAAGCCAGAATTCGTCTGAAGAACACATCTAATAGGGTCGCAAAGTATGACCAACGTAAACAATAAATCCCAATGACAGTGCGCCCCCATGGGCCGCCGGCTCCCTCAGAAACGCACTATTTTGGACTATATATAAATGTGCAGATGGATTGATAAATATAAATATTAGGGGCGAAACGAAGAAAAACAATGTTTATGAAACTGGTGTCGTTCGCTTCATAACCGTGAGTTACGACTTCCGACGCGTGCCGACACATGGCAGTGCCGAATTTTTTCCAAATACATCCGAGAGCTTCAAGTTCGCATTAGATGGTATCTAATTACTTTATTACGCCATTCCCATTCATAGCTATTAGGCAGAGCGGATTTATGCCACAGTCTCCGCTCAAAGATATTTCTCCGATGTTATTTATGTACGATGTGGTATCGTTGACTTGACCGCTAATACAACGAAATGTTCACCTGTCACGATTAGAATAATTTTAAATGTAATTAAATTCTGGCTTCTCATATATAAGCGAATATTACTCGTTTAATTACTGAGATCTTATGAAAAAGATAAATACTTTATAGACTAAAGAAAAAAATATTTTAATTATATTGTAAAATTCCCAACGTTTTACGGTTTGAGAGAATTTTATTTCCTTAATAAGAATTAAGAATTAAGAATTAAAAAATTAAGAAGAATTTTTGAAGTTATCAATAAGAGATGTGGTGATGTAAGTTAAAGGCACCATATGCAAAGAATTCACAGTGTAAATTACTTATTAAAAAGAGACGTTTTGTTAATTGGAATTTGTACAAATAGAGCGAACTAATAGGAGGATTTTGCTATAGGAACCATTTTTTTATAATATTAAGTTTTACTTAAGTCATATGAAATAGGCCTTCCGCATTGGCTTCCACCATTTTCTGTTTTCCACATTGTATGGCCGTCGGTCCATCTGGAGTGAGGGCGCCGTACGTTCCTCCATACCATACTCGGTCTCCATTCCTCCCCCATCAAAATGTTATCTGCTAAAATTTATGCAAGTGACATATGTCATTCAACACAAACTAATATCTCTGTTAAAATGATACTAGCCCAGACTTCAGCAATTAAGTACATCCAGTATAATAAGTATCATAATTCCTACTCAATCTATTGCTAGATATACGCATTTAGGCTCCTTAGGTAATCTTATCCAACCTATTGCTTCTTTTATATCTATATATTTCCTTATCATTTAATTTGCTTCGTATAGTTTATGAACAATTTCAGTCTTCGCCGCTACCTCCTTACATTCCTCATTATTTTTTAAAGTTAATACTTTATCGTATAAAGTGTCCAAATATATTTCCTTTTTCAATTATCTATTGTGTCAAACAATCTTCTCTTCGCAACAGACTATATCCAACATATTGTCACTTGTTTTCTTTCAATTCCACAGACCTTCCACCTTCCCCGGCAACACATTTCAGATGCTGCCAGTTCTTACCGTCATATATAATTGTTCATCGGGAGCGAAATCAAACAGTCTGTCAAACAGTGTACAGTGGAGATAAATTTTGCCTGTATAATAAGATTAACAGAGCGGGGCATGCGCGCCGCCGCCGCGACAGACGGCACGTTAGTCACGGCGGGCTATACTTAGCCGATTGCATTGTCTTCTGAAATATCTATTAACGATTATTGACAAGGCATCGGCACGCGAATCCTCCTCGCTAAGGTGCGACGAACTGCTATTAATATGCTTTATGTATGGTGGCCGGGGCAGCTGCGCAGTCTCTCCCAAGCTCACGTCTCACCACGGATATGTTGTCAATATTCCCACTTCATTTGCTATATATACCCCGTGTTCGTTGCATGCTCGTATACTAAACTGCTAGACGTGACCTTGCAAAAGAAACACACATGCCGTTGGGCAGAGTGGTAGGTAGAGATTCACATCTTCATATATTATTTAATTTACTGTAAACAAATTTTATGAATTTATCGTTCAATTTAGATTTTGAATTCTTAACGCTTTTGTATGCCGTACAGTAATTATTACGCAGGGCGGGGATATTTGACATCTCAATGTCATAATTACATTTCTCGTTCGTCGTTGTTTTAGATTTAGTTTCGGTCATAGTGGGGCTGGCATACTTTGCATGTCTTGGAAAATATTCTGCAACCTACAACACGATCGCCGGAAAACTGAGCGTATTAACATATATTAACATAATAACTTAAAAATGGCTAAGCGATTCAACTTACGATTTGATGCCTTCGGGATCGAATCTCAGTTGGTTAGTAGCAAGGAATTTCCTTTGATTCGGTTTTTAAATACAAAAAAAAACAAATACTCTACCCTCTACTAACACCCGGCTCGCAGGTAGGGAGGGATCACAGACTTCCACGTAGTGCGACCCTGACACAAAAGTGTCCAGCGGAGCCAGAAAACTGTTTCTATCTACCCCGCTAAGACTAAAAGAACGTGACGGTTATCTTTATTTAATATATGTTTGATAACATACATGGCTAAAAGATTAATAAACAATTAACAAGGCACAAATACATCATATCAATGCAATTATACGGCCGCGATATATTTAAACAGCTAACGGCAGCGTAAAGCTCCATCCCGCCTAACAAATTAATGGATTCACGTCAAAATTGCAAACTGCAAATTCAAATTGATACAATTCGACAATTGATTACAATATGCACACAAAGCACTATCGTGTGTCCACAAACACAAGGGAGCAGTCCGCCCGCCGTCGATTCATATCGAGCTCGGGCAGCTTTTCATTTTGTATGTTAAATTAAATTTCCATGAAACAAGATTGAATTTTTCGCAATCAGCACGGACGCGGATAGATCGGGGGTAACTACCACTATATACAATGTACGCACGACTTTAACCTATTGATGTGACGTCATATATTCAAATTTGTACGCAGATTTGATGAATTTTTTCAAGGGCAAACGTACAAGCAGCTCACATGGTGTTAATTGATCAACACCGCCAACAAACACCTAGAAGAAAATAAGCGAGCGGGGTAGACAGAGACTGCTTTCGCTGTTTAATATTCACTAAGCTTATTAGGGCCAATATATGACAAGTGGTAAGCCCATCGCAATACACCGGGCAGACGGACAGCATTTTATTAGTACAAGCCGATTGCTATTCAACCCGCTACCATCACATCGTAAGTCTAACGGCTTGAAATGGTGCGTTTGTTAAGAGTTCAGCCATCGTATAATATTTTATACGTTAAGGTCCTATTTTTAATTCATACGTATTCGTACGTAATTCATGCGCATGCGCACGCAGAAAATCGTCACGTCTATGACCCAAACGAGTAGTAAGTGATTACAGATTCTACAATCCGTTTTATATTTTGTGTAATATATTTGTAGTCCTTTCTGGAAACAAATTATTGTCCATACAAAGGTTGTCCAGAAGACATCGTACTTAGCGATAAGATCGCCGCAATGCAATTATATCGTCATATGTCAAAATTTAAAATGTATTATTTCCGTGATGTATTTCTTAATTGTTACGCAATAATGTATATTCATTCATTCATATACATTCGTCAATCGACATTGCCATTCATTTTTGCGTCATACACTGTTTCGTCTATTTCATCTGTTTTCATTACTTTTAACTGCCACGTAAAGCAAGCATGCCTTTCTTTATTCTAGTCACTGCATCCTTTGCCTTGTCAATTTCTAATTATGCCATTCATCTCGTAATTTTAAATTTTAAATGTGAAGGAATAGTACAGAATAGGAGCAGTGTAACAAAAGGGCAAACCGCCGGTGGCGTGGCTGTGCGCTGAGTACGACCGCACGGGGCCGCCGGCTAGCTGGCCGTCGGCTTAGCTAATTTACAATTTAATTATCAAGCTGGATGATGCATCGTTAGCGCGCCAAACCGAGTTTATGCGACTAATCATTTGTTTGACGCGGCCGCTGCAATCACGCGCCGCACGAGCGTCCCGCGCCTCCGCGTTTCGCTAATGAAAACTTTTTAAATCAACGTACGCAATGTGTGACCTGCTTGTTTAGACTATACTAACTTTTTATATATTTACAGTGTACAATACTTCATAGCAATAACGCCGCCCTTGCCCGCTTTTAGATTTAAGTTAAAAAAATTGTGCAAAATGCAAACTTCACAATGCAACTCTGGCTCCCAAGATACAATCGTCTGCTCAGTTTGGAGTCACTGTGTGCGAATAATATGTGCTGCAATGGTTACATGGATGTTCGTTTAATTTGTGTAATGTTTATAATTGTAACTCTATTCTAATGGATTGTAATTATTGTAAAATTGGAGCAATACGGAATCTATCTATATATTTACATCTAAAACTCGCATCAAGCGATGTACCTTTGGTACAGTTCCGTATCATCTTTTTTTGCACCGTGACTCGTGGTACTGGGAAAGGTTGAGGAACGCTTCCTCACGCACGAGGAAAATCGCCTATGATCTGAATGTAAGGATCTTAAAGTACATATTTATTTCTTTAATATAAAAATAATTTTTAAAGTGGGTAGCATTTGCATTTGTGTTTGTGTGTGGGTGTGTGTATGTATGTAAGCTTGCGCTCTTATGCATGAACGTGTCTTTTATTAGTGTGAATTTTTCTTTTAAAATTTTATTTATATACGAATTACACAATTATGAAATATAAATAATATTTTACGATGTTACCGATATACAAATAAAAACATCGTCTACTTTATTGATTCATGACTTCTGGACACACGTATTTTATGATTAATATAAGTAAAATTGAATTTCTTGTTCTAACGTCAACAATCAAACCATTAATTCTTCCACCATTAGAAAAGGATATTATCGCAATGTACTTATTCCTAAAATATACTGTGTAATTTCTGAATTCTGATTGCAATGTCTTCATTAAATGGAAACTTTTCTTATTCCAACATCTGTTCACCCCATTAGGCTAATACGGTTAAGAGAACTTGTTTGTTAATGTTCCTCTACAAATAAATCAATTATGTATCCATTTCTTAAACAATATACCGAAGACTTGTTCAATTTATTGACCTTGTGATGCATAAAATACTTGGATAGATTTCGTTATCTCCGTTTCCAAACTAATAGACATATTTATTGTTCTTTTTTTTGTTGTTTATTTGGATATTATAAGCAGCGATTGTAACTCCGATAATAATTTTAACGAGAAAGAAAAGTCGAACGTTACTAATGTTTATTTTAAACTGTGAGGTTAACGCACCAATGTCACGAAATTAATTCAAACAACACACGTATAGCACGGGTCGTTGGGAAAGTGCACGATTCCCGACATTGACTCGTATATTTCACGAGTAAAAACCAAAAACCTACTTCAAATAATATCAAACCGGACGGATCAATTATTAAACGCTACTACGCACGTTACGCTCTCTTTTATGTGTAGAGTATCATCGTTTTATTACGAAGTTCTGGTGCCTATATTTTCTTTCTTCTTTCACATTTGTGCTCATTTTCGTTAAGCAGTATTAGCCTAGTTTTAGGTTGTTGCAAACCTACAAATAATCTCAGTCAACAAGCATACGTCTAAAAGATTTTTAGGATTTTACTGGTATTCATTTCATTGGTTTCCAAAGATACCAAGGACCAATGCCAACAAAATGAATATGGGATATATAATAAATAATAGGATATCTCACCTTAATGAAATCTGAACTTTGAAACAAAAAAAAATCCAAATCGGTTCATAAATGACAGTGCTGCGTATGCACAAACGTAGAACAGACAACAAACAAAATACAGACGAATCGAGAACCTCCTCTTTTGAAGTCGGTTGAAGTAGTCAGAGGCGACTGCGAACAATTCGCACGGGAGAACAATGCGGCGTGTCGCGTCCGCAGATTATATATAGCCCGGAGTCCATCAAGAGGGCGACTTGATTGAGCGCTCGCTATGAATTTATGCGCTAAATATTCGACAGGTGCCAAGTGTGTCGCCGTACGGTTCGACCACCGATGACTAACTACCGTCGTCCCAAATTTCATCCCAAATGTCAAATAATTCGGGCACCTGCCGCGCGACCGCAGCCCACAGCCGGGCAATGTCATATCTCACGCGTCATTACACATTTGCCAATTGCAGTATTAGTCTATGATACCTGGACGCTACATCTTTTACACGATGACTTGTTCACGATACCACCTGATGTTATAGTAAATCCCTATTCAATCCACTATTGAAAACACCTTGTAATTGAAGGAAAAGACAGTCGAGGGCGACCTATTCCAGTCCATTATTGCATGAATAATGAAAGACGAAGCAAAGCGCAAAGTAATAGCTACGAGGAATGTTCACAAAAAAGAATGAAATCCAGTGCATCAATCTTGAAGTCCGATTGTTGAACGCAGTAATTCCTGAGCATACTCTCCAAGTTCTGTAGAACAGTGAAATACTAGCCATTTTACGCCTGAGCTGGAGGGTGAGCAGATTAGTTTCTGCACCAATGGCGCTGCATCACCAATTGACCTCTTATTCCTCCTTTATACCGAGTCTAAAGCTGGGTGACGGCATTTAACAGCAGCCCAAATGTGACAATTATATTTCTTTTTCATGGTTTTTGTGTACTATCTATGCTCCATCGTGTTTAACTTTATCTAAATTCTTATTACTCTTAATTCTTATTTTGTTATCTAATATTAAATATTTTCTTACTTCTACGCAAGTTTATTACAAAAAGTAATGATTCTTTCGTTGTTAAGAATACGTTACTGGGAAACAACTTACACATTTTTAGAAATATAGACAGAAAAAAAATCTTGGGCGTTCCTTTTTACTTGATACCGAATGAAGTATTTTATTAAATTGTTTCCATTTTATCATAGTATTCAATTTCCCTTTCTCCCCTAAGAGTAATTTTCGAGAATAAATTCAGTCCTATTTTTAGATATAAAATGATAATCAATGAGATCTTATATGAAAGCAATAGCATTAAAAATATAAAAAAGTTAAACACAAAATAAAACAATAAAATATTCATTACAAATTACGTGATTACGAGTACCGTATAACCAAAATAACTGTGAACCAAGCTAAAAATACCGAGCTGTTAAGAAATCATACAAGATCATATCTGGATGCCATATCGTTAAAATGTAATGTTTAGTATTAAAGGACTTTTTATGATTTTTAAATATTTACACTGAATTACCTCATTTTTTGTTGTAACAAACCGCGATCGTCTTTTTTAATAAGGCAACAAATATGCAGAGTGATTTCGTGAGCGACACACATAACATGTCTTACCTATAAACAAACTCCAAGAAGGTTTCACCTGAAGGTAAAGTACCTTTTTACCTACATCCGAATCTGAAATTAATCTATTTATGACTTAAAAAAAAACAAAATAAATAATCTTTGGTCATTTCAATGCGTCAAAGACATACGAGGCAAATGCTGTTGTCAGTTACTCTTTATTTATAGATTTGTTTTATTAAAAAATCGTGTGTGTGTGTTAAAATACGAATAAACAGTTATTAATGTGTGTGATTTGTCACTTACGCTTCCCAATTATATTCGGTACGCTATTCCATTTTAGAAAATACTCTTAATAAAGAATAAGAATAAAAAAAAGTAAGTCAATACTTTTTTTTAAATAATGCTCGCAATATTTTTTCTTCATAAATATTACTAATTTTCTCGTTAACCATTAAGATTATACTAGGAGATGGTTCACGTCTATAGTTTGTATAGTATAGTTAGTTGATTCGAATCTACGATCTTATGTTTCGCAAATGGTACCCTAAACTATTGGGCAATTGTTGCAATTAGTCATAAAAAGGTTTATTGCAAACGCGATATAATTGTGGGTGGCACTGTCAATTTTAAATTTCCTTATATAATCGATTTTGTTCACAATTCAAAACAATTAAACGAATCGCTTACGATGCAAAGTCGCACGGCAACTCTTAATGTGAACGTTCACAATTCGCTAATCCCGCCGCTACCGTTACATAAGACAGGCGAGTTGAATATAAATGTAAAACACAATAAATTTCATGCCCCGTAGGAAATGAATATTCATCACGAAATCGCCATGCATATTCTCCACCGCTACAGTATTTCGTGCTCCCTACAGTCGTGGGCGGTTTACTCACAAATTAAACCTTAAGTCGTGTGTGTGTCAGTTAGAAATTGCGCATCATTCGAGTTCGGTTAGAGTGTAACTCGGCGCCTCTGCGAGCGGCGTCTCGTAAATTTCAACATATAGTAAAGTGATTTACGAATAATTGTTATGTTGGCGTATAACTAGAGAAATCTTTCCGCTGTTTGCCGTCCGGCTAATTTATATTATGAGGCTTAGGTAATTCGCGGGCCACGAGTAATTGGTGTAGAGAACAATAGCTTTTGTCATAGCCTTATCTTTTAATACATTGTGTGTCTCTCTTCAAACTGCCCTCCTAAGTACCTTAACATGACTTTAATTCGAATTGTTTATATTTACTTCACCTATTGGACGAACAATTGTGTAATATTCATCATCATCATCATCATCATCATCATCATTAGCCTGTGTCTACCCACTGCTGCAAATAGGCCTTCCCCAATGCCTTCCACCACATGCGATCCTCAGCTTTCCGCCTCCAGCCACTTCCCGCTATCCTAAGAAGGTCGTCGGTCCATCTGGAGGGAGGGCGCCCCACGCTTCTCCGATCTATGCGCGGCGTCCATTCCAAAACTTTCCTCCCCCATCTACCGTCGCTGACTCGGCAGATGTGGCCAGCCCACTGCCACTTCAACTTGCTGACTTTAAGAGCTGTATCGACTACCCTGGTTATCCGTCGAATGTAATATTATTATAGCTATTTTATTATATACTAGCGTATCCAGCCCGCTTCGCCGGCTAGATTTTGCTTACATCATTAAATATTTAATTTAACTCTCACTATATATTACATTATTCATTTCTCTCCGTATTCATTCTCTTCTCGAGCGGGTGAAGATCATTACCTACACCCATGTTCATATCATTAAATACATTATCATACCCATAATAGTAGTATAGATAGATAGATAGATATAACGTTATTGTAGACCAAAATCAAACAAAAGTTATTAAATTAAGGGAGTGATAAGAGTGCTCCGATCGTCACCAAACTTTACAGGATTACTCGGCCGGTTATTTTGAAGATTCCCTGAAAGTTTCATTAGAATCGGTCCAGCCATTTCGGAGCCTATATGGAACAAACCCACACTTTCTTTTTTAAATATATAGATTAGTTATTAGTTATATATAGATTAGCTTACAAAATCAGACTACTGTAAAATAATATACATCAGATTGACTGATGATTATGGTTTTCCTTATAAATGATGTATAATTCTTTGCTTTCATAGAAGATATAGGCGTGACGTCCTTTTAACCCCAATGGGGCAAGTTGTTCGTGTTTCGCCAAACTTATGAGGCTTCATTACTGGAGTAGTGATCCCATCACCATACATCGGGCAGAAGTTTTACCAATGATTTTTTGGTAATTAAAAAATGAAAAAATTACACTCATTGATAAAACCGGCTGGGATTTGAACCACTTAACCACTGCTATCACAGCGTTACAATAAAGTTTTCCAATTGGGAACCGTCAGTATGAGACTAGTCCCTTACGCGGCTGGATCAGCGAGGCGTTACCTCATTTGAAACATGTGTTTATCGTAACATGCGAATCGGCCTAAGGCGAATTAGTTCTCGCACAATGCAATTTGAATGCACATTACACAACGGACGAGCTACGAGCGCTTTTTATTGCGGCATCGTGAGATCTTATCTCGGAACTGCCACTTCCAGCAGGCAAATTTCAGTTTCTCTCCCAAACTGCCACGGGTTCTAGGTCCTTATCCATTCAGCATAAAGAGCATAATCCCATGGCGTTATACTCGCGATTCCTGTGTGTGCATGGACACGTACATGTCATATATACGCACACAGATACACGTGTTTAAAGAATTCAACATAAAATCAGCAATAAAATTGAAAACATTTTGTTACGTTTTAAATAAGTTTCGCGCATTCAAATGCAGGTCTCAAGCGACTTTGATCTTTGTTTACGTTCATATAGTGAACAAGTTCGTGCGCTTTCATAGGTTTTAAAATTATTTCTGGATCGATAAGATGCGTTAATTTTACGAGTCAGTGATAATTTGCTAACTTCCGACAGAGTATCGCCCTAGTTGAATTGTTCCGAACATTTGCCGTGTACAATTGCCTTCACAAAGCGGAAAAACTAAATCGTATATAGTCTAGTCGTAGCGTTACAAGTGCAACAGACAAACGAGCAGTGTAAACCATATTACCTTTTAACGGGTATAATAGCAACGTGCATGTGTCATAAGATTATTTTATATGAAAATGAACGGCTCAGTATATCATAGGTGATCACTGTCACCTATTAAACTTCCACAAGACCAGAGGAGTCGCCGGCCTTTGTGAAATGCTTTGAACATTCAGTGTTCACAGGCATAGATAGCAAAGTTATGGCGGGGAGGAATGGGAGAATTCTATCACTAACGTGCGAGTGCATCACATTTTAATAGAAACGAAAAGTAGGCGGACAAGTTGGTTAAATCGTAGTACTTCGCAGATTAGCTTAAAGCCCATGTTAGTAATAATAAATACCCATGAGATCTATGTAGAGAAATGTACCAGCTCTGATTATCTCCAAGTAAAAAAAATGGTTCAATTTTTTTAGAAACCGACTTCAAAAAGGAGTAACGCAATTCATCTCTATTTTTAAATCTGTGCTAGCTGTGTAGCTCCGTCATTTATGAAGTTTTTTTTTTTTATTTGATTTGATTATTTTCTTTTTATTGAAAGGGTACAATTAGGTACCGTGTATACAGTGCATTTACCAAGAAACTCAAAAATATTTAACGTTATGACAATTTAAGACTAAGGATCTTACCCTATAATTCTGAAATAAAAGACAGCTTCCGAGCGTAGGAACGATAAATCCATTCAATCATTAACGGTAAAACGATCATAATTTACATATTTAGTGATTGTCTTATAAATAAGAGAAACCCAAACCAACCTAAATTAATTACAAAAATTGCTGACTCATATCACGACGCGAATTATGAATACATAGTTAAAGTTACAAACATAAAGTGGTTTGTAGTTAAGTGATCGACGTGTCATCGTAGCCTCAGTTTCGAAGTCTGTGAAAGATAAGGAAGGTCACTATTGTTGTCAGCCCTGTAGTTCTAGGCTCACAAGAATAACACTACGGTATCCCCTGCCTGTCGTACAAGGCGACTAAAAGGGACCACGGGTTCACTGGGCGACAAGGGTGGGGGCCTGCGTCGTCCACCAAAGTGGACCCGGGAAGAAGGCGACATCGGCTGGCCCGTGTCGCCTTGCGCTACGAGGCACAGGGGCGGGGAGTAACCTCCCCGGGACGTGCTCTCCTTGAGCACAGTGCAGAGGGCTCCCGTGCGTTCCACGTGAGATCCCGGAGCCCCTCGTCATGCACCGAGCAAAGGGCACCACATAAATGCCGCCTTCCCCAGAAGGCGGGGTATCTTTATTAAGATTTCCTTCCCGTCAAAAAAAAAAGGTCAAAATTGTTTCTGTTTACGGATGCAGTGTAACCAATTTAGGATGAGTGAATCTCGTTATAATTGTGTTTTTATCACGCACTTTCAAATTGGGTAAATTTAATTAGAGTGCATGTCCATATGGAACTAATTTAACCCACCGCTTGCTTATTAGCCAATAATGTTTGCGACTGGTTTCAAATACTATTATATCGCTATGCGGTGAAACTTCTACCGTGAAATAACTTAACAATTATACCTTATAGGTGTTAATGAGTGTTAGTGATTTTTTTGCTCATTGAACACACGTGCTAGAAATACTTTGCAAAAAGTGTAACACCAAGTAGGTCCGTTCAAACCTGGATGAGCATCAAAGTTGGTAGAACTACGTAAAGCTAGTAATATTTCTTTTTTGTCTGAAATATTACTAACACTTTTACTTTTTTTTTTGTTAACGGGGAGGAAATCTTCAAGAAGATACCCCGCCTTCTGGGGGGAAGGCGGCGGTTATGTGGTGCCCTTTCCTCGGTGCATGACGAGGGGCTCCGGGATCTCCAGTGGAACGCACCGGAGCCCCTCTGCACTGTGCTCAAGGAGAGCACGTCCCGGGGGGCAGGTTACTCCCTCCCCCCCTGTGCCCTCGCAGTGCAAAGCTGCACGCGCCAGCCGATGTCGCCTTCTTCCCGGGTCCACTTTAGCGGACGACAAAGGCCCCCACCCTTGTCGCCCAGTGAACCCGAGGTCCCTTTTAGTAGCCTTCTACGACAGGCAGGGGATACCGTAGTCTTATTCTTGTACTAACATTTTTACTATTTCAACGAAGTTTAAGCTAGTGCTAGGAGATTCACGTCTACAGTCGAATGGTGGATTCGAAACTACGACGTTACGATTAGCAGACCGTAACCTAAACCATTAGGCTATTAACGTTTCAATTTTTTTCCCATTAATAACATATAGTAAGACTTTAAACTTTTAAGGCGTTTATAGCCTAATAGTTTGGGATTTTTCAACGACGAAATATATGGTCATAGCTAAAAAAACCGTGTTCATGTAATACAAAATGCATACGAGGAAAGTAGAGATGAGTTTCGGAAAGGATAATACATTCATCGAGCAAATCCTAAAGTTAATATAAGGGGCCCTCCTTTCTCAAAGTCCCGGAACGCACCTGTAGCTCCTCCGGTGTTGTAGATGCTCTTGGACGACGGTTATAACTTAATATCCGATGAGCCGTAAGTTGGTTGGCCCATTTTCCTATAAAACAAGTATATTTACCAGTAAAAACCGACTTCAAACCTCATTGGAATATTGCGAAATAAAATTAATCAGATCCTAACCAAACTCTCATCAAACTACCTTTGAAGTATTTATGCTTTCCAATAGAAATGATTAATCGAAATCGGTTAGCGTAATATTGACATTGGAGAGCTGTGGAGGCAAATCGTCCGCTCCAGATGCAACCCTGATGGTGACCACGAACCTCAGACATGAGGGACCGACTAGAGAGAGAGAATATTGAGTTATTCGTCCATTTGTCGCGCACATACTTAATGCAAATTTAAGACTTACATGGTTTTCTTATAGATACCATTGTCAGAACTGGGACTACACAAATATAAAAAGAATCATCAAAATCGGTTCATCCGGTCGAAAGTTATGAGATAACAAACATAAACAGACACGAATTAAAAATCTCTTCTTTTTAGAAGTCCGTAAAAAAACTCAATATGTAATCTATGGGTCTTACTTCTCATGTTCCCATGCTTCTATCGTTGAGATTAATTAAATTTACAGTATCTTTGTTACCGGGTCTCGAACTATTACAAAATAGAGAAAGAGGCGATAAAAATGAATAAAAAATAAAGCCGAAGTACATAAATCGATGGTGGTACGATGCTCAATGGATGTTAGCTAAGTTAACATGATCTTAAATCGTTTATACTCGTAAGTCGCTTAATACTTTGCCATGTAGCGCGAATTCCTTGTGCGGTCTTGTTAGAGGCAGCGCGCACCGGCAAAGAACTCGCAAATCTGTCATGTCCACCACCTTAACATCGGATTAAACGCTTGCCTTTGAAATTAATAAGGAATTACGATTTAAAAATTAAACTAACTATATATTATTTACAGTAATAGTAAAGCTGAATAATGAAGAAATGGTAGAAGAAACACTAAAAGCACTATCATAAAAAGGATTCGAAGAGAATTTTAAGAATAGAAAAAGAACCAAACAAGCATGCAAAAAAGGATTGTGATTTGTGTCCGTGCTCATTTCTAATGTACTTTGTTCACTTTGTTTTGTTGATAAGAGTACTAACTCTACGAGTACAGTCAGAGATTCAGGCTAAGCGACCTAAGAGCTATGCAGGTGGCAATCCGGCGAAGCAGTCAAGGCCAGCTTCTCTGGCCAATCTGTGTCATTAAAAAATAAATTTAAAAAAAAACCTTTACAGTAACTACATTTTTTTTTAATGCCTGATTTTTGAAGCTGGTGCTGGAGAATGGCCTGGTTCACGCGTCGTAGACGCCCTGTTGCATTGCGTCCGTGTTACACACGACGATAGTACGCATGCAAGTAGTATTGTAACCGATGTACTATGTGATTCGTAAAGTAGAACTCAATAAGTCTAAAAACCTCCATTACTAGTTATCTCAACCCTCTATAGTTCGAAATAATCTGTTATTTCGGTAATAAAGTGTACCTCCATAAAATGATTTTTTTTTGGCTCAACTTGCATTTGTTCTACTATATCTTTCTTCTTTCTTTGGTCCATCTTTCTTCGAACACGAAGAGCATTACAATCAGAAAATGTGATGTTGATACTCTTAAAGAAATTGGTCAGTGAATTATAATAACATTCAGTAACAATCTTTACGCAAAAAATCCATCAACTCTGCAATTTCCAGTCGCTTAGACGGATTGCAGGGGAAAGGATATAAAAGTTGAATTTTTGAATTTAAATATCGAGATTATTCCCTTACGAAATCATCAACTCCGGCTCGGAACGAAATCTCTCGCCTCTCATTGGCGGTCGGTCAACAATGGCCAATTATTTTCCGCCATGCTTTTTATTAATTACCAGCGGCGGGCTCGCGAGGCCTTTGTATTTTAATTTTGACAAATTCACAGCTTTCCCAGAAGAAAGAAGCTACTCCGGCCATCGATGCATTCCTCCGCGGCCCAACTAACAAGGAAATCTCTTTATTACGTCTTGTTCCATCCATAAATGTACCGCAATGAATATGTACGTACCTTGAAATAAACGTTTTTTGTATGTCTTACACGGTCAAATAGGCGTGTCTGCCTTATAACGGGCGCCCATTACAAAATTAAGATTGCAGACTAACTAAGCGTTATATTGCTTACAGTGGCGGGCTTGCTTGTACAATGCTTTGGAATAATTAACGTGCTATAATCAGATATTGCAGTTGATTGCTATTCAACGATAGATGGCGCTTACTCCATTCACAATTAAATCAAATTACGAAGACGCCGCTTAGGGATCTTTTTACATAATAATCCCACAGAATAAACTGAACGAGCCGTGGGTCGGGCGCCCTCAGATTAGAATAAGCTAAGGTTCCCTTAGTAGACCCTTGGGCGAGTTACTCAGATACATATTCAGTTAAATCTGAAGCGCTCATCGAGCTAGGCCACTCAAATTCCGATGAAAATTGTTACGGTTTTCAAGCGTATCAGCATAGATCCCAAAACAAATACTCCCTAATTTCGGAGGAAAAAATATAAAAAAAACGATTCATCGATAAAAACAGCAAATGATATTTGATTCTCCCAATACATGCGCTATAACAATATGGTGTTACGTAATTTTGATGAATGTTAGAAGAATGTTGGCCGCATATCGTTGGTCAGGAGAGGCTGGCGGCTGCGAGGGTGCTGGCGCGGCGCCAACAAGGTGAATGCCACTACTGCACGCACCGCGCCACGCAACCCACTTTACCCAACACACGGAAACGTGGCGTCCTTCGTTCTCACAATTTGTCAATATACAAGAGCTAACGGATAAATAAACGGACGCTCTTTAAATATTTATAAACGATGATTTAGCTTCTGATTTAGTGATTCGTGTGCTATCGTGCTGCCAGTATTAGATACTAGAAAAAATAAAAATAAATACCACAAGTTTACTAGCAACCAAATGATGTCTTCCCCTGCGAGTTAATCTATAATAATAATAATCCAGGACTGGGCACTTAACATCAGGAAGGATCGTGTTCAAGCACTGGCTTTGTTCATTAGAATATAAAATAATCTAAAAAGTATCTCAGGAAATAGTGTAATATAATACGACTACATGACTATATACAAACTTCCAATATTCACAATTTAATAACACTATGTTTACGTATATTATGGCGTTTTAATCTTTTTATGGATATCTAACTTAGAACGAATAGAGAACAGCCTATTGATTTGGACATTACGACAATAAGTTTCGTAGTCAATACTTTGTAGTTGTTCTTCCTTTGCTCACTCAATTTGTCCTATTCGGTATTCAAATAAGAATTAATTCTGATAAGAACATATTTTTTTTATAAAGAAGGCTAGCATTATTCCTTTTTTTTATGCTATTCCAACTAAGCTTAAGCGTGTGATAGGCGATGGTTCACGTCAATGGTCGGTTCGAACCCACATCCTTACGATTCGCAGACCGTACCCTAAACCAATAGGCTATTGACGCAATGACACATTGTCTAATAAGATCGAACTAGAGATTTCTCATAAGACACATGTTAGAATGCCATATAAATTCATAATGGAGGCCGGAATTTGCATAGATCTAAGTAAAACATGGAAACTCTTTGCAGGTGCAAGTTACTGGTAATGCATACAAAGGAGGATATAATACATTAATGTCATCATCGTGATATACAAGGGAATTAATGCTCAAGTTAATTATTGTTTGCTATGATCAATGTGTTTGTTAGAACAGTAATCACTATGCTTCTTAATTGAAAAAAAGTTATTTATACACCTTTACACATTACGTTAGTACGTGCTAAAAGAGCACATTGCTACTAGAATAATGAAATTCGAGCTTTACGAGTTTGAGCACGTAGAACGAATAATGGACGAAAGAGAAACGAAGGAAGTCAATGCTGCAAAAGTGAGTGACAGTATCGGTAAGCTTCCAGCAGTTCGGTAAGAGTCTCAACGAATGTATGCCAGTAGGTCACGTACAAAAGAAGAATGTATGGATGCAGAAGTGTCAGTAAGTCCAGGGGCGTGCAAAATTACGCGTTCTAGGTGAAAAAAATAATAAATTAGACCCTACTAATTCGAGGGACGTAGATAACGAGGTTACTAGGCTAAACACACTTATCAGCTCACATGTTCCTTGATAACACCACTTAATTGTGTGCAATGTCTTACAGGAAAGTACCTACATTTGAAATCAACAAATTGGTAAAGCCATATCATAGATCAGGAAGTTCCACAAGACAGAGAACAACCTCGCGGGATACCAACGTGAAGTAGATGTAATTAAACGCATACTTGTTGATTTAACGTAATGATTAAACGACTGATAAACGAACAAATCAAAGCATATGAAGCTGAAGATAAAATCTAGCAAATTGTAAAAATAATCCAATATGTTTTTCTCTCACACCCAGAGTTGACTGGCAGAGAATGCCGCTATTTAAATCCGCCTTTGTGTACCTTTCTTTAAAGTGTTACACCTAATAAATATACCCTAGTATAAATATATATTGTAACCGCCTTGTTTTATAAATTTCTTTCACAGTTATACATCAACATGTCCAGATCAGCAGGAAAAATCTAGAATTAATAATGTTTCCGGTAACTACATCATTGAGTTGTGCATATCGAGGCCTGTATTACGGCCCTGTGCGTCGCCGCTGAAATGCAAATTGTTATAATGCAGGAAACGTCTGAGTGGGTCTCATAGCGTCCTACAGTGTACGGTAACAGCGGCATAAGTTCGTTTACATACGGCAGACCGATGTATTTGCATCCCAAATGGTCGACGCGACCGCTCTCTCTCCAGACTTGTCTGTACTCCAAGCGAAATATAACAGCTTGTGCATCGCCACTCGCAGCATGCATATCTGAATGCCAATAAAGGAATAAAAAAGCCCACCGGAGGCGTTCCCGCGCAATCGAGGCGGATGTGCTTCCCACCAATGGGCGCGGCGAGCACGGCATATTCATAACGATATTACCGTCGGCGGAGTAGCGGCGTCATCATAACTCATATATAATAACCCTTCCGGCGGCGCGACGCGGCCCACCGCCCTGCCTCTCGTTCGCTCGCCTCGCATTATCCCCAAGTGCAAACGAGACGCACGCCGCCGCACAACACATCATAATTCATAATTATATTTCTTTACGAGCATCGGCAACATACCTACAATATGATCGTGAAAATTTATCGCCCGATTTCCACCTACGGGCGGCGAGAGCGGATGACGTACCGCGCTGCCCCGGTTTATATTGAGAACACTCTGTGATGTACACTTCATTTTTGACAGATAAATAAGGAAAACTCTATTTGAATATGTTTACCTGAAACCCGAGAAACAGAGCATGTTGGGTATGTGAGGCCGATGACAGCTATTTGTAATTGGAATATGACGAGACGCGTGCGCGTGCGCGTGCGCTCGGCACGTCTCATTCGTCAGTTTAAAAATAGAACCCGGCGTCTGCGCCGTGACGACTCGCGCCATTAATTTATATGAAATAACTGTCGGCAGTCGGAAAAATAAGTTCGATCGAGAACGGCCTTCTACACGATAATATTTATGTTTTACGGAGTGGCAGACCGGTCAGACTCATCCGTTGATGTACGTATCTCAGAAACCATACCTACCGCTCACATTACTCCGCATTCATTCGATTCAACACACCGACAAACTATTATTACTGTTATCGATAATCGATATGATTTATCTAGTTCTTTTATTTAGTCGTTTAATACATTGCAATATCGAGCTAGACAACAACTTTGACAGATGTTTTAATTGTAGGTTTTGTGGAATGAAATAGTCCAATAACTAGTACACTCGCTTTATTGAGACAGCGTAGCCTTACACGTTAACGTACAAAGAATTATTTTACCGAATACCGTCACTACTGCGCGTCCTTATAATCTTTATATAAAATTAATTAGAAGTCAGTTTACGAACTAATAAAGTTAAATTATTGCTTACAATGCCAAGTTTATGTGATGTTTAAAATTATTAATTATGAAATAAACAATATGGTTCAGGGCAAATCACTAAGATATCATTGGAAGTAGTTATTAAGCATAACAATCGCTGTGTGCCTTGTGTTGCCAGCTAACACATACTGATAAATTTAGTCGCATTCGGAGAATTATCGATAAAGTATTTTAACCATTATGGCGATAAAATTCAATTACATCCGATACTGGTTATTTAATTTATTCAGATATTTTGTTCTAATAAATATATTATGTCAGGGTTACACGTTTTTTGATACATTAAATTTTATCAATTTTTTTTTTATGACGAACTACACAGATTGGCCAGAGAAGCTGGCCTTGACTGCTTCACCAGATTGAGCGGTGGCATAGCTCTTAGGTCGCTTAGCCTGAACCTCTATTGCTAGTAACTCGACACAAGGGTACCCCCGGTGGGTAGTAACCTCGGCTTGGACGGTTACTATGTTACGCGTAAGCATGCCGATCCGAGGGCGCCCGAGAGGGCCGAACCACGACTCGGTCGGTTGCTATTTCACAGATAATCTAGGAGACTAACAAAGCTAAACTAACTTTGAGTGCCACTTCGGGAAGAAATTTTATCAAATTTAATTTTACTGTAGGGTAGAAAGGCACACGACTCGCAAGGGTTAAAAGGACGCATGATTTCGTTTTTTTTTTCATAACCTTTTCGTCACGATATAAAATATAATGAACAAAAGTCCAAAAATACTGAGTGACTGATTTTATGATCTTCGCAAAATACGCAAAGGCGCGTGGTACATAAATTCGTTAGCACGTATGTAATCGTCAGAAATATACCAACAATTTACGGCATTAAATTTTAAAGTTGACATCAGAAAGAACTTCTTATGTAGTAATAATTCAAGCCGCTCTTAATGACTCCCTTCTTTGGAATGTCGTGCAAATATGCATAAGGAATGTACGATAGGCACCTACGTATATGATGAGATTGGATCATTGCTTTGAAAATTTGCCGAAGTATTTCAATCACAATGACATATTTTATTTTGCAATTTAAAAAAGCTGTCGCGTCCTGTTCAATCTAGTGGAGTAGACAGAGACCACTATCGACATCTGTCACATTTATGTGATAGGAATTATTATACATAATAAATAGCTTAATAAATAGTCTTAAATTCATACTAGTCACAACGTATCGTTCCAATTAGGGTCAAATAATAGGTTGTCAAATATCTCCTTCCGCCTTTTTGTCTTTTGAATTTCGCGGCTATGTACAAAGCGCTACAGAGCTCGTATCTAGCAATACTATACATAATTTGAAAGGTCTTGACATAACCTACAAAACGACGCTATGCATAATTAGTTTGGATATTGCGTTCAACAGTTATAGACGTGTAAACATGGACTTCACTAACGCCGAAATTCGCGCTATTTTAAAGTTTTCCTTCGTTAAAGGCAAATCCGCTAGAGAAACGTTCCGTGAGATTAATGGTGTTTTGGGGATGGTACTCTATCACTTCGAACCACGGAGGAATGGTTTCGACGATTCAGAGCCGGTGAAAACGACACCATGGATAAGCCAGCCGGCGGAAGACCTGTGACGACAAATACCGATCAAATCATGGACTACATCGAGTTAGACCGGCATGTGGCATCTCGTGACATCGCCCAGGAGATGGGAGTTAGTCACCAAACCATTTTAAACCATCTGCAGAAGGCTGGATACAAAAAGCTTTATGTTTGGGTGCCGCATGATTTGACGCAAAAACCTTCTGGACCGAATCAACGCCTGCGATATGCTGCTGAAACGGAACGAACTCGACCCATTCTTGAAGCGGATGGTGACTGGCGACGAAAAATGGATCACATACGACAATATCAAGCGAAAACGGTCGTGGTCGAAGGCCGGTAAATCGTCCCAAACAGTGGCCAAGCCGGGATAGACGGCCAGGAAGGTTTTGCTGTGTGTTTGCGGGATTGGAAGGAATCATCCACTATGAGCTGCTCCCATATGGCCAGACACTTAATTCTATCATCTACTGCGAACAACTGGACCGCTTGAAGCAGGCGATCGACCAGAAGCGTCCAGAATTGGCCAACAGGAAGGGTGTAGTGTTCCACCACGACAACGCCCGACCACACACTTCGTTGATGACTCGTCAGAAGCTACGGGAGCTCGGATGGGAGGTTTTATCGCATCCACCATATAGCCCGGACATAGCGCCAAGTGATTACCACCTGTTCCTGTCCATGGTGAACGCCCTTGGTGGTGTAAAGTTGAACTCAAAAGAGGCTTGTGAAAAGTGGCTGTCCAAGTTCTTCGCAAATAAGGAGGAGGGCTTCTACGAGGGAGGTATTATGAAGTTGCCGCCTAGATGGAAACAGATTATCGAACAAAACGGCGCATATTTGAACTAAATCTGATCACTGTAACACTGTTTATAAAGCATTGAATAAAGAGCAAAAAAGCGGAAGGGAGATATTTGACAACCTTATATTACTACTACTCTACTATAGTATACTAGTAGATATATATATAGTATATAGTATACTATAGTACTATTACTTAAAAAACCGAGGGTGTTAAAATTTTTTGGTGCAACCCGACTGGTATGGGAACCCGCGATGATATTGTAAAATGGAACGCTAGGTTATACTCGAATATACGACAAAAATCTGTCCTGTGCAGTAATCTGGTAACAATAATATGGACAGGTTTTTAAGGAACATTCGAGATTAACTAAATATGTTTAATGCACTAAATGAATGTCTTAAGATTTCCAAAAGACCTTAAGTACAAATCTATCTGAAAACCTATCCTTCGAAACACAGTTATATATGAACATTATAACGGTATTTTTATACATCTAGACCACCAAACGAAACGTAAATTATATACCAACCGGTATAAAGTTTGTTTATATAATTAAAAAATAATCTTAAACGTCGCACAAAAAGTGCGCGTGTACACGGTACCGCGATCGTTTTCGCATAAATCAAATAATTAGGAAAATAACAGTAACGTTTACTAATTAGCGAAATCCGGAACGATCGGACTAATAACAAATCAGCAGCGTAGGCTTTAATGTCTGCCCGTTACGCGCACTCAGTCTGATAACGCTTGAAAGCCGACAAAAAACATCTGTGTCAAAAACCAGACTTGTCAGATAGCAAGATCGCGGCGAGCTCGATCTATAATCAACCAGGGCCAGAGGGCCTAACAAATTAATTAAGCATGGGTAAAACAGCACCCAAAGTACCATACATACACAAGAGATAAGCGATATTAACCTAATGGATTCCCGACTTAC
Organism: Meandrusa payeni; assembly: GCA_029286785.1. Taxonomy (NCBI): domain Eukaryota; kingdom Metazoa; phylum Arthropoda; class Insecta; order Lepidoptera; family Papilionidae; genus Meandrusa; species Meandrusa payeni. The sequence goes on along the minus strand of JAGSMX010000012.1, from coordinate 8,068,279 downwards.
TCGAACTCAAGTCGTATTTAAATCTTAAAGATATTTAAACACATCTCCCTCGCGCTTGCTCACTCCATAAATAAAATAAATACAAATATTCTCACGTAAGCGGGTAACTCGAAAGCGTTCATTTACATTTGTGAAAGTAATAAATGGACCAAATTCTAATTTCGTTATTAATTCCGTTCGAGCACGTGGAAACACTCGGCACGTATAATATATTTATAAAACCATAGATACAAACAATACCAAATGAATAAACAAATCAATCGCATCCTTTTAACTCTACTGGGGTAGACAGTGACAGTGTAGCTATTAGCTTTACAACAAGCTTATTAATTTTTCTTGGATTGAACTCGCAATAGAATCTGACACACGGACTAATATAGTGCTAATGATAATAGATGCCGACTCGAAAACAGATATTCTGTACAATACATTTTGCCTAACTGCCCGCGCCCTCGGTGCGACACACTATGCACTATACTCGTACATGTATTTTGATAACACAACGGCAGTCCACAGTAGGGAATTCATTTGAAATTGGTAGCTGTGGTGACATTTAAGGTAGATACGAAAAGGGGTTACACACCTGCCAACATTACTCTTATCCAAAAGTGCTGATTTACGGCCAGGTATTGAACCTACAAATAAGATCATCCAAAAAATGCCTCCAAAAAATATAATAAGAGCACCACAAAAAGCTCGGCAAGACGCGTCAACGTCGGCCGCGCTCCATTGGCCGCGCGAACAAAGAAATATTGCCGCACTTTCATTTGTTCCCTTTTCCGCCATATTATTATTAAGACTTGTTTTTTCTTTCCTGTTTATCAAACAAAGGATTCAATTAATGCTTGAAGTACTTATAGATAATAATGCATAATCAAAAATCACGGTAAAAATGAGTAGATAAAGTCACCATTGAAATTGTATTTTATTAATAAAAGTCCTACTAACCAACAACTAGCGCTGTGTTTGAACAAATCGTTCGCAAACCTAAATCTAAACATATGTAAAGTATATTTTGAGTCGAGCGAGATGTAGTAATCGCCATTCGCATATTACGGAACAAATCATCTTTTCAAAAAAAAATACAATTTATTTACCACTGTCAAACCATCTTTCGATTTGAATTTCGATTAAAAGAATGTAGGTATTGTTAGTGTTATAGTTTAAAGAATGTAAGATTGGTAACTATTGTGTAATAGGTCATCATTGTCTATGATAGATGAAGAATAAAAACAAACATCGATGTAATAATTATAGGCCAGTTTATTTAGATCATAGTTATCTAGTTTATAACATATTTTAGTGCACCATAAACAAACATAGCAAGAGTTTATAGCGCCTGCCGTTCCCGGCGCACATTCGAGCCATTGTGCCTCTTATAATTTTTATTAGGGGCAATCCGTCCGCCTTGATTTACTCCTTCCCGAACTGATGGATCTTTCATTTAATTTACGATTTTACCCCACTGTTCCAAACGCAATAAAACGATACAAAAACAAGCAAAAATGAATACGTCACATCCATGTTTTCGTCTAAGTAAAAAAAAACTTCATACGTTAAATATATACTAGTCGTTGTTTAAAGATAAGATTTAAAAAAATAATTTAGTAAGAAAAAAAATAAAGGTGTTCGAAAGAAATTAGTTCACGATAGAGATCGTCTTAGACATAGACAATAATAGTTTTTGATTAAATTTTACTAATCACACAGAATCCTGGGAAGGCGGTATAGGCCAGCCATCTTGTCTGTTTAAATTAAGATATAGGTGTACAAATATCATCAAGATTACTAATCACTCTTGGTAGAAGGCGATATTCTGTTATCAAATCTGATGGTTGTCTCAAATGTGATCGCAAATCGCTCAAAACGTCCTTTCCAAAACCCTAGCGGGTTAATTAGGGCAGGTTTCGCTGATGACTTTTCATCAAGCTCCAAGTCATTTAAGCATAAGTTCATATATGTGACAGGAGATGATTCCATCACCATACACCAGATGAGAGTTTTGTACTAAAAAGCTCGAACTTCGAACTCGAACTTATAATTGCTTGAATATCATATTTTTAAATCTACTTACAAATATTTTAAATGCCTCAGTGAAAATTTCCTAGTAATTCTCGCAGGATAAACAATATCTTATATTCAGAGACTGGCACTTGGCAAGCTAACAGAGACTGTTATTATTGCAATGTCGTCTCCACTCATAACACAATCGCCTTGGCAAACGTCTTCATATTCACGATAAGCCATATTTCCCGGGAACATTAACGTCGGCTGTGATTCAACGCCGCACGTAATGAATCCATTGATTTATATTACGGACTGATTATAAAAATACATAGGTATGCAAAACCAGGTACGGATTAAGGCGCCATTAAAGAAAATAATATAATTGGAATAGTTTCGCACGATTCAGACCCCGCGGTGCAATAAAAATAGGTGAAAGCAAAAATTTTAATTATTCTCGACTACGTCATGAGCGAGGCAACGGCAAACATGTGCCTTGTGCGTCTCATTTGCAAGTAACAGGGCGTGTATTATAGAGCCGCGGTGGAAATAAGATAAAAAGGCGCTCAATAAGGTGCGATCAGAGGCAAAAATGAAATAAATTGGCGGTGAATAAGAGTGCTGTGTGCAATCGAGGCAAACACGGGCGCTCATTAGACGGGACGCCACCGGGGCCCGTCGAATGTCCCCGCGGTACCCACACCGCCACCATTACTTGCGGCTGGACTACGCTCATACGAAACTACATATATAAATACTACAAGCAATAACAAAAACCGACTTCAAATCGATTTTTAACCCCTCACCGGGGACCCTTGCGTCGAGTTACTAGCGATAGAGGTTCAGGCTAAGCGACCTAAAAGCTATGCCACCTCTCAATTTTTTTTTATATCTTCTAAGCAAATGCTTGACTACGATCCCACCTGATGCTAAGTGGAAATGCAGTCCTGGATGGTAAGGCGCACTGGCTTAGTAAATGCCTATTCACTCTACTTTTGAAAATACCCACAATGTAATCGGAAGGAAAGACAGACGCGGGCAAACTATTCCAGTCCTTTGCTGTACGAAGAATGAAAGACGAAGCAAATCGCTTCGTTCGGGTTTGAGGGATGTTCACAACAAATGGATAAAATCCCGCAGTGCGTCTAGAAATCCGATGGTGGAAAGGGGAAGGAATTAGATCATGTAGTTCCTGAGCACACTCCAAAATGCAATCTGTAGAAAACCGAAAGGCTAGCTACCTTACGTGTAGTTCGTCATAAAAAAAATCAAATCGATTCAAACGTTAAAAGCTATAACGCGCGCTCGCCCTATTTTTGTTTTCGAATTATCGTAAAAATATTAAGAAATAATAAAATAAAAAATGGATCATTGAAATCAGTTGGCGTGATATATCTTCATACTAGATACAAATTTAAGACTTATATGGTTTTCTCATGGTTGCCATTGTCAGAATTGGACCAAATTGAAATGGTCCCATCTTCACATGAGAAGCACTAGCTTTCGTCACACAGTCGAAAGTTATGAAGTAACAAACATAAAAAATACAGTAATATTGAGAAGAACCTCCTCTTTTTTGAAGTCGTTTGAAAATTAATAACTCCGGGTATGAATGACGTTTGAGGGTTTTTATATATGTGTTAAAGAAGTCATGTTTTGCAATACACAATTTTTTTTTATAATGAACTATACAGATTGGCCAGAGAAGCTGGCCTTGACTGCTTCACCGGATTGAGAGGTGGCATAGCTCTTAGGTCGCTAAGCCTGAACCTCTATCGCTAGTAACTAGACACAAGGGTCCCCCCGGTGAGGGGTAACCTCGGCTTGGACGGTTACTATGTTACGCGTAAGCATTACGATCCGAGGGCGCCCGAGAGGGCCGAACCACGACTCGGTCGGTTGCTATTTCACGGATAATCTAAGGGACATTCGAAAAGCTAAACTAACTTTAAGTGCCACTTCGGGAAGCGTTTGCGCTGGGAGAAGAAGTGGCCGAAGAAACTCCAGCAACGCTCCTAGCATCTAAGGGGTGGGGCCTGCCCATAAAATAGCGGTAACGCGCAAGGATTATTGCAATACACAATGTCCGACTTTAATGTTTACAAGTGTAAGTTGCCAGAATATGCATGGCAGTAAAATTAACGAGATACGATCGAATTAAAGTAATTTTATGGCGGTTTGAGTTTTAAATGAGAATGTATTTTTAAATTCGATAAGTTTTTCGTACTTTACTATGTCCATGGTCACAGGGTGATGTGCATTACTTCTTTCCAAGATAGTCAAATTGCAATAGTGTTAGAGATAGCATGTTGTAACCACCCGCGGTTTTACCTGCGATTAAAATATTTTTTTTAATAAAAGCCTATATTCCTCCCTATTACATCAGCTATCTACCAGTGAAAGTCCTTTCAAAATCGGTCCAGCCATTCCAGAGCTTAGCCGGAACAAACGGACAAAAATTGTAAAAATGTTATTTTGGTATAAATGTACCGTATATATGATACATTCATATGCACGTAACAAAAGAGATTATTTTCATATTACAAACAGACAATTTACATTTATTAATTAGCATAGATTAGAAGAGTTAAACAACATCTATTATATAATAATATAATAATAAAAATCTTTATTTTCAAAACCAAACATACAAAACAAGTATACGTTTTTGTTTGTTTTTTTTTGAAAAGAAAGCTAGCAATATTTCTTTTTTTTTTCACAAATATTACTAACAATCTTGTTAACCATTCCAACTAAGCTTAAGCTTGTACTAGGACATGGTTCACAGCAATAGTCGAATGGAGGATTCGAACCCACGACCTTACGATTCGCAGGCCGTAACCTAAACCATTAGGCTATTGACGCTTCAACAATGTTCGAATCTTCTTTTAAGTATAAAATATAGTTGTGCCGGAAGATCCAGCTCTTCCTTAACTGAATCAAATTTTGTTTTTGTTGAACTATTAATATAAAGATAAACGTTAAAAAATAAAAAATAAACATTACGCAACAATGTGTTCAAAATATCCCTTTAAATTGTTTCGAGCATCCAGAGTATTTATTACGTATTTATAACAAAAGTGAACCGATTCTTAGAAATCTCACATGCTAAATAAGCATTATGATCACGCAACAATGGGTTCTATGGCAGCCCTTTTGCAGAAAAGCTGTAAAATCGACGCGTATTAGCATAACAAAGATTGTCGTTCGGAGTGACAAAGGGCTGATATCTCACAACGTGTCACTTTCACTTGTAGCGCAAACGGCGTAAGAAGCCGCCTTGTGGAATTATTATAGAGTATTTTTCTGGTGTACACCCGATATGGAAATTGTTCGAAACCGCAGGCCGCGGGGAGCAATGTAATAACGGCAGCGGCCAGCGGAGCACGTCGTGACGGGACAAAAACTTACGTTCCTCTTGCACGTGGACCGAGCTCGGGAGCCGGGGCAATAATGGGAATATGTCACCGTTTGCATAATGCGGAAAATTAAATTACACTTTTAGTTTTAAAATACGAATTCGAAAATGGAATCGGAGAGTCGTTTGTTTTTCTTTTATTATATTCACGTCACATTACTAGAGATCCGCGCTTGTTTCAGTTCGGTTTATTTTACCTTATAGATTATTTAACATGTATCTAAATAGATAATAAACAATAGAATTACATATTAATCAAATAGAACAGATTTGTAATACAAAGTGTTTTTAACCAGAAAATATAAGTCCCAGATGACTCTTCAAAAAAATATCATTTAGTAAAATCTTATCCAAAACATGATTGATCGTACAACATGAATACCAAGTACTTCCCTTCTGTCTGAAAAAAAAGCAGTACTAGCCGAATGGCTAAGGAGCTTTGATGCGGGTTGCACCAATGATTGCCGTCTTTACGTACCAAATACTTGCCAAAAGTTTGTGCCCGAAAAGCGGACAATGTAAGATGTCTGTCTATCCTATTAGCGTTAAAAGGACAGACGAGCTTATTATTTATATAAAAAAATTATACCTTCCTATTTACCCATCTACTGTAGAAGCTGACAAAAAAGTTTATATACTAAAATAGATTATAATTGGCTTAAAAATTATTTATGCACGTATTCGTCGTATACGCGACCTTAATTTTTTTTTAAATAACATCAGTTTGCAAATATATTCGACTCCACATCTTATTGTCTTCCGGTAACAAGGGTAGGAGATACGGCGCACAGTCTACGTCACACATCTCCACGCACCATTTGCATGCAGCCGAGCGCATCCCGGTGCATCCCGTACGCTCCCGCCCGCAAAACAGAAATAGTATAATGTCATATCAAATGTCCACAGACGTGTGCCTGTAACGTTACTTATGAACAAACATACAGGGCCTTACAAATATAATACGAGAGGAGATTTTTACCTAGAAGTGAAAGTTTATTACGTATCTATAGACATTTAACAGTCTAAGAAATGATACTCTGAGGCTAAACGATTCGTTTTACCATCTGATGGAAGCAAATTCAAATCCCAGTCGGCTTGTAACAATTAATTGCCATCTTTCGGTTTTTTAAGTACAAATATCACTTTTTTTTAAATGTGACTGCGATGGACTCACCCCCTTGTCACATCTTGGTAAAAAGCTGACTGAAAGAGCTGACTCTGTTTATCCCACTAGGGTTAAAGAAAATACACACAATACATACAAATTAAATTTTAAAATGTGCATAGTCACGATTTTATGTCACCACATTTCATTAGAAATGTTCATTCCAACTAAGCTTAAGCTTGTGTTAAGAGGTGGTTCACGTCAATAGTCGAATGGTGGATTCGACTATTGACGTGAACGTCGAACTCACGAACTAACGATTCGAAGACCGTACCCTAAACCATTAGGCTATTGACGCTTAAATTTATGAAAGATCAATAAATATCATTAAATATTACTTGAATACTCGTCATATTACAATTGATTCTAGTTTCTTAGTGTCTTAGTCAAAAATTAATCTGTCTCTTTTTGTCGAGGAATTTGAAGGATACAAATATATGTAAACATATTATATATATCTGTATATTTAAATTCTATACTTTCCAATCTTTCTTATCTCAAAACAACGCAAAACACAATAGCTGTATTTACATCCATAATATATTGACTTCATAAAATGTTGACATTAAGAGAAATTGATAAAAATTAGTCACTCGTTAATACAGACAGACAGCATTACAGCGTTGAACATTTTTATTAACTTTTAAACAATACCAAAAAAAATTGGTTGACCGTCGCCCGTGCCATAAATTAGCATTTCCAAAACTGTCATTTTTTGTGTCCATATGAATCCAATAAATAAATGCGCGTTTTTTTGTTTGGAGACTAGTCGTGACTAATTGGTCCAGCTACATCACAAAGCGACGGGGCGCGCATCTAAATTGTTCCGTCGGTTTTGCAAATATAATAATAAAATTTTATTACCCCGTTTGTCAAAGGGTTTGTGTGAAGGCGGACTGAAAGGGTACTACAGTGGAACGTTGCTCCGTGCCCGTCGTAAGTCAAAACGTTTCAATTGTTACGTTGCATTTCGTCATAAATCAGCTACACAAAAATGCTCCTCTAAGACTCGCACTCAATACAATATCATTACACAAATATAGAGTTATTGCAATCGTGCACGTACCGCAGCCTTCATTGTGGGTGGTTGGAAAAAAAATTGCGAAAAAAAACCGTTTTTGCAACATTCTGCGAAAAGAAAGTTTGACAGACAAGACTTCTCTATTTATAATATCTGTCATAAAGCCACCTGTTTTTATTATATAACTGTTTTGTCTAGTTAGGCTTTACTTTAACATACAGTATTATGTTTCGAAGACCAGCGTAACCGGAGTTCTACTATAAAAATTAAATGAACAGTTTGTAGGCCACATGTCTTTATAAGTTTTGAGACATAAAACTTTAAACACTAAAATGTGGCTGCGATGGACTCACCCCTTGTCACATCTTGGTAAAAAGCTGACTGAAAGAGCTGACTGTGTTTATCCCACTAGGGTTAAAGAAAATACACACAATACATACAAATTAAATTTTAAAATGTGCATAGTCACGATTTTATGTCACCACATTTCATTAGAAATGTTCATTCCAACTAAGCTTAAGCTTGTGTTAAGAGGTGGTTCACGTCAATAGTCAAATGGTGGATTCGACTATTGACGTGAACGTCGAACCCACGAACTTACGATTCGAAGACCGTACCCTAAACCATTAGGCTATTGACGCTTAAAATTTGTGAAAGATCAATAAATATTATTAAATATTACTTGAATACTCGTCATATTACAATTGATTCTAGTTTCTTAGTGTCTTAGTCAAAAATTAATCTGTCTCTTTTTGTCGAGGAATTTGAAGGATACAAATATATGTAAACATATTATATATATCTGTATACTTAAATTCTATACTTTCCAATCTTTCTTATCTCAAAACAAAGCAAAACACAATAGCTGTATTTACATCCATAATATATTGACTTCATAAAATGTTGACATTAAGAGAAATTGATAAAAATTAGTCACTCGTTAATACAGACAGACAGCATTACAGCGTTGAACATTTTTATTAACTTTTAAACAATACCAAAAAAAATTGGTTGACCGTCGCCCGTGCCATAAATTAGCATTTCCAAACTGTCATTTTTTGTGTCCATATGAATCCAATAAATAAATGCGCGTTTTTTTGTTTGGAGACTAGTCGTGACTAATTGGTCCAGCTACATCACAAAACGACGGGGCGCGCATCTAAATTGTTCCGTCGGTTTTGCAAATATAATAATAAAATTTTATTACCCCGTTTGTCAAAGGGTTTGTGTGAAGGCGGACTGAAAGGGTACTACAGTGGAACGTTGCTCCGTGCCCGTCGTAAGTCAAAACGTTTCAATTGTTACGTTGCATTTCGTCATAAATCAGCTACACAAAAATGCTCCTCTAAGGCTCGCACTCAATACAATATCATTACACAAATATAGAGTTATTGCAATCGTGCACGTACCGCAGCCTTCATTGTGGGTGGTTGGAAAAAAAATTGCGAAAAAAACCGTTTTTGCAACATTCTGCGAAAAGAAAGTTTGACAGACAAGACTTCTCTATTTATAATATCTGTCATAAAGCCACCTGTTTTTATTATATAACTGTTTTGTCTAGTTAGGCTTTACTTTATTATACAGTATTATGTTTCGAAGACCAGCGTAACCGGAGTTCTACTATAAAAAAATTAAATGAACAGTTTGTAGGCCACATGTCTTTATAAGTTTTGAGACATAAAACTTTAAACACTTGTCTGGGATATTTAAAATCTTCAATTATAACTAAAGATCCCTGCCTGGAATTGAAAATTAAAATCTTTTACCTTTTACTTGCGGTATTTTTAAACTGAGATTTTTTTATGACGAACTACACAGATTGGCCAGAGAAGCTGGCCTTGACTGCTTTACCGGATTGAGAGGTGGCACAGCTCTTAGGTCGCTTAGCCTGAACCTCTATTGCTAGTAACTCGACACAAGGGTCCCCCCGGTGAGGGGTAACCTCGGCTTGGACGGTTACTATGTTTTTAAACTGAGATAAACAGCATGATTAAATAAACGGCATGATTTCCGCACGCAATTTTGGTAGTTGACGCCACATTTCAAACAATAAGAAAAACTAATTTAAAGATTTTATTTTACTGATTTTTTACATTCGAAATTTACAATTTAAAAAATTTTCGAAGTAAATACGAGTATAATGTTTTATTTTAATTTTAAATTGCATACAAAAACATATGAACACACGATTTATAGAAATAAACTTGACCTTGAGGAACTCGGTTCATGGTTATACGCCGCAATCCACGAGCAACACAAAATTAAGCTTTAGATTATTGCGTGGGCTCGGATGACGTTACGGTGGCGTTGATGGAAGAGTGATGGAGCGGGCCAGATCTGGGGTCAGCGGCGCCATGCGTCATCGCTAACGACGACAAATGACGTGACGTGACGTGACTGAGAATATCAAACCGCGTCACGTCGCGGTACGCGGCGGAGCTGCTCGATACGCTACCTACAGTATTGCGGAATGTTTTATTTATGTATTCGTTACAGGGAAAATACATCTGTTTATATTCTGCTAAAGAATACAAACATCAATTAACACAATTCAGTATCTACCTCAGTACATCAGTTTTGGAACGGCCCAAATAAAATTAGAAAGAGTTACGTGCACGTAATTTGAACGAATTTATTTGAATATTATTATTTCGGTGAGTCTTTGGTAAACCACAAAAACGAAAACAACCGTCGAGCGTTGTGAATAAAGACGGTGATAGCCTATAGAGTTATCGTTCGACTTATTATATCAACGACTGGGATTCCAATCCCAGACAGCTAGTACTAATCAACATTCGTTTATGTGTACAAAAACCGGACTTGCTAAAATTTTTCTCATAGTGATGGTGTCACCATACGTACTAATTGGAATGAAGCAGCAATCCTTTTTTGTCTTACATTTATCAGAGATAATTAAGTTACAAATAATAATAAAATTTATGCCTATATATTGTTAAGCGTTCCTCTTACGATGTCGATGTCAGGGGTTAGAATTTATTCGTGATACAGCAATCGAACTCGGATCGTAACGCTTTCGCGTAACATAGTAACCGACCAACCCAAGGATAGTTACCGTTATACTTAGCGATCTAAGAGCTCAATTGTAAATTCGGTGAAGCTGTAAAAGTCAGCTTCTCTGGCTAATCTATGTAGTTTCGTTAAAAAAAGGTATTGGAATGAATTTCCACTCCTCGATTTCTTAGGAATAAAAAAATCAACTGCCAAAATTTGTAATCGATGTGTGGCGATAGATAGGCCTGTCCGTTACCCAATTAATAGTACCTCAGTATAGTACTATAGTACCTCTTAAAAGGACATGTTTGACCCGGCGACGCACAATTGCAGACGAGGCGAAGACCATACTTATTTATACTTTGTTTATTATTATACTTTATTTTATTGTTTATACTGTTTATGTAATTTATTATAATTGTATAAAAGTTAATTGTCCTAAATAAGCATCAGGAGGACGTGGAGCGAAATAAGGCGTGAGATCGATCGCGATGGAGGATCACTGTGGACACCCTCTGCCCACCCAGGAGGCATAGGATGATATATGTAAAAGGATATGAGAGCTTATTTTCTTTAACAATATAAATATACTTGAAATTCAAAGTAATCTGAAGAAGCTAACCTATCACCACTCAATAAATAAATATAAATGTTTAACTCTCAATAATTTTTTTTCAGAAATATTGCTAACAATCTTGTTAACCATTCCAACTAAGCTTAAGCTTGTGCTAGGACATGGTTCCTCGTACCCTAAACCATTAGTCTATTGACGCTTTAATCATATACTTTATTTAGTCGTACTTGCGTAAAGATTTAACTTAAAGTGTTAAAGCACAATTTATATGACAAGAATGAAGGGAAACGAGTACCGTGATGGATAGCGTCGAGGATTGACATCTTCCTACTGTTCGGTAAAAAATACCGTCCGATAGCTTCGACATTCAACCACCTGTCATCGGTTGCACGTTTAAAAAGCGGAAACTTTTGTCCAAACATTTCACGAAACTATACACTAAGCCGACAAACGTATAATATATATCGACGCTGGAAATTGTTCACCAGAGTTAAAAAAAATTATAACTTTCGCGTTTGTGGACCTAGAGCTGTAGTTTTTGGACACAATATTTATTATATTTTGCTGAATAACTACGACCTTAACCTATTTTCATCTAATTGTTACTAGTCATTTATCATTCGACGAAACTTTTTTTCTGATGATACGTAAAAAAGTAAAAATGGCCATATGTGTCACTTACTACGTTTTCTTTTCTCCAGCGTCGTTATGTAAACGAATTTGTTATTATTTAGTGATTTGTAGGCTTCTGTGTTTAAAAGACGCATGAGATAAAAAAGAGTAATTATGACTTCAGTGGCAGTATCAGACTCTAAATTAGAATTGTATGTAACCGACGAGCAAATTTGGTTGTCGAAGAAGCGTAAGAATGTGGCAGGAGCATCCAAATGCCTATTTTATATATGTAAATGACATTTACAAAATAAGCTCTCCCTGCATCATAACGCTTTCGGGGTAGATAGATAGATAAATACTCGATTGCATTAAAAGGCGTTTTTTACCAGCTAAGCTTTGGTAGTTAGATAATGCTAAAGGTAGAGCTACAATGGCGTTTTAACAATCCTATACGGATAAATAAAAATACGAGTAACAATAATCTATATAAATTATCAGGGTTACCCTTACGCTGAGAAACAGAGCTCTTTCCGTAAAAAAACAGTAGTAGCCCTGGCTTTACGATTTGGTGATTGTAAATTCGAACCGTTTTTCTGTTTCATATGTCATAATCGTTGCTATCGTATCTTTATATCAATGAAGTACATTTAAATATCAAAATGATTGTATAAGAGGCAATGCTTTACAGTGTATTTAGAGACATGTCGCAGTTCGTTTTATAATCGTATAAATGGTTAACACGTACGTGATGGGAGCAGTTTCCCACAGAGATTTAGCGGCGAGGCGGCCGGCTGCACGCGACACAAAAATAGCACGCATTTGTCGAAAAATAAAATTTTCCCCAAATAGACAGGAATATACAAAAATGTGAGTCGGGGAGCGAGGGGCGAACGCGACGGCGCGCCGTAATGTGCGCCCCTAATTAAAACGTTAAAAACCGACCGTTTCCGAAAAGCGTCAATTCCAAAGAAATATGTGCCGTCCAATAGTTTCATATTATTTGTGTGTACTTTGTGCGTTTGGTGAAATATCACACAACTTCTGTTCGTAATGAAAACGAGATAACAAGACACGCAATCAATTGCGACGCCAGATTAAGCCGCAAAACAATCATAGTTGATTGGTTCGTTCTGTCGGGCAAGGTGAGCCGAAATTCAAATTGCGCCCCGCGATAACTATCCAGCGGACGCGTGTACAAAATTGTTGTTTAGAAATTTAAGCGGCGTTGTTTTGAAATAGAGACAAGCGACGAACTGATAAATCTAGCCGTTGGAGCCGATATGCAGATCAGCATCGACATTCATTACCTAATTAAAATCGCGAACCCCTTCCGCTCGCCACATTTCTCCAACGCGCTGCCAATAAATTTCATCCGCCAGTCGCCCCATAACGATAACCAGTTCCTCGGGAACTATCGTTCAATCTGCCGTCGATGCCGTATGTTGATCCGGTCGTGTACCCGCCGCTCTTCGCCGTCGAGCCTGTCGATACCTATGTATTATTTAGTGCCACTAGAGCGACGGCACGCACACGCGCCCCTGTGTGCGGGCACGAGCACACACACCGCGACGCGCGCGAATGTCTCAGGTTCGAGCCACGTCGAGCCGGAGATAACGAGCTCACATATTCATAAAGAATAAAGAATTATCCAACAACGACAACAACCCCGCACGCCGCTCATCCACCTCCTTCTTTGATAGTTATGCTCTCGTTCACACTCTCCATTCGATCTCGATCTATCCGTTTCCCTCTACGGGCACAATAAAATAGGCATTCCATGCGACCGAGTTAAAATTGGATTATCGACTTTAATTTATTCTATGGAAGAAATAATTCATTTTTGATCTGTGCTCGCTCATGAAACCCTTTCGCTCCTCGCAAACGTCTCGGGCGGCTTCGAAAGGATCATTGTAGTGCGGCGTACATCGTCCCGTTTTAATTCTTATTTTCAGATAGGGAGGGAGCATTTAGCCGCCGCGCTCGGGCCGGACAAAAAGTCATTATCAAATTAAATGCGACGCGGTCCAACCCGCACGGCCTCATCTTTATGGGCGACATATTTGATTCGAAAACTTGTTATGCTTCGTCCTAAATAAATTATAACGAGAAATTGTAATCATTAAATGGATATATTTAAAGTGTGTTGATGGCCGACGCGACCCAGGCACTGTTACACTGTAGCGACACGAAAGCTTTGTGCACTGAAATTTACCTATGGTCTTGTGTGAATTAATTTCCGCTCCATCGGATTTAAACACAATTTTTAGATTTACATTATTTCTATTAGACGTAGACATTTTACTTATTGCCGACCTAACATACAAACAAATATAACATATCAAAAAAAAAGAAAAATAATCAAAATACAATTATAGGAAGAAGGAACGGGACAATAGGACATGATGCCAACATTGGAATCCGTCTCAGCTTGTGCTGTCACAAGGCTGCCACAGCGCTGATTTTCAGCGGTGTCTGAGACTATCCAATGTCGTGCACGCACTTCTATACAAAACTATTAGAAACTAGACATTCTCTCTCGTTTCTCTTCAGCTTAATAGAAACTGAACAATAGCTTAAATGTCAATCATTCTATTTTAATGTAAGGTCTGAAAAGTTCTGTCATGAGCTATGTTCCAACTTAAAAAAAGGTTCTCAAATCGTCTGTTTGTTTTGTTTCTACGTTTGTTACCTCAAACTTAATTTTTTTTAAAGCTGGTGATCCCCAAGTGGTACCATAATTTGGTTTAGTAGTCAATGGCCAACCATATTAGTTTTAAATTTGCATTCAATATGCGTGCCACAAATGGGCCAATATCTCGATGGTTCATTTTTTATTGGAAAGCATGGACTTCAAATGTAGTTTGATGAGATTCTCATATATTTCGTAACATTCTCATGACAATTCAGAAATACAAACAGGGCGAATTAATAACGGTTAAAGTTTGATTTGGCTCGGTTTTTTTTTACTCGAAAATGTACTTGTTGCATATATAAAAATTTCTTCGGGCACTTCTCCCAGCGCCAACGCTTACCGAAGTGGCACTCAAAGTTAGTTTAGCTTTTGAATGTCCCTTAGATTATCCGTGAAATAGCAACCGACCGAGTCATGGTTCGGCCCTCTCCGGCGCCCTCGGATCGGAATGCTTACGCGTAACATAGTAACCGTCCAAGCCGAGGTTACCCCTCACTGGTGGGACCCTTGTGTCGAGTTACTAGCAATAGAGGTTCAGGCTAAGCGACCTAAGAGCTGTGCCACCTCCCAATCCGGTGAACTAGTCAAGGCCATCTTCTCTGGCCAATGTGTGCATTTCGTCATAAAAAAATATATTAAAATCAAAATGTTGTTCAGTATATACATTTCGTTATACATACTTGTGTACGCTTTGAAAAATGTAATCGACGCCCGATATGATATACCGTAGTAAATAAAACGAAAAGCTTGCGTGGGCGGCGGACAATTTTTGTTTCACTCTTAATTGCTTGAATGTAAATTATTTGGACTCGTGGGCGATCAGTCCAGTTTAGGGCACAGTCTATTGAGGTGATAATAATACATCGTCAGACCATCGAAGTTTGACAACATTCTTAATTTGACTCAATTTTATTCAAAGGACCAAAATAGTGGAGCGGAATGCGTCTTCTGATGAGTGTGTTGTCCGATTAACGAACTTTTGCACTTGGCGACTGACTGAAAATGTCGCAAATTGCTTGAAAATTAATAAAAATTAAAAGGATTTTGGAGTTACATAGTTTGGACAAAATATATGTGAGTGTGAAAACGATTAACGATTATATATAGGTTCAAGCGTTTTCATTTTTATATACAAAGTGTCCCGTAATACAACGTCCAACGGTAAGTGGGTGATAAGTGGCTGACAAAAATGGAAAAAAAAATAGTTTTTATGACATAAGTATTCTTAAAAAATCAGACCTTGTACGATATTTTCAAGTACTATATCGACAAATAGGCAAATTTTGACGATAGATATTTTTTATTTGGAAGCGCAAATAACTGCGCTATTGACCACAAATACAATTAAAACCAGACATGTTAGAATAGCATAAAAATATATATATTTCTAATGACTATTCTTGAAATTTTTGAAAGAAAAACATAAGTCAGATAGACTTTAAGACACCAAGCTATAAAAAATGTAACTATTTTTTTTTGACGAACTATTACAGTTACAGAGAAGCTGGCCTTTACTGCTTCACCGGATTTGAGAGGTGGCACAGCTCTTAGATCGCTTAGCCTGAACCTCAATGTAACTATAGTATATACCACGCTACGTATAGTATTTACTATTGTATTTTATACTAATGTAACCATAGTGGCAAATAATTTCTAAAGTTGATGCATCTGTTCATTATTCTGAAATGGTTATCGTAACTTATTGAAACTGAAGTTATATTTGTGAAAGACGACGAATTTTATGTATGATCTTTTATTAGCCTAAATAAGAAATTATTTATCTTCCATCATAAGATGTGCATTCTCAATACACCAACTATGCCAATTGTGCGGATAGCGATAGAGGTTCAGGCTAAGCGACCTAAGAGCTATGCCACCTCTCAATCCGGTGAAGCAGTCAAGGCCAGCTTCTCTGGCCAATCTGTGTAGTTCATCATTAAAAAAAAATGTGCGGATATAAGATACCATCTCGTCAACTAATATGCTCGGCGTAGAGTGGACAGCGACAGCTGTCTTTATTTACCCCGCTAAGGTTAAAAGGACGTAAGAACATATTTACTTACGCTATTTTAGCAGCACTACCCTTAACCTGTTCTTAACCAGTGAAGGTCTGCTATATATATAGCTAAAAAAATGCTACAAAGCATTAAGTCCGCCTTTTGTATAATTTTAAGCGAATAAAGTGTAAATACATTTGAACGCAATAAAAGTTTAAAATCTATCTAAAAGATATAACTTTACAGGGTCATATACTTTTATCAAAGTACATTTTTTGCGAATTCAGGTTCGAATCCCATATTCCAATAAATATTACAATAACCGATTCTCATATACAAAAAACACATGCCGATAGTTTGTGGCCAATGTATAGGTTCATCTTATGTCATATTGATAATAAGCTAAGCAGAAAAAAACATTTGTTCTAAGACTTGAGAACTTATTGTTCATTTCTATAACCGTAAGTGTTTTTATTTATTAAATCAATTGTACAATTAATTCTTACCGTCGATAGATTTTTTAGTAGATGACGTTAATTCAATACTAACAGAGTATTGTAAAATGGTAGCTTAGTGCTGTTAAAACCTTAGATCTAATTATTGCTAATGAGGCAATTCATCTAAGTCCTAAACGTAACAACGCATCTCGTTTCCCTATCGAGGATAGACGTAAATGTCTATAGACGGAATAATTATTTACTCTCAGGTTAACTTATGCTGACTCGTAATCAATGCCACTAGAATTATTTTTACAATTAAAAACAAAAACCGATAATTCGAATCAAACGTTAATCTATTAGACGCAGACGCCCTCTTTGTATTTCCGAATTATCGTAGGAATATTACGAAATCAAGCTTAATCAGAACGTAACCAAACTTTCATGATCAAAATGAATCATCGAAATCGGTTGGCGTGATATTGAGTTATTGGTCCATTTGTAGCGCACATACTTGATGCAAATTTAGGACGTATATAGTTTTATTATGGATCCTATCGTCAGAAATGGACCAAATTTAAATGGGACCACACGGGAAGCATTAGCTTTCAAATAAAAAAAAGGATCATCAAATTCAGTTCGTAACATAAAAAAAATTACAAACCTCCTTTGGAAGTCGGTTGAAAAAGAAAGTAAAAAAGTTGTGTTCCATATTTGAAACATGATAGAAATTTAGGTGAGCCGATGAGATGATAATGTATACGTGAGTGTCCATACACTCATTGTTTAAGATATTTCAAGGTAAAAACGAGGAAAGGACTATGTGGAATATCTTCAGATTATGGTATATTCCGCAATAAATCGTTATCCGATGATTTGTGTTAAGTGATAATGTGTTGTTTAACTTAAGTGATTAATAAAGTAAAGCCAACGATGTGTTGAATACGAGGTACAAAAAGAAAACGAAACGGAAGATGCGTTGAAATAAAATTTTATATAGCGATCGTTAACGCGGCCCGCGTCCAATATTAAATGGACAGCGGCTTAGAAGTAAAAATTAAAGACATACATAAATATCGGAGAAAAGTTTGATTCAAGCCCGCGTCCCCTACACCGTACCGCTTCGCTCCGATGATTGGATTGTAATGCGATATTCTTCACTCAACCGTAGGCGTTCCATTGTAACGTCTTAAATACACATGTACTACATGACAACTAGCTTATGAATGAACGAAATAAAATATGTATTTATGTATACATACATTTAGATTTTTCCTTCACCTTTTTCTGTGAGCCATTTTCGTGTACCTCTTTTTTTTATAGAAAGGTAGCAATATTTCTTTTTTTTTTCAGAATTATAACTAACAATCTTGTTTTTTTTTTATTCTTATATTGCAACCACAGACCTGTGTCCGTGCTCTTTTCCAATACACTTAAATTGTTTACTCTGCGTTTGTTAAAAAGTGCCACTTCTACAGTTACTATTTTCCTTTTTTATATATATATATATATAATGCCTGAATTTGGAGGTGGCCAGAGATCGTTCTGGGTTCACGCGTCGCAGACGCCCCGTTGCATTGCTATTAGCTTCTCCGCGACCGCTGTGTCCCTGCTTCTCATGGCTTAACAATCTTGTTAACCATTCCAACTAAGCTTAAGCTAGTGCTAGGACATGGTTCACGACTATAATCCAATGGTGGATTAGAACCCACGACCTTACGATTCGCTGGCTGTACCCTAAACGATTAGGCTATTGACGCTTCTAAATTCTCATTGTCCGAGTGGTTGCTCGAATTGCATTGTACCAATGAAATTTTTAATAGAAATTTCAAGTGATGATATGCCACGCGCTAGTCGGTGAACGAAATTTGAACATTATAACGAAACATGCATGTCTTAGAAAATTTCTATAACATACGTTAGCTGGCAACACATGGCACCCAGCGATTGTTATGCATAATAACTACTTTCAATGATATCTCAGTGATTTACCTGAACCTTATTGTATCTTTAATTCATAATTAATAACTTAATTTTTCATCACATTAACTTGGCATTGTAAACAATAACTTAACTTTATTAGTTTGTAATTAGACTTCTAATTAATTTTTGTAAAAAGACGATGGCGAGGTCGCGCAGTTGTCAGAGCATTCGTTAAAATAATTCATTGTACAACGTTACGCTGTCTCAATAAAGCGAGTGAACTAGTTATTAGACTATTTCATTCCACAAATCCCACAAATAACACATATGAAGTTCGCCAATCATCCTGTTCTAATACTATCTTTACAGAGAAGGCCAGGGCCGTAGTAACATAGTATATACGATACTTTTTTGTTTCGTTTGATTTTTATCTACTAAAAAAATATTTCTTAATAGTTAACGATTTTATAATTTCAATATAATATTGTTTAGCAAATATTCTGCTACATTTTGAGTGTAGGCCGAAACAATAGTCGTTATTCGATGTTCATAAAAGTTTTTTGGACTAAATTGTGATAGCTTAGTAATAGGTTGTCAAATATCTCCCTTCCGCCTTTTGTCTTTGAATTTCGCGGTACTGTACAAAGCGCTACAGAGCTCGTATCTAGCAATACTATACATAATTTGAAAGGTCTTGACATAACCTACCAAACGACGCTATGCATAATTAGTTTGATATTGCGTTCAACAGTTATAGACGTGTAAACATGGAGTTCACTAACGCCGAAATTCGCGCTATTTTAAAGTTTTCCTTCGTTAAAGGCAAATCCGCTAGAGAAACGTTCCGTGAGATTAATGGTGTTTTGGGGATGGTACTCTATCACTTCGAACCACGGAGGAATGGTTTCGACGATTCAGAGCCGGTGAAAACGACACCATGGATAAGCCAGCCGGCGGAAGACCTGTGACGACAAATACCGATCAAATCATGGACTACATCGAGTTAGACCGGCATGTGGCATCTCGTGACATCGCCCAGGAGATAGGAGTTAGTCACCAAACCATTTTAAACCATCTGCAGAAGGCTGGATACAAAAGCGATGTTTGGGTGCCGCATGATGTCAAATCAACCTTAGCAAAACCTTCTGGACCGAATCAACGCCTGCGATATGCTGCTGAAACGGAACGAACTCGACCCATTCTTGAAGCGGATGGTGACTGGCGACGAAAAATGGATCACATACGACAATATCAAGCGAAAACGGTCGTGGTCGAAGGCCGGTGAATCGTCCCAAACAGTGGCCAAGCCGCGAATTTCGGCGTTAGTGAACTCCATGTTTACACGTCTATAACTGTTGAACGCAATATCCAAACTAATTATGCATAGCGTCGTTTTGTAGGGTATGTCAAGACCTTTCAAATTATGTATAGTATTGCTAGATACGAGCTCTGTAGCGCTTTGTACATAGCCGCGAAATTCAAAAGACAAAAGGCGGAAGGAGATATTTGACAACCATATATATCGCGACGTACCAGTCATAAGTTTTATCATATGGTTTTTAATAAATGTACTTAATATTCAAAAACTGCAAACGACAAACGTCCAAACAATTTTGGAAGTATAATTAATAAATCTAGTTACAATTCTCGACACACATAAGCCAATGTCTACCGTATTATATGGATATTTTCAAATCCAATATAATTACGTGTATTAAGCAAAGGTGTCGGTGCGAAGGCTGCACCAAACTGGATTGGAAGTGGAGAGGAATAAATTAAAAGTTAAGTTATGAGCGGGCCGATCTAACAACATGAATGAAACCCCGCCCCGCACCCCGCACCCCTAACCCAGGACCCGGCGGCCGCGTGTGGCCTTTACCATTGCCGCTTCAGAGTCGGATTTAGAATTTAAATATATATTTCTATTATAAGAACCACATATCAATATCGTACCGATTTAAAATTATAACGTTTGTAAAAAAAGTAAATTGGCGTTGACAATTATTATAATATATATTTAATTCATTCGCTGTTGCTTAAGTGATTCAGTTCGAACGTAAGTAGAAATAATTGTACTTGGTGTTTTTTTCCATGTTATTGCATATAATCTAATTATTCTTAAATAATTGGTACGAACCTAAAGTTCCCCTGGCGGAAGTTCCGGTGATTCTGAAAAGAAAAAAAAATGTTTAGAACATCAACGATAAGTAGAATTGTTTAACATCTACTACGCCAGGTGAGTGAGAATACCTGGCCCCAGCATGCTTCGGCGTCGGTACTTCTCTGGATGAAGTCCGGTCTTTGCCGGTACCAGACGGTCGTTGGCGTGTCCTGTCGCTGACAGATCCAGGGCACCCCGCTCATAACGGCTGATGGCATTCACGAAAGGTTTAGGCCGAGTCCCACACATCCCTCCGGGCCCACCCAGGGTACCGGAGGATGGTCTGTAAACAGATTCCCCCGCGTTAACAAAAAAAAGGTGAGTGAGAATGGATAAACAAACTTCAGTCTCCCTTCTCTCTTACTTCCTACCTACCTTCCTTTTAAAATGTTGGCAATGCATTTCTGTAAATTTGATGATTTTCATGCGGTGATCGTCACCTAATCGTATATATGAAACTTTAATAAAACCTAAATATGCTTCTAAGCTTAAATTCTTGTAAATAAACTCGAAACCGACAAAGACAAATGCGAAAATATGTTGAGTATAAAAGAAATTAAATATTGATATCTGAATACCCCACTGAGTGAAGAGCATGTTTACTTTATCTATTTTGTTTTTTATACTGTTATAATATAAAATTATGCATCATCAGAAAGATTTTACGCTTTTAATGTCTCCTGCCATACGTGTGTTGCGAATTTTCATCTCTAATTTCTAACTTCATTTTCGAATGATACACACAAAAAATTAATTTACAAACGAATACATACGAATAATTCGGGCGTCTTTTTCAATTTCATTAAAATTCAGTGTTTATTCGACATCGCCGCACGTTTTAAATACGGCCCTGGTATAAGGTGAGATGACACGTTATCGGCGCCGGTAATCTGAACCCAAAATATTACGATTCAAAACTTGGTCAAGACCTTATATCCCGAATATAGTAACTTTGGGCACCATTAAAGGGAAAAGTGGTCGTTTATAACTCCGAGCCGGAATACTTTATTTGTTTAGTCATAATAAAACGTTGTCAATTAAGCGAACTTGGGAATAATGTTTTGTGTTTTATTTTAAACCTGTTATAATGACTATAAAGATTTTTTTGAAACTGGTCACCAATATTCCTTTGAACCCTTAATTTAAAAAAAACATAATAAAAATGTACAAATTTATTTCCTTAGTCCGGCGCCCTCGGGACGAAATGGGGTGAGTGATATCGTATAATATAACACTATAAGAATATACTACAAGATAAAGTGTTGCGTTTCCGCCTAGTTCCAGGTAGATTCTCCCCTATTAATTATATTGGTGCTGATGAAGTTTCTTCGGTCTCTTAAAATTCTAAAGCGCGAAAGTAGGGTTAAAGCTAGTACAAGTAGCTTTCGAGGAGAAGGTTCTAGAATTCCATGTAATCCAACTAAAGTAACTGACTGTGTCGCGCTCGTACCTACTCTTGGATAGTGATGAAGCAGCCAATATTTTAATCAAAAAAAATATATTTAGAAATAAAGTTAACATACGACTTAATTGAAAACAAACACTTCCAACATAAAAAAAATATAATTATAAAGTTAAAGTTAAAGCATAGTCCACCACGCGGCCCTAGTGCGGATTGGTAGACTTCACATGCCTTGGAAAAATTTTCTAAGACATGTAAGTTTCCTCACGATGTTTTTCTTCACCGCCGAGCGCGTGGTTAATCAGCACATAAAATTGCAACAGCAAATTTATTGGTGCCGGCACCGGGGATCGAACTCGGGTTGCTAGCGTACTATGCATAAAGAGCCAACCGCCTGGACACTGAGCTACCACGGCTCTATAATATATAATCATAAATTTCCTACCAATTAAGAACCTCATACTATTTTGAAGAAGATACTTACAGCTTGGTGGCTTACAAAGTTTTAATTAACAATGTGTGGGTAAGAGTGTTTTGTGGAAAATTATTATAGTTTCTAAAGGTCAAACACAATCAAAACACTAAAATAATATAAATAAATAGTCATTTTCATATAGCAGGTACGTGAATAATTTAATACAGACATTACGCCATCTCCCCGCCAGACGCCATTATTAAGCCCTTAAAGCACGCGATAAATAGAAGTGACCTTTTCCTTTTTAATTACATCGCAATGCTAAGATATGCGAATATTTATTGCGCTTATGGGTGAGTTGTGTTGCCATATAAAACTGCAGTCGTTATGTGTCTCAGTTTAATTGAGATCTTATATTAATTAGAGTGTAGATGTGAGGCAGGAGCGGCTATGTAGCCGGCGCACGCATCTGCGGCACGCAATCCTGCCTCGCCCACGTGAATATTGAATCCCGTATGAGGTGTCAATTTATATATCGATAGTGAAACGATGAACCAGAAACCTTTCCACGAAGAAATTTTCGTTACCACTTCAAATCAAATTCTACTCTAAAAATAAACGTTAACATTAAGTAAACTCCTCACCGACGGTCACTCTGGTATATCTTTGGAAACCATAGTCCCATGTCAACAAAATTAACATCTGACTTAATTGAAACTAAACCCTTTGAAACAAAAGAAAATCTTAATCGGTTCATAAATGATCGAGTTATGAATACTATATCATACTTCGGGAAGCGTTGGCACTAGGAGGAGAAGTGGCCGAAGAAACTACAGCAACGCTCCTAGCATCTAAGGGGTGGGGCCTGCCCATAAAATAGCGGTAACGCGGGAGGATTATTCGCAACCTTCGACGGTTTCAAATGGACGCTTTGTGGATTTTTAAAGATCTAGCCTGAGCAATGGTAATCGCGTCGTCCGGATCTTCAAGAACGTGTCTCGGCCACCGTGCGACGCGACGGAATTTAGTATAGGAAGGCTTATAAGAGGCAGCACTTACAAGAAGTTTGTTAGAATACCTATGAGCTATGCCACCTCAACAAAAAAAAAAGGCTTTTGCTTTTCATTAAATTTATCAGATCGCAAATGTTCTGAAGGGAAACCTTTTCTTAGGTCTTCCTTCCATACACCCGTAAAAAATTAAATACCTGTTACTGTAGTGACAGATTATGGTATGTATGAACATCAGGTATGTTTTATTAGGTCTTCAATATGACAGGATGAGTTAAAAATATACAATTAAAAAGTTATTGTTTTGTACATAATAGTGGGGAGCAAAAAACAAAGCATTAAAAGCCATCTAGGAATAAAATTCACCATCATTAAGGAAGACACGCCATTTACGTTACATTAAAGTTAAAAAGCTAATATGTTTCAGTCAGTGTGTTTGTGTGTATATTTTCCTTTTGCTTAACATATAAAGAAATCCATACTTTTCACAAGGACAGGTGTTGTTTAGTAATTATTATAAAATATACAACGAGGACAAGACGACCAAAAACAATTTAAATAATAAAATGAATTTATATATTATCGATGCGGGTCGTTGCTTCCACCAGAATAATACGCCTATAAAACGGATTTCTGATCGTTCGGAAGATCGCCACAGACACCGTTTTATACATCGAAAGTACGCGTTATCAAAACAAGATAAAATTATCTAAATTGGAGAGAAACATTCAAATTTGTTGCCATTTGTAAACAAATTGCGACTCAGTGGCTCTTTTAGTTATAAAACGCAAATGTTTTAAAGCAATTCTCGTAGGTAATAGCTTATAAAATATATATTACGTATTCAATTTTCATTTCGTTGAAATGTGTTTTTGGTGGCAGCCACAAATGACTCATAAGTTTGATGTAAAGTCTAATTATTTTTATTTTTTTAATTTTCTTTATGTATTACAGCATTACATTGTTTCCCTGTAACGATTACTAACCTTAGTATATAAATAAAATCGTTGAAAAGGGTAACTTATAGTGTTTTCATGAAAAGAATTTTATATGATAAGATTATTTATATGGCATTTTATTTATTAGTATTATTGAGACTGTACCCTCAATCATAGGAAGCCATAATGTGTCTAACTACACTACATAACACTGGCGCCTACAGTAAAGTACGATAGTGAGGTTTGTGTATAACAAAATAAGCATGACAGTAATATCTATACGGAAACTGTACTCCCTTTTTATGTTTGAATGCCGTTGTTAATTCTGTGCTTCTACAACTTCACCTGATTGATCGGTGGCTTTCAGAGCCGCTCAGTCTGAAGCTCAATTTTGACTTAGCACAAGGGTCCTACCCACCACCTTCCATGGCCCCACCAACCTCGCGGTTATATGGGAGGGTACACGTGGTCTGGCCGTGTGGCACACGCACCTTCTTGTCTCCCTACAAGTTCTTTATCAGGGCCTTTCTCCACCATTCGGATGCTTACGCGTAACATAGTAACCGTCCAAGCCGAGGTTACCCCTCACTGGGGGGACCCTTGTGTCGAGTTACTAGCAATAGAGGTTCAGGCTAAGCGACCTAAGAGCTATGCCACCTCTCAATCCGGTGAAGCAGTCAAGGCCAGCTTCCCTGGCCAATCTGTGTAGTTCGTCATTAAAAAAAAATCTAAACGCTTGTACGTATAGTGGATAATTTTAAACACGATTTTTTTCATTTTATAATTGTTATGTCGGTACCATCACAGAAGCGTGTAGAATACTGTTGAAACATTTGGACATGTGGTAATAAATGCTACCTCACAGTTTTGGATTTGGTTAAAAGCGGGCTAAGAGGCTAATTGGTGACGGAGCTATAACTTATCTGATCAGTCTTGAACATAAGCGAAAGATGGCTAGCCTTTCGGTTTTTTACAGAATGCGTATTGGAGAGTGTTCAGGGATTACACGACCTAATTTCCCCATAAACGTTCCAAGTCTTCAAGACGCACTGTTGGATTTCATCCTTTTGTTGTAAACATCCCTCAAACAGTGCTTTGCTTCGTCTTTCATTATTCGTACTGCAGAGAAATAGAATAGTTTGCATGCGTCTGTCTTCCGATTACAATGTAGTTGTTTTCAAGAGTAGAGTGAATAGGCATTTACTAAGCTAGTGCGCCTTGCCATTCAGGACTGCATTTCTTGGTAGTTGGGATTGTGGTCAAACATTTGTTTTCAAACAATAAAAAACTATACATGAAAAATATGCTCTCTCGCGTATCCTCAATTAATTATGTGTTTGAAGCGCAAAATTTAGCAAATAATTTATTACAAAACATTTATAACGCATGTTGTCAAAATTTACAAAAAAAAAATAAACTACTCTTATACCAGACAGTATTCCCTCTAAGCAATGCTAAAAAAAGATTTTTCCTCGTTAGTTTATATGTAAAAAGTTCGATTCACTTTTGGGCGTATGTCCATTCGCAGATTTATTATTACGACGGACGGGGGGAGCGTTCGTCGGCGTGTTCGCGTGCCCGATGACGTGATACGGCGCGCCGTCACGCGTGCTAACAACAACGTTATAACAAGTTGTAAGGCACCAAACTAACAAGCCGGCAGAATATCTCACGACATTAGTGATCGAAGCATGCAACAATTTTATTCCGCTCACCTACTTACCTGTTTGCCGATTGAATTTCGCCAACGCTATCGCCTCATCTTCGTTGTGCAAGCTGTTTGCGAAGTCGATGGAATCGAAACTGCCGCCTTATCCACATTAGACAACAAAATTTACTTATCTCACATCAGTTTGTGTAAACGAGTAATTAACAATTCAATAAACGAATTTTATTTTATTTTTTTAAAAAAGAAAGCTAGCAATATTTCTTTTTTTTTGTGAAATATTACTAGCAATCTTGTTAACCATTCCAACTAAGCTTAAGCTTGTGCTAGGACATGGTTCACGGCAATAGTCGAATGGTGGATTCGAACCCACGACCTTACGATTCGCAGGCCGTACCCTAAACCATTAGGCTATTGACGCTAAATGTTAAAGATTACGGATTATTAATTGGAATAATTAACAAGAATGTTAGTAATATTCCTAAAAAGAAACATTGCTTTTCTTTTAAAAAAAAAGAAGAAAGAAGTCAAATACAATAAGTAGGCTAAAGGCAAAGATTGCTTTATAGCTTTTTCGAAATTTGGATTTTATCGTCGATTTCTATTGTTAGCCCTAATGCCAGTAAACGCCTTAGAGCGTTCCGTGTGGAACTCTAAAGAGTAACTAGACACGGATTCTAGAAAGGAACCTTGGCTTCCACCATAAACTTTCCAGAACACTTACGTAAAGTGTTCTGGAAATTAATACATATAGCTTGAAGACATATATACAATTATCTATTCTCTAAAGCATTTGCTAGTTCGCTATTCGTATTCTTCATCGTTAAACTGTATGTTCATAGATTAAAACGTTGTGTTACTTAAGAGGCTACCAATTCTTTTAATTATTTTCTTAACGACTTTTTCGAGGAAAATGTTACTTAGGAGAGAAGAGAGCAAAAATAGGAAGATACACCAAATCCAACAACATACATTTCAAACACGATTGCAGTTGTATAAACAAATTCAAAACAGTGTTCTAAGAATTATCTGTTCCGCGCGTGATACAAAAGGTAGCAATAAATTCTTTATATCATTGTTTCCTACACGCAACGACTAACGTTAAAGTTAAACAGTAGTAAAATTAACTCCTAGATAAGCAATAAGGCTATAAACAGCGTTTGATATACATTAAACAACGGGCACGATTAATTAAATACGACCATAAAAAACTTATTACACGAGGAGCGGATACCTTCGACGAAAACTTCAATTACATTGTTTAAGAACACAAAGAAAGTTGACAAAGAACACGTCGCCTTTGTCGAGAACACTAATGCTTCATACTCGATTGTTATTTCCTTTCTATTCAGAGTGCACTTCAGAAACAATATGCCTTCTCGCTATATATTACATAATAACCTATTTAAATTGAAGTAGAAATCAATTACTAGGCAACAAACATCTTTCGAAAACAGTGTGTCAATTAAAGTCACGTGTAAGTACTTCCTTAAGGCACTCCCGTGTTCTTCACCAAACAATGAAAATATCCATTACACATCAAAGGATTAAAACTGGACTTATGCGCTTTGAGCATATAGAAATAAGTAAGACAAATATAATAATAAATTGAATAACGATATTTAATCTCTCTGCCATATGAGACTGAATAATTTCCTTACGCAGATGCTAGTTGATTTTTGCCCTAAGAACACCAACGACTCTAGAGAAGTTTTTTTAAAAAGGGTTAAAAAGATTGGTGGTTTGAAAAATAAATATATATCTCCATCAAAATACCGCAGTACATTGGGAGACCGAGGATCTATGTAAAAATAAGTATGAAGATGAAGATGGCTTTAATAAAATTAGTTGAACCGCGTCGATGAATATTTTATTCTTTATCCCTGACTACTTCATATATAACACTACGTTAAGTGCTTTATACGGTAGACTAATTTGGATCAAATGGCTAGAGTAGCAGCTTTGACTGAAATTACCTCTAGTTGAGTAACAAAGGCCATACATCCAACCATCTATCATAATTCTCAAAGTTTGTCACATATGTACAGCTACTTATTAAGTCGCACAATACCTTATGTTGGATCCATAGGTTAAGTCTCTAAACAAACACACACATGAACCAAACACACATATATAGCGGACTACCTACACTGTTATCAACACATGATCCGTCTCGTACACGAGAAAAGTTATTGCAAAAGAACAATAAAAACAACATGAAGGTAAAAAATAATAAAAGATTTCCGACAGGTAACATCACGTTCCGTTGTCAAACCACTTGTGATATAAAAAAAAAAACAAAAATCTTGTATATAATAATTAAAGGTCGTATTATTCTTTATAACTCATTTCACGGAGCAAATCCGAGAAAGAGAATGACAAACAAAAAGCATAATAACGTCCCTTAAAATAATATTACGTGTCACGAAACCAAAGCTTTATGAAACCCGATATTTTTGTCATATCTGTTTTTATTGCGTCTCAATAGAGAATTACGGCCTCCTCCTTCATGCAGAGAAAAGCCATTCAATGTGTCGTCGCGACGGATGTTGAGAGGGTAGACTCGAAAGTTTGCGGTTTCACCGAGATACAGCTGACATTTATTAAAAATGTTTTTAATTGTTAAAATAAAATACGAATATAATAATATATAAAATAAGCTCTCTTATTTTGTCCCCTGTGGCTCAGAAAAATATCAAAACCAAATTTGAGATTTTTTTTAAATTGAGAAACTTAAAGCCATTGGTATTAGCCGTTAAAGATTGGAACCGTCAGATCGTAAGTCGAACCGTTTAGCTACTAGACTATCACTGCTTTTTCTAATTGTTATTTCTGGACAATATATGTAAATTAACAATAAATGCTTTTTTAGTATTTAAGAACAAACTAGCTGACTGTTTGTAACTGGTCATTTTCGCCTATGGGTATCAAATAAGAAAATTTTGCAGGTACGTTACCGGTTTTAAAATAGGAAGATTTTTTAATAACGAACTACACAGATTGGCCAGAGAAGCTGGCCTTGACTGCTTCACCGGATTGAGAGGTGGCATAACTCTTAGGTCGCTTAGCCTGAACCTCTATCGCTAGTAACTCGGCACCAGGGTCCCCCCAGTGAGGTGTACGGATCTGAACGGTCACGGATAATATAAGGGACATTCAAAAGCTAAAAAATAAAAGTGTCGGTTGGGAAATATATCGATATCCTATCGATTCCTGAAATTATTTGCACGCCACATTTTGTGGAACGAGCCTACTCTTTTTTCAAAGGCCGGTAGAGCATCTGCATTCCCTCTTCTATATCCACAATAGAAGAGCGACCATAATGAATTAAGATCAGGTCTTTTCCTAACACAAAATCGTTTGTCCTGGTATGATTTTTAATGTAAGAAAGCTAGCTATATTCCTTTTTTTTACTATTTTACATTCTTGTTAACCATTCGGACTAAGCTTTAGCTTGAGCTAAGAGATGGTTCATGCCAATAGTGGATTCAAACCCATGACCTTACGAGTCGCAGACAGTACCCTAAACCATTAAGTTATTGACGAAATTAATAATATTCTATCTGTTGATATTTTATTTAACCTAAGTCGTTTTCCTTAAATAGAATTTAACGTCGCGTTGTCATCGTAGTTTTTAACAATTACAATTGATCCGATCTACTATCAATACCTTAACCTATTTTAGTGGATAATATTGAAATATGAAATTAATAAAAAAAGTACTATGTAAATATACTGTATTATAATTGGCTGCAAGATCAAGAGTATACCCAAATTGAAAATATATTAGTAACATCGTAATAACCATATATTCACGTACAAACACATCCACCCACACACAGACGCATAAACACACACAGAAACACACTACACACTCTTATTCATTTTTTGTAGTTCTTTCTTTTTTACTTTTTTTGCTTTTTGTACACTGTTTTCTATTTTAATATAAAAACTTAACGAACGCCCAAAATGCACGTTGATATCCATGGAAGGGACTGTCTCTGAGATACAGGAATTTACCTAGTTCAGGAGACTGAGCTCCTGTATATTGTAATATGTTTGCTAAGTAAGTTAATACATTTTAAAATGGCTTCAAGAATCATATACGCTATGTTTTTAGCAAGGGCTAGTGTTTATCGAATCTAATGTAATGGCGGAGCAAGTTTAAAATATGATCGCAGATTGCCGAGTTCCTTGAACGACGGTGATTCACGTCGGCTACGTGTATTTTTTTGACGCGCGTTGTTAAAGAATTTATATTTAAATTGTTTAAAATAAACGCGATAATATAAACGTACAGTCATGAATTCAAATCCCACAATAATCGGCAAAAAGTTTTTTCACTTATATATTGTTATGTGTCTATTTAGCATTTAAAGTCAATAATAAGTTAATAAGTCCCATCATCCCTTTTTTTTAGAGAGATAAGCAATCAGGCAAAAACCGTCCGCTTTTCATATAACTTACAAGTCGGGCCCCGAGACTGCTAAATCAATTGTGTCAAAATGAACGTTCAGTGATATCAAGGAATAGTTTGACATATAAATAATATATATATATATATATATATATATATATATATATATATATATATATTATATATCATTTATTATATATAATTATTATGTTTATATATTTAATTTATTTGTAAGTAGGTATGTATATTATATATGCATGCATTTATTATAGTTTTCTTTTATTTATTATTTTCTCACATAGCTTGCACCCGTTACTTTGTCTCTACACAACCCCAAGGTAGACTGGCAGAGAATGCCTTGAAAATTTTTAAATAAATAAATATCTTAGTTGTCGTTTTTTTTTTGGTATTCGGCTGGTTCAGTTGTGCCACTGTGGTTTTCCGATGACGTAACTGACGCTCTAATACAATTTATAAATAATAAATAAATAAATTTCAAATATTAGTGTTTGGTAAACTTGTATATATTTACATCTCTCAAAATACTAAGTAATGAATCAATTTCAAATTATTATAAAATAAGCAGAGAATTGCATTGAAATTACATATCAAAAAATTTTATAAGTAGATTATGGTTTTTATCACAATAACAATATGATTGTGAAACTTTCGTGAATAGAAGACTCGGTGTCCAAGTTGGTAATCCAATTGGTTGGTAACCATAAGATCGTATAGTCTAACGCTTATTCTAACGATCGTAAAGGCTAACATTGCTTTTTTTTATAAATAAAAATTATAAGTAATGATCTTTTTTTTTTACATAAGAAAAGTGGCAAACGAGCATACGGCTCACCTGATCTTAAGTGATCACCGTCGCCCATGAACATCCACAGCACCAGAGGAGCTGTAGGTGCGTTGCCGACCTTTGAGATAGGAATAGGCTAGTTTCTTGAAGGTCCCTAAATCGTAAACGTTCGGTAACACCGCTGGCGACAGTTGATTCCACAAGTTGACAGTGCGTGGGAGAAAGTTACACGATTTTTATATTATTTTTTGAAAATTAGGAATAAGAATTAGATAAACATTTTATATTGAGTTCTTCCTTTCTTTACCAAAGTAAGATATTTATAGAATAACAAATGCATCGCATGGGCTTTAACATCCAAGAAGGATATTAATCTAATAGGTTCATACAAAATCACCTAGCGTAAAGATTTTTAAATTTTGCACAAATCTAGTCGCATTTAAAGTATTGTGTTACTTGATGTATTAAATAGCCGGATGACAATGTCGTGCCGATATTAAGCCACAAAAAATGTCCTCGAATGTACCCGAGGATTTTCCGCTTCACGCAGTGTTGCACTCTCCGCGGCCCGTACTCGCCAGTTGACAAAATATTGCATTGTTCCTATTATCTACACAGTATTTATTTAAAATGTTATTTAAATGGATGATTTTAAGCCCGTTCCCTTAATATAGCTATTGTACTCTCCCTTAATGCAGTTATGTACGGAGAGACAATTTTTGAAATTCAATCATTTCTATCATATAAAGAGACAAGAACCGAGCCCTAGAGGCGCACGAAAAAAAAAGAATTAGTAACGCCATTTTGGAAGTAGACGATAGCGTTCAACCAATTTATTACCTTTATTACTCTGTTCACTTTGTTATGGTCATCAAGTTATCGCTGGCCATAAATTTGAATTCTCTCTCTGACGGTCAATAAAGGTAATGAAGGCAATCATCGACGGACAAAACCAATAAAATAATAGAAATAAATTTGATATGAGCGACATATGGTGGCTTTGATGCGATGCGGACCCTGTTATTGCTGTCAAACATGCGACAAATAGCTCAGAGTCAGAAATCCATTTCATTTTATCCAACCGTTGATTACACAGTATTGGTCCGGTGGACGACAATGGCATACATCTAACACAACCAATACATTTACACCCCTTTCTGTATTTGAATCAACGCGATGACCAAAAAGTAAATTCCCGCTTATTATTATTCCATTACCCGTCGCCCCGTTTTAAAAAAATATGTCAACCGATGATGACTGGGGAAGAGCGGGAATAATCTGCAGCGGCGCAACCCCGGCGAGGTCGCGACCCGGGAATATTCAATGTGTTTATATATAAAATAATTTTCATGTTCGACAAGTCGCCGACACAATGGCGTATATTTTTTGCTCTGTCGATAAATTGGACGGATTATCATTTAATGGAGGGCTCATGTACGTTGGGCTTGTCCCAATTCCCTATGACTGGCATGATTTTATTAAACGACGTATTGAAGTGTCGATATTGCGCCGTTTTTACTGAACGGTGTTAATTGGCGACAATAATTACGAGTACACTGAACTATTTTTAGAAGACCGCGTACGGCGACTGGTTCTAATTAATCATATTTATACTTAGAGTTTTCGAATTAGTGGAGCCGTGAAGGCTCAGTGTCCGAGCCAACCCAAGTTCGATTCTCGGCGCCGGTACCATCGAAATTGTTTATTTATTTATTGGGGAAACATCGTATAGAAGCATGCATGTCTTAGAATACTTTCTAAGACAT
The DNA here is from genome assembly GCA_029286785.1 of Meandrusa payeni. NCBI lineage: Eukaryota > Metazoa > Arthropoda > Insecta > Lepidoptera > Papilionidae > Meandrusa > Meandrusa payeni. The sequence continues at coordinate 8,034,841 of JAGSMX010000012.1, read as the reverse complement.
GCAAGGTTTCTTTACGTGAAGTTAGCCAATCCGTACTAGGGCCGCATGGACTATGTCCTTATATTCTCTTTACCGAGAAGGCCCAGGCTATAATATTATACTTAGATAGAGAAATATAGCTTCTTGTCTTGTCTTACTTAGTTGTCGTTTATCGTCTCAAGGCGAACGATCAATAATTTGTTTTTCTTAGAAATCATTTTGATATGGTGTTTAATGAGTGGCAAAAAAACGTCCATGACACTAATTGATTTATTTTGATTACCATAACTGTGAATCAAGTTAGAGATATTTATGGATTGACTAGCAATTCGCCCTGGCTTTACACGCACAATATTTTGAACACGTTTTTATAGTATAATGAATATACGGGTCACCTGTAACTTAGTGTTAATCATTAAAAAATCCGATAACATTTGTGAAACGCTTATATAGTTAACTTTCTAGCTATTCTAGCTTATATTATTAAACACATTTTATACATATTCCTTGTATTTTAATGTAATTTTTAATTTTAATGTTTCATATATAATCGTCGGCATACCGTTGCAAAATTGAACGTATTTAGTTTTATACAAGTTTATTTACGAGTGAAAAGAAAAACCGATTTCAAATAGAATGTGAATTAGGGAATAGCTTTGAAGTACATCCTTTGTAATAAAAAATGAAAAATCGAAATCAGAACTGGACCAAAATTAAATGGGATCAAATAAAAATAGAATCATAAAAATCGGTGCAGCCGTATACATTACACCAAAATCGATTATATAGTTGCAAATGCTAATGACTGAACGGTAAATAAATCAATGGTGTGGGGGTTCGATTCAGCAATCGGCGTGTATTAGTTTCCGTTTATCGGATTCTTACGTACAAAATTGAAACATGCTAAAATTTGTGCCCGTTGTATGGTCGTACCAACACACGTGAAAAGCGAACTATTGCTGTATCTCTCTACCCCCAATTAGTAGTAGATACTTATAAAATAAGCTCTTACATTCATGTCACCCTTTTTTTAGCGGAGAGACAGTGGACGGGAGGGGAAAAATCGGTTATAATTCGTAAATGATAGTCGACCGCTTAGCGCTTAGCCTAGTACTGTTAAAATCTAATATTAATAATAAAAAACAGGCTTATTCCAATAAAGCAACATTCATGAAAAAAAAGTTTAATCTCTTTTATATCGACACAAAAAAAATCCACAAATCCCTTATTAACGGACACATTTTTTGCGGCCGCAGTATGAAAATTGAGTTTATTTGACAGTAGATACACGGATAGCATCGGAGCCACGAGATGTTATCGGCGCGTCGTCTCCCCGTTTGTTTACACTAAATATTTTGCGGCACAATGAAATTACATGACATCTGTACTACAAATAACGGGAATATCTTTATTCATAGCGCGACGGGCAAACAGGGGCCCCCTCGCGAGCGCATTGTCAACGCACCGAGCGTCTGCTTACTGTCTCTGGCTCAATGTCCCCGGTTATTCTTCCATCTAAACGCAATAATAATGATCTAAATACAAATTTGAATAACAGCGCTTAAAAAAAAACATCGTTTTGTGTTATAGCCAGCGTATATATCTTCTCTTTACAGAGAATTTTAGGGCATAGTCTACCACGTGGCGGCCCTGCTGGGATTGACTTCACACGTCTTCGAAAATTTTCTCAGACATGCAGATTACCTCACGATATTAAGTGCTGTAGTACCTATCAAATTCTGGTGAAACTGTAGCGTTCAGCTTCCTTGACCGTCGAGCGTAGATTAGGTCATAAATAAAAATCAAGATATTTTTCATCGCCGACGAGCACGTGAATCAGTATTTAAAAATAAAAACAATTTCATTGGTGACGACATCTGAAACTGGAGATGGCTTGCCTGTAAACTTACGGTATTTTGCATCCAAATTGGACATAAGTGTACACAGACATCGTCAGAAATACTAGAGGGTAAGCCTATCCCAGTACAACTGTGTTTAATAAATAATTAAAGTAATATCGTTAACCTTTTTCTAGAATATTACATTAAAGATATCCATCGACACCATCTTGATTAATGATTAGCGTTCAACTACCGTACGTTTTTTGCGTAACTTTCTTCCACGTGGAATTCACCACCATTGTATTTCCAAACCTGTACGATTTGGGGGCTATCAAGAAACGAGCCTAATCCTTTCTCAAAAGTAGGTAACGCACATGCGGCTTCTGGATTAGTTGTGGATGTTCATGAGCGACGGTGATCACTAAAGATTAGGTGAGCCGTAAGCGCGTTTGCCCCTTTTCCTATAAAAAAAAATTGTCCGAACGGGAATATATTTTTATGTATGGTCCTTCGAGCACGTCTTTGCGAACTAAACCAGCGGAGTTTAAGCAACTTTGTTGGCATTGAAGGAGAGAAACGTCTATTGCTAGAAGCTGTGGTAAGAGTACTGTTAGTATAGAGAGAATGAGCTTTCTTCTTCAATTAAGTATTCTGTGTAAGTATATTGTGACATACACTGCAAATTTCTAACAACGTCCATTATTCTTTACCACCATCGCATCCACAATCATAAGAGAAGAAATTTGTTTTACGTAGTTTAATAAATCGCAAACGTTCTTTCGATTTATGGATAGATCATTTTGCGGATGAGTAACGGTCGGGGCAAACTGTTGACAATAGATGCTATAAAGAAAACTAATAGCGGCCACGTCGATCCCATATTACGTCTGTTTTACTGTTTCTTTCCTATTTCAGAGGTCTGCAACTGTTTTTGTTGTTTTCATTGATTTTAATTGAATATTATTTTGACTATATAAAACTACATTAAAAGCACCGCTGTACAAAGTAAATTCTTGTGTGTATTTAATTCTATATTCAAATTTCTTTTACCACTGTTTCTAAACGTGTCATTTGATCACACCTACTTTCGCTGTTGTATGAATCTAGACGTACCAAAATAACAAAGAATATCAGATTAAATTCATATATTCATAAAACAGTGCATTATATGACCCGTATATTTTTTTCTCAATCAACGAGCATCCGTCCCATAAGATTTTAGGAGTTCCCTGGTATATCTTCGGGATTCAAGGTACTATACCAACAAAATAGATGTGGGACCTTAATTAAACCAATAAATAAAATTGGTGTCAGTTTATTAAATTAAAATAACCGCGTTTTACTACATGCATATGAATGTATATGCCAAAATAACAGTTTTGTTGTCTGTTCCGGTTAATCTTTGCAAAGGCTGCACCAATTTTGACGGGACTTGCACCGACAGATAGGTGATGTAATAAGGATTAACTTAGGTTACTTTTATTAAAAAATAAAGTAATTAAATCGTTTTCTGTGATGAAAATGAAATGGAGGATAACAGCAATGCAGCTAGTTGAAAATAAACCCTTTATAACAAAAATAAATACAATTGGTTCATCAATGATGGCGCTATGAGTGCACATTTAAAAAATACAGACGTCGATATGACCACCTCCTTTTTTTGAAGTCGATTAATAATGTTTAAAAATAAGTGTCGTTTTTATTTGCACGCGGCCATCGTACGTTTTCGTAGATGAAATACCGAAAGATACACATAAATGTGACAGTGCACGACATCTGATACCGCCGAGGGCGGATGGGGTTGCCGTTGAACTATTGATATCGATACGGGGGAGGAATTTAATATTACTCTTATTTATTGTAAATCGTTCCTTGCTTTAGCTAAAATAATATTTGTTCCGTACGGAAGACTTCTTTCTTTTAGATAAACGATAAAGTTTAGGTAACTATATTGAGGTAATATGTTTTATCAAAGCTGGATTTGAAAATATATTTCGATTTTACTTCCGACGCAACATGATTCCTAACATAATATCCAATTTAAATGTTTACAATTCTAGCAAACGTAAATAAATTACATTGAAATACTAGAATGAAACATAAACACTAAAGGACACGATTTCCACGAAGTTGACTACCGATTGATTATTGTGAAAAAAATTGATTTCATTATTTTATTCGACAAATACAATTATTAGTTTCACTTCATATATACATAAATATAATTGTACAATAAATTGAAGAAAAAACACGAAATTTTTAAAAATAATAAAGCAAAAATGTAACATGAATCTTACTAAAAATATATATAAAAAAATTAACATTTATATTTTTTGTATGCAACCTCCATAGCTCTGACTTGTCAGTGTTGTCAATGTAAAAAAGAAATTGTCGTAAATTTTAATTTATACATTTTAGAAAAGCAGGCATAACCTTTAAAAGTGTTTTCTTTTATTACAGAGCAACACATCGTTATTCTTGTTTATTTATTCCGTAAAAAATCTCTTATTCGTCTTATATATATAAATACCAAAGCTATACTAGCGACCCTTTACTAAGTGGAATGATCAAATCTTGATCGATATGTACATAAATAACAAAAAATACATAAAGTTATTAATCTCTTATTATCTCAATTAGTTAATAATAAAATGAACTTTTAACAAACAATTAAATTCCTATCAAACACACAATAAGTTAAATATATACATTAATTAAGAGCGTGTAAGCACTTAGACCCAATACATATATGTACATAGCGTCACGTTACAAACATAGATAAAACTATATTTGATCAATTTGTACAACAAATAGAATTATCAGTTTCACTTCTTGCTATTTGTAATGAACACATAAAAAAGTGTTAACAATACAGAAAAAAAAAAACAAGTAATAAGATATATACGAACCGTGCGGTGTTGTATAGGAATTACCGTTATTCAAACAATGGCACTTCGAATATTTCTCAATCACGTATTACAAATATTATTTTTAAATAATAATTTCATAGTTCACGTTAACAGACTTGATATGGCATATGAGATACGGCAACGGAAATAGCATTGTCATGAAATTTGTTTGGCTGAGGATATTTGAAAGAATTATGGTTGTAATAATATAGAAATCACCTTCAAGCGATGTGATCCATGAGCACAATTAAGAGATAAATCATAGAATGGCTTCATTGTGCCTGGAGTGGGATATGACTGCTACGGGTTATATTCCGGCTCGAATCGCTCTTTGCCCCAATAGCCATTAGGGACGGTCACCAATTTATCATTAAGGCAATTTTTACAATTATTATTTGCCTTTGAACGTACTATGTGGTTCGAACGGCTGCTCTACTTTATATATCTATCTACAACAGTGATTGGTGTCAAATACTTCCTAATTTTTTTTAATCACAAAAGGGATAGACATGCATAACATACCATCGCCCACTTACTAAATTTGTTTTCAAAAGAGTTTCTGTCTGAATGTCTGAATGAGAACGCTCTCTTTGAATTGAGGAATATTACGAAATAGAATTAATCAGAACTTAACGAATTCTCATCAAACTACTCTTGAAGTACATACTTTCCCATAAAAATGAATCATCATAATGGGTTGGCGTGTTTTGAGTTATTCATCCGTTTGTGGCGCACATACCTGATGCAATTAAGATTTATATGATTTTCTCATGGATACCATTGTCAGAATTGGACCGAAATAATTTATTAATTTTATTAAATACGACCACAAGGGAAGCATCAGCTTTCAAATGAAAAAAGAATCATTAAAATCGGCTTACCCAGTCCAAAGTTATGAGGTAACAAACATTAAAAGAACCTTCTACTTTTTTGAAGTGTGTTGAAAAGTATATTCATTTATACATTGCCGGCCAATTTAAAATCAGTGTACCCGCTCTTCACTCACTGAGCGATAAATAGACGTATATACCTTGTGGTCGCGGTACTAATTAAAACATTATCACATTTTATGAAAGAAATATTATTGAAGTAGAGCAACTTGCCGACGTATATCGGCGAACGGTCAGCGGTCCACCCACGCTCACAAAAGACGCGTGGGTGCAAAGATTACTCTCATTCAATTGAAGCGCATTGTGCGCCGGCGCATGCCACTTCCAGTGGCCACCTCTTAATTATCGCGCAGCTGCTGACCCGCGTCCATCTGGAACGTCACCACCTACAAACACCCTGTACACAGGATGATCGTGGATCTTCGCTGTCATTAACACAAGTATATTTACAAATAAAAAACCGACTTCAGATATAATAGGAATATTACGAAATATAATTAATCAGAACTTTACCAAACTCTTATAAAACTACCTTTGAAGTACATGCTATCTAATAAAAAATCAAACATCGAAACTTGTTGGCGTGATATTGCGTTATTCGTTTATTTGTCACACACATACTCAATGCAAATTTAAGAATTATATTGTTTTCTCATTGATGTTATTGCCAGACTGGACTGGAAAATCAATATCAAAAGATCAAAATAAAGAGGGACCAAATGTAAGCACCAGCTTTCAAATAAAAAAATAAAAAAAATAATAATCATTAACATCGGTCCAGCCAGTTATGAAGTAACAAACATAAAAACAACGAATTGAGAACAACTTCCTTTTTTGAAGTCGGTTGAAACAGATAATCCTGTTAATGTTATTTTTTCTTTTAAGCAATGATAGCCTTTGGGCTAATCGTTAGACTCTACGATTCTACATTATTAAAGTCCTAGGACATCTTCTGGATGTAGGCGATTTCCATAAGGAATGGTCGTCGGCTTTTATAATGATGTCAGACCACTTCATGGGTAGACGTCCTAAGCTGCACTTGTCAGTCCGTGGTCGCTGATCTAGAACTTTTCTTGATCTTTGTAAGATCTTATGGATGGGATGGTTGTGGTTTTCTGTGGTTTGTGTGATGAATTTTTGTAAATAGCATTAAAAGATACTGTTATGTAAACCATAAAATTTATTATATTATATATGTTTATATTGAAACAGCCTATATAACCGGACAGTAAGTTTCAAAATTTTGTTGATCTGTGTCAATGTAAGGTGAGTGTCCGGTGACAATAGACTATCGGTTTTGAGTGGCCATACGTCCGGCAAATCTCATTTGTGGATTTATCATTAACCGTATTTCATCCACCCTTGTCTATGGAAGCCTATTAAGGGGTTGCCGTTTTGTAACATTGTTTCCTTTTATGTTTAATGCCGTCGGAAGTTTATGGGTGTATAAAATTTTTATTTAATTATTTGAGTGCTTTGAAATATTTTCGTAATACGATTTTGCAAACTTTATGGATGTCAGGCATGTTTTTCTTGCCTATTAGAACTTAAATGTGTCTGGTGATGAGCCCACCGAGTACCGGGCACAAATATCGACAGTTATTGTTTTGATTCGTCACATCATTAGTCAGTATACATTAGACGGTTAGTATACGTAACTGCTTTAATAAAATAATATTAGTTTAGGCTATTCAGGAATTGATAGTTTGAGGTACATTTTTCAACAAAGTACAATTTATGAACATTTGTTAGCATTCTTTAAAACAGTGGCAAAGCCACGTCCGTAACGAGTTGGTTATGCTGTTGCGTGATTGGGTTCGACCGGATTTTTATCTGCATATAATTCTGTGGGTTCGTTTTTTTTATTTTTAGGACCAGGGGTGACAATAATCATAATTAGCGCCACCCAGGAATACCTACTAAAGATTGCAAAGGTTTTTTAATGACTAACTACACAGATTGGCCAGAGATGCTTCACCGGATTGAGTGGTGGCATAGCTCTTAGGTCGTGTAATATTTTTAAATATTTAAACAATTGAAGTTTATAATTGCGTTATATACAAATACGTGTGTACGTATGTTCATGTTTCTTGGCTCAATATTACAACCTAAATGGGGTTGACATTTCGAGTGATGGAGGCTTTCGACTTGAAGAGTTTCTACTGTACTATTCGTAATATTCCATGTAAAGCTATATATAGTATATAAGCTATAAAAAGAAAAGTGTAAACAATACATCGCTCACGTCACAAGTGCACTCATCAGGGGAGCGAGGCGTGCCCCCAATCGCGCGCCTTATCGCCTCTAGCTTTTGTCTTAATTCGATGGCGGATAATTTACGGGCGAGTGTTGCCCGCACTTGCCATAAATAATTCCAGTTTCGCTGCAACCCAATACGTCCTATAGTTTTTCTGTCAAAATTCACATAAATAATGAACGCTCGCCGGTGCCGATGTTATCTGGCTCTCGCGACAGCTCTACGGACGGTTATAAACAATAGAGGAACTCTAATCACTGAATGAGCTATCGTAAACCCTTAAAATTTACGCGCGACTCTTTCAGTCGCTTTTTGAAAAGGTTTTATATCTCGTTGTGGCGCGACTTGCCCTCACCCTAGGCGCCTATGGCGCGTCGCTGATCTGATTTATTCATACCAACCGAAACAAATGATCGCTCTTTCGGGTAGCGGTTATTTTAGCATCTATTTTTTTCCACCTCAACTCGTACAGGATTGATATTTAATTTAGGGGAATATTCATTTTACTGGGGGGGAAACAGAATCGGGCGTCTCTTTCAACGCTATAATTTATTAAGAGCGTTTACGGTCTGATTGTTAGAATGTACCTAGAGTTAAATGATATTTACGTTCATTTATTTACCGTTCATTCAAAAAGAAATCGTAGATAAATTCGACTTACGACCATGGTCAGGGGTTCGAATCATAGCAACTTTTACCAATGACAATGCGTCGCAAAATGCATTATACCAATGTTATTAGGTATTTAAGAAAAATAAACACACACACACTTGCTTAAAAATGATTAGCTAATATTTATTGAAAAATATGTATTACCTTTTTCAATTAAAATGAGTAGCTAATGTGGTTAAATGTGGAGCTAATTAGGAATAAGCACGAATAAATTCAGTGTCTATTCTTTATTAACTATACAAAAACATAAAATTTAAAGATAATAAAAAATTACAAATCCTATATTAACAAGATGGGCGCTAAGAATTAAAAACCCACTCCTTTTTTGGAAATTCGTTAATAACCAATCTTAACCATAAATATAACGGCAGAAATCGCTCAAAATCTGGTGAATTGTATTGTTCGTTGACCGCTTTTCTTATAAAAAAAAACTATTCTACCTCCATATTCTATAAAATAATTAAGCAAAAAATGAACACTGGAAGATTACAATACTTCTGTAAACTTTTGAACCGTCCAAGCCGAGGTCACCGGGGGACCATTGTGTCGAGTTACTAGCGATAGAGGTTCAGGCTAAGCGACCTAAGAGATATGTCACCTCTCAATCCGGTGAAGCAGTCAAGGTCAGCTTCACTGTGTAGTTCGTCATAAAAATTCTGTAAACTTTGTCTCAAATATACTCCAGCAAAATAGTAATTTGGAATAGCCAATATCTTGTTTGCAATTAAAACTATCCAATGTGATTTGTTGACAAAAGGTCAATGTGTGGGAGGATAATGGCGGCAGATGTGCACGACCCCTAGCTCAGTCACCGGAATATCCACTACCCCAATTAGATATTAAGTAATGCTCTCTAATAATCATTTCTAAATAACGAATATTATAATGTAACTATAATAATAATAATAACACTTTATTCAAAAATTTCTTTACAATAAATACACGAAGTCCCTGACTCCAGAATTAGGAGTTACAACTATTTTAGGAATCAGTGCACCCACTGCAGTACTACAATTTAATTTTTTTTTTTACCCCTCACCGGGGGGACCCTTGTGTCGAGTTACTAGCAATAGAGGTTCAGGCTAAGCGACCTAAGAGATATGTCACCTCTCAATCCGGTGAAGCAGTCAAGGCCAACTTCACTGTGTAGTTCGTCATAAAAAATGATTTACAAATTTAATTTAGCAATCATTTAGTTTAGTTAGAAAAAAAAATCACATATAAATAAATAAATGTGGACGTGTTTTAGTTTGAATGTGTGTGTGTGTGTGATATAGTGGTATTTATATTTTAAGTAAAAGCATAATTTCTTCTGTCTGCTTATAATCGAGCAACAACAACCAGTTTTTAATTTTGGCTTTCATTTTATGTGTTCAGTTGATGAAAGTTAGCCATGTTGTCTTTTAGCGAGAGATGTTTTTAGTGAAAACTACGTAATGTAACGGTGCTGCTGAAATGCGTTTGAAATCGCAATGGAAGTCAGTATTGTGGTAGTTACGTAGGTATACACAATTTTTTTCTAAATGATTTATTTGGGTTGCACTATGCTCAATCGTTTATTTATCTTTTCTACCGACTTCAAAAAGAGGGAGCTCTCAATTCGTCGGTACGTTTTCTTTTCTGTTTGTATTTTCATAACTTCCGAGTAGAGAACGGATTTTAATGATTCTTTTTTAAAAGATGCTGGTGCTTTCGTGATCCAATTCTGAAAATGGTATCCATGAGAAAACGATAGAAGTCTTACATTTGCATTAAGTATGTACGCGACGAATGAACGAATAACTCAATAGCACGGGAATTGATTTCGATGATGTATTTTTTATGTATTTCAAGGGTACTTTGATAAGAGTTTTGGTTAACTTCTGATTAATTATGTTTCGTAATATTTCTTCGATTATTCGGAAATACAAAGAGGGCGTCCGCGTGTAATAGCGTTTAACATTTGATTCGATTTGGCTCGGAAAAATACTTGTTTTTTCAATATTTTAACACTTTTTTTAAACTTAGACCTAAGACTTTTATTCGTGAGTACTTTGTTTCTAACATTTGTTATTTGTTTGTGATTTGAATTGTGCGATGAAACAAGTAAATATTCAATTCTAAATTTAAAGAAGATTACAAATATTGGTGGATCAAATTGGGGGGTCCATTTCGGTACTGTAACCGAGATGACGCAAGCGGGAATAGGCTCCGATAACGATTCAATATTTATTGTCACCCGGAGTCCGTCATTAAGATAGTGTCAAAGCTTACTACACACTTACCAGGTCGGAGGGGGAACTCATAATTATTACTAATGCCTTAAATATGTCAAAACAGGAATCCAGGTAAAAAGGCATAATTTACGCGCGCCCGATAGAGATTTGGCAGTCGGCGCCGTGTCGCTCGGCCCCAGTTCGCATCGCGGGCCGGCGACCCGTTTTTGTGGGCCATTGTCTTTGATATAAATTTTAAATAGGAAATGGTCCTTTTTATGGAGATCTAGTTTACGGCGCTGGCAATGAAGGCCGCATAAATCTAACCCCGACGTCACTGCACCTCGGCGATGATCGATCGATAAACATTATTTATGTACTTCCGTTGAATGTGACACGAAGGCCGGTGACTTAGGAGTGAGCCGTAATGGTATACGTACTGATAATCAAGATAAAATGAAATAAAATCACGCAGTTAACCCAGAGAGGTAGTCTGAGATTGCGGATTTCGTTTTTTCACTGTCCTGCCACACCTCTTTCGCATTTACACTCTATACATACATGTAATATGTCACCAATCGTTTTTTTAAGTGATCCGTAGTGAATAATGGGTCTATATATTTGGCCACGAGCTTTGATACGTGGCATATGACCAATCTAATCTATGTACTTTCGCTTAGGACAGGAGTGGGCAACCGGCTGCTCGCGAGCCATATGCGGCTCTTTGGATGTAAAGCTACGACTCTTTAGTACTCACTTTACTTGTACAAGTACTACATATTGTTGGCGAGAGAGAAAAATTTTGGTATGTAATTTTTGACTCTTCCGACTCAAAAGGTTGCCAGAGGCATGGGACGTCGTTTAGTACTCACTTTTATGACATAAATTTTTAATCAAAAAATTGCTTTAAAATATTTTATAGAAGTTATCGTTGTAACTATAGCCCTTCATCCATAACCTCCCAGCTCTCAAAAGTTGGTAAAAAACTCAAAAGGGCTAGACTAAGTTATTCTCTAACCTAATAAGTGAAGTGACAAGGAGTTCAAGTAAAGATTTTTTAGTTCCGTAACTCATTATTACTGCGAAAAATATGAAAAAGCTGTCACGTAATTTTTTCAGGGTATGCGCAGTTAATTTTATTTTATGGGAATAGCAAACACACAAGCAAACAATATAACAATAGGACAAATAAATACATATTAACATAGTGATCTATTTATATATGCAAACAACCTCGCTATCCACACATTACTTTGTCGGTTTGGAAGCTCAAGTCATATAGAATATACAGTTTTTTTTTTAATTTAAATCAACAAAAATTATAACACCGTTACAGGTAATACCAATATGATGTTATAAAAACTTAGTTAAATATATATTATTAAAATTAAAAAACAAATAAAAAGTTGCTTTATGTATTGACAATAATATATAAATATATTATAATAGAGTCAAAAACGCATTTGTAGGCAGCTTCGATAAACACAGACTCTGTGCAACAAAATATATCAATGTGCAGTGAGATGGTATTAACAAACCCAACCGCGCGCGACAGCAGAGAGTTCCTGGACAAGTTAGTCCTGGAGACGGCGCATGTACAGGTAACTGTCAGGCGTCCGCAACTGTAGCGCGGCCAGGACTTCTGGGTGACGAACCAACCAAACCAAAATGAAGTTTAGAAGGGGCAAAAAGAGACACAGTTCAAATATAAAGGCTACTTAGCTTTGTATAGATTATCTTAAAATATATACTTACGTAAAATGTATGAAATGTTACTACATATGTACAGAAATAATGTTTTGTAGAACCGTAAAATTTTTCAAGATTTTATTTTAAAAGGAAAACTATGAACCATACAGTAGCAATGCAATATCAAGGACAAAATCTTAGAACACACGTACTTGTCACTAAGGCCAATGATTTATTTTACATATATTTAAATCAAATTTAAAGCATTACTGGGACTGCACATCGTCCCAGTACGTATGCGTCCAATGTGTAACCTACCTATGATCGCTTATTGAATTCAAATCGTCATTGTATCTATAAGCTATTACAATAATTTTATGACACGAACGTCAGGCACGTATTCAGCATAGAAATGTTGTAGGCCCACACGAGCCACATTACAATGTGTACTATTATTATGATTTGTATAGTTATGATATTATTAATAAGAGAACAGAGTCACTCATTGATAGAGGCGGGCAATCAACGTGCCTCCTGGAGAGGGCTGATTAACGACAATAACTCGGCGACAACACCGACTCGATCGTATTTATTTTTATTTTAGTCCCTTTCCAGTCGATCTCTAATGAATACGGTTTATCTTCAAGCTTATATAAAAAATAAATCGCTTTTAACTGAAGAATCACGCCTTAAAAAAGGAAAGCTTATTAAAATTTATTTCTTTCTCTCCTCGCGGCGCTGTCGTGTACTCAGTCTCGAATAAAATTAAAAAGTCAAGAATTCTTATTTATTTTAATACAATAAACCGCAATCGCTGAATAAAGATAAATAAAAAGCAATAAAAAATAAAATCGCATTAGCAATAAACAAAATACTTCAGCGGATGTGGGCAGAGCGGGAGGCGCGCACACGGACGTGCGTTGAGGGGACACTAAACTTTTATGATATTACGAATATATTATTTCCGGCCACCTATAAAATACATTATAAAAATAAAATAAAACTGGGACTTAGATGAAAATCTTATTTTGTAACTAAAAAGAAAATACATTTTATATATTTCATTACGTTTGAAGGATTGCTCCTTTACTTTATTTTTTATACATATAGCTGACAGATATACATAAACACATATTAATACACACAGACACACACACACATATATATATGTAAAAAATAATAATATTTATTTTCTGGTATGAAACCTCCATAGACTCCATGACTTGTCAGTGATGTCAATAAAAAAGAAAGAGCATAGAAAATGTCAAAATTTAATTTGTTTAGCAAAAGCAGGAATAAACTTTTAATGTGGTTTCTTGGATTGCAGAGTAACACAAAGTTATTCTTTCTTTTTCTTATTCCGTATACGTCTTATATGTATGTACACTTTCGTGCTTTTATTGTGTTGTCGAAATGGGAGAAGTCACTGACTGCTCAAACACAGGTTCAATAGTACCTGTGTTTCAGGAGTCAGGGATTCACATGTCTATCTTAAATAATTTTTTGGTGACGAATAAAGATTTATTATTATTATTATTTTAATGTTAAGGCACTCACAGCTCCGTTTTATTAAAGAATGGTAACATATTTTTTCTCACAAATATTATTAACATTCTTACAACCCATTCCAAATAAGCTTAGGCTTGTGTTAGGAGATAATTCACATCAATAGTCTAGAACTTTGAACCATTAGACTGTTGACGCTTCAATCATTTTTTTTTTTTTGTTTGAAAGGATTTGATTTCAATGAGGTGCCATAAAATTTTGTACACATAGGACCTTGAATTCCGAACTCCTAAAAATCGTATAGAAGAATGCTTGCTGATTGATAAATTGGTAGGTTTATACCAACATAAGCTTAACTCTAATCTAGTCTAGCCTTTTTTTTTTTTTTTGTTAACGCGGGGGAATCGAGTTATTAACCATCCTCCGGTACCCTGGGTGGGCCCGGAGAGATGTGTGGGACTCGGCCTGGGCAGCCCATACCCACTAAACCTACCGCGAATGCCATCAGCCGTTATGAGCGGGGTGCCCCGGATCTGTCAGCGACTAGTCTAGCCTACAACGAGCACAAATGTGGAGAAGAAAGGTAATAACGACCGAGCATTGTAGCGTTTAACGTTGGATCCGTGTCGATTGATTTGAAGTCAAAATTTTTTGTTGTAAATATACGTGTTAATCTAACAAAAACTCGTAGTGATGTTATTTTTTTAAATGTAAGCCGACTCTACAGCACTCTATCGGCCGATTGTCACGAGTGCTACCCTCTCCAACGTTTTCTTAATTGTGCCGAAATATTTATTTGATTGCAAACTTTGTAGCGCAGCCGCGCAACCGAAATGGTCAACGGCATCCAAGCAGCCGCCACAATGGCAACCGGCGTCCCGACCTCGACACGGGAATTAGTTATCCAGCATTATCAGAATATCTATAACTTCCAACGGTTCTTTAACCGCTCTCTGAACACGACGTATGGTATTTTTGTTTGACATTTGACCATACGTTAATTTATCATGTCATTAATCAAACTAAACATCAAAACTCGTCTTAATAAATGGACATTACTTACAAGTTTACTTAGAAATTTGAAAACAGTCTATAAAACTATTCATCATCATCATCAGCCTGCATCTATCCACTGCTGGAAATAGGCCTTCCAATGCCTTCCGCCACAAACGATCCTCCGCTTTCCGCATCCAGCCACTTCTGGCTATCCTTACAAGGTCGTCGGTCCATCTGGATGGAGGGCGCCCCACGTTTCTCCGCCCATTCGCGGTCTCCATTCCAAGACTTTCCTCCCCCATCTACCGTTACCGACTCGGCAGATGTGGCCGGCCCACTACCACTTCAACTTACTGACTTTAAGAGCTATGTCGACTACCTTTGTTCTCCGTCGAATTTCTTCGTTTCGGATTCTATCCCTTAGAGAAATTCCGAGCTCTTTCTATCGCCCTTTGTGCGACTTTCAGCTTGTGGACCAGCCCAACGGTCAGATTCCACGTCTCTGCACAGTGGGTGGCTGGGAGGATGCACTGGTTGAAGACTTTTGTCTAAGGCATTGGGGTATTTGCGAAGTAAGGATGAAAACTATTCATGTCTTGTTTATTATGTGTACAAGATAGATATATTTATCTATATATGTAAATAATTAATTATCTGCTTTCAATTCATACTATTGCTACAATGGCCACGAATGTGAAAGACCGCCTACCGCTATTTTATGGGCAGGCCTCACCCCTTAGATGTTAGGAGCGTTGCTAGAGTTTCTTCGGCCACTTCTTCTCCCAGCGCCAACGCTTCCCGAAGTGGCAACCAAAGTTAGTTTACCGTTTGAATGTCCCTTACATTATCCGTGAAATAGTAACCGACTGATTCGTGGTTCGGCCCCCTCGGGCTACCTCGGACCGGAATGCTCACGCGTAACATAGTAACCGTCCAAGCCGAGATTACCCCTCACAGGGACCCTTGTGTCGAGTTACTAGCAATAGAGGTTCAGGCTAAGCGATCTAAGAGCTATGCCACCTCTCAATCCGGTGAAGCAATCAAGGCCAGCTTCTCTGGCCAATGTGTGTAGTTCGTCATTAAAAAAAATGAAATATTTACGGTTTTTTTAGTTCTCAGACATTTACCTACTTGACAACTCTACAAGAAACTACTATTAGAAATGAAAGTTTGGAAAGTTAACACCAACTTGTGTTACTTCAGTTTTCACCAGCAGTGTTTACGAACTGATATGACTTAAGTATGCCTTTAGAAACGGGCCCACTCCTTTCTCACAGGTCGGCAACTCATTTTCAACTTCCTCTGAGCGATTGGATGTCCACAGACGACGTTGATCGCTTAAGATCAGGCGGATTTTTTTATGTAAAAAAAAGTATGATTTTATTAAATAAAAAATCAAAACAGTACTTGGTTATGAAACCTGGTTGTATTCGAACATCCAATCATACGATGTTAATGATTAAAGTTAAACGCTTATCACTAAACTATCACAACTAGTTAAAACTTACGTGACATTTTTTTTCATTTATTCCTATAACTAACTGGACTTTACAAGACTTGAATGTTTGCAAGCCACTGAATCCATTCTAAGGATTACGTATCGACGATCTGAACAGAACGCAGCTCCGCGCTCATTAGTAATATTACAACTGCACGTCGTGCATGAAACTATTGCGAACGGTATACTGAACGGCATGATGGTGACTGCGGCGGGAGCTGAAATCTCGGACCTCAACAATCGTGATTTGAGGCGCAGATAACAACGTCAACGAGCTGCGGCCCGCTCACGTCGTTCCCATGATTTGCGATGCCGTTCTAATCGTTATAATTACGACTTATCCATCAAACGGACGTATGATAAGACGACTTCGGAATCGGAACGTGAAATGGTTATCGTTGGTATGAACCGGACGCCATGATGGATCTACGCTTTGAGATATAACAGGGATCATTTTTTGCGCATTCGACGTGTTTATGAGCGTTCGGTTATAACCTCTCTTTGATCTCAACCTACTTGTCACTTTATATCTTAAAAGTCGTTACGCTTGTTTGATTTAAAACATCGATTTGGTACAAATTATACAGATAAAAAAACATTGAAATAACGGTAGATAAGTATTAATTAATAATAATTATCACGTTCTTTCAACTTTTTATTTACATTCAACAAGGTCGCCAACAACCGGGACACAGATAGTCATTGATTTTTCAGAACGACACCGTAGAACATCTTTCGAACGAACATCGAAAATTCGCCGCCGTAAGTAATCAAGAATAGAAAACAATGAAATTATAAAACTGTCCGCGTTATCTCAAAGCTAACTATGTAAATAATACAATTTCAATATTCTCTAGTTTTAGTAAATAAACTACAGTTACTAAAGTGATCTACTAGTTAGACGTTAGCTATATTTAGCTTCTAGCAGTGCAGTTTCTAAACTTCTCTATAAAACTGTACTCGAAATTCTTTTATATGCGCCAAAACCTAACGACGTATAAGTATGTCAAATACGACGTCTATAAAAGACAGTATAGAAAAAAATTAATTATCGAAGCGAATCAAACGAGCATCACAATGTAGATAAAATCGATATACAATTCGGAACAATAATAATCGATTGAGTTGCCACATTAAAAAATGTTGTTAAATCCTTAATTTATAATGAACGTATGTGTGTATCTGTAATTAGCAAACACAATAGCACAATTTTTTAAGTTAACTTGTTTATTCAAATGTATTTTTGTATAATGCTGTCGATGTACTTTATTAAATTAATAAATAAAGTGATGTATATCGACGCTGGAAAACAAAACCGTAGTAACCCACAAAAATGAAATTGTTCACCAGAGCAATTCAACTTTTAAAAAAAATTATAATTTTCTTGTTTGTGGACGTAGAGCTGTCGTTTTTGGGCACAATATTTCTTATTTGTTGCTGAATAGGTATTGTATCACGGCATTAACCTAGATTATCTTAAAAGAAGATCGTTGTACGGTACACAAAATAAAAGAGAAGTGTCAATCTTGAAAATCCTATTTTCGCTATTTTTCATCTAATTGTTACAAGTCATATATCATTCGAAGTGTTTTTTTTCTGATTCCAACGGCGTAAAAAAGTGAAAATGGCCACATACTCGTATGTGTTACTTACTACGTTTTTGCTTTCCAGCGTCGCTATATAGTTAGAGCCGTGGTGGCTCAGTGTCCGGCGGTCGCCTCAAGTTGCATAGTAGGCTAGCAACTCGAGTTCGATACCCTGTGCCGGCACCAATAAATTTGTTGTTGGAATTTTATGTGCTGATTTACCATGCGCTCGGCGGTGAAGGAAAACATCATGAGAAAAGCTACATGTCTTAGATACATTTTCTAAGTCATGTGAACGGACTGTGCCCTTATACTCTCTTTCTCTTCTCACAGAGAAGGCCTGTGCCCGTAGTGTGACATATATATATATATGTCACACTACGGGCACCGGCCTTCTTTGATTCTTCTTTTATATAGATATATGTTACACTATGGGCACAATATAAAGTATGGGCTGTAAATTTAACTTTTATATTTAGATTAGGGATGCATACGTTAACACCGCAACGAGATTTCTAGTTTTAACGCAACCAATTTCCATTGCTGTCAAAGCAAAATTGTGTAGGCAGTGGGATGTTTATGAAATGTACGTAATTTATGTTAATAATATAACGTGTACCAGCATTCAATGATGCTCCTAACAAAGCTGACTAATTATCGTGGCGCGACGTGTCGTAAAATAGTGCATATTGACGGAATATAGAGAGGCCGGCACACAGTGCTTAATGACATTAATCACATTGATTTATTGTGGTTCCGAGTTATTACAGGCCGGGCGGGCGCCTCTGTGTGCGTTAGTACACGTGCACGTTTAGCCCGCGCCTGTGTGCGTACGCTCCTTGTGTAAATGTAATACGCCACACATACAGCGTGATGTGAAAACCGATAGAACAAATCCCACTCAAAATGTATGACTGAGTGTTTAGAAAAAATCTGCATTTTCGTTCATTTATTTTATTCAATACAACATTGTATATAATTGGAATCGTTATATAATGTAAGTGAAATAATTAATTACGTTCCAAGATATATTCGGATGATAGTATTCGGTTGAATAAATTGTGAACATCCTTTGTAACGTAAGCGCGTCACGGACAGATCGGCTGCGCGTGTGTGCGTGGACGGCATTAGGCAACAATTTACGCTGTTTGCGGCGTGTTAATATTGATTGGCTCGCTTTATTTCGACTCGCGCGAATATATCCACAAAACTAGTTCATCATGTGACGTCGAACAGAATAGAGATATTTATCTACAATAAGAAAGGCATAAGGCTGGTGAGGAAAGGAAACAAATTAAGAATACTGAAAAGAATCAATGCGGATGGTAAGACACACATCGTTTTTTCTTAGAAATATAATAAGAATAATTTAAGCGAAACCAAACAGTTCCAGTCAGAGCTATAAAAAATTGGTCAGAAATGGTTGAAGTGGTAATAAAGGTAGTAAATGACCAACAATAGGTATTTGTTGCATGTTTAGCATATTTATTTATGTATTATTATAATAATATTTATTATTATATAATAATATTATTATAATAGTATATGTATATATTGATAAATGCGTATGTTTATATATATGTATATTGTTGTTTTGTATTAAAATAAATATAATCACAGACCCACTAAAATATTTTTAGACGAAAGTTTCTGTCCATACAAAGGTTGTCTGGAAGAGATCGCTACAAGACCGCCCATTGCGCATGCAATGACCTTGTCTAATGTGAAAATTGTAGTTACTATTTCTGTGATCTTCTTCTTTTGGTGCCATCTTCTATCGAAGGTTGGCGACCATCATGGCGATTTGGACCCTCGACACAGCAGCACGAAATAAAGAACGTGTGCTCTTATTGTACCATTGGCGTAGATTTTTAAGCCAAGATGTTCTTCTCCTTCCCGAATTTCTTTTCCCTTGTATCTTTCCTTGGATAATGAGCTGTAACAAATCGTATTTGGGATTGCGCATTATATGCCCTAGGTATTCCAGCTTTCGCCTCTTAATTGCGTTAAGAACTTCAACCTTCTTTCCAAGTCTTTGCAGCACTACTTCGTTGCGTACTTTGTCTCTCCAGGATATCCTTAACATTCTTCTGTATACCCACATTTCGAAAGCTTCAACTTTTTTGCACATGGCCTCGGTCAGAGTCCAAGCTTCGACGCCATACAGAAGAATGGAGAATACAAAGCAGCGTGCAAGACGAGTCCGAAGTTTGATGCCCAAGTTTCTGTTACACAGGAGTTTCTTCAGCTGAGTGAAAGCGTTGCGGGCCTGTTCAATCCTGCATCGTACCTCAATGGTGTGATCAGCGTGTTCATCAACAAAACAACCCAAGTACTTATATTTTTGGACCCTCTCTAAATGCTGTCCGCCACAATATAAGCTAGAAACAGTCCATGGCAGTTTAGAGACAATCATATACTTAGTCTTCTTGATGTTGATGCTAAGATCATATTCCGCACTAACAGACTGTACTCTATCCAACAGTATCTGTAGCTCACCTAGACTGGGAGCTAGGAGAATAGTGTCATCGGCATATCGGATGTTGTTGATAACTTTTCCATTGACAACTAATCCAACATCTAAGTCTTCCAGCGCTTTTTTAATAATGCTTTCAGAATACAAGTTGAATAAAATAGGTGAGAGTATGCAACCTTGACGAACGCCTCTCAGGATGTCCAAGTTGTCTGTTAGCTTGCCTTCGACACGTACGCCCGCCTTTTGGTTCCAGTATAGATTTTTAATGAACCTTATATCCTTAGAGTCAAGGCCAATGGTCTCCAGTATGTCCATCAACTTACAATGGATGACTCTATCAAAAGCCTTCTCGTAATCAATGAAGCATACAAAGACGTCCTGGTTAATGTCCCAGCATCTCTGTATAAGTACCTGATAACTAAATAAAGCGTCTCTGGTTCCTAATCCATTCCTAAAGCCAAATTGTGAATTTGAGATCATGTCCTCTACTTTACTGTATATTCGTTGGTGAATGATTTTCAGAAGAATCTTCAGAACGTGACTCATAAGCGAAATAGTTCTATATTCGCTGCATTTTTTAGCGTTTGGAACTTTAGGAAGGGTAACAAATACAGATTTTAGCCAGTCAGATGGAATGCGGCCGGTATCATATATTGCATTAAATAGCTTCTCAAGTAGACCGAGATTGCTGTATTTCAACAACTTTACCAGTTCTATAGGAATCTTGTCTGGTCCGACAGATTTGCCTGATTTTGATGTTTTAATTGCATAAGCTATCTCACTTTTGGTGATGGCTGGTCCTACACAATCTGAGTTGCTGTCAGATAAAGGAGGTCTGTGATCCGAAAAGAGGTTACTTATGTATGTTTGCCATATCCTCAATTTCTCTTGTATAGACATGGCAATTTGTCCATTGGTGTCAACTAGAGTGTGGGTACTAGGTCTTTGTTTCCCCCCAGTGAATTCCTTTAGTTTCTTATGCATATTAAACCAGTCATGTTTGGCCTCGGCTTGCTCAATCTCCTCACATTGTTCTCTTATCCACATTTCCTTGGCGTGTATAACTTTTTTACGAATTTGTTTGTTTATTAACTGATATTTGTTATCGTCCACGCCTTTACATAGTCTCCTTTCCTCCAGTAGTTCCAATATATCCGATGTAACCCAGAAACCTTTCTTTACAATAGAGTCTGATTGAAGGAGGCATTCACCTGTACCGATAAGTGTATCCTTAAAAGATGTCCAGATGACTTCGACATCTTTACTATCCACTAGCGTACTTGATAGCGATTGGATGTTCTGGTTAATATCTGTGTGTACTTTTGTTCTTGTGGTTTCATCCTTAAGACGTGTTACATCAATTCCTGGTTTAGAAACAGGCGCCTTTAAGATCTTCATACTACAATTCATTGATACCACTACAGGATTATGGTCTGAGTTAATATCAGCTCCAGGATATGTTTTTGCGGATTTGATACTATTTCTGTATCTCTTGTTAATCAATATGAAGTCGATTTGATTGCGGATGATTTTGTCAGACGAGTCTCGCGGTGACTTCCATGTATACAGTCTTCTGGGTGGTAACTTAAAAAAGGTGTTTGATACGACGAGTTCTTTTTCTTGGCAAAATTGTATTAGACGTTCGCCACGATCATTTCTGTTTCCCAGTCCAAAGTCTCCAATCAAGTTTGAAACTCTACCGCCACCTACTTTAGCGTTGAAATCACCCATAACTAAAGTGATATCCCGGCTGTTCAGTTGTTTTAGAGCCTCATTTATTTCGTCGTAGAACTTTTCTAATTCTCCGTCTTTACTATTCGCTGTAGGCGCATAAACTTGGACTATGTTAATATTCCTTGGTTTCGCAGTCATCTGCAATAGTAACACTCTGTCAGATATTGGTAAGAAATTAGTAACCTGCGATTTCAAGTGTCTTTTGATCATAATGGCGACGCCATTAAAATGCGCATTGGTGTTATTTCCGCTGTAGTACGTTACAGTTTCCGCTCTGTCTAAGATACCGACACCTTTGTGTCTGGATTCACTTATTCCAAGGATGTCAATTTTCAGTCGTTGCATTTCACATTCGATATTTATAACCTTGCTAGTGTCGTACATACTTCTCACATTCCACGTCGCAATCGTCATGGCTGTGATGTATTTTGTTTTTAATTGTTGCGCAATAAAGAATATTCATTCATTCATTCATTCATTCATTCATTCATTCACTTATTCATTCATTCATACGAACATTGAAAGACGAAGCAAAGCGCTTCGTTCGGGTTTGAAGGATGTTCACAACAAAAGGATGAAATCCTGCAGTGCGTCTTGAAGTTCGATGGTGGACCGGGGATGGGGTTATTAGATCATGTAGTTCCTGAGCACACTCTCCAAAATGCAAACTGTAGAAAACCGAAAGGCTAACTACCTTACGCATGTGCTCAAGACTGAGCGGTTTGGTTTAAGCTGGGTAATTGTTATTATATCAATATAAGCCGAAATTTCTTGGTGTGAACTGACGTATCTTCCAAAAGCAACTATTTAAACTTTAGACAATAATCAGTATTATTAATAACAATTACAGAGTTGCGATCTATTAAATATAGAATTTTTCTAATACACAGAGTCGTAAATGTGCTCAAATAACACACGCCACATTCATTGACAGCCTCTGTGGTACAAAAAAAAGATAATCGACTAAGAAAATGTCATTTAAGAACACACTATAAATCAACAGGTGTTACAGCCGACACGCGATGTGAGTGAAACTGCACTTTTCCTAATAAGCTCAAGGTATGTCAACTTACATGCGCTTGTCCAATTGCCGAAGCTTACGGGAAATTAATAAAGTACTATTCACACACTACACCAGCGCAGGAATAACACACTTTATGGTAAGCTAAAGTCAACAACATTAATATGTAATTAATTTTACGAGTAAAAACAAAAACCGACTTCAAATCACGGCAAGCGATAAACGCTACTAAGCGCAGACTATATATCTACTATCCTAATTATATTACAAATTTGTGGCGCTTTAGACCTTCATTCTCTTTCTCGTACCACATTCAACGTTATGGAGTACTTACCTAGTATTGGATTATCATAAATGTGTCCTGTCGCTGACAGATCCGGGGCACCCCGCTCATAACGGCTGATGGCATTCGCGGAAGGTTTAGTGGGTAGGGGCCCAGGCCGAGTCCCACACATCCCTTCGGGCCCACCTAGGGTACCGGAGGATGGTCTATAAAAAGATTCCCCCGCGTGAACAAAAAATAAATCATAAACTAAAAGCGGTGAAGGAAAACATCATGAAAAAACCTACATGTCATAGAAAATTACCTAAGATATTTGAAGGCTGTCAATTCGCATTAGGCGTGGTGGACTATGTGTTTATTCTCTCTTTAATATAAGGCTTGTGCCCAACAGCGGGAGATATGCGCTGTAAATTTAGGTAACTTTTACCAAATCACAAATAAAAAGTATTCTTCCATGCGTTTGTTAGGAGTTTTTCGGAAATTTTCGACAAAAATTATATACAACCTAATTGAAACCAAATGTTTTCAAACAAAAAATTAAAATTGGAAGAAATGATGGTGCTATGATTGCACAAATTTTTTTTTTTTTTATAATTTCTAAGCAAGTGCTTGACTACGATTCCACCTGATGTTAAGTGGAAATGCAGTCCTGGATGGTAAGGCGCACTAGCTTAGTAAATGCCTATTCACTCTACTCTTGAAAATACCCACATTGTAATCAGAAGGAAAGACAGACGCGGGCAAACTATTCCAGTCCTTTGCTGTACGAAGAATGAAAGACGAAGCAAATCGCTTCGTTCGGGTTTGAGGATGTTCACAACAAAAGGATGAAATCCCGCAGTGCGTCTAGAAGTCCGATGGTGGAAAGGAGATGGGGGAATTAGATCATGTAGTTCCTGAGCACACTCTCCAAAATGCAATCTGTAGAAAACCGAAAGGCTAGCTACCTTACGCCTGTGCTCAAGACTGAGCAGATTGGTTTCAGCTGCGTCACCAAATAGCCTCTTAGCCCGCCTCTCCACCGAGTCCAAAGCTGCGAGATGGCATTTAGCTGCGCCTGCCCAAATGTGACAGCAGTATTCTACACACGACCGGACTTGAGCTTTATAAAGTGTTAAAAGCTGTCCCGCAGAGAAGTACGGTTGCACTTTGATCAAGATCCCAAGTTTTTGCAGCTATCTTAGCCTTGGACTCAATGAATCGTCCATAGTTTAGGGTCGGTGAGATTTCAATACCCAATAACTGAAGACGATCAGTGAATTCCACAGATAGATCCTGGAAAGTAGGAGCCAAGGTGTACTGGCTCCTTTAGCGGAAAAGAAACACGCCTGTGTTTTGGCGGCGTTGAATCTCACAAGATTGGCATCGCCCCAAGTGGAGACTTCCTGTAGTTTGAGATTCATTCGCTCTACCATGGCTCTCCTTTGGGACTGTACCTGATCCTTTGTGGCGTTAGCACCCAATTGGTAACTCTCTACAACTGTGCTGTCGTCTGCATACCCAAAGATACCGGGTTTGAGCAGATCGTTTATATGCAGCAGAAACAGAGTTGCCGAGAGAACAGACTCTGAGGAACTCCGGCATTTATGGCCATTATCTCAGACGAGCAGCCGTCTATGACTACACGTAGAGACCGTTCCTTCAGGAAGTCAGCTGTCCAGGTGACCAAGCCAGGATAAATGCCATACATTGGAAGTTTGCTGATGAGGCTAGCGTGCCAGACCCTGTCAAAGGCCTTCGATACATCGAGCGAAACAGCAAGTGCTTCACCGTTGTTCTCGAGAGCCTGGCCAAAGAGATGAGTGGCGTGTACCAAGAGATCTCCAGTTGACCGGTTTCGGCGAAACCCGTACTGTCGGTCGCTAAGGATGTCATTATTTTCAAGGTATGCCACAAGGCGTGCATTCAATATACGTTCCATTATCTTACAAATAATGGAGGTAATCGATATAGGTCGATAATTGACAGGGTCGGCTCGGCTACCTTTCTTGGGCACAGGTTGCACGTTTGCAAGCTTCCAGTCCTTAGGCACAATTCCAGTCTTTAGGGAGAGACGGTACAGACGTGTTAGCACAGGAGACAACTCGGGCGCACATGACCTCAGAACAATCGCTGGAATGCCATCAGGCCCATTGGCTTTGCTCACGTCCAGACAACGCAGCCTCTTAAGTACCTCTTTGTTAGTAATATGTACCTCTGGCATAGAGGTATTACAGTGAGGTAAGGATGGTGGAACACTGTCGCCGGGGTCTAGACGTGAGCTACGGGCAAAGAGATTTGCAAAGAGATCTGCCTTCTCCTTTGCCGAGTGTGCCAGAGAGCCGTCCGGTTTAACCAGCGGAGGCAGTAAGGACCGACAGAAATTAGCTTCAACCGCTTTGGCAAGAGACCAAAAAGCTCTACTACCAGATGGCAGGGCAGAAAGCTTTGTACCAATATGTTTGATGCGGTCAAAGCGAGCCTCTGTAGTTCTTTTAAAGGCCTTGGCGGCTAGGTTAAAGGCTTTCTTCATTCATTCATTCATTCATTCATTCATTCATTCATTCATTCATTCATTCATTCATTCATTCATTCATTCATTCATTCATTCATTCATTCATTCATTCATTCATTCATTCATTCATTCATTCATTCATTCATTCATTCATTCATTCATTCATTCATTCATTCATTCATTCATTCATTCATTCATTCATTCATTCATTCATTCATTCATTCATTCATTCATTCATTCATTCATTCATTCATTCATTCATTCATTCATTCATTCATTCATTCATTCATTCATTCATTCATTCATTCATTCATTCATTCATTCATTCATTCATTCATTCATTCATTCATTCATTCATTCATTCATTCATTCATTCATTCATTCATTCATTCATTCATTCATTCATTCATTCATTCATTCATTCATTCATTCATTCATTCATTCATTCATTCATTCATTCATTCATTCATTCATTCATTCATTCATTCATTCATTCATTCATTCATTCATTCATTCATTCATTCATTCATTCATTCATTCATTCATTCATTCATTCATTCATTCATTCATTCATTCATTCATTCATTCATTCATTCATTCATTCATTCATTCATTCATTCATTCATTCATTCATTCATTCATTCATTCATTCATTCATTCATTCATTCATTCATTCATTCATTCATTCATTCATTCATTCATTCATTCATTCATTCATTCATTCATTCATTCATTCATTCATTCATTCATTCATTCATTCATTCATTCATTCATTCATTCATTCATTCATTCATTCATTCATTCATTCATTCATTCATTCATTCATTCATTCATTCATTCATTCATTCATTCATTCATTCATTCATTCATTCATTCATTCATTCATTCATTCATTCATTCATTCATTCATTCATTCATTCATTCATTCATTCATTCATTCATTCATTCATTCATTCATTCATTCATTCATTCATTCATTCATTCATTCATTCATTCATTCATTCATTCATTCATTCATTCATTCATTCATTCATTCATTCATTCATTCATTCATTCATTCATTCATTCATTCATTCATTCATTCATTCATTCATTCATTCATTCATTCATTCATTCATTCATTCATTCATTCATTCATTCATTCATTCATTCATTCATTCATTCATTCATTCATTCATTCATTCATTCATTCATTCATTCATTCATTCATTCATTCATTCATTCATTCATTCATTCATTCATTCATTCATTCATTCATTCATTCATTCATTCATTCATTCATTCATTCATTCATTCATTCATTCATTCATTCATTCATTCATTCATTCATTCATTCATTCATTCATTCATTCATTCATTCATTCATTCATTCATTCATTCATTCATTCATTCATTCATTCATTCATTCATTCATTCATTCATTCATTCATTCATTCATTCATTCATTCATTCATTCATTCATTCATTCATTCATTCATTCATTCATTCATTCATTCATTCATTCATTCATTCATTCATTCATTCATTCATTCATTCATTCATTCATTCATTCATTCATTCATTCATTCATTCATTCATTCATTCATTCATTCATTCATTCATTCATTCATTCATTCATTCATTCATTCATTCATTCATTCATTCATTCATTCATTCATTCATTCATTCATTCATTCATTCATTCATTCATTCATTCATTCATTCATTCATTCATTCATTCATTCATTCATTCATTCATTCATTCATTCATTCATTCATTCATTCATTCATTCATTCATTCATTCATTCATTCATTCATTCATTCATTCATTCATTCATTCATTCATTCATTCATTCATTCATTCATTCATTCATTCATTCATTCATTCATTCATTCATTCATTCATTCATTCATTCATTCATTCATTCATTCATTCATTCATTCATTCATTCATTCATTCATTCATTCATTCATTCATTCATTCATTCATTCATTCATTCATTCATTCATTCATTCATTCATTCATTCATTCATTCATTCATTCATTCATTCATTCATTCATTCATTCATTCATTCATTCATTCATTCATTCATTCATTCATTCATTCATTCATTCATTCATTCATTCATTCATTCATTCATTCATTCATTCATTCATTCATTCATTCATTCATTCATTCATTCATTCATTCATTCATACGAACATTGAAAGACGAAGCAAATCGCTTCGTTCGGGTTTGAGGGATGTTCACAACAAAAGGATGAAATTCCGCAGTGCGTCTAGAAGTCCGATGGTGGAAAGGAGATGGGGAATTAGATCATGTAGTTCCTGAGCACACTCTCCAAAATGCAATCTGTAGAAACCGAAAGGCTAGCTACCTTACGCCTGTGCTCAAGACTGAGCGGTTTGGTTTAAGCTGGGTAATTGTTATTATATCAATATAAGCCGAAATTTCTTGGTGTGAACTGACGTATCTTCCAAAAGCAACTATTTAAACTTTAGACAATAATCAGTATTATTAATAACAATTACAGAGTTGCGATCTATTAAATATAAATTTTCTAATACACAGAGTCGTAAATGTGCTCAAATAACACACGCCACATTCATTGACAGCCTCTGTGGTACAAAAAAAAGATAATCGACTAAGAAAATGTCATTTAAGAACACACTATCAATCAACAGGTGTTACAGCCGACACGCGATGTGAGTGAAACTGCACTTTTCCTAATAAGCTCAAGGTATGTCAACTTACATGCGCTTGTCCAATTGCCGAAGCTTACGGGAAATTAATAAAGTACTATTCACACACTACACCAGCGCAGGAATAACACACTTTATCGTAAGCTAAAGTCAACAACATAAATATGTAATTAATTTTACTAGTAAAAACAAAAACCGACTTCAAATCATAGCAAGCGATAAACGCTACTCAGCGCAGACCTATTTAACTTCCGTAGTATCCTAATTATATTACAAATTTGTGGCGCTTTGGATCTTCATTCTCTTTCTCGTACCACATTCAGCGTTATGGAGTACTTACCTAGTATTGATTTATCATAAATGTGTCCTGTCGCTGACAGATCCGGGACACCCCGCTCATAACGGCTGATGGCATTCGCGGAAGGTTTAGTGGGTAGGGGCTGTCCAGGCCGAGTCCCACACATCCCTTCGGGCCCACCTAGGGTACCGGAGGATGGTCTATAAAAAGATTCCCCCGCGTGAACAAAAAAAATCATAAACTAACTAAAAGCGGTGAAGGAAAACATCATGAAAAAACCTACATGTCATAGAAAATTACCTAAGATATTTGAAGGCTGTCAATCCGCATTAGGCGTGGTGGA
The DNA here is from genome assembly GCA_029286785.1 of Meandrusa payeni. NCBI lineage: Eukaryota > Metazoa > Arthropoda > Insecta > Lepidoptera > Papilionidae > Meandrusa > Meandrusa payeni. The sequence goes on along the minus strand of JAGSMX010000012.1, from coordinate 8,005,490 downwards.
CTATGTGTTTATTCTCTCTTTAAGGCTTGTGCCCAACAGTGGGAGATATATATACGCTATAAATTTAGGTAACTTTTACTAAATCACAATTAAAAAGTATTCTTCCATGCGTTTGTCAGGAGTTTTTCGGAAATTTTCGGAAATCATAGTATGTCAACAAAAATTATATGCAACCTAATTGAAACCAAATGCTTTCAAACAAAAAATTAAAGTTGGTTCAGAAATGATGGCGCTATGATATGCACAAATAATATGAAAAAACACAATACCGATATTTCCGCGAATGTGACACATTGAAGTAAAGCTACTCGTATCGAGACGGATTTTATCACCGTTTATTTACCATTTTAAATACCATAAGATTGGCCGGTGATGTACCTATCTACCTTATCATCTCTGCAGGGCTCACTCACCATTCTATATTACTAAAACAATAAATGACAATGGAAAATATTCACATAATAACATATCTCGCTTGGTTTAGAGATTACCTCCGCCACAAAGAGGATTGTTAACTTTATAATAATTATAACTTTATTTTTATGTAATAATAAGATTAAAGAATGCTTTAAACTATGTTGCATTCAAAGTTTAACGTTAAAATATATATTAATGTATTCAATTGAAATATTTTGCATTCATTTTACCGTAAGCTAAACTACCTATCAAAAACTATCCCAATTTATTTAGTATACCATCTATTGGAAGCCTATTTTCTGACCACTACATAAATTTTTTATAGCTTACTTAACACAGACCCAATTAAATCAAGTAAATAAAATTATTTACAACGTCAATCTACTGTATCATTAGACTTATTGCAGATAAATCATGTCATAAGTAGATAAAAACACAAAATTAATAACTTAATGATACTTTAATAGTTGATATAGAGTTGAAATTCCAGTTATTCACAATTCCTATCGCCAAAAAGTATCCAATTCAAAAGAGAAATCTAGATCAATGTACCCATGAGAAACTTCCTCGCATAGATACGTGCGGTCGCAAATAAATGATCCATCTTCAACTACCCGCACTAAATTGTTGAAATATAAATAAATAACGATCTACCTCCGAGAAGTCTGCACTTGGAAAACCGATTTCTAGATTATATGATCCATGGGAATCATACGTCTATACAAAATGTGCGACCCATATCGCGCACGAAACGTGCGGACAACGATGGCCACGTCGTGGGAACAGCACCGCATAACAAACAAGACATTATAATTTCATAACGCACGCTTGTCAACGTAAATAATACGCAAAATTTATGTTACGAGGTTCTCACCGTTCGGCAGAGGCGCCATGAATACTTAATAAGTTGTCATTAAGTATAGAACAGTCGACTCATATTCATTTGAGGACGTGGAAATAAATTCAATTAAGCAGTTTGTATTTCGTTACAACCGTTCGCGTAGATAGTTACACTGTATCTTCAGATCGTGTGCATATCATAGCATTTATTATGAATGGATTAAGACTCACATTCGTGTGGCTGTTTGTAGCGTAATAGCAGTGAAACAGTTTTATACTTCGTATACACTTCTATTTAATGTCCAGAGCTTATCGTGTTACCGTGTTATGAAATCAAAGAATTATATTTACGTATCACCGCTAATCGATATTATAATAGTTTAATAAAAAATTAAGACTAGCGTGTTAAGTGAAACGTGTCTGACGCGTATAGAAACCGAGGCACGTACACAACGGCTCGTGGCGATGAAGTTCGATCAAACTAGGATGAAACAAATCCTTAGAGAACGAGTCGTGGTTCGACCCTCTCAGATCGGAAAGCTTACGGGTAACATAGTAACCGTCCAAGCCGAGGTTACTCTTCACCGGCGTGTGTCGAGTTGCGAGCGATAGAAGTTCAGGCTAACCGATTTAAGAGCTATGCCACCTCTTAATCCAGTGAAGCAGTCAAGGCCAGCTTTTCTAGCCAATCTGTGTAGTTAGTCATTTAAAAAAATCCATATAGTAGTATATTTACGAGTAAAAAAAGAAAACAAAGAGCTTTGCCACCTCTGCCAATTAATAATAACATTTAAATCGTATTTGGTTGCGTTAGCGAAGTTCAGTGACAATAGTAGACTTGGAGCCCAACTATGCACCTTCGCATAGCTAAGAGGTAACGTGAGGGAAAAAACGCTATTCCCATTTCGCGCAATCTTGATTGAGCCTGCCTAATATTTTTTATGCCACCGTTTTCATTACTTTTTATTGTTTGAAAGTCGAATACCGTTTTTAAAAGTTAAAGTTACAGCCTTTATATATATATAATATATATGTCCCACTGCTTGGCGCAGGTTCTCTGTAAAGAGAATACAAGGGCATAGTCCGCCATGCGGTCCTATTGCGGATTGGCAGACTTCACGTCTTAGAAAAATTTTTCTAAGACATATAGGTTTCCTCGCGATGTTTTCCTTCACCGCCGAGCGCGTTTACCACGCGCATAAAATTTCAACAACAAATTTATTGGTGCCGGCACCGGGATCGAACTCGGATTGCTAGCGCACTATGCAACGTTTTTTTTTAACGGAGAGGAAATCTTCACTTCACACATGGCAAAGGCCACCACCCTTGTCGCCCAGTGATCCCGAGGCCCCTTTTAGTCGCCTTCTACGACAGGCAGGGGATACCGTTGTCTTATTCTTGAGAGCCCAGAACTACACATACCCGGACATTGAGCTACCACGGCTCTACAAACAAATATATATATACATAATACCGTACAAACAAATACTACTTGATAGCATCGTTTTTCCTTTTATTCGAAGCTATTAGTACAAATATAATAACACAGAGGGCTAAGCCTCGTGGATAAAATAAGGAACGTTCATTGTCCCTCATCATTAACGTTATATTGGAACACTACTTAGCTAAATCGGGAATAAAAATGTACTCGTATTGGGATATTTTTACAACGTACAATAAATGTATATAGATAACAGGTATTGAATTTTAAATACATAAAATTTTAATTTAAAAAAAAGAAAGCTAGCAATTTTTTTTTCGGAAATATTCTAACATTCTTACTAACCATTCCAACTAAGCTTATTTTATGCTAGGAGATGGTTCAAGTCAATATTCGAATGGTGGATTCGAACCCACGACCTTACGATTCGCAGACCGTACCCTAAACCATTAGGCTGTTGATGCTTTTTAAATTTTACGTGTATACGTTGCGGAAGTTTTATCCAGAAGATTTCATAAAATCCAAATTAAATAAGATTTTAGATCATAAGACCAGGTTTGGTATTCGATCCCCAACCGACTTGTACTGTAAAAGAACTAAAAATATTTTAATTTGCGTAAAAAAATAACTTGTTAAAAAGCCGAAAGAGATTATCCATGTTGAGCAAAACGGGCGCTTATTTTGTCCTATTATATATACATAAATACTTTTTATAAAAACACTTTTTATTTGTCTATTTTCACAAAATATAAGCAGACATGTAAGGTCAGTTTGTAGATTAGAGACTCATACCCCAGTCGGCTTATTTACGGGAATTATATATATATTAATTATTTATTTTTGACATTTATAAATGCAAATGATATCTCTTACCATCTTTATATTTGGGACGTACATGATTGGTGAATTGATTGTTATATCTATCTACGCCAGAATGGAGAGGTTTAAACATAATACATAACTAATCAAAATTAAGTATAAAGAATGAATTTTTTTACAACAGATAAAAAAATCTAGTCATCGCAGGGGGGGGCGGTATTTTAAAAGTCTACGTAAATAAATAAGTCATGATGAAAACATAAACTAAAATCTTTTTTGTTTTATTTTTTTATTTAATTACTCCTATAAATCCCAACGTAAAAAGCACATTCGAAATTATATCGCACGAGGGATATACTTGTAGCGCATTGAAATTAATGTTGATAAATATACGAACGGAGCGGTCGGCGGTCGTCGCGGCCGGAAGTAGGGACATCCATCATCCGCCCGCCCTGGATAAAAACGCTCGTTAGAACCTCCCGCCCTCCCTCGGCGGCCTTCTACCTGCCTCTCTATTAATGTTCCACTCAAGAGCCTCTATTACTGCTGTCATTTATTATAACCATTCCGCTAAATTGGCTGATCTCGCATAATACGATCCGAGGGTGGAAATAAATTAGATGGTATGACCTAATTGTTGTAGGAGTACCAAACTTATAATTATTTTTAAGTTCCCACTTTTATTATTCTTCTTGGATATCTTCTAGCAATGTGATAAAAAATGGACAATAGAAATTATAGTTCCATACCAGGTGATACCAGATTTTATATGTAATCATACCCCTAATAACGACATGCAAATATTATGTGTGTTAATTGTGATTTTGTTATAGATAAAAAATAAATTATTAACCTTCATAAACTTTATTTTGGACCACTTGTTGATCGAAATAAAATTTATAATTAAATAAAAGAAAGAAGTTATTTAAAATATTAATGGATGTTACTATATTTTTTTATTATATTAAAAAAAAATTCCGGCATCAATGTCACCGATAATCGCAATGTAGGAAGTGATGTCCTGGTCCATTGAATGCGTATGCCTCGGGATAATGCTGGTGTGATATCTTGAATAATTATAAAAAGCTCGCTTAGGTCTAAATATTCATCAAAAAGCATTAATCTTTTTATGTCTGATTGTCATCGTTAGCTACAAGACTTGTACAAATTCGCCGGATTGAGAGGCTGAGCAATATAACTAAGACAGTTTCATTGATGAATTATACTCTAGGGCTCCTAAAAAGAAACCTCGGCTTGTGTAACTATATCGTACAACAACAACAACTCGTTCCTTTAAAATGCTAGAATACACATAATAAACACATAGAAATAATATTCTACATGAGGAATGCGATGAAATACCTCAATGGTAATGAAATACCTAATGGTGGTCTAAAAGCGTCAATAGCCTAATGGTTTAGGGTACGGCCTGCGAATCGTAAGGTCGTGGGTTCGAATCCGCCATTCGACTATTGCCGTGAACCATGTCCTAGCACAAGCTTAAGCTTAGTTGGAATGGTTAACAAGATTGTTAGTAATATTTCTGAAAAAAAAATTAAAAGAAATATTGCTAGCTTTCTTTAAAAAAAAAAAATGGTAGTACGTATGGTAGTAATGTCGTTTTTTTATACTTTCTAAGTAAGTGCTTGACTACGATCCCACCTGATGTTAAGTAGAAATGCAATCCTAGGTAGTATGGCGCACTAGCTTAGTAACTTGTCTCTTCACTATACTATAGAAAATACCCACATTGTAATCGGAGGGAAAGACAGACGCGGGCAAACTATTCCAGTCCTTTGCTGTACGATTAATAAAAGACGAAGTTATTTACATATATGACAAAATAAAGAGTTCATTCATTTACCTAATAACCACTAAGACGTACAATATAAGACATAAGGTTCGTACAAAGTCGTTATTGTAAGCAAATATTCAATTAATTAGCAAGCAAGTGAAACCATGTTAATTCACTTAATCTACTCTAATGAGTAGGATAAAGGTTTTATGACCGTTTTTACATTTATGGATGTACCTATTCGGTGTAGAGACATAAAAGCCAAGTTTGAAGGTAAGGGATATACGTCAAGCTTATTCCGCGTATGTGGGACGGGACGTCAAAATAAATCCAAATCCTCTGGGGTGTGTTTAGGCAGCCGAAGTGATGCGCGGATAGAAGGTGCCAGGGTGACGCCGATTTAGGAAAAGGCAAAAAGATATGCAAATATCACAACAATAATGTCAGTATCATTTAATATAACGTCCGTATAGGTTCGATTAATGTGGTTTCTTTTATCGTTTAAAAAGGTTAATAAAGTCCACCTTAAACAAAACGGAGGAGGACAATAGGCATCTTAGAATTTAACTAGTTTTGTGTGTTCATGTAACCGACAAACATGTATGCGTAAATATTTGGGTAAGAATTGTGAACTTCCTTTTTTTTTTGTTGGCAGGGAGGAAATCTTCACAAAGATACCCCGCCTTCTGGGGGGAAGGCGGCGGTTATGTGGGGTTCTTACCCACTAAAACCCACTAAGGCATTTTCCTCGGTGCATGACGAGGGGCTCCGGGATCTCACGTGGAACGCACCGGAGCCCCTCTGCACTGTGCTCAAGGAGAGCACGTCCCGGGGGGGACTTCCTCCATCCCTGTGCCTTCGCAGCGCAAGGCGCCACGGTCCAGCCGATGTCGCCTTCTTCCCGGGTCCACTTTGGTGGACGACGCAGGCCCCCACCCTTGTCGCCCAGTGAACCCGAGGCCCCTTTTAGTCGCCTTGTACATACCGTAGTCTTATTCTTGAGAGCCCAGAACTACAGGGCTGATTGTGAACTTCCTTGCTCAATGTTGCACACAACATATTTTTTATATTATAATTTATCATATTATTGAGAGATTTTAGCAAAAAATCAAGAGCTTTCGTGGTAATTTAATAAAGACTTACTGACTTTGTTTCAGAGGTTCACTTGTAAAGGGCTTTGCCTCCAGCATAACTCACTTATTCTAAACTGTGCACTGATTGTCTACAGAGAGAGTCCTCTCCTTTTTATCCTAAATTTCTAGTATAGGCATCTCTTTTAAAAACGGAAGCGGAAACGGACTTGGTTGCTCACGACCGATAAAAGTACTTTAGTTGACTACTGTTCTTTTATAATATATATTAGTCAGTCCATTAACTTATTCTAATTTATAAGTATATTTTGCAGATTATAATATTTATTATGCATTAAAACTAAATTAGCATTTAGTACCTCACTGTCGCTAACAGAAATAAATTAAAGAAATCAGGTTAAACAGGGAAAACCATAGATAAGCTCTTAGTTTTGAATGTATGTCAAATAAAATTAGCTGTTAAAAAATAGTAATAATATTTTTCGGTAGAGGAAAAGTAGTCGCGCAGTAACGAGTATTAAAATTATTATGAAACAGGCGCTTTACAATAAGGCGGGATGATACCGGCTTAACACCCCGTCTCCCGGCGCCCACCAACGCCCCCTCGCGCCCCAGCACTATCACACGCCACTCGGATGCCTTTCCAGCGTACATCTACATGAAAACTTGCTTCAAGCTTTATACTTAAGTTTACTTTTATACAGATTATAGAGATCATATGGCTTCTTTATTCAACCTTTATTGGTAGCGACAGCTTAAGTCGATGCAAGTGTGAGAATCATTACTTTCCCAGTAGTCATTTAAAACTTGTGATGAAGCAGAAATAGCCTAAAGACTATGCTTTCGACTTTATCGTAGAAAACTACGGTATCCCCTGCCTGTTGTAGAAGGCGGCTAAAATGCGCCTTAGGGCGACAAGGGTGGGGGCCTTTGTCGCGGCCAAATTGGACCCGGGAAGAAGGCGACATCTGCTGGCCCGTGTCGCCTTGCACTGCGAGATGACACGTGCTCTCCGACGAGCACAGTGTAGAGGGGCTCCGGTGCTTTCCTCTGGAGATCCCGGGGAGTTTTAGAGTAAGAACCCCACATATCCCTGCCTTCCCCCCAGAGAGCGGGGTATCTCATTGAAGATTTCCCACCCGTCAACAAAAAAAAGAGATGTTGTTATATGCATTTCGTCCGGGGTGTGAAATGCTAACGCCGTAACTGTTCTTAAGAGGGTACAAAGGAACGAAAATTTAATTCCACTGGTGTTGTTTACGTATTAGGGCAGGGTTAATCAGAAATCAGGTGAGATATGCTCATTTCTTCCTTCTCACTTAAAGAAGATATGTGACACACCCAACAACAATGCGCCTCGCTAACTCTAAAAAGGACACTAAATTTAATAAAAAAATGTTTACATGCATAATAGAGCAAGGTCATTAAAAACACCAACCGCATGTAGCTATTACAACAATTTAAACTTGGGGCAAATCCTTGTAAAACCTGCCGTACGTCGAACGACAATTATAACACGACGCTCGACGCTCGGCGCTCGAACGCCACAGCACGGGCCGTCGCAACAAATAAAGTATGTCCACGGAAGCGCGAGGGGAATGGGCGCAACGAAATTTCGTACACGAGACAAAGATAAGCTTAACCAGCACGAAATTATGAGCGTTTAACTGTTTCTAGCTGTAGAATCTGGCACGGCCGCTTCGCCGGCTCGCCAGGGCGCGTTATTTACGAGGGGTGGCCGCGCCCGGCTCCGCTGCACCCGAGATAGCGCCTTCCCGGAAGAGGCGACCGCGCGACACATCCACCGCGCCGCGACCATCACGCCAACTTAACTCTTCAGACTCACAACACAAACCCAATATCACTCGCCATCCAGTTCTCTTGTGCCGTCGCAGCACCTCGCTGACGCTCGTACAGATTGTGGCTGGCCCGGACTTCCAGGTCGCCGTAAGGCACACCGATTTCACCTTTATTACCACACGAATAGATATTTTTTCGCTTTGCTATGGTATGTTAAGATGTCACTATCATTTGTTTATGATAGTATAAGACTATGCAACGTAAATTAACGCCACTATGTAGATGCAAAGGTATATTAATAGAATCGTCAGCGGTTAGTTGCAATTTTCAACTCCCTAATTGTTTGCACAGCCTAATGTAACGCTATGGCAAACCATAAGTCTTCCAGTTCCCCAGTAGTGGCCGCGCTTCCGCAGTAACTTCTATTGTTGCAATCAACAGCCCGGCATGCTCGGGTAAGTACCACGAACTACCGTACAATACAGGCTTGAAGTAGAGGTTTATTGCCCATCTACATTATGTGATGCGCGGTGAATGAAGTTACCGACGGACTATGTCTCCTACTTCTAGAATGATCGGCAATTTCTCTAATGTCTGTGTTCTTTGGCTGCGAGCACTAAACATCAGATGAGGCATATCCCTTGACAGATGCACGTCCTCAACGACCCGAACGACGCGGTAATTCTTATGTAAATTAGGATAAACCGTACACGTGCCCACCAACTATGGCAGCAAACATACTACGTAGTGCCACGTCACCGGGGTTACGTCAGCCAATTCTTCTCGCAGCGCTAACGCACGCCGAAAACGCAGTAAGGTAATAGAAATCTTTATAATTCAAATGAACTAGTATTGGTTGACTTGTCACTAGGCACTCTTGAGTCAGTGTTACTTTATCACGGTAAGAGTGAGAGCCCAAATCTCATAATGGCAGAATTCTGCTCGCGGGTTGCGCCCCATGAAAATTTATAAGCTATTGGAGCTAACAAAACAAATAGCCCAAACCAAAGTTCTCTTGCGCGATGTTCATAACAGAGTATCAAATTAAAAAAAATAGAATTTTAATTGTCTCTAGGCCTAAGCGGCTAAACCATCGACGCAATTTGTTAACCTTGTACTGCGGCTAAATGAATTAAAACCACTTCCAGGTAAAGATAAGCAATGTTCTTAACGATATCGTTTGAACGCTCGTATAGAATGTATTTAATTTAGAACGTCTCTACTTAATAAAGCCTATCAATAAATCGATGTTATTGTCTCAATAAAAAACCCACGAGCATGTGGATTGGCAACGAGAAAGTCGTTAACGCACAAGACATCAATACAAGCACTAACAAAGAGAACAGGGGTCACGTACCTTTGTCATTTAAGTGAAAATATACGAGGCAGGGAAGAGAGAAAAATGCGCAAAAGAGTCTAGAGCATTATGCGGCGCGCGACCATTACTTTTAATATAAATAAAATAACAAAATATGAGCGTCCGGCCGCTGAGTGCCTCCGCCCGGACACTTTTATATTTCAAGAGCGAATCGCGGCCGCCCAACGTCGCGACGCGAGATTTATTTTTTAACTTCAAGCGCCCGCTATCTTTTTTTATTTCCACCCTTGATTAACGCGACCTTCCCAAAAAACAGATATATTTACGGAAATATAAAAGTTTTCACTTTTCACATAATCTGATTTACAAAACGTTTTATTTAAAATTACAGCCTTAATTTATTTTTTTTAAATTTAAGATTTATTTATTTATTTAAATCAACAAAAATTATAACACCGTTACAGATAATACCAATATGATGTTATAAAAACTTAGTCAAACATATATTATTAAAATTAAAACAAATAAAAAGCTGCTTTATGTATTGACAATAAGATATAAATGTTATTTACTAACACACCGTTGGGCGCAGGCGGTTGAGAGTAGGGTGAGGCACTGGGCGTTAGTTTGGACATAGCGAAAGCCTTCGATCGGGTCTGGCATAAAGCATTACTATCGAAGCTTCCTTCCTATGGGCTTCCTGAGACTCTGTAGGTGGATCGGCAGTTTCCTTTGCGGAACGGAGAGTTAAAGTCGTCGTAGACGGCTCATGCTCGAACCCCGGATCGTAAATGCTGGTGTTCCCAAGGCTGTGTGTTATCCCCGACATTGTTCATTCTGCATATCAATGATTTGTTGCATACCAGTGGCATTCATTGCTATGCGGATGACAGTACCATGGATGCACTGTATTTCGGCCGCAGCAATATCTCTCGGGATCACGTCAACGAGTGTCGGAACATACTTAGGTTCGAAATCGAATCTTCCTTGTGAAGATTTCCGATTGGGGGGGACTAAATTTAGTACAGTTTAACCCCTCTAAGACTCAAGTTTGCGCGTTCACCGCCAAAAAAGCCCCCTTTGTCGCATCACCACTCTTCGGAAACACTCACCTTTGTGCCAAGCCAAACATTGGCATTCTGGGCGTCGATATTTCGAGTGTTGTCCAGTTTGGCGGTCATTTGGAGAGCAAGGCTAAAATGGCCTCCAAAAAACTCGGAGTACTCAACAGGGCCAAACAGTATTTCAAGCCGGCTCACCGCCTTAAACTGTATAAGGCACAGGTGCGGCCTCATATGGAATACTGTTCGCATCTCTGGGCCGGGGCTCCCCAATACCAACTTCTTCCGTTTGACCGTGTACAACGCAGAGCTGCTCGAATAGTCGACGATCAGGGTCTCTCCGATCAACTCGACCTCTGAGTCTGCGAAGAGATGTCGGTTCTCTTTGCATCCTGTATCGCATTTACCATGGGAGTGTTCTGAGGAATTGTTCGGAATCATCCCAGCTACCGATTTCCATTACCGCACATCTCGGCAGAATTCCAAATTCCACCGCCACCATCTTGATGGTTGGCGTTCAACGACTGTACGTTTTTCGCGTAACTTTCTCCCACGCACTGCCAACTTGTGGAACCAACTGTCGCCAGCGGTGTTTCCGAACGTTTACGATTTAGGGACCTTCAAGAAACGAGCCTATTCCTATCTCAAAGGTCGGCAACGCACCTGCAGCTCCTCTGGTGCTGTGGATGTTCATGGGCGACGGTGATCACTTAAGATCAGGTGAGCCGTATGCTCGTTTGCCACTTTTCATATAAAAAAAAAAAAAAAAAAAAACACACCCAACAACAATGCGCCTCGCTAACTCTAAAAAGGACACTAAATTTAATAAAAAAATGTTTACATGCATAATAGAGCAAGGTCATTAAAAACACCAACCGCATGTAGCTATTACAACAATTTAAACATGGGGCAAATCCTTGTAAAACCTGCCGTACGTCGAACGACAATTATAACACGACGCTCGACGCTCGGCGCTCGAACGCTACAGCACGGGCCGTCGCAACAAATAAAGTATGTCCACGGAAGCGCGAGGGGAATGGGCGCAACGAAATTTCGTACACGAGACAAAGATAAGCTTAACCAGCACGAAATTATGAGCGTTTAACTGTTTCTAGCTGTAGAATCTGGCACGGCCGCTTCGCCGGCTCGCCAGGGCGCGTTATTTACGAGGGGGTGGCCGCGCCCGGCGCCCGCTGCACCCGAGATAGCGGCTTCCCCGGAAGAGGCGACCGCGCGACACATCCACCGCGCCGCGACCATCACGCCAACTTAACTCTTCAGACTCACAACACAAACTCCAATATCACTCGCCATCCAGTTCTCTTGTGCCGTCGCAGCACCTCGCTGACGCTCGTACAGATTGTGGCTGGCCCGGACTTCCAGGTCGCCGTAAGGCACACCGATTTCACCTTTATTACCACACGTATAGATATTTTTTCGCTTTGCTATGGTATGTTAAGATGTCACTATCATTTGTTTATGATAGTATAAAACTATGCAACGTAAATTAACGCCACTATGTAGATGCAAAGGTATATTAATAGAATTTTCAACTCCCTAATTGTTTGCACAGCCTAATGTAACGCTATGGCAAACCATAAGTCTTCCAGTTCCCCAGTAGTGGCCGCGCTTCCGCAGTAACTTCTATTGTTGCAATCAACAGCCCGGCATGCCCGGGTAAGTAACACGAACTACCGTACAATACAGGCTTGAAGTAGAGGTTTATTGCCCATCTACATTATGTGATGCGCGGTGAATGAAGTTACCGACGGACTATGTCTCCTACTTCTAGAATGATCGGCAATTTCTCTAATGTCTGTGTTCTTTGGCTGCGAGCACTAAACATCAGATGAGGCATATCCCTTGACAGATGCACGTCCTCAACGACCCGAACGACGCGGTAATTCTTATGTAAATTAGGATAAACCGTACACGTGCCCACCAACTATGGCAGCAAACATACTACGTAGTGCCACGTCACCGGGGTTACGTCAGCCAATTCTTCTCGCAGCGCTAACGCACACCGAAGACGCAGTAGGGTACTAGAAATCGTTATAATTCAAATGAACTAGTAGTGGTTGACTTGTCACTAGGCACTCTTGAGTCAGTGTTACTTTATCACGCTAAGAGTGAGAGCCCAAGTGTCATAATGGCTGAATTCTGCTCGCGGGTTGCGCCCCATGAAAATTTATAAGCTATTGGAGCTTACAAAACAAATAGCCCTAACCAAAGTTCTCTTGCGCTGTGTTCATAACAGAGTATCAAATAAAAAAAAATAGAATTTTAATTGTCTCTAGTCCTAAGCGGCTAAACCATCGACGCAATTTGTTAACCTTGTACTGCGGCTAAATGAATTAAAACCACTTCCAGGTAAAGATAAGCAATGTTCTTAACGATATCGTTTGAACGCTCGTATAGAATGTATTTTAATTTAGAGCGTCTCTACTTAATAGATATAATAGATAGGCGTTATATCAATAAATCGATGTTATTGTCTCAATAAAAAACCCACGAGCATGTGGATTGGCAACGAGAAAGTCGTTAACGCACAAGACATCAATACAAGCACTAACAAAGAGAACAGGGGTCACGTACCTTTGTCATTTAAGTGAAAATATACGAGGCAGGGAAGAGAGAAAAATGCGCAAAAGAGTCTAGAGCATTATGCGGCGCGCGACCATTACTTTTAATATAAATAAAATAACAAAATATGAGCGTCCGGCCGCTGAGTGCCTCCGCCCGGACACTTTTATATTTCAAGAGCGAATCGCGGCCGCCCAACGTCGCGACGCGAGATTTATTTTTTAACTTCAAGCGCCCGCTATCTTTTTTTATTTCCACCCTTGATTTACGCGACCTTCCCAAAAAAGCAGATATATTTACGGAAATATAAAAGTTTTCACTTTTCACATAATCTGATTTGCAAAAAGTTTTATTTAAAGTTACAGCCTTTATTTATTTATTTTTTTTGAAATTTAAGATTTATTTACTTAAATCAACAAAAATGATAACACAGTTGCAGATAATACCAATATGATGTAATAAAAACTTAGTCAAACATATAATTATTAAAATTAAAACAAATAAAAAGCTGCTTTATGTATTTTTTTTTTATAGTAAATAGGCTCACGTTTGGCTTCTATCTTGCTTGATGGAAGGCGAAGATAAAGCCTAGGATGGAGCACGTGAGCCTATAAGATGTCTGTTCATATTGGACTTAAAGGTGTCCAGATTGTACCCGTGAGGAAAGACTGAACGCGGCAGAGAGTTCCATTCCTTAGCGGTCCGCATTGACAATAATATATAAATATTTATTTATTTATGTCCCACTGTTGGGCACAGGCCTTCTCTGTAAAGAGAGTATAAGGGCATAGTCCGCCACGCGGCCCTAATGCGGATTGGCAGACTTCACATGTCGTAAAAAATTTTTCTAAAACATGTAGGTTTCCTCACGATGTTTTCGTTCACCGCCGGGCGCATGGTAAATCAGCACATAAAATTGCAACAACAAATTTATTGGTGCTGGCACCGGGGATCGAACTCGGGTTGCTAGCGTACTGCGCAACTTGAGCCAACCGCACGGACACTGAGCTACCACGGGTCTGTTCTAACAAAAAGTTTTATTTATTAATATCTAATAAGATTTATTTTCTTTTATGAACCCTCCATAGTGGAGTCTATGGAGGTTTGTTGTGATATAAATGAAAAAGATTTATCAGTGATGTCAAATAGAAATAGAAAAGAAGATGTCATTATTTAATTTATATAATATAGTTTAGCAAAAGCAGGAATTAACTTTTAATGTTTCTTGAATTACATAGTTATTCTTGTTTTTTATTATTATTCCATATTCGTCTTACAAATATAAAAGATAAAATTAAAATAAATATTCCAAATGACAAAAATTATAAACCGTATTATTTTTATTTTATAATTTTAAGCCGGGTAAAACTGAAGCGGCCGATCAGCGTAGATCCTTCTTAAGCAAAATCTCTTTTATTCCAGAAAAAATAAATACTACAATTGGACGACGACTAGACTCTGAAGATATATCGGGCAACTCAAAATCTATTAGAAATGGAGTCGTTTTTTTGGTTATTTGAAATAAAAATTATACTACATAAACAGTAAGAGGTTCAGGCTAAGCGACCTAAGAGCTATGCCACCTCTCAAATCCGGTGAAGCAGTAAAGGCCAGCTTCTCTGTGCCAACTGTGATAGTTCGTACAAATAAAAAAAAAAGAAAAAAAAAACAAACAGTCAATAGCCTAGTAGCTTCGTATTAACTTTATTCTTATTATTAAGCAATACCTGGAGTAGCTGTATTTTTTTTTGATAACTCGCGTTTTGGAAATTATATTTAGATATGAATTACATAATAATATGAATAATATTTTTCGATCTTACCGACATGACGATTTTCTTGAGACGAGTCGCCGCTTCGTGAAGTATTTTGTCTATACGTTCTACCATAGTTACAACCCTATAACGTATCTTCGCGTATCAAGCGCCTTTTGACGTGAATGTTAACCTAAGCAACAATATAACACACGCACTTAATAAACAATTTATGTAAACAAATGATTTTCGAAAACATCAACCTAACCATTTATTAACTTACTGTTTGTTGCCTAGCTACGCCATATATAACTTCGTATGGCTTTTACGCGTATAAAACGACATTTTCTAAAAATAAATTTCATGAAAATCGTTTTAGCTATTTCCCTTATATTATATATTATTACAAAAATTTCTCGTTTAAAGTATTAAAAAAAATAGCGGACAATTTACGTACATGTAAATAATATGTTGATTTCTGATGTTGAATATGTTCCAGGCCAAGATTTAAACACGCTGACATGTGCTGCAATGGTTTCTCCTCTTGCGTTAATAGCTCAAGACTGTATTCGTCCATAATCACGGGGCCGGCCGCAGAGGAACTCACGCGGTCGCGTTAGGGTGCGTTTCCACTAAAGCGAACTGATCGACAGCGTATTTTAGCAAAGTGAGGCGAACTGATTTAATGCAA
The DNA here is from genome assembly GCA_029286785.1 of Meandrusa payeni. NCBI lineage: Eukaryota > Metazoa > Arthropoda > Insecta > Lepidoptera > Papilionidae > Meandrusa > Meandrusa payeni. Next base: position 7,989,880 of record JAGSMX010000012.1, on the reverse strand, counting down.
CGGTTTCATTTACATATTGTAAGCATGCTATCTAAACTTCTACCGATCTATGCTAATACTTGCGGTATTACATTCACCTCAGTTCAGAATTGGTTCATGCGCCTTGGTATCTGTGTAAAACAATTTAGACCTCCCCGTTGCTCTAGCCCTTTCCATCACAGCACAAGAAAACTCTGCACAACTACAACATTGCTACATCTCCAAATGAAAAAGTATGGCATTAATGCTAGTTGAATTTCTAGAATTTATTTCATTAATGTTTAATAGTTTGCCGGCCTCTGTCTTTCCTTCCGGTTACAATGTGGGTATTTGCAAGAGTAGAGTTAATAGGCAATTACTAAGCAAGCGCCGTACCATCCAGGACTGCATTTCTACTTAACATCAGGTGGGATCGTAGTCAAGCACTTGCTTAGAAAGTATAAGAAAAAATAGAATATCTAGTAAATATTTGAGACATCGCGGCATGATTCCATCGTCTCGAACTCTCTAAATTGAATAAGCTATCACGCCCCGAGTAACTGCATGCCAAAGTTTGTAGGAAACCTTGCGCATGAGCAACCGTGATAGAGGTCCTGAACGCTCTAAGAGTTCATCCTATAATTAATCCGGTGAAGTTGTAAAAGCTTCCGACAACAACAAACAACATTAAATAAAAATACTTCGCATGACGTTAAACGATAATGTGACACTATGAGGAAACATGACCTAAGATTTTCGTCACTTCGCTTTACTTAGCGGTATTACGTTAATCTATGTTAAGCTTCACACAACCACCAGTGTGAGGCCACCCTTACCCGTCATATTGATTGTGTAAGTGGCAGTTGTATTGAACGATGACGACATTATTTTTGCAGATAATTTGCCATGTTAAAAATTCATCCTTCATTGTCGGGAAACAAAACTTTAAAAAAAATCAACACGCACAATTTCTACGACACGTACGTATAATTTGAAACTAATTTCGCTTAAAACAGAATCACCGTTTCAACTTAACAGCATGTTGGGCGCAAGTTGAAAATGCTTACTTCTTATGGGAGTTATTTTGCAATAATTTTGTCTTCTATTGCATTTAGTGTTACTAGATACGGATATTGTGTAATTAAAGTAACCGTATAGTAACAAAATACTAAGATATGACTGGCTGCAAATTAAAACTAGTGTCTGTATTATGGAAACTTAAATTGTGGACCAGAGTGGGGAATAAATAAAGTCTCTCTCTCCTCTGTTTACACTCGTACCCCTTTAGGTTAAGAAGGGCGATAGTACTGATTGATACTGGGCGATTTTTTCGCGGTGTTTTTTATAAACCTAATGTAACATAAAATAATATCCCAGCATAATAGAACGGGTACAAACTTTAGTAATGGCCGTATAGCAATCGCTGTCTACTTTCTCAACCGTATGTGTCAGTTCATCGTCATACATAGAGTGTATGTGAATGTTAAGAACCATAAATTTAAGAACTATGACAGAGACAAATTTAGTTGAAGACAGTTAAAATGGGTGGGTCTCCCAAAAACTTTTAATATTGGCGATTACCTTCACACTGTGCATATTTTAGCAGTGTTTTAATTTAATAATCACGTTCTTTTCTCCCTAGCAACGTGGATTCAAAATGGCGACTTCTATCATATCGGGTTTAGTAGTCTAGTAACAGGATGTGAACTCTTGCTATACTACGAGCACAAATTGTTTTTGTACTTGATTAAGTTGATTTGGTAGTGGTTAAGAACCCAAAAAGCGGACTGCATGCGAACCTCAGACCATCTAATCATATGTCGAATGCTTAAGGATTAGGCTATAAATCTGTATTCAAGAACAATATATACATATACATACTCGTATGTCTCAAAGAACAAGAGAATAGCGGGTTGAAATGCGAGGAAGCAAGTTCGTGTGCTTTCTCTGCGCTCCACACACCCAATCAATCAACGTCCACATTTAATAACTTAATTTTGACAAAACCCACGACGCTTCATAAAAGAAACACAGACAGAAAGTACAAGCGGAGCGTGTTATTATCGCTTCAATAACCGTTCCGGCTCGCAGTTAATTACGTTCACATTACCCCGAAACCTTGCGAGGCTTCGTCGTCCAATATCGTCGCGGGCGATCGTAAAACGCACACGGGCAAAGCGTGAATAGACGCGCGTATACAGTTGCGTATGTTAAGCCACAATAAAACCGCGCGAAAACGGCAATAGCTATTCAGAGGGAGATATTAAAATGCATGGAAATAAATTCGGCGTCGCATTCGGCCGCACAACTCTGGGGGTGCAGTAAAAATAAACAGCGACGCCATTAGAACTCACTTCCATATTCAAATTTATGAACGCGTCCGCGCCGCCCGGCCCGCCGGCCCGCCACTCACGCTAGCCCACCGGTCATTTAAGCGATCGCCATAATAAATTTGACGATAAATTTAAAATTTTCACCCTCGTTTTACCTCCTGCGAATACGTCGGCGCAGAATTTAACGCGGCCGCTTTGCAATAAAGCAGCCTGCACATTATACCTGGGCCCCGGTTTTGCTATTCTCACTGAGTTTTCACTACAGATAGACAGGTCCTTTATACTTACTTAACTTAATACTGTTTAGCATTTTTCATAAAGGTAATAGCGACCGACGAACTAATTCAATTGTCACTGTGCCACAAACCGTAATCTACACATATCATAACTTGATATTTAATTTCAATATGATTGAATAGGATTGAAATATTACAATAGACTCCCAAAATACTAAGGGTTGAAACAAAAATCGAATATTGATGGCATACAACCATAGAGATCTAACTCTAATTTTATAAGTTCTATGGGACTTATAAAAATATGTAACAGAGATGAACCCATCGCTATACACCAGTCACAAAATTTTTAGCGAGTGATTTTTATACCTAAAACACCGAAAAATGGCAATTCATTGGTACAACCCTAGAGATTCGGCAGTTTGTGACCAAACAGATCGGAAATCGAACCATATATATTAATAAAAAAAAAAACCAAATACACAACTTTATTTGAATAAGAGAGCCGTGATAGCTCAGTGTCGGGGCTGTTCAAGTTGCGTAGTACGCTAGCAACCCGAGTTCGATCCCCGGTGCCGGCATCAATAATCTTGTTGTTGCAATTTTATGTGTTGATAGACCACGCGCACGGCGGTGAAGGAAAACATCGTAAGGATAGAAAATTTTTCTAAGACATGTGAAGTCTGCCAATCCGCACTAGGTGTGCGTGGCGGACTATGACCTTATACTCTCTTTAAAGCAAAGCCTGTGCCCAGCAGTGGGACATATATAAAGGCTGTAACTTAATGATGTGTAACTTGCTGGAGATGATCACAACTAGCAAATGTTCATTTTGACTCAATTATAATAATAGACTTGGTCCTGAAAGCATTGTTCTAGCTTTCCACTGAAACATATTAACTTAAAATATATATATATATACATATACATTATATACGAAAATATAACTCTCAAAATAAAATCACTTTTACATGTCGCGATGTAATTTTTATATTTAAATCCCCTACAAAAATTAACAAACAAATAATCGACAATTAAAGGAACGGAAGGAGCTTACAAAACTAGGACGTTGAAACGTCAAACACCCCGGTCCCTTTTCCTCCCGTGACCATGACCTCTATAAAGTGTTCTAAACGTTGAAATATAAGATAAAACCGCGATATAATCGGTTTAAGTTATTTTATTCCTATATTAATATTTACAGTCGTGGTAACTCTAGTACGGACAAATGGTAACTCTAGTTGCATAGTAACCCAAGTTCGATGCCTGGTGCCGGCATCAATTAAACATTTTGTTGCAATTTTAAGTGCAGATTTACCAGATGCTCGACGGTAACATGAAGGAAAACATCGCGAGGATTTGATTATTAGAAAATTTTCTCTCGGTCTGTCTGCCAATTCGCACTAGGGCAAAATATGTCCCTATATATATACTCTCTATTCAGAGAAGGCCTGTGCCCAATGAGGACATTTTTATCCTATATTTATATAAAATATTATAATCAACCAAGTCGAGGATACGAATCCCAGCCACCTTGTAATAATGAGTTTACGTTTTTATTGTTTCTTACGAGTACATACAAAAACACTTGCTAAAATTTGTTCGTTAATTTCAAAAACGTTCGTTAATTTCTCACTTGCTAAAATTCATTCCTTCATTCCATGGGACTATCGGCTCCTATCTTTGTATTACTACTGTCTACCCCTCTATAGATAAAAGGATGCGTGAGCGTAACATTTAGATTTTTAGCCAGTCATTGCTCTAACAGGTAACATACTCGTAAATATTACATACCAATATAATAGGTAAGTTGGAAGTTATCGCGGTGATTACGTAATGAATACTGGATCCTTTATGAATAAATTATACCTAAAATTGGGTAGCATGACCATGCTCGAAGCAAATAACTTTTTTAGGGATAATGGTATATGCATACAATAATCTATATACAAGTTAAGGTTACAACAAGTTTGTATAACAAGCTAGGGCTGTATAATACACTAGACATTCTTTTTTAAAGGAGAAGAGAACATCAGAGATAGAGTTGTTTTGGAATTAGTCCTTTTCCTTATCCATCATTTTCAACCAATATCCAGTATATTATCAAGTTTATTAGATCTCAAGAGCACAGTCATATTTAGCATTTTATTACGTACATAAAATAGCACAAAACAGAAATACAAAAGCACAACCATAGGCATTCATTATTTACGTTAATATATTGACCACTAGGTTACATAGTCGTGAATATAGAGGAAGGGAAAATATAAATAATAGGCGAGTGTGTCCTGAGAGGCGTAGAGCGACGCGTGCTTTGGCTTAAACAAACACAAGTTTTCAAAAATGTGTGTATTTAAATCGAATGTGACTTGTGTTACTGCGGCTATTTCGGTTTTAACAGCCGCACTGATGGATCTGAAATAACACCTCGCTGTACCACCGTTCAGGGAACTCGCATTAATTCATATGGGATTAGGTGTCATCATAAACAGGAATTATTTAGTCAACCGAGGCTAGAAACAACATGGCGGCAGTTGGTAACCTAATTGAGGTTTTGTGTTCAACTACTAATATGATATATACATTTTTTTTATTTCAACTAACGGCTTTATTGCATTTGTTTACAGTCACTTATTTATAACGGGTCCTTTTGCAGTTACTTATACACTTATTTATACATAATATTCCTACTATAGTGCGGAAATACAAAGAGGGCGTACGCGCGTAATAGCAATAACAATAATAATAACTTTATTAAGCAAACATGTTACAATATACAGGAGGTCTGCTCTGCTCTTGAACTAAAAATAGTGTACCTCAGCCCTGTAGTTCTTGGCTCGTAGAATAAGACTACAGTATCGCCTGCCTGTAATAGAAGGCAACTAAAAGGGGCCCCGGGTTCACTGGGCGACAAGGGTGGGGGACTTTGTCGTCCGCTGAAGTGAACCCGGGAATAACCGTGTTGCTTTGCACTGCGAGGGCACAGGGGGGATAAACCTCCCTGGGACGTGCTCTCCGAGAGCATAGTGCAAGGGGCTCCGGTGCGTTCCACTGGAGATCCCTGAGCCCTACACCATGCCCGAGAAATGCCACCGGGGGGGGTTTTAGTGGGTAAGAACTCACAAAAACTCCGCCTTTCCCCCAGAAGGTGAGGTATCTTGTTGGAGATTTCCCCCCGTGAACAAAAAAGAACTACAGTTAAAGAGGAGAATTGATGCAAATATGTTGTGTAGTGTGTATGTGTGTCTGTGTGATTATATGTGTGTGTTAATAGCGTTTATGTTTTGATTAGGTTTTGTTTTCACTCGGTAATTTACTTGTTTGAATGAAGTTCAGTTGAGTGAGAGAGTTGCAGTCTCCTGTACACGTATGTTTGTACACTCAGTCGTTTATTCCGTCCCCTTAAAGTCGACATTTGCTTGCACCAGGATAAATATCAGCCACATTTTTTTCAACCATAACAGAATAACATATTTACGTTTGCAATAGGTGGTGGCCGGTGGACTGTAATGCAAGAGAAAATATAGGTGTGAGTGAAAATAAAGGGTCGATTAAGAAAGTTTGAATATCTCGGAAGATAAAGACGCTAGCTAACTGAAATAAATTGTACATCATAGACAATTAAATATCCTAAAATAAAGATAAAATTAAACATTTTTATTAATTTATTTATATTAAAAAAACATAAATTTAAACAAAAAGGATATCTTACATAAACTTGGGATACAGTATTTTTATAAAATTTTATTTTTATTTAAATTTTACGTGGAGGCAACACTAAGTATTAAAATTTAACTAGCGTCTTTATCTTTCGAGATATTCAAATTTTCTTAACCAACCCTTTATTTTTGCTCACGAATGTATATGATACAGACATATTTAAATAATATTAGATTCGACCTTTGTAATGACTAGATTCTTACTGTTTTCAGAAATTTTAAATTTTAAAGAATTTTTTTATTTTCTTATATATTAAGGGAAAAAAAGCCCAATCACAGATTTGACAGTTCAAGTCTAAAAACATACCAATTGACTATAGTAATCTGTAACTCTAAATTCCTTTTAATAATATAAATCAAAAAAGTGTTACATCTCGTATGCTAACCATTATCCTGTTGCGTTATATTCATTGATAAATGAATTAAAAAAAACTGTTAAAAGTTAACTATAACAGCTTCTTACACTATTAAGTACCACTACAAAAGTACATTACAATGAGTGTAACTACTGACCAAAAAAACTAATTACAACAGCTTCTGTATTCGGATGCCAATGAATTCGAATGGGGATCATGACTTGCATTATGAAATTATAGAGGTTTGAATTCGAAATTAAAAAAAAAACAACGTCCTGTTAGCCGCAGATCACATAACGAGGGCCTTCCCGTGACTTCACTGGAGCCTCGCTTCAATGACTGGCACAAACGTACAAATTGCCTTCCATCACATTAATATTGGATTCGGGTCGCCCCGGGAGTCGAACTTGCGTATAGAGAGGCTATTTAATTTAAAGCACACAAAGCGATTGACATGCCCCCGGCCCTTACGATGACGGAGTTGCGAAGTTGTATGAAAAATAGAAATACGAACGGATCTAGTTAGCGGGTGTCAATGGAGATAATTCGACACGGCGAACTGTACGCCGTATGACGAGTGTTTACAGGAAACACGCTTGTATCGCATTTGTAAACGACTTTTGTTAGTAAGATTGTATATTATATGTTATCGTTTTTAAAAAAAAACCTATAGCTAGATAATTTCAATCATAGATATGACGCTCTAATTTATACCAAAAAATGTCAAGCTTCTCAATTACTTAAAAACAAAAAAAACACTAAAATATGTACATAATTCATATACAATACAAATATTTATGCGGCAAAAATACATAATTTAACTTTATTTAATCATCTCAAAAAAAAAACAGCCCATATTTTAAATACGTCCCAATGTTGGGCACAGGTCTTCTCGGTAAAGAGAATATCAGTGCTTAGTTCACCATTCAATCTATATATATACAAATTAATGTTTGTCTCTATGGTATAGAGGTTCATGCTAAGCGACATAAGAGCTATGCCACCTCTCATTCCGGTGAAGCAGTCAAGGCCAGCTTCTCTGGCCAATCTGTGTAGTTCGTCAAAAAAAATCGTCCAAAAAAAGTCTCTATGTCGTCTATATGTATGTACTGATGTGTGTTTGATTTCGATTTTTTTTTGAATGACGAACTACACAGATTGGCCAGAGAAGCTGGCCTTGACTGCTTCACCGGAATTAGAGGTGGCATAGCTCTTAGGTCGCTTGGCCTGAACCTCTATCGCTAGTAACCTCGGCTTGGACGTCTACTATGTTACGCGTAAGCATTCCGATCCGAGGGCGCCGGAGAGGGCCGAACCACGACTCGTTCGGTAGCTATTTCACGGATAATCTAAGGGACATTCTAAAAGCTAAACTAACTTTGAGTGCCAACTTCGGGGGATTTCGATGGCTAACGAAAGTACTCGTATGTGTTAAAGGTAGTTTGATGGCCGCGCGTAATACCGTATATCGTTTGATTTAATTTGAAGTAGATTTTTGTTTTTGCTCCTAAATTTACTTGTACAATTCGTTGTACAATCTACCAAAGTTGTAGTAAAACAACATTATACAAGTACTAAGAAATTAGGAGAAATCAGTTTGATACTTGAAATTTGTTCGTACATCCAATCATTAATACATAGCTATGGAACAGGTTTCACAAACGTTGAACTAAATTGGCCGTACTTGATATTTTACATTGAATCTTTTACCGTAGATTTGATTAATTGGTACTTAACGTCGACCTAAATAACATACAGCATATTGAGATTTCTTTAATCATTATATTTTAATATATAAATAGCAATGATTGCCTAGTTGTTGACGAGTCGAACTTACGATCTTTTTGTTCATGTATTTCCTGTCCATACACAGGTTGCCTGGAAGAGATCCTCTTAGCGATAAGGTCGTCCATTGTACAATAAATTATAAAATGTACCTTGGTTATGTAATGCTTTTGGTTTTGATTTTGGTGTGCAATAAAGTTCCATCTATTTATCTATCTATCGTTAAGCCGGGAGTTTGAATCCCAGTTGTCTTGCACTAATGAATAGCCGTTTTTCCTTTTAATTACAAATATCACTTGCTAAAACTTTGTGCCCGGTATAGTAATGGTTTCACTACCTCAGTCAGATATAGGAACACAACAACAGAAATAAGCTTGGTGAAAAGCAGATAGCGGAAGTCTCTATCTACCCTACTAGGCGTTTTTAATCGTATTTGCCTACTCCTTTCTCAAAGACCGGCAACGCAACACCACCACCTCCGGTGGATGTTCATGGGGGACGATGGTCCCTTAAGATCTGCTGATTGTCGAGAAACTCAGCCAGCTTTTAGTTACCAGTGGGATTTCAATTTTCAGTTTCTTATATACAAAAAACGGCGATAGCTTCACCTTTGTTATATATAGGACAAAGTTTAAAAGATAAAAATAATGCCCACCGTTGGGCACACGTACGTACACTTTCTCTGTAAAGACTATATAAGGGCATAGTCCGCAACGCATCCGTTGTGCGGATTGGCAGACTTCACATGTCTTCGAAAATTTTCTGATATATAGGTTTCCTCACGATGTTTTGCCTCACCGCCAAGCACGTGTTAAATCAGCACATAAAATTGCAATAGCAGATTTATTGGTGCCGACACCGGGGATCGAACTCGGCTTGCTAGCGTACCATGCAACTTGAGGCGACCGCCCGGACACTGAGCTACCACGGCTCTATAAAAAACTTGTAATAAACTTTGTAAAACGCGTTCAGCGATCGATGTGTCTATAAACCCCGCTAGACCGAAACGTCGTGAGAGCTTATTTATAACGACTTCAGCTAACGTAGAAGCTGGCAGAAATGTAAAAGTCAATTTCTTAATGGATATTATTTTTATTACACATGGAAATTTTTATGTAGATCTGTACCCTGTATGCAAATTACAAAACGTTTTGTGACATTTATATTATCTAAAGCACCTGTAGCCATATCAAGTATTTTTTTATATATACATCATGCCACATTGTATATTAATCAATTTCAGAATGTAAATGTTTTCTCATCGTATCTACAACAAATATAGATATAAATGACGTAAACACATCGATTAACATTGCTTTTTCATATATTTTACATTTGTATAAAACATGCAAAATATATACTTCAAATAGATTAATGCGCCATTTTATTTTTTTAAGTATAATTTCTGATTATTACCACAAAATAAAAATAATTTTAGTATTAGAATAGACATAGATGTTATTTGATTCGACACGCAAGCGTAAATTGAATGAAGCTACTAGCTGTTTCACGCCTATCAAAAGACGAGCAAGAAAATTGATAAATGAAGGTTTATAACTTACGAAGTGCAGCTTCAATTAGCGAATGTGGGAGGCTTCTCGGGGAAGCGGCGCCCGCCATCTAGCGAGCGCCAGCGCCGCCCACCGCCGGCCCGCAGCCTCGGCCGCGGCCACATGTCACTTATGAATATGAGGCGTTATGATTATGAAAATATGCCCCGCCCCGAATATGGAATATGGAGGAGGGGGTCCGAGTGAGCGCGTGCGAATGGGCGAAGTTTGATTTATGAGCCGGGCGCGGCCCCGCCTCCCTGTCATAACCGTGTACCTGGTGCGCGCGCGCGCCCGCCCGCCGCCCGCCGCCCGCCGCTCCTCGCGCTCAGTCCCGCTTCAGATGGCGAGTGGTGCGGCCGCCCGCAGCTCCGTAGCCCGCGCCCCGAGCGAGTAGAGCGCCGCGAGTGAGCGCGCGCCGCCAGCTGCCAGCGCCCGACGCCTGCCATGCGCCGGCGGTGAGCCGACAGCCGCCATGCCGCGCGTCAAGCCCTCCTGCGTCCGCCGCGTCTCCATCGGTACTTACCACTCCACGATCATCCACCACACCACCTCACACTCATCACAGTGACCGTCGCGCCCCGTTGCGACCATGATACAGTTCGCGACCATAAAGTTTGCTATACATCAAAAAGTGAGCACTAAAATTCGCCCACGACGCGGTGAGTAAACAGTGCAGTGAATTTCCCGAGCTTTTTTACTAGAGCTTTCGTTCGATAGTTCCGGTAGAGCAGCGCGCCCGCAGACAGGTGTTTGTACGATATTATATTTATTTCGGTGACAACAACGTGCCAAAACAAACTCAGGAGCTTTCATTGTACTGCCCAGTAAAAGCTTTTCGTAACGAATATTTTAAAGTGATTGCTTTTGCCTTTTCTTGAAAGTTAATTTTAAAAGTAAAAATTATAATTGTGTGAAAATATTTCAACGGTAAGAGTTACTTTTTAAAATCCCATTTAAAAAATGTGAGCACTAAAATGATAATGCTAATAAAAGAATTTTTATAAAATTATTTTTACAATATTTCATATTAATCGTAAAGGCTTAAAGGTTACTTTAGGCTTGAGAAATACAACTCACGAAAATTGTGTTAATCTAGATTAAAAATAATAAAATAAAATGAAATACAATTATTGTGACCACTATTCATTAAATTTATAATACATGTGCAATTACTCACAGAAGCGAAAAAATAAGAAAATAGAGAAATGTAGGAAAATTAAATATTTATTGGTCTTATGTAAATTTAAAATAATTGTCCTTCTGTGCGGAAGTTGTTTTAAAGATAACATTTTAGACCTTTAAAGATTTTTTCCTGAGGCATCACCACCAATGTCATTTAATGAATAAAACAGATTTCGTGATAATGTAATAGGATTTAATTTATATTATAAAAATACTCGAAAATTTATCGTATTTTATGAAAATAAAATCTCACTATCGCTTCTAATTGAAGGACAAGGCCTTTTTTTAAATTATTATTTTCATTTTTTTTATTAATAATTTTCTCTATGCCTCGAAAAAAACCATATTGTTAAATTATTAAATTTAATATTGGCAGTTGTTGTTTTTTTAAATATTATTGGTTGCACAAAATTAATCCAGTATTAGAGTTATAAATTCAAGTCTTAACAATGCACAAATGAGTTAACCCGATATATTTATACCCGGCTGGTTAATGCTAGGCAGTCTTCCGACATTGATTTGACTGTGTTTCAGGGTCTTTTCCTTAATAAAGTAAAAAGTAATGATGGCTAGATTATTTATGTGATATATGTGGCTTTTTATAAATAACGCCTTACGGTAAAATGTAAATATATGCCGACGTGATGACTCACAAATACCGTTCAAGCCGAGGTTACCCTGGGGGGGACCCTTGTGTCGAGTTACTAGCAATAGGTTCAGGCTAAGCGACCTAAGAGCTATGCCACCTTTCAATCCGGTGAAGCAGTCAAGACGTCATAAAAAAAATACTCACAAATTAAATTACCGTGCTCTATATTCATGTCAATTTCTACTTGAATTTTACTATTATTAAGGATAATAAAAAGAATAAGTAATCACGCCTCCGTTCATTGGAGGTAGGCAGTATTTATAATTTTAGTTTTTAGAAGCGGAAGCTTTTACAAATTCACCGGTTCGGGATGACCCTAATTTAGTATGACTTTGCAAGGGCGATATTACGTTTAATCGTGCTAGAAATTCTAGAAATACTCTAAGGGACATTCGAAAAGCTAAACTAACTTTGAGTGCCACTTCGGGAAGCGTTGGCGCTGGGAGAAGAAGTGGCCGAAGAAACTCCAGCAACGCTCCTAACATCTAAGGAGTGGGGGGCGAATCGAGAACCTCTTCCTTGTTTGGAGTCGGTTAAATATACAGTATAACATTCTTTTCGCACTAGCGGTGTAGACAGAGGTTTAAAAGTTGCTATTTGGGATTATAGAGATTTTTTATTGTATGTAAGAAACTGAAAAGTAGATATTCATTGGTACAAACCGGCTGGGATTCGAATCTCATAAGATTTTCATGAGATCGTAAAATCGTACGCTTATCCATCATGCTCTCACTCCTTGTTGATGTTTTTTTTTTGTTGTTACATATAGACAGATATATTTATAAAGGCCCATATATTTATTACGTTTATATATCATTTACGGCGAGACCTTAGCCACGTATGTCTATTTTATTTCGATATTTATTGTCAGCTAGATAAGAAAAGCTCGTAACTATTCGTAGCGATTATGAAATGAATAACTATAAAGCATAAAGATGGTATTCGTTCGACCGGTTCGCCGTTTCTATTTGACACATTTTGATAAAGGCCTTAAGTGGCATTATTTTACAGAATGACAGGCCGTCAAATTTTATTAATCTTGCGCTCCGCTCTTTTATGACTGCTCTATAAATTTATAAGCGACGTTTTATCTACAAACGATTGAAATAGCCCGCCCAATCATATTCACCATGAGACACATTAGCGCGGTGAATGTTAGATTGTCCGTTTGTACGACGACAAAAAGAAATTAAACATGCTAATGATCCGAATTCTGTTTCGTGACTAAAATGAAATATTACTATCTATACGTATTGCGTCCGCTTACCTTGAATGATGAATAATAATTGCTGGTGATGTTTAAATTTTAGACTTTCTGTAAATGAATTAATTGCTGACTTTTAAATTACGAAGTCGAAATATTTTAACAGATAACATGTATTAAAATAAGTTCATTACTGACTTGTAAAGTAACCTTTAATACTAATATTTAATATATTTTTTTAAATAATTTCTAAGCAAGTGCTTGACTACGATCCCACCTGATGTTAAGTGGAAATGCAGTCCTGGATGGTAAGGCGCACTAGCTTAGTAAATGCCTATTCACTCTACTCTTGAAAATACCCACATTGTAATCGGAAGGAAAGACAGACGCGGGCAAACTATTCCAGTCCTTTGCTGTACGAAGTAGTAAGTCGGAGTAGACAGATATAACAATATCTCACCAAATTTCTTTATTCGATAAATCGACCTTTCGTATGTATAAATGTATAACTGGTACTTTGAACCATCTTCAAAAGGAGGAGATATACAATTTAGCAAGTCGTTGATATTTATGATATTTTGGAGTCTCTCTGAAGGATCGGATCCGGAATGAGTTGTTCCGACAGAGAACTAAGGTGATCGACATAGCCTAGCAAATTAGCAAGTTGAAGTGGCAGTGGGCCGGCCATATTAGTTGTAGAACATATAAGACTAGGTGGAGCGACAATCTTCTCAGGACGGCTGGCAGAAGCTGGATGAGAGTGGCCCAGGAGAGAGGCTTACGTCCAGCAGTGGACTGATACAGGCTGATGATGATGATGATGACATATATGCGCCAATTTTAAAAATTAGTTTGAAATTTTATTGGCAATGGACCTTAAATTCTTCGTAACTTTTTTTCTAAATAAGATCTTGTTTTTGTATAAAAAAAAATAGAAAAGGTTTTACGAGAGACGCGATGGCTCAGTATTCGATCTCTCGTCTTTAGTTGCATAGTACTCTAGCTATTTGAGTTCGAACCCAATGCTGGCATTTTTGATACGGACTATACCTGATTGACAGATGCCTGTATCATAGTTGGGTCCAGATGATGGCTCTTATTATACTGTTACATAGAGATAGTTAACGCTATCACCTCTTATTACAAGTAATGAAGGCCTAATGATTTAATTACAAGCCAGTACGAACTTTTATAACACATATAATTTGAAGACATATGATCTCAAGGTAACAGTAGGACTCATATGACCTGTCACTTTATATATTTTAATTAGATTTCGTTCTAAATAAATCTAGGCTGTCCCGAAATTCAACAACCAATGTATATTATTTATACTAGAGCTTTGACAAAAAAAATTACATGACTATCCATGTAATTGCTTTTGCTATATTTCGCTAAAAACGGTAATGGTATTTTTAATTATTATAACGACACATAGGCTAGTTTTTGCGACGGATATTTTTAATTGGAAGCGCAGACAACTGCGCTATCGACCATAAGTACAATTAAAACTTGACTTGTCAATAACAAAAGAAAATCAATTGTCACTATGACCATTCATTAAATTTTTGGAAGAAAACATTAGTCATACGACTTCGACACGTCGTGGTAAAAAAATTTAACCATAGTGGCAAGTAATTTGAAGTTGCCACTATTCATTATCCCAAAATAGTATAATACCCTCTACATTTTAAAGAAGAATGTTAATTATTTTTCAACAAAAGTCTTTATGATATATTTTAGTTATCAAAATAAAAAATGATTATCTTCACCCATAAGATGTGATGCACCCCGACACCCTGTATGAAGATCTAGAAAATTTTCATTGTTAAGTACAGATATTAGTAGAATTTTTTGTTGATTTTTGCGTCCCGCACTTTGAGATCGCCGCTTTACGCCATGGTCAAATCGCGACAAACAAACTCTGCTAATCCTACTGCTTGCCGACTAAATATTTAAACTCAACCTCCTTTCACAAATAAGACGTTTGGTCCCAGCCGCAACATCGTCCCGATTATGGCAGCCGCTTTGTGTCGGCTTGTATAATTCACTCATTCAACGTAAACAACTGAAACGGGATAAAAGAAATGGGGTAACTATTTCACTGGTCAACATTTTACATTCAAATTTCCAACTCGGAATTCAATGACCATACTTCAATATAAAGATATCTTTCACCAGTTCACCAATAAAGAATTAAAAAAAAAAACTCGCCGTGAAAGTCGAAATATCATAGCGATAAGTAAATTTATTCGTGAGCGTTATTGACTTTTTTAATAACCGAATTATAATAACATAAAGATAAGTTCGTTTTGAAACATGGTGAAATAAAAATCATCCAACATTCCAACATAAGTGTCCACTACCGCTTAGACAGAGTGCATGTTAAAATTTAACAGTTAAAAATCCAAATATAACATTTTTATAACTTTTAAAACATTTAAAAATCAATGTAATTTAAATATTACTTAAGGAAAACCGTTAAAAAGCCTTTTAAGAGTATATAGTTGCTATTTATAGCTAATAGCTGTTAGCCTCTTTCAAATTTACCGGGATGAGAAACTTAGAAGGGCTCCCGAGAGGGAACCTGGACTTGGTTCGCTCCTCTAGCCGCGATTACCTCCATCTTGAGAACGTCCAAGAAAAAATTTGCTTCAGTAGCTATACATATAATTAGTATACTTAATAATGAACAAATAAAACTTATTTTATAAATACCAATTATTACACAGCAACACATAATAATGACATGTATATTTTTGACAACAAAAACCGACTTCAAATCGGAGCAAACGTTAAAAGCTTTTACGCACGGACGCGCGGTCTTTGTATTTACGAATTACTGTGGGAATATTACGAAACATAATTAATAAGAACCTAACCAAACTCTCATCAAACTACCTTTGAAATACATCCTTTTCAATAAAAAAAAAAATTATCGAAATCGGTCGACGTGAGTTAATCGCCCCTTTGTAGCGACATTCTTAATGCAAATTCAAACTTATGTGGTTACCATTTTCTCATGGATACCATTATCAGAATTGGACCAAAGTTCACCCAGTCGAAAGTTATGAGGTAACCAATCATAAAAAACAAACAGTCAAATTGGGAACCTCCTTCTTTTTTGTGTCGGTTAAAAGCGATAATTTTCATTTAACCCTAGCGTGGTACACAAAGAAGTATCCGCTTATCATTCTTTTTTCTTGGAGAGACAGACGGCTTGTTCGGATTGGCCGATTGAAACTCCAAGATGTTCTAAAATCGTACTACGGAAATGCTCATGACCCTGCGTGGTCCCGAGGGGTACATTCAGTGGCAAACGTAATACGTTCCTCGTCAGTTGAGGAATCTGTTATCCACCTAAACCGCCTGCAATACCTCAATAGATATCTCTTGGTTCACCTAACAAGTATAATGTATTGGCTCCCTCAGAACTTGTACGTATCCCTATTGATAGCTCGTTGAGTGACTTTTAATTTGTAAGCAACTATAGGTCCATGTTTCATTTACGCAAATACATCCGCTGTAAAGCGTAGGACACATAGTTTAAAAATAAGACGTTAATTACCTTACATGTAGACTTTCTGTCGACTTCTTTCTCGAACCTATGTAAATCCAGACAGTATTATCAGATAAAGAATGTAGTTCTCTCAATGATCTACAATGTACACAGCAGGGTTTCATGTCAGCAAGTAAATTAATTAAAATTCTAAAATGACGAAATAAATACGGCGACAATCTTTGAATTTTAACAATGGACGATTAGTCGTGTACCCATATCATAGGTCAAATAGATTTCCGTCACTATGAATTTAATATAATAGATAATAAGTTAACATATGCTTGCGTCATGTCGATAAAAAAAATAACTACGTGCAGAAAATAGCGCGTGTAAGCGATAGTTAGAGAGTAACCGCATTTGGTTCTTCCAATTTATTATTAAAATTATTATTTTGGTGTAGTCTTAAACATAATTTGTACCTGTAACAGGTCGAAGTTATGCTTTTCGTAGCTTATTTAAGAATACTTAACAAATATATTTACGACCAAAAACAATAGCCGACTCCAATTATTATAAATGACTAGGGTACCCAGACCGCTTCGTCGGCCTAGATTTTGCTTTATTTTAATTAAACAATAAACTTACATCCTTAAATATTTAATTTAACTCTCACAATATATCAAATTATTTATTTCTCTCCGTATTCATTCTCGAGTACCCATGTACATTTCAGTAAATACAATATCAGTCTTATCATTTATACAAAAATATATCATAAGTCAATCTGATTGATGAAAATGAGATTCCCTGAAAGTTTCATTGAAATCGGTCCAGCCGTTTCGGAGCCTATATGGAACAAACCCACACACTTTCTCTTTTATATATATAGATTTTTTTTATGCGTATAAACTAGCGCTTGACCACGATCCTGTGATTATTATAGTAATTCGTCTATTTGTCGAAAATCTCGATCATAATCTTAGACTTATATGATTATTTTACGGAAGCCATTAAACCAAATTGAAACGGGACCATATAGGAAGCACCAGCTATCAAATAAAAAAAGAATTATCAAAATCAGTTCATTTAAAGTTATGAGGTAAAAAAAAGGAAACAAAAAAGAATAGAGTTCCTCCTCCCTTTTTGAAGTCGATTGAAAATAATGTTAATGAATTTTGAATTTAACAGAACATAGAAAAACTTAGAATCGAGCAAGTAGTAACTGAAAGAATACAGCCATAGGGTGTAGCTATTTTATACTTGTGCGTTCTGTCTGGTGAGTTAGGAGACAGCGAGCAAACTCTTTTCCAAATTAGTCAACGTACCTAGAATACTGGCAGTATCGATGGGAAACGATTATCAAATGTTGTCTTTGTCTCTTGTCTTTTTTCCATTCTTCTAAACAAAAAACATATGGCAAATGTTATGACGACCAACTTTTATTAAATACAATTTTCACTATTTTTTTGCCTCATGTGTCATACATTTTAGTCTGTCATGTGACACTCATTTGTATGCGATGTATATAAAAACTTATAAATCTATTGTTACCGTGTGCTACGTAACTGAAAAAGCGAACACAAATTCAATAATTCAATAGTCTTTACTTCGACGTTCAATTATTTTAATGATAGCACGGTTATAGCGAAAAGTTTCCGCTGAAATTCTTATAACAACAGATGCAACGCACAAAGCCACGTTTTTGTTCTGCCATATTTATATTGACAACAGAGTAAAAACAGTGTAATTAATAAACAATTAATTTTTTTTCTTGTTATTAAATCTTTACTAAAATCTGCTCTCACCTAGGATGATAGCTTTTTAAATAGATACAGCTTTTTTGTTTACGGAGGGGAAATCTTCAAAAAGATACCCCGCCTTCAGGGGGGAAGGTGGCGGTTATGTGGGGGTTTGATCCACTAAAACCTCCCCGGTGGCCCTTCCTCGGTTCATGCCAGGGGCTCCGGGATCTCCAGAACCGAGAACGAGAGCATTTTTCGAAGGTTACTCCCTCCCACCCTGTGCCCTCGCAGTGCAAGGCGACACAGGCCAGCCGATGAAGGCGACCTTCTTACCGAGCCCACCAGCGGATGACCAAGGCCAGTGAACCCCTTTTAGTCACCTTCTACGACACGCAGTCTTATTCTTGAGAGCCCAGAACTATAGGGCTGAAATATATACAGCTGACCTAACACGACTCTGAACCTAACCTTTTTTCGTGTAATTTAGGCAATTTAGTTCCAAAATATAGTCTTCAGGAGGGGTAAAAAGTTGGTGACATAGCTAAAACTAATCGACTGAAACTTCAGACTGAAGAAGAGAAGATTGAACCAGGCGCGTGGCTCCATTAGCAGTATCCATACAGTAGTACACAGTAGTACATAGTAATTACGTGATCCCCTAACCAATTTCCACCACCGGACATTCAGACAGAAGTTTTTCTTTCTTTTGTTATGGACATTCCTCAGACCCAAACGAAGTTTAGTTCTTCCAATTATAATGTAGATGTTTCCAAGAGAAGATTGTATAGGCATTTGCTAAGCTACTACGTCTAGCTATCTAAGATTGCTTTCCACTTAACATCAGGTAGAATTGTGATGAAACGCAGAAATTATGAGAAACACATCAGGATAATTAAATACCGGTATTGGTTAACTAATTGTTATATTAAATAAATTTTCATTTCTTAACCCTGGCTCAGTATGAATTTCGCCAAGTTACCTTATCTAGCGAACTCAGCGCTTCGAAGAGCTCATATGAAAGTTCGCCGACGTTCGAGATAAGAACTGTTAAGCACGGACGGCCTTTAATATAATCCAGAGACTTTTGTATATATTTTCGAGATTCTTACATTATATTAAGGAATTATTAACATTTGAGATTATAGAAACAAATTCTCAACAATAATGATTATATATTTAATATATCGTAAAGATCAGAGGTCAACATAGCTAAGTTTCGATAACTTATTTATTATTGGGTTGAATTCACCACCCTCCGCCAGTGATCACATCAACAAACATGATGCGTACTTGATCGTCGTTCGTAATTTAACCTGGCTGTTTAGAGCTTTTATAGATTATAATAATTCTACGAAACCATATCACGATAAGTCATCGTATCCATCGATAATAATAATCTTTGATCTAATAATCATTCAGAGTTTCATTCATTTCGAAGCGTCAATAGCCTAATGGTTTAGGGTACGGCCTGCGAATCGTAAGGTCGTGGGTTCGAATCCACCATTCGACTATTGCCGTGAACCATGTCCTAGCACAAGCTTAAGCTTAGTTGGAATGGTTAACAAGATTGTTAGTAATATTTCCGAAAAAAAAAAAAGAAATATTGCTAGAGTTCTTGCTAGTCGAGTCCCAGATATGAAATCTAGGTAAAAATATACAAAATTGTTTAATTTACTATCGATTATACACACGGTTTTTTATATGTATTATAGATAGATACATAAATCCTTTATTGCACCAAAATATATGTACAAAGGCGAACTTAATGCTATTTAGTATTTTCTTCCAGCTAACCTGTAGTGGTATTAAAAAATATTATATAGATAAATAAATGTACATATAAATACATAGATATATACATAAATACATATACATGTTAGAGCGTACAAATTGCACTCTCGAGGCAGCTTCCTCCTGGGGCAAAGCCAATCTTGTGCAGTTCAACGCCACCAAAGCGCAATCATGTTTATTCACTGCCAAAAGGAGCCAGTCCACATTAGCTCCGACTTTTCAGAATGTATATCTGGAATCTACCGACAGCCTACAGTTACTAGAAATCGAATTGTCTGCGAATCTTAACTACGGGTGATTCATCGAATCCAAAGCGAAGGTAGCATGCTAGGAAGCTTGGAGTCCTATTAAAGGTACGGCGGTACTAAAGTACCGGGACAGCTTTTGACTTTCTATAAAGCACAGATCCGTACATGTGCGGAGTACTGTTGTCATTTGTGGGCAGGTGCAGCCAAATACCAACTCGCGGCTCCATGGAGTGGCGGGCCAAAAATTTAACAGGTGACCAAGATCTACACCTAGATAGTCTTGAGCACCGGCGCAAGGTGGCCAGCCTTTCGTTGTTTTACAGATTACATTTTGGAGAGTGTGCACAGGAATTACACGAGTTAATTCCCCCATCCCCATTCTACCTTCGGACGTTTAGACACTAGTCGATGTTCTGCGCGTCCGAACGAAGCGATTTGAGTCATCGTTCATCGTGCGCACAGCAAAGGAGTGGAACAAGTTGCCGGCGTCAGTCTTTCCGTCCAAGTACGAATTACGACGCCTTCAAGAGTAGAGTGAATAGGCACTTATTAAACTAGCGCGTACCATCTTTCGACTATATCACTTAACACCAGGTGGGATCGTGGTCAAGCGCTAGTTTATACGCATAAAAAATAGATATGTCAATATAAATATCATATTAAACAAATACATAGAATAAATAAGCGATAATATATATATACCAGTTTGTACTTTTCATTGTTTGAGTAGAAAATACTTAGATACACGCGATTTAAAGACATATTATCTTTTACCAATATACAAATATATAAATACTAGAAATATTACTATAGTTAGTATACGTTTCTTAACATGATTTACTGCACCGATTCAACTTGTCGTAACACTTTTTTTTGTGCGAAGTAAACCTTTTAAAGTGAAATCTTGATAAATTAATTATAAGGAAAAGTTTGACAAATAGTAGCCCAAAGGTTTTGGTACAAGGAGCATGAACGACGGCAATCTAACTCGAAAGTGACATATAGACCAGAACCAAGACTCTGTTAGCTGCTTCAGCTGGTTAAGCTGGCTGTGGATGCATGCCATTGAACCGAATGCCCTTTCGAATTATTTAAACAAGAACAAACATCAAATGCCAAAACCCAAATAGGTAAGAACAGTGGCAGTAACTTCCTACGAAGCGAACGTAACAAAAACTGCCGCCGCAAAAAGCGATTGCTCGCATGCTATTAGTTGCCTACACGAATTCCATTAAACAATGATATCGCGTTTTTCTAGTACGTTATTTAATCGTTACTAAATAGCAGAATACCGCGCTACCGTAATTTGAACTCGGATCACACAAAAAACTTTAATTGTTTATAAAGAATAAATGGCGATTCAACTTATGAAATTCTATTGCGGAGACCGCGCGTTAACATTCATTCCCAGAAATATTGGAGTCAAAAGGAGAAAACGAGCTAACAGCTCACCTGATCTTAAGTGATAATCATCATCAATGGTAATCCACTACACATTGCAGGTCAGCCCATTAAGAAAAGACCCAGTTAGTTACAGCCTTTATATAAGTCCCACTGCCGGGCACACGCCTTTTCTGTAAAGAGAGTATAAGAGTATAAGAGACCGCCACGCAGCCCTAGTGCGGATTGGCAGACTTCACATCTCGTAGAATTTTTTTCTAAAACATGTTGGTTTCTTCACGATGTTTTCCTTCACCGCCGAGCGCGTGGTAAATCAGCAATAAAATTGCAACAACAAATTTATTGGTGTCTGCTCCGGGGATCGAACTCGGGCTGGTACCGTAGCATGCAACTTGAGGCGACCGCCCAGGCGGTCCAGACACTGAAGGCATAGGGGGAGGGAGTAACCCCCTCCCCTCCCCGGGAAGTGCTCTCCTTGAGCACAGTGCAGAGGGGCTCCGGTGCGTTCCTCTGGAGATCCCGGAGCCCCTCCCCATGCACCGAGGAAGGGCCACCGGGGAGGTTTTAGTGGTTTTACCCCACACAACCACCGCCTTCCTCTTTCTCGATCTTTTTGACGATTTCCTCCCCGTTAACAAAAAAAAGGTTCATTAAGACGTACTTAATACCGTAATGGCATTCTCTATCAGTCAACGATGAGTGACAACAACAACATCCTATATACTTATACCTACATATAAGTATATACATATGTGTAGATATATATAAAAACCGAGATGATTATCTATCTTTGTTCTCCCTGTCAGGTTTAAAAGAACGTTACAGCTTATGTATTATTAGTTAGGACATATAATAATAGGTTATCTAGCTTAAAAGGAGGTATAAATTATTAAAATCCTTGTTCATTAATTGACTCATAACTGATTTTGGATTTCGAATAACGTTTCCAAATCTAAATAAGTTTCAGTAAAATAAAAATGAGACTATTTGTTTTAACATAAATTGAACACAAATTTTAGAAAGTACGTTTTATCTACTTAAGAAATCGAAAAACGGATATCCCAAAAGTTATATATAATCTAACGGAAGCGGAACTATAACTGTAATAATAAATTAACTAGTAAGTCAGATATCAGTACGTAGCATTTTAGAATAAGTAACTATTTAGTAAAGTGTCTTTATCGTGTCACGCAAAATGTACGAAATGTCTATTTCTGAACCCGATACTCTAATTACACTCTTCGTAACAATTGGAATGAGATTTGTTACAGAATACAATTTGTACTACCTTTAACCTTGTCATGAAAAGTTTTAAAAAGTCTAACCTATTGGTTAGTAAAAAGTTCCATATAATACCGGACGATAAATGTCCATGCGACGATACTACCCCCCAAACTATAGAACACCTAATGAAAGATTGCCCAAAATTCAGTAGAACAAGAATTCAACATATAATTAATTCTAACAACCTTGCAATTGACCCATACAATCTGACAGAAATTATTCAAAAAGAATCCACAATCTGCACATTTACAACACATATAATAGAAATTTAAAGAAATCTTAAAAAATTCAACAATACTCCAATCTTAGCCCAAAAAACAACAAAATAAATAACTACCAAATACCTTAAACTCAAAACACTTGCTCTTATATTTGATCCCTGTATCCCGATAGCAAGGATCAATATAAAATGGCATATACAAACCACTTTGACTTAAAAAAAAAACCTATTGGTGAGCGTTAACTGCTGTTTACAAAAAGTATTATTTATCAAATACGAAACCAAACAATCCTAAGAGAACTATAAAACATAAAGTCACTATATTTCTTCATCAGATTGGCTTCCGATTTTCCTCTTATTATTTCTATACTACTTTTATGCTAAAAGAAAGCATTAACTAAACTAAATTTAAAAAGGATCTATACACATAATGTCTTCGTGTATCTACGTCTCGTTTCTGTAACTATAATTTCACAAAACTAAGTCTCGACTTCCATTCCGCTAGAATGAAAAATGACGACGAAGCTGGCTGTAATTATGGCTGTCGGCACCATATCGGGAATTTCGACAAAAAAACAGTTTTTCTATGGAAAAATGCGGTTATGTCTCAGTAGTGGTCCAGGTCCACGCACCGACCGGAAAGACTTAAAAAAAAAGCGATACTTTCATATGAATAAGACTCCGCATCCATTAAGGAGCGATTGCCATTTACATAGCCGCACACATTGTATCATCGTGGCCTTAACGTGACAATCAAAATTATTGTTCATTTGAGAACAATGTAACATTTTGAAATTGTTTTAACTTACTATACCTAGGTTTTTTTTTTCGTTATTTGAAAGAAAACACCGGACCGTTTAATTAACTACCTATACGGTTAAGCGTAATTAATTATTAAATAACGCAGCCATTGTAAATTTTGTATAAATTTATAAAAAGTCAAAGCATATAGGAATACAATAGATAGATTGCAATTATACGAAACGAAACATTGTATATAAAATTGAAGTAATCTTTATTTAAAATTAGTAATATTATAGTCGCTAAAATGTACCTGCAACAAATAGTTTTAATTTTTCTCAAAACTAATACTGAATGTTTCTAAAATATTCTTACAACTTCACAGGATTTTGAGGTAGAAGAGCTCTTATTATTCCACAATTTAAAATTATTTAAATAGGAAATCACCGTAAAGTCCTCTATGGAATCCTAACTTGTCATTATTCTAGGGCCAATGAAATTCTGATTCAAGAGACGACGAATCGATTGAAATCACAAAATATAATCAGATATCACAATCACAAATCACACAAGATAATCAGAAATCACAAAATATCCCTATAAAACTATATATCTTTATAAAATTTATATCAGCTTGTGAACATTGTGAATATCAAAGAAGTGGGAAATACATTGCTGGCAACTGGTAGAAGAAAATAGCTTTAAAAAAATTGGCTTGATTTGTGGTATCACATTGAACACAAACTGTTGGATTATAGTTCTAGGCAGCATATATAGACCAGGTAGTCATAGATTTAACAGGCCTTAGAGCTGTAAGCTCTATGCTATGTCTGTAAAAGCTATGACTATATAGAAAGAATATATTGAATTGATGATTGTGATGAGATTTAAATAAATAAGCTCTAACGTTCTATTAACCCCATCGGGGTAGATAGAGACAGCTTTCGCTATATTCTTTTCGCCAAGTGTTCTCATATGTGTGGTAAGCCCATCGCCATACAACACATTTTTTTTGTAAGACATTTTTTGTACGTAAAAACCGAAAAAATGGCAATCCATTGGTCTCAATCGGCTGGGGTTTGAACTCGCGACACTCAGATCATAAGGCGAACTGTAAAGCCCTGATGATATTTAAATAAAATAAACCGTTTTTTTTATTTAATACAGACTAGGATTTGATAGATTTACTGCCTCTCCCCCAGTGCCCTTGCAGTGCAAGGCGACACGGGCCAGCCGAATTCTTTCAAAGAAGAGAATACTACAAAATCACAAATATATATATATATATATCTTTACAAAATCAATAAAAACTTTCAAATCGTTCGTAACAGTTAAAATACAATTTTCTAAACTTGCATCATGTTTTTATATATTATGTAACCCTATTTTTAGATCCGTTTTTAATTCGTGATACACCAAAAATAAACTCTCAAAACTATGATTTCTAACATCTATACAGATTTCATTTAATAATTATAAACTTGTATCTCTCAAATATATAGAAGCGAAGAACATTCTTGGACATCACGCTGAAATATCTTCCTAAAATAGCATATAATTATAACAGATTTTTACATCAGCTCTATAATAAGAAAACTAATTTATTAATCGTTAACCGCTTACAAAAATGGATATAAGAATTCAAAATAATAAACTTGAAAAAAATATTTAGTATGGTGTGAAATGATTTCTAAAAATTTCTAACGAATTTCTTTTTTTTGACAAACTCAAAAAAAAAATACACAGATTGGCCAGAGAAGCTGGCCTTGACTGGATTGAAAAGGTGGCATAGCTCATAGGTCGCTTAGCCTGAAACTCTATCACCAGTAACTCGACACAAGGGTCCCCCCGGTGAGGAGTATCCTGGGCTTGGACGGTTACTATGATATGCGTGTAAGCATTCCGATCCGAGGGCGCCCGAGAGAGCCGAACCACGACTCGGTCGGTTGCTATTTCATGGATAATCGCAACTAACACGAATACTGTGTCTCAAGTAATCAACTGCCCCTCCCTCCTCCCATTACATACTCAAAAGTAGTGTACAGAACTATTTAAGAACACAATATCAAACTATTTCGTCATGATAAAGTAATTACTTAAAAGATATATAAACATGTGGAGAATGTCACTATTAACAATCATCCTCAAAGATTACAATCACCCTGAAAAGCTAGTGCAGTCTTTACTTAATAGAAAATTCCATTAATACGGTTCACATTTATGAAACGGAGTTGTTAACGATAAAAATCCTGAGGGCTATGTTTATTTTGATTTTGAAAATACTTGATTCATTCATTTGTTTGTGATACTCATTTCCATAGTGATTAGTGAATAAAAAGTAACAATAATAAAATTGGTTACTAAATAGTATGCAATACTCATATTCATTTTGTTTTAACAATCTGTACAGTAATTAAATACAGAACCGTGAAACATTTTTAAGTCACCTTTTTATTTCACCGAAAGACTACTAGCGACATCTGTTGTTGAGTAGCAGTAATAGTTTGCTTTTTATAACGAAATAAATATATTAAAAATCCAATTAATCTTTTGGAATTATAATAGTATTTTATTTCGCTGTTAATAATGTATATAATAATTGTACAACTATTTTTGAAAACATGACCATAATTTTAATTTTCTAATGATTGAGGCATAATCGTATAATTCACCAATTTTGAGCTAAAATAAATAATTTTAGAATAAATTAGTTTTTAAGTAATATCTATAAGTGGATTTTATACCACCTTGTAGCTAGAAATGTGAACTATTTTGACTAAAACCGATTGAGAAGCATTTATATGTAAAATGCAAGCTAAGCTTATATACACTAACACGTAGTAAGTAACACATTTTTAACTTAATTCAAGTAATTGCACTTTATAAAATTGAACAACTACTTTATAATTAACTTCATAATTTCAGTGGTGAAATATTTTATTAAACATGTTTACTATTATTGTGTGTATACAGTTTAACTGTAAACTCATTTTCAAGAGAATTCAGACCCCTGAATACGATATACGACAAACACTACACACTTATCAAAATCCTGTAATAACCTACCAAATAAACGCTCCTCCAGTACTTGACATGTTGCCCTTTTGTTCCAGGTGAAAGTTCGGGCTCTTGTTCCGAAGAGGAAATAAACAATGTCTTACCGGAGGAGGCGAGAGACCGGCCCGATGCACATATGTGCCCACGCTGTCAAGAACAATTCGAAAATCTACACGATTTCTTATACCATAAAAGACTTTGTGATGAGAAGGCAATTCAAATGGGCGAAGAGAGAATGCACTCAGATCCCGAGGAAATGGTTGTTTCGGGAGACGAAGAGATGGATGGGCCTAATAAACGTTTAGAACAAGTACGAAGGCATCGGCAAGATGCTGAAAATAATAATAGCCTTGATGATGGCGAGGCGGAAGTACCTGAAGCTGACGTGCCGCCGGTGGGCCTGCCCTTCCCGGTGGCCGGTCACGTAACGCTTGAAGCTCTACAAAACACGAAAGTGGCTGTAGCTCAATTCGCCGCAACCGCAATGGCCAATAACGCGGATAACGAAGCGGCATTGCACGAACTTGCCGTTCTGCAGAGCACGTTGTTCACACTGCAACATCAACAAGTGTTCCAGCTACAATTGATTCGCCAATTACAAAATCAACTGTCACTGACGCGACGAAAAGATGATCAGCGCCCAAGCCCACCGCCTCATGAACCTGAGCCAATCGCACCCGCGCCACAGGCTCGATCGCCGTCGCCGCCTCGTCCGCCACGGGAGCCATCTCCTCCTATACCTACTCCTCCTACAAGCCAAAACTTGCCATCGACCCATGGCCACCTTACACCTAAATCGGAACCAATTACCGTTCCCAAGCTCCCGACTTCATCACCACCTATGATGAGTCACCCACCTTACAGCTCCATATCGTCGTCGTTAGCTTCTTCGATAATTACAAATAATGATCCACCACCGTCCTTGAATGAGCCCAATACTCTCGAAATGCTTCAGAAGCGAGCACAAGAAGTCCTTGACAACGCTTCGCAAGGCTTATTAGCTAACAACCTCGCCGATGAACTGGCATTTCGTAAATCCGGAAAGATGTCACCATATGACGGGAAATCTGGAGGGCGGAATGAACCTTTCTTCAAGCATCGTTGCCGATACTGCGGGAAAGTTTTCGGTAGTGACTCAGCGCTGCAAATCCACATTCGTTCGCACACAGGTGAAAGACCTTTTAAGTGTAATGTTTGTGGATCTCGATTTACAACCAAAGGAAATTTAAAAGTTCATTTCCAAAGACACACTGCGAAATTCCCGCACGTGAAAATGAACCCTAATCCGATACCGGAACATTTGGATAAATACCACCCTCCGCTATTAGCACAGCTGTCGCCGGGGCCAATTCCTGGAATGCCACCCCATCCACTACAATTCCCTCCGGGTGCACCAGCACCTTTTCCGCCAAGCTTGCCGTTATATAGACCACCGCACCATGACTTACTGCCTCCACGCCCATTGGGTGACAAGCCTCTACCGCCTCACCCGCTTTTCGTAATGCGAGAAGAACAAGATGTCCCCGCCGATCTCAGCAAACCTTCCGCACCGAGCCCCACTAGAGCACCCGAGATGTTCAAATCTGAACCACAAGATGATGAATGCCATCGCGAGTCAAGTTTTGAGGATAATGATCGTGTATCGCCAAAGCGAGAGCCCGAAGATCACGACGCTGGTCAAGATGCTGAGCAAGACCAATATCCCTCAACATCTCCATACGATGATTGCAGCATGGACTCAAAATACAGCAATGAAGATCAGATTGGCAGAGAAAGTCCACACGTGAAGCCTGATCCAGATCAACCGGAAAATCTCTCAAGTAAGAATTCCCCGATATCTGGACCAATTTCAATTGCAACGGGACTTCGTACTTTTCCATCATTTCCTTTATTTCCGCACTCCCCTCCCAGCAGTATTTCCTCTGGTAGTATTACACCTTTTCACAATATTCCTCATGGCATTGTTGAGCCTGATGTAGCTCGCGACCCTATATATTACAATTCATTACTGCCACGGCCAGGTAGCAACGACAATTCATGGGAAAGTTTGATAGAAATTACTAAAACTTCTGAAACTTCCAAATTACAACAATTAGTTGATAAAATAGATAATAAGGTGTCCGACCCTAACGAATGCATAGTGTGCCATCGAGTTCTCTCTTGCAAAAGTGCTTTACAAATGCACTATCGCACACACACAGGAGAGAGGCCGTTTCGTTGCAAGCTCTGCGGCCGAGCTTTTACAACCAAAGGAAATTTAAAAACTCATATGGGTGTGCATCGCATTAAGCCCCCGTCACAAATGTTGCACCAATGCCCAGTTTGTCACAAGAGGTTTTCAGACCCTACCATTTTGCATCATCATATTCGGCTTCATACTAGTGAGCGCGGTAATATTGGTAATATTCCTTACGATCAGGCCCGCAATATTGAAGTTAACTATTTTCCTCAATTCAGTAATTCTTCAGATACATCCGAATTCACGCATTACAGACCCATCCTACCCTCCATGTTCCCTACCCCGTCCACTCCCGGCGACCGACGGGCGGACTCCCGCGGGACCGACGATGAGAGCGGCCGGGACGAGCGTGAGCCCGCCACACGGGAGTTCGACGACGACTCAGATATGAAGGATCGTCGAACTTCGCCGCTCTCCGTCTGCGCCTCGGCGTCCGAATGCGAAGTTAAAACCATCACAACAACGGCTTCCCTCCCATCGGCGACAGGTTCGGAGAGCGGGCGGAGCGCGCGGGCCTCGCCGCCATCGCCATCGCTGTCGACGCTGTCGACGCCTCCGCGGCTGCCCCAGCACTCGCCGCTGCCTTCACCACCCACGCCTCTAGCTGCGCTTGGAGCACTCGGTGGATCGCCCTTCAGCCCACTCGGACTCGCGTTTCCCCCCGCAGGTATGCGATAGCGGGATGTTACATATATGTCCGCCCCGGTCGTCCGTGCATCCGTCCCTTCCATATACATCCTAATAATGCAAACTAGTAATAACCAATTTGCCGGGCGCTTGATAACACGCTGACAGTATTCGTTTTAAATGCATCCTTGCAAGATAATGCCCTTGTCATCACCTACATGAGAGTTACCCCGCGAGTTTGGACAATAATAGTGACACTGAATAGTGGATTTATTTGTATGCAGTGCGCGGCAACACAACGTGTAACATCTGCTACAAGACATTCGCCTGCAACTCTGCTCTGGAGATTCATTACCGCAGCCACACCAAGGAGCGACCCTTTAAGTGTACTGTCTGCGACCGGGGCTTCTCCACCAAGGTACGTTGTTTTGCATTTTGCGCCCTAAACTGTCTAATTGTTATAGTAATACTGTCCATGGTTTAGTAAAGATAAAATCCCTTAATTTTATTGATATACTATGTGTGTTATTAAAATATGAATACAAAACTCATTTCTGTGAAATAATAATTTTATACGTTAAAAAAGGTGACCTTCTAACATATCATGATTCCTGAATTAAATTTTAATTAAATAGAGTAACTGTATTGTATTATATGTTCAACATTTACATAGATATATATAAATAAAATGTCGCTTTGTGTGTGTGAAATTTTCGATATATCAACTTTAGGTAATGACAACTTATTGAAATCATTGTTAGGACTGTCGCATTAATTTTAATTAAAATAAACTCATATTTTCACACGTATTATAGTCAGAAGACACCTGCGCAACCAATAAACCTATCTTGTCTATAGGTACAAATTACACGGGTTATCTAACTTACACGAGCTATTTGGACTCCTTGTAAACAACTTATTAAAAACTGACACATATAATGATTTACATGTGTCAGTTTTAATCAAAAATTCAAATCAATTTCAAATCTTTATGTATCATTTATTTATATATATATAAATATAAGCTTGTGCTAGGAGATGGTTCACGTCAATAGTCAGATGGATGGATTCGAACCTTACGATTACCGCACACGACGCAGATCTTACCCTAAACCATTAGGCTATAGACGCTTCAAAATATATATATATATATTTTTAATTTAATTATATTTACTATAATCTTTACTCTGGGTACACATATTATTAGATTGTTTTATAGAAACGAATTTAAACAAACTGGATGATTTTAGCGATTTCAATTCAATTCTGAACTAATTCATCAGTATTAGATAGGAAGTATCAATAAACAGACAGATTAAATCCCTTTTGTAATATCGAACAGCATTGAAATGGTGATTTAATTAAGCAACTAACCGCACCGCAAAGGCGGTATGTCATAGCTGCGTACCTTGATGCGTAGCTCCGATTGAAAGTGTTGGCACGTTGCCAGTTTTTACTTGATTGTTACACAAATAGCGACACGGCAACACTTTAATACGCTATATCTAATTGTCACACTCTCTTTGACCGCAACGACCACGCTATTGTAATCGACTTTAACACAACGAAATAAAAACGTAAAAAAAAATGAACAAGATTAATGAAAGTGATAACAGTATATAACGGCGATTAACAACATTATGTAGCGTTGTTTATAACTCTATATTAGTGTACGGAGCAACAGCACGAGACTTAAATCAAACGACATCACATCTAACTCACAAGTTGAGCTGGAAGTCGCAGCCAGTTGGCAGCGTGCTGCAGCGGAACTTCATGCTCCGGTTTCATTTCATCCAAGTTTCAGTGCATTAATTTTGCAAGCAGTAATTACAAGTCTCTAGTCGACGGCTCTACTTCGCATTAGTTTAGCCGTTGTCTCCCAGCGCATCAGACTTGTCGGAGTAATTGACGACCAACTCCGCGAACTTGTAGGCCCGTCTGTTCCGACTTTAATAAAATCTTTTAAATACTCTCATTGCGAACTCTTGCCAAAATATATAGCAACGGATGTTATGATTAAATACGGCTTACCTATTAATACTTTATTTTAGTAACGTTCTTAATCTCCGGTCGTAGCATACGCTGAATTCAAATTATTTTAAACAATATTTAAAAGCAGCCTAAGTTACATCTAATTACATCAGCTATCTGCCAGCGAGTCACATCAAAATTAGTTTAGCCGTTTCAAAGATTAGCCGGTACACAATAACAGACAAATATTGTAAAAAATGTATGTACCATATACATTATAACATATTTTTTATTTATTTGTAAAGATTATATTGTTTTAAGGAAATAATGGAGTCAATATTTGATTATGCTGGAAAATGAAATTCAATGTTTCCATAGTCAATAACAGATAAACAGATTTTGAAAAAATTGTCAATACTTCAGCGAATAGCTAATTTAGTGGTGAAATATGTACGTTTTTTGTATTTGATTGTATTGGAACTGTCTCGTCTCACGATGTACATGTTTTAAAGCATGTGTTGAATTCATGCGTATACAGTGAACGTGATATCACTGGTAATGTTTGTTTGAAATTAAATCACTTAATAAAGCGACTACGTAAAGTTTTCCGGTGCCATAAAATTTGTAATGATGGAGACATAACTAAATCGCAATAGAATAATTTCCTAATTTAATTATATTAATTATTAAATAAATCGTTACCATACAATGTCTATAAAATTTTATACACAAAATTTAAAAGTCTAATCGGCCAGTTAGTACCTATATATTTTTTTAAATCCATTAACATTAAAAATATTTATATATAAAGTATTGAATAAAGGTAATCTATACAAAAAGGTAATTTTGAACACTAAAAAGTTTATAGTTCTTTAACAAATCATGATTAGCGATACAAAAATTTGAATAAACCACTAATTGCATTATGTTAAATATGCAAAAAAAAAATATTCTTGTGAAAAGTTTTCAAGTCGTAACTTTGATTTACAGGAACATTTACATAGATGTTATTGATGAAGTTAAAGTGACAGCCTTTATATGGCGCACGCCTTCTCTGTAAAGAGAGTATAAGGGCATAGTCCACCACGCGGCATTAGTGCGGATTGGCAGACTTCACATGCCTTAGAGAAAAATTCTAAGATATATAGGTTTCCTCACGATGTTTTCCTTTACCGCTGAGCGCGTGGTAAATCAGCACATAAAATTGCAACAGCAAATTTAGTGGTGCTGGCACCGGGGATCAAACTAGGGTTGCTAACATAAAATGCAACTTGAACTAACCGCCCGGACACTGACCTAGCACGGCTCATAGTTGTTGTACTGCTAGCTAATTTCTATATATGGTGCTATATGTATTTAATAAACGTCCTATATATAAATAGGTATTATTATACAGGTAAATAAAATTATATGAAATATCGGAGTTTTAAACAGACTTCAGAAAAGCAGGAGTTTCACCGGTTTTACTTTGTTAATTTTGTTTGCATAGGAACTTATGTTCCGAAAAATATACCAGGGAACGCTTAAAATCGTATTTAAGTTTTTTTAAAGAAAGCTAGCAATATTCTTATTTCATAAATATTTATATTTGCTTAAGCTTGTGCTAGGAGATGGTTCTAACAATAATGGTTTTAACAAAAAAAAAGGAGATGGTTCACGTCAATAGTCGAATGAAAGATTCGGACCCACGACCTTACGATTTGCAGAACGTACCCTAAATCATTAGGCTATTGACGCTTTATTAGATTGTTGTAGACTGACATATTGGTAGGTTTATGACAATTCCCAGCCCTGTAGTTCTGGGCTCTCAAGAATAAGACTACGGTATCCCCTGCCTGTCGTATAAGGCGACTAAAAGGGGCCTCGGGTTCACTGGGCGACAAGGGTGGGGGCCTTTGTCGTCCGCTAAGGTGGACCCGGGAAGAAGGCGACATCGGCTGGCCCGTGTAGCCTTGAGCACAGTGCAGAGGGGCTCCGGTGCGTTCCACTGGAGATCCCGGAGCCCCTCGTCATGCACCGAGGAAAGGGCCACCGGGGAGGTTTTAGTGGATAAAAACCCCACATAACCGCCGCCTTCCCCCCAGAAGGCGGGGTATCTTTTCGAAGATTTCCTCCCCGTTAACAAAAAAAAAAAAAAAGGTTTATGACAATTCTACTCGAGATCGAAACGACAACAAACAAATATGATATAACAAAGAAAGCATCCAAACGTACATTATTAGTGTAGATTCGATTTACGATGCGCAGTTGTTTTGCATTTAATCATTAATCATAATCACTACTCATTTATTTATGAATTAAAGAAAAAAATGAAAAATTCCTTAAATTAATAATTTGTATATTTTTAAGAAATTTATGATTTATTTATTTGAAATGAATAAATGATGCTTTGGAAATAAAATTTACGATAAATTGTCAGATTATTTAGCAGGAATTAGTTCATTTTTAGCAAAGATTTTTTAAATTAATTTTCCCAAATTCAAAATTATTTGCATACAGTTCTCGACAGCCGAGCGTTTCCTAGTAAAACTTTACACACTACCAGCATATAAATCTAGCTTTTTTATTCAATTTCAGACAAGAAAAACGCACGACCATTCTTACTACGATAGTAACATTAAAATATACTTTTTAATAGTCCACTACAAAATATTTTGGCGTTAAAATAAAAGAATTACACAGACCATAAACGAACGCGAAGAACGCCGCTACTTATAATCATAATTTATATTTAAATAATAAAGCAATTTGAGTTCTACTTAAGGAAATTAATTCAATGTTATATTCAATAAATAAACGTTGTTAAAAGTGTTTTTATTTTTATGGTGATTTGAGTTTTATAATCTGTGCGGCCTGTACTTCGAGTGTGTGGAGTTGCGCATGCGTCGTGGCCCATCTCGGCGCGCCACAAAAATGATAACTCATAAAAACAACGTCACGGAAAACGATCGGAATATTAATTCATGTCGTAAAATATTTATTACTTATAAATCCTTGAGCCTTTACCTACGCTTCGCGTCATAAAAAGATTATTTATGCTTGACAAAGTAACATTTTTCGTATGTTTCCGAAAGTGTCCATGAAGCGGTCTTATCAATAAAATATAGTTTATTTATGGCGGCGCCGTTTTAAAGGAATTCCGTTTCCTTCACTACCCACTTTTGTTTAATTAATCTATATATATTTAAGCCTACGTTTAAATTCAAATAAGCAGATATCTACATACCGATGATTTAAATACACAGTGACCCAAAAGTCCAGATAACTTACAAATCGCGTCAAGTAATTAACTACGTTTGTATAGTTCAGCTGCCATTTAACATCTTACAAGTTAAATCTGAACGTATTAAATTTTAACGTGAACCTTCTTGACAAGAGAAAGTATTAAATGCCTTTCGAAAAATATCCAAAAATTGTATATGGCTTTACTTAAAATAACATCTATAAAATATGAATGAGATAAATCGTTGCTAATAAATAACGTACTTATTAGATTAAACTTGATTTAGATATGGACACCAAATAGATCGGAATACATAAACAGTCAATAAAATTTTATGTGACTTATTATATTTAATTATAAATTAGATAAAGGATTTTAAAAGGATCGAGAATGGACACAGTCTTAATGACTATAATATCACAAATAAATCTTATTAATTACAAGTAATACGTCGTAGCTTGGCACGGGTAATTTTTAATATACGATTCGGCTGGTTTTCGATATCGACTCCGTAATCAGAGTCATCAAAGATCACTTGCTACCTCCGGAATCAAAAATAACAGATAATTGATCGAGCCGTCAACGCCAGTACAGCGCACGTCTCGGCCGTATACTGGTGCAAGGCAAAATGAAAATTATGTAATATATTGTTATTATATTATTTATAATTATCAAAGCTGTGGCCTTCTCGCTTCGTTTTATTTCTTCAAGACAGAGCCCCGATACGTACAAATGTATTTACGCGTAAAACAATGTTTAAGCAATACAATAAAACTATAGTACTGTAAACCTAATCAATAACCTAATGGTATAGTGTATGGTCTGCGAATCGTAGGGTCGTAGGTTCGAATCCACTATTCGAATACTGACGTAAACCATCTCCTAGTACAAGCTTAAGCTTAGTCGGAATGGCTATTAATATTTGTGAGAAAATATTGCTACCAGTAAATAAATAATAAGCAATTTATTACTATAAATATATATATATATATATAATATTTTTACTATAAATTGCTTATTATTGCGTATTATTATGATAATTTTAATACTTAGCGACAATTCGTATGTTAATAATAAAAATAATTTAATTCGATTTTTTTATTTTATTTGTGTTATTATATTCATATAAAATAAAAAAAATTATAAAGATAATATTTATTATTCTCTTAATTTCCAATGTTTTACATTTTTCGCTATCGCATATAAAATAAGGTAAAAACAAAATTTGTTTTCCAAATTGACGATCAATTAATATATGGTAACCTTTTTTATACATTTTGACAAACCAATCCTTAATAATCCGTACAAATTTTATAGTAGGCGTACAACAGAGCCATTAACACATTCTCACTTTCCAATAACAAACGGAAACGTTTAGTAGATAATTTAGTATGAGACACCGGAAGAGGTATTCGTAGAGCCGTAAACTACTAGCTAATGATTTAATTTTGAGTAGATAATACGTGCGATTCAAATCCAGTATCCACATATTTGTACCATTAACTCAGACGGGTAAAGTAAAACAACCGCAGTGTAAAGTAAATAATTTCCTACGTTATATCAACAATCCGGACATCAAATGATGACTAGTAAGCCGACTGATAGGAATTGAAAAATATACGAGCGACCGGAAACAGAGCTACCATGCTATAAGAACATAAATTGTAGTTATATGAAGTTAGCAAAAGGTTTTTTTTTTACAAATAAAATTTACACAATAAAGCGCATCCCAAAAACCTATCCCAGGTTTGTCTGGATGCTCAGCATTCAGTCCTCGTCTATTTATACAGTAATAGTGATTTAAAACAGTATACCGCAACACCACGTCACGAGCCGTTGCGAGCATCCTTTGCAAACGAACGCACACACCCATCGTAAGCGAAGACGCCTCAATGCGTGTAAGCGTTCATTGGCGATTCGTGATTATTAATAACATAAATAAAATTGTGCCGCATTGTGTGGGCGAAATAAGATAAAATTCGTAACATCGCCACAGTGCACAGAGGCGACGAAAGTCTGGAGAAACTGATAGTTGTTCAGAACACCGAATGTAAATGATCTCGCGGCCGTTCACCAACAAGGTTGTGTCCGTCAAATAAAAGACTTGTCGTCCTCCAAATTTTACTCGGTCGCTAGAAAGGCGCTAAACAAAAGCCTGTGGAGGCAGATGGAACCCTGATGGTGACCACGATCCTCAGACATGAGGGACCGACATCGAGAGAGAAATAAAATTGAGTGTCCGTTTAAATATCCGCTATTCACTACATGAAAATGAATGATATATACGGTAAATATACCTGAATAACAATATTTACAATTTTATGTGTTTGTCTGATCTGAAACAGCTGGGCCGATATTGACGAGACTTTCACTGGCAGATAGCGATGTATTAAGGAGTAACTTTGCCTACTTTTATTTTAGAAAAATTCCAATAAATAATTTTAATCGCGGGCAACACTGCGGGGCGCAGACAGTCTTGTATATAGATTAACCTTAGACTTGAGCTAGGGAAAAGGTTGCAGCACGTATTTATAGCTTTGAAAGGTGTTCATGTCGTGCTTATCCTTATCTTCTTAATTACACCCTTCATCTTGCAGAGGAGAGAGGTCAATAAACATTTGATATCTCCCACCAGAACGTACGTAATAGCGCTCCGCTCTCTGCACTGCTTATTACAATATATCATTTTAGAAAGGAGCAACTAGTAAGATATAAACAGCATTGGTGATTTAATATCTATTAAAGTACAGAATTAAGCAATTACACGTTCGACTGGACCATTCTCTTCATAGGATAATGAATTATTGCTAGACATCGTTAGCAACATGTTACAAAGCCGTATTACGTAACGATAAGATATTAGATACAATTTATTTAATATTTATCTGTTGCATTGCTTACTTGACTTGTGAGCCGTGGAAACTTAGTGGACACACGCGGTCGTGTTATAGCAAATTAGGAACCCCAGCCCTGTAGTTCTGGGATCGTAGATTAAGGCTACGGTATCCCCTGCCTTATATGGCGACTAAGAGGGGCCTCGGGTTCACTGGGCAACAAGGGGGCCTTGCTCCCCCGGGTCGTGCGCTCCACTGCAGATCCCAGAGCTCCTTACAATGCAGCGAGGAAGGGCCATCGGGGCGGTTTACGTGGGTGGGAACCCCAAGAACATAACCCCGTCTACCCCTCAGAAGGCGGGATATCTTGTGGAAGGTTCCCCCCCCTCGTAAACAAAAAAAAAGTTAGCAGCCCGCGTTGGATGGTGGTACCATTTTAGTTTTTATTTTGCAATTTTAAGTGATTCATCCATAAATGTAAATTTACTTAATAATTTTTCATACGTCTCTACTCCCGTTAAAGATCTAATCAAAAAACATAGATACGGCGCCTTATCGGAAGCAATCGTCGCACCGACAAGCGCATTTAAAATTACAATAAACGTGGCCGACAACCGACAACGCAGACTATGAAAGTTCAAACGACAAACTATTCGTGCACTGTTAATAGTTTATTGACTCCTGTAATGGTTCCCCAGTCGAATGCCAAGTCAAATTATCAGTGAATTGCTTATAATTTACTCAAATCGATGACTTAATTCTTACGCTACAATAAAAACCGAGAACGAATTTAAAACCTGAACAGATATTTCGTTTTTATTAGTCTATAATTCGTCTACGATGACTAGCTTCCCCGTTTAATTTTGCCAATTTCTTCCATAACATTTCAACGTAAAAAGCTAAAGGGGTAACGCCAATTAATGATAATGTATACCAATCTTGTGCTACCAATAAATTAACAAAACAACAAGCATCAATAGCCTAATGGTTTCCGGTCTACATATAGTAAGGTCGTAGGTTTAACTACTTTTTGACTATTGACGTGAACTATCGCCTAGCACAAGGTTAAGATTAATAAATATTAATCTTTCGAATGGTTAATAAGATAACATCCACCTTCCTTATGCGGACCGCTAAGGAATGGAACTCTCTGCCGCGTTCAGTCTTTCCTCACGGGTACAATCTGGACACCTTTAAGTCCAATGTGAACAGACACCTTATAGGCTCACGTGCTCCATCCTAGGCTTTATCTTCGCCTTCCATCAAGCAAGATAGAAGCCAAACATGAGCCTATTTACTATAAAAAAAAAAAGGTAAAATTTATAGCAAAATTTTGTTGCAATCTTTGCTTCAAAACGTTGATCAGTTCAATATTGTTTTTAGTTAGAATCCGTTTGGCAGGTACATAAATTAAAACCGATAGATTTCGCATAATACTATTCGACACTTAATGAACCTATCTGTATGAAGCATTTATTTTAAATTGGCATTTTGAATTGTTTTTTTTTTGTTTATTAAATCTATTACTAAGGCGTTTGACATATCATATCAAAGTTGTTGTGTGGTCTTTATTTTTCTGTAGTACTCCGAGAAAATGACTAGTGTAAAGTATTTTTTTTTTTTTTTATAATTTCTAAGCAAGTGCTTGACTACGATCCCACCTGATGTTAAGTGGAAATGCAGTCCTGGATGGTAAGGCGCACTAGCTTAGAAAATGCCTATTCACTCTACTCTTGAAACCAACATTGTAATCGTAAGGAAAGACAGACGCGGGCAAACTATTCCAGTCCTTTGCTGTACGAAGAATGAAAGACGAAGCAAATCGCTTCGTTCGGGTTTGAGGGATGTTCACAACAAAAGGATGAAACGTCAGAAATTCAAAAATAAATTTAAAAAGCGAAAAAATCCTCAAATATAGTTTTAATCAAAGTGAAAGCTTGTTAAAATTTTCTTGATCTAAATATTACCTAAAACCAAAAAATTGTTATAAAAATAACGTGGTTTATTTTACAACGATCACTCTAATTTATATAAGAAAATAACAATATCAAGAATACAGCTATTTAATAAACAAAACTATAACAGACCGACTTCCTATAGTGGTCACATAAAAAATAATTTACAATACACAATGCCGAGTGTTAAGTTACAATATACATTCAGCCTTACATATTACTGACATCTCATAAAATCACAAATGTTTCTTTCTTTATAATAAACTTAACACTTTGTGCATTTCATAAATTTAAATCGCCCTGTTCATACGTTATATTATTTCCCAAAGTGACATAAATTAATGAATATAAAATTATTAAATTGAAGTTACGATAATTGTTTCGCGCCTTTTTAAATACTGGCCACTAAAAAATAAACTTGCCTGACATATTAATGTTGGGACAGATGTAAAATAATTTGAAAATGTCCACTTGTGTTGACCGTACCACAATAATGTTGTTTACTTAAGCGTGTACTCATATATCATTAAATTGGCTAATACGGAATTTTAATGTATTGTGGCATACATAATAAGTATAGGCAGATAAACATTAATAAAAACATCGACAAAGCATATGAATCACCTACTTAATAACTGACTCCCAGTTACGTTATGGTTATGACCTCGACTAAAATATTAATAAATCACCAACCTTATCTATAACTCACAGAAATTTTAGGCAGCTAATTAAAATAATCATCAATTTCGTCAATGTTGTTTCAATACGTCGGAGAACTTTCATGGCGTCTTGTGTAACATAACACGTTGTATAAACTTCGCTTCAAACGTTTTAAACGATGAATGTACAAAGTGTATTTTTTTAATAATTTCTATAACACTTTTTGCGGACGCAAAATGCCATTTAAATACTGCAACGATTCAAAAAGATATCGTCGACTCCTTTAGCTAATGACAATTATATAATATTCGTATTTAAAAAAGAAATAACTTGCTGTGAACGAACTTGTGTTCGGTATATGACGTAGGGCTCACTCTCTTGTCACATTTAGTACCTTGTAATGGTGGTAAAATGCGGACAGTTATTGCTAAATACATTTATTCACTAGAGTTAAAAGAATGTAGAATTTATTATAGCTTATTTATAATCTATATTTCCCTAAATAGCGTCAAAGCGCATCTTCAAAAGAGCTAGGCCCCAATTCTGCTATTACAATTGTGTCTAAATGAACGTTCAGTCACATTTGTCGGTTAATGCTAGTTTTTGGTAATTTGGCAGATCAATTATGCCATTATGGTTTTCTAGAATGACGCTCTAATATTGTTTAAATTTTTGGCATGGCAATCTTGTACATCTTCCAAATATGCCGTGACATTTTAATCAATATCAAAATTGAAACATCAATAACCTATTGGTTTAGGGTACGCTATGCGTAACGTAAGGTCGTAGGTTTGGATCCACCATTCGACTATTGACGTAGTACAAGCTTAAGCTTAGAATTGTTAACAAGAATGTTAGCAATATTTTTAAAAATATTGCTAGCTATCTTAAAAACAATAATTAAAAAATTAAACTGATAACGATCGACTATTAATTGAAATTAGTAGACAGATCCCAGCGATTCGCACGAAGCGGTTTGCCTCCACCTTCCTTGTGCGAACCGCTAAGGAGTGGAACTCTTTGCCGCGTTCAGTCTTTCCTCACGGGTACAATCTGAACACCTTTAAGTCCAATGTGAACAGACACCTTATAGCCTCGCGTGTTCCATCCTAGACTTCATCATCGCCTTCCATCAGGCGAGATTGAGGCCAAACGTGAGCCTATTTAGAATTAAAAAAAAAGATCGTTTTTGGCATGATGATCATTTGTTTTCCGGTTATCATAGTGAAAATTCAGTGACAATAGCCGACTTGTCCTATATCAATAATATAATAATTTTAATAAAATCTTTATTTGTCTTACTCCCACATTACATAGTACAGTTTTTATTACAATTATATGACACAATAGGTGGATGTAGGAGTCACGAGCTCAAACAAAGTAAACTGGTATTATGAGTCTCCTGGCCCCCCTCGGACAATTAGGCATAACAAAATAGCATATATCTTTGTAAATGTAGGACTTTTTAATGACTTAAATAATGAGGAATTAATGAATTATTATTAATATTTGCTTAGCTATAAAAAAAACTGAGTGAAACTATTTGTGTGTGACATATTGTTAACAGTTCATATTATAATGGCGAACA
The DNA here is from genome assembly GCA_029286785.1 of Meandrusa payeni. Lineage (NCBI taxonomy): Eukaryota > Metazoa > Arthropoda > Insecta > Lepidoptera > Papilionidae > Meandrusa > Meandrusa payeni. Next base: position 7,947,822 of record JAGSMX010000012.1, on the reverse strand, counting down.
CAAACACCGCATGCGATGTATGTTGTGTGCGTGGTACGTGTGTAAAGCTTTCGCGTTTTTGTGGTTCCAGAGCAGTGGCGGCGGTTGCCAGTGCGGTAGGCGCGCGCGCCCCCCCCGCCCGCCGCACGCCACTGCTTTGGACCTCTGGAACGCCTTCGTCTATCCGGTATGCGAGAGCGACGCCTGGGCGTGAACTCATACACCTACACGGAACAACTTGGATGTGGGCGGAGGGACAGATAACTCTACACACCTCTAATCTATATACACTTTGTGAACAAAATTTCAAAATAATGAGCCTCTATATAATACATTGTTCCACCGCCCAAACCCGCAGTTGTTTATTCCATAAAGGGAACACAAATTATAATGCCCTTTAATATGTTAGACCGAATTTTATTACCGAAAATTCTATTAAGATCTTATTTATTGTTATATAAATTAAAGAGTTACACAACTAAATTTAATATAGAGCCCTTTATCAATCCCGTTTTTTCGCTCAAAAATAATTACTAATAGAAATTAATTCACATAAAAGTTGTATTAGATTAAAATAATAAAAATCAATATTAAATTGATGTTACTCATAGCAACACCAACAACACAGTTTAGAAATTGCCAAGTTTACTGACTTCAATTTAAATCTTCTACAGGGAAACATGAAGCAGCACATGCTGACGCACAAAATTCGCGACATGCCGCCCGGCTTCGACAAAGGTGGAAACGGACCAATGGGACCCAACGAAGATACCAGAGACCCCAGTCCGGACAGACGCTCGTCGCCTGATAAGATGGACCTTAAGAGGTCCCCGCCCGCTCATCCGCCTCCGCCGATGACCCACACCTCGCCTATCGATATGCCACCATTGCCTAAACGGCCGACCGGTAAGACCAAAAGTTAACTAAAACCAGAATGTACACCTCGTTTAATTCGATGACCCGTTTAACTGCCATATGAAAATGCAAGTGTCTAATTAAATGAATTGTTTGTGGCTTCATACGCTTACAAAGATGGAATAAGTACCTACTTACACCTTAATCTGTTTAATCTGACATGCGACCGTTGCCATACTCAGAACTTCTCAATTCCAATGTTCCATTTCATTTTACTTTATAACTATAATGGACGGCAATAAAAGATATGATAATACCAATATTTCATCATTTATAGAATAAATTGAGGGTATATCACAAAAACATTTTAAAAAAAAAGAAAGCTTTCTTTTTTTTAGAAAATATTACTAACATTCTTGTAAACCATTCCAACTAAGCTTAAGCTAGGAGATGGTTCACCTCAATAGTCGGATGGTGGATTCGAACCTACGACCTTACGATTCGCAAACCGTACCCTAAACCATTAGGCTATTGACGCTTTGAGAACTTAACATTGTCCTGTTACGACCTGATAGACGAACTGTGTCTGGAGTGACGGATTCTTTTGCATATATTCCTCGCGAGTGCTTCTTAAGTACTTCGAATACTTAAAACCATATACACAATACAGTAGTTAACCAAAACATAACATTGTAAAGACAATTTTTATAATTACAGCAAAACATAAACAGACTTAAAATCAAATGTACGCTAAAAATATAAAAGTAAACGTCTTACTGTCAGTGACGTATTAAATTTCTTTTATTTCCCAATTATCAAACTTATATGACAAATTGCTGGCCCTACTATATTCTATTTTCTTTTCCACATTCGTGGTCGTTCTCCTTAAAGAGTACTGACTTAGTCTCGGGTTGTCATAAACCTACTAATATCTCAATCAACAAACATTTTTCAATATGTCTGCCGTACAAAACGGGGTCGGGATCCCGCGGTATGCCCCCTGAAACTACGTGACGCATATAATGAAGGTGACTCACCACCTCGATGTTCTGCTATCCGCTTGAGGGTTCTTGGTACACTCTGTAATGTATCTCTGGAGTCAAAGTCAACTTTGAACACGCGCACTAATGCTACCCGTATTTCACTTTTCCCGTTAGCGGATTCACCATCAAACATGATTTACTAAAATCGTTGATAACGCGCCGCGAACCGATAATTAACAGTAGCACCGTACGTTAATTACGCCGAACCATTCCGCAACTGGTAGGGGACGGGCGAGACTGTCCTGCACACGCCCTGCGCTCCGTCCGACGGTTCAACGTCTCCTGAAACAAATATGTAACCTTGAAATTGTAAATTACCGATATATAGTCGAATGCCAACAAATTAAACATGGCGCCTAATTGAAACCAGACCTTGAAGTCGGTTCATAAATTACAGGGCTACAATAAACTGATGTCCGTTTAAGCGGCTCTAGTGATCACGATCCTCAGAAATCAGCGGAGGACGAAAAGAAAAGGATAAAAGTCACATAAATGTTCACCAGGTTCTGTTCGTTTACAGTGTCGAGTACTCCCACACACCAGCCGCCGTCCGCGTCATCGAAGCACCTGTGCGGTGTGTGCCGCAAGAACTTCTCTTCCTCCTCCGCGCTGCAGATACACATGCGCACACACACCGGCGACAAGCCCTTCCGCTGCGCTGTCTGCCAAAAGGCATTCACTACCAAAGGAAATCTTAAGGTAAACTTGTCTTACTTCTGACGCGAATATTACTTATCGAATAAATCATGTCCACTCTCGAACACAGATTAATGCTAAAACTGATTCGTAAGGCGACTGAAATTTAAAAATGGCCTAATTTCAATAGAGAATACGGATACCACCATCTTGGGATAAATACAATTAAATCTAAAAACAAGCACAACACTTCAAACACAAGACAAGCAAGCTTGACAACAAAATAATGGAATATAGAATCAAAGAGTATAAAATTATTTTTATAGAATATGACAGACTAAAACTTAGGTCAACTATGACGAGGCTTGTTAAACGCAGTTACCCTAGTGATGACGCCTGTAAAGAGTTCAAAATGTCGGTAATTAGAAAAAAAGATCACACAGTTTACAGTAGTTTTATTTATTTCCCATGTTATATAAATAAATAAAGTCTTTATTTTCAAACAAGTATACAATGTATACATATATATTATATATCTATATATAATATATATCATATATATTATACATGTATATATATTCATTTCCCCGGCGATACCGACACGATATTTGTTAAGTGGGCGAGTTTCACTCTTGACTGATTGACGCAGGTAGTTTTGAGGCATTAGGTAGTTGTGATAAGTATCTAATGTTGTGAAACTTCCAGGTGCACATGGGCACGCACATGTGGAGCGGCGGGGCGTCGCGGCGTGGACGGCGCATGTCCCTGGAGCTGCCCCCGCGGCCGTTACACGAGCCTCACGACCTTCTGCGGCGACCGGACCTCTTCTATCCCTACCTACACGCGCCTTTCCTCAACGGCATGCAGCAGAAGGTACACTAAATAAGTTTTATTTAAAAATCAACGTGCGCCTTTTATTTTCGTTCATTCTGAACGAATGAAAACACTAATTCAATAATCCCTCGTAAGGCGAAAAAGACAGCCATTGATTAAATTAACTACGAGTAGCGTAGCTTTTGAATAATATACTCAAATTGTTTAAAATCTACTCTTGTTAACTCTGTATTGGCTCATTTATTGGTTAATTTCTAAATTGCTAGTTGGTTATAATAAATAAATAAATGGAAACACAATTATATAATTTGAACTGTTTACAGCTAAACGAGATATCAGTGATCCAGCAGAGCGCAGGGCAAAATGGCGTGGCAGGAAAGTTCCCGGGGCTTCTAGGGTTTGGTCCATTTGGTGGAGGACGGCCCGGCGCCGCATCGCCATTGGAGAGACCTCCGTCGTTGGAGGGCGGTGACGAAAGGCAGGCTGCCATGCGAGAGCTAGCAGAGCGCGGGAGGGAGCTTGCAGAGCGAAGTCGTCATATGCGCGAGGAAAGCGACCACTACCGCTCGCCGCCTGCGCACGCGCCCCACCAGCAGTCCTCCGCGCAGCCCTCCCCGCCCACGCCACACCACCCGCACCCACACTCTCTGGCTTCGCTACCACCACCAGCCCGCACCGAAGGACTCACCGTCTAACTAAGAGAACTTCGAAATTCGACACACATTCCATTATAATCCAACATCAAACGTCATCGAGAGCGACTCGATTGAAAGCGAGCAGTGCGAATCGGACTCCACCCGCGAGTGACATGTTCATATCTATGTACAGAGAAGCACTACGTTGAAACAAGGACTGATTATGTTACGACGAAACGAGTGTCTGTTAGTAGCGTAAGATGTGCTATTCGTAGCGCCATGTAACGTTGTTATTCCACGTGTTATAACGCCTAGTATTAATATAAGTAATTTATACGCACGAGTACGGGCCTGGGGCAATCGGGGGCTCACGTGAGTCCCACGTTTATGTCATTACTCTGTGATAGCGCACATTCAACGGCTACATTTGCAGATGCGACGCATTAAGTAGTGTCACAGTGTAAGCGGATGCAGCCGTATGTGCTATACAACATCAAAAGTAATTATAAATTATCCCAAAAATTAATTTCATAAATTTATCTATCTTTAAATGTATATAAAATGTATAATAGTAGCGAAAGAAGCGAATAGTTAAATACAGGATAAAGAATAATTAATTTTATATTTACACATTGCAATTGGAGTGCGTTATGCATGATTTCCATAGTGTACCACATTCCATCTGGTTTTATTATATCCGATTGGAACATAATGCAAAAACAAAACTACGTGAAAGCAGTTTCCGTTAATTAAAATTTCTCTTTGCAATGTATCGATTTTCAATTCGATTTTGAACAAAATGAATAATTTGATGTACAGATAAAAAAAAACAATTGTCACTACAGATAATCAACTAATTTAAATTATTGTAACAGAGGTTAATGGCATATTCATATCATGTAAATTTATAAAAGTATTTGCATTTGAGGTCTACATAGTTATAAGTATTTAGAGTCATAGCTATTATATGCTTTAGAATACTTCAACATATCTTTGTAAAAAAAAAAGTGAACGGCTGATGTTCACAGACGAAACGTTTATACATAATGTAAGCGGACATTTTCTGGTACCGTGTCTTCACAGACTGAATGATCAGGCAGTTCCCTAAAACATTTTCCAAATATGCATTTTATCGATGCTTACAAATATTAATTGTCGATATTGTAATAATAAGTTTATACTCGTCTTTTCATTCATTCTGAACGAATGAAAAGTGAATGTTTTATATTCTCAACGCGTAGGCATCTGTGTATAAATGTCCTAATAAATTATTTATTATATCATAAATCATGCATACACTCTTAGTATTAAATATAGCTTGTGGGGGCGTTAGGCCACACGCAACAATTTAGTTGTCTAGATTAAATTCTCATAGCACGTACAAGTTATTAATTTACAAGTTGCAAATAGACCTAGCGTAGAAATTTAGCCATGAGTATAATGTATCATGTCATGTCAGTATAAATAATCATTGTAAATTATTAAATGTTTATGTAAATGTCCAAAAAGTATTCAAATTATTTAAAAAAACAATTATACTACTAATTCTTTTCTTTTTTTGTTATCCTTTACCCAGCGCTCCTTTTTATTTTGAATGTTTTTGTAATATTATATCGTCGATTAAACAGAAAAAAAAAACATTTATCAAAATTATTGGAGAATTCGTTTATTACTAAAAAAGAGCCGTAGAGAAGAGACTAAAAAAGAGATAAAAGACACTTTAAGAAATGAAACGTGAAGCTCATTAGATGTCACAAGAAAGTGTCTTTCTATATAAAAATATTGTTTACAGTTGCAACAACAGATTTTGAAAAATGTCATGTCTGAGCGGAAAAAGATATACAGTTATGAAGTTTTGGCGACAAAACAAGCCCAAAGTTGATTTTTGCAGCAATAGGCAATTTCTCCAAATGAACAAAGAGCTAAAAAAATCTCTACCATCTTTTTAACCCTTTTTTAGAAAGGTAGACAGACACAAAAATTTTCTCCACTCACATATGTAACTATTAGTTAATAATTCCTCAAGCGGCGCAAATATAGTAACCTCGATAGAGGTTTCATATTTGAGCCGTTTGGGGTAGAAACTTTGGGTCCGTGGGGTCCTAGTGCACACTACCTTTTTAATGTGATAGCTAAGAAGTTGGTCGACACATCTGGTGACCAGTGGGCTGTCTTATACCAAGCCCAGAGGCTAAGCACGCAAAAAAAGCAAGAGGTTTCGCACAGTTATATTTTTTGTAAATATTTTGTTAATATCAACTTAAATAAAAATAGTTAGATTGACTAACCATTCCAGTTAAATATTAGTTGTAAGTATATTGACAGAATGTGGTCTTAATTAATAACAAATAATTTTGTTTAAAAATTCGAACTCAACACTGGGATAATAAAACAATAATTTTATCATCATTTTAAAGGAAATGATATTTATTTTAAAAACATGTATTAATCGCGGAACTCATAAAATGTGGTATTAAGACTAATTCTTTATGTCCTATTAACGTTTATCTGTTGGAGAATTTTGCGTCTTGATGTCCGATAGTGGAACGGGGATGGGGGAATTAGATCATGTAGTTCCTGAGCACACTCCAAAATACATGTTACATGGACATTCAATTTGTTAACAAATACGGTAAACTTAGCGTAACATCATTCTATCATTTCTAGTACAAGGTATAGAATACAGGTATAGACGTAGCCTAGGGGACATAGGGACAACCTTATCATTTTTTTTATATATTACTCAAAATCCAACAATGCTTAAAGTGAACTATGTTTAACACACAGCCTATCATGGAATTTACATTATTTTAAATAGTTCTTTCTAATTTTTCTAGAAAGAACTAACTTGGTATTGAATCTATAATTCCGGTGACGTATAGAGAGTAGAAAAAACAAAAAATCGAGAGAAAATATCCTTTCACGAAATAATTTTTGTATATGTGAACGTGAACCTCTAATATGAATACACTTGTTTTAAAAAAAAATTGGTACATAATGCAGGAGCACTTTAAGAAATACATGACAGTTGTCAATTATAGATGTAGTGAGAAATTATTTTCCTTCGGGACAAATCGGATCTTTATCGGAATACTATGACACCTGAATTGTCAATGAATGATTGAAATGAGTGACAATTTCATATCCACTAATATGGAGCTTAGTACTTAAAATGGGATATCACCATTACCAGTAATATGAAATGAGTTTTCGATATTTTTAAGCAACAATTGTTAAGTTCGTGACTTACGTACTTTCAAGTCATAATTATGTTATAACCACCATCCGTAACTTTGAGTATACTCAGGGTACTAAGAAGGATGCAATCGAAATCTGAAAATATATATAATTTAAACTATAGCGAATATTTGAATCGCGTATATATATATATATATATATACTGTTGTTACTATATACGGTCTGCTAATGTGACTTACCCCTACGGCTCTAAGATGGATGGTGAAGCTATTTGACAGAGTACGTTCAATACGAACTTTTCCGAAAAATTACGAAGGAAATCTTTTCTCACTATATCCTATACCTCATAATTTAAGTGTGATTATTGTAGCCAGCTTTAATAACGAACGATTCACATTGCCCTAATCCCAACTAAATATGCTACGTCTATTGCCAAGTTTAGAAATTGATAACACTGGCCAGTTTCTTGACTCTGTTGAGGAGTAAATCTCCCTCGCGAATGGTGGCCTGGTAGAGGTGCGAGCGGTCAGCGTCAGCTCCCCGCCCGGCTCCCGTCACCACACAACCCGCCACCGCGTCGATACGACACTGCAGACGTCCAGCGGCCGTGAATCTGAAAAACATAAACATATAACAATCTCCCACACCAAACTAATGGCAAGACACTTTTTTTTAAAGAAAACCTCTCACTTCTGGCATCTCTATCAAGCCTGTTATTTTTTTTAATTAAATAACTGAATGAATATACTTTATTATATTTATCTTAACAATAAAGAAATATATCACAAAAATATATAACAACTATACCTTATAAATAAGAGCTCCCTATCTCTTGAATCGTAAAAGCCTTCAGGATAATAGTATATAATATGTATATTTATTAACACTTAACATGGGTGATCCTTATGTTTCAGACGAGGTTCCCTCTCTCTTGTAGCAATGTGACACAGCTACTGCAAGTCTACTGTCATATATGCTTATGGCCCTCTGGGGCGCTCTATGATCGGAATGTACTCGTAACATAGTAACCGTCCAAGCTGAGGTTACCCCTCACTGGGGGGCCCTTGTTTCAAGTTACTAGCGATAGAGGTTCAGGCTAAGCGACCTAAGAGATATGCCTCAATCTGGTGAAGCAGTCCAGGCCAGCTTTTTTGGCAATCTGTGTAGTTCATCATTAAAATATATATATATATGCTTACGTTGAAATTTCCTCTTCAACAAACTCTCTGGTGACTCCAAAGGTGTCGGCGATGTTATCGAGACTGAGCGAACGGTAAGCACGGAGTAATTGCACGTATGCCTTGATGCGTGCCTCGCGGACATAGTGTTGATAATGTGGTCGGAATACTGGATCCACGCAGATTTGTGTCTCCACCTGCAATTAAATGAAACTCTAATGAGTTGTGAAATAAAAAAAGATATTTATAAATACCGAAAATGGTCACTTGAAGCATAGATATCAGATTCATGGAAATCCATAGCTTGTTTAGATGAGAGAATTGACATTTGTTATTTAATATAAAATATCTATATATATAAAAGAGAAAGTATGTGGGTATGTTCCATATAGGCTCCGAAACGGCTGGACCAATTTCAATGAAACTTTAAGGGAATCTTCATATTGACCTGGCGAGAAATCCTGTAAGTTTGGTGACAATCAGAGCACTCCTCTTTTTGAACTGTCAAATTCAGTTTTTATTTACTATGATGATATTCTATTGTTTTATAACCCAAATTTGTATTGACACATGCATTGTGGAAATTTTTGTTATTATTAGCCATATTAAAAGTACAATGGTGTATATTTAAGTATAATAAAGTATACTGAAGTAAATTAAATATTTAACGATGTAAGTTTATTGTTTAAATAAAATAAAGCAAAATCTAGCCCGGCGAAGCGGGCTGGGTAAGCTAGTATTTTATAATAAGCTCTTACACCTATATATATTATAAATTATACAATCTCACCCAAGCAAGGCTTTTCAAGAAATCTGCATATCGACATTCATGGAGCGATTCAACCAGCTCCCGCAGCTCAGGGAACCGGGACCGTAGTGCCTGGACAGCTGCTCCTTGTCTCCTAAGAGCTGCCTGTAGTGCATGTCTTTCCAATGCAAGAGCACATGCCAAGACACAGTACTGAATAATTGTACCTGAATACAAAAAAGTTTTATTGATAATATCTGAGCTACACTTTTTCCTAATTTCTAGTCCTCTGTTTCTATTGTCTCAATCTATATATATATATATGTCGTAACCGAAGCGATACTAGCGCTACCAATGCAACACTAGCTGTATTCGAAAAACACGGAACGCTAGCGCTGTCTGTCGGCATTCGATGGAGTCAACGTTTTACCATCCGATCGAGCGGGGTGACACACTTCTACGGTGGCGGTCGGATAGAGCGGTTGAACCATCGCGCGTAATCTGTCATCTGTAAATCATCATCGGACAGACATCGGTGGCTCATTTTCATCACACACATGGCGACGTGCCGGCATATATATATAATTAATGATGGGTTAAATGAATATCATATATAATCTGTATGTTGCTACATTAACTCCTACCACCAATAATGGTAGTAGATTTCTATACGGCCAATTAATTAGACGAAGAAACTCTAAAAAGAACTCTCTTAAAAGAAGAAAGTTACAACAGCAGTACTCTGGGACTAACCACCGGTTGCTTGAGCCCTATGCTTCCTTGCCGGCAGTACCCTGGGTGAGTTAAGTGATACTAAGCCACCATAACATTAAGAGATTTATAAACTCTCTTCTCCCATTAACACTACTGACACGACAAAGTAAGTTGTATTCCTGCCCACTTTTAACCAAGCTTATTACAGGTCCTAAATGTGACAGGGAGTGAGCCCCTTTCCATATATAGTGCACAAATATTTACACATAATTTTTTTATACTTAACAAACAGAAAAATGGTACTCATTAATACCATCAGATTGTAAGTTGAACCACCTATCCTTACCCATTGCTATCACTGTCATTGTGCCAATATACTAGTACTGTACAACACTTACATTAACAATCACTATTTGTTACCAATAGAACTCTTTAAAACATGTTTAACACATTCAAGAAAAGAGCTTATGTCTTTGTCAAGGAAAACAACCCACACTGTTTAAGCAAGGCATGCTCACTTAGCATCAGATAAGCAAGTTAATTTTCTCCTTAATTCTGTATAAAAAAAAACCTACATACCAAAATCAACCAACTCATAAGATTCAAATGTAGAGACACAATCAATAAACAATTCAGCGGCATGACTGTAATCTCTCACAGCAAGACAGTATATCGCCTCATAAGCTTTGAGCTTGTTTCTGGATCGCCAATCTCCACCTTTGTCCACCAATTCATGTGCCTAAAAAAATAAAAATTAATTTACAAATTATTCTCAGACAATTGTTTGCTGTAGAACTGAATTTCAACTCCAAATAAAAAAAATAAAAAACTTTTAATTTTTTTTAAGATTAAATTCTAAAAGCCATCAAGGTACAAATTTTACCTTAGCTAAACTCAAAAATTTAAATTAACCTGTTTCTCAAACTTTTGCTACTCAGGAAAAATAAGTTACATTTACAATTTGCCACCAATGTAACATACATTGTTTTAAGAATTTTTATAATTATTTGACTTCTCTGACTCCATCAATTGTTTTCTTTTATTAGTAATCTTAACCTCTATAGATCATTTATTTCCCCCTTGAAATTTGCTTTATATGGATACTGTACATGTTTCACAGAACATTGCAATGCATCTCCATTTTATTATTATTTATATGATAAATTATCAAATATCATTTGCTGCAGGATCACTGTGAACAGGTAACTGTGTGATCAATAAGTTACATATATACCTTATTAATTGCTTTTCCCATATCTTTTACATTGCAACCATGAAAGTAAGCAATCCGAAACAAAGCAAAAATGGCATCTAATCTTCTATTAGTAGTTAAAGACGAGTCTTCATACTTCGTTGTAGCTAATGCTGTAGCGGCTTCTTTATCTCCGATGGAGCACAAATAATCCAGTCTGCAACAAAGACATGGCACAAATAAGTTTTTAATATGAAATAATATCACAGTTAATACGGAGGCAGAGTTTTTGATATAATTACCGATCTTGCCATACTGGAGTTTCCGAATCATCTTCTTCAAACTTAGACAGCCTACTTTGGTTCTCTTTTGCCATCTCATCATACAAATTTTGGTCTAATGGCCAATCTAAGTCCGTACATACTTCTTTATAATATGGCGCCATATTTCCAACTTTAATTCCTTGGAGCAGTTGCTCTTTTAACTGTGGATTACCTTTAAACTGAGGTAAAGAAAGTTTAAATTTTATGCCCGCAAGAGCCATGTACTCCGGGGTTGTGCCTTCTGCCGATAGTTCCATTTTTAGTATGGAAACGACTAGGAAATGTAAATTATTTTTTTAAACAAATCGATTTATATTTATAACTTTTATATATTACTTTACTTTAAGTATTAAACTACACCGTGCGCTTAGCCCAAACAAAGTAATGGTGGATAACGTCAAAAAAATACATTGTCATTCGTTCAAAATCGGTAAACAGTATATAACAATAAAACAGAGTCTATGTTTTGTGATTACTGAGATTACTAACTTTAACTTTTAAATAAAAAAAAACTTTAACTTTAGGTATACTGAAAATAAATTACAATATTTTGGTAGTATAAATTTATTAACTTACTTCCTTGATTTAACTTTCAATTTTCACTTCATAAATAAGTATACCGTAGTTTCAATTTTTCTTAGGCAATAATATTCTAGAGTATCAGATAGCTGCATTTGCTAATAATACCCATTAGTTTGTTCTGGAGATTTTTTTGGTTTCATCGGTTAGGGTACAAATAAAATTGCCCACTAAAATTTGTGCCTGGGGTGTGGATCACCCCTTGTATCTTGCTCAGTAAAAATAGATAACCATTATTGTATGTCTTCCTAGTTAGGGTTAAAAAGACCTGAGAGATTTGTATAATATAGAAAGAAAATTTTATGCTGTTTAATTTTCTCTGTGAATTATACTTACGTGGCTCTTAGTGATGTTCTATCACTTTCTGATAACGACATGTGTATTGCCCAGCAGTTCTTTTCATTTTATCGTATTCAACAGATAATGAATCGTTGTCGAAAACATTTTATGGATTTATGTAATCCTTGCTTTGAGATATTTTCTCTATTTCTTAATCTTTATCGTAGTTGACTTATAAATCTTCAATTTAAGGGGCTGCAAGGTCACAATGATTTTATTGCTTTTTTACGTAAAAAATACCATTGCTGATGGTATTTTACTTTTACGATTGCATACTATTGGGGACTCATGGGGGGTATCATCTAACCTACATTTTTATTTTCATCTTAAACGTAAGAAATAAGTGTATGTGTTTTAAAAAAGACTTGGCTTAAAGGTCTTGTTACCAAGCCATGAAATATTCATCAACAACAATGAAGATACGATATATAAAGTAATAATTTTACCCTAATACAACGTCACCCAAAAAAGCGAAAATAGAATTATCTTTAATATACCCTAGGCAGTACTTACTGTACTAGCGATTCAATTGTTTCGGGTTCACTTACTCTGTGTTTTTCTTGAACTGCCAATTTAGTTTACTGTCAAATTATAGTTTACGACAAGTTTACCAATGCTATTATGTTGTTTGGTTTTGTTTATAAAATACATTGCACGTCTTAAGTAGTAATTCAATAATACCTTGTAGAACAATGACACGATAGCTGTCGTATTTAAAACTTGAATATGAGTTAAATAAGAACATCATCGTTGATTGCTTGGTTTACTATATGAATAATTAACATAAAAAACGAACAATGGATGCTAGAAATTTGCTTACCCGTAATCTATCTATTACGGTGATCCCATCCATAGAAGAGTCTTTAGAAGCGATGGGAATCGACACGGAACTTGACGACAATACTTTATTATGGTTCGAAACACTGAAAATAACTTGGACAACATGGAGAAAAAGTCCAACTGTTGGAAAACACTTTGAAGTGTTTTTTGAAGCAAACCGTGATCCCTATAGAACAGCGCTTATTTTTGTAGCAAAATGTAAAGATTTAAAAGATAGCAAACCAAAATCATTACCATTTTATATAATGGAATCCTTACAAAAATGGACCTGTAATACTGACTCTTCCCCTGAAGATTATCTAAAACTTCCAGCTTTTCGAATCGCAACAGAGCAAAGAAATCAACATTTTCTCACTTTGGTTTTAAAAACGTACACAGTTAATACAATAAAAGAAAAAATTTTGCCCCTTATCAAAGACATGATAAGAAATGACAACTGTAAACAAGCTACTCAAGCTGTTATAGCAATGGAACTTTATGACGATATACCTGTTGAAGATATATTGTTTCCACTCATTCTTCAGGATAAACCTAACATTATTGATGAATATCTACTGCAATGTCCCAAACAAGTGAGGCATCTAGTGCTTTTTTTAGACAAAATGTTAGATAAACATTTTAGCATTCCTAACTATGTACAAAATTACATAGACCAAAATAAAGTAAGTCTTATTAAATATGAAAAACTACATCATAAACCTCTCGGTAAATTAGTAGCACGCTTATGCAATAAATTTAATATTCCAATTGAAACTTGTAAAAACCTATGCAGAAATCGTACTGCTGGAGGTTTGAGGTACTTGATACATCAAAAATATGTTGATCACAATGTCAGCTCGACAGTGTGGGATGATTTAGTGAAAGATTCATTAAAACAGAATTCTGAATTGGCAACAGAATTTATTTATATGGTATTAAATTATGATATAAAAGAAGCTTCAAAATGGGTTGAGTATCTTAACATACCCGATTCTATGTTACCACATGCATTACAAAAAAATTCTTTATGTCAAGGTGTCTCCACAAAATGTGAAAATTGGGATAATGAAGAAAATATACATGAAAAATTCTATGAACTCCCATTATCTGCTGATAGGGTCAAACTTATAAATACACCTCAGGATTTTTTTAATCTTGCTACTATATCTTTATCAGGTTGTAATGTGGTCAGTATTGACTGCGAATGGAAGCCATCTTTTGGTGCTACGCAATCTCAAGTAGCATTGATACAAATTGCTGTGGAAAGCTATGTATATTTAATAGACACTTTGGTACTAAATAAGCCAGATTATTCTAGTTTTTGGAATATATTGAATAAAATGTTACTAGGCAATGCAGAAATCATAAAATTGGGTTTTGGTTTAGAACAAGATCTAAAAGAAATTAAAGCTTCTGTAATAGGTTTAAATAATATTAAAGTGAAGGGTGAAGGGCTACTTGATTTATCTGTATTATGGAAAGCTCTCATAAATTCTGGCTTGGTTATACAGAGTAGCAGCACAAATGCAGGTAACAGTCTTAGCTCTTTAGTTCAAACATGTTTTGGATTACCGCTACAAAAAGCAGAACAGTGTTCAAATTGGGAAATTAGACCTCTGCGTAAAACACAAATTCAATATGCTGCTCTTGATGCTCATGTACTTGTAGAAATTTATAATTTTCTCCAAAAGCAATGTCTAGAACAAGGAATAAACTTTGAAGATATTTGTAATGACATAATGTTAGATAAAAAGACGAAATCTATTAAAAAGGAAAAAAGTGAAAGTGCCTCTAAAATTCCAGTGAGAACAGTTGACCAAGTCAAATTCTTTGTTGAATTGAAATTGATGTTTATGATTCCATATTTGAGGTATTGTGGTTTTGACACACAAGTTATGTCTGAATCGATGTTGTGGCACGATGTTGTTAATCTAGCAATATGTGAAGAGCGTTATATTTTACTGGCAAAACGTAAACAAACCCCTACAAAAAATTACCCTCAAAAATCTATTTTAGAATTAGGTAAAAGTGATAATATTCATGAGCAACTACAAAAAATAAATAGTTATTACAATATTCAAATAAGTGTCAGTGATTTAGCAAAACGTTGCATGAATTGTAATGAATTAGACTTAAAAAAGTTGACAGCTGAGGAAGTGACAGAGCTATGTAGTAAGTATCAGGAATTGGGAAAAATGATGAATAATGAAAACTATGTTAAAACTGCTGATGATATGTATGATATGACATATTATAACAATTTTCTTAGTGATTCTGATGGTGATGATGACATTATTTCTGGGCCAGCCAATGATATTCCTACAAACAACTTATGTCTTACCAGTAAAGGAGTGCCCATTGTGATACAAAATGTTCATAAGCTAATTCAATCACCACAAGCAGCCATTATTTGTGAACATTGTGGCAGATTATTCTGGGAAGGTGATGATTTGTGTAAAGCAGTTAAGAAGAAGAAGATGTTGGCTATTGCTGATTGTAGTAAGAAGTGATAATTTTTAATAATATAGTGTAAGGAAGGTACAAAATCACAGGTCGAAACATAATATTTTAAGGTAAAGATGTGTGAAAAGACTAAGAATAAAGCAATATAATTGAATTGATCAATGTTTTAGACATCTCACAACTTCACTCACCTTTAGGACCCTCTATAAGATTACTTTTAAACCAATTGTTGAGTGAAGTATTTTGTTTATATTATGTATAGTATATTATGTTAGTATTAAAATTCCAAGATTACTAACACTTAAACACATAGCAACAAAATAACATTGTTCTAACTTGTTTAAACATTCAAAAGCTTAATACTGTATCAATTTCTTTCCATATATGAACATATGTGTACAAAAAGATATTACTAATTTTGCATGTGTTGAACGGACAAATTTCATGATAATTTCATATACTTTACTTTGTTGAAGTTAAACTGAAATCACTGTAAATTAATGCATATACAGTAAACAATAGCTAAAAATGAATTTAGTCAAAAAGTAGCAAGTTATCCAAACATTGTTTATTTTTTAAGACAATAAAACTATAATAATATTCTGACATTTTCTTCTCTCCATGTTCGTTGACCGATTACTCTGCATTTAAATTTTAATTTTTCATTAATAGGTATATTAGGTCCCCTTTTTTCTATTAGCACTAGGACACATTTTGCTATACAGAATCTCGTTGTATGCCCCACTCAAGACTTCAGCTTTATGAGTTGCAAGTCCATGTTAACCACTTTTATGCGATGTCGGTTAATTTTGTTCCAGACTCGGCTCTGATCTTTATGTCGAGCATAACGCGTTCCTTGTTACATTGTGTAATCTTGGATGAACTCAACAATCTATGTCCATGTTTTGCTCTGGAATGTTTTAAGCCAGTGGTATACACCGGTTGAATACTTTTTTGATTTCTATTGACGAATTTTGTTCACTATCGCGAAGGATGCCAGTCAAAAGTGGTGTACAGACCGAGATTAATCGTCTGCTCTAAGTACGTGTACCTTCGCACCAGCTCGAGTGGTTGCCGGTATTATGAAATGGGGTTTAGTGTAAGTTTGGCTGATGCCATAACTTTGGTTTTAAACATATTACCATAGTCTTTGTCATTAATCACATTATTTTATTTATGTGTTTAGAACTTTATTGTTATTTGCTAATAGCCACTGCCAAGACTTCTAATTGATATTGGTAATATCTTTAATCATTAAATATTATTTCAATGTTGCATAATCCGTAGTATTGTAATGTTGATATTTTTATTTCCATATATTTAAATACATATAAGTGTTATAAAAAGATTGGAAATCATTGATAGACAAGACTATCAGTGATCTATGGTGGTTATAAAAAATTTTGTGTAATTTTTTTTGATTTGATATGTTTTTGTTTCTATTATGTATAAACCTATCCATAGATATGTGTATCTGAATACAGCAATAATCATAATTGCATCTTTTGTTATAACTGAAATTATGATATGATAATCAAGAAGTACTTTTGAACCAACTCCAAAAAGGAGGTAAATGAGTCCTTTATTTTTCAGAATAAAAATGTATATAATATATTATAATCTGATAATAATTAAAAAGGTCAATATATTTATATGTATATATATTGTATTTTAGATGTGTGTACACTGATTTACGCCATTCTTTTTTGTTTGTTAACTTGTACCAGTGTATCCACACTCGTTGGCCCCATATGAATATGGTTGTGATCTGATAACGATGAGATCTAGAAATTTTCGTTAAAGGAAATTTGTTAATGGTAATTACCAATTATTTTGCTAAATTGTTTCAACATTGACCAAGCCAGTATCCGATAATGAAATTTACAAATAGTCATAGTTCAGTCTCATGGATGGAGTCTCCATTAGATGCTTTTTTCTAAATATTATATAATATATATTTCATGCATAGGGATACGAAGAATTATTTTTTAAAAGCGTTAATTAGAATAAAAATCATTACGAATCTCAAAGAGCTAAAAACTGGGATCAATGTTTGTTTTTTTTAAAGAAAAATGAAAGTACGTGTGCATGTGACGACGTGAATTATTTTAGTGGACTATAAACATTAATTTCAGTATTGGTAAGATGGAATCACTACAAAGCTAAATATGCATTATAAAAACTTTGGAGTTTTATGCAGCTGTCGTTCAGTATTATTAGTAAAATTACTCACAGCGGCACAAATTCGAGGGCATTAAGATCTCACGCAAAAACAAGGGCCGCGAGTTCAATTCCCGGTGCCGGCATCATTAAAATTGTTTGTATTCTGTCGATTTGAAGAGTACTTACCTTGTATTGTCATAAGCCATACGCCATAAGACATAGTCATAATGTTTGTTTGTATTCTGTCGATTTGAAGAGTACTTACCTTGTTTTGTCATAAGCCTACCAATCAGCAAACATTTTGCTGTTTGATTTTTAAGAGTTTCCTGGTATATCTTCGGAACTCAGTGCCAATATTAACAAAATTAAGTTGGGACTTAATAAAAAGTAAAGTAACGAAATACTAGGGAAACTATATGTTTAAGCTACCGTCACATAAACGTCTTGCTCCTCCAACTTAGTGAGTTTAATATTAACGTGCATCACACGTTAAAGGGATTATATAAAAGTAAGTAAAAGCTCTCACGGCATTTTAACGGGGTAGATACAGACATCTTTCGCGGTCCATTTTTCACCAAACTATTTAGGTCTCGTATGTGCTTTTAGTATGTGATTTTTGTACTTAAAAAAACCGAAAAACGGCAATTTATTTGTACAAACTGTCTGGGATTCGCATCTGCAACCATCGGAACGTTCAACCCCGTTGTCCCCCGAACGTCGATAGCTTAGAGGCCATCACGGAAAAGGGAATAAGGTACCATATCTTTGTCTACCCCGTGACTCTCGATCGATACATGGCGAGGGGCTCCGAGATCTCCAGTGGAACGCACAGAGGGGCCTCTGCACTGTGCACGTCCCGGGTGAGGTTACTCCTTCTCCCAGCACTCTCGCAGTGCTTAAGCGACAACGACCACCACTGTCGTCTTCCCGGGTCCACTGTAGGAAGATAAAGGCCCCACCCTTAAGGCCCGTGAACCCGAGGCCCCTTTTAGTCGCCTTTTATGACAAATAGCGAATATAAGGTCTAATATCTATTTTGTGTTATTGCGACAGGTAAAATTAATAATTAAGACTTAACTGTTAACCAAATATAAAATATATGTAGCAAACACTATTTTACGAGAAAATGTGCATGTCTTTATTGTTATAAATAAATAGTTTATTATACAAAATATTTACATATACTAGCGTGTAATATAAAGCATACTTTGGTTTATTCAAAAAAAATAACAAACTTATGATAGTTTCTAAATTGTTCCAACTCTTCGACATTGATATCCTCATTTCCTCGAATGTCTAGTTTTTCTAACGCCATACTAGGAAATCCTTTTAATGTGTTCAGTTTATTATTCCTTAAAATCAGGATCTGGAAATAAAACAATTTACCCTAAAATAAATGAATAAATATACCTTATTGTACCACAATAAAAAAAAATACATCACAGAAATAATAAATATTAAATTTTCACATTAGTCGTATTAGTAATGTTATTGTATGCGCAATGGGCGGTCTTATCGCTAAGATAAACTTTATATGGACAGAAACTTGAGTCACAAAAAGATTTTAGTGGGTCTGTGATCATATTTTAATACAAAAACAACACAATATATACCTATATAAAAATACATGTTTATCAATATATACACATGCTATTTATAATAATAATACATCAATAAATATGCTAAATATACAACAGATACCTAAGTACCATTATTTAATCATACTAATTTATACAAAATTTACAAGTAAAAACAAAAACCGACTTCAAATCGAATCAAACGTTATTACGCGTGGACGCCCTGTTTGTATTTCCGAATTATCGTAACAATATTATGAAGTAGAATAAATCAGGAACTAAGCAAAGTCTACCTTTGAAGTACACCCTTTCCAATAAAAAAAAGTTATTCGCTATTTGTAGTGCACATAATGTAAATTGTACTTGTCAATATTGTACTTGCACGTTGTCATGGAGTGAACTAATTAAACAAACAAACAAACATTTCTATTATCCCATAATAATTTCAATAGCAACTTATTAAATTACAATTATGAGCGGGGAGACTGGCCATCATCAGGATCACCAGGCCTAAACCCAATGGATGTGCACAAAACTTTTAAAACTATTGGAGAAGCATTGGAGAGAGAAGGAGAAGGTATATATATATATAATTGTTGAGTGACATGTGACAGCTTCAAAAAAGGAGGAGGTTCTCAGGGGACGACGACTACGCCCAACAGTGGGACATGTATATAGGCTGTAACTTAAGCTCTGACATCCTTCTAGCTCAAGTGGGTTAGACAGAGACATTTTTCAGTCCACTATTCATCAAGTTTATCAAGTCGCATAATGTTACAGGTAAGTCCATTGCTATACACTGGGCACAAATTTTTAGCAAGTAAGTTTTGGTACTTAAAAAACAAAAAAAAGACAGTTGACTGGTACAAGCGGTTAGTCAATCCGCTTAGCCACTAGCTAATGATGGGCTATTGGTACTTGTTAATATTGGTACTTGTTAATATTGGTACTAGTTAATGAGTTTTTCTAATATTAACAAGATATATTATCTTGGTAATATTAGTCAGTCAGTCAGTCATGAGTAGTCAGTACAAGGTTCACGGGAACCTCGCAGGTACGGGCCTCGGGGTGTTACCCCATTACCCGGGTTATCAGCGCAGGGGGCAACTGCTCCCCTGGCCTTGGGTACCGTTTTAGAAACGGATTTTTTAGGAATAACTATTTTTACGTCGGGGCTAATCCCTCAAGCGTTAGCCGCGACGAATCTATCTTCTGCGCCCTCCCGACCTCTCGGTCTCGATTGAGACGGAGGTCGAGAGGGGGCCTACTTGTTCAAAAGCTCCCTAGAATAAGGGAATTTGAACCTACGTTGTTAATATTAGAAAAAATCATGTATTTTAAACACTTACCTTACAATGTTGAAGTAATATCAAGGATGGTAATATTTTCGAGCCCAACTGTTGGTTTGATAAATCAACCACTTCACAAAAACTGTAGTATTGTAAATGTGGCAAGCTTGTAAGTTTAATGGTAAACTTCGGTACGAACACCAGATCGTTAGAGGCATAATCTAATGGTAACTGGTTCTCGATACTCCACTTTGATATCAAGTCATCGTAGTAACCAGCTCGTTGTTGGTCCAGTACTTTTAATATTTGCAAATTCATTATCACCTCCTTATGGTATAACTTTGGGTCAATACAGTGTTGGAAGACTGTAGTCGTTAACAGAGTCCCTGAAATAATTATTGTTAATTTGTTAGCTAGCCTAGGAATTACATGACTACAGATATTACAATATGGGTATTTTCAAGAGTAT
Source organism: Meandrusa payeni (assembly GCA_029286785.1). Classification (NCBI taxonomy): domain Eukaryota; kingdom Metazoa; phylum Arthropoda; class Insecta; order Lepidoptera; family Papilionidae; genus Meandrusa; species Meandrusa payeni. The sequence goes on along the minus strand of JAGSMX010000012.1, from coordinate 7,926,789 downwards.
AGTGAATAGGCATTTACTAAGCTAATGCGTTTTACCATTCCAGAGTGCATTTCCACTTAACATCAGGTGGGATCATGGTTAAACACTTGTTATGTAATAAAAAAATGTATATTTCTAAGTATTACCACTATTAAACGCTTAGGGATAAATTAAAATAATAAAAAAATATTTAGCACGACAACAAAGTTCCATACAATACAATTCTATTGTACGAGACAAGCAACATAAGTTTTTAAAAAAATGTGTCGCTGCTATCAACTCCTACCCTCTAAATAAGATGTTTCAATCTTCACGCCAACGACTCCACCCCTTAGATGTGGGAGCGTTGCTGGAGTTTCAATTAAAGTTAGTTTAGCTCTTGAATGTCCCTTAGATTATCTGTGAAATAGCAAACCGAGTCGTGGTTTGGTACTCTTGGCCCTCGGATCGGAATGCTTACACGTAACATATTAACCGTCCAAGCCGAGGTTACCCATCACCGGGGGACTCATGTTATGGGGTGTCAAGTTACTAGCGGTAGAGGTTAAGCCTAAGCGACCTAAGATCTATGCCGCCTCTCAATCCGGTGTAGCAGTCAAGGCTATCCTTGGCCAATTTGTGTAGTTCCTCAAAAAAAAATCCTGAACGAACTCTACGAAAATTCTTGTATGTATGTTAAGAATTAAGTCGAGTAAATGTTTATTGCCTGCGGCAGAGCTCCAGTCCACATCTTTGACTTTCGGCCAATATATCCACTCCACGAATCTTCTGACAATGGAATTGTAGCGTATCTCAGGGCCTCTCCCCGGTGCGTTACTCCACTTTAAATTGGTTAATAATTGACGACAAAAGATAAATAATAATGTTATAAGAAATAACAATCTTACATTTGTTATCTGGTTCCAAGAGAAGCAACTGCCGACATGCTTCAAGCTGCTCACTCAGTTCTTCAACCACGGGTTGGGAATATTTATTTATAAAGCAAATATGACTTTTACCAATATACGTCATCGCTTTGTATTGAATACATTTAATAACTTGGTTTTCTCTGTTCTCATCTTCATACACAGCCTGGTAAAAGTAAAAGATTCTTTGTTACAGCCAAAAGTGTCTCCCTTGTTGTTATTTGACCACCAACCATTTACATATAAATAAATCTAAGTAACAATGACTTTTAGATGTAGTGAGAAATTATTTTCCACAATTCTCAGATACATATTCTACAGTAACAATGTCTAAAGTATAGTTAAGTCTGTTTAAAGTATATAATAATACATAGTTTTTTTTTTGACAAATCTACACAGATTAGCCAGAGAAGATGGCTTTGAATGTTTTACTGGATTGAGAGATGGCATAGTTCTTAGGTCGCTTAGCCTTAGACCTACAAATTATAACACAAGGTGTGTTATAATTTGTAGGTCTCGTAGAATAAAATAGTGCGCGGCCTCACAATCTTTATACAAAATTAATTAGAAGTCAGATTAGGAACTAATAAGTTACAACTATTGTTTACAATGCCAAGTGCATGCGATAATCAACTAAGTTATTAATTAAGAATTAAAGATACAATAAGGTTCGGGTAAATCATTAAGATATGATTGGAAGTAGTTATTATGCATAACAATTGCTGGGTGTCATGTGTTGCCAGCAAACACTTGTTAAATACTAACTTGTATTCTCTTTGATACACTTTATTAGTAGGTTTGTGAATTGGTCTAATAGCCGAGAGTCAACTCTAGAAATGAAGTGAAAGAACTCTCTAGGACTCTAGAACTCTTTCTGCAAGGACCGTGTGCAATGAATAAGTCATACAATGGACGCTTAGCGAGAAATGTTGATATGATTGCGAAGAAAGTTCTCCGATTATTTTCGTTAATAAACGGGCGCAACGCAAAAGTCTTCTTTTTAAGCCGGTATATTATACAACGGAAAAACGTACAGTTTCAGTCCACTGTCCGGCTATAACAAAATATTGATCCGACAATATGTTATATCAACATAAATAAAATAATTACCTTTATATCCATATCTTCTTTTATAGCTATATTATGTTTAAGAATCCATAGGCTATCGTAATTATTTCCACAACAGGAAACCCAGTCACCATTTAAAACAAGGTCATTGATAAACATTTTTGTATGTGATTGTACATAGTCGTGGGAAACAGGTTTGCTAAATGCAGCGGTTGTCTTTGATTGCGTCACTGCACATGCTACAAGACTAATAGTTGTTTTTACAGCACCTGAAATAAATAATTGGATATATTAAATAATAAAGAAATAAAGACTAATGGCAAAAAGCTCGACTAGCGATGTGACTGCATGAAGCTTCTTTAGCACAAAAAATTACTTGCTGTGTGGCTGGCACTTATAGCCACTGCACTGTGTAAGGACCTAGCAACATTCCTTACACAGGGTGTTTGGTGATGCATATTCACCAAACGGCCTATTTCTACTGGCAAACAAAAGTGTATACTGTGTTCCGGTATGAAGGGCGCTGTATGAGGAGAAGGTCTTCAAAAGATGCTTGCCTTCTGAAGAGCTAGTGGAAAATCCTAGGGAAACATGGCATACCATATTATGTCTGAAGATTTGTCTTAGCTGATAGCACTTTGCTTTCAGCAGGGCTTACCACTTAACAATAACAAGTACCAATAGCCCAAAAGTTAAGGGTTACATGTTTGCGAAATATAAGTTCGTACATTCTAATCCAACAATCGACTATTGTGTCCATCGCCTTAGCATTGTAAATAAATGCACAAAGTTTATGAAAATTCACCTGTGAATATCACTTACTGCCTTTGCTTACAGGAGTGCTTAGCTTATCTAATTAGTATAAATACAGTATACTTAATCAACATTCCAACAATGATCAAGCATGTCAAATGGTGATTAGGTCCTACAACTTTATGTTTTGAGTTTTAGAGCTATTTACAAGTTTTTGCATAATACCTAATAGCCAACGCTGATAGAACCATGCACTGGTGTCGTCAGGATCAGTAAATGCCGCATTTTGGACCATTTTTAATTCATGCTTGTGGTGTATATCTTGTATTGGTCTTCCTCCTGTAACAATAAATTAAACCACATTGATGTCATAAAATAATTATATCTTTGTATTTTAATCTTGATATATGAATTTAAATATTGTGTGATATATATTAATGCTTACAGTTATAATTTGTGTATAGTTTTAAAAAAAAACTTGTGTTATATATTTAAAAAAAAAATAGATGTCAATTATTGATTTGATTGATTAAAGCATTATAGTATATTTTAGTTAAAGTAATCAAGTTGAAATTGAAGTGAGAGTAAGTTTTCTTATAATAGTAATTTACACTGATCACCTTTTTCTTTTTTTGTTAACGCAGGGGAATCTGTTTATAGACCATCCTCCAGTACCCTGGGTGGGCCCAGAGGGATGTGTGGGACTCGGCCTGGGCAGCCCATACCCACTAAACCTACCGCGAATGCCATCAGCCGTTATGAGCGGGGTGTCCCGGATCTGCCGGCAAAGACCGGACTTCACCCTCAAAGGGGACTTCTCCGGCACTCAGAAAAGTCCCGACGACGCCGAAGCATGCTGGGGCCAGGTTCCCATCCTGACCCCGCTTCGAATTACGGGGGCGGCGAAAGGAGACGTCTGAAACGTCTCCTGCGCACCCCGACTCGTCGCCTGCGGAGGGAGGGAGCCCCACAGATCCCCTCCCTGACCCGCTCGTCAGCCTCCTTCTGGGACATGACCGTCTCACAGAAGGAGGCGACCGCCGACCAAGACCTGTCGCTCGAGACCATCGCAAGTGCGAGGCTCGGAAGCGACAGGTCTACTCCACCGATGGCGGATGCCAAGTCGTGACGCTGCGCTGCCCATCTCGAGCACACCTCCAAGGTGTGCTGGGCAGAGTCCACCGCAGCACCACAATCATGGCACCGCTCATCAGCCTCCCGACGGGCCGTCCGACACAGGTAGTCCCCGAAGCAGCCATGCCCCGTGAACACCTGCGTCAGACGGAAGGTGAGAGTTTTGCGCCTCCTGCGCATCCAACGCTCCAGGACTGGGCGCAGAGCACCTGTCGTACGCGTTCCGTACGGTTGATGCGCCAGGTCCTGCTCCCATTACACTGATCGCCTGGGCCAGTAGCCGTTAGATAAAAAAAATATAGTACAATGCGAGCAAGGATAATAGAAAAACAACATACCTTCTACATCGGGATACAATTCCAAAAGCATTTTACTTCTATAGTGCCAAGCAGAATAATTCGAAAAATTATCATGTAACTTCTCTGTTGTAAAATCAAATTCATCTTGTAGTGGAGGCTTGCACTGGCTCACAACAAAACGACGATAATCCCATGTATGAACTAAAATAAATTAGTATATGGTCATAATTTGCCCTAAATACCAAAGAACAACATAATTATCTATTGCAGAAAACATTTATCGGTGTACTTTATACCAAAGTAAAAGCCATGGGGATTCAAAAGTTCTGACTTTGAAATAATTTTCACAAAGACTTACAGTTTCTTTCATCTAACTTAAGATATGTATTACACAAGTTGAGTTCATTTTTCCAATCTGGATCCGACCTTGTAGTCAACACCCATTTCCTTTGATGCCATGCACAATATGATTTAGGATTGATTTTTAAACAAAATTCTGTCATGCTTAATTCATCATCAAAAAACTTTGTCAAATCATCCTCAAAATTATCTTTTCTGAAAATTGACAAAAAAAATAATGTATTCATAATAATCATATAAACATTAGAAATTCATAGTTCATAATAATTATAAAATAATTTTGGTACATTCCAAATCATTAACAGAATTATTGACAACTTATATACTAAGACTACAACAAATAGTTAAAACAAATTTTATGAATTAATCGTAATTTAATAAACAATTCAAATGCTGTTGTTTCAAGTATTTTAATTTAATTATATACATAGTCTTTACGCAGAAACAATAATATTGTTTAAATGTTGTATATATATATAATGATTATTATATTATTTTTTATTAATTATTTTATTCTGGCTACATTAAGGATTATTTTTCAATTTCTAGTTCAAGGTGCTATAGAATATATAAAATCATGTTTCTTAAACTATATTTATTTTGCAATTTTTAGCGCAATTGATTGGATTTTTAAGTTGGTTAAAAAATAATACAGGTGAAGCTTGTTAAAAGTTTATACAGACTAAAGAGAAATAATCCAAATAAATTAATAATCATATACAATAAGTACACACAAAGGAAATTAACTGTATAAGGTTCTTTATACTTCCCTTTACTCTCTTTCATCCATTTCAGCCTATTTTTAGTGGGGAAAAACAATTACTGCTTTTCACCAAGCTTATGTGATCCTCTCATGTTTGATTGATTAAGAGTTATAAGCAAGCTATTATTATAAAATAACTATATATTATTATATTAATATGTGAAGATCAAATTACTAAACTTTTTCTTTCATACTCCCTTTCACATACCTAATATGATGTATTATTTCTCTCCTAATGTTCCAAAGTGTATATATATCAGGATTTGACATTAAAACTTTGCTAGTAAGCTCCAATAATTCTTCATCAAGCTCAAGTTCTTTTCTCTGAAAGAACAATAAGTAAACAAATAAATATTTACATATATCTTATACCGGAGACATATGTACAAATGGAATATTGTATCAATCATCTCACCTTATGTTGTATTTTTTGCATAACATTTTTGAAAACCTTTAGCTTTTCTTGTTTCTCTTTTTCTTTCCTAAGTTTTTCTTCTTCTGAAGTTCGAACCTTCACTCTACCATGCTGAAATTTTAATATTAATGTTTGAAAAATCATTATTTACCAGGATATTATTCATCACAAGTAAATACAGCCGATGTTTGGCTTACCATTTTGACACTGTTTATGTTCTCTTCAGCAGTGAACGTCTTATTTGTATTATTGCTATTTAACAATTGCAATTGTAGCACAAGCAGAATAGCTACGCATTAAAGTTGAAAGAAAATGTTTATTTTTTTCCCCAAGAATATAAGAACACAAACTTAATAATCGATATAATAAGGCGTAACTATTTCCACAAACTTAACGAAGATAATAACGAAAAAATTTATATGACAAATGTCAAGCATGTGTCTGCAATGAGTAATGTCAATAATATACTAAAAACTATGTGATTAATGTTACGAAATAATATTAATATTATTACCGTAGTCATAAAATCTAAGATATTAATAATCTTATTCCAATTCCCACTGATAGCGCGGCATATACCTACATTATTATTTAGTAGAGAACACAAGCATAAAATAGAAAATATTACAATACGAACGACCCACAATCCAAAATTCGGAATCAGTATGGGTAGCAAAATTAAGCAGCAGAGACACCGAAAATACTTACATGTATATAAATAGAAGATAAAAAAACCGTTTAAGGTGGGATTTGCGTGATATCCGTTGTTAGTGAAGGTCTTTTTCGTCAAATGAGTAGTTTAAGAGTGCTCATAATATTTATTCTTTCATATGGTTAATACAATCATGTGTGACGGTGATCATTTAAGAATGTGACTTGGGCTTCTCCCATAAAATATAGATAGATAGATAGATATAACTTTATTGTACACCAAAATCAAACAAAAGGCATTACATAAGTAAGGTTTTACAGTTTGTTGTACAATGGGCGACCTTATCGCTGAGAGCGATCTCTTCCAGGCAACCTGTGTATGGACAGGAAACATATGAACAAAACAGGACGATGGCGTTAGAAATACAAATAAGGTAACAAATCTATACATATAATTGACAACCTACACTAAATATACCTACATAAATAATTTATCATTAAATATACTAATACATAAAAATATTCATATATGATAGTTCCGACGAAATCGATTGATAATGTTGCGCTAGCAAATTTTTAAAAGCAGGTAGGGATTTAGCAAGCCGATATATAGTTTTTTATAAATACAAAGTGAGATACATTTACATATACATTTTTTTTATTTATAGATTAATTATCTACTCTTCATCTACATCCACACATCATCTACATTTTAAGTGTAGCAGTCATTATGATGATGAAGAGTATCTAGGTACTATGATTTAGTTTTAAAAATATTATTTCATAATTCTTATCTATGTACGTATGTTGATTGTTGAGTAATACATGTGTCACTGTCAATTTTGTGGGTCTGCTCTGCTCTCCTTGTTGTTATCTAAATATTGTACAAATTAATCATAGTTGTTGGTTTATGTTCAAGTGAATTTGTCATTAAATAATGAATAATGCATCGCAATTTTCTCTACGATGGAATAATTATGTTTCTCACGTAACCGAAGCATTCAACGAACTAAGGTTTTCGGATGACTTGGTTGATGTCACGTTATGTTGTGAAGGTGGCAAAATCCGAGCTCATAAAATGTTATTGTCAGCTTGTAGTAATTATTTCAAACAAATCTTTAAAGAAAATCCATGTCAGCATCCTGTAATTATATTTAGGAACGTCAAATTTGAAGATCTTAATGCAATTATTAATTTTATGTATCATGGTGAAGTAAATATATTTCAGGAACAATTGGAATCATTTCTTATAACTGCTGAATTATTAGAGGTAAAAGGCTTAACGGACAATGCAGAAGAAGAATCGTCTAAAACCCAAATTATGATTATTGACAATACATCATTAGATTTAAGTTCAAAATCAAGTAGAATAATTGAGGATATGATATCTACTCCAACTGATGAACCAATCAATCTTGCTACAATACAGACTAATAGGGATGAGCAAATTGCAGAGGGTAGTGTTCGTAAAAATTCACATGATATTATTCCAGAGACTGAATTTCAGACTGAGAAGGTTACAAATGATGATAGTACAAATTTAAGAACAAGGGGAACTATGCTATTGAATGAAGAGATGCAGGTTGATACACAATCCACATCAGCTGAAGATCTGTCAGAGAAAAATAGTGGTTCGTTAAATAAAACATACCCTTGAATATAATTCTGATATAGTAGTAATCGTATAGTTGGCCTGGTGAACTTAGAATTTTTACACCTATGTGTGGTGAGGTAGTGCTGACTTGACCATTAAGTTGGTGTAAAGCTTGATGACTGTGCTATACCTGTAAGAATATTTTAGGTATTTTTTCATCTCCTCACCTGTTGTAATACTGTATGGGACTTTTTAAAAATAATTTTGAGTTTTATCACCACATAAATTTTCTACAATAGTGCAAAATTTTATAAAAGGACAAAAGTGTATGCTGTGCACCTAATGTTAAGTAATCCCAACTGCAAATACCAATTGAGCGATTGTATGCGAGTTGTGATCCTATATATACCACAAGTACCAGGCAATAGGCAAAAACAAAAAGTACCTCCACTTACTGACGGTATTTTGTGAGGCTATACTACTTCCTCAACATGTCTAATAAATTTACATAAAATTGATAAAACATATTTGATGAAGAAGCAAGCATTCATTTTTTTTTATGACGAACTACACAGATTGGCCAGAGAGGCTGGCCTTGACTGCTTCACTGGATTGAGAGGTGGCATGGCTCTTAAGTCGCTTAGCCTGAAAAGCAGTTCATTAACTTTACTGATATTCTTTTCAAACATTACAAAAGAACGTGGGAGTTGTTGGGGATTTAAGCGTATGTTTCATATCCCAGCTAGCGTAAAGCTAAAGCTGGCTAAGTAGAATATTGTATACTTAATATTGTTTGTTATTTCTTTCTGTTCCAGACTCTGATTTAGCCAAGTTCCGATGTCAGTTATGTCCAAAAGGTTTTAAGCATCCTACATCCTTAACTCTACATAAAGATTCCCATGCTGGGAAAACACAATGTCCAGTATGTCACAGGTCATTTTCAAGATCTTATGATATGAGGAGTCATTTACAGAGGATTCATCAAGGAAAACAATTGACAATCAAAGAGATCAGATACAAGGGGAATAGTGAGAGCACATCAGTAGCCAAGCAGTTTACATCTAATATATAGCATATAATATAGAAATTGTTACTGTAATAGCACATAGTGCAAAATGCCTATTAAAATGTAATCACTGTCATAGCTTATTTACATATTATGTATAATTTGTAGTGATAGAATAAATATTTATTTAAACTTTTGGACATCATAAATGATTTTGCTCAGTGTTGTAGCTTTTGCTATTTTTATACTAGTCTTAAATATTACATTATGATTATATAAAAAAATTGTTTCTATTATCATATATGTTTTATTTTATCTGACGTAACAACAAATAATTGCGGACATCAAGTAATTGTCATCATTAATTAGATTTTGATGCGGTTTCAGGTGATATATACACAAATAATCAACTTTCATCTTCCCTACATCTCGTCTATGTATTTTTTCACCAAGTCAAGTTCTTGCTCATTTGTCCCCATCATCTTGTTAAAATAATAAAACTATTAATATACTCAGTTTCCTTCAACCTCATTTAGTAGAGCATTGGATATCTGCAAATAGCTTCTATAACTTCTCCAATTTTTCTGGTGAAGACAGCCCATTCATGTATAAGTTACATTTTAGGTTAACATGAACTAAATTCTTTAAGCTGTCAATTTGGTCGTATATTAGTTAATTAAAGAAGATCCTGCTTTAAGTTTATACTTATTTGAATAGTTCATAATCGTGATTTGTTAATAATTATTTCCAATGTATATTAAGTTAGTAGTCGATTAATGTAGGACAGCGCCGAGGAAGGTATGTTCTATTATTTTACATTTAAATTATGCCGATAGGTTTTTCAACGCAAATCTTGAAGTTTCAGTTTGTTCACCTCAAGTTATTCGGACGTCAAAGTAAGATTATAACCTCACCCCCATTCACGTTTGTATCTAAATAAACTCGCAATTTAGCTATTGATATACCCACCAATCACGAATGGAATATAAGATTAAGATGTGAGTGGACCAGGTTGGAGTCATAATATATAAATAACAATAATAAATAAATATCAAAGAAATGAACAGGGTGTGAAAATGGAGATCGTATGTTACACCATCTGTAAATATTTTAAGATATTCGAAGATAAATATAAGTACGTATAAAAGAAACTTCTAATGAACTCACTGTTTCAGAGCCACAAAATCACTAAGACGTTCCTGCATAAAGGCCATAAATTCGTTGATTTTATAAATTTTACCGAGCAAAATTTATCTTGTTGGTGAGCAGTTTTCTCATTTCTTCTCCAATAACAAGAATTTGCTAACCCTGACTTATTGCTTGTTCGTGTAGGCTCTCAAATTCAACTCTAATAAGAATTATTAATAGGAATTATTTTGGTCCGAAGTAACGATGACGGTAAAGTCTTCGCGCAGCGTAAACTGTTCAAAAACAGTACATAAGAAATTTTAAAACCCAATAAATTCAGTCTATAATATTTTGACTCTCTCCAACCCCTTTTAATGCTTTGTTTAATTTTAAAGATGTATGAATGTATCCTGAGCGTGTGTACTTTCGTTGCCTGTTGACGAGACGCGAGTTTAAAGTATTGCTGTATAGTTGAAACCTTTAGGTCCAAATGGACATCGAGGTTGCGTATGAAACACGGTGTTACCGTGACTTGACGTGAAATCCGTGTAAATATTCCATAGTGTCTGAACTGTCGATGGATTTGACGCGGGTAGATTTGCGCGAACAAGCGGCGCACGTAAGTTAGAACGGAGCGAATAACCGATTTATAAAGTGTCACCTAGGGGGATGTGGGTTTGCCTGGTTTCTTGCACGTGTGACGTGCGGATCGAAGTAAAGTTTCGGATCAAGAATTTTAACATTTGAATTGGTTACTCAAGGGATTCGACTGCCTATTTTGATGATGCGAGAAATATGGCGCAGTTGCAAGACAGAGGGAATCTATGTCCACTTTTCATAAAATTTATTAAGACCCAAAATGTGACGGGTGGTGAGCATCTCCGTACACTTGGCATTTTTCTGTACGTAAAAAACCTAAAAATGTTGTTATTCTACCTTTTAACCATCTTGTGTGTAATCGCGAAATATCTCAATGAATACAATCATTAATGACTGAAAATATATAAATGAATGAAAATGTAATCATTATTAGAATAACGTACTTGGAGGGGAAATGAACGTCTCGCCTATCAACCACAAATTGTAGTTTGTTTTGCTAAAACGTTAATTTCGCGTATTACGTAGAATCGCGTGTGGCGGAGAATTTGGCGTAGATAGCGATCGCAAAATAAAGACGAGAAGAAAAGGGGAACCAGTGCAGCTAAGCTCGGGGGCGCGGACCGATGCATGCTTCTGTAGGTTCAGGGTGGCTCTAGCGGGGGTGGCGGGGCGGGCGACCTGCGCTCGATACGCGCGCGCGCCGCGACTCTACTCAGTCAGTCGCTTTTTGACGCCCCGTGTGTCCGGTCAGTGACGCCCGTAACCGTCATCCATCAAAACTACGATAACGATATTCTACAACCATAACGTTAAGTACGTCTACCGATATTATTAAACTTAAACTAATAAATGCATATGTATAGAATTTAATTTTAGTGCGTTACGGATTTCGAATTTGAGAATTTAAATATATACGTGAATTTGTTTACACCGCTAACTCTATTTTCTGCATCACCAAAAGTATTAAGGGTTGTGTTATTAGAATAGTTTGTTTAAAGTGTGTTTTCAGTGACAATAATAGGATTGTTTCAATACACCCATGTCGACTATTTCCATACCGGCATGCCGAGACGGTTGCGAAATTTAAAAACGACATCACTAATTAAACATAAAGTTAATTTGCGCGTCATGTAGTGCATTGCTAAGAAAAGAGCGTGAGTTTTTGCTGAGGAAAATAAGTGCGTTAATATTTGATGGTGTGTCGTGAAGGAAGGCGCATACAGTCGAGATTGGCTCGCGAAACGTCGCGCGGCGGCGCAACGGGGGTATTGATCGGCGGCGGCGGGTCGCGAGACGCCGGCGTTCCCGCCTGCCGCCTAAATAAAGCTCCGCATGTGTGCCGCCCTACGTCGCTGCCGTCGCCTCAGCCACCGCCGTTGAGCCGACGCGTGATTTGCGCTACTATGCACTCACACACCATTTGATTAATTTATTACTACACTCGTTATCACAGCGCTGCAGTAATCTCACTGTTTTCCCAGTCAATTAAATGTCCAAAGAACGCGATTATTTTTATTTCGAGGTCAGAAAACAATTGTGTATTATATATACGAATTAGAAAACGGTCAGCTTCGAAATCTTGTTAAAATAAATTAAAATAACTGTTTTTAAATAACGAATTAAGGAGAATTGTTTCTAAGTACCGCTATTGACAAAAACTCTTTACTTTTAGATGGAAATGTTGGGATAAGTGAATCGAACTACAAGTGAGAGCCATGGCGCGCATCGTGCTGGCGAGTGGGATTTTGCTCTGCATCCTGAGCATGGTGCTCGAGACGCGCGCTTTTACGATCCTACCACACGACGTCCGCCCCGGTCATGCCGTACGCCACTTCATGGGAAACTATTCCCGTTACACCATGCTTGATCCCGAATACGCCCCTTACTTCACTCTGCTGGACGATGGACTCTTAATGACCACTGCCGATTTGGGACCTTTGCTCGATCAATCATTGAATCTTGCTATATTAGAGCAAACTCCGTTCAGCAGTTGTGCTCATTCGGTGCACCTCCTTGTCGTAGACCGCCGAAAAATGCTTAGTTTCGCTACAGCTAATGGGCTACGTGGTGAAATTCAAGAAAATGCACAAGCAGGTACAGTTGTTGATCTACCACCTATAAAGGCCGCCGCGCTCCTTAATGTGGGACCTATAGCTTACAAAATAATAAAAGGAAACGAAAATTCCTTGTTCGCTCTACGCGAAAAAACAAAGACCGGTGTACCTGAAACTGTATCTGTAATAACAGAAGGTGATGTGGAAATAATTGGGATGAAACCTTTAGATGCCGAAGCTAAAAAATCGTACGATTTATTGCTACAGGCAACAGACTTGAACGGAAGAAACAAAGCGAACCTTATTGTCAGAGTTGATGTTATAAATGAAAACGATCATGAGCCTATCTTCGAACAGGATATATATTACTTTGCTGTAAATGGAAGTTTGGATCAAAACAGCGATAATGCGACAGCACGCTGGCAAAGATTTTCAAACATTGGCAAGGTTCACGCGTACGATGCTGATGGTGACCGAGTGTATTATTCATTGAAAACGGCCAGCAATTTAGCAGTTATTGTGCCGCAAACAGGTGAATTGATTCTAGCTGGAGAACCTGACAGCCACGAAGCTGCATTGGAAGTGCTCGCCCACGACACGGGCTCACCTCCACGCAAGAGTAGGCCCGCTCAAGTATTTCTAGAGTTTGTGGTTCGTGATCATATAGACCTTACAGCTTTGCGACGCCAAAAGCGACGTGTCACCCGAGCAGTACGGCCAACAAAGCGAATTGAGTTCACGGAAGCTGACGGTGAAGTAGAGGGACGTGCAGTGTTCACGTTGGAGAAAGAAACTGACCGCGAAACATTTAAAATTCGAGACGAAAATCCGTGGGTCACTGTTGAACCAAGTGGTATAGTGAAAGTTAAAAAGAAGTGGGACTATGAGGAGCTGGGACCGGAGAAGACCATCGACTTCTGGGTAACCATCACCAACGCTGGAAATGGAGGTAAGTTGATTTGTTTTAATAAATTCCTTAAAATGTAAACTTTTTCTTTATATAGACATAGACATTTATTTATTGGCATCACAATACAAAAACACATCACAGACAGAATATAACACACATTAAAAAATAATGAAAAATAGACAAAACACAGTTAAAGTTACACGGACAAATAATACAAAACATATGATGCCAATATCGGACACCGTCTCAGCATATGCTGTCGCAAGGATGCGACAGCGTTGATTTTTAGCGGTGCCCGGGACTACGAGTACCTAAAGACGTGCGCGCGCAATACTACTTTTATATGGTATTTATATAGACAAGGAGGAAGGACAAAGAGTATTATAAATATGATACTGTTTTACAGTTAAGATATTAAAATATATTTTATACAATAAAATAATAGATGAAAAAAATTTTCATAAATAAATATATTATTAAGTCAAAAAATAAAATAAAATAAATAATATCATAATTAAACACATAATATACGGAAAAAGCAGCTTTAATTATTATCATTATACTATTGGATGGTGATAAAACCATGAAATTGTCTACTTCCCTTTTTAATCTCCAAAGTTACGTCTTCATCTAGGGTGCACAGAGATAATTATAGGGAAGGATAATGAGCGAAGAATGTTTATTTATAGCATCTATTAAGAGGGATTTTATGGTTGCTAAGTGTCGAGCTTAGAGAGCATTAAATCTATGGTCCGGTATTATGTTTTTTAAAACGAAAACTCTGTCTTAGGTATTTAAATTGACAACGAATCTTATTTTTATTATTTCATTAAGGTTTAGTGACAAATTTTCAAGATATGGTACAAAAAATGGTTATATATGTTGTTAATTCATATTGCATTTACAATTTGCATTAAAAACAATTGAAAATAAATTATTTCGTTAACTGCTGAATGAAATTAAAATAATATATATATCGCAGTCTTTACTGTGGAGTGTTTCTTTACTAGTGGAGTTGCTTCTGCCGCTACAGAAGACGTGACTTTATTACCCTACGAGCGTCGATTCAGAACAGTAAAGCGCCTAAGGTAAAGGCCCAAACGGTTGTCTCCAAATAGCGTAGATATTCATTAAATCTAAGACTACGACGTAAATTTTAGTCATTTTTCTATAAATCATTGCGACCAACACAAAATGACTCTATATTTCGTCTAAGGAATAGTTGATTTCATGATTAATAATGTACGTGGATAATTTTAAATATCAACAGAAATAGGATTATTGCTGGAGATAATAATGTCGTCAAAAACGGACACAGTTACTGTCTCTATGCCGCTTCAGTAAAAAAAAAATGGTGAATTACACTTGAGAGCTAATTAGAAATGTCTATTACGTTGTCCGCTGGGCTGGTCCACAAACTGAAAGTCGCACAACGAGCGATGGAAAGAGCTATGCTCGGCATTTCTCTAAGGGATAGAATCCGAAACGAAGAAATTCGACGGAGAACAAAGGTGGTCGACATAGCTCTTAAAGTCAGCAAGTTGAAGTGGCAGTGGGCCGGCCACATCTGTCGAGTCAGTGACGGCAGATGGGGGAGGAAAGTCTTGGAATGGAGGCCGCGCATGGGTCGCAGAAGCGTAGGGCGCCCTCCCTCCAGATGGACCGACGACCTTGCAAGGATAGCCGGAAGTGGAGGATCGTATATGGTGGAAGGCATTGGGGAAGGCCTATTTCCAGCAGTGGATAGACACAGGCTGATGATGATGATGATGATTACGTTGTATTATGTATACGATTTTTCTCATAGCACTTAAAGTTAGTTTGCTATTGAATATGTTGATACTTTCCCAGATAAAAGCGGAGTCGTGGTACGGCCCTCTCGGGCACCCTCAGAAATTCCGCCCAAGCCGTTACTCATTAAAGAGGTTCAGGCTATGCTACCTGCTGAAACTTTAGAGGCCGTTTGGTTGATCAGCATAATTCAGTAAAAAAATAAGACTTTATTAAAACCATTATTCTTTATCGATTATTTTTAATGTAATGTGATAGAGAGCACCTGTCGTACCGAATTGTTCACTCGAGCGTAACTTAATGTCCAATTGTTGAAATAACCGAGGCCCATGACGATGAGATACACGAGATAGCGTAGCGTTTGTGACATAACATAACACGAAACACTTACAAAAATAGAAGAAATCTAACATATAAAGTATGTTGTATGTAGTTATTTTTCTTATATATATATAAATAATATATGTTAGTTTTCTTATATTTTATAACATCATGATAAAGTATATTATTTATTCGTAAATGAATTGAGTGGAAGAATATCACTAAGTGATGAAATATCACTAAATAACAAGTTGTACTAATAAAATAAATATATATATAATATAAATATAATAAAATAAAATAAATGGTTGCATGGAAGCAGAATTCCGTCGACCCAGAGGGGTAGACAGAAGTTACGGATATTCGTTTTTCACGGTCCTGGCACACTTCTGTCGCTTCACGCAGATGCGTAAATCATCGCATACATGTACGTTGAATTCGAATAGTTCCTACGTCACTTTTTTTTTTGGACGAAATAACACAGTTAGCCAGAGAAGCTGGCCTTTACTGCTTCACCGGATTGAGAGGTCCGACGTCACTCTTGTATAGTATGTGATATGGTGGTGTGTATGATCGCTATAAATTCGCCTAGGACGTTTCTAACTTTTGCCTTTCACTATTGAAATAGAGTGAATGTTGTTTTTAAATTTGATATTTTATTTCGTGACTGGACGGCAGTAGAGGAATTTTTAAGAGTCTGGAACCCCATTTGCGATATGAATAAAAAATATCGAAAGCATGACAAAATAGTAGTAGACAGGTTGTGGCTTCTCACAGAATGCGTAGAAAATCAGGGACCTGTCGCACGCTCCCGACTGCTTCGTCCTCGATTCTTTACGCCGCGGATCACGATGTTAGGATGGAATGTAATATTGCCTTTTAGATGTTCACGCTTTTAATAAATAGCTATTGCAAAAGATTGCACACCTTTTTTGTTCCATTGTGTGAATAACGTCATTATTTATTATATATTATATAACGATAAAATTCGGTGTTAGGTGTTTTTACTGTCGCGAAAATAATTTGTTATTAAATTACTAATTTTACCAATAAAAAATTGGTTAGAAGTTAATATCGAGAGATTCAACTGATTATTTGAATTTAAAAAGGATATCTTAGAATTTTTTTTTAATAAATTTAATATTTGCCTTGTTTATACAACGTTAAGAATTTTCATCTCTCATAAAAACATAGGCTAGAAAGAGTAAGATTTCTTAAAAAATATTGTATTATTTTATAAAATGGCTTGTTTGCATACTATAAAATTTTACAGAATTTATTTTCTTTATATGATATGGATTAAGCACCAAGCTTTTTTTCTGGAAATAAAGTAAGATCTATTCGCTATAATTTAACAATTATTGAAGGTTTTTGAAGGACGTTCTTGCATTTTTGTTAATTACTAAAGAAATAACATTCGCCTTTATATCGTGTTACATCTATACTTTAAAAATATTTATCGAGAGCACTTATAAATTATAATTCTTCTGACTAAATTTTGAATTGCCGCCATTTCGTTTTCATAAATTTAGTCCTCGCATATAAAAATGGCTCCGCTGTCTAAGACACTTTACTTTTTATCACATTTGTCCAATTAGTTATAAATTTTTGGGGTCGCTTAAGCCCGCGGTGGGTGGTCGAGCCACAAATGCGGTATCAAGAAGTTTATTATTTATGTATTGTTGTAATTCGGTGGGCTTATCCTAATATTATGTAATACAATACTAAATGAGTCATACTAATATGGTCACTTCAACGAAGACACCTAAGAAAAGAAAACCCTAACACACCCCACAAAGACTAACCCGAGAAAACACTATACAAAATATCTACTATACTATGCAAAAATCCGTTACGCTACTGCCATAAAAAAAGTGTTGAAACTTATTTTTATAGCTCCTTTAATCAAAATAAAAATAATAAAAGTGTCTATTGTTTTATTCTTTTTCATTTATATAATTATACCTCTTAGAGTTGTATGTAATTGTAATGATATATTATTATATTCCTGAAAAGGATTTTTATTTCTTTCAATACGCGATTGTAATTTTAGTAATTAAATGTTTATTTTAAAAGGGACGAGAATTATGTCAAATATGGCTCGCACAAAGATTTTTTTTTTGACGAACTACACAGATTGGCCAGAGAAGCTGGCCTTGACTGCTTCACCGGATTGAGAGGTGGCATAGCTCTTAGGTCGCTTAGCCTGAACCTCTATTGCTAGTAACTCGACACAAGGGTCCCCCCGGTGAGGGGTAACGCACAAAGACTTCTTTCCACGCTGTAGTCGTCAAAAGCTTGCTCTATCGGCAAATTAATTTACTATGCACTTTTAATAGTAGGTGCTGCGACCCCTTTGATATACTCGTAGAACGGAATTTAATTGCATAGTTAATATTAAGGACAAACTTTCCGACTAGAGTGACATGTAACAAGAATAGTAGTTTTACTAATCGATTAAAACAAGCGCACACAGATAAAGGAGATTCTTTAATGCTGCAAGATGGAGAATTCTCTTCTTCTTTGTCGTTCCCTCATATCTGAGGATCGTGGTCACTAGAGCCCCTCAAATGAACAATCTGCCTCCATCGGTTTCGGTCCGAGGCAGCCCTCACCAGCTGGTAGAGATTAGGAGAGGAGATGGCACCTTTTACTTGGTCATACCATCGTGTTGGCGACCGGCCTCTTGTTCTCTTGCCTTCTGTATTGCCAACGATGACCAGCTTTTCAAGGTTGCCATCCCCTCTAAGCAGATGGAGGATAGTGCCAAGCAAAAATGCATTGTAAGCGGTTAACTCTAGTCCTTGTCTATGCTTATGTACGGTCTTGTTACCTTTCATTATCGTCAGCCAGCACGTGTTTATAGATAATAATAAAATACATCTACATACCTACATAATCAAATATTGAAATATTAAACAAAAATACTAATAATTTTTTAATCTGAAACATACAAACATATTTTTTTTTTATAAATAACTCGAGGCATGTAGGTCTTCCCAGGATTGAGACGTAACAATCTTTTTTTTATTTTTTAAAATATGTTGATAGTTTTTTTCTAAATTAGAGGCTAACGAGCAAGTACGCGAATACTACTATTATAAGGATTTTTTTACGGTATCATTCCTAACGTTTCGGACATATAGCAGAAGTCACGGTCACGGAGACTAAGGAGTTTGACATCCATTTTTTTTAAACAGGAGAAATGTAAATAGCTAAAAATTTAATATAAAGATGAATGTAAATGAAAGATTGAAAGTAATAGGAGTACAAGAAAAAAATTGGAGTGACCTACGCTGATCAGCCAAGAGGACTGAACAGTTTCAGCAAATTTTGTTGAGAGCTTTTAGGAGGAGGTTTTAACGTCCCATCGTTAATACACTGAGACCATAAAATTGCAAAGTAAACTATTTATTAAATTATACGTATATCCATCTCACTATATTTTTAATAATTAATAATATTTTTGTAACGTATAAAAGCATGCAATAACTCCTTTATAAAATAAAAAATATATAAATACGAATAGAATTTAGGAACTTTGAATTTGAATTTGGAATTCCGACGAGAGACGGAAATAGCACCGTCGTCAGTTCCAGATTCGGGTTATGACAACGTACATCGTACAGTAGTAGGTGCGACATATTCCGTTCCTCTAAATCAATAATTGAACAAGATGCTGGTGTAACGTCTCGCGCGTTGGGTTGGAATTGGCATATCCGGGGCATCCACCTAGACGCGTCGGGATGTGGCGTTCGAGAAAATGATTAAATCTGTTACGAGTTTTTTAATATAATTATGGTAACATTTATGCTGAAAAAAGTTTCGCATTCCAGTAATTTGAATACTAGAAAGTAAGTTTTCAATTTATTTATTTCTTTGAAAAAACTGCGCATTAAAATTTTTATTACAAATACTAAAATAGAAGATATCTTTAATTAATTTTTTCTCGAATCTATGTGTACTTGAATAATCGTGTATATATTATACATATATAAACATATTCATATGTATTGATGAAGATAAAGAAGTTTTTTTCGTGTGGTCTAAAGCATACTCGATTTTTTGTTATGATATGGTTACTTTCACGAGCCGTGGTAACTTAGTGTCCTCGCGGTCACCTTCAGTTACCTTGTACGCTAGCATTTGTTTGTTGCAATTTAAAGTGCGATTTACCACGCGCTCGGCGGTGAAGGAAAACATGATGGAAAAATTTAACAAACCTGTGTTCAATTTTTTTTATGGCATGTGAGGTCTGCACTATAGCCGGATGGCGGACTAAGCTCTTATACCCATTTTACAGATAAGGCCTGTCCCCAACA
This sequence comes from Meandrusa payeni, assembly GCA_029286785.1. Classification (NCBI taxonomy): domain Eukaryota; kingdom Metazoa; phylum Arthropoda; class Insecta; order Lepidoptera; family Papilionidae; genus Meandrusa; species Meandrusa payeni. The sequence continues at coordinate 7,906,736 of JAGSMX010000012.1, read as the reverse complement.
GTGAGACAGTTATACATTAAAATCTGTAAATTGAACTTTTTTTATGGTCACTTCCAAAAAATTTAAGTGTATAACTAAAAAGTGCTGTTAGATTCTTCGATCGTTCCTACTGACGCTTGATGCAGTTGTGCCTCGCGAACCATTTACGCTCCGTTGCGTTGTTATTTTGTTGAATTTAGTCGTTTCATTCAATCAATGGCGATGGGCGCGGGCGTCGCTCGCACTACAATTGACGTTCGGGCCAATTCCCCTCATTGTGTCCACTCGCCGCAATTACATATGCTCACTTCCTATGCCTGACCCCACGGACTATATGGTCACCACATGTTCTCGGTTATTTTCGTTTTTAATTGTATATACGATGGGAAAGTAACCGGCTTGTTAATAAGGATGTACTTGTTGATTTTTTGTCTTTATACGAGATAATGCAAAAGAGCACTAAAATTGATTATTATGATATACATTATTACCCTAATCATATCTACAAAAAATAATTTATAAGTTTTTTATATATATATTAGTTATAGAATAATGGTTGAACGTTCGAACTTTACGATTTTATGACAACGATTTTACGGTCCGGGGTTCGAATCGGCTTATGTATGAGTTTCCGTATTCCGCTTTCTTAGGTACAAAAAATCAATCACTTAAATTTGGGCCCGGAGCTTAGGTTCAACCAGCGGGCAACGGTGGCTGTTTCTGTATACCCGTCAAGGTTTAAAATGATCAGAGAGCTTATTTTTTTGGTTTGTATTTATTTTCATGTACTTTTTTTTTGTTAACGGGTAGGAAATCTTCAAAAAGATATCCCGCCTTTTGGGGGGAAGGCGGCGGTTATGTGGGGTTTTTACCCACTAAAACCTCCCCGGTGGCCCTTTCCTCGGTGCATGACGAGGGGCTTCGGGATCTCCAGTAGAACGCACCGGAGCCCCTCTGCACTGTGCTCAATGAGAGCACGTCCCGGGCGCTGTGCCCTCGCAATGCAAGGCGACACGGGCCAGCCGATGTCGCCTTCTTCCCTTGTCGCCCAGTGAGCCCAAGGCCCCTTTTAGTCGCCTTCTACGACAGGCAGGGGATACCGTAGTCTTATTCTTGAGAGCCCAGAACTACAGGGCTGTCACGAATAGCATGTACTAGTCTAAGGTATATTTACTAATCTATATATTACGATGTTAAGAGAAATTCGTACAACTTTGTAAGCGTAATATTCGCGTGTGTAGGAGTAAATAAAGTCTGTGTTAAATAATTCCATAGATGTTGTCGGCAAATACTTTTAAAATATAACTAGCAAATAATTATTGACAACTTCACCGAAATGAGTTGAAAGTTTTACTTCGTAGCATTGATACTTTTTCTTAATTACAGTCGAATCTCTTCCACGGCGCGACCTATACCTACGACTAGTTATTGGTAAATAATCGATAAGACGTCTGTATCGGCCTCGGAAGCTTACGAACTTTGCCTCGGTATAATTTATCTTAATACATTTCTCCTCGCAGGGTAAATCCTTTAATAAAATTTCGCCGACCCTCATTCCATATAAGCATTATGTTCCCCTACGATGTCGACATAGCAGGGGGGCTCTCTGCAACTCGTGGTATGCTCTCTTCGTTGTACGATTTTTTTTGTTTTATCCGGTTTACTGCGATGTATGATAAATTTAAACATAAATTACATTTAAATATTTTTCTTTATACAAGTCGTTCACACCCATATCGTCCTTTCAACAAATAATTTTTCATTTCTTTACGCTTCTTTACGTATAAAAATGAATAAACCTTAGTTATATGACGACGCGCTGTCACATATTGGAACCTAGTAAACTTAGCAAATAGCATCTCTGAGTATTCCGGGTGGGTTGAAAATTGTGAAACTCGTTTACCTGCAAAATGTTACGGTCTTCAATGTTACAATCAGTAAGGGATGATTAATTTGGCTATTTCGGTCTTCATTTTTTAATGAAACATATTTTAACTGACAAGTTAAAAAAGTCGGACCTCACTAAGCTCTATTCCAAAACTTCACAACACTTCGATTTTTGGCTCAGCGTAGAGATGTGACAACTCCGTAGTGTAATTGATAATACTGCTGCGGTAATGGTGACATTTTAGAGTGGAACTTCTATTTTTACATTCTCAACTACCTCTCAAAAAATACCCGTGTAGCCGTAATTTCATTAGTGGTAGAATACCAACCGTGTTTTAAACGTACAATGGAGAGCTGCTCGAATTGTGGACGATAAGTATATTTCCAATCCTCTTGACCGTCTGCCAAGAGAGGAATTGTTAGAGATCAACCCAGTTGCCGATTTCCATTATCGCAGAATTCCAAATTCCATGAACACCATGTTGATAGTTTGCGTTCCATAATTGTACATTTTTCGCGTATCTATTTTCCAACTTGACGAACATTTCCAGTAGCGGTGTTTCCGAAATGATACGACTTTGGAGTCTTCAAGAAATTACCCAACACCTTTCTCACAGTTCATTGACGACGGTTATCACTTAACATCAAGTGAGACACGGGCCCCTTATTCAGCCCAGAGAGTGAGATAGCCGAAAGTTAGACCTAAGAGCTCGGCAAGGCATCTGCAATTCTGGTCTTGTTGGTTTTGGATGAATCCCTTGACACCCTTTTCTTGTATAAAACACGTGTTTTAAGCATAGATATTTATAGAAATTAAGGAGAAATATCGAAGTACAAGGAAGGTTTCGGTCGTGACTTGTAAATGATGCAAGCGCATCTCACTTATAATTAGATCTAACGCGGTGTGAATGTAAACATTGTACGTTGGGTACGGCGGTCGAGGGCCGCGCTCCATTGCTGACCGACCGTAGGCTTTCACCGTGATTGTGATTTGATTGCGGTCATTTACTCCTCTGCCTAAACGCGGCGCAAAGTACCCGCGATCAGTTATTCGCCTTAATACACAGGCTTGCTAAATTACGCCTGTAGTGTGTGGCAATCTCTGTAATTATCTGCATGTTATGTATAGTAAATAGAAATTGTTCTAATTCGATTTTGTTATCTTGAGTCAGATTTATGTCGCGCCTAGGTTAGAGCCTTCTCTACTCGTAATAACATCTTACCTACATCCTATTTACACACACTCAGACATGTGTGACAGGTGAGCCCATTTTCATATACCACATTTTTTTAGCAAGTGATTTTTTGTACACTAAAAAACCAAATAATTTAAAATTGGTAGAAGCCGATTGGGATTCAAATCCGGACCCGCGTCCGTTAGTCGAACGTCTTCGCCACTATTACTTCTTGTAAAAAAATATTCTTAATTAACACAAACATGACTATTACTATATTGAAATCGCTAAAAAGGTTGAGCCAGTAATTCCCAAAATTTTGCGGAACACAAAAAAAAAGATAAATTAAAAAATTATTTACATATGGTACACTACTTTATGATAATAATTTTATAAATGCGAAATAAAATACGTACGTTTATTAGGGGATTAATAACAAGTTAATATTATTTTGATAACATTATTTTATTGATTAATGACTTTACTGATTAATATTATAAACATTTATAAAAAAATTGGCGGCACGTTTTTAGAATCTCGCGGTACACAAAAGTGCCATGGCACAATAGTTGAGAAACACTGGACTAAATATTCGACTTATAAGTTTTCTATATAAACTTAATGTGAGTTAAAACCTTAATTGTAACCTATATTTCGTTCAGAGTTCGTTCAATTATACAGTTCGTTAGAGGGAGAGGTTGGGTGAGGGAGAGTGGCCAGAATCGTACTTTCAACGATATACAATGCGCTATGTGCCCTCTGCACTTAATTCCGCATTGTTCTGAACAGCACTAGTGGTTCTCGAGAGCCCTCAGCATCCCCGATTGATATTCACAGTTGGTACCAGACGTCTTGCGAAACCTGACCCTCGACGCCCGTGTTCAACAATGTGTAAATAGGTCTTGCAAAATTTATGACGAGAGGTGGTTTGAGCGAAAACTTCGACATACCTTTATTATGTAGCGTTTATTAAGGCCACGATCCAGGTACATTACTAAGAGCCGAGTGCTTATGTAAAAGTACAAAGTTATGTTTAATTACATTAGGCATCACTTCTGAGATCGTTGGTATAGACCTGGCACTTCCGTGTCTCGCTCTTGCGATGGTCTCGAGTGACAGGTCTTGGACGGCGGTCGCCTCCTTCTGTGAGACGGTCATGTCCCAGGAGGAGGCTGACGAGCGGGTCAGGGAAGCGAACGCGGAGGCTCCCTCCCTCCGAAGGCGGCGTATCGGGGTGCGCAGAAGGCGTTACAACCAACGCCGACATAACAACCAAAACAAACAACGAATTGTAAAGAGGAAACTTAGATAAGCTGGTCAAAAACAAAAATCAATCATCGACAATCAGTCTTAAGTTGCCTGCTTCTATGAAGCTTCAAATACCGATTGAAAAAAATAATGATTTCATGGTATCCGGTTATTAATAAAATTAAGTATAAAACACACTGCTGTAAGACTTCAAGACACCGTGAGCTCAATTTGCGAACGGTAACATGACAAACAACTATGACATTAATCCGTCAAATACCTCAGTCTCCTGGAACACGTCTTGCAAAGGCGCCTGCGTACGGAAGGAAAAATGTTTCGAATTAAAATCATAATTAAATCTCGATAAAATCCGTAAAGATATGTTTACGAATAAAAACAAAAAACTACTCCAAAACAAATCAAACGTGACTGATCAAGCGGTACGGACGCTCCCTTTTACTTCTGAAGTATCATAGTTATATTACGAGGTTCTGCTTATCTTGTCTGCCTGTAGTCTGTTTTTTCTTTCACATTTGTGATCGTTGCCGTGAATTTACCACTTAGCTTAACCAGCCCCAGCTAACATAGACGGTCTTCGATTGTCATAAACTTTTTTTTTGTTAACGGGGAGGAAATCTTCAAAAAGATACCCCGCCTTCTGGGGGGAAGGCGGCGGTTATGTGGGGTTTAACCCACTAAAACCTCCCCTCCTCCACCTGGATCTCCAGTGAAACGCAAGGGGAGCACCTCCCGGGGAAAGGTTTCTTCCCCAAGGCGACACGGGCCAGCCGATGTCGCCTTCTTCCCGGGTCCACCTTGGCGGGCGACAAAGGCCCCCCACCCAGTCAACTCGAGGCTCCTTTTAGTCGCCTTCTACGACAGGCAGGGGACTGTAGTCTTATTCTTGAGAGCCCAGAACTACAGGGCTGACCTAATTAAAACCAAATCCAAATCAAACAAAAAAAATGCGGTTCATAATTGAAAAAATACAGGACATTTATGAAAATTTCCTCTTTTTTGAAGTCGGTTAAATAGTTCTATTTAAATATTAGTTAAACTTAAAAAAGGTAACTTTTAACTGACATTATATGTATATTGTGAGCTGATTTAGTTATCCGATTAGTACAGGTACTTACTGAGTGATGTTCAAGTAATTCCTTTACCCGGTAGGCGTTGAGTAATCGTAAGGTCACAGAGGGCGCGGGTTCTCGTCTGCTTCAAGAAGAGTTACGACTAGTTCGTGTCTCTAATTATTATAGACGACGGTCTACGTGTTGCTTTCGCTGATCGATGTTGTTACGACGTGCGATACTCCACGCTTTTTGTTACAAATTGCATTACTAAGTTATCACAGGGCCAAAACATAGCATACTGTTGTGCAATATCTTGGCAATGGACTTATGTATCTCTTAATAAAGTGGGGCTCAAGCCCGTTCTATAGTTAATTTAATATAATTTTGAAGCGTCAATGGTTAAGGGTACGGCCTGCGAATCATAAGGTCGTGGGTTCGAATCCACCATTCGACTATTACTATGAACCATGTCCTAGTACAAGCTTAAGCTCAGTTGGAATGGTTAACAAGATTGTTAGTAATATTTCTGAAAAAAAAATATTGCTAGCTTTCTTTTTTTAAAAAAATTCAAATGCAATTCCCGCCATTACATGCGCAAATCACAAATTATTTAATTACTACTTTAACCCAGGGTTTATTCGTGAGGTTATTGATACCATTAGAATAATGGATAATAAAATATATTATCTGTACTGAACCAGCATCTCGACTTCAATATATATTGCAATAAAATATGAAGTTACTAGGAATTGGGTTCTTTATTAATACGATTTAGTACTACTGCGCGGAAGGCGCAGCTAGCGAAATAATTTTTTTCTAATTTATTTTCCGTTCGTTCGTTTTAAGATCGATAATGTACTACGACGTTACTTGTGCCTGCATTAAAGTTTGAAAGGCGTTTTATCTAGGTAAATTATTTAGCTATTACTACTAGACACGTAAATAAATCATCAAATAATGAGTAACGTACCATTTGTTACCTCTAATATGATCAGAATTTAAATCTCTAAAAGTGTCAATTCGCTTAGCACAGAAGTTTCACTTCGAAAAAAAATTGCTCTATATAAAATAATTTAGTTTTCCGTGCATAGGCTTGTACTTTCAGTCGCCATTTTAATTTGGACTGTGCGGGGAATATTCGATTTGCGGCTACTTTATTTTTAAAGTTAACGGGTCTTGATGCCTATGTCGTGCATCGGTTATTTCTACGATTCGTGCCCGGTGATTACAGAATACTTCGGATTGCGAAACTCAACGCCATGTTCGATACGGATTGTGGTCGTCACGCTAAACTATCATCTTGGATTTATAATGTTTATTGTCACACTTAACCTACTCCCTAAACGCGTTTCGGAACGCAAATGTAAATGTCAAATATAACTCGCGTCATTTTTGGCAGTGGCAACTGTAACGATACCGTAAAAACATAATTTACGCCATTATATCCCGGAGCGTGTAGAATGTCCATTATAAAACATAAATAAATTATTTTTTGTTATCCCGGTATGGGTTATATTTGAATATTCGTGGAACGGAACACCCGTTGTTCCTTTACAATTCATTTTTTTAGAACGCAATTCCGTGGTTATTAAAAGCATTAAGTAGGTAATTTAGTGTTCTATACAGCACGAGAAAATACTACTTTACTTGTATGTTCCTTTAGAACTTTTTCAAAGAAGTCGACTCAAAGGTAGACCTAAATTATACAGAAGGGGAGAAATGTGGGGAGAGCTAATTAGTCCTTCAGTTTGTTAATAATTAATGCAGAAATAGAGCTATTTAATTTGTTTCATTAATACAATTTCTCCTGTGTTTATAAAAGATTCTTAATGAATTAATCTTTACCTTGGTGAAATGAATCAGATCGGCTTATTTAAAGCTATTTTTGCTTCATTCTTATTAGATATTTGCCAAAAAGCAATTAATTTTGTAACTGCTCATTTGCAATGTAGACACAGGCGGCTTAATTGCTCGGGAGTGAAGTCATGACGCAACTATTTGTTAAGTAGTAACGAGGAAACTTTCTTGTCAATTATTTGCTGGCGTTCCTCTTAACGACAGTATCGCATCAATTTCGTGAGAACGACAATTTACGAATTAAATTCCATCTGTGTGAAATGCTCGTAGTTGAACCCTACGTTAAATTATGAAACTTACTCCTATGTGATATTACATACATACTATGGTAATGGCTAATTATTATGCTGCGATCCAGGTCAATAAGCTTAGAGAAAATTTCGCAGTGTAGTGTTGTATTGCAGTGTATGATGAAAAAACAAAATGCCTTAAAATTCTAGACTAATTAATTGTAATCAATTTTTTACAAATTCGTAGAAAATGAACAAAACGTTTTAATTCTACTCAGTCTTGAGCACAGACGTAAGATAGCTGGCCTTTCGGTTTTCTACATATTGCATTTTGGAAAGTGTGCTCAGGATACATGATCTGATTCCCGCATCCCCGTTCCACCATGAGACTTCAAGACGCATTGCGGGATTTCATACTTTTGTTGTGAACATCCCTCAAACCCCGCTTTGCTTCGTCTTTCATTATTCGTACAGCAAAGGATTGGAATAGCCCGCGTCTGTCTTTCCCTACGATTACAATGTGGGTATTTTCAAGAGTAGAATGAATAGGCATAAGCTAGTGCGCCTTACCACCCAGGACTGTATTTCCGCTTAACATAAGGTGAGATCGTAGTCAAGAACTGGCTTAGAAAGTATAAAAAAATACTTATTCTACGCTTATGTTTATAACTGTAGGTTGTGTCCAGTAACCAGTCTAGTGTAGCATATGTAAACATAAAAAAAATATTACAATTTTTTTTTATGTTTACATTTCACATAAAAAAAAATTGTAATATTTTTTTTATGTTTACATATGCTACGTAAATGTAACTAATTTAACGATATTTTTTGTCGTTTATTTTAGGAAATTAAATATTACATTAAAATCCATAAATATACATTTAAGCCAAGCTTTTTGTCTGAACAAGAAGGACTAGTTACTGATTTTACTTATATAAGTAATAGACGGTTGTAAAAGGATCGCATTCCCACTTAATATTCATTAGGTCTCTGCAGTTACCTCAGTTTTCATCAAAATTGCATTGCTCGTGTCTATAGCGAGCGGCCTTCGTGCTCAAAGAGTTCTCACGGCTTCATTTGAGCAGCTTTGCTTCGACTTCGTGATATTCGTAATGCACAGTGAATATGTAGGTACTATGTCATGCCATTTGAAGAGAGTTGCAATTTGTCTTTAATTGCTGCGTGCTTAGTAATTGTTAATTTACTAAGATTTTTTTTTTATTTATTAAGAAGTGTATTAACTTGTAGGTCTTGTAGAGTGACATCATTCAATAATTAATACACTCGCTTTATTCAGAAAGCGTAATGTTGTACAAGGAATTATTGTAACGAATACCATTACAACTGCGCGTCCTTAAAATCTTTATACAAAATTAATTAGATGTCAGATTATGAAATAAAGTTATAAAGTATAAAGTTACAGCCTTTATACTCGTATATATAATATATACGTCCCACTGTTGGGCGCAGGCCTTCTCTGTAAAGAAAGTATAAGGGCATAGTCCACCACGCGGCCCTAGTGCGGATTGGCAGACTTCACATGCCTTAGAAAAAAATTCTAAGACATGTAGGTTTCCTCACGATGTTTTCCTTCACCGCCGAGCGGGTGGTTAATCAGCACACAAAATTGCAACAACAAATTTATTGGTTCCGGCACCGGGGATCGAACTCGGGTTGCTAGCGTACTATGCAACAAGAGCCAACCGCCTGGACACTGAGCTACCACGGCTCATTGTGAGCTACCACGGCTCATTTCTACTCGATTATGAAATAATTAAGTTAAATTATTGTTTACAATGCCAAGTTAATATGATGATCATCTAAATTATTGATTATGAATTAAAGATACAATAAGGTTGAGGTCACTAAGATATCATTGGAAGTAGTTATTATACATAAGCATCGCTGCTTGTTGCCATGTGTTGCTAGCTAATAGAAGATTAAATTTCTATTTGTTGCACCGTGAACTTGAATGTGATAGTTTTTCTTTTTTATTTATAGCTTTTTAAGTTTTAAATGTACAGGCAGTGTGGACTATTTATGCTAAGCAGAAGCCGCTGCTTTGGCCCTGTAAAACCGTGCTGAAAAGTTTTTATAAATGGTTTTTATGAATGGTAGGTTTGTATCTGTTGCCTTATCTTATGACTTGCGTATTCCAAATCCATCAGGCAATCGACGCCCGAAAATAATAAGCCTAATATTTAGGACTAATCAGCTTAATTTCTTCCTTCCCCCAAGTCTGTGGTACACTCTACCCTTCTTTCGCAATCGTCACTCTCTTGGCAAGATAAATCAATGTGTTTTTTATATTCATTATCTATTAGTACATTTCTATTGGCTATTACATCAGCATTTTAAATGACATTCGGAACAAGACAAATAGCGTTGCTGAGTACATAATTATACTGCTATGAAATATTCTTTTCATTTGGAGCTTCATTTTAGCTTCGTCATCCAACTCTCACGTGGGACGGCCTCGCCAGCAGCGTAGAAAAAAAAATTAAAGTGGGGTCGTTTTCAATGTTGTGTTTCTCGTATCTCACCGCGGCATATAGGTCGAGTGTAGGGGTGCCATCAATGAAGCGACGAACCCAGGACAAGGGCATAACTGTACTATCGGGCTTACGAAATGAAACCAGTGCATTTGCCTGCTCCGGTTGCGGGAATATTTTCTTACTAACACGGTACTATAAATCATCTTCTCTCTGGTCCCCTTTCTCTTGTCAGAGAGGTCGTGGCCATCATGATCCCGTGGGTCGGGCAGACTACACGCGCCCCACGACCTCTCGTCACCTCCGACTGCTGGCCGTCAATAGGGCACATTCGTGTACGGGAGCACCCATACTGCACCTGATCCGTCCATCGCATTAGTATGACATGTAGATCTGCCTTGTGGTCTAGTCCCTTCCACTTTGCCAAGCACGACAAGGCACTTATACTGTACTAAAAATAATATCTTTTCCTAATTTTTACACCTGATCGCTTAGTTGTCAAATAAAAAAAAACGGGTGTGCTTTACCATATGTATAATTTATGCACAAAATATTATATATACATGATTGTTCAATTTTTTGTTGGTATTGTTGATAAATAAAAACTGTATATAATGTACTATAGCACCATCGAACCATCAATTGTTAATGTATTCTCTCATTTTTGCCTCAGCTGGGCCATGGACAGTATATAACAGTAAATATATTATACCATCTACCTACCCACGACCCGACAACAAATATTTTTTCACTACTTACTAATATTCTTGTTTACTCCAATAGTTCAATGTTGTATATGAACCTACGATTTGCCCTCTTTTGCTCTGCTAACTCCCGAAACTTGTAGGCACTTTTGCAGGACAATGACCCGACGCATGGTGGTCCTACAAAAAGGCCTGTAAAAATAAAAATACGAGTCCACGCATAGAATCGTGTTTAATCGTCGACGTTAGCGATGCCGTTGTGCATCCTGCGTTAAGAGCGAGATAGGAGAAGGCGCATTCTGTGGTAGCTGACGTAGCTTTTGATATCATAATTGAGCCGGCAAAGAGGGGCTGGGGCGCAGTAATTGTTTATCTTACGGCTATAAACGGCTTTCATAATTTAGAGGTCAAAGTATAGAGTTTTATATCACTGACTGATTGGTGGCTGTCGTAGTTTAATGCTTATTCGTTCTAGGGTATGACTAATCATCGAGTGTGAAATTATGTGTTAGATTTTTATTGATTTGTAAATACTATTTCGGAGTACTTTTTATTATTATTATATTTTATAAAGCACATGAATAGGCGAGATAAAAACGGTTTTAGAGGGTAATGACTTCTGCGTTCGTCCATTTCCTCCGAGCAAGCTAATAGTCTTACGTCTTCTTGAAAATGTCGACAATGCACCTGTGTTTTCTCTGGTTTTATTATGTGCCCGGAGCACAGTGGTGGTGATTGTACAATTATACCTTAAGATATTGAGGCACTAGTTTATCACTAGCCTAGCTACTAAATAATATAAATATAAATAGTAAAATAGCTATGCTAATTCTTTTAATAGCAATAATAAAAATCAGTAATTTGAATTGTGCCAACATGAAAAAAAAAATTGTATTGTAGCCGACTGACTTGAACCAAGTAAAAGTAACAATCCCCGTCGATATTACGATTGAACATTTATGTTGGAAATATGACGATCGTAATGGCTGAATCATGAGTAAAACAGTAAGGTGCATGGCAACAGAAATTTCTTATGCCCAAGCGGTTTTCGTGCGCCAATAACGTATTTCCAAAGTAATCATGATTGATCGTAAACATGTGTCTCGTGAGAAAGGTAGGATTATTGCTCTTGTAAAGGTATAATAAATGTTTATGCTTACTTTGTGGATATTTATTTGTTTTACGATTTTGTCCTTGTTTATTTTGGAAACGGTATATATTTTCTTAATAAAATAAAAGCGACAAAAAGAGTACGATCATCATCTGATGGTAAGTGATCCGCTTTTTTTATAACGGAGCGGTAGTTTATTTTTAAGTAAACAGTTTGTGCTCGTACTTTGAAACGTAAGAATTATTAATAATAATTGCTGTTTTCGCTTGTGAAGGGTCAAAAGGGAATACAGTAATGTTGCATATTCTCGAAGGTAGAAATAGAAACCGCGATGGGATGTAGTCCTTTTTTTTTTGTTCACGCGGGGGAATCTTTTTATAGACCATCCTCCGGTTCCCTGGGTGGGCCCGGAGGGATGTGTGGGACTCGGCCTGGGCAGCCCCTACCCACTAAACCTTCCGCGAATGCCATCAGCCGTTATGAGCGGGGCGCCCCGGATCTGATGGGATGTAGTCCTTACCAACGATACTTAGCCTGAATAGCTTTGCGTAGATCGTCACTGTATCTGCTCATCGTCCTATAATATACCCCCGAACGCCGTCGATCCTCTGGTATTCGTGTAATCCAGCGATAGTTACGGCTGAGTTAGATGCCACTTCATTCTGCATACACCAATATCTGAAATGATATCATCTGGAATGGTTTTAAACGATATGAAGCTTGGTATATTTTGCTTAAGAAAACAAATTTTCTTAAATTGGATTAGTTCTAAGCTTATTTTCTGAACGCATTTCTCTCTATTTAATATTTTTGACGTAAAAATTTTTAATCAGGCGCAGACCAGACCGCCTACGGTTACTTTTTCATGGCATGATATAAAAATGGAAAAGTATCTTTACTGACGGATATTAAATAATTCTCTTTGATTATGATTTAAGTAACATAATTTATATATTTACACAATTGCAATAGATTTCTAAAAACATTAATACACGTAAGGGCTAATAAAGTCAAGTGTTTTTTATGTGAAGAGAAAATATTCGTGGACTTAAGTGAAACAAATGGCATATCCTTTTTTGATAGAACTACGATGATCAGTCAGCAGGCATCTAGAGTATCACGGGGGTTTTTAAAAGGTGGCACAGCTCTTTTTTTTTTTTTATTTGACGAGGAGGAAATCTACAGAAAGATACCCCGCCAGGGGTATTCCGCCTGGGGGGAAGGCGGCGGTTATGTGGGGTTTTTACCCACTAAAACCTCCCCGGTGGCCCTTCCTCGGTGCATGGTGAGGGGCTCCGGGATCTCCAGTGGAATGCACCGGCACAGCTCTTATGACATATCTAGTTATTTCCCTACTGCATTCTCGCCATCTCAAAAAGCGTCCTCGGAATTTTCTCTGTCCACTATAGGAATAGTTACTGATTGCCCGATCTACAAAATTAAGGAGTGTGTGTATGTTTTAATTGAGTACAATTTGATATCTTACTGCTTGTCTTAGAGGCCTGTCTCTTTCTCCATATTTTTGAATGAATCACTGTGACATGTCTATCTATATATGCTATCTGTCCAGGAACTCTTCCGGTCACCTCTTTCCCACTATCTATATGTTCTTTAATTTCTGTTTAGACATGCAGTATTTAACATCGGCCAGGAATACAGGTTCACAAACCCACAGAATACTAACGTTAATTAGAGATATTTATACTTTTAAATACACATGATGGTCACTTCCGAATCTTCTCTCTCTACGCTACGGAGTTTGAGTCTTACTTCATACTTTCTGGCTGCGATATTGTTAAACCAGTTGTGTCAAAATGAACGTTCACTGTCATCACTTTTTGTATTTTTTTTAGATCAGTCGTAACGTTATGGTTTTCCAATGGCATACCACGAACGCTCTAATATTGTTTCAATTGTTGCTATCGTTAAATCTGATATGTTTTTGACACATTGACAATTGAAATCTAGGTTGGTTTCTGGTGAAATGTCTTTACTATCAATAAAAAAGGACTGTCCTCTGGTCGACCTCATTTCATTCTTCGAATCCATTCGTGCTAAAGTTCAAATATTGTTGTTAACTAGCCTGCGATAAATAATATACGAAAGATGTACGTGGCGTACTTTGTAAACATATTAGTGTTTTCCGTTTCCAGTGGGAAATTAATATCTGAACGACTGTAACGTTTGCACGCAGGAAATGATAATAGAAAAAGAGTAAGCTCCTTCGAGCTGAAATCGTTAATGTATCTGCGCTTATGAAAAATAGGAAGGTTGTGTTAGTCTAGCTTCTAGTTCAACGAACTTGCACCGGTGCGTTCCGCTGTAGATCCCTGAGTCACTACCGTCCGTCACTATACACTCATGATGGCCACCGGGGGGTTTAAGTAAGTAAAAGTCTTATATAATTGCCTCCTTCCCTCAGAAAGCGGGGTATACCCCACCCCGTTTACCCGCTTTAGGAGATTTCCCCCTCGATAACAAAAAAAATGTCAATGAACTTGTGATTTGAAGTTGCTCGTAATTTAGAAACTCAATTAGTATTACAGGTTTACATGTCTAATACTAGAATAGAGAGATCGATCGAAATCGACTAGATAATCGTGCAAAAATGTGTTATTTCTTTGAATTATTTTTTCTTCTTCTTATATTAACTATTAAAATTTATTTTAAAACTAAAGGGCAGTAATTAAACTAAAAAATCAATTTTTGGTTTTATGAAATAAAATGGTTTCCTTAATCTAGAGTTTTCCTAAAAGAAAATAAAAGAGAAGTGTCAATCTTGAAAATCCTTTTTTCGCTATTTTTCATCTAATTGTTACAAGTCAACTATTATTCGACTGTCTTTTTTTTCTGATTCCAACGACGTAAGAAAGCGAAAATGGCAATATGTGTCACTTACTATGTTTTTGCTTTCAAGCGTCGATATGTAGATGGGACTAAAGAAGTTTTGTCTAAAGCACACTCGTTTGTTTATTGTTTATTGTTTTTAGGTTGTTTTTTTTTAGATAAAAGTTTCCTTCATTGATTTTGATCATTTTTTGGTCCCCTAAATTGAGCCGGTGAGTTTATTTGATTTGAAGTGGTTTTAGTTGACTGGTAAATATATTTGTATGAATTAGGAAGCATTCCAGATTCAAATAAACGGCCTAATTTAAATCAAGTTCGCGGCGCAGCGGGCGGATGCACGTGTGGGACAAAGTCGCCGGCTTTTTATTGCACGCCGACTCGCCAACTGAGCGTCCGCAAAACCGCCCTCTGTATAATTAACGACTAATATAAATTGGATCGGATCTGTTCCATTTTCAAGTTGCGCTTTGAAAGAACTCAGACATACGTATACGAGTAAATAATCTCTCATGACCCTTTTAACTCTTGAGGGGTAGAAGAGGCAGACACAACATTCGAAAGCGTTTTTCAAATGTTTTATGTCTTTCTTCAGTTTTATGTCTTCTTCTGTTCAAGTCAGAATATCCACATATATAACCTACTTATACAATGCGAATTATGCACAAATTAAATACTTTTTTTTACTTTTAATTTGACATCCATTGAGATTCGCACCTCAAATCGTTTATATCAGATTATAAACCTGAACGCC
This sequence comes from Meandrusa payeni, assembly GCA_029286785.1. Classification (NCBI taxonomy): domain Eukaryota; kingdom Metazoa; phylum Arthropoda; class Insecta; order Lepidoptera; family Papilionidae; genus Meandrusa; species Meandrusa payeni. Next base: position 7,891,382 of record JAGSMX010000012.1, on the reverse strand, counting down.
TAAACATTAGGGTATCATTATTTTCGTTTGCATAAAATAAGTATAAATTGTTCAGCTACCTTAAATATTGATTGTTAATCTAATTCTTTCAATAAATGTTCAATAAATTAAAAATATATACTTGCTTAATTTAAGTTAACAATTTTAATAATTATTACTGTGAGAATTGTACATTCGTTACTATTAAATAATTGCTTCTTCATTCAAATGATTATGGAATACAAACATTTTCATTTGACATGTTATGAAATAAAAAAAAGCGAAACAATATGAATGGTCGATGTTATCCATCAAAACATAGACCGGTATTAGAAGCAGGCGGATTTCTGTTGTACGGGCTCTCCCTTTTAGAGCTTTGTCGAAATATTTACGCCCCATATTGAACGTGAAATTCCAAACAAAGCCGCGCCGGCGCATGTGCGCGCAGCCCGCCACACGTGCGCTCTCTAGGACCTCGCTTACAGATAAGTGAAAGAAAAGAATAAACATGGTCACGGCTACTTTTTTTATGCTCTTTTATAATACCATTTAGCGTCATTCCTCATTATTGTGGCTCTATTTCCTATTGTATTATGACTGACTGTGCAGTTTTGTCGCTCTTTTGTTTTTTGTGCCTTTCTTATATTCGTTTATTTTAAGTTATACTTCTTTAATTTTAATGATGCCAGATACATCTACATCGACACCAAGGAGTTTGTAAATGTTATTTAGTAATACTTTATTTTATTCATAATTTTGTTACATAAATAACTTCTTACGTGCGTACATGTTAAGTACACACGGTTTTTTTTTGTGTTCCCGTGCGATATACGATAGTAATAATAAAATTGACGTATTAACGTGTAAAACTTGACCAAGTTTATATGATGCTGACATTGGAAAGTCATTTTTTAAAGCTCAAATCTGGTCGGTCGTACGTGAAAACGTTTTGTTTCCATATGTAACAGGCGCTACGAAAAATTTACCACGTTCATGACGAATGTTTTTATCTTAGAATAGACAATCAGTTTCACCGGATTCTTTGAGAGCCGTTATAGCTCTTGGGTCATTTAACTTGAACCTTTTTGGGTTGGTCAAAAGTTTTGTTAGAGGTTAACAAGAATTTTAGTAATATTTCTGAAAAAAAAAAGAAGAAATATTGTTAGCTTTTTTTACAAAAAATCTCTCTCAATGAGTAATATGATAAGGTTTGAAAGAAATAAAATTATCAATTTAAGTAGTACACAACACTTAATAAACTTTTTGATATTTCTAAATACACATTTGTTAGCTGGCAACACATGACACTCAGCGATTGTTATGCATAATAACTACTTCCAATGATATCTTAGTGATTTACCTGAACCTTATTGTATCTTTAATTCATAATTAATAATTAACTTGATTGTTACATGAACTTGGCATTGAAATCAATAGTTTAACTTTATTAGTTCGTAATCTGACTCTCACAATCCTTATACAAAATTAATTAGAAATTTTGTATAAGGATTGTGAGGACGCGCAGTTGTGACGGTATTCGTTATAATAATTCTTTGTACAACGTTACGCTGTCTCAATAAAGCGAGTGTATTAGTTGTTGGACTATTTTATTCCACGAAACCTACAAATAATAACACGTTTAAACAAAAATCGGAGCGGACCCAGGGTCCCGAGTTCGTATTTAATTAAAAACTTCCTGCATAACGCACTGCTTGATGTAAACTTTGATTGGAGTGCCAGTTCCATTATGTCCAGTTATCATCGATATTTTGGAATTTTCAAAATGTTTATATTTTCAATTATAGTATGAATCAAACAAATTAATGAGTTAGTTTATAGTTAGTTAGAGTTAAAAGACCTTGAAAATTTAATATATTTTTGTGTTTCCTTATACATAGTATGTCTTATTTTTACGACACCGTATTATATATGTTTCAAGTAATTAACAATACCTGTATAACGAGTGATAGTCTAGAAAGATAGGTATTAGTGTTCTACTTTTTTTTTTAAATAAATGTTCTATTAAATAATAATATTATAATTTATATAAATAAATAATAGATAACCTCAAATATATTAACACTCAAAAAAATAAATAAGCACAAATTTTACACTGCAGCTTTTAAGAGGTTCAGGCTAAGCGACCGGAAAGCTATGCCACCTCTCAACCCGTTGAAGCAGTAAAGGCCAGCCTCTCTGGCTGTGCTAGTTAGTCCAAAAAAATAAACTGCAGCTTTAATCTTTTTCTTATCGCACCTAAAGAAGTATAACTTAAGATAACCTAGCCTAGAAAACAATTTAGGTTGGCTGTTTGTATCCAGTGTGTATTAAAGTTATTTGTACCTATAGATGTTTATGGATCAGTTTACACATAATTAATCCATAGATACGTAACCCTTGATCGGCTGGAAGCTGTAGCTTTTAATAAACCCGGACTATAATGCTCTCGTATATAAATCGACGTCACGATGAATTACTAACAATGTTCAGGCTTTCAATCGAACTGATCGAGTTACTGCCCAATATGAGTTCTGTGCCAGTCGTTAATAATCGACAAATGCAAACAACATATTGTATGCTTTGAGTTGAAGTTATACTGATCAGCACACTAAATATAACTTCATGTAGCCTAGAATACGTGATTTATTACAACTGTCGACTAAATATCTTGCATTAGTTGTAGCTACAAATTACTGCTATATATGTTCCACTGTTGGGCACAGGTCTTCTCTGTAAAGAAAGTGCAAGGACGTGCATTCACATGTCTAAAATTTTCTAAGACACTCCTTACGATCCTTTCATTCATGGCATGGCAAATTAGCACTTAAAGTTCATTTAGCAACAAACAAATTCATCGGTAAATTCAACCCGGGTTAGCTAGCGTGCTACGCAAATTGAGGCGACCTCCGAGGGTATACGAGTACCGTACGAGTACCATAAACTTTTCTAATCATTTTGGTTTAATTCATTATGACACTAGGCTCAATTTTGTATATTGTATAAATCAAAAGCGTCTTTAGTCTAACCGCTCAGCGAAACAGTCTTATGTCAGATAGCAATCGCTGTCAGCTTTTCACAAAGACATAGACATTTATTTATTGGCATCACAATACAAAAACACATCACAGACAGAATATAACACACATTAAAAAAGAATGAAAAATAGACAAAACACAGTTAAAGTTACACGGACAAATAATACAAAACATATGATGCCAATATCGGCCATCTCAGCATATGCTGTCGCAAGGATGCGACAGCGCTGATTTTCAGCAGTGCCCGGGATTACCTAAAGACGTGCGCGCGCTATACTACTTTTATATGCAATTTATACAGACAATAAGAGTATAATAAATATGATACATGAATAAAATAGTTATGAGATTAAAATATATTTTAAATAACATAATAGTTAAAACAATATATTTCATAAATAAATATATTATTGAGTCAAAAATAAACTAAAATAAATAATATGATAATTAAACGTATAAAGTTTAAATTATATAATGAAATATTGAAAATATTGGAAACAACAAGCCACCGATATCAAGGGGATATTATCTTTTTGTAACTTTAACATCAGGTGTTTTAATTTATTTTTAAAAGCGTTTACAGATTTACTGTCTCTTATGGGCGGTGGCAAATTATTCCCACACTTGGTGGCCAAGTATCTGAAACTGCCCCGGAACGCAGCAGATCGGTGTAGCGGAATTTGTAAAAAAAGCTCATATGTAAAAGTGGTGTGACACTCGGGGCTCAAATCTTTATAAATATTTATGAAAAAACTCATTGGCACAACATAATAAAGTTTAACGTTTAGCCATCAGGCTATCACTGCTTTGGAATTATGAGTTTCCGTTTCTCAAAAATCTCAAATGCTTTGACGACAAATCCTTATTAACCGTCAAAGCGACTTATGGCCTGCACTATTATAATATCTTCGTCCAGACAAGAATTTCATATTCAAATTTAAATCTCCTCAAACGTGCTCCAGAGACAATAACAATTTAAATTCCAATCAGAAAAACCAATGTTGGGCGTGTATTAGAATAGTGAATTATACATTTTGGAAGACCCTTATAGTCGTAACATTCAATTTGTACTTCAAGTCCGCTCATACATTCTCACCGAAAAATAAACGAGAAAGCGATCTCGATGAATACGTAATAGGGTTACATAGACAATAAATAGCATGCATATTACTGAATAGATACAAACGGTAACGTATAACAACCAAAAAGATTGCTATCATCATCATTTTAGCCTGTATTGATCTACTGCGGTCTATCGTCTAGAATAACGACCCACGCCGCTTAGGCTACAAAGACCCTTGCGCCATGTTACCCGTATTAAAGCTTAAATTAACCCTGAACGGTACAAGAGCTCGGCCACCTCTTAAGATTAACTTGTTAAAAGCTCTTGACGGTTTTTAGCGATAATAAATTATAGACAGTCGTAAACAAAATAATTGGTCGGGGCTATGCTTCGATGATTTGTGAATGAATTAAGGGTGTTGTGAAATCTGTCTCGCTTATTTTGTCGAATTATGTTAATCTAATAATAAAAAGTTGAATCCGAGCAGAAGTATGCTTTGACCCGTCAAAAGAGGTGTCGTTAAAAGGCGAGGGCGGTATTGCGCGGGGTCAGAGCATCGATCGAGACGGCGCGGCGGCGAAACGACTCGACACGGCTGGAGGTAACCCGCGACTTGTTCAATTGCCACTACGAGCAGTGATGCCAACATAAGAGTTGTTTTCGTAAATTTAGTAAGAAAGAATATTTAGAAAGTTTTTGGAATATTTTAGCATTTATTTAAAAAATTAAGCTCAACGTGAGCAGTTTTGAAATTGCTGAACGAATATTGTATTAGAACAGTTGGTACTTCTGACTGTAAGTTGCCTTGATATCGGCTCGTATTGAACATGTTTTATTTTATAATCGTATTTATGTTTATGAATTCTGCGTGTAAATTCAATACATAGCTTCTGATGCTTTTGGCAGAACAATTGCCTGAGACAGGGCTTGAAATGAAGGTATACTCGTATACGATAAGAATTATTGGCGCAGTTTGATTTCTTGTTGGATAGATAAAAATGTTTAAAGACATCTAGATTAGGTTGCTTTTAACGCTAAATGCGTTAAATTGAATCCAATTAGAATCAAATAAATTTACTTCTGACTACTTGTTGCTGTAATTAAAACTGATTTTAGTGACATCTTTTAATTTTGAATGTTTGCATTGTAGCAATAAGATTATTTAATAATATAATTGCTTGTAATTATTTTTTGTAATGAAAAACTATTTCAAATACAGCTGATAAGTCACTGTATTAACAATGCATTAATAATGCCATAATGCATGTTAACTATTGCATTAATGGTTTCGTTCGTGTAAGTACCAGGAAATCGCAAAATACCTTATACTACTGCTAACAAAGTAACATAACGCCGCATGCTCGTTTGTACATAAAAATCCATTAAATAAAACCTTTAATAGTGATGATTAGATACAGTCAAAGATGACTGATTATTATTTATTTTAAAATGCTCCTTAGATAATGTCATTGATTACGAATAGAGTTCAAATTGGATAAGGAGTTAGTAGTTAGAGATATTATAGCGTTTAAGAACGTAGCTTTCTTACACAGCTTTAAATGTCTCATGATTGTTCGACGGGCAGAGGGTTTTATTAGAGGAATAGCGTCTTTCATTTTTTGAGCTTCATGCATTATGCTGATTTAGGGATCGGGATAGGGATGTTTCTTGCAGCAGCTTGTAGATATTGTATCACTTGTACAATTATTAATGCCATATGTGTAAACACGTAGTGGTTAAATAAACTTTCAAATGTAATTGCATATTCCAATAAGTGTTTTTTTTATGAATACAATAGTAAATATTTATAAGCCGGTATGTATTTTAATATAATATTTATATGCTAGCGTACTGAATATAGTAATCCTTAACTAAAGCTTTGTTTTACACTTTGTTCACAAAGGCTTCGATAATGACGTCGTTGTTCGTTTTAATATTGTTTAAAATTTAGCTAATTTTTTTTATTCTTTGATGGCTTTTAGGAGTTAAGTGTTAGCATTTATATCTTTTAGTGTTATCGAGCTTTTAGAGTCAGAAGCACTATTACGAGTATTAAATTAGCGCTATGACGTACAGGGAATCTCAGTTCTGTTACTGGTGGAGCAATAGCATTTTGACTGATCAAATTCTTCACAGGCGATTTAATTTTTTAACCACATAACCTCATTGTATTGCTTTTTAAAGAAAAAGAAGACTAGAGTGAATATGCATTTACTAAACTAGTGTACGCCCCACCGTCCAGGATTATATTTCCACTAACCATCAAGCGGAATCGTGGTCAAGCTGTTGCTTAGAAAATATAAAAAAAAAACAACCGTTAGCAAAGTTGAAAAAAAAATATTATTCAGAACGGACGGATTTAAATGTCTTTTACCTTCATATGGACGCATAGATTTATATTTTTTTTCCCGTAACGAGTCATTACGCGTAAAAAAACAGTTGTAGTCCCGTTTTGTGCTCGCTTTGATGGGTTTTAAAGCGGGCGCCTCCGGAAGGAAGTGAACGGGTAAATTACCGACCGGTTGACGCATATACAGCGGCGCGGCCACTAACGCCACAATCAATATGGCCGCTGTTTGCTCGTGCCGCGATTTGCAAATGTCAGTTACACAATGCAATAATAATTTGATTACGAGCACATTAACTCCGTTATATTTGTTGCGACAAATACGTTGCCAATTTATTGTTATTGGTTTCATTTATTTATTTAACAACAATTTTATTGAATTCTAATTAATTAAAATAACTTTTATGGTTATCTGTGATGTAGTCAAATATTTTTTGTGCAAAAATGTTTTTTATACCGTTACATTCAGATTAATAATTATAGACATAGCTTTACCGATGAAGAAATGATTTCTGTACATCCTTGTCTATTTAATTTATCTACGGAAAATAAATCTTAATAGTTAAATAGGCTTAAAGGTCTTGTAACCTAGCCATAAATTCCAAAAAAAAAGTTAAATTTACGCTCCTAATCATCAAAGTTAAGTAATATAATATTGTACTAAGTTTGTCAAATCAGTAATCGTTTTTTTTTTAATCTTCTTTCACACACAAGTTATATTAAGGGGTCAATAGCCTAATGGTTTGGGGTGCGGTCTATAAATATAAGGTCGTAAGATCACTTACGATTATCGACTTTTCAAGTGAACCATTTTTTACAAATAACAATAAAAAATAAACATCAAATTCAACTGTAACGACGTTTAATGTAAGGTAGAAAGATCATGCAGAATACCAACGTTAATTGGAGTTTTATACAGTATTATATAATATTTTAACTTCTGCTTTTGCCCGGTAAGTGCGGTGCCAGAAAGCCTACTAACATAATACAAATATAGGTTAGAACCGCTCCTGCTATCTCTTTAGTAAGGGTTTATGGTGTGTGACTCAACATCTAATAAGACGCTACCATTTTTTCGTATAAAAATGGATGTAATATTTCATTGTCCGTTTACAATGTTTAAATCTTATTTAAAAAATGCTAACTGACAACAGACACTCAAAATTTATTCAGAAAAGATAATTTCAACACAATTTTAGAAACACTAATTTTTTTTTATCAGACAGTCAAGAATTGGTTATCGTAAAAATAGTATTATGTCGAAAGGAGCACAATTATTCAATATCCTACGTAATTTAGTTAAAGGTGTTTAGCATTAGCTTGAGATTATTATTAATATTAAGTCTTTTTAAGTTACGAGATCATTTTTATGTTTACGCGTTAGGTACACTAACATGTCGGTTAAGCAACCTGTTTAGCTTACATACAGGATAAACTTATCTAAAATCAGATAGTATTCGTGGCAACATCACGAAGCAACACATCTAAAGTATCATCTTGAGGCAAGTGGATATCTTCGCCCTAGATCGTCAAAGCGGTCACGTTTCCGCTATTGTGTGAACGACAAAAGTATCAATGGCTGAATCGCGGTATAGAGACCCGCTGGGTTAAATGAGAATATCTGAATGGTAAGACTATCTCTATGCTCACAATAATATGCTGATCACTAATATTTGCATCGGAGCTAGGTAAATATTGTTTGCAGATATGAAAAGAAACAATCTCAGAGTTTTGTACATTCAGATAAATAGAGAGCCTATTATAGAGCCCTGAAGAAAGCCGATCGTGATCGCATTAATGCCTTCGAGATGTGGTGCTGGCGAAGGATGTTACGGATCCCATGGACAGCACATCGTACCAACGTGTCCATCCTGAGGGAACTTAAAATCGAAGCTAGGCTGTCCACCATATGCCTACGCAGGATGCTGGAATACTTTGGTCACATTGCCAGAAAAAACAGCAATAACCTAGAAAGGCTAGTTGTGACTGGTAAAATTGACGGGACAAGACCGCGAGGTCGAAGCACGACACGTTGGACTGACCAGATCCGCACCACTCTAGGCACGTCGGTTAGCGATGCTCTGCGCACGGCTGCAGATAGAGGAAAATGGCGACGGATCACTAAAACCAAACTGTTCCCACGAGATGGTCACGACCCTCAGCATTGAGGAAACCGACGCGAGGAGGAGAGAGCCTATTGGTAGTTGCTTATAACGATTCATCATTCATATTTCAGTCGTAAAAACATCCACTGGTGGACACAGGCCTCCCCCAACGATTTCCAAAACCAACCTTTCCAACCTTCGCTAGTCTGAGAGGAACTTTAAGAAGAAGAAGAAGGTTATCAATGTCGTACATATGGCACAAGTGTACGTCGGAAATACAGGTGCACATAATCACCTTTGCCCTTTTTAAGAATAAGATATTGGAATTTTAGTTTACAACTCACCAATTTTAGTATCAGAGTTGACTATGTTCTATCATAACGGCTCGTTTCACTCGTCTCAAAGAATGATTACTAACAGACATGAAGAACGATCGGATTCGAATTAAGTATTGAACATAGTAATTGAAGTATCGGCTATCGTTAACTAAATTCAATTTTTTTCAATTTTTCATTAAAAAAATATCAATTGTTTATATATGTGTATAGGTTCACCTCCAATCACATTTAGAACATACCATATATTTACCGTATTTACTTATTAACTATTTACCTTAACCAATAATAAAACAATCATACAGGATGATCGCGGTCAGCTTTTACAAAAGTCATACATTAATTAATAGAGAATGATCCAGGTGTTTGTTTAAGATAATATTTACGATGCGATGATAATATGCGATGATAATATATGCTATTGAAAAGCACCGATTACGATCTCATTATTTTTTGTTGGTCATCATTTTGAAACTATATTAATAACTTGGCAAAGAATAAGGTGATGATTAATGTTGTTTCTAATTTACACAGTGCAAAGAATATCAAACTTAAGGACAGATAGATTCAAAATGACTGGCGATGGGTTCCAAGTGCGTTGGCACTTGTAGCCATTTAAATGTTTAGATTTGTGGTATTTTCGACATTGTAGTTATCTAGTTCAACTTGAGCAGGTTTACGATTTTGTCATTGGGAGGTCTTTTTTTTTATTGATGATTCTTACAATGTTTTATTCTATTTCAATTTGTCTACTTTAAATAAAACTAATTTCTAATTTCCTTATTTCTACCTTATACATTTCCTTAATTTCTCGAATTTTTCTATTACTTATTTCTATATTTATTTTCTATTTCTATATATATTTTCTTAATTATCTATTTGTTTATGTCTTATTAGTATTTATATTTTTTGATTCTCTTATTTTTATGTATTTATTTGTTTTGTTTCTATTAATCACATTTAATACAATTGTCGTTGGGAGGTTGCATCTCAGCATGTTTCCGGTTTTTACGTACAACAAACTCACGTTATGAATACGTTCTTCTTTGTCACATTCGGATAATGGATTGGTGAAAAAGGGACCGATAGAAAGATGATTCTATCCCTACCTTTATTTATTTGAAAGATTTTTTTACTAATCTGCGGGACTTCTGATAGTATCGACGTTACTCAATCTATATTTATAAAAGAGAAAGTGTGTTCCATATAGGCTTCGAAACGGCTGGACCGATTTCAATGAGACTTTCAGGGAATCATCAGATTTACCTGGTGAGTAATCCTGTAGTTTGGTGACGAACGGAGCACTCCTCTTTTTGAACTGATCAACACGACAATATTGTTCGGATTGCACTGAATTACATAATAAACATTGGGCAATGATAAGTGACAGACGCTTAGAAATCTGATACAATCACGACACAGTGATATGTATGTACATAGTGGTTAATTTATAAAAATAGAGGTTCATGGCTGAAACGCCCTAAGAGCTCGGCCTCCACTTAAATTCTACGGCCTCCAGACCAATCAGAGTAGGTAGATTCTTTCACTAATAAAAAAAAAGGAATGACTTTGAATAATCAATAAGTCTTTGCGAATGTGAAAAACGAACACTATAGGCAATTTTTATCTTAGTATGCATTAAAAGTTTAGGTTTTTAGTAAAAGGCACGTTTTCACATAAACAGCGTCTTCACAGATGTATGTAAATTACTTCATTAGCGTTACACAAAATGTGTTCGGTTTATGCTATTCTCATCATTTTAGAACGTTCTCGATTTCTGCTCAATATGCTCGTATAAAAGTAGGACATGAAATAAAAAAAGTTATGTTCCATATCCGGGTGCCGTCGGGGGTAACATATCTCGGAAACACTTGAATATGTGACGAAGCTTGCATTTGTGAGCAAGCGGTGGTTGCTATTGTATTAGCAGAAGTATTTGTATGTATAGTATTTACTATACCGGTTCATTTTATAATAGATTTTAAATCGATTGTAAGTATGCAACAGTTTGCAGCATGCAATAAAAAATCTACATCTTCTGCCACAACTTTGGAGAAAAATAACTAAACATCATCGATATATATACTCTAAGTTTACGGTGATTGTACATTTATCTGCAAAAATACATTTGTTTGATTTGGCAACAACTAGTTTGGCTTTTTACGAGATCAAAACGGAATTAAAATCTACAGACAATTGAAAATTCTAAACACAATGTCGAAAAATAGCACTCGGGATTCGTTTTAGTGTTTTAGTAAAATGGTCGCTACTCGAATACTACTGGGTGTAGATCGATGTTTTTTTTGACAGGCTCCTCATGATCTTTCTCTGGGTATAAGGTTATCGTCACATTCTGGGACATCTTGTATAGTTTCGTTAATTTTTATGTTATGTATTTTAAAATAATAAGCTTCTTTTATACTCAAGCGGGGTAAAAAAAGCAAGATATTGCTCCGGGCACGTGTATTAAATGATTATTCCAAAATTCACTCTGGTAGTAAAATTACTGGAAAATGAGCAAATATGTCAATTACACACAAGGGTTCAATTAAGTTCAGTAAAGTAGGGATTCCTGCCAATTTTAAATCTTGTGTTAGTTCCTGAACTGAGTCTTACATAACGTGGCGAGTACAGTCTTTTGTCTTATGTTGACATGCAAAAACGCGATGTTACGTAAGATTTGTGTTTCAAAACATCTTCTTTTTATAAAATTGATTTTATTATTCATATCTCACCAGTGGACGTAAGTCTTCTTGGCTTGAAGAGAAGGGAGCTTGAAAAAAAGAATTCTACTTCTTTTTTAAATTGATCACTTGACATCAGATAAAGCCGCTGGTCAATAATACACATATATGTATATATATAGTTTAATAGTTTTAATTGTATCAAAGTAATTAAAAAAAGAATGCTATGATGCTACTACCGCCATTTTTAAATTAATCCTCAATAGTTGAGTTTCCTCAGCATTTGACTGAATTCGCTTTTACGTTTCAGTGAATGATAAAGCGATGTTGGTATTATTACATTACAAGAATTTTCCATTTGCAAAAGCTTTTCAGGGCAATAATAAAACAGCAATTATGCGCGGTATCCATGTTATTTTCTACTTTAATTTAGATCGAATAAACCGTTCGTAATGTTTAGAAGCCCTAGATTTCAAACGAGATTAGAACGTTTGTACTCCTTTCGTTCAAACATCGACCGGCAATTTGCATAAATGAATCTAGTTAAGCTTCACGAGTACCAGCTCTAAACTGCTGCATCGAAATTGATTTATTAGGACAAGCAACAACTTCTAAAGCGCTGACATAGTGGATACGATGCTGGACATACGGTCCCTTGAGGCTTTTGCTTTCGTTCTTGACAATTTTATATGACAAATGAAAACATTTAATTTTTTTCTGAAGACTAATGATGTACAAAGAATGATGTCACAGTATTGATTGGGCTCCAACAGTGCAGTCCATGACTGTTATAATTTCCCTAATGTCGAGAAGCCATGATCAATCACATGGCATCATTCTGCAATTAGAATACCGAGATAGGTATTCTTCAGTAGCTTGGGCACCTGGAATGACGAATGAAGAAAGAGAAACGAACAATATGGATGAAAAGTCTCATTGTCTGTAATACGCGAGACTAGATTGCTACACCAGTTAGTGCGTTCCCTTAATTTCAGCTAGCGTGCGTAATGCCATCTCGTATATGATACTATTCGTAACTGATACAGTTAAAGAAGCATTCATTTACATAAATTGTGATATTATATATTTTGGTAGTTGGATTTTTAAGCCTAAAATAACCTAAGCCTGAATAAATATTATACTCGGATACATTTTATTTTATTTTTATTTTGAATAAAGTACGTTAAAGTTTTCTTGATAATAATGTTATGGAATTAGTTTTGGAAAATCTTATTCGACACACTACATGCAGTGGAATGTTTAATATCGCTCTGAGGTATAGCTTATACCTTGATGCTCACTTTGTGACTGCATGCCTTTGCATGCATGTTCTACGATACGCAATATTATCACCTAAACGGTATGTATTATGGTGTGGGTGAAGTCGCCTTTAGAAATTAGTTACTTCAACCAATTTAAATATTTTCCCCGAAAGTGTACCAAAATGATCGACTTTTCTTGAAATAAATAAAAAACCGTCTTTTCCAAAACCTGGTATTTTGAAATCGAATTTATAGCCTCAATACAGTATAATTTTGGTTGCGATTTGCTAAATTCGACTGTTACAAAATCAAACCAAATAACCTTTTATCTACACAAACCATGGTAAAACGAAATATTAAATTCTTATTTAATTTTGCAATACTTGTGGGGTATTCCAAAATGAAAATTATTAAAAATCTATGCTTTGTTTTAAAAATATAGTCCTCAATCAGTAAGTAATAATATGAAGATTCGAGCGTAACCGACGCAATGGTATGTGTTCTTCGTAATGTGTGTTTGTGTTACCGTCTAAGCAATACATCGTGTATACACATTGTGTCTGTGCTTGTGTGATATACGGCGTGTGTATAATTAAATACTGCGGGGCGCGGTGACGCAGAGTCGGCCGCAGATTGAGATGAGTTAGTGAAACAAACTTATCGCAATAATGGTTTCGATTAAATAAATTGGCGACGTGAGAGGCGGAAATTGTATTAAGGGGATGTTAGAAGTGGAGCCACGTCAGTCTCGATCCCATTTGGACTAAATATTGGCTGTAATTTACCTTGTTACACTTTCTCCTATTCTCCTTTTAATATACGGTAAGGTTGAACTGTTTAACATCAAAAAATTGTTGATCATTTTATAGTACATTGTTTCGCATATAAACTTGTTCTGCAGAAAAAAGTTTTTTGGATAATCAGGTGTACCTACCGTTGACTGATTTTCGAAATACTTTTGCGTTTACATTAACTGTCCAAGCTGAAGTTCTTAGGGACTTTATGCCTAGATATTGTCTAAAAAGGTAAAGCGATTTCGTTGACACAGCCCCTGACAGACAGACACAGGCTGTGTCAACCCTCGAAACCCGGTGAAACTCTTCGCCGACAAGTGTAACTTATTGAGAGAATATAAATTAGTTAAACTGTACTGATCAGTACCGTATTCATTGTTAATTATTAATACGTTGTTTTGTGACATTTTTTACATACAAATGCTAACTACTAATAATTTTTATTTCTAATGCATTTTAAATCTTGCTATTTTTCAACCGACTTCAAAAAAGGAAGTTCTCATTTCGCCTGTATGTTTTTCTTGTTTGTTACCTTCTACTTTCGACTGGGTAAACCAATTTTGATTTTGTGCGATAAATGGACGAATAACTCAATATCACGCCAACCGATTTCTATGATTCTTTTATTATCTAGGAAAGGATCTGTGTACCTCTAGTTTCAAGAGTGTGAGAGAAAGAATCGAGAAATGTGAAAATTAACTCAAATCCCTCAAAAATGTTTGTTGCAATTAGATTATATTAATTATATTTTATTGAGACCAACAGTCTCGGTTGACTCACATCACGCACAGTAGCAGTATCGATCTTCTCACGCGTTTAAAACTAAAAACAATACGGTCCATTTGCGAGCAGCCGGTCCAGACTGAACGTGTATGGAAAAAATTGAGTGAGCTACATAAACAGAATGCTGGAGATTCGTGTCAACGGCCGGACTATTGTTCCCCGCGCTCCCTCGCCCGCGGGAAGCTATTTCAAGGGTGGCTACACTATATTTCTCCTTACTGATAAGATTTTAAGGCCTTTGAGACACTTCAACGTTAATAACTTCTATCACGCCACAACTATCACAGTAAAGTGCTTTTAGATGACTTTATATCATCGGTAAGTCTTTATATAAAGCTAAGGTAAGCTTTAGTTTAAATTATTTACTTTAATATTATTTTATTTTATTCTTAGGTTAATATTAAAAATAAAATTACAGAATTATCATAAGTATGATGGGGGGGCTGGTGATCTGTACAGGGTACCCTAGTTCAGACAGCAGTCTTTCACAAATTTAAGAACGTAAACGTTTAACGTAAACTGTACTTATACGTATATAAGTAAACTGTAAATTTAAATTTGTCGAAACTTTCCAATAGAGGTTCAGGCTAAGCGACCTAAGAGCCACCTCTCAATCCGGTGAAGCAGTCAAGGCCAGCCTCTCTGGCTAATCTGTGTAGTTCGTCATTTAAAAATTAAAAATTAAAAAATGAAATGAATGAATAAATGAATAAATAAATTTATTATTTAATCTTTCTTATCTAAATTTTTTCCTCGGGGATGGTGGAGGCCATTACTTGATCAGGGGTCCAAATCCGAAAAATAATACTAACACTCATTACGTTATTTCTTTTAAGTCTTCTTTAAGCTTATTATTACTAAGAAACATAGCACTGTAAAACGGAAATACCGATTTGGAATAAATGGATTTTTTATTTATTTTATTATCTAGTCTTTTATTGTGATGTAAGCATCTGTTTATCACTGCTATCACATCCGAGGCCGTAGTTTAAATCGGGGGACGAAATAAGATTCTTAATAGCTGTGTCTTATCTTTAGACACATCATCATTTAATGCCAAGTGAAATTATGCTCAAGGACTTGATTATACAGGATGTTCCGTAAGTAATGGACTAACGAAATGTTTGTGACTGAGGGTTTACTATCTTAGTGATAAATACAATTTTATTATCCTAGGCTTGGTATGTTTGAAGTAATACTCAATTTTTTGTGATAAAAAAAATATTCTATTATTTTTTTATTGAAACAAAAGGAGTAGTAAGATTGAGATGGAAAGGGTTTACTTTCAATGCCATTTTAATTTTGTTGGCATAGGAATTTGACTTCCGAAGATATAGCAAGAGCTAAAAATCGTGTAGAAGAATGTTAGCCGATTGATGTAGGTAGGTAAGTAGTACTTAACGAGAACGATCACTGATGTGGGAAAAAACTATCGGTGAAACAGCAACCGACCGAGTCGTGGTTCGGCCCTCTAGGGCGCCCTTGGATCGGAATAATCACGCGTAACATCGTAACCGTCCACGTCGAGATTACTCTTCACCGGGGAGACCCTTGTGTCGAGTTACTATCGATAGAGGTTCAGGCTAAGCGACCTCAGAGCTATGCCACTTCTCAATCCGGTGAAGAAGTCAAGGCTAGCTTCCTTTTGCCAATCTGTGTATTTATAAAAAAGTGATGTGGGAGAAAATGGAAAGAGGCGCCGGAACTGCGTAACATAACTATGATAGATATAATATGAAAGGGAGAGTACGTGTCTCTAAGCGCCAAAGCATTCTGATTAGGGGGTACTCCGAGGGGATATGTTGGAGACGTTTGTCCCGAAGTTTTAATAAAGTAAATAAAAATAATTACATAAAGTGGAATTATCGTTTGTATTCATATTCCGTAATGATTCGAACGAAAAGCCAACTCCCAGACAACAAAGTTTTCCTTCTTATATTCTTTGTTGGTTTTTTTTGTATTCTATTGAATTTACATCGCTTCTTTTGTTCTCTTTCCATATAATTGATAAAGTTTGATATTATTCTGTTGTACTTAGCAATAATAGAATTAATGTTTCGATAAGAAGAAATTATGTTTTTAAATTTAACTACTTTTATAGTACAGTTTCTGCTACAAAATGTATAAAAGAAAGCTTGAAAATATAAGCATAATTAGGAATTGGAGTCGATAACAGTTTGATCGTATACTTACCTAAATTGCTTACAAGTATGAAATGGATTCATCAATCTTGTGTAATTTTGGTCAAGCTCAAACATCCCTCACCTGGGTTAACTCCCGCGGGGGTCATTTTTGTAACACGTGGCTGGGGGGATGAAAATAGCATTGTTATAATTGTTTGCACTAGGGGATGTTGCTGCCTATTTTATCTATCTATATACTCTATATAGGTATATTTACATCCCTCGGCCGCCATTTACGTCTATTGAGGTGGATCGATACTTTTTATTTACACCGCTACCTAATAAAAGGTTTTATGTGACATGAAATCTTTATATCACATTGTTAGCAGGGATGGAAATCGCCTACCCCGTTTCTACGTGATTATTTTTCGCGAGGTGAAGTAAATTATAGCGTAGAGAGACCGCACTTCAAACTATTAGACTGTTAACGTCTTGAAGGTAACGAATTGCCGTTATTTTTTTATTTTTCCCAGCATTTTCATTTTAAAAGATGTGTACGCTTTTACTTCATGTAAATATATTCGATGTGATGACTTGCATATTGTGACCGAAGAGCGTATATCTTCAACAAAAACATTAAGGTCATTTGTTGTTGTGTGGGAGTTTCTAAACATCGTTTTCAATTGAATGTAAAGAAAATATTTACCGTATTCTCAAATTTACATGCGTATTCATACGTATGACTTCTATGGTGCTTGTAATATGCGTACAAGGTGTTTTTATTATTTAGAGAGTCTTGATGCTGCTTGAGATCGTGCTATTTCGACGATCGCGCCGAACCAATTTGGAACAGAACCCGCGTTGGTGGAGCAAAGAAACAGCACAGAAAGCGCCTTTTCATAGACCGTCAACGTAACTGTAACTCAAGTTAGTCTTTTTAATATAAATATAAAAGTAAATTATAAATTGTAACTAAACTTTATTACATTATTCGTACGACAAAGGACTGGAATAGTTTGCCCGCGTTTGTCTTTCCCTCCGATTACAACGTGGATTTTTTCAAGGGTAGAGTGAATTGGCATTTACTAAGCTAATGCACCTTACCATCCAGGACTTGATTTCCACTTAACATCAGGTGGGATCGTAGTCAAGCACTTGCTTAGAAAGTATAAAAAAAACCCTAAATTCGCATACAACCTTAACAACTAACAAACAGCACTCAATTTTGTAACAAAAACAAAGCAATTCGTCACACAAACCGCAAATGGAATAGCAAAAAAGGAGAAAAAGCTATCAAAGTTATTGTAATAGGCAACCACTTTATCTCGACAAATGTAGCAAATGGAAAGAGATGTGTATCCTCTTAGCTACTGAGTGAGCGCTGTCGTTATTTAAGAGCCACTTGTGTGATCTATTATAGTTTTCAACTAATACTCGAATAAATAAAATGTCAATATTAGCGATACGTCATTTATTATACTCTTAGCAAAAAAATTATATTCCAGTGCATTTTATATATTTCAAAACTCAGAATCGGTTTTTGATTGAGATGAATGAATGAGTGAATTGACCTTTAGTGGAGTAATCATTGAAAAATAACGTCATAATATTGAAATAAATGTTTAAATTGCCGATATGTAGAGCGCTAGTATAGTTTACGTATTTGACATTGATTTCCGTTCTTCGGTTGGTGTAAGGTTTTTTTTTTTTAGTATCCCATTGAATTTACATCGCTTCTTTTGTTCTCTTTCCATATAATTGATAAAGTTTGATATTATTCTGTTGTACTTAGCAATAATAGAATTAATGTTTCGATAAGAAGAAATTATGTTTTTAAATTTAACTACTTTTATAGTACAGTTTCTGCTACAAAATGTATAAAAGAAAGCTTGAAAATATAAGCATAATTAGGAATTGGAGTCGATAACAGTTTGATCGTATACTTACCTAAATTGCTTACAAGTATGAAATGGATTCATCAATCTTGTGTAATTTTGGTCAAGCTCAAACATCCCTCACCTGGGTTAACTCCCGCGGGGGTCATTTTTGTAACACGTGGCTGGGGGGATGAAAATAGCATTGTTATAATTGTTTGCACTAGGGGATGTTGCTGCCTATTTTATCTATCTATATACTCTATATAGGTATATTTACATCCCTCGGCCGCCATTTACGTCTATTGAGGTGGATCGATACTTTTTATTTACACCGCTACCTAATAAAAGGTTTTATGTGACATGAAATCTTTATATCACATTGTTAGCAGGGATGGAAATCGCCTACCCCGTTTCTACGTGATTATTTTTCGCGAGGTGAAGTAAATTATAGCGTAGAGAGACCGCACTTCAAACTATTAGACTGTTAACGTCTTGAAGGTAACGAATTGCCGTTATTTTTTTATTTTTCCCAGCATTTTCATTTTAAAAGATGTGTACGCTTTTACTTCATGTAAATATATTCGATGTGATGACTTGCATATTGTGACCGAAGAGCGTATATCTTCAACAAAAACATTAAGGTCATTTGTTGTTGTGTGGGAGTTTCTAAACATCGTTTTCAATTGAATGTAAAGAAAATATTTACCGTATTCTCAAATTTACATGCGTATTCATACGTATGACTTCTATGGTGCTTGTAATATGCGTACAAGGTGTTTTTATTATTTAGAGAGTCTTGATGCTGCTTGAGATCGTGCTATTTCGACGATCGCGCCGAACCAATTTGGAACAGAACCCGCGTTGGTGGAGCAAAGAAACAGCACAGAAAGCGCCTTTTCATAGACCGTCAACGTAACTGTAACTCAAGTTAGTCTTTTTAATATAAATATAAAAGTAAATTATAAATTGTAACTAAACTTTATTACATTATTCGTACGACAAAGGACTGGAATAGTTTGCCCGCGTTTGTCTTTCCCTCCGATTACAACGTGGATTTTTTCAAGGGTAGAGTGAATTGGCATTTACTAAGCTAATGCACCTTACCATCCAGGACTTGATTTCCACTTAACATCAGGTGGGATCGTAGTCAAGCACTTGCTTAGAAAGTATAAAAAAAACCCTAAATTCGCATACAACCTTAACAACTAACAAACAGCACTCAATTTTGTAACAAAAACAAAGCAATTCGTCACACAAACCGCAAATGGAATAGCAAAAAAGGAGAAAAAGCTATCAAAGTTATTGTAATAGGCAACCACTTTATCTCGACAAATGTAGCAAATGGAAAGAGATGTGTATCCTCTTAGCTACTGAGTGAGCGCTGTCGTTATTTAAGAGCCACTTGTGTGATCTATTATAGTTTTCAACTAATACTCGAATAAATAAAATGTCAATATTAGCGATACGTCATTTATTATACTCTTAGCAAAAAAATTATATTCCAGTGCATTTTATATATTTCAAAACTCAGAATCGGTTTTTGATTGAGATGAATGAATGAGTGAATTGACCTTTAGTGGAGTAATCATTGAAAAATAACGTCATAATATTGAAATAAATGTTTAAATTGCCGATATGTAGAGCGCTAGTATAGTTTACGTATTTGACATTGATTTCCGTTCTTCGGTTGGTGTGTTTTTTACGTTTGCGTACTAAAAAATTGCTTACTTACGTACTAAAATTTGTGCCTGGTGCATGACAATGGCCTTAAAACTATAACGTGTAAAAAGATGACAGAGAAAATTGTTTCCTCTTTCTCCTTTGGGCTTAAAGGACATGAAAGTCTATTTCAAAACCATGAGAACTTGGTGAAACGTTACGTTTTTGTGTATCAATATTCCGTTCAAATTTAAATTTGAATTGCAAAATATCCTCGAGATAATATTATGAAACAAGTAGTACATATTTACTCTAAAGATACAACTCTAAACACGTCGGATATCTCAAGACTGCGAGATGCCATTCTATTCAAATACATTCACTGCATCCGGCGCTCATACGTCTGAAAATTTCGCTGCATTTCACTATATTGAAGACACTATAAGGCGGCGAAATGTAGTTTATTTCAGTATAGCAGTCGTGTAGTTTAATCCCTACAGTCGTAGTCCAGTCAGCGGAAATGCGGAAGCACGTTATCGAGGGGCGGCATGATATATCGCCGCTTTCTTAGAGAAATATTGTCCAACGCACGCGAGCTAACTTTCGTGCCCGCGCAGGCGGTGGGCGGGCGGCGGACGAGCAAAGAAATACGTTTGATTGATTTATATTGCTTTATGTATTCTGTTTACACATTTTTTATGTAATGCGTATCTTCCCAAATTGTCTGGAAGTTTTATCGCTTGAGTATTCATGTTTTTTATATCGATATTTTTATTTAAGAGGATTTTTCTAATAGAAAATATCATCCTAATAGGACAGAAAATGATACATAACAAAGATTGATACATTTCAGAGTAAACAAAAGCCTTACTTACTGCATATAAAAAAATTTATTACAATTTTTTACAGTGCTCTAGTTTGCAACACAAGATCTTTGCGGCTAAACCTAATAGTTATATTGATATGTTTTGAACTATTTACGAAGTAAGCGTATTGATATAAAAGCGTATGGCATAGTGATAGTTGGGTATAGCAGGAATCGCAAAAAGCGTAAAAGTATTTTTGTTACTGTAGCATTGTGACTAGGCGGCAATCAATTTGACGGTCGTCGCTTCGAATCACAGCCGGCTTTTAACAATGAGTTTCTATTTCTCAAAGTCTTGCTTAATACTTAGTTTATATTATGGAGATGCGTTTCATTTATTATAATTTTGGATGTGAGATATTTTTATATTTATTTTTACTTACTAACTCTTTTCAAACTAATTCTAACTTATCATCTAATCAATCAATAATCGAATCGTGGATCCAAACGTACGACCTAATTATTCCGTCAGTAATATTATTCAAGGAAACTTTTAAATTTATTTAACTAAGCCTATTACATTGTACGCCAACGGGGCTTTGTATGCACAAATCAATTTTTAAACGCCGTCTACCCACGTTACGACAACACGCTCCGTTAAGCTCTTCATAAAATATAATGTTCACAATGGGCACGATACAATGCGACTATTTCGCATTCTAAAAATGAATTATAGCTCAGGTTCCGCAATGCGGTGCTTGGGGTGCATGGGATAGCAGGAACGAACGACCACTGCATTGGTGCAAGGGCGGAAAGGGATGAAGGAGCGATTTAGCGCATTCTGTTATAATGAAACTAAATTAAATGGATTCCTCACGTTATTTAAATATCCAGGATTTTGATATTTCGGTCAATGTTCTACGGAAAATGAAAATTGTATGTGTTATAATATTATTTTATGTATCGGCATAGGATAATAAATAAATAAAAAATTCGACCGTGTTTTAATCGTTCATTATATTCTGTTACGCTCGGATTTTTTTAAATTATGAATATTGATTAAAACTAGAAAGAAGTTGATATTGAAAATTGAGAAAAACTTGTTATAAAGAAATCGTAAAAAGCTTAATGCAATAATAATAATAATTTATTTATTCAAAAGTAACCAAGACTCATCTATACTTTAAACAACTACCAAATAACAACCTTAAACTAAATTATAAGATAAAAATATAAAATTATTATTATAACTATTTGATTATAATATAAAATAAAGAAATATAATATTATACTAAAGGCTTAACTATGCTTATGAATACCTTACCCCATGTGAGACGGCGCAGCATCTGTTTACATAAACACAATGAGTGGTATTTTCCACAATTGTACTTAAATTCATCGACGCTAGAAAACAAATACGTAGTAACCCACGAAAATGAAATTGTTCACCAGAGCCATTTCAACTTTTTTGAAAAATATTACTTTTTTGTTTGTGGACTAGACCTGTCGTTTTTTGACACAATATTTATTATTTCTTGCTGAATAATAATAATACCACGGCATTAACCTTTTTTTCCTAAAAGAAAATTGTTTTATGGTACAAAAAATAAAAGTGTCAATCTTGAAAATCCTATTTTCGCTATTTTTCATCTAATTGTTATAAGTCATATATCATTCGACGCGTTTTTTTTTAAATGTCACAAATGTTTATGTGTCACTTAGTAGTACATTCCAGCGTCGATATATACAACATAAAAATAAGCTCTTATGTCTCTTTAATGAGTTTACAAACGCTGTCCAATAAAATAAGCTTTTGGACAAATCATAAATTATAAGGATCATCCCATCACCATATGCGTCCACAACTTTTAGCAAATGAATTTTGTTAAATATTGTTATAACTTAAAAACTTCCAATTTTTAGTTTTCCTGCATTCCAATTTAAACTCTCTTATCAAGTTAGTAACCTCAAAGGATTCTGCCATTTGATATTTTCTCAAGTATAAAATACACTGATACACTATTGCATTTCTATCATTGAATAATATTACTGTAAACGTATTTAAAGTGACATTCGATCTTGACTTTGTAGGTTCGTATAAGTAGGAGAACAGTTTGGGGGAGACGGGCGGACGGATGTCGCCGATTTATCTGTGACAGAGACACAGCATCGTTTGGTTTGATTGTTCCCGACGCTAAAATCAATAATAACGATTTTGTTATTGCTCTCGCGACCCTCTTCGTATTTTTCGTCTGCCCCAGAATGGGATGCGATGAATGCCCCGCACTATTGTCATATTTATTTTTGTTAATGTTGGCAATACTTCATTCCATTTCTATTTTTGAATGATTTTAATCTAAGCTATTGATTAATACTTTTTTATTTTCAATGCGGTATATTACTGGTTAGTTACAATGCCTAGACTGGATAAAGAAGAAACTAAATCTATTCTTATCTTTAGAAGATAAGTTTCATCCTTCAAAATAACATCATGGAACTCCGAACCAATAATAGGGTCAGGGCGTAAAATTTTCGATGATGGTGATTGTCTGAATGAAACTCATCTCAGCACAAACAAAGATTTTAGCTTCGTACAGTTATTTGTCTTGAGTTTGGACGTTATTTTATTTGATCAAAAGTTATATAATGGGTTGATTTGATTGCTTTAGCGATTTTGTGCCATTAAACCTAAGGTTAGAAGTTGGCAGATGTCTCAATCCATTTATTTAACCCATCAGCCATGAAAACCAAAAACCTGGTTTATAAATGTCGGAGTTATGATGTGACAAGCATGTGCATATTTTAAAGTCTTTTAAAAATGAAAATCACGTTATTGTCCGTCTGTATGAAATTTGGCTAACCAATAAATAAAGAAAAAATTAACGACTGCTATTGAATCATTTATTACTTCAAGTTTTTTTCCTTATTATGTTTAGTTTCAGATATAATTTATTATGAAAAATAGGTGACGGCGCTAATTATCGAGCGGCAGTTTGAACGTTTCGTAACATGCGACTAGCGTGTTGTAACGAAAAGTAACAACGTATTAAAACCACTTCAAACGGTCGGTTAATGGGACAGAACAAAAGCTCAGTGCTTTCTCGTAATATTGCGGGAAATATTCCTTAATATTTCTTTATCATATGGCTTTGTCCTTTTTCAGACCTTCCTTATATTATTTGTATTGGAAACTAATCTAATTTTACGGTTTGACGTATTTGAAGTCTCAGTATCATTGCTGTTACAGACATGTTAATGATTGGATTAGTCTGACCGAAACCGCTGTACCATTATGTAGAAGCACATCTGAGAAACAATTTTTATCAATTGATTTTTTGTACGTAAAAAGAATTCGTAAAAACCGATCGTTGCAAATCTGTATTTGGAACCCGATTTATCATCGTGATCCGTTTGAAACACATCTATCCCTGTTTTTTTAAACAAATGTGATGAAAGTTCATATGAAATATTTCTTTTACGATTTTTTATCACTTGGCGTAATAAAACGGGGAATTGTTGAATAATTTTCTCCTAAGCACATTTTAGTGGCCGTTAAAGAAAGCACTAGAATAATTCCGCTTTCTATTTCATCGTATTATAGTGCTTTTATTGCTCATCCCTGCGTTTTATGATTTGGCGATAATTTTAATGGATTCCATTTTGAAGTTATTGTTCCAGTTATAGCATTGTATACATATGTTTGATCAGTTTATAACATATTAATAACGATACTATACCGCCGGAGTGTTTAACTACCCGATAGATTAAACTTCTGATTCTTAACTTTTGATTACTCCCCATGATTAAGATGAAAAGAAAGAAATATTTACGTCTTATCACTTACGTACACGACTATTTACGTTTCCGCTGATTATATTCTGAATAATAGGAGTGTTGTTGTATCTTCTGTGACTTTTTTTCCAATGCCAATATTTACCGAACTGGCAATGATCGCGGTCTTCGAGCAAGAGTCATTCGGCTTTGCCCGTTACCCTAGACTACCGTAACGAGTCTCGGATGACGAGGGTATGTTAAAGGTGACTCGGAATTCCACAATAATTTTCGATTATAAACAGTCAATTTATTTATAGGGAAGGTGAGCAAGCATTTCCTCCATGCTTAAATTAATTTAATTAAATTTATTTATTTATATTTTTTCATGTATATTGTTATTTATAATAATTATATTTTGAATTATTTATTTTAAAATCTACGATTAAATACTATAATATTAAATATTATATATTTAAATGTACTATTTAATACTATAATATAACTAAAATATTCATGATATTAACTAAAAAGAGAAAGATTTACAATATAATAGGTATTTTACAAAATATTAATTTATTTTCTTGTTTCTTGAAAAACATATGACATAAATTCCAAAAGAAAGGTAAGATTTTGATTGACTATTTTTCCAGTACAATCAAAATTGCCGGTTGGAAAATTCAACAAAATAAAGTGCATTGGAGTTTTGTTTCTAAAGCTGTATTACAAATTGTTTGTGTTAGACACAATTATTATCAGCGGCGATATTTGTTCTCTGACTGTATATCTCAAATGAGTGTTAGTGAGTGATGAGTTTAAGTGAAGACGTGTTGTGAGGAACGTATCCCTCGGCGTAGTGCGCGCGTTCATTGTCTACGTAAACGCCCTTTTGAGACGTCTACGAGGGATGCGCGCTAGACACCCCAACGACTCGGAATGATACCTGAAAAATGCTTTCGTATGCGAGTAGGGGCGTAATAAGTTCAATTACATTTCTTTTATCTTTCATTTGATTGAACAAGTTAATAAACACTAACTAACGTATTAATAAATATTTTGGTAAATTCCACAATTTATGGTCTTTTATACACTTGCAATAAATATTTTAAAATGTAAAATGTGTAAAAAGGATTATTTAAATTGTAGAATAGAATCAATGTATTGTATTTGCGGCATGCAAGCGGTTGGGCGAAATATACTAGTGCCTACTTAAAAATTACCATCATGTCAGTTATCATAACTCCCGCAAATATAAACGTTAATAAAAACGTTAAATTTATTATTGTTAAAAATAACAATACCTGGTCTCTTAGCAATATTTTGTAATGATTCATCTGATATTGAATCGACTCTATTTCTTTATTTACAAAGAATTGGAACACCTTGTTTGTCTTTCGATTTTACCTTATAATTCATCTTAGTGTCAAATAATATCCAATTAAGCAAATAAACGTGTTACTCGAAAGGCACGAATTTTTAATAGAAAATTACTATGTAAAGAAAAGAAAATATTCTAAAACCTCCGAAGCACGTAGTATCTTATGTTACGTCATCTATCTTGTTTCCGTCGTTTATGCAGTAAAATGTAACATAAACCATTTATTATCCCCAATTATTAGCATAGATTTATAAAATGCATATTATAATCTTAAATACGTAAAACACAAAGAAAGCGGGCCCCTCACAAAGCCATTGTGACATTGTTATAGCCGCGTGTAGTTTGTTCGATATATAAGAAAGTTTTTGCACAAGTAAAGCTCGCGAGCGTGCTTCGGGCCTCAACTGATGAGTTTAGTAAGTTGCTTTTTACCTAGTACGCTATTGTGGCGGTCTTAAATATAATCGTATGACGTAGTACAAGTGCGTTTTACGGTTATGTTTATTTTTAATATCTTACGATGTCTGTGCAATAGTCTAGGCACACAATGAATCGATAAATAAGTTAAATCGGTCGTATTTGTTCTTCTTGGTCGCCTCACTCTTATCAGAGTGGTGTGGCCATCGTAATCCGGTGGGTTGGGCAGCAGACAGCACCCGCCGCACGACGCCTCGCCACCTCCGCCTGCTAGCCGTCAATTGGGCACATTCGTGTGGGGGAGCACCTACCATACCCCGCACTTGATCCGTCCATCGCATTGGCGATCTGTCTCGTGGTCTAGCCCCTTGCACTTTGCCCTGCATGATAAAACGGTCTAAAGAGTCGTCTCCACGTCTGCTGACATGCCCAAAATTTAAGTATCCGCCTGTGCACTTGAGTTTTTCGCCGTCGTATTTATATGCAATAAATATGGTGTTGTGGTCGTTATGGGCGACGGTGATCGCTTAAGATGCAGTAAGCTCGAAAACTCACTTATATTTTGAATCGGACATGAGATCGTCGGAACTAAATGCACTTTATCTGTTTAAAGTGCATTTAGTTATGGCTCTTTGACTTTTGAAAATTACCGCTCTTAATATTATAGTTAATACAAAACAACACTGTTTTGTTTGACGTCCTGGCTCAGCCGCAAAATGACAATTTTGAAAAGTCCAAGTTGAAATCCTCATTGAATCCCTATATTACGTCTACTAGAAGGAAATATTTAGAAGTAAAATGTGGATTTTTTTTTTATGACGAACTACACAGATTGGCCAGAGAAGCTGGCCTTGACTGCTTCACCGGATTGAGAGGTGGCATAGCTCTTAGGTCGCTTAGCCTGAACCTCTATCGCTAGTAACTAGACACAAGGGTCCCCCCGGTGAGGGGTAACCTCGGCTTGGACGGTTACTATGTTACGCGTAAGCATTCCGATCCGAGGGCGCCCGAGAGGTCCAAAAATGTGGAGTAAGTGGATTTTACTCCATGATCTTCTAACACAATCATAATTTCTTTATAGAAGTAACGAACGAACATTTTTATTAAATCAAAGTTAGTAGCGGTTTAAACATAAAAATTTTAAGCAAAAATACATAACAATACTAGATTACGCTATAAATACAATATTAACTTTATGATTAAAATTCCTTTTGCATTCTCTATTTACAAATATGGCTCACGTTAAACTTAAATTGTAGCGCGTGTTCGTGGCCGGGAATGAGACGAAATTATTGATTTTAGCGCAGCGGGCCGCAAACTTTTACAGTCTTCCCCTTGCACACGGTGTTTATATTTGATTAGATATATTCCCTATTCTTAAGCCTATTCGTTACTTCTGCCAACCGAGGGAGAAAACAATCAATTTTCGAAAATTGTTTATCGCTATTCTATATATTGATTTTACCTTCTTATTTTGGATAAAAAATTAGACTACTAGTTTGATAGCTTGTTTTTTGTTTATGTGTTACAATGTCCCAATTGAAAACGTTGAGTTTATTAAATTGCTAGAAATGCATTATTTACTGTTTTAGTGTAAGTTACAGAGTCGGATTGGGTGGGGTATAATTTGGTCTCTATGTTTATCTTCTTCATATTAATATAATTAAATGTATATAATATATATATATATATATATATATATAATGTCGTAAATTAACATCAATTTAATGTGACCTAATTAGCTGTTTGTTATGTGAGCTACCTTGCTCAACATCGTTCACAACATATTTTTTTAAATTTTTATCATATTATTAACAGCAATACATCAAGAACGTTAGAGGTAATTTATTAAAGACTTACTGACTTTGTTTCAGAGATTCACTTTTAAAGGGCTTTCCTCCAGCATAACTCACTTGTTCTAAACTGTACACTAATTGTCTACAGAGACAGTCCTCTCCTTTTTATCCTAAATTTCTACTATATGCATCTGTTTCAAAGACGGAAGCGGAAACAGCCTTGGTTGCCGACAACCGATAAAAGTACTTTAGTTGACTAAACTAAAGTACTTTTATATTAGTCAGTCCATTAACTTTATAGATTATAATATTCAGTAGGACCAACTGTCGCTAACAATAATATTTAAAACTAAATTGGCATTCAGTAGGACCAACTGTCGCTAACACTTAAGTGTCATGTGTGACAGATGTCATAAGGAAATCTGTATGTCTTATGAACTTCCTAAGATATGCGAACAACGCCAATCCTCAGGTTATGGTGATGTTAAGGAAGCATTGACTTTCTTTACACATAGTATGATAATGATGATGAAGTCCAGGTCATGGCGACTGTGTCACTGGACAAGCATTGTAACTATGAAACTTCATCCATGTAGGATTTCTGTGCTCCTCTCATGTGCTCTAAAAGCACAAGAGCAGTTTGGACAAATAATATAATAAATAATATATCCACCCTATTAACCATAATAATAAATCCACCAAAATAATATAATTGAAATGGATGGACACTA
Source organism: Meandrusa payeni (assembly GCA_029286785.1). Taxonomy (NCBI): domain Eukaryota; kingdom Metazoa; phylum Arthropoda; class Insecta; order Lepidoptera; family Papilionidae; genus Meandrusa; species Meandrusa payeni. The sequence continues at coordinate 7,862,438 of JAGSMX010000012.1, read as the reverse complement.
GTTGGCGGGTCCTTTAGTTCATCTCGGTTTGTGTCGTTCTTCAGGGTGCTTAACTTCGAAGTCATCAATCTGTTAGTGGATAAGTGGCCTACACTCGCGACGCAGTGCCGCTTTTGTAATTTTCAGAGTAGGCCAATGCCTAACGGTAGAGCATATATAGTTTTACTTTCCTCCATTCTACATAGAGAGTAGACGGAAAGAGCCATGACTTATCGTTTTTCACCCAGCTTACAAAATTCCAAGTTTTATAAGTGACATAGATTTTACCGGCGCAGCGTTTTTTGGCGCGATACATTCTTTTATAAAAATACCGGTCATAAATATAATCGAGTAACTTCTCTGTGCGTAAAAATCCAAACGCGGTAGACTAATTGGCGCGAGCCGAGTAATAAAACGAGGCAAGTATAAATGCCTAACAATACCATTTCCGTGCTGGTGGGTCACGTTACTTCATTAACATAGTAATATACTAACATTTTTCACAGTTCAAAGGTCAAAGTGCAACTTTGTGAAGTAATTCTTTGTTGATAAACCAACACGTGTGCGTTATGTACAGATGCGGAGGCGATGTGTTAAAAATAGACCGTACCGGACATTGAACTGTGGAGTGCCGGACATCGCTGTAATGGAAGTGTCTCAATGGTTCGACGCCGCGTTTTCGCGACTGAATCTATTTCCCGACATCACCAACTACGGATTCCCAATTCACATCCATCCTCCGGCTTTATGATCATTGTTTTGGATTTTATGTGTATACAGAAATAAGAAATACCGAAAAAATGCCAGTCTTTCATTGTAATACAATATTAGTAAATGTTAGGGATGGTATGTATGGTAGGTATTTCTGGAACTCCCCGCCGACTTGCACCGTCTCTGCCCGTCTGAGTACCTTTGTGAGTACGGCTACCTCTCCATAGCCGCAGGAGGCTCGGTCATTTCTTACCGGCCTGTCGCCGGGGTGAGATGGTGAATGCATCTGAGCGACATAAGGTCTCGTTTGTTATCATGGCGGAGGATGGCTCATCATGGGAGGTTTTAGTCGGGCCTCTTCTCAGCCCTGTAGTTCTGGGCTCGTAGCTCTGGCGCCTATTCTGTTTCCTGTTCCACATTTGTGCGCGTTGTCGTTAAGGAATATTTAGGTACCCAGGCTAAGATTGCGCTATACCAATCACAAATACAATATTTCAATTAACAAGCATGCTTCTATTCTATTTTAGGAGTTCCATGGTATATTTTCGGAAACTAAGATGTACAACAAAATGATTATGGGATCTAATTCAAAACAACATCGTTTTAAACAAAAAAAGTGAAAAGATTTATGAACGTAATATAGTAGTGAATAAACATTAAAAAATACAGAAAAATTGATAACCTTCGTCATTTTTTGAAGTCGGTTAAAATATTCTTAGAACAATTACAACATCTTAAGTGATGCGAATCACTGTGAATGAAGCGATATAGGTGTATCAGGATTGTATCAACTGGAAGTTCGTTATCTCTGCCCACCCTCTTTATCACGGACGTGAGAGTGGGTGTTTGTATTTGTATTAGAAGTAGTTAGTTTTATAAGATTAAACTGTTTTTATAATCTATCGATATTTATGTTAAAACTTATCAAGCCGATACGATATATTACATTTTTAAATTAAGCTATGTGTGTGGGATAAATGAAAATAATTGTGATACAAAAATGTTTGTTTATATTAGAACAGTGATTTTTTTCCATTTTTAATGGTGCATTACAAATGTTTCCTTTGTCGCAAAGCGCGCTCAGTAAATTCGGGCGTTGGAGTAAACATTTACAACTCTTTGTCAGGCGAGCGGTGCGTGGGCATTACTATTGTCTAATACGTCCTTTGATTTAACAGTGATTGCGTAAATGAGTAGACATTTTTTTTATGACGAACTACACAGATTGGCCAGAGAAGCTGGCCTTGACTGCTTCACTGGATTGAGAGGTGACTCTTAGGTCGCTTAGCCTGAACCTCTATCGCTAGTAACACGGCACAAGGCTCTCCCCGGTGAGGGGTAACCTCGGCTTGGACGGTTACTATGTTACGCGTAAGCATTCCGATCCGAAGCCGCCCGAGAGGGCCGAACTACGACGCGGTCGGTTGCTATATCACGGATAATCTAAGGGACATTCAAAAGCTAAACTAACTTCGAGTGCCACTTCGGAAAGCGTTGGCGCTGGGAGAAGAAGTGGCCAAAGAAACTCCAGCAACGCTCCTAACATCTAAGGGGTGTGGCCTGCCCATAAAATAGCGGTAATAGTAACAACCTCCAACGGTCGCGAATGGACTCTTTGTGACATTTTACGAGGAAAACCGCTATACCTATTAAAAATATAAAAAAAACCCCATTGAAAACATTACAGAATAAATTATTCGTTAACATTTATGCCTCAGATTTCACCTAACCTTGCTTATTATGACTTAAATTAAAAAAAAGAAATAATATAAAACCAGTGGTATATTTAACGAAAAAAGGATAATTAAAAATAGGATAAGCTTTAGAATAATGTAATAGAAGACAAGCAATAATATGTAAAATAAAAAAAAATAGTAAAAAGGGCAAAATGTAAATGTAGAATAAGAAAAGTAAGAGAGATAAGAGTAAGAGATTGGAAATGTAGGTAGTAGAGTAAGAAATTGTAAAATGTAGAAAGTAGAGTTAGAAATTGTAAAAATGTGTAATAATGAAATAGAGTAGGAAACTGTAAGATAGGTGAGTGGAAGAGAGTAGCGTGTGGGAGTGGCATTGGAAGAGGAAGTACGGAAAGGGGAATGCAAGGAAGAAGAAGAAGAAAGGACCCTAAGGTACCAAACGTTGGGGGAACGATGAAAAAAAAACCTTGCTTATTATCTTCTTTACAAAAGTTAAAATGGCAAAGTTAATATATTCTTAAAATAATATATAAACATATTTCAAACATAATTCGTACGCGTAATATGTATGCTCTTACATAAGCTTGGGGTTATCGTAAATGCGCTTGTGACAGTGAGAGTATGATGTGAAATAACTTTATGTGGTAAATGCAATAAGTTTATTCGTTTGAATTCATATTCATTTGCGTTGCAAAATTTTCTAAGTAGTACTAAAATTGCATAATATAAATAGGATTTAAATATGTACGGACACATGTATTTGATAACATACGTTGGGTGTTGGATTGGATTACAAATTATTAAAAAAGTAAATTATATATAATCTATATGACTCCCTAGATACTATGAGACTACTCATTTGTTTTAGATGCATATATTATAAACGTGTTTTTGACAAATTTCATATTTACTTTGTAGTATATAGTAATCTTTATATTTATTTATTTATGCTTTATTTGCACACAATACAAAAAAAGGTACAAATAGGCGGATTAAGTCCGCGAGTAGGTATTCTCTGCCACTGCACCTTGGGGTTGTGTAGAGACAAAGTAACGGGTGCAAGCTATGTGAGAAAATAATAAATAAAAGAAAACTATAATAAATGCATGCATATATAATATACATACCTACTTACAAATAAATTAAATATATAAACATAATAATTATATATAATAATACATATATACATATATAAATACATATATATGTAATTATAGATGGATAGGGACAGCAATTGTCAAACTATTCCTGTCAAATTATATAAAGTGTAATGAAATAGGATCAGTATGAAGTAGAATCGAATGACAATCGTCCATTGTTTAAAAGTTAAATCTTAAATGTGTGTGCCACTGTTGGGCACATACATTTAATAAGGGGTATATTTGGTCACGAAGTTTGGCAAATGAAGTCTGCCAATCCGCACTAGAACTTCTTAGAAAAATTTCTAACACATTTAGGTATTCTTACGATGTTTTCCTTCGCGCGTCGTAAATCAAGATTTAAAATTGCAACAAACAAATTCATTGGTGCCATCACCGGGATTCGAACTCGGGTTGCTAGTGTACTATGCAACTTGAGGCAACCGCCCGATCACTGAGCTATCACTATCCATTGTCTAGTACTCCAATAATCGATAGCACCATTGGCAGCCAGGGAGTTGAGAGGATTACGTAAACCGACAATTATATATATTACGTTTATAAGTTGTATGGGTTTCGCTAAACGAAATTCCTTTGTTGGTCTGTTCGACAGGCCGGGCTCCCCAGGGCGCGCTTTTCGGCCCCGGTTTTCGACCGCGTTATTTTTGGCCGCCTTTGACTGTCTGTGTCTCTCTAGCCTCCTGCAATAAATTCTTCGTGATCTGGAATTCTCTGTGACAACCCAGTTTACCATTTAACTTTAGCCAAAACAATAAAAGGAAAGCGTAGTTACTATACATGATATATAAAAGTTATTTACGTTTAAAAGCTTCGAGGAAAGTGAATATTTTATCAGGGTGTAAAAAATTATTTTATTGCATTAAGAAGAATAATGAACCGAGAATTTATATTGTGTATAAATAAGTTTTTACCATAGAGGTGTAGACAGAGATAGCAATCTTAGTTAGTTTGTATTAGTTCGGGTGTGTATCCCTTGAGGGTTAAAAGTCATACATCCTTACTAGGTTAAACAGATAATTCTTCTGCTATCTAATTTATACACTCGTGAGCAAAAATAAAGTGTCGGAATAAAGGGTCTGTTAAAAAAGTTCGAATATCTCGGAAGATATAGACACCTAAAATAAAGAAGAATTTTACGCCACAATAAGGCAACACTCAATACTAAAATTTAAATACAAATAAAATTCAACTTAAAATACTGTATTATCAAAGTTTAAGATATCATTTTGCGTTTAAGTTTATGTTTTTTATTGAAATATAAATAAATTAATAAAAATATTTTAATGTCTATCATGCACAATTTATTTCAGTTAGCTAGCGTCTTTACCGTCCAAAATATTCAAACTTTCTTAACTGACCCTTTTTTTGCTTATGGCTATATTTAGTTTAATTTCAAATAAAAAATAGAAGTTAAAATAAGAAAGTCTTTTAATATAAAACTATGATATTGCTTACCACAAACTATGTGTACTTAAATTGATAGAAATATGAGTAATGTACTAAAAGTATCACACAATTATACTAAGAAATATACACACTTGACTAATACTAATAAATTTTACGACACTTCGATTAATGTGTGAATGAAATGTAATAGTAGGGCTTTGTAGGCCGAGTGGCTCCTGTCGTGACTAATGAAGCCCTGCACTGCTATTTTAATTGCCCTTACAGTAGGAGCCCGTATTCCATATAGCCGCTGTCAAATGACCCGACAAATTGACCGCAACACGCGATGTTCTATTCACTTATTTTTCTAGTTTTTTTTTTATATAATAGTTCTCGCGTGACTGTGATTATTTTTTAAAGTATTCACAAAAAAAAATCTATTTGTTTTGTTTTGTTTCCTGTATGAATAACCAATGCATGTTAAATTTCGTAGTGTCTTCCGTTGTCTTTATTTTTTCCTGCATCGATTTCTTTTAACAATAAATGAGTACTCCGCATTGAATAAAAAAGATTTTAAATTAGTTGTTATTTTTAAATAAAGAAAAAAATTAAATAAAGACATTGAAGCAATTATCTCTGGATTCTTGTGATGCACACCCACTCTCACACACACATACACACACACTCACGTATACAATAATTTAACTATATCTTTTTTCTTCTGATAATGTCTAATAATTATAAGTTTGATTTGTTTGTTTTTTATTTGTGTCTCGAGGTGGGCGTAAACTGCTGAGACACAGTTATTAACTACTGTAGCAGTTTACGAACGTTCAGTATTGTTATATTTCCTTTTATTTTGTCCAAATAAAATTGGCGCCATCTTCGAACGGGATCGGCCCTCCAGATCCCGTTTGGCGGTCTCCTTCTGCGTCATTACTGACTACACTGAGTAACGATCGAGCTCTCTTAATATTTAAATAGGTATGTATGTAGTAATCAATAACTACAATTCGAATGCTTTATTTAAATTTCCTACGACATTTATCATGTCATGTGCAAATTCACAAGCGCGCTGGCTAAACATTAATTAGTCTCATTGTCGGCGGCTCTAATTTCGGCTACAAATGTACCGTTACCCGGGAACACTAGCACAGATACCTAATTGTTAACGTACAAAGGTTTTGCTTATTAAGCGTATAGTTTTTTTTTTTTATTGGAACAACACACGAATACATATTAAAAGCTTAAGATAATAAATACATTAAGTATAAAGAGTTATAAATATGTAAACAACACCGTTATCCACATAATACTAATAATGTCCATATTAGTAGTGTGCTATTTTATAGCGCATCGACATAGAGTATTATTTTTTTCAATAATGAATTACTTAATTAATTTATGCGAATACTACATATGATTAGACGAATACGACATACATTGAAATAAGACTTGTTTAGAGAATTCATTTTGATTTTAGATTTCCGACAATTTTAGATTCCACTATTGGCAGATCGAACGAGGTATTAAACGTGCCAATGTTATCACAATTTTTAGCAGATCACAGATTTTATTTATAAATTTATTTCGATCAACGTTTTTGAATAATCTATTGACGTACACTGGATCCGTTTACCGGTTTGAATTATACGAAATTTTTATTAAAATCAAGTGTTTAAGATGCTTACGTGTCATTCCGCGAAGATGCAGTTGAACGCCCTATCAACGATGACATTTCTATTTCAAATACCTCAGTTCCATTCTTAATGTGACTTGTAGAATACGAGTACAAAATTTTAAAATAAAGCAACGTCTGTCCTATTCTTAGAGGATCTCAGGCTAAGACTAAAAGTCTATCATGATAAATTTAGCTCAGGAGCCCCCGGGAGGAGACCTCTGCTAGATCCGTTGCTCTAGGCGTCATCGTAGCCCCAGGATGAGAGAGATGCTAAGCGGCTTCGCCAGTTGCATACCAATATGAAACCTATAGTATTTTTGTTAGCTGCAGTTTCATAGCGGGCCACCGCTTCTACAATATATTAAGTTTTCAAGGAAAATAATGGACACCGGGTTTACTATTTGACGATACTGTGACTGTACCTGACCCCAATCGGTATTTGATTTATACCCGGAGCACGTTTTTGTCATTTAGGCCCTCCTGAATTTAAGTTGGGATAATGTCTTAAAGATGGCGGAAGAGTATTACGAAAACATAAGCAGAACGCTTATGTTTTTGTAATACTTTCGAAATATTTTGAAAACATTTATAACAGTAAGAGGCTTTTTAAATCATTATTCTTAAATATGTACGGAATTATTATTATTTAGTAAAGAATTACTCAACGAATAGTTACTTTTCAACTATTTGAACATCACATAATAGGCCGGAATTTCTCCGCTCAAACAAAGACAGATAGATAGACATTTGTTTAACTTTCATAACACTCAAATATGAAACAACATTACATGAAATAAATACTAACTAGCCTATAACCGTTAATTTGCAGCCATCATTGTGCCGGAGTCAACTAAGTGAAACTGCAATAGGGCTGCTTTATTTGTTTGTTCCAATTAATTAATCTGCGTTATATAAAATATTACTTGTAGTAGCTCAGCATGCGTTCCGAACAACAATGCATTTGTTTATTGCAAAACATCGTGAGGAAACCTACATGGGTTAGAAAATTATCTAAGATATGTGTAGTTCTGGTACTACTACCTGTACTAATAACTACTTATTCTTTTCAAAAAATATCTAAGATATGTGTAGTTCTGGTACTACCTTTTTGTTAACGTTATTACCCCGCGGTAATCTGTTTATAGACCATCCTCCGGTACCCTGGGTGGGCCCGGAGGGATGTGTGGGACTCGACCTGGGCAGCCCATACCCACTAAACCTACCGCGAATGCCATCAGCGTTATGAGCGGGGTGTCCCGGATCTGTCAGCGACAGGACACCCCAACGACCGGCCGGTCCCGGCAAAGACCGGACTTCACCCTCGAAGGGGACTTCTCCGGCACTCAGAGAAGTCCCGACGACGCCGAAGCATGCTGGAGCCAGGTTCCCATCCTACCTTTCTGGTACTACCTGTACTAATAACTACTTATTCTTTTTTTTTCTTTTAACTCTATCACTATTTTATTTCTATAACTCTGTACATTTCGTACAAGAAATAAAAGGGTTTATTATTTATTATTTTTATGTGTAGTTCGCCAATCTGCACAGGGTCGCGTGGCGAAATATGCCGTTAAATTCTTTGTACAGAGGTCTGTGTTTAACAGTGCGATATGTACTCGTATAGACTGTAACTTTAATTTTTATAGTACTCGCGTATAAGTAATACCCTTGGAGAACCCATTTATACACGTTTAAATATGAGGATCGAAATTTAATTAAAAACAATTTACCGTTCGCGAAAACTCCTCGTAAATTCAATACACCGTGGTGCCGTGGCACTGAAAACTTTTATTTCGAATCTTCAATCAGCGTCGGTTGGAGTTTTCATGACGTTCGAATTCGATCTTCTATTTGAATAGAACCCGAGTGATTGGGTGAATGTTTATTTGCATATCGTTTACTTATGTTTCGTCTCACTGGAGTCTTTCATTTCGTCATGCCATATTTAAGCATGCATGCTATACAATGTTTCATGCTGTATAATGGGTATTATCTGAAAGATGTTTACCTTTTAGGTGTATAAGGTTATAAGCGTCGATAACTACAATGTATAACTATTACCTTTGCGTTTCACTTGGTTAATTTCTTCTGCATAGGTTGTTTTCTATGACGGTATAGAATTTTTCCAGTAGATTCTACTCATTATGTACAAAACGCTCTATTATACTTACTATCCTGGGCACCGCTGAAAATCAGCGCTGTCGCATTCCTGCAACAGCATATACTGAGATGGTGTCGAATGTTGGCATCATATCCTATATCCTATTTGTCCGTTTCTTCTTTCTTTAACTGTATTTTTTTTGTCTTTTTTAATATGTTTCATGTTTTGTTTGTAAAGTATTCGAATGATCACAATAAAGAATACGTCTATGTCAATTAAATCATCAATCGGTATAAAACTACCCTAGGTATACGTTCCTTAATTTTAAATGCGTCATGTAAATGTTCTTTATACTTCAACATATAACGGGATTTTTTTAAATGACAGACTATACAGATTGGCCAGAGAAGCTGACCTTGACTGCTGCAACGTATTGAGAGGTGGCATAGCTCGTAGGTAGCTTAGCCTGAACCTCTATTGCGTAACTATGGAGTGACGTGGACAGCTTTATATACCGGCAATACCTTTCCTAATCAATCTCATCTGGTGATAACCAAGTGGCATTGTAGTGGTCACAATATATTAATTGTTATTTTAAAATTATCGTTAATATATCCGCCGGGTCACAGCAAGTGTAGACAGATATATAGAAAGAAGACCCCCTGGTAGGCCCCTACACATACCCAATATCACCTGGATTGTAAACGCACTAAACAAGTTAACGTTAAAAGTACCTGCAACCGATACGTAGAATTATGATTGAAGAGATTCCTGTATCATGCAAAATGCAAAACCATAGTTTCAACTTCCCGGGAAGGCGCGGTATCTTGTTAAAGATTTACCCCTCAACAAAAAAAAAAGTTAAAACTATGGTTATGTGGGGTTTTTACCCACTAAAACCCCTCCCCGGTAGCCCTTCTTCGGTGCATGGTGAGGGGCTCCGAGATCTCCAGAGGCACGCACCCGAGCCCCTCTGCACTCTACTCTTCGGAGAGCACGTCCCCGGGGCGGGTGGGAGGTTAATTCCTCCCCCCTCACGCTGTGCAAGGTGACACGGGCCGGCCGATGTCGCCTTCTGCCCGGGTCCACTTTGGCAAAAGCCCCCACCCTTGTCGCAACACGACAAGCGGGAAATACCGTAGTCTTATTCTACGAGCCTAGAACTACAGGGCTGAGTTTCTATTAACTACTCTATCTGACTAAGGCGAGTTATTATAACTTTATCTTTAATTAAACAAGATGCATCTTCAACATGATCGTAGTCTCCAGACAACTAAGATATAGCGTCTCGTAAAGTTTCTCGTTTAATTAATGTTCTCAAAAGACTAATGTATAGGGTGCAGTTTATAATGCAGTTAAGTTATAATGTTAATGTTGCGTGTAAGTTACGTTAGACAGACTTCAACGGGAGGAAGTAATCAATTTATGTTATTTACATTATAACTTAACTTTTTAATAAGCCTTATCTTTTCTCGGGTGTAGAATTATTAATGAATAATATGTGTAAGTTACGAAACGTGTATTTGTTTTACTACCACCCTTTATGGATCTAGGCCACTTCTGTTATATACGACTCGTTCTGATCCGTGGGTTTTTCTCTGTCTTAAAGTTTCCTATAGCTCTTAGATCTACCTTGATACAGTCGCATTCACTAATATAAAGTATCAACTATTCTGTACATTAGTATATACAGACACATATACAGTAGAACAAAAAAAATATTTTAATTAGTCATGAAACGCTAAAATAAATACCTATAAATTGTAGTATACAGTCGTCGTTTTGGTAATATAATCCGAAATTCTGAAGTCATTTACCTTATCTAAAACTGAAATTGACTTTAATTAAGCACATATGATTTTTTATAAACTGGGAAAGGATATTTGTGTGTAACTTTAAATTGAGTGGCGGCCGAACTCTTTGAGAGCTCAGCCTGGATATTTGTGTAACTTGTCCAGGAACTCGACGCTGTCGCGCGGTTGGGTTTGTTAATACCATCTCACTGCACATAGATATATTTTGTTGCAAGTCGGTCTTTATCGCAGCTGCCTACAAATGCGTGAAAGGTTTTCGACTCTAATTTATATATTTGTTATCAGTGCAATAAGCTGCTTTTTAATTGTTTTAATTTTAGTAATGTATAATTAACTTAACTTAGTTTTTAAACCATCAAATTGGGTTATCTGTAACGGTGTTATAATTTTTGTTGATTTAAATAAATAAATTTGTAAAGAGTATCACAAGGTGTGATTTATTTGGATTCGAGGGCAAAGGCCGAGACACGATTTGTTGTAGCAATCTCAATGCATGAACGATATTAAGAATTCTATGATTTAGAGCGATAAGCTAAGCATCTTTTAGAAAGATAAGCATCTTTGTAAATATGGAGGCGTCAACAATGAAATATTATTTTCACCACACGTGAGTAGGCAATGCGTAACAAAGCTAAAAATAGGAGTCTCATTGATGCGTTATTTATAGCTACACCCAATCCGTACTCTGAATTATTCTCCATACACGTTGAAATGAATAGCTTACAAGGAACAATTGGTATTATGTCATTTTTTAATCTATTGCTTTTTGGCAAAAGATTGAAAAACTATTTCAAAATTGTACCCAACAAGTTTATTTACGAGTAAAAACAAAAACCGACTTCAAATAGAATAATAATATTATAAAATATAATTAATCAGAACTTACCCAAACTGTCATCAAGCTACCTTTGAAGTACATCCTTTCCAATAAAAAATGAATCATCGAAATCGGTTGGCGTGATATTGAGTTATTCGTCCATGTGTCACGCACATATTTGATGCAAATTTAAGACTTGTGTGCTTTTATCATCTCATGAGTCCCATTGTCAGAATTGGACCAAATTTTTACGGGACCACACGGGAAACACCAGATAAAAAAAATCATCAAAATTGGTTCACCCAGTCGAAAGTTATGCTGTAAAAACATTAAAAAATACAGACGTACCTCCACTTTTTGAACTCGGTTGAAAATAGATAATAGAATAAAAATTTCACTCTGTTATTATTATTTAATTTGTTATATTTAATAAAATTAAAATTAATATTTGACTACTTTTAATTTCGTATGATTAATTCGTTTTTTCTCTTTCCAGGTAAAATGGGATATCGGGGAAAGAAAATTCTTGGGTAACTAATTCGTAGAGAGGAATCGCCAAATAAATTTTTATTTTTATATATTTAATATACATATTTTCTTAATTACAAATATTTCGAATCTTTATGGCAATACTACATCGTAACAGACTATGTAAGTTCTAAGATATACTCTTATTATCGTTCATACAATTAATGGTAAAATTTGTTTCATTTTGTTGGGTTTTATTATTAACTATATTTGAAAAATAAATAAATAATTAGTAAATTAATTATATTTCTTGAAAATAAAATAAAATTCATCACAGTAATACTTTACAAAATTACACTTTTGGTTTATTTACTTATTGGTTGTTGGTCGAATTGTACTAAACAACTCGCCGAACGCGAAAGGATTGATTTACTAATTATGTACTGTTCTGTTAGCGTTCAACTGACATTTGGGCAGTCGAGATTTATGAATTTTGAAATTGGAAGGGCGCTTTAAATTTTTTTTCTAATTAATACGATGACAGGTTCAACTCAAAACGACTGACATCCAAATTTTACCATTGGTTCATGTGAGCTTAAGAAAGTTAAACTGTTATATTGTTTTTCCAATATTAGATCAAATATCATTGGCAAGTATTAAGTTACAACCTTTATATATATTTCTATATGTCGCGCTGTTGGGTATAGGCCTTCTCTGTAAGCAGAGTATAGGTTGCTACGCGGCCCTAGTACGGTTTGGCAGCATGTCTTAGAAATATTTTTTGAGACTTGTAGGTATCACCCCACTATGTTTCCTTTAAAACTGAGCGCGTTATACGCGTTATTTATCAGCACAAAAAATTGCTACAGCAAATTAACTGGTCCCGGCAACGGGGATTGAACTCGGCTTGTTGTTGGGGATGCTTCTTCTTCTCTTCTATCGAAGGTTAGTGAACATCATGGCGATTTGGACCCTCGACACAGCGGCACGAAATAAAGAACGTGTGCTCTTATTTTACCATTGCCGTAGATTTTCAAGCCAAGATGTTCTTCTCCTTCCCGGATTTCTTTTCCCTTGTACCTTTATTGGGGATGCAACTTGTGGCAACCGCCCGGTTAATGAGCTATCACGACTCTTTCAGTTTAACTCAGAAAATTGTATCACAAACCAATGGCAAGTCGCTTAAAACCCAATTTCTGTAAGGCTATAAATAATCACGATAATTTGGCATATGTGAGGATCATGCCGTAAACGTACCCGCTTATGTAAGCATTACTCAAGTAAATTTCATCGAAGGACACGTTTAGTTAACACCCTGCTCGTAGATCAAAGCCATTACATCGGAGACCGGATCCAACTTATTAAAGTTTCACTGCCTCATTCTGGGCGGCACGCTTCTCTGCTCATATTGAAGGCTCTATGGGAAAGCATCACTTCGTAACTACTCCCCAGTATATGTGGCAATAAATGTAGCATTACTCTTGTTTATAAGCACGAAATGCACACGCCGTGCCTTAGCCTGTGGAAACACAGTAAATTTGTAAAGGCATGTGTAATATGAAATTTCTAAGGCTTAATTAGTGTGTGCATAATTTAAAAGCTTTGCAGTTTTACTTGAAGACTTATAAAGCTACTTTAATGCTACTAGAGAAGTGATGAAAGTTAATTTTAAAATTAAGCTTCCTGTCTTAGATTGGTCACACTGACGCAGAAGGGAGAAAGTAGAAGTTTTTTTTTAAAATAAAGAAAGTAAGCAATATTTCTTGTGCTTGCAGTATTGCTTGTGCTAGGAGATGGTTCACGTCAATAGTCGAATGGTGGATTCGAACCTACGACCTTACGATTCGCAGACCGCAATACACTAAACCATTAGGCTATTGACGCTTTAAATGACTAGTAAGTAAATATACGTACACGGGTGGACATGAATCCATTTTGAATCCTTAATCACTGTCAGCTTTTCTGGGATGTGCGACCGAGATTTTTCCGACTTTTGTAATGTATAATTTTTCGTTTATGTATTTTTGTATCTTACGTTTTGTTTTTTTCTTTATCTAAAGTTATTTAATTATAAGTAAATTTTTCTAAATGCACATTTTGTGGACTTTGACGGGATCGTGGCAGGGGAGAAAAAAATGATTAAATTCTAAAGATTTGTATACTCGGTGTATTGGAAAATACATCGTGGACAAATTTTAGTTATTGATTAGTTTGTACTTAAGCAACCGATAAAACAAAACCCGTATTAATACAAGCTATTTATGGTTCTGCCTTCCTATAATAAGAATTCAAACATTTAGCCTACCAAAATTCATTGTACATATTTCGTTATACATAATATTGTTTCTATATTTATTAAGATAAATTATAGTTTTAGAACTTTAACTATCAAGTACCTGGATAACGGTTAGGTAAATCGCCAATAGATGTCAGGAAACGTCATATTTTTCAGTTGATTGAGACATTTCTGAAAAAATGTCCTAGGAAGTTCGTTTTAGGTATACTAAAATTCATGAAAATTGTTGAAGCCATTTCTAAGATTCAGACGATTTCAAATTAATTTAAGAATTGCTTGTTAAAGATTTTAGATTAACAAAGAATGTAGGTATTACAAAATATCATCTACGAAAGCATCACTTGCTAAAATTTGCGTCCGTTGTGTGCCGATTGGCTCACCATCTGTCACATATGCTACTTATTAAGTTTCATGAATAGCTGAAAACGGTGGCTATCCCGATAACCCCGCAAAATTTAAAAGGAGATGAGCTTGCGAAATATATCAACGAAGTTTACAGTATTTACGTTATACAGTCAACGTTGTTTTTAGTAGCGTTAAGTTTCATTCGGCATGGGCGTCGAGTGTCGGCCACGAGGCAAACATGCGGCGTTAGTGTACGCATGCGCAGTACACGCGGGAGTACTAGGGAATGGAACGCGCCCCGTTTCCAAGCACCTACCGCCACTCACCCCCCATACACCGCTGAAGTTTCAGCCACCCGTCCACCTTCACTCACACCTCCGCGTGACGATATTAAAACCTGCCGTATTTCACGGGTACCTACGAGTGTCATTTATGCCTCTGTTCTCATCGCAATCAAGGAATCAAAATTGGATTTGCGATATTGATTTTGTTTGATTGATCCGGAAACGTGCTGAATTGAAATTGATATTTTTTTGTGGCCATTATTACATGTTTTTTGTATTTCGTTCATGTTATCAGTTTTAAAGTCCTGCTAGCTCTTTGACTGGGCGCTTACCTAAGTAAGTTATGCTTGTTAGAGCTCGAATCCTGGGACCAATGAATTTGTTATATATCTATAATTTCCTCTAAGATAAGAGTAAAAAGGAATAACAGAAGGACACAGAAATGGATGACCGTTTTTCAACAAGCTTATTTGAACACTGAAAATTAAAAAAAAAATGTATGTCATTAAGAACGAAATGTAACATTTTCATTTTAAATTTACAATAACTGCCTCTTCGACGAAGAGGGTTTTTATCCGGGCGGTGGCAAATATTATCAATGGAACTGGCCCGATGCCAACAGACGGGATGTGAAGCTGATGCAGCGGCCAGCTCTTTCGCCTCAGTTCGCTTAGGCTCTCGTTAAATTATCGAGATCCTATACTAAAAGAAACTAGTTCCCGGGGAATTTATTTCTTTTCAATTAAAATCTTTACATTTAATTCTAAACTTTTAAATGTATATTTTTATGGTATTCGCGGCAAGATTGCCGCGTGATGTTAAGTGGCCTTTAAATAGAAGAGGGAGTATTCTAGATGTTTGGATTACCCACGGAATAACATCATAGAAGACCAAATGAACTGTCAAAATGTGGAATCAACTCTCACCAGCGGTGTCTCCGAACCTTGACGAGAAACTAGCCTACTCGTATCTCAAAGGTCGTTATCGCACCGCGCTCGCTCTGGCGTTATGAATGTTTAACCGCGATGGAGATCACTTAAGATCAGGTGAGCCGTAAGCTCCTTGCGTTTGCCTCCTATATGAAAAAAAAATCACATCCGTCGGTTTCCTGCTTATGACTGATAAGTTGGGGCTTTATCTATAATGATCCTTTTCAAAGAAAAAGTGACAACTTCATAATACACTACGAGTTAATTTTATGTATATCGGTATAAATTTAAAGAAAATATTAGTCGATTGCAATAGTACACAAAATATAATTTTCTTCTGGTAATATAGTCATCTAGTCTATATAATAGTCATCTCAAAACCAATCCTCGTCTACTAAAAATATTATTAAAAAGGGACACAGATTCCACGAGCCCCTTTAGTCCATAGGAAGTACTTGAAAACATACATACATTTTTGAGTAAACGAACGATTTAATAGTAGTTTGACGTTTGTATTCACGGAAACGCCAAAAGGGTAACATTTCTCTAGTCACAGATGCAGGCGTGAAATCAGCTCAGAGTTTTACCATAATGTTGGTCTTCATTATTTTCATAAAAAAATAACATTTTAAAACAACAACCACAAACACAGTTGTACTTTTATTGTACAGATAAATCGTTAAATCCTCTATTAGTACAAAACTTTTCTAATATTTAATATTAAACGCCAATTAATTATATAGTTTCGATTTATGATAAATATCGATATATTTATACAATATATCGCGTAGTATCGATACAACCTCACGATATATTATATCGAAAAATATAACGATATATTTTTGGCATAAACATCTAACAAAGTTAGCTATGGCCGTTATTCTATGCGCAACAACATTCTTTAGGAGCAAAAGGAAACACCACTGCACGATCAGATACTTCAACTGGATTAAAAATACAAGGATTAGTATAATATAGCTTTAAACAGCAATTTAAAGGAGCCGACTTCCAGTGTGGAGGGGGAAGGGAAACCGGACACTTATTTGTAACAATTGGTTCTATCTAAATCCCCAAAGGGGCGGCGTATCTTTTTAAAATGAGAATGGATGTGGGTGTCCGTCGGGATCGCTTACCACGTGTTGTATTGCGCTCATTTCAGTGTAAATCTAATAAACTTTTAATAATGTAAAGTAAAAATAAATAAGAAGTTTTGCTTTTGTAGTTCAGATATTTAGGGAACTGTAGGTATCGTATACGACGAGTCTTAAACTGTTAGCGTAATAGCATAGTACACGGTCTGCTCACTTTAACTTCTTTACCATCTCTTAGCATGATAAAAAAAAAATGATTGGTTGAAAAGTTGTTAGCATTCTGCACACACAACAGTGGCTTCTGGTATTACATGTGTGTATGTTCAACGTATTTTTCCCAAATCAATTTGTTGAAGCTTTCAGTGTGTCATGTTGCGATACGGAATTAATCCATAAATAATAAATACCGATGGATAAAATGGATCGTTCGTTTTAACCTACGTAAATTGAATACGTGATGCCTTAAAAGCGTTTGTTTTGTGTCTTATCAAAACATAACGTAAAGGTTTTTGTAAATCGTTATTTTCGATTTATGTCCTTGTAAAAAAATATGTATTTATACTACACTACGAGTTTATTTAAATATCACATTTAGGCAATATAAGGCCTGTTAAAATAATGCTTCTTGAAATACAAAATACGGACACGAGAACATACAACGCCTCGAAGTTGAATGTTATTCAATTATAATTTAGTAATTTAAAGTTAGGAAACATTTCCGTGACAGTTTTATTGAAATCATAAAGTTTTCAATGGTCTAATCCAACTTGATGTTAACAAATAAAACTAGATATTTTATGTTTTGTTTTAGTTTCAATTTAACTTATAATTAACCAACTTCAAAAAAGGAGGAGGTTCTCAATTCGATATATTTGTTACCTTTATACTATAACTTTGGACTGGGGGAACCGATTTTGATCTTTTGAAGGCTGGAAGGCGTATAAAAGGATATGACTTCCAACAGTTTAATAGTTGAGGATACCAAAGACCGGGCAATTTGGAGAAGAATAATAAGAAAAAACTACCCTCGCTTGAGTTGGGATTAGGCTATGAAGAAGATAATTTACATCATATATCTCACAAAGCTTAACACCCGGAAGTTCAAGGGATTGTTATTAAAATGGTTGCAGAATCAAGAGTACACCCAAATTTAAAATTTATTATTAAACTCATGACAAACACACTCACTCACACAAACACACACTTACACATTACACTACACATTCGCATAACTTCCCGACTATGACTGTAGTTTTTTCTATACATTTTTTTTCACCTATTTTTAATTATTAATTATCATTTAATTTAATATATTATTTACCTTAAAAAACTTAATGTACGCAGGTCTTAGATTTTTATTGGTAATTATAATAAATTACAAGTCGATTATTCACTACAAATTATTACAAATTATTATTATTACAAATTAAATTAGATAATTGAACAGAAAAAATAATTATTAAAAAATAGTACATCGAAGAAATAAAATGCTATTAATTTGTAATTTCATTTGTCAATTTCTCCATACTATAAAATGCCCTCTCAACCAGCCATGACTGCAACCTATTTTTAAACATTGCTAGACTGGGAGCTTCAGTTACGTGCTTAGGGAGTTGATTGTAGATCGCGGGGCCTGTGACGTGTGTCATCATGTACAATTTCGCGAGACGATAAGAAACAAGGGCTAATTTATTAGACCCGCGGGTGTTCGCTTATTGTTTGTGACTCACGGAAGGCACTGTCTACTAAGATACAGGTACACTGTACTTAAGTCAAAAGACAGAGCTCTTGTATATGTGTAACATGTTTGTTCTTTTTTTTTAAAAAAAAGTATCTATAACCATGTGTATTATATGGTATATATAGATAACATAATATTTGTTCAATTGCTCCCCACTGTTCGCAAATATTGCCGGCGACGACGTGTTTAAGTACATTATAATAATATATACTGAACACGTATAATCAGTAAACGAAGAGATTTGCGACGCGACGCGGTCTCAAAACAAATAGTCTCCCACGTTTAATACGAATGTATGTTCGTAGAATTTTGGCCGCCGTCCAGAATATCTGGCCTAAATGCAACACGAATTCGCCCATATTGTTGTCAGTTGGTATTATGTATTAAATTATATTTACACACCCAATTACCATGCTTGTTTATAATATTAAAGTGCCTTAAATAGACATTTCATTGTCAATAAGTACATTATTCTTTCATCGTTTTGGCTTACGTATATACATATTATCTTCTACAAAGTAAAATAGACAAAAGACCCAAGAGACGGAAATAAATGGAAACCTTCGTAACAACAGATTTATAGTCTTTTAGGGGGTAGCTTTTTACTACGTTTTTATTTGAACACTAAAGTGTCAGAACATTGAACGTAGTAAAAAAGATCATGGCGTGCACACATTTATCTACGAAAGTCTTGTAGACGGAAAGGACGTAATGTTGCTAAAATTTTGTCGACATTCAGTGAGAGTGGACTTTGGGACGTGATTATTATAATTGTAAGATGTTTTGTCGTTTACGTTTATTTGGCGGTTTCTCTGAGTAATGTTATATATGTTTACTCTATATTTATTACTTTAATGGCTAAGCATTCGACTTACGATCTGATGATGAGTTCAAATCCCAGGCGACTTTTATGAATGATTTTTTTTTTATTGTTAAAAAACAAGCATTGTGCCGAGCTTATTGGGCGTTTATGGACCCTACACGCTTAGCCATTAATCCATCTCTATGTATTACCATAAGATTCACTAATTTTTTAATTTTTTTCACGCTTACTTAACCAGTGGCCTTGAAATGTAAGTATTTATGTATATCTTCTACATTAAATCTACTTTTTAAGATTGTTTTTTGTCGTAACGTCTTAATATATTTTGAATTCAAAATTCAGATCAATCGTCATTTACACAATAAATACTTATAAGGAAAGTTAATGCTAAAGTGATATTATACTCACATAGTTATTTGACAGTGACGTTCGATAACCAACTTTAAAAAGGAGGAGGTTCTCAATTCGATATATTTGTTACCTTTATACTATAACTTTGGACTGGGGGAACCGATTTTGATCTTTTGAAGGCTGGAAGGCGTATAAAAGGATATGACTTCCAACAGTTTAATAGTTGAGGATACCAAAGACCGGGCAATTTGGAGAAGAATAATAAGAAAAAACTACCCTCGCTTGAGTTGGGATTAGGCTATGAAGAAGATAATTTACATCATATATCTCACAAAGCTTAACACCCGGAAGTTCAAGGGATTGTTATTAAAATGGTTGCAGAATCAAGAGTACACCCAAATTTAAAATTTATTATTAAACTCATGACAAACACACTCACTCACACAAACACACACTTACACATTACACTACACATTCGCATAACTTCCCGACTATGACTGTAGTTTTTTCTATACATTTTTTTTTCACCTATTTTTAATTATTAATTATCATTTAATTTAATATATTATTTACCTTAAAAAACTTAATGTACGCAGGTCTTAGATTCAGATTTTTATTGGTAATTATAATAAATTACAAGTCGATTATTCACTACAAATTATTACAAATTATTATTATTACAAATTAAATTAGATAATTGAACAGAAAAAATAATTATTAAAAAATAGTACATCGAAGAAATAAAATGCTATTAATTTGTAATTTTATTTGTCAATTCCTCCACACCATAAAATGGCCTCTCAACCGGCCATGACTTCAGCCTATTTTTAAACATTGCTAAACTGGGAGCTTCAGTTATGTGCTTAGGGAGTGGATTGTAGATCGCGGGGCCTGTGACGTGTGTCATCATGTACAATTTCGCGAGACGATAAGAAACAAGGGCTAATTTATTAGACCCGCGGGTGTTCGCTTATTGTTTGTGACTCACGGAAGGCACTGTCTACTAAGATACAGGTACACTGTACTTAAGTCAAAAGACAGAGCTCTTGTATATGTGTAACATGTTTGTTCTTTTTTTTTAAAAAAAAGTATCTATAACCATGTGTATTATATGGTATATATAGATAACATAATATTTGTTCAATTGCTCCCCACTGTTCGCAAATATTGCCGGCGACGACGTGTTTAAGTACATTATTCTTTCATCGTTTTGGCTTACGTACTCGTATATACATATTATCTTCTACAAAGTAAAATAGACAAAAGACCCAAGAGACGGA
Source organism: Meandrusa payeni (assembly GCA_029286785.1). Lineage (NCBI taxonomy): Eukaryota > Metazoa > Arthropoda > Insecta > Lepidoptera > Papilionidae > Meandrusa > Meandrusa payeni. The sequence goes on along the minus strand of JAGSMX010000012.1, from coordinate 7,841,484 downwards.
AATAAATGGAAACCTTCGTAACAACAGATTTATAGTCTTTTAGGGGGTAGCTTTTTACTACGTTTTTATTTGAACACTAAAGTGTCAGAACATTGAACGTAGTAAAAAAGATCATGGCGTGCACACATTTATCTACGAAAGTCTTGTAGACGGAAAGGACGTAATGTTGCTAAAATTTTGTCGACATTCAGTGAGAGTGGACTTTGGGACGTGATTATTATAATTGTAAGATGTTTTGTCGTTTACGTTTATTTGGCGGTTTCTCTGAGTAATGTTATATATGTTTACTCTATATTTATTACTTTAATGGCTAAGCATTCGACTTACGATCTGATGATGAGTTCAAATCCCAGGCGACTTTTATGAATGATTTTTTTTTTATTGTTAAAAAACAAGCATTGTGCCGAGCTTATTGGGCGTTTATGGACCCTACACGCTTAGCCATTAATCCATCTCTATGTATTACCATAAGATTCACTAATTTTTTAATTTTTTTCACGCTTACTTAACCAGTGGCCTTGAAATGTAAGTATTTATGTATATCTTCTACATTAAATCTACTTTTTAAGATTGTTTTTTGTCGTAACGTCTTAATATATTTTGAATTCAAAATTCAGATCAATCGTCATTTACACAATAAATACTTATAAGGAAAGTTAATGCTAAAGTGATATTATACTCACATAGTTATTTGACAGTGACGTTCGATAACCAACTTCAAAGCTTTATCATATCTGATGTCTAAATACAAAAAAAAATGTTTACACGTGTTGTTATGTACAGCAATTTGACCTGCGATAAATAAGCAAAAGCCATATAAACCAAAAAAAAACATTGCATGAATGATCACTTATCACGCTGTTACTTGACAGTGACAATCCACTGGTAACTTTATGTCATGTCACTTTGACACATGCCATTAATTTGATACTGTTCTGTTCTTTGTCGCATTGTCAGCACTGCGTAAATTTTCGAATTTAAAATATTTTTAATAAACAGGTAATTATAAAAGTCAAATTTAGTAAGCGGCTTATAAGTAAAGAAATCTATGCTTTACTTATAAGGCGCTTACTAAATAATTAAATGGCTCAATTAATATTTGCTCTCTTTTGTAAAAGTCAAAATTCCACTAATAAAATACGTTTCTTCTCAATTGTGTAGATTGATATAAATTCTTACTGCAACATTGCAACTAATGGCAGCAAATATGCATATCGTACTCTTGCGTACGTATTTAGTTGGCGAAATGCTGGCTTTAATATTTCCTGCCACAGCGTAAAGCGCATACATAAAATGACTGCGCTACATTGTTAAAAAGTTAACTAGAATAGTTGCGTAAAATTTCGAATATACACGTATAATATTGTGCAGTCTTTTCACTTCATGTTGATTTTGTTTTAGTTCCGCACTTAAATCGATAGTATGTTCATAGCTGAATACTTTTTATTATTTGGGATATAGGAGAGCAGTCGTATAAACGTGATAAGTCTTAAAAGAGTTTTATGTGTGTATAATAGTAAAGTTTTATTGCTCAAACACATTTTGATCTGACTTAGAGTTTATATAAAACTTTTATCGCTTTTATGCCTAATGCATTATTATTAGATAACAATAACGAACAAAAATATGACAGTTTACCTTGGACTCGATGAATCGTCCATTGTTAAGGGTCGATGATATTTAGACATAGACATATTCTTTATTGGCTCAAAATATGAAACACATCAAAAAGACAGATAACGAAAAAACAGACAGCCCTGGACTACCCAAAGTAGTGAGCGCGCAATACTACATGTACATGGAATTTACACAGACAACAGACAATAAGAGTACAATAAATATAATACGTGTATAAATAGTTATGTGTTCAAATTTTCATATATAAATATATTATTAAGTTTAAAAAATAAATATCTAATACCCAATAACTGAAGACGATCAGTCTATAGTTAAAATTATTTCAACACTACAGTTTTCAATGTTGCCATTATATCGAGAATAAATTATAATAACTGAATCAATTGCCAATTACAGATACGGACAATCAACGCGTTATTATTCACGTGAAGGACGTCAACGACGAGCCTCCGTACTTCATCAATCGACCGTTACCAATGCAGACCGTTGTGCAACTCAACGCGGCACCCAACACCCCAGTATTCACACTCCAAGCAAGAGATCCAGACACGGATCATAACATTCACTACTTTATCGTCAGAGATAGGACTGGAGGACGTTTCGAAGTGGATGAGAGGTCAGGCGTTGTCCGCACGAGGGGAACGGATCCGTTTCAATTGGATATGGAGTACGTCCTGTATGTGAAGGCCGAAGATCAGGTGAGCTGTCGTTCCTTTTTAAATTGGTCAACAGGTTAGGTTTTCACAATAGTACAGTGAGTGAATATTCGCTATAAAATATAATTACACATATAGGATATTATGTACATTAAGTAATGTGCCTATTTATTTTTATTGGTTTCCTTAGATGTATTGTAAGTAGCCTTGACATAAATTTGAAATCAAATCGGTTTTGTTTTGTCTTTAATAAGTCGCAATAACGCAATAAATTAGTGAATATAGAACCAATTAAAATTTTTTTTGAATGAATGCTATTTTTTCACTAATATTACTAACATTCTTATTAACCATTGCAACTAATAGGAGATGGCTCACGTCCAATATTCGAATAGTGGATCCGAACCTACGACGCTACGTTTCGATGACCGTACTCTAATCATTAAAAAATAATATAATAATATACATAAATTAATTTAATATTATTATAAAGATTAAATCGGTTCATATATGGTATTATTTTGAAAAAAAAAATCCTTTATGTTTTGGTAGATGGCTATAGTGATTAATATCTCGTAAAGTATCAATCGAAACAATGTCTTACTCGTAAATACCAACCAACGTATTTACGAGTATGATATTGTATAAGGTATTACGTATTGGTATAAAGTGACATTGCACACTAAAAAAATCTTTGCTGTTTTTTTGGCCCATTCAGTTGTGAGTTAAATACAAAAAGAATTTCAGTTTATTTTACATTTTTTTTCGATAAAGGCGAGTACGCAATCCAGGCGGCTGAAATTGTGAATAGTGTTTATGGTCTCGATACTGGAACAGCTAATAACGTGCAGTTTTGGGTTATTCGATTTCGTTCGGATATTTTTGATGTCAAATATCCTTGCACAGGCAGATAGGTCGTCGAAAATGTCACATAAAATTACAAAAAAATAATCGAAGTTGACCGGCATTTTAGTAGTCGTAGCATCGCCCAGTTGGTAAATAGTTATGAACCATTTGTGCAAAGCTAGATTAAAAAAGAAGCTCAATGTTGGGAGCTACATCAGTTAATACCAAAAAACACTATGAATAGAATTTTCATTTTCGAAGCCAAGGCCAAACGAAATAAAATTGAGCTATTTCTTTAAAAGATAATAACTGACGATGATGCCGACGAAGCGATTACCGATTATTTTTCTCCCATTGCAAAACTTCCTGAGTAGTATGAAATTGGCATCGAATCAAAAAAGTGCATCTTTGACTCAAATATTTCAGAGCGGCCGTGTTGACGAGAGGCGGTTTCAGTCCACACCGGAAGAGAGACTAAGCATAGTAGGTGGTAAGCGTGCGCCGCAGTTCTACCTGTCCAACTACGAAACGGAGATCGCTGAGAACCAAAAGAAAGATTCCGAGTAAGTAGAATAGAATAGAAAGAGAACCACTAGTGGTAAACGACAGTTAATTTAATAAGTCATCGCGACGTCATGTCATTTTGTCAATTAGTAATAAATACTCGTGAGCCTACAGCGTTTAATGGGATGACTTAAGTCTACATGTGAATCCAATTGTCACCCTGTTTGCAACCTAGCAACTCTTTATATATGTATATATGTATTTGAAAGAAACTGCATCAAACATAACATCAAATAGACGGGTAATTTTATCGAATTCAGATACTCGAAAATTACCACATTTTTTCTATTTAATAATTATAATAAAATTGTGGGTCAAATTGTTTTCGGCAAAAAAATTTAAAAAAGACATGCCTTTATGAAATTAGTTGTGTATTGACTTATTTTGTAATTTTTGTGTTGACGCAATATTACACTTATTTTGTAAAGACAGCTTTTATCAGTATACTGTGCTTATCAAAATTGTAACCTCGTAAGTAAATGACTTAACTGTAAGCACGCTTACAATATATTTAATGTGTTAGGATTCTATTTTTTTTGCAGTTTTTGTTTATAAGTTTAATTTGTTGCCTATTTGTTTCAGTATAATATCCGTAAAAGCCAAATCATTCGCGGACAGAGAAATCCGGTACACATTGAAAGCACAAGGCCAAGGAGCTGGCACCTTTAACATCGGACCCACTTCGGGAATCGTGAAACTAGCTAAAGAATTGGACTTCGAAGACTTGCGACAGCCTCACGTGTATTCCCTGGTTGTTACCGCCACCGAAGACTCCGGTGGATTCTCTACTTCTGTTGAGGTTAATATTTTTATATTAATTTTATTTTAAAAATTATAGGTATCTGTAAATTATTATAAATATAATAGAATTGAAGAACGAGAAAAGAAATGAAAAAAATTATGTCGCAAGAATGTTTATTAAAGTTGTTGACGTTTTGTATATTATACATATACAAAGCTTAATAAATATTTGACAGATTATCACTTTACATTTTAGTAAATTTATTGATTGAAATGTTAAGCTATAGACTGGCAACTGAAATAATATTCGAATGCAAGTACTACGACATCAGATTATCTGTAAAAATAGCACAACTGTCAACTTTGTAAACACCGATTGTTTCTTTTTGACAGAATTTTAATTGAAAACTTGGGGCTCAGGTTCATTACAAAGCTTCAATTCTCTTCCTTTTAATTTTCTTAATTAAAATGAAACAAACCGAAGATATATTGCAAGGGAGCATTATTTAAAAGTAGCATGCAATGTAAATTTTGTTTTTATAACATTTCAGCTAACTATTCGAGTTACTGATGTGAACGACAACGCGCCTAAATTCGAGCTGCCGGATTACCAGGCGCACAACGTCGACGAAGATATCGCCAAAGGCACAAGTATCCTGAAAGTTAAAGCTATGGACGCTGACTCTGGGAAAAACGCCGAAATAGAATATTTAGTTTCAGGTATAGAACAGTTTACTAATTTTCGAAACGGACTCTTGTATACACTCAGTAATATACTTTCTTTTTTGTACGCAGAACAGCTTTTTACGCTTCATAGCCAAAAATTCAAGCAAGATCACAAAATTTACCTACAATAATGTCCTCCTTGTATAATCTTACAGTAAATAAAAATATCCATGGACCATTGTAATATTAACTTGGCGTGCACGCAAACAGACCAGTTTGGTGAAATTTTATGTACATCGACTAAAAGCACCAAAGGGTAGACAAAGATTACAAATTTCCAGTTACCACGATTAATTTTCGTTTTGTACAAGAGATATATGTTGTTTAGTTTAACCGTTCTTAACGCTTATTTCAAAGTATCGAAGCAAAAGTTAATGAACATGTTAGCTTTGGTTTTTTAATTAAAACAGTATGTAAAAAGTTAACACTGGCCTGTGTTTTAATTTTCAGATGACCATTTTGCTGTGGACAACAACGGCATCATTACAAATAATAAGCAACTTGACGCAGATAACAATAACGCGTATTATGAATTTGTTGTTACTGCTAAGGATAAAGGTGAACCAGCAAAAACTGGAACAGCTACAGTCAGAGTTTATACTAAAAACAAAAATGACGAAGAACCAAAATTTTCACAGCAAGTGTACACCCCAAATGTTGATGAAAATGCTGGCCCCAACACTTTGGTAACAACCGTAGTGGCTTCAGACAAAGATGGAGATAATGTGCGTTTTGGATTTGTTGGTGGGGGGACAAGCTCCGGGCAGTTCGTTATTGAAGAGATTACTGGAGTAATTCGTTTGCATAATAAGCCTATTTCTTTAGACAGAGACAAGTACGAACTGAATGTAACAGCCATGGACGACGGTGCATGTTGTGTTAATGGAGACACTACCATACATACATCAACGGCTGTTGTAGTTGTGTTTATAACAGACGTTAATGACAATAAACCCATATTCAAAGATTGTCTAACTTACTTCCCCAAAGTTGAAGAAGGCGCACCGAACGGTAGTCCTGTAATAAAAGTACATGCAACAGACGAAGATAAAGGTGTTAATGGGCAAGTTAAATATTCTATTGTGCAACAACCTAATCAGAAAGGTACTAAATTTACGGTGGATGAAGAAACGGGAGAAGTTTCAACGAATAAAGTATTCGATAGGGAAGGAGATGATGGAAAATTTGTGTCCGTGACGGTAAAAGCTACCGACCAGGGTGAGCCATCGTTGGAAGGTGTTTGTTCTTTTACAGTAGAAATAACTGACGTTAACGATAATCCTCCACTATTCGATAGACAAGTAAGTACAAGTGTCTTAACTGGCTAACCATTAATAATAATTGATAGTTTTGTTACTAGTCACTACAAATTTGCATGAGAGCACAAATACCAATTTGTTTTATATAGTTAGAAAAACATTTATATTGGAGAAGAATTTCAATAAGTATTATGTATTCCAGAAATATGTGGAAAATGTTAAACAAGACGCTAGTATAGGCACAAATATACTGAGGGTGTCTGCATCTGATGAGGATGCTGACAATAATGGCGCAATAGTATACACGTTAAGCGCACCTTACAATTCCGCCGACATAGACTATTTTGAGATCCAACCCGAATCGGGATGGATCGTACTAAAGAAGCCTTTAGACGTAAGTATTACTTTAACGTTCGTCGTAACGTTCATTAATTCACAACCGTGTAATGCTAAAAGTGATGTCTGAATGAGTTCAACCTAACTATAAAGTTTGGTGGATGAGTGCTACCTACAGACCCTAGGATTCAATTGGCACACACTTTAAGTTTATTTCAATGTAAATAGTTCTAAATTGTCTGCTGCTGTAAATTGCTGTGAAGAGGGGTTAATCCTGGCTGTGAGGAGTAGTTGTCCATTGAACGGCGGCCCGCCTGCGGGGGCGCCGTGGGCCGCTGCGCCGGGGGCTTGTTCTTCTTGCAGCACAATTAGTTTGAGTTGCCGCCAGCGTCGGCTCCGCACTGAATCTTCGTTGAGATTAATTTCCGCAGCACTATCTCGCATTAACTACTAACTTAACGATAACCGACTTGTGTAAAATATTTATAATTAAAGACAATACTGCTGTAAATATTTCACCATTAAGATCTGTTTAGTTCTAAAACATGTACAGTTTCTGTAACGCACATCTGTATATTTCGCACAAAATAGTTTTGAAATTTATTTTATTGTAATTATATCCTCGATTAATTAATTTGAGAGGCTTACGCTTTTGACCATACCTTTCAGTATTATATGTACGTACATGTTTTGTTACTAATCTCAGTTTTGTTTTTTGTGTTCCGAGTGGCGATATCTTGCCGGGGCGGAGTTCGAAGCCCGTCTCGTAAGAAAATACATTACAGTATATATATATAACATTAAATATAATCATCATAACTGTTAATTTTTTACAGGGCACCAGTATTGTTATGATTTGTATTTATGTTAGTTTATAACTGAAATGGTCAGATTGCCCGCAAGGCAGTTTGGCCATTTGGCCAGTTGTGACATTATTCCTTCTGTGAAAGGGGCAACGTTCTCAAAACCAAATTTTTGTACAGATAACAGTAACGTCCATCGTTTGTAATATATTCATTATATTGAGTGTCGTTTTGTTGTAGTCATTAAAGAGGTCATGAAACATTCTTATGACAACCTGACCTTTCCGCCATGTCTTGTATGCAGAGCTGCATGCATTTGCCTGCTTTTCTTTAAGTTTTATTTGATTTTTACAATTAGTTTAGTTTTTTATTGTATAAAAGTATTATAATGTACAGTTTATATTTTCTATTATTGTACATACAAAAAATGTATAATACAGTACATATTATTATTTCCAATTTTATTTTCTTGCACCATCTTACATTGGCTAAATGAACAATCTGTTGTAAGAACGTACGAAAGAAGCTCGGACGTAGCAGCGGATGATGTGAGTGGACTCAATTCTTCTTAAGTAGTGTAATCTCTGCAACTCTTCTCTCTTGTTTTAGTTTGGCTTTGTGGATGATTGGGCGACGAATATGTGTTAATTTTTTCTTATTTTTTAAATGTAAACTGACAGCCAATAGATTAATTATGGAAGTGGATATTTGTTTTTCTTTTTAATTATTTTAATTTATTCTTAGTAATGAGTACTTATGTGTTTATATTTGAGTTGTGTTATGTTTTTTTTGTCCCCGCTGACCTCTGACCCGTGTATCTGTAGCGGGACAGGTATCGACTGCGCGTGCGTGCCTCCGACAGAGGCGACCCGCCCTCCTCTGCAGACGTGGACGTTGAATTAGACGTGGTAGACAGGAACAATAAGCCCCCCATCTGGGACATGTCCACGTATGGCCCCGTTCACATCAAAGAGAATGTCACAGTGGGTACCGTAGTGACCAGTGTGAAAGCAAGGTTGGTATAAGGCGCAGCGGGCCTCAGGGCCCGCCGCTCCTCCACTCCTTAACACTACTAACGACGTGGTTTTGTCTGTTTCCATCGACTCTTTCTCCAATAGCGAGAAACGTACAAGTTGGAGGCTATGGCTCAAGACAAGGGCTTTCCACCCTTGTCCAGAACCGTGGAGGTCCAGATAGACGTAGTGGATCGCGCGAACAATCCCCCAGTGTGGGACCACACAGTGTACGGACCGATCTACATTCGAGAGAATTTGCCCGTGGGCGCCAAAGTGGTGTCCGTTAAAGCAAGGTGCGTGGCTAACTGTTCGGCACGGGCACCGCACGCAGCCCCGTCACGTGCACGCAGTGTGCGACGCCGCGGCGCGCGCCCTCTACCGCGCCCGTCCCCACCCGCTACCAACCTCCTACCGCCACAACTCTTAAACTATTGCTATGCTGTATATTGTGAACCGTGGAGTTTGGTAGCGTACCGGGCTGGCGCGGGGAGTGTTAGTGCGCCGCGAGCGTTTTCAACTGTCGTTATTATTTACCTCACTTGGTGATGAGTATTGTTACGTATATGTTCGTTATTTTGAAACGCATCGTCACGACCATATGCGGTCTAATCGTATCTCACAGGCGTGCATTTAGAAGGGCTCACTGCTTATATGGTATGGGGTCACACTCGTGTACGGTCGCTTAAAAACATTGGTAAATGATAAAAAATGCCATCAAAGATGTTTTTGGGTGATGCTGTTGTGTTGTTATGTAATCAATTGGTAGGTATCCGAGTCATTTATAACCGTAACATGCATGTAGGCTGATATGTAAGTGGATCAGTCAATTTGTACCAGTTTCATATTACACATTACATACAGAAGACAGAAGTAGCATGTCAGACATACAATGAATGTTTTATTTTGTAGTTTTAAATAGGTGATTATGTTTATTCATCATTTTCATTGGGTTTGAAGCTTTTTTATGTTTCTGATTCAGTATTCTTTTATTTAATTATAAATTGTTTAATTTTAAACTATAGTCATACCAGAATCTAAACTTCTACTAAACTCTTAAAGTAGTTGAATTAGTTTTTTTCTAAAGTATCATAGTTATATTACCAAATTCTGGTGTCTAGACTCTATTTATTCTACATTAGTGTTCGTTGTCCGTGAGCACTTATCAAGTCTTGGATTATTTTTGGCCTACCAATATCCTTGTTTCAAATATGCTTGTGTGTGTAACACTATATCAGTTACAATGTTTTACATTATTTTTAACTATTATATAGATAGTTTTCCACTCTCTGTCGCCGTCTTTTGGTAGTTGTAGAACATCCACCTATTAATATTATATGAAGATTTAAATATATAATAATAAAGTGTTATTAATATTTATAATTCGATCAAAGATTTACGACGCAGTTGATTTCCAATCTTTGTTCTTTACAAATCTTACAAGAGCCATTAAAATTGAAATATGGTTTCTTGCGTCTAATCGATGCGACCTTTTTGATATTCTTCCAAAATGTATACTAGGATATAAACTCGGTATTTTTTTTGGAAGTCATTTTTTATGGTAATTATATTTAGATATGATTTACATCATAATGAAATATGAATAATATTTTTCGATTTTAAATAAAAAAAATGCTACCAAATCAAGATTTACATCTTGTAAGCGTAGTTCAAAAAAGTTAAATTCCTTGCTTTTCATTCCAAAATTTGTCATCTATTTCTTTTGTTTGTTCTACCATTGTCTGTTGTAACCCAATAAAACCTATCTCCACGCACTATTTCTTTTTTCTGACGTGAATATCGACTACTTTATTGATTCATGACTAAGCAACTCTACACGTATTTTATAAATCATTTTCATTGAAATTGATTTTCTCGGTCTAACGTCACACTCATTGACTGTGTGTTGCTTAGCAACGCCATCTACTGAAGTATACTGTGTACATCCTACACCCGGGTACAATGACATTTAATAAAAATGAAACCCAGCTAAATCGATTTTTCGACCCCCCAAAACTCCCAGTATACAAAATTTCTTGAAAATAAAAATATTTATATACCAGAATTGCTCGTTTAAAGATATTTGGTATCATAAAGTATAATCTCAGTATGTTTGATAAAACTGCAACTAGACATTATGATGATGATGATAACATTAATTTATCCCTAATGGAAAGGCAAAATACTTTAGTCCATACAGCCATGTTTTGAATAGGAGAATGGTAGTTTTAAAGGCCGAAGCCATGTCTTCATTGTTTTTGATCGTAGAGCTGAACGCGCGCGACACGCCCTTCTTGCCTTATTTATATCCTGCAACTAGACAGAAGATATTGATTAGAAAATTATTTTTTTTTACTTGTTTTTTTACTCTAAGATTCTGGTAGACCTGTAGTACTATAATTTATTATTAATCAGTATGAAATACTACTGGCCGCTTTTAGTTGTCCATTTGTTTTTTTTTAATCAAGCCAACGCTTACACATATATTGATAACTGGTTTATATATGATACATTAGACCCGCTGCGTATCAATTTATAACTTAAAAATACAGATACAAAAATTACGTAAGCATTTTGCGTTTTTTACTATAATTGTAATAAAAAGTATTATTAACATAATAATAGGTATTATTGTTAAGAAACTAAAGTCTAGATAGTAGTAGAGTACATAGTCTACGGCAATCAAGCGTATGCTTAGAATTAGGTGATCGTCTTTTCTTTTATTTACTTGAATATTACAATGGACGAATAAAAATACTTCTACGGATTTTGATTATCGCGGTTAAATTTATATTTACCTATAATTATAAAACATAGTAACCGTCCAAGCCGAGGTTACCCTTCACCGGGCGGACCCTTGTGTCGAGTTACTAGCGATAGAGGTCCAGGCTAAGCGACCTAAGTATGTCACCTCTCAATCCGGTGAAGCAGTCAAGGCCAGCTTCTGTGTACCGTTAATCTGTGTAGTTCGTGATAAAAAAATATAATTATAAAATAATTCATGAGAGCGAATTAAAAAGATATTAAAATCACAAAATAATTGTGAAACAGCCTTCTCAGATAATGACTAATTATGAAATTTCATAACTTATAAATGATCACATAACACTCAGCCCTACGAAGCAAATAAACGAAAAAATAAAATTCTAATTTCCATAGAAAAGATCGGTAGACGCTGCCGCCTAAGTGAAATAAAAAAATCATTTATACGAAGGGTACCTTAGTAAAACTAATATTAATGTCAGTCATTCTCAGTCCACCCGTGATCATGAGTACTGTTAATTATTAGAACATTTGGGAGTTAATAATTAGATATAAATTGAACTGAGATAAAATTACTTGTCTATTCGTGTCTATTTGTGAATGTGCATAACTTAGTACAGGTGCTATTGATGTAATTGCATTTTATTTTTGTTTCTTTATAGTGCATCTCTCACACTGAGTGTCGGCTGAAGGCAAGCCTGGTTCACATCTCTATTGTCTATCTGTGCGTCCTAAAATACACATTTCAAACTTACAATGATTAAAAGACGAAACCATACTAACTCACTATACTAATAATTTTTATATGTGATATTTTATACTTTATAATGGGCACGTGTATGTGACGACGTCAACAGATTTCCCAAAAGATTGCCTTTTTAGTTAATTTATAATACAAACCATTATATAGGCGAGCAGTTCCACCCTTACGGCGTAGACATCCCATCGATACGCACGAAGCGGTTTGCCTCCACCATCCTTGTGCGAACCGCTAAGGAGTGGAACTCTTTGCCGCGTTCAGTCTTTCCTCACGGGTACAATCTGGACACCTTTAAGTCCAATGTGAACAGACACCTTATAGCCTCGCGTGCTCCATCCTAGGCTTCATCATCGCCTTCCATCAGACGAGATTAAGGCCAAACCTGAACCTATTTAGAATTACAAAAAAGTAATGAGTGACTATTAAATTTTAATATCTACAGTCAAATAATGTGCATTATTATTAAATTTTTCTAGCAACCTCCAAGTATAAATCTGTTAAAGGCGTTTCTAGCCAGTCTTAATATACCTTCCGCCCATCTTATAAGCTTGAATCTTCTCATAGATCTAGTTTGAACGTAATAATTAAGATAATTATTCAATTCGAACCCTTGTTATAGACAATCAAACAAGTTTTGTCCTAACCGGCAACTAGATTTGATGCGATTCATATTTTTGTGTTCACCCATCAGCCTATGAATTTATTTTTAATTTCGTGTTCTCCGAATGAGTAGAGATTAGATTAAGTAGCATCATTTCTATCAAATTAATGTGCAAGGCGACACGGGCCAGCCGATGTCGCCTTCTTCCCGGGTCCACTTTGGTGGACGACTCAGGCCCCCAACTTTGTCGCCCAGTGAACCCGAGGACCCTTTAGTCGCCTTGTACGGGGTTAATCCCCTGTGCCCTCGCAGTGCAAGGCGACACGGGCCAGCCGATGTCGCCTTCTTCCCGGGTCCACTTTGGTGGACGACTCAGGCCCCCAACTTTGTCGCCCAGTGAACCCGAGGACCCTTTAGTCGCCTTGTACGGGGTTAATCCCCTGTGCCCTCGCAGTGCAAGGCGACACGGGCCAGCCGATGTCGCCTTCTTCCCGGGTCCACTTTGGTGGACGACTCAGGCCCCCAACTTTGTCGCCCAGTGAACCTGAGGACCCTTTAGTCGCCTTGTACGGGGTTAATCCCCTGTGCCCTCGCAGTGCAAGGCGACACGGGCCAGCCGATGTCGCCTTCTTCCCGGGTCCACTTTGGTGGACGACTCAGGCCCCCAACTTTGTCGCCCAGTGAACCCGAGGACCCTTTAGTCGCCTTGTACGGGGTTAATCCCCTGTGCCCTCGCAGTGCAAGGCGACACGGGCCAGCCGATGTCGCCTTCTTCCCGGGTCCACTTTGGTGGACGACTCAGGCCCCCAACTTTGTCGCCCAGTGAACCCGAGGACCCTTTTAGTCGCCTTGTACGGGGTTAATCCCCTGTGCCCTCGCAGTGCAAGGCGACACGGGCCAGCCGATGTCGCCTTCTTCCCGGGTCCACTTTGGTGGACGACTCAGGCCCCCAACTTTGTCGCCCAGTGAACCCGAGGACCCTTTAGTCGCCTTGTACGGGGTTAATCCCCTGTGCCCTCGCAGTGCAAGGCGACACGGGCCAGCCGATGTCGCCTTCTTCCCGGGTCCACTTTGGTGGACGACTCAGGCCCCCAACTTTGTCGCCCAGTGAACCCGAGGACCCTTTAGTCGCCTTGTACGGGGTTAATCCCCTGTGCCCTCGCAGTGCAAGGCGACACGGGCCAGCCGATGTCGCCTTCTTCCCGGGTCCACTTTGGTGGACGACTCAGGCCCCCAACTTTGTCGCCCAGTGAACCCGAGGACCCTTTTAGTCGCCTTGTACGGGGTTAATCCCCTGTGCCCTCGCAGTGCAAGGCGACACGGGCCAGCCGATGTCGCCTTCTTCCCGGGTCCACTTTGGTGGACGACTCAGGCCCCCAACTTTGTCGCCCAGTGAACCCGAGGACCCTTTTAGTCGCCTTGTACGGGGTTAATCCCCTGTGCCCTCGCAGTGCAAGGCGACACGGGCCAGCCGATGTCGCCTTCTTCCCGGGTCCACTTTGGTGGACGACTCAGGCCCCCAACTTTGTCGCCCAGTGAACCCGAGGACCCTTTAGTCGCCTTGTACGGGGTTAATCCCCTGTGCCCTCGCAGTGCAAGGCGACACGGGCCAGCCGATGTCGCCTTCTTCCCGGGTCCACTTTGGTGGACGACTCAGGCCCCCAACTTTGTCGCCCAGTGAACCCGAGGACCCTTTAGTCGCCTTGTACGGGGTTAATCCCCTGTGCCCTCGCAGTGCAAGGCGACACGGGCCAGCCGATGTCGCCTTCTTCCCGGGTCCACTTTGGTGGACGACTCAGGCCCCCAACTTTGTCGCCCAGTGAACCCGAGGACCCTTTTAGTCGCCTTGTACGGGGTTAATCCCCTGTGCCCTCGCAGTGCAAGGCGACACGAGCCAGCCGATGTCGCCTTCTTCCCGGGTCCACTTTGGTGGACGACTCAGGCCCCCAACTTTGTCGCCCAGTGAACCCGAGGACCCTTTAGTCGCCTTGTACGGGTTAATCCCCTGTGCCCTCGCAGTGCAAGGCGACACGAGCCAGCCGATGTCGCCTTCTTCCCGGGTCCACTTTGGTGGACGACTCAGGCCCCCAACTTTGTCGCCCAGTGAACCCGAGGACCCTTTAGTCGCCTTGTACGGGTTAATCCCCTGTGCCCTCGCAGTGCAAGGCGACACGAGCCAGCCGATGTCGCCTTCTTCCCGGGTCCACTTTGGTGGACGACTCAGGCCCCCAACTTTGTCGCCCAGTGAACCCGAGGACCCTTTAGTCGCCTTGTACGGGTTAATCCCCTGTGCCCTCGCAGTGCAAGGCGACACGAGCCAGCCGATGTCGCCTTCTTCCCGGGTCCACTTTGGTGGACGACTCAGGCCCCCAACTTTGTCGCCCAGTGAACCCGAGGACCCTTTAGTCGCCTTGTACGGGTTAATCCCCTGTGCCCTCGCAGTGCAAGGCGACACGAGCCAGCCGATGTCGCCTTCTTCCCGGGTCCACTTTGGTGGACGACTCAGGCCCCCAACTTTGTCGCCCAGTGAACCTGAGGACCCTTTAGTCGCCTTGTACGGGTTAATCCCCTGTGCCCTCGCAGTGCAAGGCGACACGAGCCAGCCGATGTCGCCTTCTTCCCGGGTCCACTTTGGTGGACGACTCAGGCCCCCAACTTTGTCGCCCAGTGAACCCGAGGACCCTTTAGTCGCCTTGTACGGGTTAATCCCCTGTGCCCTCGCAGTGCAAGGCGACACGAGCCAGCCGATGTCGCCTTCTTCCCGGGTCCACTTTGGTGGACGACTCAGGCCCCCAACTTTGTCGCCCAGTGAACCCGAGGACCCTTTAGTCGCCTTGTACGGGTTAATCCCCTGTGCCCTCGCAGTGCAAGGCGACACGAGCCAGCCGATGTCGCCTTCTTCCCGGGTCCACTTTGGTGGACGACTCAGGCCCCCAACTTTGTCGCCCAGTGAACCCGAGGACCCTTTAGTCGCCTTGTACGGGTTAATCCCCTGTGCCCTCGCAGTGCAAGGCGACACGAGCCAGCCGATGTCGCCTTCTTCCCGGGTCCACTTTGGTGGACGACTCAGGCCCCCAACTTTGTCGCCCAGTGAACCTGAGGACCCTTTAGTCGCCTTGTACGGGTTAATCCCCTGTGCCCTCGCAGTGCAAGGCGACACGAGCCAGCCGATGTCGCCTTCTTCCCGGGTCCACTTTGGTGGACGACTCAGGCCCCCAACTTTGTCGCCCAGTGAACCCGAGGACCCTTTAGTCGCCTTGTACGGGTTAATCCCCTGTGCCCTCGCAGTGCAAGGCGACACGAGCCAGCCGATGTCGCCTTCTTCCCGGGTCCACTTTGGTGGACGACTCAGGCCCCCAACTTTGTCGCCCAGTGAACCCGAGGACCCTTTAGTCGCCTTGTACGGGTTAATCCCCTGTGCCCTCGCAGTGCAAGGCGACACGAGCCAGCCGATGTCGCCTTCTTCCCGGGTCCACTTTGGTGGACGACTCAGGCCCCCAACTTTGTCGCCCAGTGAACCCGAGGACCCTTTAGTCGCCTTGTACGGGTTAATCCCCCTGTGCCCTCGCAGTGCGACACGAGCCAGCCGATGTCGCCTTCTTCCCGGGTCCACTTTGGTGGACGACTCAGGCCCCCAACTTTGTCGCCCAGTGAACCCGAGGCCCCTTTTAGTCGCCTTGTACGGGGTTAATCCCCGTGTGCCCTCGCAGTGCAAGGCGACACGAGCCAGCCGATGTCGCCTTCTTCCCGGGTCCACTTTGGCGGCCGGCAAAGGCCTCCTTCCTTGTCGTCCAGTGAATCCGAGGCCCATTTTATTCGCCTACTACGACAGGCAGGGGATACCGTAGCCTTATGCTACGAGCACAGAAGTACAGGGCTGTACTTTACATATCCATGTATGAAGTTAACACTTCTCTAGACGTCCAGAGAAGTATTTTTATGAATGGATAACTGATTTATTGATTTTTTATAGATTTACCGTTGTTGTCCTGTCGATTTGTACAATTTTATTCGATTAATAAATGGCCGAGCTCTTAGAGTTCTCAGGAGTATGTGCAACTTAACGTCAAGGTTTCTGAGAAGGAATCTTTATACCAATTTTTTTTTGACGTACGATCTGTGGAACATATTAACCAAAGAAGCTTTGATTGTTTCACCGGATTGCAAGGTGTTAAGATATTGGTAGATTTATAAGGACTCTAGACTACTCCTTAACGTCAACGAGCACAAATGCCAAAAAGTAAAAAATAAATAACTGTGATTCTTTGGAAATAAACGAAAGCATCCGTGCGTAGTTGTGTTTAATCAGTCACGGATTTGATTTGAAGTCTATTTTTGTTTTTACTTGTTAATATATTTTGTATTGTAAGGAAACACGTATGTGGTAGTAGTTTTGTGTTTATATAAACACCGCCATCTGACGGCACGTATTGCAACACTAGCACCAATGGCGTTAATACCAATTTCAGATTTTCGCCGTTAGATGTCACTTTTAAGTATTGTCGTTAATCGACAATCGTGACAGTTGTGAAAATTAGTTGATAAATACGCCATCTGCCGAAGTGTAGTAGAAATCTTAGCTGCTACGAACAATTTTAAAATATTTTTGTCTGTGTTATGTGTATACAGAGATTTAAGAAATAATTTTAATTTCTAGAAAGACATTGGATTCAAATTTTAATTTGATTCTGACATCGCTTTAAGTAAACAGGTAGTCACGATTAGCGGCGTATTCATTACATGTATACTTATAGAAAAATTGGAACTGTTACAAGATCATTTGCAATGTATACTTTAAACACAATGTTAACTTTGTATTTTCTTGTATATCTCTCTTCGTCAAGGTTAGCTAGGGTTCGAGTCTTATAATTCATCTTTATAAAGAAATCAACAAATCTCTTCTAATTACACTGGCACACAAGCCACTACGAAGTTACGAGGAATCTTTTACCCTAAAGTATTGTTTTCAGCATTCCCTTCTTGACATATTAAGTAGTTTATTGTAATAGTGATTGTGGATTTCTCTTTTATGATTTATGTTAATCTTCTAATGTTGACACACGTATTCTAAGAATTTATTTTAAAGACTTTACAATCACTCATTTGTGTACTAGTACTAAGTAAGATCATGGTCTTTGAGGACACTCGTCACAACGTGTTCTGTAAAATATCGAAAGACTAGCTTACCTTAATGTACAAGATAGTTTCAGGTACTACCTTAGAAAACTTATTAATATGATAAATCAAACAAAAATTTGTGAAAAAAACAGCCTTTAATATTAACGGCTTTTGTGTTTTTCGAAAATATATATTTAAGGTTATTTTTGAAAGCGCGTAAAGTTAATAGATTCGACAGAGAAGGGATGTTGTTCCGTTCCGTTTTCATATTTCGTTTTGCTCTTGTTATACCCAACAAAGGTCCGAGTTAAGTTTCCGGTGCGCTCTCTACTGGAAAAAGCAATCATAATCCGCCGTCAATACAAGAACAAATATGGAAAAATAATATTTATGTAGTGTATGTTAGGAAATGATTTGTTGAAATAAACTTTCAAATAGTTTTCTGTTTATACAGTACGATAGTTTATATCAGCATCAGGTTCATGAGTTCTCACAACACTAATGGTTTCACATACCCTAATAAGGCAGAGAAATATGGCAATCGCAGTCCACTTTCCACTAAGCTATTTAGGTTCCAATTGTGAGAGAGAGATAGAGAGAGTGTTTATATCTACACGCCTGTCTAAATCTATATATGTATATACGAGTATACGCCGCCCTCCGATTGGGATGCTTACGTGTAACATTTTTTTTTTTAACGAGGAGGAAATCTTCAGAAAGATACCCCGCCTTCTGGGGGGAAGGCGGCGGTTATGTGGGGTTTTTACCCACTAAAACCTCCTTGTCCCTTCCTCGGTGCATGGTGAGGGGCTCCGGGATCTCCAGTGGAACGCACCGGAACCCTCTGCACTGTGCTCATAGAGAGCACTTCCCGGGGGAGGTTACTCCCCTGTGCCCTCGCAGTGCAAGGCGACACGGGCCAGCCGATGTCGCCTTCTTCCCGGGTCCACCTTGGCGGACGACAAAGGCCCCACCCTTGTCGCCCAATGAACCCGAGGCCCCTTTTAGTCGCCTTCTACGACAGGCAGGGGATACCGTAGTCTTATTCTTGAGAGCCCAGAACTACAGGGCAGCAACCGTCCAAGCCGAGGTTACCCCTCACCCTTGTGTCGAGTTACTAGCAATAGAGGCGAAGCGACAAGTAATGTTTTTATGCACTTTAAGAAAGCTTTTAAGTCTATTGTTACTTAATTTTTTGAACAATAGAAAAAGATAAGGGACAAATCCCGTGCAAGAATGTAATTTGAATACTTAACCATTTTTCACCACAATATTGTAGTATTTCTGGGGACTACAGATTTTAATCAAAGATCGTCTATACCAAAGACTTCGACAATAGACAAAAAAAACGAATCATTACTGTCGCACGTTTATATAATAAGCCACATAATTTCAAGCGGTGGCTTTAGACAGTTCAAGTTAATATATCTTTTAAGTTTAATTCTATTAGAGCATAATTGTTGTTTATTAACGTCAAAAGTAATGAACAACATTTCATTCAACAACAGAACAACGGCGCACAACAACTTGCTTCGGAGTCCACTGTTTACATAATGCTCGAGGATGTGAACGACGAGATACCTCTGTTCACGGAACGAGAGCAGGAGACGGTACTGGAGGGCGAGCCGATCGGGACGAAAGTCACCCAAGTGAACGCAATTGACAAGGATGGAACGTTCCCGAACAATCAAGTAAGTTTCTTTATTTTATTTGCGTTTCAAATATGATTTCAGAGGTAAAGAAAAAACGGAGGTTTTTGTACAAGAAAGCAGTAAGTACCTCATCATATCTGAGAACCGAATGTGATGGGATTCTTTGAATCAACGTACTTTTATTGCCGTTTAATCTTATTTTCAACTCCCGACGTTTCGAACACTTTGCAACATTTTGGTCATAATTTCAATAGAGATGATGGTTGGATGACCAACTACTTAGGAATATAAATAAAATTAAACCTAACACCAAGTAGATCACTACTTCTCTACTCTTTGACGTCTCAAGATACTACTTCTATCTCATTCTGCGTGGATCTAAGCAGAACTTGACAACACATTAACAAAGTAGACATTACCTGCAACAAATATGACGACATCCCTTCTCATATTTGTCAAACGCCTCAAACACTGGGGGTGTTTCCCCCTCCTCTCCCTCGTGATCATGACCGCTGAAAAGTATCCGATAAGATCCGTAAAAGTTGTTTTATTCAATGAGTAATGTTTGCGTAAATAAGAGTATAGAATAAGAAGAGAAGTATGACGGACTCTGCTTACCCTTTCATTTTGAGATGGTGTGAACTAATGGTGTAAAACCAATTTTGACACACGCTCAAATGCCGGTTTAGGTATTGGTAAGAGAATTTGTTTTACTCGGGTCATTGATTCAAGTACCAGTCAGAAAAATCTTTAAAATGTATATTTCTAATGTAGCCTAACGTCTTCTTAGTGCTTTACTTGTTTTAAAAAAAGTGATCGGTCACAACTTATAAATACTATTAGAAGAAATAGGGCTGACATGTCCGAAACGAGCATACGTCCCTAAAACACAGATAGTCAGGCTTAACGCTAAGTACGCGTCTCCTTTTCAAATCAGTGAAGTTGTAAAAGTGGAGGACAACTTCTCTGATATGTCTAATAGTAGGTAATCTATCCCAAAACAAAAAAAAACATAAGGCAAAAGTTTTAATGTCAATTTAGGTCTTCCTAAGCGAAAGTTTGTCTATTGTTAAAAATTGTTATCATTCTTTTGTCTACGTGATTGAGAAAATTTGCGCGTGTTGTTGTTTTGTCTGAGAGTATCCTTGACTTTGTTTTTATATTGTTTCTAGCGGTTCATTGGCTACAAGTCCGCTGTAATCTTGTTAAAACTATAGACATTACTTCGGATTTATATGACTAAACTTTACTTCTCCTAATACGATTGGCATTATCAAGATATATACAATACATATAGTCTTGTAATTCTGTTCTTTCAAATTACGATTCAATTAATCAAGATTTTTTTTATTTATCTTTACTTATAGCTTCGTGTATATCGTTATCAATCTGTTAACCTTTTATAAACCGATTTAAACTTTTTGTTTGTTACCTTATAACTGTGGACTGGATGTACAGATTTTGATAATTCTTTTTTCATTTGAAAGCTTCCTACTAGGTAACTTGCTACGCGGTCCGGCGGTAATTTGGTCCAATTCTGACAATGGCATCAATGAGAAAATCATTTAAGTCTTAAATTAGCATCAAGTATATTTAATATCACGTTAACCGATTTTGATGATTCATTTTTTATTTGAAATAATGAACTTAAAGAGAAATTTTTATTAAGTTTATTTCGTATATTAATATTATAATATTCTTACGATAATTCGTAAGTGCAAAGGTTCGTACGGGCGTCCACGTGTAAGGCATATAACGTTTGATTCGATTTGAAGCGGGTATTTCTTTTGCTTGTAAAAATACTTTGTTTTTTTTAACCTGTGGGGAACGTACCTAGCCGCGTAAACGCTCCCCGGGAAGGAACTAATTTTGTCGGGCCCTCACCGACTAAACCCCACAGGGTGCTCCGCCGGTCGCGTATGGTGGCAGGGCCACGGGAACAGAGAGACCTCCGCGGCCCCGCCCGCGACTTGACGCCTTTCGGCGTCTCCTCCCAGCCCTTCAGGCAAGGCGCACCTGAACACCTAAGGCGCGCCTTCCTCCGTAGGCCTCCGCAAGCGGGTGACAAACCCCCGAGTCGGTCACCTGGAGGCCATGGGGCCGGGAGTGCGAGTTTGACCTCGTCCACCCAGCCCCCAGCGACGGTCAAGATGTTTGGCCCGGCCACTAGCCAGACGGTCGCAGCAGGAGGGTCGCCCCTCCCGCCGCAGCCTCTCCACGCCGCATTAACGGTGCGGTACCGTTGAGTCGCGGGGATAGGGAGAGTGGCAACGATAAACCAACACTCCTCTCCCCGCGACTCCCTCTAACGGCCGCAGCAGGAGAGTCGCCCCTCCCGCTGCGGCCCACCACCGCATTCGCGGTGCGGCACCGCTGAGTCGCGGGGATAGGGAGAGTGGCAACGATAAACCAACACTCCTCTCCCCGCGACTCGTACATTGGCCGCAGGCTCCTAAACCTGGAGCCCGCCTTGCAGCCCCTCCATGCCAGCCCTTCACACGGGCCGGCGGGTGGGTTCATCTTAGCTTCACCGTGGGGAGGCGGACCACGGCTACTGAGCCCCCGGCACGACAAGCCGAGAACCCTTCGAGGGTCCTAAAAATACTTGACGCTGATAAAGACAACTATCAAAATAGCTTTTCTGATCTGATCTCATATGTGGCAGGTGGTTAAACTAACGCTATAGTTTGGCTATAAATTATAGCGTTTGATTTTTTAAGCCTAAACTATAACTTTTACATGATGTATTATGATAGTATCAATATGATTATTTGATGATAGTACCATAGACTACTATACTATAATTATGTCCATTAAAATTGATGTAGTACTGTCTATCTAGGTTGGCTACTGAGTAGCATGTAATTTATTTCATATATGTCATATTGACAAATGTTACGATTAAAGTAAAACATAAAAAAGGAATATCATTTGTATGGTAACATTTTTCCAAATATCAACAAGATTAATAGCTGAAAGCGTATATATCACGGTCGTGAAAAATTATTCACGGTAGAAGATAATAAACGAAGCTTTTAGATTTGTTCATTTCACTAAAAGTAAAAAGCTCGCAGCGATGCTTTTATTGTTACATTTTTGCGTAACTCGCAACGCCGAGGAAACTGCAGTGTTTTTAAATATTATTGGAATATATTTTATAATGAACATAATTGTTGTTGTGCACCCACGAGTGGAGATGACAAAGTGTTCCTATAGTCATTAAATTGCAAATTTATGTTTTTCAATTGTTAATATAATTTCAATTAAACATTAATAGTGTGAACATTTAAATTAATATGCGTTTGATATATACCTATTGGATTTCTTTTTAGATTCACGCTTAGTTCGCTTTCTTTCAAATCAGTTATGTTATAAAAGCGAAATCTTCACTGGTTTGTTCGATAATTTCACTAAAACTGAAATACTGTAGTAGGTGAAAATATGAATTAAACGTGTAGTGATCGTGTTCGAAGTTTTTTTTAAGCAAGTGCTTGACTACGATCCTACCTGATGTTAAGTGGAAATGCAGTCCTGGATGGTAAGGCGCACTAGCTTAGTAAATGCCTATTCACTCTACACTTGAAAATACCCACATTGTAATCGGAAGGAAAGACAGACGCGGGCAAACTATTCCAGTCCTTTGCTGTACGAAGAATGAAAGACGAAGCATTATTAATAGTTCATTATATATCGTCAATAGCCTAATGGTTTAGGGTACGGCCTGCGAATCGTTTATTCGACTTTTGCTGTGAACCATGTCCTAGCACAAGCTTAAGCTTAATTGGAATGGTTAACAAGATTGTTAGTTACTGAAAAAAAAGAAATATTGCTAGCTTTCTTTAAGTAAATAAAATCTATTGATATTGAGTTATTCGTCCATTTGTGGCGCACATACTTGATGCAAATTTAAGACTTATTAGGTATTATTCGGTATTATGGATGCCATTGACAGAAATGGACCCGCTTTCAAACAAAAAAAGAATCATCGACATTTTTTTTTTTAAAAAGAGAGCTAGCAATATTTCTTTTTTTTTTCAGAAACATTACTAACAATCTTGTTAACCATTCCAACTAAGCTTAAGCTTGTGCTAGTACATGGTTCAAGGCACTAGTCGAATGGTGAATTCGAACCCACGACCTTACGATTCGCAGTCCGTACCCTAAACCATTAGTCTATTGACGCTTCGAAACATTGGTCTACCCAGTCCAAAGTTATGAGGTAAGAAACATAAACCAAAAAAACATACAGACGAATTGAGAACGATTCGCGTCATCGTTCATCGTGTGTGGCAAAGGAGTGGAATAAGTTGCCGGTGTCAGTCTTTCCGTCCAAGTACGAAGTGGGTGCCTTCAAGAGTAGAGTGAATAGGCACTTACTAAATTAGCGCGTACCATCTCTCGATTATATCACCACTTAACACCAGGTGGGATCATGGTCAAGCGCTAGTTTATACGCATAATAAAAAAGAGAACATCTTCATTTCTTGCAGTCTATTGAAAACGCATAAATAGCATTGAGTTCGCATTTGTATGTGTATTTAGATGCAATAAAGAATTTAACTACCTATCTAAAAAGGCTCGTTTAGACATAGCAAACGAATACACTAGTGTGTTCTACTTTATTTAGCAGAGTTAAAAGAGTCCGGGAAAAGCCGAGTGCCACTTCTAGTATGAACTAAAAGGTACCTCTCGGAACTGTCTACCACAACAATGTCGACACAACTATTATCTAGCGTACGCAAACGGCGTGAATACTTTAGAATGTACCCATTTGTGTGTAATGTGGGTAACATAATGATCGGTACTTACAGTAAAAGCTCCTATATTAGTGTGGACTATACACTTGCGACCGAACTGGATTATTTACATAATTGCTTAAAATTAGAACTCTTTTATGTGTTAAAATACTGTTTTAATTATCCTTCTTATTAGGGTAAAGGTATACAAAATATATTATAACCTTTTTTTGGGTAAAATATTACTGACAAGCGAGGGTAAAATACGTGCTATGTATGGTCATTTATATATCCGTCCTTTTGAAGATATATCTCTACAAGTAATATTGACTTATTTTTTAATGTTTGCTTGAATCGAAACTTTCGCGTATTTTTTCTATTTTCACGGGATTTCTTTAAATCCAGATTGACAGGTTCTCAGCTTTTAGATTGCCGGGTTGGAAGTTAATGCAAATTAACGCTAGGTAACCCTGACGGGATACCCTAAGGGGAGCCCTACGCCCAGCCCTGTAGCTCTGAGCTCAGCAAGGCTACAGTATCCCCTGCCTGTTGTAGAAAGCGACTAAAGGGGCCCCGGGGTCACTGTGCGACAAGGGCCTTTGTCGTCCGGGGAAGTGAACCCGGGAAGAAAGGCACAAATCGGCTGGCCCGTGTCTTACACTGTCGCATTACATCTCCCAAATTTTATACAACGTCGCGTGATAAGTGCACTTATTCCTTTATCGCTACCCAGGGATATGTGAACTATGCCATGTTTGAACTAATTCCAATGAATGAAAGCATCTTTAATTAAATAGGATTATATTGTATGGCTAGCAAAATAAACTTGATACACTGTGTCTCAACCTCCGTATCAATTAACAAGCAATTCTATTTTAGATTCCAAGGTTGCAAAGCATCTTCACTCTGAATCCTCATCGAATATGGATGTAGTTCCCTTTAGGCCGCAGAGTATTACAAGGTGAATTGAGCGTGCGTTTTTTACATAATCTCATAGACCATTATGCATACAGGCGGACTGAGATTACGAAAGTTCAATTTGACTTGACGCCATCAATTATTTTATTTTAACCCTTTTTTAACTGATTATGAATAGCTAATACTACGATAATATAAAAGATATAATCTAAATTCTAAGACACGTCCGCAACGGGGTCGGAATCGGGGTGCCAGCACTGTATCTTGAGACGCACTACTCACAAAAGCACGGATTCCCCTCCATGGGTGCTGGAGGCCCGGTTTTTCCTAACTGGGCCTGTCGCCGGGGCGAGATGGTGAAATGCTAACGCGACTCCATCTCGCCCTATCATGGCGGAGGGCAGCTCACCGTGGGAGGTTTTAGTCGGTAGGGGCCTCTTGTAGGCCGAGCCCGACATAACACACACGCTATAATATTTCCTCTAACGCTAAAAAAAAAACACAACTCACAAAAAAACTCCGTGAACCCGCACTTGGGTCGTCCAACTTTTTTATTTTACACAGAAGACCTGTGTTTAACATTAGGGCATATATAGAATGTTTACTTTTATCTAAGTTAAAATACTAGACTTATTATATTCCTCGTAGTTTATGCTACTCGTTTTCTTGTTAGGTGTCCTTCCACATAGGGCTCACTTATTTTCATACATACATTCTTTTAGCGAACTAATTACCGGCCTGTTTTACAAATATCTTTTATGATTCACGCATTTTAACACTTAAAAAAAAATAGCAGAGTGAAACTGTTTACTCTGTTCTCTTGAACTAGATAACAGAGAACAACTCATTTCATAAAAGTACAAAAATGGTTTCGTGTCCGAAACGCAATTGGTATTTCACCGTAAGAGAATCTAGGTCTAGAATTGGATTTTATACGTTGAAGCTACAATACAATTACTTTTTTCAATGACTGCGGATCTGGCTTTCGCGGTTGATTAGATTTTGATTAAAAAAGTTATAATAGTTTCTGTTGTTCTACATAACCCTGAAGACATTTTTCATTTTTGCCGCCTAATGTAACTGCGATATACTGTTTCCATTTATTGGGAAGCTGAAAGCTTTTGCGGGGTATTATTTCACGATTTAGAGACAGATACGGGAGGATAAAGCCGAAATTATTATTGGAGTTCAAAAGAATTGGTCAATATGTTTGTTTTTAATTAAAATCTAAAATCTTGATGGTTGGCGTTCCACGACTGTACGTTTTTCGCGTAACTGTCTCCCACCCACTGTCAACTTGTGGAATCAACTGTCACCAGCGGTGTTTCCGAATGTTTACGATTTAAGGACCTTCAAGAAACGAGCCTACTCCTATCTCAAAGGTCGGCAATGCACCTGCAGCTCGTCTGGTGCTGTGGATGTTCATGGGCGATGATGATAACTTAAGATCACGTGAGCCGTATGCTCGTTTGCCACTTTTCATATAAAAAAAAATTAAGATTATAATGTCACGGTACCTCGAGTTAGAAATAATTTCATATACGTAAAATACATATACTTTATATTTTTATTATATCTTAATACTCCGTGATTATTACTTCGAAATTGAAATTGAAAAGTTCAAAAATTTGAAACAATCAACACATTAACTTGTTTTACTAAATTATCGTAGCTAAATCCCATAATGGTTTTAAGTGTTTTCTTTAAATAAATTTAGATTATCAGAAAAGGTTTTATTGCAATTCTGTTTGAAGTTATATTACAATAGAGTTAATGTAACGTACTCAACTACTGAAAAGAAGTCACATTAAAATACGGCTTTAAAATTATATTTTCGAAATAAATGGTAAAAGCATTTTACTTTATGAAATATAGAATTAAGAATAAAGCGCATATACGCATCAAAAAGCTCGAAGCTCGGAAATTTTGCATTTTCTTTATTTTACTGCATTCCACATATGGCGAGTTATACGCACGACGAGATTTATAAAAGCTTTCATCAGAATGTTGTTATTTAATAAAAGAGCCCCCGCATAGTTAATTTCAATCGGGATTTACAGAAAAAGATTAACATTTTAGGTCCCAAAAGACAATTCAACAAGACAAGCAATTGTTAAATGCATTTATTAGAAACCTATTAGTACCGGCCCACTAGGATTTATAATCTATTTCATTATTCGTACAGCAAAGGACTGGAATAGTTTCCCGCGTCTGACTTTCCATCCGTTTACAATGTCGGTATTTTCAATAGTGGAGTGATTAGGCATTTAGTAAGCTAGTGCGCCTAACCATCCGGGACACAAATTAGATAATAAAAACAGAATTGTAAATAGAAATAAGTCATAGAAATAAATAGATAATTGAGAAAAATAAATATAGAAATATTAGAGAAATTAAGGAAATTAATAAAGTAGAAATAAGGAAATTAGAAATTAATTTTAAAAGTACCCCCAAACACGCTGCGGAATAAAACATTGTAATAATCATCAAAAAAAAAATCCATCCAGGACTGCATTTTCACTAACATCATGTGGGATCGTAGTCAAGCACTTGCTTAGAATGTATAAAAAAATACATTTATCATGGAAGATATTTTGCTAATAGAATAGGCACGACGCCCTTGTCAATGAGTTTTTTTAATTTTGATTATAATTGGATGTCACTGAATGATGTTTTGTGATTAAATTGACAAAATTATTGTTGTATTTTGATCAAAACAAACAAAAAGGAATTGCTTTTAATTTATTTATTTATTTAAATCAACAAAAATTATAACACCGTTACAGATAATACCAATATGATGTTACAAAACTTAATTAAATATATATTATTAAAATTAAAACAAATAACGTATGTATTGACAATAATATATAAATATAATAGAGTCAAACACCTTCTACGCATTTGTAGGCAGCTTCGATAAACACAGACTCTGTGCAACAAAATATATCAATGTGCAGTGAGATGGTATTAACAAACTCAACCGCATGTTTTATGTTTTAATCCACAGCCGAATACATTCCTTCATTTATACGTTCCTCTACACCTGTAATTAAACATTTACTCAGCAATGCCAGGACCTAAAAAAAATTACAAAATGGCGGATTTTTGTTTTTGTTTTTTTTTTAGAATAACACCTATAGAGATAGAGCCGCTTCCGACATGCACAAAATATTTATACAAGAAATGCTCGCCTAAAATAAATAGATATACAGAAATTTGATATTTTTTCATCGAGTTACTGTACTAATAATTTACCGAGGTTCATTACGTAGGAAATGTTCTTATACTGTAACACGTTGGTTAAGATTTACGACGTGCTCTTGTTCGTAAGGCTAAGTAAATACCTAATCCAAACAAGTCACCAACTGCGCGGTACACTCACAAATGTTTGCCGTCTTAATCCCCTACCAAATATGTTATTACGTTTCCACCTTAAATTGGGTTTAACGTTAAAGGAGCTTAACTCAGATTGGATTTTAGATAGTCTTCTAATATTCGTTGTATGTATATTAAAGTTACATAAAAAAGAGTGAGAATAGACGTAGATTACAACCGCTATCCGATTTTTACCGAAACACTGTGTCGCGAAAGATGGCTTAATCTCAACCTACTTTTGGGTAAAGGGCACTTTTATTATATTATTAATAATAATAGTTTTTTTTATTTCGCTTTCACAAAGGTTATATATTGAAATACATTATATTTAATACATTATTAAGTCTCCTTTGTGAGAGACTGGTATCTGTACTAGGTTGCCCTGTCAGACAGAATACCAGGCCCTCTGTCGCGCGTATTACTTATGTCTAATTAATTTGACTAAATAAATAAAACTAGTTACTTGAATATAGATTAAATTAGAATGGTATTTGCCTTTTATGTATGGTGGGCGTTTAAGAATTAGGATATTATATCTAGAAGATATTAATTTATTAACCGATGTCACTTTGTTCACTTTCTTACACATAGATAAAGTGGTATTTGAACCACCGCTCACCTTTTAAGTGCTTCTAGTACTTACTGAATATCCAATTATTATAAAAGTTTTTTTTTATCTACAGTTATGGTTAGAGAGACTTTTTTTTGGAATAGACACTTTTACCACAACATACTGTGTATGTCTTGTAAGTTTTAGTATATAATCAACTGTCGCCAGCGGTGTTTCCGAACGTTTACGATTTAGGGACCTTCAAGAAACGAGCCTATTCCTATCTCAAAGGTCGGCACGCACCTACAGCCCTCTGGTGCTGTGGTTGTTAAGATGCAATTACATTTGTGTTTTTATTTGAGAGTTATTTGATTATTATATACCGGGGAATCCATGCAACTCAGTGTTACTACGTTATTTTAATTTATAGCAGAAACAAAAGAGGATCGTAACTTTTACGATACTCTTTTACGGCGTTGAAATAGATGCGGGAGGTTTTATATATATCTATATAGAGGAATTTATATACAAGTACTCAGTAAAAGTCTGTCGGTTTGTGATTTAATTTTGTTAATGTAATTCGCAACTTGATATAATATAATACAAAAATAAAAAGCTATGTAATTTGGCTAATAGATTCAGCCATAGTTTTTATAGCCGGTTGGTTGGGATATCTGCATCCAAAACCTAGGTTTAAATCCTTCAGCCCTGTAGTTCTGGGCTCTCAAAAATAAGACTACGGTATCCCCTGCCTGTCGTAGAAGGCGACTATAAGGGGCCTCGGGTTCACTGGGCGACAAGGGCCTTTGTTGTCCGCTAAGGTGGATCCGGGAAGAAGGCGACATCGGCTGGCCCGAGTCGCCTTGCGCTGCGAGGGCACAGAGGGGAGGGAGTAACCTCCCCCCCCCCGGGACGTGCTCTCCTTGAGCACAGTGCAGAGGGGCTCCGGTGCGTTCCACGTGAGATCCCGGAGTCCCTCGTCATGCACCGAGGAAAGGGCATGGCAAGGCACCGGGGAGGTTTTAGCGGGTAAGAACCCCACATAACCGCTGCCTTCTCCCCAGACGGTGGGGTATCTTTGTGAATATTTCCTCCCCGTCAAAAAAAAAAGTAGTCGAATGGTGGGTTTTGATCCTTGCGATGTTATACTTTGCAGATCGAATACTAAACCATTAGGCTATTGACCTAGTCACTAACTTCTATTACTGTTCTTTAATATTAGTAAAAGTAATATCATGCACCACTAACTTGTATACCTGTATCAATAACGAGTTTGAAGTTTAATGAGTTTTCAACAACACCTGTCATAACTTTTTTAATATCATATGTGTGTTTGTAACAGGTAATGTTAAAGTTTTTTTTTAATTGTTGAAATAGGAAGCAAACTAGCCAGGAGCTCATTGGATGTTAGGTGAAGCTATACCGACGTACCGGGCGCGTTGTCGAAATTAAAAAATGAAAAGTATTTTTCCTTGATCTAATTAGGCTGGACATGAATACGATCAAGTCCTACGACTCTCTATGCATATATAACACATATTTTCTTAAAAGCGGAGACCGATCTGAAAGGACTTCGTCGACAGGACTATTTGTATATTCAAAAACTCAAACTGTCAATAATGACTTTTTGACAAACATCATTTCAATAATGACTTTTCTAAATATATTAATTAAATTGTAAAAGCATTTATATGTATAAAGTTGAAAACAGAAATGCAATCCCATTTTCTGTTGTTACAAATTCTCGATTAATCTAATTTCAAAACGCATCCGTCGTTCTCTGGCGTTCTTTTCTTCTCTTCTTCAGCAAGTCGCCAATAAAAGATATAAATTTATCCAATAAAACAGCCTTAACACTCATTTACACGCAAATGTTAACTTCAAGAATCTTTAGATTGATACATCGAGCGACGTCCAATTTCGCGGTTACTTGGAAAGCAAGCTTATTTTATGCCGGTCCGTTGCTTGCAGCTGTGTAAGGCGTATCGGCCTCACTTCCTCTTTTTATTTACGCTACTCTATTTTTTACTTAGTCTTGCGCTATAACTTAACTTTAAATTTGTCTACATTAATATATAAATTTATATAATTTCTTATATCTAGACTAGTTTTATAATCTGTTATATAACATTAAATTAACTATCTACTATTTACTAGTTCTACTGTATGACGGCAGAGTAGTGCGGCCAGTTTATTGTATTTTATTTTTAATAATTATTAAAATTACTTAGACGTAATTACTAGTAATTACTTAGACCCGGGAACTAATAAATACAGGTAGTCGGTGGATTGTCACAAAACACTTGCGTTCATTTACTTTTCACAACTTTATGACGCCATTCTGAACGGAATTGCAATGTTGCGAGTTGTCTTGGGAATTAATTAAAACATGGAAGCGTTTAATGCTTATTGATGCTACAAACGCTTGAATAAACTTTGAAATTGAATTATAAATGGTTTATAAAGCTGTAATGGTATATGTGTATTTCACTTTAAATACGTACAAATATCGATTATAGACGATATTCGTACAATGAGTAAATAATTTGTAAAATCATGTTCTCGCAGATCAGACCTTTTATAGATAAACTAATTAAACTTCTGTCTATAAAAATACTATACTAATAAAAGTCCCACTGCTGGGCGCAGGATTCTCTGTAAAGAGAGTTTAAACGCATAACCCGCCACGCGGCTCTAGTGTAGATTGGAAGACTGCAAATGTGTTAGATTTTCTAACACATGTAGGTTTTCTCACGATGTTTTCCTTCAATGGGCGGGATTCGAACTCAGGTTGCTAGCGTACTACGTAACTAGAGACCGCCCGACGCTAAGCTGCCGCGGCTTTTACGTGTCTAATTATAACTAGAGATGAAACGGATATCCGGTAACTATCCGGTATCCGGCCTATCCGGCCTTGTTTTCACTATCCGGCCGGATACCGGATAGTAATCCAGCATCCGGCCGGATACCGGATAGTATAATTTTAAAAATCTCATTATTTTACTCAAGGCAAATCAATCATACTCCAATAGGTTATGGACACCGTTTATTTTATTTTTATAATCGCACATCAAAATGTTTGTTTTATTATTTATTAGTTTAATACTCAAAATTAACATGTGGTGAATAAATACCAAATTTTCCGCATTTGTTGGTAAGAGGCGACACCGCTTACGTGCGATCCGAATGCGCCTGAATATATCCGATCTCGTTTACCGCGCCAATATTCAAATCAAACTGATTGCGTCAACGCAATGAAGGGCCTAATATCCGGCAGCCGGATATCCGGCGCTCCGGCCTAGTAGCTTGCCGAATATCCGGTATCCGGTATCCGGTATCCGGCCACACTACTATCCGTTTCATCTCTAATTGTAACCTATGTAAATGAAAAATATAATTTATATCTTTAGGGCTGTATCGGACATAAAAGAGCACACTATTTTACCCTTTTTTTAGCGAAGAAGTCTAAGACGGCTTTTCACCAATAATTTAAGCTTCC
Source organism: Meandrusa payeni (assembly GCA_029286785.1). Lineage (NCBI taxonomy): Eukaryota > Metazoa > Arthropoda > Insecta > Lepidoptera > Papilionidae > Meandrusa > Meandrusa payeni. The sequence goes on along the minus strand of JAGSMX010000012.1, from coordinate 7,808,927 downwards.
GTATGTGATAGTGAGCCAAGATTTCTAATTAACTTGACTGACATTTGTTGACTTTGATTGCGGTAGTTAAGTTTAGTAGCTGCGGTCGCCTCCTTCTGTGAGACGGTCATGTCCCAGAAGGAGGCTGACGAGCGGGTCAGGGAGCGCAGAGGTTCGCCCCCTCCGCAGGCGGCGTATCGGGGTGCGCAGGAGGCGTTAGGAACGCCTCCTCTTGCCGCCCCCGTAATCCGAAGCGAGGCCAGGATGCGTAACTGGCCCCAGCATGCTTCGGCGTCGTCGGGACTTCTCTGAGTGCCGGAGAAGTCCCCTTTGAGGATGAAGTCCGGTCTTTGCCGGGACCGGCCGGTCGTAGGGGTAGGACACCCCGCAGTCGCTGACAGATCTGGGGCACCCCGCTCATAACGGCTGATGGCATTCGCGGAAGGTTTAGTGGGTAGGGGCTGCCCAGGCCGAGTCCCACACATCCCTCCGGACCCACCCAGGGTACCGGAGGATGGTCTATAAAAGATTCCCCCGCGTGAACAAAAAAAAAGTTAAGTTTAGTGGCTCGTAAACTCTAATGGCATTCATCGTATTCTGTTATTCGAAAAGCAAACGACACAGATTGGCCGGCAGTGTCGTACGTATTTAGTTACTTCGACTGAGAAATTCATTTACACTAAGTGACATATGTATCTAAGGCAAGTGAGGCTGGATGCACTGCTGATTTACATATCACAGACTACTTCAAACCCTCGAGGGTAGTGTTGAATATTTGATTAGAATTTACTTGGCCGCTGTGCTACACTAGCTAATGCTACGGTTGTTTGGAACGGAATGTAAGCGGTATTTTGAATGCTATGTTATTACGTTTATGCTCCTTTGGAAGTTATCGTTGTTTAAAATTTATCTTTGGAAATTCTTATAAATTCTATTCTTAATCATAATTGGAGTAGGAGGTGCTGAAATTTTTATATAATATACTATAACTTCATAATAACAATTCCTATTTTTTTTATTTCTTTAACTGTATTTCTTTTTATTTTTTTTCTGTCTCTTTGATGTGTTTCATATTTTTTGCCAATAAAGAATATGTCTACGTCTATGTCTACATGCATCTAATTTTCGTATCTTATGGTAGATACTTCTAATCCCAGCTGTTTTATAACTAATTTTCTATAACGTCCAAAAAAATTGTTCCTGTGTCTCATATTAAACCTAATAAGCTTGGTGGAAAGCCTTGTCAACCTCGTCAAAAGAAGGCGTAAGGGAGTAGAACAGTGGCAGCCAAGGCGTAATTGTTAAATATCTATCGCTCCTGGATTTTGCTACAAAAAAATCTAAAATTTGTGGCGGATACAATTACGACAGCGCCTGCGTGATGTTGAATTGAATCTGTTCGGTGAAAGTCGTGTTTCCTTTGTAACTGAAGTCTAAGTACATATAACTAGTGTATGCTCTATGTCGTGTTACAAAAGACAAGACTTATAAGAGTAAGAAATATAAGAAAAATCTGTCTTTCTTTTAACAATTCTTTCAACAATAAAATAACATGTAGACAAAGATAGAATTTGCTAATCATTACCTTATTAAATAGGATAGATTTTTTAGATTAAGGTTATTATTTGACACCACATATTTTAGGCATAATTAATTAATAATAATAATAAAAAATCTTTATTAAATAAAGAAACACAGAACAACAGAATTACTAGACTACAATTATAATATTCTTTAATATAACCATATATGTTTCGCTGTCACCTTAACTAGGAACTTCCTGTGAGATAGTCCTTGTTCCCACCTATCTACTTTTACCCCTCACCGGGGACCCTTGTGTCGAGTTACTAGCAATAGAGGTTCAGGCTAAGCGACCTAAGAGCTATGCCACCTCTCAATCCGGTGAAGCAGTCAAGGCCAGCTTCTCTGGTCAATCTGTGTAGTTCGTCATAAAAAACCTATCTACTGACTATTAATATATATCGTTAATCTATTATGACTATTTATGTATGACATTTAATTTATCTATAGGCATATTGGGTGTAATTTGTATATGAGTATAAATATTATTGTCATATTTATTTTGTACATAAGGCTGACCAATCCTTTCTTAAAGGCGGACAACGCACGTGCAAGTTTTTTAGCGTTGTGAATGTTCACATACGACTGTCACTTAAGATCAGGTGAGCCGTAAGCTCGTTTGTTTCGTTTTCTATAAAAAAATAAATCGATTAGAGGACGCCAGGACTTATTCTAAGAACCTTGTTGGGAGTATTCCGTTGAAAATGTGGAACACGCGAAAAAACAGTGTTGGGATGGAGCGATTAGTGTGGACTTGATATGATAAAAAATACTCTTTCTGTCACGATCATGACTGTTTATAGTTTAATCATAACAGTCAGAAATTTGCTATGTTAACACGTAAACAGGACATGTTATTTGCTACTTGAATACTTTGTATTATAGCTAAAGAAAATAGCCGAATAAACGTAAATTACAAGAGTGATAAAATCTTCCAAAAAAAAAGCTTATTAGATTTACGTCGATAACATTGTATCCGAAACAAAACACTTCGCGGAAATGCTTTATCGTCGTATACGGATAAGAGACTATAATTCCTCCCCTGCGTGAATCGTGTGAAATTGTTTCTGTGAATATCCAGAAGTGTTTAGGGGGAATAGAATAATAAACTAATATAATCTAATATAAAAATTCTGTGATTTACAGGTCTATTTCTTATTCCTATTAATATTTTATTAATAACATTTCTTCTCAATTTCTTTTCCTATGATTTTATCTCATTTTATAAAATACTAGCGTACCGAGCCCGCTTCGGCGTGCTAAATTTTGCTTTATTTTATTTAAACAATAAACTTACATAATTAAATATTTAAATAAACTCTCATAATATATGAAATTATTCATTTCTTCCCGTATTCAATCTCTTCTATTCACTCCTCGAGCGGGTGAAGATCATTACCTACACCCATGTACATATCAGCAGCATCAGTAAGATACATTCGCTATAACTTACTTTCAATACTTCAAAATCCTTAATTATCATTTTTAATTAACTTCAGTATACTTTATTATACTCCATTGTACTTAAATATAGTTTATAATGATATAAATAGACACAACGAATGTGTCAATACAAATTTGTGTTGTATAACAATAGAATATCATAGTAAATAAAAGCGGTAATTGACAGTTCAAGAAGAGAAGTCCTCCGATCGTCACCAAACTACAGAATTACTCGCCAGGTCAATCTGAAGATTCGCTGAAAGTTTCATTGCAATCGTGCCAGCCGTTTCGGAGCCTATACGGATCAAAGCAACACACTTTCTCTTTTATATATATATATAGATATATAGGAATAAGAAATAGACCTATAAATCACAGTAAAAGTAAATTGGAAATAAGTGTAGAATTTTAACAGCAATAAAAAATAACAACAAAAGTTTTGAAATATAAATAACGATTGCAAGGGTAACGACTGGTCGTGCCTAGCGGCACCACCGGCGATTCGGGCAAGCTTGAGACAATAAGTCCCCGAAACGCATACCTCGGGGGTGACGGTTAAAAAAAATATATTTAAAAATGCTTAACGTTCATCGATTTTTAAACTTTCACATTTAACATATGCCATGGTAAACATGTTTTTTAATTGCGTAGACAATAATAAATTAGTCAGTAAATTTGCCATCACCAAATTGATTGTGTCTACAAATTATGATTAATTATATAAAGCTTCCGAAACAGTATGTAAGGTTTGTTTACACATTCTGTTTTGCTAATTAATTAGTAAATCACATTTTACCAGTTAAATACGAAGTCCATTATTTGGAATTCTGAAATACCGAATTTATCTTTAGCTCCATTATAGATTATGATTTAAAAATGCTTTGGGGACTGGAACAAAAATTTGAGAAATCGCTTGTTGTAAAAGAATTTCTTTTTCCATTGACGGTTGCTTGATATTATTTTTTCTTTTGTTTTAGGTATACTATTATATAGTGGATTCGCCGCGCAACGAAGGCAAGGACTTCTTCGAAATCAGCATGCAGACTGGCGAGATCTTCACGAAGGTGGTGTTCGACAGGGAGAAGCAAGGTGCCTACGCGTTGGAGGTGGAGGCGCGCGACGGAGCACCCTCGGCGCGCCCTAACTCCGACAATCAACCGAATTCAGGTATGTTTATTCTTGAGTTTATTCAAACATTAGCAGGGCTAGCAAACGTCATTCGGAATTATTTTTCTCCTTTCGATTAGATGGAAGTTTACCTCGTCTTCATGTGGACGACAATTGTCACGTTAAGATTATTTTTTAAAGTGTTATCGTTATTATATTTACATTTTATGTTTCTCATTTATAACATAAAGTTTAACCTGAGTATAGACTCAGGGCCTAATGATTTGACGCGCCATTTGCAAATTTTAAGGACTCACGTTTTTCATTAAATTTCGTGTATCATAGATTCGATTGTACTTAGAAGTTTTAGATATATTTTCGTATTTAATTATAATTGGAAGGTGAGACGTAGATATTGTAAAGGAAGTGGAAGTATTAATAGAATACGTCTCGTAATATATATATCAGATTGGTAACGTACTAAAGAAAACGTTGATGTCAGAAGCATGTACATGTGTGTGAACTATGTATGCGAGATTTATGAAAGTGTACAAGGCGAAAGAAGAGTGCCAGGGGTGTGAATAATAAATCTTTATTCTTTACCTAAACCTGTGATTCAAGGGCGTGATGCTTTTTAAATAAAAAAAGATTATTACCAATTTTTTTTCTTCTTTTAAGAGCCGTGGTAGGCCAGTGTCCGGGCGGCCTTAAGTTGCATAGTACGCTATCAACCTGAGTTCGATCCCGGGTGCCGGCTAAAAAATTAATTTGTTGCAATTTTATGTGCTGAATTACCACGCGCCCGGCAGTGAAGGAAAACATCGTAAGGAAACCTATATGCCTTAGAATTTTTTTCTAATACATATGAAGTCTCCCAATCCGCACTAGGGCCGCGGCGGTCTATGCCCTTATACTCTCTTTACAGAGAAGGTCTCGAGTGGGACTTATATAAAGCCTCTAACATTATTTTTTTTAACTTAACCTTATGCTAGGAGATAGTTCATGTTAATAGTCGAAAAGTGGAGTTAAACCTACGTTGTTATTGATATAGATTCGTCATTAATTTATTAGGAGCGTAATTTAAATTTCAGTATTAAATTGCCAAGTTGAGAATTTGAAGTTCGTACCAAAATAGACTGGGTCGAGTATTGATCTGAAACGTTTGCTCCTATGTCAAATACCACTCCATTGTTTTTAGTCACAGCATATTGAAATATCGCAATATTCCATGATGCAGAGAAATACCGACAGTCTGCAATTGAAGCCACTCCAATATCTGTAATGAGCGCTGCAGAGTTTTGAACGTGATGTATGTCTGTTTGTATTTGCTAATGTGTTACTACGTACAATACATACGAGATGTCAAGTTATCAAATTGATAATTATTAGATACTTTTATCTTTATAAAATCGCATTAGCGTAACTACATTAGTGAGCAAAAATAAAGGGTCGGAATAAATGGTCGGTTAAAAAGTTTGAATATCTCGGAAGATAAAGAGCTGGCTAGTAACTGAAATTGTCCATGATAGATAATCAAATATTCCTGAAATAAAATAAGATATTTTTATTAATATATTTATATTTCATTAGATAACATAAAATTAAACGAAAAAGGATATCTTACGGAAACTTGGATAATACAGTACTTTTATAAAATTTTATTTTTATTTCAATTTTAGCACTTAGTGTCGCCTAAGTTAAGTACTATTTTTTTATATTTAATTGTCTATCGTGCACAATTTATTTCAGTTACCTAGCGTCTTTATCTTCAAAGATATTCAAACTTTCTTAACCGACCCTTTATTTTTTTGCAGCTATATATTAATTATAGTTAGAAATGCTTATATATCAAGGATAAACGTGTAATCTGTAAGCATTGTGATAGCCCAATGCGTTCGACTAATTTTGTTTGGGAAATCGTATTCTTACCGGTGTGTATTAAAGAATTTTTAGGTTTTAACTTACAAAAAATCGGTAAATACGATGAGCTTGCCTCATCACGTAATTACATCATTGTACTTTAAACACACACAAAAACATAACTTAGTAGAAATTTTATACTGAAACTTTGAGCGAAATTAAGATAAAATCAATTCTAAGACGAATTTTATCGTTTTAAAATGACTATTAAATTATTTTACTCGTATACTCCTGTGTATTCAAAGCACATAGGGAATAAGCATACATCGATTTTTTATACATATATAGCTTAAGCAATACTGACTGTTACAATATTTATGCGAAACTGTAAGAAACGTTAAAATTAATAGAAGAGTTCGCCTTATCCCTAAATTTTTACTTTATCATAACGCCGTAACGTAATTTATTTGAACAAAGAAATAGCTTTCAGGAGAGGAAGAGCCATTTTGTATTCTAAATAAATGCTATTACGTAACGTTTCCTTTTAATCATAATAAATATTCAAATACAAGTCGTTAAATAAAACAAGAAATGTTTTATAAGGTATAAACGAAACATATTTATATATTTTATAACATGTATTACGCTATTTGTTTTCCTTGCACCGGCTACTCCTAATAAGAAAACAAAAACAAAATAAACAATAGTTTCTTTAAAAACAATTTTTAGCCAGCAACACATTCCACCCAGCGATTGTTATGCATAATAACTACTTCCAATGATATCTTAATGATTTACCTGAACCTTATTGTATCTTTAATTCATTCAGTTTAGTTGAACATTACATTAACATGGCATTGTAAACAATAATTTGACTGTATTAGTTCGTAATCTGACTTCAAATTAATTTTGTATAAAGATTGTGAGGGCGCGCAGTTGTAATGGTATTTGTTAAAATAATTCCTTTTTTTTTTTTTTTGTTTACGGGGAGGAAATCTTCACAAAGATACCCCGCCTTCTGGGGGGAAGGCGGCGGTTATGTTCCCCACATAACCGCCGCCTTCCCTCTTACCCACTAAAACCTCCCCGGTGGCCCTTTCCTCGGTGCATGACGAGGGGCTCCGGGATCTCACGTGGAACGCACCGGAGCCCCTCTGCACTGTGCTCAAGGAGAGCACGTCCCGGGGGGAGGTTACTCCCTCCTGTGCCCTCGCAGCGAAAGGCGACACGGGCCAGCCGATGTCGCCTTCTTCCCGGGTCCACTTTGGTGGACGACGCAGGCCCCGCCCTTGTCGCCCAGTGAACCCGAGGCCCCTTTTAGTCGCCTTGTACGACAGGCAGGGGATACCGTAGTCTTATTCTTGAGAGCCCAGAACTACAGGGCTGAAGTTAACATAATTCCTAGTACAACGTTACGCTGTCTCAATAAAGCGAGTGTACGAGTTATTGGACTATTTCATTCCACAAGACCCTACAAGTTATTACACTATCTTCGTGCCTATATCACCATCAGCATTTAGTAGACTAGCAAGCTTCTAGGAATAAAACTATTATTGGGCCACTGCTTGTCCACATTGATCAAACCTGAACAAAGCGCTTTGCTTTGTGTTTCAATTTCCGTACAGCAAAGGACTGGATGACCGTGTATGTCTTTTCATCCGACAATGGTGTTTTCAAGAGTATAGTGAATAGGCATTTACTACGCTAGTGCGTCTTACCATACAGAACTGCATTTTCACTTAACCTCAGGTGAATTCGTGGTCACTTGCTTAGAAAGTTTAAGAAAGTGGATTTGTGATTGTGACGAGTATGTATAGAATCCGAATATGTACATCGTAATGCTCATTTGATTCCAAGTATATAGTATATATTAAATTGCAGACTTGCATTTAATGGAGGTAACAAGTAAGTTTACGAATCAAATTTTAAACGCCTCTTTGTATTTACGAATTATCGTAGGAATTTTACGAAATACAATTACTCAAAACCTAAACAAACTCTCATCAAACTATTCTGGAAGTGCATATTTTCCAATAAAAACTGAATCATCAAAATCGGTTGGCGTGATTTTGAGTCCGTCTATTTGTGGCGCACATACTTTATGCAAATTTAACACTTATATGATTTTCTCAATATATATTATCTCAATTCAAATGTGACCACACGGGAGGCACAAGCTTTCAAATCAAAAAAAGAATCATCAAAATCGGTTCACCCAGTCGAAGGTTATGCGGTAACAAACAAAAAAATCGAATCGAAGACGAATTGAGAACCTCACCCTTTTGAAGTCAGTTGAAAATAAAGTAACAGGCTATAACTTAGCCTGTTGGGCACAAGTCTTATCTCTAAAGTGAGTTTTATGGCATAGTCCACGATGTTTTCCTTCACGAGCATGATCTTTGCTACTTGAAGCGAGTGCCCGGACAGAATCTAGTCATTAATATTAGTGTTTGTTTTTTCTTACTTATCGGGGATTCATGCATATGAATATAAAATTGCAATTAGTCTCTCTTTTATTGCACAAATCAATACTAATAATTGCAGCTATAATCAAATTTTGATTTTAAATTGGAGTAAGCTAGCAGTCTAAAACCGATAGATTACGTAGTAATATATATCTTTGAAATATTTAATTTATTCTACCAATGTAAAAGAGACTTAATAACGATTAGACAGACTTTTGATAAGAAAAGAAGCATTTTACATTTACTCTTACAACACGAATTAGGTTTAGTTCAATTCATTTAATGAAAAAGCGTAATGGGAGGCAAAAGCTGTAGAAATCGTTCGAGTGTTCGATTGAAGGTTGGCTGGGTTAAAAGGTGTCTTTACCTAAGGCTAATCACTGTCGCGACCCGCATATAAACAGCCTGTTTCCTCTTGTAACCATTCCCGGGAGTGGAATGTTGCGTGCTATGTCGAATTCCATTTCTAAAACGAGCCGATTTGGTAATAATATCCAGCGACCCTCATCTATTCGAATGCTGACAGAGTGCGGCGGTCTCATATTTCACACATGTCCACTTTGCCGGCCTGATTATATCGAGTGTTTCGACACCATAAATTCGTTCGTTTTCGCCGCTACCCTGGGAATCCCCGGCGCTCGGAATATCGCGTCATCGTAAATCAAGCGGCGGAATAATCAACCGCCTCGGGCTTAATCCGGTTAAGCTTCTCATCCCTATATCTGTCTCACGTGCACAATAGTGTACTTTGGATCAGCTTAATGCTTACCTAGCTCGCAAGTACACAAGCTCATAGCATTATGGATACATGTAGAAACTAGCCGTGTATCGAATATATCTTATCGTATATCTTAACTTATGCATACTCGATTTTTCATATAATTTTTAATATTCATATTATATCTTTGTTGTATTATTAAGCAATAAAATATTTGTTTTTACTGTGGAAAATAATGCATGGAATTTCAAATAAATGAAGTCAACTAAATTATAATTTTCTAACGAAACTGATGTCTGATCTATATCTATATTTAAGAGTAAAGCTAGTTAGCTGTTTGAATGTCTTAATAGTTTTCCGATAAAAGCTATGGAATGGTAATGCGAATAAAGTAGCTCCCCAACCCGAGGTTCTCTTTCGGGGAGTTACTTCCCAAAGAGGTTCAGGCTAGGCGACCTACTAAACCAAAAACTAGGTGAAACTCTTGAGGCCTAATGGCTGATCAGCGTAGTTTGACAAAACATGACAGGTAAGGACATGGTAAACTCTCACTTCCCTTTGACTTAGTGGGGTAGGCAGAAAACTTCTGATGTTCTTCTCATTTTTACGCGAAGATTACTCATTGATTATTAATATTTATATTGATTATATCGAGTTTTAATTTTGAATACCTGACGTTTCGAACACTTGGATGACTAAGGCATTCGACACCCCTTGTCATAGTTATTGGAGGTTTGCCATATGTACACCCCAACAGTAAAAAAAACGTCCTTGCATAACAGGTGGATAGGTATGTATGCCGATTATAGGCGTGAACAAATTGTGACAACATACAATTTAACTTAAAATAAGCAATCACATTATTACCATTATTTGAATGTCAGGTATGGATCCGACGTATTTTTTTATACGAAATAAATCTTAAAATTAAAATTTGATCGGCACAAGCCTCCTGAGAATTTAATCTCCAATTGCCATATTGTAGGGACGTAGCCACTTTTAATTGTTACTTTTGTCATTTTTAAGGTCGATAGAGATAATTCTTGAATATTGATTTGCGTCCAGATTGTACTCAGACTTTTCCTACCTCGGCGTGACGGAAGTGAGTAATGTTATGTCATATTATCGAGCTGAACACTTTTGGCTCCGTCACAAGATATAGTCTCGCCTTAGAAGTGCGACGATGGACAGAGCGCACGACGTGGAACGTTATAAAGTTAAGTCGCCCTTTGTATTATGCTAATCGGATTGGACTGCTAACACGTAATAACGGTAACCGCCCAAGCCGAGGTTACCCTTCACCGGGGGACCCTTGTGTCGAGTTACCACCTAATAAAGGTTCAGGCTAAGCGATCTAAGAGCTGTGCCACCTCTCAAATCCGGTGAAGCAGTAAAGGCCAGCTTCTCTGTGCCGACTGTGTTAGTTCGTTAAAAAAAAAAGTATTATGCTCTTTTTTTTCTGTCTGTTTTCTGATGAATTTCAATGTACAGAGGGTTTTCAATATTATCGTTTGTTTCTTTGACACAGCATTCTATTTATTTCACTCAAAAGGAGGAGATGAATTTTTAATTGTGTACTTTTTAAACTTCCACCCTAGTCATACGTCTTTTTGTATTTCATGAAAACATTTTTTTTTGTTAACGAGGAGGAAATCTTCAGAAAGATACCCCGCCTTCTGGGGGGAAGGCGGCGGTTATGTGGGGTTTTTACCCACTAAAACCTCTCCGGTGGCTTTTCCTCGGTGCATGGTGAGGGGCTCCGGGATCTCCAGTGGAACGCACCGGAGCCCCTCTGCACTGTGCTCATAGAGAGCACTTCCCGAGGTTACTCCCTCCCCCCTGTGCCCTCGCAGTGCAAGGCGACACGGGCCAGCCGATGTCGCCTTCTTCCCGGGTCCACCTTGGCGGACGACAAAGGCCCCCACCCTTGTCGCCCAATGAACCCGAGGCCCCTTTTAGTCGCCTTCTACGACAGGCAGGGGATACCGTAGTCTTATTCTTGAGAACCCAGAACTACAGGGTTGTTAATGAAAACATAATCAATTTGTCAATGCCATTAAAAAGTTTTCTAAAATATACTTTTATTTTATACTTTATACACACTTCGATATTTGCTTTTGGTATCAAATATTTTTTGTATTGGTGAACCTTGGTTACCAGATATTCGTTACATACTTCAGATAGACTTAAAAGTCGTCATGAGTAAAACGTCGAATTAACTATTTGTCGATCGTAAAATGGTTGTTATCTTGTTTACGCGTTGAGAATACGAATGAAAGAAGTATCCCTTTCGATATCTAACTCAAGTTTCCCTTCGTATTTCGATATAACGTGTAACAAATCAAAGATTACTGAATGTGGGGCGATAATCCAATTGTATATTTTGCTTAGCGGTAGGTGAGGGTAAACAATAGGAACTATTTTCCGTTTTGTTATTACTGTGAGTATAGAACAGGAATCTGTTGCTTCTTTTACAAATTCTTGTTTACTCTACATAAGCCGTCTCACTCTCCGAGCAATACGTAGAAGAATACACCTTTACGTCACGCCAGTATTCTGCTTAGTCCTGGTATCTCCCCTGCGAGGGTACAGGAGGTGGGGGATTAACCTCCCCACTCCCCCGGGTGTCCGGTCCGGTGCATTCCACTGGAGATCCCGGAGCCCCTCACCATGAAACGAGGAAGGTACATTGGGAGGATTTAAGTGGGTACGAACCCCACACAACCCTCGCATGTCTTCCGCATATATCTTGTTGAAGATTTCCCCTGCATCAAAAAAATGGTATCCCCTAAAATGCTGCCTCATTCATACAACAAAAGAAAAACTACCACTATTTAAATGTCTTTCATCAATCTGATTCAGCACTGATCCGGCCTTCTCGGGCACCTCGAGATGCTTTTACCCTAAATTAACTGCTCAAACTTTCCTTCGGTCCTTGCGCTAAGTTACTCATGATAGAGATTAAAGATCCTTTGGAACTGTAAATGCCTTTAGCCGCTTTATGTTAACAACACAAATAACACTTCACATGTAAATATAAACAAAATTATGATAAAACCGAAAGCATTTTGCACTTAAATAACTATATATATATGTACCTATATTTTGCGTCTGCTTTAATTACTTGTAAACAAACTTGTGGTACACACACTCAAACACACACACACTTTCTTCACCTTCCTTAAATATTCTTTGAAGTTTGTACAAATACGTGGGATGTTGGCCTGGTGATCCATCTCACAGGTTTGTTCCTAGTTTGACCACTATGAGTGGAGGTGATTTTGTGATAATAAAAAAATTTCTGTATGTGACTTACAAATCGAAATTGATTCAGGGTCATGAGACAAATTCTAGTTGAAATTGTACGCGAATTATATACATGGCTGACGTCACTTTGACCCATATTTCCGTTATAATATTCATACATCGTAAGTTAGTAGATGACTAAGGGCCACTCGACGGGGCTGTTGACAGCGGTAAGAGGGTAGACTATATTGTTTGTAGGTTGTTTAGTACATATCATCTAGCCACTTACGAAATATCAAAATTTTATTCATTGCTACAGTCAATTACATTCATTTACTTTGGATTTAACAAGTTATGTAAAGCTATAATTATAAAAATATCCTATTTATATTAACATTCATCTAAGCATGAAAGAGAACTGAACTGAGAAAAATGTCTCACGTCACACCCAACGAAAAAGCAAGAAAAAAGCAAATATTTCGTATAAAAAAGTATAGTAATTTTGTAAGCATATTATTTAATGATTCGATACTTAGATATTTTATACTAAAATATAAATATAATTTTGTATAATATATTTTATAGTGAATCAAATATGACAGGTATTTGATTAACTATAAAATATATTATACCGGTCAAATACAGGACCAAAGAGCGAGACAGCGAATATAGTATAGACAGCGAATGCAGCCTCTGTCTAACCCGCATCGATTAAAAGGACGGTAAAATATATTTATCGATAAAAAATGGATGGATGAAAGGTGAGACCTAATTTAATTGATTTTTGAAACAATAGTTCAGTTGCTTCGGCATTATGCAAAATGGAAATCTACAATTTCAGTCCACCCCTATTGGCCTGCAATGCTTTATTATCCTATATTATTTTATCCTTAAGTATTAACTATTTATTAACCCTTTCATCTGTACAGATTTTCGTTGCTTAGAAATACAAAAAAAGATTTATCGATCGTTAAGAGCCACAACTTTTCGGTCCTTTCGGGTATTAGTTATTTCCGTAGCGACGCCTACAAGCCACGTAGCAATTTCTACATATAGCATCTCCGAAGCGAGCCGAGAAACGGCAGCCGCCACTGCGTTCGCGGCTCGCATACTAAGCATTCTATTACAAGCCTGCATGCGCCCTACTATCGTATATTTCTATTAAAAAAGCAAATATACGTTATATATATCACAGAATTGAAAATATTTTGAAACACACACGCTTGAGGTTAAGTGATCGCGCCGTTACCTCCCTTACAATATATCTCGACTTGACGTTTGTATTTCTAGTCAGCTTCACTTCCCTGAATGTGTCGACCTATTCACATAAAAGTGGCAACCTCTGTATTGGTTAACTACTATTGAATTTTTTGTTTTTCATTACGCCCATTTTGCAGTGAGCAAAATTGCTATGCGGGCACAAAAGTACCTCGGATCACTGTACAAAGTATTGTATAGCATTGATATGAAATATATTTGCAACAGTGCTATTTGATATGGTTGTAAGTCATATCACACAATAGCGTACGGCCTGTTGATTTAAACGATGACTACGTTATATGTCTGTACTCCAGTGACTAAATTCAATAGATTGTTTAGTGGTATTTTGATTAATGACTTCTGACTATATCACAGCTATTAATACCATGCGACTGAATACGCAGGCGTCTAGTATAGCTTTCAAATCCTTACAGTTATACATGTACATTTAATTTAACATAAATTTCATTTTAATGGAATTTATCAGTCTTACCAAAAATGTGACGATTATGTTTAGGAAATTATTATTACATCACTGTCAACTTAGTGCAATGATAGCTTAGTCGATAAGCATTACGACCGTTCTGATTAATTGTGGTTGCCGGATTTTTTAAGTACAAAGATCACTTACTAAAAAAAATAACTCAGTGTATAGCGATGGACTCATCTTCTATCATTTATGAGACCTTATAAACTTGTTGAAAAGTGGACAGCAAAAGCCGCCCCGCTTTTCCCATTAGGGGTAGAATATTTGTATATTATATATGATCTCAACCTTTTAATTGCGGAACATCTACCGTTTTCATCTTACTTCCAATTAATATTCTGACTTATCACTATCGGAAACGTAAGTAATCCAAATGAGGTGATTGTCCACACTGGGCACACTTAAGACAGAATGTAACGACCAAAGCCTGTGGTCCAAGCGTTGTTCACATACCTTTCTTCCTATAAAAAAATCTAATTTCCCGCTTCTTATATAAAAATGCGAGTAAACATTAATGCAAATCAAATAACGATTTGTCAGTCACCAATAGAATTATTCCGCAAGTTATTAAGGATTTGTGACGAGCGCAAAACAAGAAATTCAATAATAAATGAAGGGCAAAACTTTTCCAGTCTCAAGGAATAGCTGCGAGGACTTAGTTTTATGGGATCACTTACGTTACGCCAGCTTCCTTTACTTAGATATGAACTTTAACTGTAATAAACTTCTTATTTATAGAGCCCAATGGATAAGCATTTGACTTAGATTTATCGGTCGGCGGTAAGAATGATACGTATTAATGAGTTTTCAGTCTTTGTGTTTTTTAAGTACGTAGTCTATTCTATTAATTTTTTTTTAATGTTTTTTGTTGTTAATATAAACTATAATATAATAACGTTAGACTGGGTGAACCGAATTCGATGATTCCTTTTTTTTAAAAGTTGGTGCTTGTGTCATTTCATTTGGTCCAATTCTGACAGTGAGAAAACCATATAAGCCTTAAAATTGCATTAAGTATGTGCGCAACAGATGGGTGAATAACTCTATATCACGCCAATCTATTTCGATGTTTCATTTTTATTGGAAAGCATTCACTTCAAAGGTAGTTTAATTAGAAGTTTTAACGTTTGAATTGATTTGAGGTCGGTTTTTGTTTTTACTTGTAAATATATTTGTAGAATGAGTAAACATTCCCGTAAATATAAAAAGTCGGTCAATTCCAGTTCGTAACAGAATGTTAAGCATGTTGAGTTTCCGTTCAATAACATTGCCGACTTTAAAGCGGAACGTTGCTACTGCGTCTCGTCTATTTCAACTATTTCCAATTACTTGAGCTTAGGAAAGCTGCGAGATGTCGTCAAGTGACAAAGCAATATTCCATTGGCGGATAGCGGGTAAACTTGGTGGCCTACATTTGTCGTAGTGCCCTCGAGAATTTGTGATGAGGGCGCGCCCGGTTGCACTCCCTGCCTCGGATTACTGTCACAAACTACCAACTATCTGTTTGTTTCATAAGCTATTAATAGACTCTGTGTTTGAGTTCATTCTTAATTCCGTTAGAGACGCAGATAGCTATTTTGAATTATGTTTTATTCAAACGCCTAGTGGCTAAGCGGTCAATAAGGGCGCTGGAAGGTAGGGATTTGAAACCTAGCTGGTTTAGAGTAATGAGTTTTATATTTCTGATTTCATTGTTTTTCTGCCGTTACTTTTGACTAGATAGCATCCGAGTCTAGGGTGTCCGAGAAGGCTGATCTAACCGTTAGTTTCTTTAATATATATACTAGAACACCGATATATATAGAGTATTTATAGTTCTAAGTTTACAGCAGGGAGAAGTCTCGAAGACCTCCATCGTGCCCTCTTTGCTCTTCTCGTTTATACCCTTTAATTTCTTCAAACTTCCAGCTCCTTTCACGCTAAGTGTTTATAGGTGGCTGTATTTACTTATTATCAATCCCTCATTAACTCTCTCGATTAGTTGCTTCAATCTGATTGATTATCTGTTTTCTTTAGTGCTAACTTTATAAATTAAAACTGGCAACACTAATAGAATGGTTCCGTTTCCGGAACTTAACGTCACATGAACTTTGTTCACGTTTATTTTCGTTTTTTTTTCTTTCATGCAGCCGTTGTTTATTTCCTGTACGTTTTGCTTTTATATTTCCCGAGACATGACAGTTCGTTCTGTAAGGGATTTTATTCTTTTATTTTTCAATATAAAGGCCATTCAGTAAATGAATACCGGTAATTTGTAAGCCAGGGGGCGAGGCGTCGTCTTGAAAGGCTGTAAATAGCGACATTGGACGGGAAATTTCCTTAAAATGCCAACTCGACAAAAGCATTTATAGGCGTCATAAGGTTAAAGAAGTATTTGCCAAAAGCCCCATAAAACCACTTAACGGCGTTCTTAAGATTAACGCCGCTGTTTAATATTATTTATATACTATATTTTAAGAACGTGTCAATGGCTTAATGGATTAGGGCGTGGTTTGCAAAAAAGACCTAACGAAAAAAGACCATATGAGAGTGCATATCTACTTAAATTTTTTATTTGATTTTTTTGATTTCTTTAAAAATAAATAAAATATATATCGTTACTAAAGTTATTAGTTTAAAGCTAACCTCTTAATTTATAGTAAATTCTTTAAATAACTTTTATTTCCGAATTTATACAAATTGCTTAATGAAACCGAATAAAATTCATTAGATCATTGTTCTAGAATATTCTGTACATCTGGACCTCGTCCAATTGCTATTTTCCAAGCTTCAATTAGGCTTCTTGGCGCACTGGTCGCAGGGTATTTGCATAATTTCGTAATAAAATATATTTTCTGTCGCAAAAAATTTACATAATATATTTTACACAGGCGAGTAGTTTTATTTAGTGTCGGCGGATGATATAAAACGTGAAACATCGACATGACCTTCTGGAGGTCTCTTTTTTAGTCAAATTTCTAAAAAGTGAAAATCAAAATCAAATCAAAATTTGAATTTGAACATTTTTTATGATTGATATAAAGTTAGTCATCGGTAATTAAATAACTCGGGATTTTATGGCAAAATATCGAACCAATTGCCATGAATGAATTTTTAGTTTTAGTCAGTTTAAATCTAGGCACTACAATTTTATGTCTGTTTCTTGTATTTAAATTATGTATATCATCTTATACCGGTAATTACATATATTTTTGCGTACATTCATTATGTTTTCGTAAATATATAATGGAAGTGTTCGAATACCGGTCTCTTTAAAAAAATCTCAAAGCTATTCACGCAAGTCCTTAATGTAAACCGCCCTAATACATTGAACTATGAAAATACGCAAAGTAGACCAACTTCGCTGTTGCCACATCAGACAATTACCTAATTTTACGGATTGCAAATACGGCGGAATTTTGAAGCAAGTTTTTGACAACAATCCCACCAGAGGTTAATGAATAAAAAATTTACAATTAATCATACATATTAATAATACAGTATTATTGTATGAACGTGTCAGAATCGAAGTTATATATTATATAGATATATTTAGTAAAATAATAGATCCGGTTCGACAGTACATAGATAAATTATAACACTCACTCACAGTTATTAAGTCTATCTGCTAGACTTAATAACTACATAACCATAATCTCAGGTACATTACTTTTTTTTGTTAACGGGGAGGAAATCTTCAAAAAGATACCCCGCCTTTGGGGAAGGCGGCGGTTATGTGGGGTTCTTACCCACTAAAACCTCTCCGGTGGCCCTTTCCTCGGTGCATGACGAGGGGCTCCGGGATCTCACGTGGAACGCACCGGGGACTGTATAACATGCACTATATGGTCATCATTCGATAGTCAAAAGAGCAACTATAATACAATTATCTAACAAACGCAATATATTATCGAATATTATCAAAAAACTAAGTTATAAATTAAAACAGTAGATGTAATACAGTTTTAATTTATGACTTTTCATGAAACTCAAAATGTGAAAGCCAGCCATAGTTTGCCGTACGTAGGATAGGAATCAGTTTAAGGCGTGGTTCTGTGAGTAATGAAAATTTGAACGCGCTTGGGGTGGATTTGGACCGTACACGAGAAACACATAGCCTTTTGTAATGTACGAGAAAAAAGGTGCAATTCATTATGTACTTATTTCCATAAATTAAGTTTCTCTTAGGTAAATGAAATTGCTTTTTTATTTAATCTTTTCGTTTTTGTCAAGTCTGTAATAATATTATATAGCTTGAAAATAATATTTGTATACAGTGTGCAATAACTTGTGGTTGGATTTAATTGGTGACTGTATGATATTGAACTTGAAACCGGATAATACAGCCGGTTAACCGCCGGCCATAAGATTGCCTAGTCAATAGCTAAGAATTATTAGAAATGGAGGTTGTATAAACCTTTATAATGGTGCATATTATTAAGTCCATTGCTGTACATGGAATAGGCATGTGTTAGCTGGCAACACATGACACCCAGCGATTGTTATGCATAATAACTACTTCCAATGATATCTTAATGATTTACCTGAACCTTATTGTATCTTTAATTCATAATTAATAATTTAGTTGATCGTCACATGAACTTGGCATTGTAATCAATAGTTTAACTTTATTAGTTCCTAATCTGACTTCTAATTAATTTTGTATAAAGATTGTGAGGACGCGCAGTTGTGACGGTATTCGTTATAAATAATTCTTTGTACAACGTTACGCTGTCTCAATAAAGCGAGTGTATTAGTTGTTGGACTATTTTATTCTACGAGACCTACAAATTATAACACATGCTTCTTTTAAATTATCAGCATGCTGGGGGTTGCATAACCTTTATGATAGGGTAAATCATTAAGTCCACTGCTGTACATTGCATAGGTAATTTTTTTTTAATTTGCAGCATTCTGGGTGGTGATTTAACCTTTATAATAGGATAGCTTGATTTGATGTCTCACTTGAATCAGGATATATTATAGTAAAGATTGGAAACGTTTGTATTTGATAACGTCATTTATTCTTCTCTAGATTGTAATTGTTAAAGATCTCTTGGACGATGTTGTGTCTTTGATTCGATAAGGTTGTAGAAAATTTCACAGTGAGATAAGTACTTCATTCCTTAACCACAGCACCGCGCATTAAATTGTTTAAAATCAAAGTCGTTGTCACGTTTTGGGTTTTATTGTTACGGTTATAGCATAAGTTTTGTACCAACTGAACGTTAAACGGACCCGGCAGGTAAAATTAAGTGGTGATTAGTTTTAAATGTTTTCGTTATTAATGAAGGTTTAAAGGTCGGCCATGACTATTATTCTAAAGTATCCCAGCGAGTTACACTATGTATGTATTCGATTTGAATTGCGACTTTTAATTTAAGATGATTCAATGCCGTCTGTACAAGGAGCGAGTAAAATTTATGTTAAATGTTTGTCGTACTTTAGGGACAAAGTAATGTGAGATATGATAACCCAAGTTCACTTTCTTTAAAAACAAAATTCTTTTTTGTTAGGAATCTTTTTTATTTCTTATCTGTTCTTTAAAAATGATTTAAATGTCTATACTGATTTTTTATAATAAGATAAGCTTTTAGGCCTTTTTCTTAAACCCAAATGATGTAGGCAGAAATAGAGATAGAGAACGGTCTTTCAAGCGAGTTTGTTAGGTTCGGAAAATGAGAGGGAATGTGGGTCACATTCGCCATAAATCGCCTATAATGTCATTTCAATGTGATTTTTATGTATCTCTTCTTTTAAAATAAATGTCTATCATTAGCTCCATAGCATTTCTTAGTACTAATGTATTTGTATATATGTAAATATATCTATTATATAATTGAAGATCGATATAAAACAAAAATTAAACAACATAGCGGTTTAAATCTTTATAGTGATTAGAAGGCGGTGCTGATTGTCTGAGCTTTTTCTGTATTTAGTTGTTTATCCCTAATTAATAATCTTAGTAATAATACTCTTAGTAATATATATTATATATTACATATATATATATCTGATATTCTTAATAATCTAGCCTTTACCTAGTGACTAAATCATCAAAAATATAGTGCATTTCAGGCTTAGAATCCTTGTTCATAAACCATCCATGTACTTTGGAAATATATTGATATTGTTACACTATTAACATAATTCACCCAGAGCGGTCCAATGAATTCCATTCAACAATATTATGTCACGTAGTGTAGATCATATCTCAATTTCAAATTTGACTGATAATATATTTGCATTTGCTCTCCCGATATTTATAATTTAATTTGTCATATACGGAGATGTTTGCAAATATTCTATCCGCTAAACTTTGCAACCGCACATCGTGGAGGAACTCCAAACTTCATCTACACAGTCTTGATAGTTGGAAATGTACAGTTTTACGCCTATTTTTATATAAGAGACAACCGTTGTCAGACAGCTATTGATTTTCATATAGTCATTTAAAAAACGTATCTCTTAGGCATTTAGTAGAGAGGGTTCATTGGGCGACAAGGGTGGGGACCTTTGTCGTCCGCCAAGGTGGACCCGGGAAGAAGGCGACATCGGCTGGCCCGTGTCGCCTTGCACTGCGAGGGCACAGGGGGGGAGGGAGTAACCTCCCCCGGGAAGTGCTCTCTATGAGCACAGTGCAGAGGGGCTCCAGTGCGTTCCACTGGAGATCCCGTAGCCCTTCACCATGCACCGAGGAAGGGCCACCGGGGAGGTTTTAGTGGGTAAAAACCCCACATAACCGCCGCCTTCCCCCCAGAAGGCGGGGTATCTTTCTGAATATTTCGTCCTCGTTAACAAAAAAAAAGGCGTTTCGTAGAGAAGGAAATAGATTAGTTTTCGTGTGCTTTTCTTAGTCAAAAATTGTGTATGTTCTAATTTATCGTATTTTCGAGGTGCCAATAGTAAAATAAACATTTGAAGTATCCATTCTAAACTTTTAACATTTGTAACTGTATAGATATAATATACATATTTCTTCTATATTTCTATATGTAAATACATATTTATTAATATTCACCAGTTGTAAATACAATGTTGGAAACATAGTAGCTTCATTTAAATGATTTATTAAAAATAATTACTTTTCCTTTCAAGATGAATGCTGCATGCATCAAGTAGGTGAGCCTTTACATTTAAAATAGTATATTTCTTTTTCATTGTATGTCTCTAAACTTATTTTCTCCAATGTGCTTCAGAAAGATTCAATTACATTTTTACCTCAGCACGGGTCAATTATTTCAACTACAAATTCTGTACAAAATTCCTGCTTCGTGTTGAATTTACAGGAATCCACCGTCACGGTACATAAGTTTAATTAATACGGGACGTCCGGCTGAGCGTTCAGCTTCCCTTGCCTTCCGTCGACACTTCAATAAGCGTCTCTAATTGAACACTAATAATAATTAATCTGCTACAGCGGCGTTAACGACTGAACGGTTTGATTTCCGCTATAACTACATTTTCCCGTTTACGTTTAGATTTGTCAGCCATTCTGATTGATTACACGATTTCACGAAAGCCTACTGATTTGTTTATATATGACTAGGTTTCCTTATTGGCTTTTTTACTTTGTAATTGATTTACCAAGTGTCAAATTAGATAATAAACAATAGAAGTCTTTGTCATTACAAAAAATGAAAAAAAAAAAATTAGGCGAAAAAAATATAGGTATCTTACGTACTAAAATTTTCCTAACATGCTGTATCTTACGGTATAAGGATTATGTGTTATAGGTTAAAGTTAAGTTGTGTCCTGTCGCTGACAGGTTCGGGGCACCCCGGTCATAACAGCTGATGGCATTCGCGGAAGGTTTAGTGGGTAGGGGCTGCCCAGGCCGAGTCCCACACATCCCTCCTGGCCCACCCAGGGTACCGGAGGATGGTCTATAAAAAATTCCCCCGTGTTAACAAAAAAAAAGGTTAAAGTTTCAGCCTTTATAATATATAATATATATGTCTCACTGTTGTGCACAGGCCTTCTCAGTGAATAGACTATAGGGCATAATCCGCCACGCGGCCCTAATGCGGATTGGCAGACTACACATGTCTTAGAAAATGTTCTAAGACATGTAGGTTTCCTTACGATTTTTTCCTTCACCGCCGAGTGCGTGGTAAATCAGTTTTAAGTTATTAAGTTAAGTAACAACACTCAATTAATCAATGTATGCGGATCCAAATTGAATTAATTATATCCGGCACTGTCGGTCGATAGCGAATTGTTAAAACACTCCCATGAAATAAAATAGACGTTATAGACGCTGTTTATTGCCAAAATAAAGACTAAGAAAAAATGTCTCTCCATTTATTAGCATAGATTTAAACCGTTGTCACTTCGAAGCTATACGTAATGCTTTTTGAGTTATATTCATAGATATACAATCAGTCAGTATTCAAGCATAACGTGTAAATGTATTTATAAAAGTTGAAAGTAGTAAATTACAAACGATATTCACAAGTGCAAACAAGTTACTTGTCTCATAGCAAATCTATATACGTATAAAAGCGTTAAAATGATTAAATTTCCGTCTTTTACCTTTTGCTGAACGGTAAATCTCGTGTGTCGTGTTACGTATAAGCCGAAATCGTGATGTCTGTCGTCTCATTGACTCCACAACGTGCGTTCAAATCCACTTAAGCCGACCATAATCCAACAACATTCCGCGTTTCTCAGGTGCCGTGTTCCAAATGCTTACAATGATTTAATTAAATTTTGTACATTAACAGAGAAATTAGATACATAGATTGTTTATTATTTCAATTTTTCAATCTAGTTCTAGTTACAGCTTTTATATATATGTCCCACTGCTGGGCACAGGCCTACTTTGTAAAGAGAGTAGAAGGGCATAGTCCGCCACGAAAAAAAGAAAAGTGCAAATATTTTCTAGGACATGTAGATCATCATCACGATGTTATTCTTTACCGCCGAGCGCGTGGTAAATCACAATATAAAATTGAAACAGCAAATTCATTGCTGCTGGCACCGGGGATCGAACTTCCGAGGAAAATCCGAAAAGAAACCGAGCGGTATTTTTTTTTATGACAAGTATTAATAATAATTTTTTCATCTATTTATATATTTTATTGTTTAAAATATATTTTAATCTCATAACTGTTTTATTCATGTACGATATTTATTATAATTCATTCCATATAAAAGTAGTATTGCGCGCGCACGTCGTTAGGTAGTCCCGGGCATCGCTGGAAATCAGCGCTGTCGCATCCTTGCGACAGCATATGCTGAGACGGTGTAAGATATTCGCATCATATGTTTTGTATTATTTGTCCGTGTAACTTTAACTGTGTTTTGTATATTTTTCATTCTTTTTTAATGTGTGTTATATTCTGTCTGTGATGTGTTTTTGTATTGTGATGCCAATAAATAAATGTCTATAAATTATTAATTATTAAATTATCTTTAATCACCATAATGTGTTTTCACGTATGTGCGATCGTTGATACTTGTTGGTGGCACCAAAACTATTTTAAATATTAATAACGGTATATTGCTGGGTAATAGTAAAATAAAAATAAAATAATGCGCAGTGTTGTGATTGTGAATTTTCTGGTTGCAAATCTCGAGTTCTCATCGAAAAATTGACTGTGAAAGCTAGTAATAGGTGTCATCAACAGACATATATCTGTCATCGTATCTTGGTTCAAAAATCTGTCAGAGTTTATTATTGTTCTTGCGTTTATGCTTGTCAATCTAGTTCCATCTATCTATCCATAAAAGAATCATTGTTCCTCACGTTGTAGCTAAAGTTGCGAATGGATAAACATCTAGCCTTCTTGTTCCCTTTGTTCTACAGTCGTCATTAGAGGTAAAGCAACCTTTCTTAGCTGTTTTCTCCTTAGCTTCCCGGGAAATTGCAAATAAAGAACGTCAACGTGAAAGTCTACAAAATAAAAGAAAACCCACAGCGCTCGGCGAACATTAAATTGTTGAGTTTGCAATGGGTAACTTTGCTTGCATTCATTGTTTTCTGATCGCTCATAAAATTGGATATTAAAGAAAAATACAAGACCATATACTCGTATTTCACCATAACACAGATAGACGTTCGTTGAAAAAAGAATTTTCTATATAGAAATTTTTAGCTCTCATTGTAAATTTTTTTAGCGACAATCTCTAGTATGTGACAATGTTTAATCATAAACATACAGTTACATTTGACATTGAACGTGTATGGGAAGATATACGGATTTATATAAGGCAATAGAGGTCCGTGCAAATGTAAGTTATTAAAAGTCATAATCTTTGCCTATCCTACTTCAAGGGTGTGAGTTCTTTTGTTTATATGTATAATATGTGTACGTAGCAATCTAGGCAATTTTTTTTTGATGTTGCCGGGTAGGGAGAGGGAGGGAATCATTCAATAAGACAAGAGAAAACACTCCCGGTGACCCTTTCTCGGTGCATGGTGAGGGGTCCGGGATTTCCAGTGGAATGCACCGGAGCCCCTCTGCACTTTGCTCTCCGAAGAGTTAATCCCTCCCCTCTGCCAGCCGATGCCGCCTTCCCGGGTCAGCTTCGGCGGATGACAATGGCCCTTGTCGGCCAGTGAATCTGAGGCCCCTTTTAGTCGCCTCCTACGGTAGGCAGTGGATACCGTAGCTTAATTCTACGAGCCCAGAACTACAGGGCTGAATTTAGGCAACTTAGCCTATCACATAAGAGACTATCTATATATAACCATATATTTTACTATCTCTGTGTACTGTATAATGGTAAAAAGAACGTGATATCTAAAAAATAAATTAAATGTACTGTAATACGTGTAGTATAAATTCATATAAACTAGCCAAATGAGTGAATACTGTTTAGTCAGAATAAAAACGACAACTTTAGAATTTTTTCCTCTACCTTTTTTCGTTGAACTACTTTTAACGATGAAACTTTGAATTAAACATTTTTCGAAAATGTTCTCATGTTACATAAGGCAGCGAGTTTTTTAGTAAAGGTATAGGTATCTTATATAGGTATAGATAACTGTTGCAATATATCTACATTCATGTGGAGTGATAGCCTTTTGAGTATAAAAGAACCACATAGTGGTTCCCGCGCTTATTGACTAATGCAGTTCTAAAGGATCCTAACAGGTAACAGAAAGGAAAATAGTAAAGTGGTAGCATAAATTCCTCTAATTCACTTCAGTATTAAGGTAATCAGTTTGAAGCAACCGACTGAAACTTGGTTTACCTCTCTCGGCTTCGTTAAGATAGAATGCTACCGTTTTTTTTTTTTTTTTGACGGGGAGGAAATCTTCACAAAGATACCCCGCCTTCTGGGGAGAAGGCGGCGGTTATGTGGGGATCTTACCCACTAAAACCTCCCAGTGGCCCTTTCCTCGGTGCATGACGAGGGGCTCCGGGATCTCACGTGGAACGCACCGGAGCCCCTCTGCACTGTGCTCAAGGAGAGCACGTCCCGGGGGGAGGTTACTCCCTCCTCCCCTGTGCCCTCGCAGCGAAAGGCGACACGGGCCAGCCGATGTCGCCTTCTTCCCGGGTCCACTTTGGTGGACGACGCAGGCCCCCACCCTTGTCGCCCAGTGAACCCGAGGCCCCTTTAGTCGCCTTGTACGACAGGCAGGGGATACCGTAGTCTTATTCTTGAGAGCCCAGAACTACAGGGCTGCGGGCCGGTCTGCCACCGGCCCGCCTGCGCCATCTCCGAACGGGATCGGCCCTCTCCCGATCCCGTTCTGCGGTCTCCTTCTGGGCCATTACTGACTCGCAGAAGGAGACCAGCGCCTTCCATTTAGATCTCCCCGCCAGCGCAGCCGCTACTGCCGCCGGCGGGGAGAGGTCTTGCCCGATCTGCTGGACCAGGATCCGCCGCTCCGCCTCCCACGCGGGGCACACGGCAAGCGTGTGCTGCGCGGAATCCCGGTCACAGCCACAATGGTGGCATTGCGCGGTCGGTTCGCGCCCTATCCTGTTCAGGTACTCACCGAAGCACCCGTGCCCGGTGAGTACCTGTGTCAGGCGGTAGGTGACGTGCGCGTCATTCCTCCTACGTAGCCAGGCTTCGAAGTTCGGCAGGAAGGCACAGACGATGCGTTGGCGCGAGCAACGTCGCTCCGAGAGCCGCTCGCGCCACACCTCTATCGCCCGCCTGTGCTCCTGCCGACGCACCTCTCCCGCATCCAGGGTCGGCCCGGGCCCGCCGTCGACAGCCCGGACGCGCGTGTAAACGCGCGCGTCCAGCTCCGCCAAAATGTCGAGCGGCGGGAACCGAGCCAGGATAGCGGCCGCCTCGTAAGATACCGTACGGTATCCTCGTGCGATCCGAATGGCCATCTTGCGCTGCAGGCTAAGGAGCTTAGCTCTGCAGCGCCGGACGCCCGTGAAGCGGTTACACCACACGGGCGCCCCGTAGAGGGCCATAGATCGCACGAGACCTCCGTAGAGGCGGCGGACTCCTTCCCTGGGGCCCCCAAGATTGGGCAGCAGTCTATGCAGAGCACCCACTACCCTATCGATCTTGGGGACCAAGCGGTCGAAGTGCACTTCGAAGCCCCAGCGACTGTCCAGCGTGAGGCCGAGATATTTCATCGTCGACCCCACCCGGACCTGCACGTCACCTACGCGGACCGACCGGCTGGGCGGTTCCCTAGCTCTTGGGAGCTTGTGGAACCATAGCGCCTCAGTCTTGTGAGGCGCTACCCGTAGACCCAGCTCGTGGATTTTGTCCACGACGCATGCCACCCCAAGCTCGGCGAGCCGGATGGTGCTATCGAAATCCTCCCCGTCCGACAATACTGGCGTGTCGTCTGCATAGCAGACGACACTCACGCCGACGGGGAGACCGACCTAAGGACCGCGTCATATGCGAGGTTCCATAGCAGGGGCCCCAACACAGACCCCTGCGGAACCCCGCAATTCACCTCCCTCCGATGGAACACGTCCCGACCCATATACTGGATGCACCTGCCATGCAGGTACGCCCCGACGATGCGCTGCAGGTAGGGAGGCACGCGGTGGTACACCAGTGCCTCCCTAATCGCTCCCCAGGGCAGCGTGTTGAAGGCGTTGACAACGTCAAGGTTGACGGCCAACGCCACGCCACCCCGGGTCACTGCCTGCCCCGACCGTTGACGGACCTGGAGGATCGCGTCAACGGTCGACCGCGCCTGCCGGAAGCCGTACTGGCATTCCGAGAGGTCGGGGCCTACCTGCCGCAGGTGCGAGTTGAGGCGGGCGGCAATTATTCTCTCGAATAATTTGCCCGCCTCGTCCAGCAGACATATGGGTCGGTACGCGGAGGGAGACTCCGCGGTCCTACCGTCCTTCTTGATTAGCACCATCCTAGCCTCCTTCCAGCCCGAAGGGAAGACTCCGACTTCCAGACAGCTGGTGAACAGCCGTCTAAGTCTCCCCCTCAGGCCAGCGGCGAGAGCCAGCACCCAAGCCCTTCCGGGAATCCCGTCTGGGCCGGGTGCTGTGTTGCGGGCCCTGAGGCGCCCCGTGGCTCGATCCAACTCCTCGGCAGTCACCCCCAGCTCGTCGGACCAGATGGTACGGTCCGACGGTATCGCTGGGGGTGCAGGGCTGGGTCCCTGGATCCTTGGGAAGAGTGTGTCTACCACACTCTCCACGAATGTAGGATCCAGGGTTTCCGTCACCGGAGGGACCCAAGGTCTGAGCTTGCCCAGTACAATCTTGTACGGGCGCCCCCATGGGTCCCTCTCCAGCCCCTCGAGGAGTTCGCTCCAGGATCGAGCCTTCGCTTCCTTGATCGCGCTTTGGAGCGCGATCGTGGCGCCTCTATACCCCGCATAAGCTCTCGCCGTTTCGTCGGCTTTGGCTCGCCTTCTTCTACGGGCTCTGGTGTACCGGCGCCGGGCCCGTGAGCAGTCCTCGCATAGCTGCTCTATGGCCTCCGACCACCAGTACACCGCCCGGAGCTTGGGGGACCCAGCCCGGGGCATCGCGACGTCGCAAATCGACGTCATTGTGCTCCGGAACCAGGTCGCCTCTTGTTCGGGATCGGGCAAGACCCCATCTGTCCATGCCGCGACGATGGCAGCGGCCTCGAGCATGTCAGCATCGAGCCGCTTGAGGGACCATCGCCGCGGTTGGCTGCTACCGTGCCGGCGGGCAGCACCTGCGGGAGGACGGAGGCCACATCAAACATGATGTGGAGGTGGTCAGATAGTGTGACCACCTCCTCCGCCACTCTCCATCCCGACACCATGCGTACGGCAGAGGAAGTCGCCCACGACAAGTCGACGACCGACTCTCCTGCCAACGCACGGAGGTGCTGACGGACCCCGGTTTAGAAGCCGGAGGTCCAGTCCCGCCGCCCACTCTTGCACGGTCTCTCCCGCGCGCTGTCCCGGGCACACCCCACGCTCTGGAATGAGCGTTGAAGTCACCAGGACTAGCGCTGGACGCGGCGAGCATCTGCGAACGCAGTCGCCCACCGCATCCATGTACGCCTCGTAAGCGGCGAGGGTACAGTTGGGAGAGACGTAGCAGCCCACAACTGCCAGGGGACCCCATTGCACCGCAATGTAGCCCTGTCCCTTAACGAGTAAGGAACAGGGCGGGTCCCCTGCGCCACCACCCCAGTAAATGGCGACAGAGCCTCCGTCGTCGCCGAACCAGCGAGGATGGTCCGGGACTTGGTAAGGCTCTGCCACCACAGCCAGAGACACTGACCACTGCGCGAGGGTCTGCATAAGCAGGTCCTGCGACCCTCGACAGTGGTTCAGGTTGCCCTGGAGGATCCTCACCTTTACACTGAAGGTGAGGCCTCCATGGCCTCCGGCGCACTGGGTGTGGCCTTGGGAGGGGGAGCCTGCCTACTCCCTCTCCCTTTCTTTCCTCTCTTCGGCGCGCAGCCCTTGGTCCCCAACCGATGGTTGGCCGGGCGACCAAGGTCTGCGCACAGCGGGCACTTAAAGGCGCTGGCCGTACATTGCCTGGCTTTGTGGCCGGGTTCGCCGCAAGAGTAGCACTGCGTGCTCCGGTCCTTTTCGCAGGAGCATGTGCTACGCACATGCCCCAGCTCAAGGCACCGGAAACACTGAAGTGGTCTTGCGGCTAAGATCTCGACCTTGGCGGCCGTCCACCCGATGCAGATGCGATTTGCTGATGCCAGCTTTCGCACCGCAGCGAGTGGACACCGCACCACAGCGATCCCAGACGCAAAGGTGAGCGACGAATCTCGCCCACCTTTACGTCCGTGACCTGGCAGCCCCCTTGCTGGGCTACCGCGGCTGCCACCTCCGTTGGAGTAATGGAGTCGTCGAGGTCCATCACTCGCAGCTCGCCAGTTTTCATCGGACGTGCGATGTGCACGGCCATGTCAGCCAGCGCCTCCCGCATTTTGGCGGCCAATACATCCGCCTTTGAAGAGCAGTCGGGGCCCGATACCTCCAGTATCAGGGCCCCGTCACCCTTTCTTCGTTGCCGGACGGTGTCGATGCCACAGTCCGCGAGCCTGATCTTCTGCTTAGCAGTTGCCATGGCTGCAGCGTATGTGACACCACTGCCGTCCGGCACGGTCACAGTGATGGCCGCCGAATTTGGCAGTCTACCCGGCTTTGCCGGCTTCGCCGCTGCTCTAGGAGCCGCTTTTTCGCCTGGGGCTTCGATGCAGGGGCCGCCTTTTGGCGGCCTTGCCCGAAGCCTTTTCGCCTTTCGGCCGACGACCGTTGCCCAGGTCTCCACTACGGGAGACGGCTGGGCCTCCGCCTGTAACGCCGAAGGCGCGGTGGCCTTCGGCTGCGGTCGTCGGGCCGGTGGTGCTTGAGCGGCCCCTCCTGCCAGCAGCTGCTGGTGCGGGCGCCATGTACTCGGAGAGCTTCCGGTCGATTAGAGCGCTGATGCGCTCCATCAACCGGCTCTCCGACGACGCCCTTTCCAGCAGTGCTGGCGGCAGCGGCTTCTTGAAGGCCGCTGGCTTGTCACCAGCGGCCTTGCTCGGCCCCGCTGCCCTACTGGGACCCGCGGTCTGGCTCGGGCCCGCGACCGACGGAGGTTGAGGCGCCTCGCGGTTGCGCAAGGCGCTCAGCTCCTCTGTCAGCCGCTCCAGCCTGGCCGACAGGTCGAAGAGCTGCGAACGCAACTGCGCGTTTTCGCGCTGCAGTGCGTCCACAGTCGGCGGCTGCGAGACCCTCCGAGCTAGCTCGGAGCTCGCCGCCTCCGCCTCAAGGGCCGCCACGCGCAAATACTGCACGTACGTGCCCTTGAGGTTCTTCGACCTGTCGGAGATCTTCTCCACGGCCAACATGGAGGCCCTGATGCGATTGCACAGGTCCTCCGTTGGCCGCTCCGCCATCTCCCTAGATAGTTCTTGCGATCTAGCGAGATTGGCCTTTGACTTGCGTTTGGCGGGTGCCACCGTCGGGTCCCATATCTCCGCTTCGTCGTCCTCCTCAGAGGCGGGCGGCGGGGACTTTGTTTTCCTCCGCTTCCTGCTCACCTCGGAGGTCGTAGACCTTGCCGAGGTGACAGACATGACGGAGGAGTCCGAGTCCCCCCTGCCCTCCCTCTCCGACGCGGATTTCCGCGCCACTAATCGGCCGGTACTGGGGTCGCGCAGCGCCCCCCCAGCTCCAGCTCCCTCCACTCCGCCCAAACGGGCCTCTACTCTCCTATCTCCATCACTATTTTTGTTTGTGTCTTTGTCCATATTTGTTCCCACGATTAAGGTAGGAAATAAAAGTCCGCCGGGGCAGAGCCTCCTTACCCCGGTAAGCCTCGGTATACCTTTTAGGTATACCTACTGCGGGTGGCGGCAGGTTCCCGCGGTACAGTAACGGTTGACAAGCCCTCAACCATGCATCCCGTCGCGCTGTGTTCACCACTTGGGATTGGGGAGTTTTATAGAGGTACTCTCCTCGCGGCCCGGCCAATTAAGGCAAGACCCCGCTCCGGGCAGAGCCGCTAGACATGATCAACGACACTCCGCCCGGTTTACGGTCTTTGGGCGGGGTGGTGCGTAGTCACACCACCTGCCCGGTGACAGGGTTAGTGAACACCGGGCCCGCCCTCCGTCCTCTGGCGCGCCCTCTGCTCATCAGAGGGACGCCCAGAAAACCCTCGGTGAGGCCGAAGCCTACCACCGGCATTTGTTGCTCGTTTAGCACTACCCGGGGCACGTGTAGGGTGTCATGGTTCAAGTATCTCCTACGGACGCGAGCAACTCCACCCCCAGCAACTCCACCCCCAAAAAGAATGCTACCGTGCTTTAAGTAACGGCCTAAGACGAGGTTCTCTGCAGGGATCTCTTGTGTCCATTAGTAAGACAGATGCGAGCGTATATTCTGCAGCTACTATAACCTCTGTACAGGCCATGTAGATCGGAAAACACATGATTGAGTACAGTGGTAGCCTTGGCCTTTACAGGCTTGGTGTTCAACTTAATCCTATTCTTAATAGAGGTTCGAAAGTCACCGCATTCGTACTGTCAAACTACCTTTTCTTTTATGGATTATAAACTACCACTTGACAATGATCCCACCTGACGTTAAGTGGTGGTTTAGTCGAAAGGTATGCGCTAGTTCAGTCAGTCCCTATTCACTCGTCGGCTCCCATGTCGTGCTTGGGCGGAAAGACTGACGCCGGCAACTTGTCAAATATGGGAGCTGATAAGCTTGTTGAAAAGAGATAGTAAGAGAGCGTTTTTTATAATCTTGCCTTTAAACATTGTCACAATAAAGCAAAAACAATATCAAATTTTAAATTGGGACCTGTTATTCTTTTATGAATATTCATTGCGTTTTCATCCACTTTCGCTCCAATCTCTGTTAAATATTCTTGTGATATTAAAATGTAGGGAAATTTAAAAAAGAAACGAACCGTAAGGAATCGAACATTAGACTTTTTTTTAGATTATTTAGATTACACTAGAACATTGCGATTAAATACTTAATTAGATGTGATAGTCACTAAATAAACCTAGGTGTGATGTGCTAAAAAAGCTATCAAATTCCATTGTATTGGGTAAATAATATCGAGATAGCGATACCCATTTACGTGTCTAACAATAGTAGAGAAAAGCCGGTAGCTTACTATTGAACTGACCGAAGGGTACGAAATCAGTTCTGGGCGGGACTAAGTGAATAATGGAACTTTGAGATCGCGTGAGGAGGGTCCACTTATGTCACGTAGTGTGGTATGATTGATAATGCTTCGTGATGTAAAAATACACGGACTCTATCTGTACATAATTATAAATGTATAAGAGTGAAAAAATGGCGACTCGTGAGGGACTCATCGTCTTAATTTCATTTTCAATTTTGTAGACGTAAAAATCAAGTGTATGTGTTTTAAAAATACTTGGCTTAAAAGTCTTGTTACCAGGCCATAAAAACTTCAAAAAATAATAATAAATTTATAAACATGTCTAATGAGATTTCGCCAGTTTTGATAGCTCGTAAGTTTATTATTAGTACGTGTAATACGTTCCTATCTTTTATACTGCTGCCACATTTGGTCCAACGCTAAGAACTGTTGAAGCCACGGTATTTTGATGTCCAAGCGATCACCTTAGTTGCACAGAATCCGTGCTCGACCAGCCTTAATGTAATTGTTAATTTTCAGTGCTGATTTACTGTGTGCTCATCGGTAAACAATAATATTTATCATTTCTGATCGACTTCACAACAATAAAAGTTATAATAATAAATTTATATAGTTAATATAAATTTTCAACCAAATTATAATGTGAGGCCGTTGGAAATACTTCCAACAAAAAAATAAATAAAATGGGTTAATAAATTACGGAGTCCTTTGAAACGTTCTCCTTTTGAAGTCGGTAAAAAAGTTAAGTAGAACCGTCCGCCGCTCCAGGCGGATAGGGCCGTGTGAATAGACTATTATTACTACCTATTATTACCTATTGTAAGCAATGGACATATATAGGATTACTTATAAACAGTTATTTGGCAGTTTAGGATCTCTAAATGCAATTTGTTTAGTCTTCACTGTGGACGAAATGAGACTACTCGTATTTTACAATACATATTTTGAAGAATAGGCGTAGGGATGTTTTCAACTCAACCATGCCTTACATCACCAGTCATTCAAGTCATATGAAATGTGAATCAAAGGAAAGAAGTGTCTCGTGTACACGAAAGTCCATACATGCGTATTTGTATTGTATAGAATGAAAAACTAGGACTGCAGCCCAACTGTGATACAACGCAAGTGATCAGCGTGCCGGGAATATTCACTATTCACGCTTGTCTAGTCTTGGCACTGTCACTCTAAACCACTGAACCAAATACTCGCTTGGATAGGATGAACATGTTTTCATTAAGAGGAACGCAACGGACACGGGTCTTGGTTATTATTCTATTTCTGATAACTTTAACTAATTTATTTATCTCGTAATTAAGAACAGCGACAATAGCCTAATGGTTTAGGACTTTAATTGGTTTAGCTGATTACCCGGGTAATGGGGTCGATACCCCGAGGCCCGTACCTGTAAGGTTCCCTTGAACCTAGTAGACGACTCGTGATGATGATGATGATGAGCCGTGGTAGCTCAGTGTCCGGGCGGTCGCCTAAGGTTGCATAGTACGCTAGCAACCCGAGTTCGATCCCTAGTGCCGGCACCCAGCAGTGGGAGATTTATAAAGGCTGTAACTTTAACTTTTAACTAATATAGTGGGACTGTTTGTATGCTTTCCGATCAAGTGTATAATATATGTATACCGATATAAACTGCAGTCGATTTAACCGTAATCCGTTAATGTTTTAAGGTGACTTTCGATATTCATTTTACAAGCATGTGTATGTAGTATTATATTTCAAAGATTTATTTGATAGTAGACTATCGAGTCATTATGAACCGACTTCAAAAAAGGAGGAGGTTCTTAATTAGTCTATATGTTTTTTTGTTTGTTACCTCATAATTTTGGATTGGATGAACCGATTTTGATGATTCTTTTTTTATTTGAAACCTGGAGCTTCCCGTGTGGTTCCAGTTTTGACAATCAAAACCTAAATTTGCATTAAGTATATGTGTGACGAATGGACGACATTGAGTTATTACTCAAAGGCACGGCAACCGTTTTCGAGGATTATTTTTTTATTGGAAAGGACGTACTTCAGATTTTGGTTAAGTTCTGATTAATTCTATTTCTTAATATTCCTACGATAGTTCTTAAATACAAGGAGGGCGTTTAACATCTGATTCGGTTTGAAGTCTGTTTTTTTTACAGTACTGAGGGTGGAAAAAGTTACATACATTTTACACATTATATAACTCTTTACAGTAGTGATAGCCCAGAGGCTAAGCGGTTCTAAATACGATCATGGTCGATAGTTCGAATAACAGTCCGCTTGTACCAATGATAAAAAAATCACGTCCTAAAAATATGTGCCCGATGGTTGACCACCTGTCTCATATGAAACATAAGCTGTCTATAACTCGCTAGAATTAAATGTAATATACTATTTCGGCTACCTATGGTCTGCATTGGGAATGCAAATGTTGAAGTGAAATTCAACGTCTATATGTCGATACAAAATCGGATACGTAAAGCGCTCTACTGGAAGGTAAAGCTTTAATACGGTTGAATTCGAATCTCGTACACTTTTCGGATGCTAAACCTCTGGTATCGTGTTACGAATAAACTTGAGTCACATTGTGTGCCGTCTCAGTGACTTCGCGACGCGCATAGAAATTTACGTAAGCCGACCGTAATCCTACTACATTCTACATGTATTGTACGCTCTCTGTTACATTCACTTATAATACGTAAATTAAACAACATAAGCCCGCTACAAAATATCTTGTTATACACATGATGAAATATGACATTGTCTTAAGTTACTTAATGCAATAAATAATATACTCGTAAGTTGTATGAGAGTGTAACCCATACGAATAAAATATATAATCAGAGTAATTAATATATAAGGATATTGTTATAAGGAAGAAATAGAAAAATATTGTAGTGAAAAAGTTTGTAAGATGATAGAAAGGAGTCTGACCTGCCCATGCCAGGGGAATTTGTTAAAACATAGGAGCATTGCAGTAGT
The DNA here is from genome assembly GCA_029286785.1 of Meandrusa payeni. NCBI lineage: Eukaryota > Metazoa > Arthropoda > Insecta > Lepidoptera > Papilionidae > Meandrusa > Meandrusa payeni. Next base: position 7,773,794 of record JAGSMX010000012.1, on the reverse strand, counting down.
GTAGTGTTTACGCGTTACAATATTTTACACAGCTAACCCACAATGAACTCATTTCATTCGGTGCTTTAATTACAAAATTATCGCTTATTATTTGCCTATTCTTCTAAAATTATGCTAACAATATTTTTTTTTTACAAATATTAGTGACGTACCTGTTAAGCATTCCACATAATTTCATCATTTTGGCTTGTGTTAGGAGATGGTTCACGTCAATCGTCGAATGGTAGATTCGCAGATCGTACCCTAGATGACGGCTTAAATATAGAAATAATATTATAAATTTATTTATATATTTAAGGCGCAATACATTGCAGAAACCTTGTAGCCAAGGAATATTTGTCTCTGCATACCCCATTAGTAATGGAAAGAGAGTTTTTGATAAATAATCAAATGTATTCAGTAAAAACATGTTCTAACCGAAGGGAGATTTATCGTTGACTATTGAGATTCTTTATATTTTTATTTTTATGGTTACATAATAGCTTGTTATATTTACGCGAATATCACGATGCTAACACTCGTTAAACAATTCTACTTTTACGCTTTTTATCACGTTCTATGAGATCTGTTAAGTGTTCGAAATGTTGGGAAATATTTTTTTTTATGCTTGTAAACTAGCGCTTGACCATGATCCCACCTGGTGTTAAGTGGTGATATAGTCGAAAGATGGTACGCGCTAGTTTAGTAAGTGCCTATTCACTCTACTCTTGAAGGCTCCCACGTCGTACTTGGGCGGAAAGACTGACGCCGGCAACTTATTCCACTCCTTTTCTGTACACATGATGAACGATGACTCAAATCGCTTCGTTCGGACGCGCGGAACATCGACTATAAAAGGGTGGAGACACGTCGAGTGTCTAAACGTCCGAAGGTAGAATGGGGATGGGGGAATTAACTCGTGTAATTCCTGTGCACACTCTCCAAAATGTAATCTGTAAAACACCGAAAGGCTGGCCACCGAAAATTACCATCCGCAAAATACCATTTTATTCTTTCTTGTATTATTGATATTTGAACAAAAAAGTTAGTACACAACATAAATGGTAGACATTTAGATCTTAAGGTAAGATCTAATTGCTTTGCATAAAATATGAAGCGAGATTTAAATAGCTAGTTATTTTCTTTTGTTCCACCGGTACGTTTACTGTTACAGTTGAAACAATAATATCTTGAACTAGTTCTGCCCTGGCTCTTAGACGATATAATAGAGTGGCAGTGCTGGCAACTGCAGAACTAGAAAAATCTTTAAGGTATAACGGATTTGAGCTTAAAAATAATTTAAGCTTGTTTTAATGCAGTATGATATTTATTAATCGGATAGGAATTGATAGTCAATGCTTCGAATAACGTTAGGCATAACGATTCTTTATAGCAGTTACCGATCAAAAGAAGGCCTAACACTGAACCACTGCTTTAGGTGCAATAGTATTCTGACCTTCAAAAAAAGACGTAGCACTCACATGGAGTAGATCACATAAATGTCCTGATAAACTCGATTAGAAGCCGATTTAAATTTCTATCCTGTCTACTCCGTTAGGGTTAAAAAGATTTTTATGAGTACTTAGTTTCGGAAAATACAAGGAAATCATAAAGGATTTTAAGTTAAACATTGTCACGTACGTGGACATTACGCCGGGCATGCACGCAGTCGACTGCACTATTGGAAAAGCTAACCCATTTAAAAAGTTTCGTGCATCAATTGTATTGAGGAGCTCATTTAAATGCGTCGAACTCGCAAAGTTATTCGGTGTATTTTATTCTTCTCGAATTGCTCTTTGAATCATAAATCGCCGTGTCTACTGAAAAAGCTGAAGTTTTATATTTGAATTTTGTTTTCAAACAATTTATAAAATATATTATTATTTTATATGGCTGCCATGCTCTACCAAGTTTAACGTTTAACCAGTGGCGTTTCGATTCCCACCAAATAAAATTTCAGCCCCTGTCACAAAAAGAAACTAATAAGCTTAGTGAAAAAATACAAGTCCATTCGACGATAATTCTCTGTATAGTTGTGGTTACGTTTTACGGTTATTAAAATCCCTGTGTTTTAACCGACGTTTTCGAATATCACAATCGCCGGGGGCTCGCGATTAAACATCTCACATAAGCATGACATATACTTAGGTGATATAGAATACTGAAAAGATTTCCTACTATGAGATATCTACTAAAGTTTGACGTGTAAACAAACGAACAATCTCTTATCGATTTGTTTATTAAGCTGTTTTAAAAGTAATTTATTATAAAATATCTTTCAATGGCGACACAGAAGAGGAGAGAGACAGTACTGAGAATTTTTTCATTGTATAACATTGAAAAAACTATCATAAATTAATTCTTTTAACCTCCTCGTAGAATATTTTACATGTTACAGTTGTGTTGCGGAATTTAATATCTTGTTACAACTTGATTTAAACACCTAAAGTATTCTATTATTACATTCCTTTAACACCGCCTGGAAAATTATAACGTTTTGTATTTATGACAATTTTATATGTATGTATAAATAGCCGTGGTAGTTCAGTGTCCGGGTTAAGTTACCAAGTTACCAAAAATTTGAAACCCAGTGCCGGAAACAATACATTTGTTGCAGACTTCACATGTCTTAGAAATTTTTCCTAAGACATATGAGGAAACCCCTCACGTCGTTTTCCTTCACCGCCGAGCGCGTGGTAAATTAGCACTTTCAATTGCAACAAACAAATTCATTGGTGCTTGCACGGCGGATCGAACTCGGGTTGCTAGTGTACTATGCACACTAAGCTACCATTGCTCTCAGTTATAATACCCTTATATAATTGTCTCCTTAATAAGAATTTTGCCTTTTAATTTTTGTAGTCTAGAGATCGCAAGCGATATGACGTATACTGTTTCGGCCTCGCTCTTGTCAGACAAGGTTAGAGCAAACCTTAGTGATAAGCGTTCTTTATTTGATATTTTTTTCTTTATTATGACAATTTTTGGTTAACCAAAAAAGACTTCATATTTTAATATATTTCATTACCATGATTTTACTGTTATCTGATAAAGTAGAAAGTAGACAAGAAGAATCTTGTTTTATTTTATTTGAATGTTTCTCTTTATTTTCGACTCGACTCGGCTTTCGGAACTAGAAACGTTGGCAAATTATATAAAATCCGTGAAAGTAGTTTTATTTTGTCAAAATTATCGATATACCCTGTTGATGTATTAATAAATACTAGTTAAATATGCATACGATTAAATAATGCTATCAAAAAACATTTGGAAATATAACTGTTTTTTATTTAAGAGCGTAAGCGTTAGGAAAAGAGTAACAGTGTTGGCACTAGGAGAAAAAATTCATTTACTCCATCTCGGCTACTTTTCAGTACATCAAAGCTCGTGTCTGTGTTGTGTGATTTGATTTGTTTTGTTATCGGGGGGAAATATTTATGAGAAATACTAAAACCCCCTCGGTGGCCCTTCTTTGGTGTATAGTGAAGGGCTTCGGGACCTCCAGTGGAACGCACCGAAGCGCCTCTGCACTATGCTTGCTTGGCAGACTTGGCTCCCCTAGCTCCCTCGCAGTGTAAGGCGACACGGGCCAGCCAATGTCTCCTTCTTCCCGGGTCAACTGCAGCGGACGACAAGGTCCTTTGCCGCCCTACGACAGGCAGGGAATACCGTATTATGATTTGATTCTAACTTGAGCGAGATTTGCGGACGTGACTCGGTCTCGAGAGAATCCGTCTATTGTAGTGGGGGATGTAAATAACTCGGGATCTAAAAACTTTCAAACAGTCGATTGGGGACTTTAAGTAGCTGATTCTTTATCATATTAGACTAAATTTATTAAAATGCATAATATTAATATAAAACTAATAAAAATATATTTAAAACGGGCGTTTGCTTGGGTTCTATAGCGCTGTTAACATGAGTCATTGTGTTGGCACCAATTAAATTGTTTTATGTATGTCTAGTAAAGGAACGCGAAATATTTCTACCCTAATACTCTCAGAAAATAGGTATATGTAGGCTATCACGTTAATGAACGGGACTTGGAACAAAAACTTCACATTAAATTTTCACGAATATCAGAATAGAAAATAAGGAAGAGAAAAATGGAAAAAGATTCAAAAACATACTTTTCCTTTGTTTTGTTTCATTTGCAATTGCAGTTGAGGGAACATTAATTGAAGTGGTATTTTCAAAGTTTTTAAATAAGCCATAATAGTATGCTGAATGCATAAAAATGTACGTATTAAACTAGTTATTTGCGAATAAAAATTCACATATATATATTTTTTTTATGACGAACTACACAGATTGGCCAAAGAAGCTGGCCTTGACTGCTTCACCGGATTGAGAGGTGGCATAGCTCTTAGGTATTGCTAGTAACTCGACACAAGGGTCCCCCCGGTGAGGGGTAACCTCGGCTTGGACGGTTACTATGTTACGCTTAAGCATGCCGATCCGAGGGCGGTTTCGCATATATGTCAACCATTGCACAAGGGGCATATGACTGAAAATTAGATTTAATAATATGTTACTATCACTATCCTTACATATTGAGAATGCCATTACTACTCGAAATAAATAACAATTATAATTTCTTTTATTTATTTTCAACCGACTTCAAAAAAGGAGGAAGTTCTCAATTCGTCTGGATATTTATTTATGTTTGTTACCCCATAACTTTCGACTGGCTGAACCGATTTTGATGGTTCGTTTTTATTTTAAAGCTGGTGCTTTCTATGTGTTGCCATTTTTTCCAATTCTGTCAATGGCATCCATGGGGAAACCATATAAGTTTTGAATTTGTATTACGTATGAGCGCAACAAATGGACAATTTCACGCGAAGCGATTTCGAAAATTCATTTTTTATTGGAGGCAGCTGTACTTCAAAAGCAGTTTGTTTTGGTTGGATTCTGATTAATTCTGTTTCGTAATAATACTGCAACAATTCGGGCGTCTGTGCGTAATAGCGTTTAAAGTTTGATTCGAAGCGTCAATAGCCTAATGGCGGGTACGGGTACGGCCTGCGAATCGCAAGGTCGTGGGTTCGAATCCACCATTGGACTATTGCCGTGAACCATGTCCTAGCACAAGCTTAAGCTTAGTTGGAATGGTTAACAAGATTGTTAGTAATATTTCTGAAAAAAAGAAATATTGCTAGCTTTCTTTAAAATAAAAATCGATATGAAGGCGGTTTTGTATTTGCTCGTAAATAGAATAGAATATAATAGAATAGAATATTTATTTATTACACAAATTAAACGAACATCCATGTAACCATTGCAGCACATATTATTGGTGTGTGTGTGTGTGACACAGTGACCCCCAAACTAAGCATACGCTTGTATCTTGGGAGCCAGAGTTGCGTTGTGAGTTTTTTTATAATTTAGTTAATAGATGTTTATATACGTATACATATAAAATAACGTATATAAATAACTTGTTAAGTCTTAATGAAATATCCTTAATATTATAAAAAGTAAAATACATAAAAAGGATCATACAAAATATAAAAATATTATAAAAACCTTCATTATAATTATACTCATTCAAACTCATCAAGTCAGACGTAGATGACTAACGGTATTACTTCCAAACTACTAGCCTGTTTTTCGAGCACAAATATAAGTTTGAGTATACTTTTATATTGGAAACCGAAACGGAACGGAAACTAATTAACGCACACATTCAAGCGAACTAGCACATATGAAACTTTTTTATTACACTAGGGTTGTCAGTACAGGGCTTCTATTCTTTCATGTAAGTCTTTTTAACTTTGGTTCAAAAATTTATTACTGATATATTGTGTAGAGAATAAAATTTTAAATTATTTACTTTTACCTTTAAACTATCGTCTTTTAATTTGTTTTCAAGTATATAAAAATATTTTTTTAGCATTCATTTCACAAAGCTCATTTGGTCCTATTTGTGATGAACTATCGCCTACAACGAGCCACAAATTTTAGCAGTGATTTTTTTGCACGTAATCGAAACACGGAAACACGTTGCACGTCAACTGACATGCGGACCTCTAAACATAGTAATAATTTTGCTAAGTAGTCACTCCTTAGCAAAAAAATCGCTTACATAATTAATAAAACACAAGTGTGTTCAGGTTTTTATTAACAGTTAAAAGTAAAAGAATTACGTAAGACAAAAAATTTATTATGTAAAAAATAAATCTTATATTTAGTCATATGCAACGAACTTGTTTGCTCGTCTATTGTGTTGCCAGCTGCATGAGTTTTGCTAGAATGCTACTCACGTTCCGAATTCAGTGGTTACTTTCTTCCCCAATTGGCCTCTATCTTCTCTCTGAGAATCATAATTTTCATCGTATCGTTGTTGAATTTTAAACAAACTATTTGCAACATTGATTACATCGTTATTATGTTTTACTTTGGGACGCCTTCGTGTTCGTGCTGTCTTGATTTGGTCGGGTTATTTAGGACCAAGACGTTCGATGGAAGGCTTAAAAAAATCAAACTCAGTACAGCAAAACAGCCAGTCCAACGGGTGCTCGGTGAAAGTACGATCTCTCTTGGATCACAATCTAAGTTCATTCAAAATATTATTTATTTAAAAAAATTAATCATCTAATAAAAAATCATTTACTGCATTAAAAAGATGTGCTTTGTTATAAATATATAATTATGTGCGAATTTGCGTTGGGTTTAACACCTGTCACACAAAAGAAGTTGTTTGCATAACGGATTGATGTCTCTGTCTACCTCTTTTCAAAAAGGGAATGAAAAGATGCATACTTATTTTTATTAAAAATTAATTAAGTGTATGTTATTAATATCTATTTTACGCTCTCGAATGTAGACAGTTGTTTGAAACTTGAATTAATACTCCTTTTAAGCTAAGTAGCTGACTTTGTTTGATTTGGTATGGGGATTCCAATACGGACAGATAAATTGATAAGTTAATTGTATCAATTTTAAATTGTATATAAATTTATATCTCCCATTGTGATAACTCAGCAACCAAAAGTATACTCAAAGATAGTACAGCGCTCACCGGGTTCAATATAACACAGCGTTTACGGTTTTGTTGGGGCTGCCCCGTTTCAGGAATTGTATCGAGGATTTTCGCGGATAAACATGTGGCATGCTTTTTTGCGTTTATGCACAAGAGGTGTGCGTATCTGGTGCACAGGGTAAGAGCCAGCTCCAACAGACCATGCCAGTAGTAATATAATTTAATTTAGCCTAAATATAAAAGCTATTTAAGCTAAAAATGTTACTTACACATGAATCGTAAGTTACTTGAGTGAATAAATAGATTATTATTATTATAAGACAAACCCGTTTCTCAAATTATTTGCTTATCTAAACACTAAATAGTACAATTAAACAGGATAATCTAACATGTGTTGATTTTCGCCAACTTCAGATATTTAATTAAGAATTATAATTTTTACTACATCAATTAATTGCTTGTTTATTCGTCAGTTTAATTGAAAAGGGGTAATCATTCAAATGAGCGGGTCGATCTTTGTCTAGCTACAGAGACGAACTGCAATAGCGGCTGTAATTAAAAATCTTAATCAGAATTCGTTATACGTCTGAGCGTGCTACATCACAATCTTTGGGGAAATCTGATAAGAATCTATCTGCATCAGTGGAATAATAATGGGTTAAGATAGGGAAAAAAATCTCACGTCCTTAAAATCTCAATGGGATGGACAAAAAAGACAATTTCAAGAGAGGAGTGAATAATCATTGACTACTAGTATGCCTTACAATATTTACATCGAATAGGATCATAGTCAAGTTCTTGATTAGAAAATAAAAAAAAAACTGCCGCACTCCGCATTTTATTAACCTGATAAGGTCCCGTTCCGGTCGCGGAACGTGACAGTACATAAGAATATATGTTAGAAATTACGAAATTTAAAATATACACTAGTATGCACAAATCTCGATGAAAGGACACGTATTTCAAGAGAGATAACCTTTCCAATTAATTCTTTGGGACACACTTCGGGATACGCGATGCTCAGCGAAGCAAGGCCAGAGACGGAGAAATTAGTCGCAAGTATTCATTTGACACGATGGCTCTATTATTTAATATAACTTCCGAGAAACTTGCGTATGAAGATATGATTTATTTATTCCTAGGAATGGAAATATAACCTATATAGAATACTAAAACATTACGATAAATACGTATTAGAGGAACTAAATAAAACTTTTTTTTCTGTTCTCTTCCACCATTAGAAATATATATTTTGCACAAGTAATAAATAAATCAAGATAAAATGGGGTAGGTAGAGATTACGGATTTCATTTTTCACGGTTCTGACCACCTTTCTCGCTTTTAAAAATTCTTACATTTTTGTATACATATAGTAACACAGGCTTTAATTTTTATTATAGTATATATTTATTTTCATATATATTTTCCAGATAGAATGGTATTTGTAAAGTCATAAATTACGAGCTGCTTTAGCCACATACAACATGTATTTTATATAAATCTAATGACCATATAGAATATTATAGATGTTTTTTTTTCTTGCCAACTGTGTTAGTTCGTCAAAAAAAAAGATGTTTTTTTGGACGAACTATCACAGTTGGCACAGAGAAGCTGGCCTTTACTGCTTCACCGGATTGAGAGGTCGCATAGCTCTTAGGTCGCTTAGCCTGAACCTCTAATTACAGATCATGTCATACATACACAAAAAAAATTCTGATGCCATTTTTTGTTAGTTAATTCATTGTATTGATTGCCCAGATATTGAACGGTCGTCTAATTGACCACAAAATGTTTAAACTCCCTTTATGCAAATCAGTTCTCGAGCCATACTCAGCAATGTATCGCATGTGTTATCTTAAGTCGAATCGGATTGTATCATAATCCTATTAGTCTTAGACATTTCAAGGGCATAACGTAACCATTATAATATGTTTCACAAAATTGTATGTCTCTCTATATTACAGAATCTCCCTCATCTCTCGTTTCACTTCGGGTTATTTTAACTTTAATACAAATTGGATAATAAACAAAAGAATCACATCGAACAAATTATAAGAATTGAAAATTATTATTTATTAATCTTTTTCTTTATTAGTTTATCAATCGACTTCGAAAAGAGTATTTTCAATTCGTCGCTATTTTTCTATGTTTGTTACCACATAACTTTGGACTCTATGAACTGATTATGATAATTCTTTTTTTTATTTGAAATCTGGTGCTTCCCGTATGCTCCGATTCCAATTTGGTACAATTCTGACAGTGGCATCCATTACATCAAGCATGTGCGCCACAAATGAACGAATAACTCAATATCGATCGTTTGTTTCGATTTGAAGTCGATTTTGTTTTACTCGTAAAAATATTTGTATTATAAACTAAACCGGTACCAGCTGTGTATACAATGTATTTTAATAAATAATAGCTCTCATTGATGCCTCGATATCGATAAGAACGAGATAAACCTCTTAACAAAGCAGTTTTAAAAACCGTTTTTCTGTTGGGAAAGAAACAGCAATTGTAAATGATTGACATTAATTATATGTTATATTGACGTATGGTCTGTTTGAAGTTGTCATTCGTTGGCTGAACAACTGAACGTCAGCATTTCCTCCCATGAAAAACAACTGAACGTTCTGTCTCATTCACTCGATTTTATTATCTCTGATTTTAATAAAAAATAATAGATAGTTATTTTAAAAGCTTAATGATTTAGGCTACGGCCTGCGAATCGTAAGGTCGTGGGTTCGAACGTCGTGAACCATCTCCTAGCACAAGCTTAAGCTTAGTTGGAATGGCCAACAAGAATGTCAGCAATATTTAGAATTATTAAGAATACAATGTTAATAGTGTACTTTAATGTTTTCATCCTTATTATGCTTATATATTGCTTTCGGATTTGTAAACTTATTAAGTAAATATATATTCGAAAAGCATTTATTTCACATAATTTCATAAATTACAACTTTTTAAATTAAAATCTACGGTTCAATACTGTTTAAGAATTTCACAATATTGGAAAGACTTGTAGTGACTCTTAACGTTCCGTATTAGCAGGTGTTTCAATATACTTTGTTCCCTCGAGCTTTTATGCAGCTCACGTCTAAGCGAGAGGCTTGGAACAACGACCCGCTATGCTTATATGAAATACCTTCTTTATGGATTACGTAAGTCCTGAGAATATGCGACTTCAACGCTGCATCTTGAATACTTCGCGTCTACTTGTTTAGCCACGCTTATCTCTTTTAGGACATCTTTTAAACGTGTTCTTTTGTCGGATTATCTCCTTCCTGCGTATCAACTTGCCTTTTCTCTCTTTTTCAATAACTAATACTTATATAATTTTAACTAAATTAACTACCTGGATGTATATTAGTAAACTAAACAGCTATCGCTCAGTATTTGAAGATTTATATAATGAGCAAACCACGGATATATGTACATAATATTTATGTTATATATTTAACAACATAGACATTTAATTTATTGGCGTCACAATATACAAACACATTACATAAAATGTATCAAAAAAAGAGAAAGAAATATAACCACAATACACTTAAAGGAAAGAACAGAAAACTGTGCCGTTGTAAGGATGCGACAGCACTGATTTTCAGCGTTGGCCAAACCTCTGACTTGGTAGTCAAAACCGGGACTACCCAAAATCGTGCATATGTCGATATATATATACATATATCTGAATATGTCGCCTTACGAAAGTCGTCATGTATGGGTATCATAATGAAAACTATGGAATATAAAATAAACAATTCTTAAAACCTTCACATAGAATTTATACAGAGAGTATAAAAAAGTATATAATACAATTAATATAATACGTGCGTAAATAGTTCTTAGATTTATATATAATATACAATACTCAGTAGAATAATCATCCAGTATGTTGAAATTGGGTACTCAAGGCTGATGCAAAGATCGGCAGTAGCGATACAAGCAAGACCCTCAAAGAGTAAAATAAAAGAAAACATCGATTTAGGATGAATAAAACCTTATTTATATTCGTAGCCACGTGATTTGAAAAGCATTTTACATTGACGGGTATATTTGTATGAAATTGGTTGTGTTCTCTCGAAGGACGAAATGAAATGAAATAATGTTTCGTACTTTTGGAAATACGAAGTAATAGTTTGAAGAGAACTCCCCTGCGGCAAACTCTATAGAGGTACGATGAACGAGAGTTACGCTAACCAATGTATACGTGACTGAATAACGATTTGAAAGATAAAGTCACACATTTTATTGATATCGGTTTTATTTTAATTGGCAATGGCAAGTACTTTAATCAAGTTTAGCATGCATTTGAACTACACAGTACCACAGTACACAGGCACCATAATCTGAAAGACCTTCAGATCTTTAAGATCTTTATTCCGGATAAATACAATAATCGTAAGAATATCATGGAATAGAGTTAATCAGAACCTAACCAAACTTTCATCAAACTACTGTTAAAGTACATCGTTTCCAATAAAAAAAATCGGTTGGCGTGATATTGAGTTATTCGTATATTTGTGATTAAAATTCCTGATGCTAATTTAAGACTTATATGGTTGTCTCATGGATGATTTTATCAGAATAAGACGAGTATACGGGAAGCACTAGCTTTCCAATAAAAAAAGAATCATCAAAATCAAATTGAGAACGTCCTCCTTTTTTAAGTCAGTTAAAAAGGGCTCTTATCGGGCCAGCTGATGCATTTTCATCCATTTAATCCTACCTCTGCTCCGCCTCCTTCATCTCCTTGTACAACATGACAGCAAAGTTTGCACTTTAATTTAGTTAACGTAACTTTTCCTTCGTCATTCTATTGCCCGTTTTAATGGAACGCAGGATAATCTTTTTAATGGAACTCATGTTACTTAACGTAGAAAAACTATAATAAAAACCAAATATCTATACATAACCGGATCGGAATGCTTACGCGTAACATAGTAGCCGTCCAAGCCGAGGCCTCACCGGGGGGACCATTGTGTCGAGCTACTATCGATAGAGGTTCAGGCTAAGCGACCTAAGAGCTATGCCACCTTTCAATCCGGTGAAGCAGTCACGGCCAGCTTCCAATCCAATCTGTGAAGTTCGTCATTAAAAAATAAAACATACAAATGAATAAAATTTGAATTTCTGTTTGTTATTAATATAATTTTAATAAATAACTTTTTCCTCCACACATATGAATGTATATACAGTACATATACGGAAATAACGTATTTTTACAATTTTTTCCTGTCAGTTCCTGGAACGGCTGGACTAAATTTGACGGGACTTTTACTGGCAAATAGATGATATAATAATAAGGAGTAAGGTAGGCTTTTATTTTATAAAAAAATAATTTAATAGTTTTTATTTTTGGGTAACGTCACAGGGCGTAGCTAGTATTAAACAAATATTGTCTTTTAATACATTTTTGTTAATTTGAATGAATATTGAACTGTTTTCATTAGTCTTAAGTAAGCAAAACTGTTCGTTTACAGTGGAAATAAACTGATTGCGAAGATTAAAATTTCATAGTCAATAGTTTGTTTGAATCATGTTGAAATCCAGTTCAATTTATATTAATGGAAATGGTTTATATTAATTCAGGCATATGTCAAATGAGCTTTAGAAATTGTAACTGTTTTATAACGACAGTTTTACATACACCCCATTTAGATTGTTTGTAATTTAAATAAATTATGAACTATAAAACAGGAAATCATATCGTATAATACAAGATCAAACGACATTTTAAACTTAGTGTAGTAGACACAGACAGCTTTTAGCCGTCCGCTTTTCACCTTTTTAGGTCATATATGTGACAAGTGATGAGTATTTTATTTTTGTAAAAACAGCAATTCCTTGGTACAAGACAATTGCGTTTCAAACGGATTAGACACTACAATATTACTGCTATCGTATCCTGTCTCTATATATATCTAATAACTTTAAAACGAGCAAGATGCTAAAATCTGATTCTCGGAAACGGCTCCAAGGATTTTGATGAAATTTAGTATGCAGGTTTCGATAAATCGACCTAGCTAGGTTGTATTTTAAGAAATCTCTTATCCGTGTATAAAGTATACTTCAGTAGACGGCGTTGCTAAGCAAAAAACAGTAGATCAATTAATTTGATATTTGACCAAGAAAATCAAAATTAGTTATAATATAAAATACACGTATTTTAGCTTAAAGTAGTCGATAATCACGTCAGAAAAAAGATATTGCGCGTGGAGATAGGTTTTATTGGATTGCAACAGGCGATGGTAGAACATACAGAAGAAATAGATATCAAAGTTTAAAAATAGAGATGATGCAGTAACCGGCTGAGGCCAGGAATCACTAACGCGATCAGTAATTTAACTTTTTTAAACTACGCTTACAAGATTTGCGGCAGCATTTATTTATTATTTTGTTGGTGAGATCGTATTATATTATTCATATTTCATCATTAATTGGTAATGCAATATAATTACCAAAGAACATGATTTACAAAAAAAATACACAGCACGTATATCCAGGTCTTTATTAATTAATACCGAAATATGTAAACATGAATTATAATTTTTTTTTAATGAAAGCTAGCAATATTTCTTTTATTATTTTTTTTCAGAAATATTACTAACAATCTTGTTAACCATTCCAACTAAGCTTAAGCTTGTGCTAGGACATGGTTCACGGCAATAGTCGAATGGTGGATTCGAACCCACGACCTTACGATTCGCAGGCCGTACCCTAAACCATTAGGCTATTGACGCTATTTTAATAACGTATTAAAATATTTGGACACTGCAAAAATTGGAAGTCGATATCTAAGTCAAAAAACGTGTAAAAAGAAAACCTCTTAAAGATTTTCTAATTAACATATTTTAAGTTTATTGCTAAGTCACTGAAACTAATTAACTTAAGGAATATTTATTGTTTGAAGTGAACTCCATTGTCTTTACGCTGTGAGATAAATGGATTTGAATACATTTAACAAATTTTGTACATTCAGAGTTAGATTTATCTCTAGTAAGTTTTTTTCTCGTATTGATCTTTTTTTCATCATTTCTATACCTAATTTCTCTGTCGACTAGAATATGATAATATATTAAAATGAATATTTATTTATTTACACAAAATAAGAAAGTACAAAAAGGCGGACTTAATGCCAGAAGGCATTCTCTGCCAGTCTACCTTAGGGTTGTGTAGAATACTACAAAGTCCAGGTAGCGAGTATGACCCCCTATACTTTATGATCTATTTATACATAAAAAGGAATGGGAAATAAAATACTAATATAATTTTAGTTCTCGTAATACGTTTTGTAGTGGATTTATACTTTTGGCATAGACGTATAAGATAACCCAGCCAAATGGCTTCGCTTACAATTTTATATAAAAAAATGTGTCGTTTTTCACAAGCAAATTGTTCTTAACTAAATGCAAAAGAATTTCTAGCATATTAAGAAGTAGATGAACGGATCGACAAAAACAACGAAATAATTTTGTTTTGTTCATAAGATTTTACGACTACTGTTGTTTTTTATTTTAATGTCAGATATTTCGTTTACATATTTCTCTTGCAAACTGAAGTTGTATAATTTTGAGATGGAATATTTCATCGAATAGTTATACAAACTACTTAGACGTGTGAGCTTCTTGCTCGTAATGCACACAAAAGTTATTATTGATAGATTTTAGTAAAACATCAAGAGTTTTAGATGTAATTTAATGAAGACTTACCGACTTTCCTTCAGTCATTCACTTGTAGAGGGCTTTTCCTCCAGCGTAACACTTATTCTAAACTGTGCACTGCTCGTCGACAGAGAGATCAATCTCTAGTATAGGCAAGTATCTCTTTCAAAAACGGAGGCGGGCGATCGTAACGCGGTCGGACCTATTTTTTTTTTATGGACGAACTACACAGTTGGCCAGAGAGGCTGGCTTTTACTGCTTCACCGGATTGAGAGGTAGCATAGCTCTTAGGTCGCTAAGCCTGAACCTCTATTAGCTAGTAACTTGACACAAGGGTCCCCCCGGTGAGGAGTAACCTCGGCTTGGACGATTACTATGTCACGCGAAAGTATTCCGATCCGAGGGCGCCCGAGAGGGCCGAACCACGACTCGGTCGGTAGCTATTTTATTGAAATAAGCGGTGGGACCTAGTCAACTAAAGTACTTTTATTTTCTTATATATATTCTAATTCATAAGTTTATTCTACAGAATATATTATTTGTTTATGAATTAAAACTAAATTAGCATTTAGTAGAACTAACCGTTGCTAACAGACGTAGGAATGAATGTCGAAGAGGCGGAAAAGATGTGTTAGAACCATGCTAAATAGAAACCTATACCTTCTCCTCTGAGGATGGCACTGTTTTTTAAACATATTTTTTTTTAAATAAAAAAAATATGATATTGTTATGTGACTTGTTATGATACAAAATTTGGTCGTTTATATTTAGTTATTTTTCGAACTTAGATAAAGAAAATGAATAAGGACAAAGCTAAGAGACGGATATTAAGGAGGATTGAGCGAAACTAATAGAGACTGTCAACGTCGTAGCGAATTTTCACGCAAGTCTTGTTTGAGGACGGTTGCGTTGCTCGTGCCAAACATTTTGCCAGTGTTGACTAAATAATAATAATTTAACCGAAATCGTTCCGAATAAGTGCGCTGTCTTTTGTTTCGGCTATATTTCTTTTGTTTTTACGATCGTAGTAAAATATTTACTTTACGACCATAAACTTATCGCGTATTGCTTGACAAATATTAATAGGTTTTTGAAAATTTAATAATTGACTTATTCAAAGTAAGTCAACTATTTTATTTGTGCACGACACTGTCGCAAGACATTAAAAAATATTAATCTCTGAATTACCGATGAAAAATTTTGATAAGCTGTGGCAGCATATTGGCTACGCGCTCGTTTTTACGATATTACAGTTGGAGATCGAATCCCAGCTTACTACTATCAATATTTCTATTTTATTTTCCCTTTTAAAAATTTCTGCCTGTGACACCTAAGCCCATCTTATTTGTTAATACTAATAAAATACCTCGTTTGTTCCTTATTATATTTAAGTATTTTATCGCATTTTAAATTTATTTTTGAATTACGCGTGAACTATTACAATTAACTGAACTATTATTAACTAGTTTTGAACCACGTTCAGAACACTTTAAAATTAAATTATGACTTACTTTTAACAATTATATGTACGTTACATGGACATGTTTTTGAGAGAAAAATAATAATAAAAAAAGGAAAAAATCCTTACAATTTCTGAGTTTTATATCAATTTGACGTAATAAGATTTTTCTATTGGAACACAACTGGGAAGAAGATTTCCCCGGTGAGCAGAAAGTGCATTAACTTGTTGACGTTTATGTTTGTTCTAGGTTGAAAGTAATGGTTCATGAATATATAGAATACCTAACGCGTCTACTGTAGTTTGTGTATAGTACTTAGTCTGTGGTTCCTAGAAAGTCTGGAAATTATCCTAGAGGGATAGCAATTGCTATCCACCAATTACCAAGCCTATTAGCTCCTGTATGCTATAGGAGTTATCTTTACGACAGGCAGGGGATATCTTAGTCGAAATTTTTCTCTCTCTTTATTTTGGCAACAAATAGTCCTTATAGTCTATTATGTTAAAATATTTTTTGCAAGTTATCAACCAATAGTGCCGAGAATAATTAATTTATTATAATTTACAATTTACATCCGCGTACAAACTTGAAGAGAAGTAAACAGAAGCCAGTCAGGAGAATTCACTAACAATTAAAGTTTTAAACCTACCCTTGTGTCGTTACAGTTACTAGCGATAGAGGTTCAGGCTAAGCAACCTAAGAGCTATGCCACCTCTCAATCCAGTGAAGCAGTCAAGGCCAGCTTCTCTGGCCAATCTGAGTAGTTCGTCATAAACAAAAAAACTAATAAATAAGTTGCTAAAAATATCCACTTCTGAAGTTAAGTCTTCCACGTTGCAGAGTTGTCATTGTAATTGTGCAAACGTCTGATGAGGAATCTATTACGTGTATAGTTTTTTTGCTGGGGTGGAACAATATGTTTAAATATGTGTTGTTTAACTGTAGAACACGAGAGGAGTGAGTTAAAAATTTAGTTTTGAAGTTAATTTTGCCTAAAATATCCGAACAGTCATTGGCCATTGATAATTTTGTAGAGGTAATAGAGATCAATTATGGGCTCAGAACTTCATATAATGACTTAAGTAATTCCATTAACATTGCCGCTCAATTTTTTATACTAAAAGTCTATATAGTAATAGAGAGTGAAGAGAAATATAATATTCACCACTTATCGCCGTTGTTCTGCGAGGTCGAGGCAGTTTACTATGCTTTTAATCCGAGTACACATTTGTACTGCGGAACAATAAAAGCGTCACAAGCCTTAGTTCCTACATAATACGTCTAAATAAGCTGCTTATAACTTTTTACTTTTTGTTAAACTCTTTACTATATCTCATTTATTAAAAACTCGTGGCATTCAAATCAGATTATATATTATACTAACATTAGAATAGTCATTCTAACATTAGAATAAGAAGGGTAGGAAAAATTACAAAAATCTCTTCTAAAGTGACCTTTCTCTGCCATAACATGTTTATACGGCTGGTTACTCGTACTTGTCATGACCTAAAAACTTGACTTCAAGGGCTAGCCTCTGTATTTTTGTCACGTAAGGACCAACCCTTTATTAAATAAGGTATTTAGGTTTATATAAGGTAGCCAAGTAGTGTTTGTGGTTTTATTGACAGTTGAAACCAAAAATAAAAGATGTCATCTAATTTTTGACGTTGTTATACGATTTATTATTTTTAACTCCAATAAAGAACGAGGTTCTGTATTCGTTTACGCACTTGTAGCGCCGTCATTTATGAACTCATTTTGACTTTTACTTCCGTTAGAAATGGTTTGGTTTCCTACAATTTATATATTAAATGTTATAATAATATAATACAATAGTTTGAAGCGAAAGGTCCCTAGAGGCAAATGCCACGGACAGGTGTGAAATGCCCTTGTTTATTTAGATACGAGCAACCGCAAAACAATGTTTCCAGAGCAACATATTCCCGTGCCCATGACTTAAATATAGTATCCATTTAACAATTGATATATTTGTGAATAATATAAATTGTTGGATGAATAATGTATGCAGGAGTTAGGCAACGCGGCTGGATATTTTATAACTTTTAATAGTTTAGGGATTTGTGTGTAAAAGAACTTCTCTCGATAAATTGTCTGAATAAAAGTCTGTCAGACAGATGGCAGAATAAACGTCTGTATTTTGTTCGGACCTAACACGTTCAAATGGGTGGTGATCGCTAGATCCGCAACTTTTTGTTCTAGGGTTGACAAACTTCATACTTCTGAAAACATGGACTCGCTAAATAAATAAGTTCTCAAGCGCTCTTGTTCGGATAGCTCTATTTAGGCGTTCGTTTTTCCGAAGTCACGAGAACTCAGTGCGACAATGTGTGATTGCCGGTGGCTAACAACGGCTTGTACGAACATCCGAGTTCTGAGATAGATAAAGACACGATTGTTAAATGCCACTGGAACAGTATTCTAAACCATTGGCGGTAGAAAAACCATTGATGAAATAAAAAGTAATCAAAAACAAAAAAAAAAGATTTGGCCGTACATAATTTTAATTGTATTTTACAGGACTATAAACCGTTCAAGTTTTAGTTTGTTTTTGTTATCTTTACTGCAAAAACTATAGAAGGGATAGACATGATAGTTGATATATGTCAAAGGCAATATGTTTTAGAGATTGTTAAAGGTATTATTGACTACTTATCTGGATAAAAGTTAAAATAATTATTTTCTATCACAAATTCGTTGCCATGTTTAGGAAATCTTTTAACACTTGGTAAATCAGTTATAAGGTAGAATAAACCGTAAAGTAAAAGTGGTATCTTTTAGACAATAACGCAATGTAATGTAAGCATTCTGTTGGAATATTCTCACGGACTTGAAGAATTAATGCTACCTGAAACAACAGGACTTCATATAGTTCGAGTAGTATCGATTTATGTGCAATTGTGAGATGAATTCATCCTGTTTCACAAATTGGAACTAATTCTCGAAGTATATCGTACAAATTGAAAGTATCTACGTGTCTAAGAATAACTTTATTTACTGTAGAATGTCGTACGTAACAAATTTTGCTTTTCATTACGCAGCCGCTTGTGAAACCACGTAAATTGAAAGACATCTAGCTAAGGGTAGAAAAAAAATATAAATATATTTTATTCTTTCCTTAATGCAGGTACATCATTATGCAAAAACCTGATTGACATCGAACTGTTCGGAAGTTCTTACAGTATACTTGCAGCGCACTTGGGTTTTTATTCCATTTTCAAATTTATTTTTTTAATTATATAAACATCATTGACATGATTTTGTGTGCCAAATGTATTGGCTATGTTTGAACGATCGTAAAAAAAGGTCGCCGTCGTCTATACCGATCGTACGATTAATTAAAACAAAACATGATCCGGCGGAATTATCAAGCACCAACTGCCCTCTGTCGGCAGATTGTGTGATAAGGGTATTCAATTAAAAATTATTAAAGTAATTTAGTCATGTAGCAGCTAGAAAATTCGATCTTGAAAAGACATCATACTATAGTTTTCGTTATAATAATATTTTAAATTTAATAAGCAAAACGTTTTTGACCTTTTTTGTGTAACCTACTTGTAAACGGTAAAAATTCATCTTGAAGCATCTGATTGAGTCGTATTTCGTGACAGGAGGTGAATCCGTCTGTGTCTGACCAATTTTTTCAATAACGTCCAGCTATAAGAGTCAGCATGTGTATAAAATAGTCGGGACTCTGTCATGACATATTCGCCTTTTCTTAGTATTCGATACCCGAATTCGATCCCAGGTGCCGGCATCAACAAATGTTGCAATTTTTTGTGTTGCTTTAACCACATCGTTGGTGAAGGAAAACATCGTAAGGGAACCTATATGTCTGAGAATTTGATTTCTAAGACGTGAAGTCTGCAAATTCGCACAAATGCCGCAGGGCGGTCTATGCCCTTATTATCTTTTTAGGCCTATGGCCAGGCCCAGCGGTAGGACATACGCATCCCAGTAAACAGAGAATAAATTTTGGTCATTTAGTTTTGTAGATAAGAAACCGTAAAACGGAAGACCTTATTATGACAAGCTGACTGCAATTATACTCTCCGATCACCAATTCGAAGTTGAATGGGATATCAATGTTCATTATAAGTGCGATCAATTATGTATTTTTGTTTTCCTATTTTTAAAACCGGTCTTTCTTAATCCACAATGGATTTGTGTGTGTGTTTAACAACACGTGGAATAGAAGTGGATCTAGATGATGAATCCGGCCTAGGCGGAGCATTATGAATAATGAAAGCTTGGTCTCGCATGAAGAGGGTCCACTTATGTCACGTAGTATGGTGTGATTAATAATGTAAACCAGAAAAACAGGAGTCGCTGCTTTGTTTTGAACACGCTTTCTAATACATGGGTTTATTTGATTGTCACTTATTTCCCTTCTAAACTAATACTACGCTTTAATCCCTTTTAATACGTATATCTACAGAAGAACGCTATTCTGTGAGAGTCGTTATAGCAATATGGGAATCGGACAAACTCTGCCTTTATATTTGGGTGATTGGCGTGAGTTATTCTCCGTTTCTCAATTATTTCTTATTATGAGATTGTTTTCTTTGGCTACGTTCGTTACTGTAAGAGACGTTTCTACCCTATTTTATTTCTTTTTACAGTGATTTTGTAGAATTTGTACTGATACTAAGTACAAACAACGCAAGTACATCATTATAATTTATAACCTTATTTTTTTTTTGTTGACGGTGAGGAAATCTTCAGAAAGATACCCCGCCTTCTGGGGGGAAGGCGGCGGTTATGTGGGGTTCTTACCCACTAAAACCTCCCCGGTGACCCTTTCCTCGGTGCATGACGAGGGGCTCCGGGATCTCCAGTGGAACGCACCGAAGCCCCTCTGCACTGTGCTCAAGGAGAGAACGTCCCGGGGGGGGAGCTTACTCCCTCCCCCCCTGTGCCTTCGCAGCGCAAGGCGACACGGGCCAGCCGATGTCGCCTTCTTCTCGGGTCCACTTTGGTGGACGACTCAGGTCCCCACCCTTGTCGCCCAGTGAACCCGAGGCCCCTTTTAGTCGCCTTGTACGACAGGCAGGGGATACCGTAGTCTTATTTTTGAGAGCCCAGAACTACAGGGCTGATAATTTATAACCTACCAATGCCTGCCTGGTTTGCCTAATGGTTGGCAACCCTGCGAAGCCTTGGATGTTAACAGATGACCACTTGCCATCAAGTGGTCATCTGTTAACATCAACTAAAAAAATATTTTTCTTTTTTACCATCTTGAAAATATCTCATCGTGAATAGAAATTGTACAAAATTATATTACAGTATATACTAGGTGCACCCCGCGCTGTTATCCACGATTAAAAGCTATTTATTTAAGCTTTTCTGAAATAAAAGTAATCTAAGTTACTCCTTATTACATTAGCTATTTGTCAGTACAAGTCCCGTCAAAGTCGGTCCAGTACACATTTATATGCATGTAGTAAAAGCCGTTATTTAATATTACAAATAGACACGTTCAATTTTATTTATTTGTATAAATAAAAAAAATATTCAAGACCGCTTAGTAATTCGTTTTATTAATAATTTAATTTTAATTTTATTAATAATAATTCGTCAATAGCCTAATGGTTTAGGGTGCGGCCTGCGAATCGTAAGGTCGTGGGTTCGAATCCACCATTGGACTATTGCCGTGAACCATGTCCTAGCACAAGCTTAAGCTTAGTTGGAATGGTTAACAAGATTGTTAGTAATGTTTCTGAAAACAAAAAAAAGAAATATTGCTAGCTTTCTTTTTTTATAAAAAAAAAAAAATATTTCCATAACAGTAATGTTATAAATGTATAATTAATATTATTACTGTAGATTTACTACAAGCGAAGTAAGTTACTAGTAAATTTTATTTTTGTATGCATCCGTGTTTATTTTCCAATGCTAATTAATAAAGTTGCACCGACCTCGTTGCTGATACCAATGCTAATGAGACTTTAAGTTGTTCAAGTTGGTTCTTGGTCCACCTCAAGAACCTACGATAGAGTTTTGAAAATGAACGGTTTACCATAATTACTTAAAGTTAACTCCGTTTAGGCCATAGTTTGCGAACATAATTACAAATTTTCTTACGCTTAAGATTGTAGCAAGCATATTGCGTTTGAAACATGATTCATTACTGTCACTTGTACAACATGTTACGATAATAACAAGTATATTTCCAAGTAAAAACGTTAAACGATATTTTGCGGTAATATATATAATACTAGCGTACCCAGAGAGAGTAGATTTTGCTTTATTTTATTTAAACAATAAACTTACATCATTAAATATTTAATTTAACTCTCACAATATATTAAATTATTCATTTATCTCCGTATTAATTCTCTTCTATTCTCTTCTCGAGCGGGTGAAGATCATTACCAACATCCATGTACATATCAGTAAATTCAATATCATTCTTATTGTTTATGGATTTATTATACTTCAATATACTCCATAGTACTATAATATGGTTCATAATGACATAAATATACACAACGCATGTGTCAATACGAATTTGGGTTATAAAACAATAGAATATCGTCATAGTAAATAAAAACTGAATTTGACAGTTCAAAAAGAGGAGTGCTCTGATTGTCACCAAATTTACAGGATTACTCGCCAGGTCAATCTGAAGATTCCCTGAAAGTTTTATTTAAATCTGTCCAGCCGTTTTGGAGCCTATACGGAACATACCCACACACTCTCTCTTTTATATACATATATATATAGTAATGTCGGAGTCTCAACTAGACAAGTATATATCTGTATTTCAAGCACCACCAATTCAGCAAAAATGTGAAATTAACCATGAATAGAGTGACTTAGCATAAAACAAAAACATATTTATTTAAAACATACTGTTTATATTTTAAGTATGAATATTTTGAGCAATATACAGTATGTTTCTATTATGGTATATAGAGATAAGCAATTTACACATGGCACGAAAACAATGTTATTGTTAGAGCGAAGTCATTGTCGCATAGTTCCGGGTACGCCGTACCTGTCGTCGTGAACGCCCCGACGGGCCCTCTACTATCAGTTTATATCCTACAACACGGCACTGCTCAATTTTGTATAACTCGCCTCCATCGGAATGACAAATTGATTTCCAGTAAAATGATATGAGATATAGCGTTAACGATCGTTGATATGAGCTTTCCACCGCATATCAGTGAATTGCATTGAATGATTTATCAAATAGCTATTGTAATAACTTGTAGGTCTTATAGAACGAAATAGTCCAATAACTAATACACTCGCTTTATTCTGACGGCATAACGTTTTAAAAGGAATTATTTTAACGAATACCGTCCAATGGCACGTCCTCAATAATAATATAGTTAAATTATTGTTTACAATGGCAAGTTCGAGGCGTCAATAGCCTAATGGTTTAGGGTACGGCTTGCGAATCGTAAGGTCGTGGGTTCGAATCCACCATTCGACTATTGCCGTGAACCATGTCCTAGCACAGCCTGACTTTATTTGAAATGGTCAACAAGAAAGTTATTAATATTTGCGAAACTAAAAATTCAAAAAGAAATTATTTAATCTGTTAATAGAGGGTGTACTTTGTATAAAATATCTGAGTTACTATGTAGGAGGTGAACAATAAAGTTTTATTATTATAATACTTATTAAGTTTCTTCCAGACATTTTTCTTATAAATATCAGTAGATATTTCTTTTATAATATCGCTGGGAACAGATTTTGCTTGTCATTAACTATGCTACTCAGATAATGAAAACCGGCAAATTGACGACGCTGGGGAAATGCCGCAGCGATGCAAAATGCGATCTTGAAGCGTTATTTTCTTAAAATGCCGATGAAGCATTTATTCGCTCTTGTAATTATATTATGAAAGGAATGCTAAATTTAATTTTGATTCTAATACTGGTCTGTATTTTGAAATATTGTTTTTTGAGTAAGTAATATCCAAACACGACAACAGTTGAGACCATGAACATTCCTCTTTCCATAGTGTTATTTATTTATCTGCCTATGGCGCATGTTCAAGTTATTCAATTTATGGTCTTCTGCAGTATTAGCGCTGATAATAATCCCGTCAGCCCTGTAGTTCTGGGCTCTCAAGAATAAGACTACGGTATCCCCTGCCTGTCGTATAAGGCGACTAAAAGGGGCCTCGGGTTCACTGGGCGACAAGGGTGGGGGCCTTTGTCGTCCGCTAAGGTGGACCCGGGAAGAAGGCGACATCGGCTGGCCCGTGTAGCCTTGCACTATGAGGGCACAGGGGGGGAGGGAGTAACCTCTCCCCCCGGGACGTGCTCTCCTTGAGCACAGTGCAGAGGGGCTCCGGTGCGTTCCACTGGAGATCCCGGAGCCCCTCGTCATGCACCGAGGAAAGGGCCACCGGGGAGGTTTTAGTGGGTAAAAACCCCACTTAACCGCCGCCTTCCCCCCAGAAGGCGGGGGTTAATCTTTTTGAAGATTTTCTCCCCGTTAACAAAAAAAAAATGATAATAATCCCGTGGTAGTCAGGATCTTAATGAGCAGAAAACCTGACGGTTCAGAGAAAAGACGGTTGCTGTAACCTAACTTTTGAGCATTTTTTCTATCTGCTTATTTGTGTGTTTTATACGTGCACATAATTGATTAAGAAGCTCAGACAAAAATTGTAAATTGTATTGCCATTACGGACTGTAACAGTATCCTAAAAAAATGGAATGCTTTTGCTTCTAGCTTGCGAATATATATAAGTTTATAATATAAATTGGTTATACCATAGACAACCTAATCACGCCACAAATATATAGTGATTTTTTTTCATAAGAAAGTCAAAGCTGGCACTTATTAGTACAAGCCCGGTATTCAAACTTCCGTCGATTATGTCATAAGTCGAACGCTTAGACGCAGGACTGATGCTTAGGATTAACCTGATAATGATTTAAAAATTTTGTTGTGTATTTCCAACGTCAGTGGTGAATAATTTTTCACCGCACGTCTAGATAGTACCAGTGGAAAGTATAATATTTCATATTATTATATATCTTTGCACTTTCGAGTGGAGAGTGTAACTCACACGTGAAACGTTTGCGATAGAGATGCGAAATGGCGGTAGGTTATGGCCAAAGTGGCTGTGGGAGTAATGTATAATATTTATTGCTTCGGTCTGTGTTACAATGCTAAAGGATTGCTTATGCTATTGTAATGCATTGGTATTATGTTAAACACTGAGAGTTGATTTTAGACGAAGTGATTATTTTGTTGATAATCACTGATTTATCCTGCCTTTAGCAATATGGCAATAAAGCGCCTGCAGCCTTAAAGGAAATTTGGATAAGTAATTTCCCTATAATCAATGTTAGGAGATTTGCTAGAGTTTCTTCCACCATTTCTTCTTTTCCCAACGCCAACGCGTTCTGAAGTGGTATTTAAAACCCGTAAGCTATTTGACAAATTCCACTACAAGAGCTACCAACCGAGTCGCTGGGCTCTTTTGGGCGCCTTCGGATGGGAATGCTTATGCGTTTAAATTAACCGTCCCAGCCGAGATCCCCTCTCTGGGGCCTCATCTTGGACGTTTACTACAAATAGAGATTCAGGCTAAGCGACCTAAGATCTCTGTCATCTCACACATCTGATGAAACTGATGTGATTAGCTTGTTTATCCAATTATCGTAGGATCGTGACAAACAGAAAAATAGGATACGGTTAGTGAAACTTACGGTCGTACTTTTAAACACATCAATCCATCATTGATGTCAACTTTCTTACGTTATTATTTGTAGGTTTAAATTTTTGCATGTATTGCGTATGTGTAATTTGAAAGAGAGTTGAATCTTTATTATTAATCTTGTTGTCATTTATTTATTTTTGACTTTTCTTATTACACTATTATTTATTTATTTTACCTCTTCTGTGCTATATATAGGGTTGTCTAGAAAATATTGCTTTAACCGTCCAAGCCGGGGTTACCCCTCACCGGGAGGACCCTTGTGTCGAGTTACTACCTAATAGAGGTTCAGGTTGAGCGAGCTAAGAGCTATGCCCCCTCTCAATTCGGTGAAGCAGTAACGGCCAGCTTCTCTGACCAACTGTGTTAGTTCGTCCAAAAAAAAAGATTGCTTGTAGCTATAAGGTCGCTCTCCCATATTGAGCTTAAGTTTAGTATTTATTTAAATTGATTGTATCTAATTGAATGTACGCAATAAAGAATCTATGAATCTAATAAGAAAATGACTTAAAAGTAAATCGACTTCCTGTAACATATTGAGCTCTTTTTAGCGGTGAGATTCCTTTTTAAGTGCTAGATTAATACAGTTGTTATACAATCGAAGAAAGAATTTGAGTTTTTTTTTAAGCTTGAAAGCTTGAAGATAATGTGGTAAAAAATTATTTATATTAATTATTAATTATGTACATTCGATTGAACACACAACGTGTTGCCGTATTTCATTTTCTTTAAAAGTTCCTGAAGCACAGAGTCGGGGAGAAAGATTTCCCAGAGCGAGACGTTTCCATTAACGATTCCATTAACTCAATGTAAAATTTATTTACTCGGAAATTAAAGCAAATAGAACAGTTTATAGAACAGTATATTTTACAATCATAGTGCTCAAAAATTTACTAAATAATCCTATTAAAATAATAATAAAAATAAAAATTGATAAATAAATAAAATATTACGATCGCAATTTATATTATATAAGATTGTATTTTTATTTTATTTTACTATAAAGGAATAAGAAGTTCTACTTCGAACTTCGAGGTTAACGGTCAAGTCAACTAATTACCGTCTTTTCGGTTTTTGAAGTATAAAAAATCCCTGCTTAAAATGTTGTAAAAAGCGGACAACGAAAGCTGTCAATGTCTACCCCGCTAGGGTTAAAAGGATTTGAGAGTTTACTTGTTTCATATTATATTTTTATTTTTTATTATTATGTAAATTAATTTTCTTTCAAGCCAGATTGTTCTTAAGATATGTAAATTTCGTATTATAATTTCCGAAATAATTTTGACGTCGCGGCTAATGTTTATGAATGCTGAGATAAAAACTGTCCTGATTTGAATTAATCTTAATGCTTTAACAAAATAAAATTACAATATTCTATTGCGGACTTTGCCGTCAATTTAAGAATGTAGTGTTTTGACATTCAAAGAATGAAAAAAGTTCCGAAAGTTCTATGCGCATACATATAAAGTGGCAGTCTATGTAGTATGTCCCAGCGCTGGGCCGAGGCCTACATTCAAAATACTGTTTAATGAGCAAAATTTGTCACGTGGTCATAGAAATCACTGTAACATTTTTTTCTTAGACGTATCCTCGTGATATTTTCTTTCACTGTCGCTTGCCGGTAACAATTGTGCAAGTTATCTAACTTAAGCTAGATCTATCTACCACCAGCCCTGTAGTTCTGGGCTCTCAAGAATAAGACTACGGTATCCCCAGTCTGTCGTACAAGGCGACTAAAAGGGGCCTCGGGTTCACTGGGCGACAAGGGTGGGGGCCTGCGTCGTCCGCCAGAGTGGACCCGGGAGGAGGGCGACATCGGCTGGCCCATGTCGCCTTGCGCTGCGAGGGCACCTCCCCCCGGGACGTGCTCTCCTTGAGCACAGTGCAGAGGGGCTCCGGTGCGTTCCACGTGAGATCCCGGAGCCCCTCGTCATGCACCGAGGAAAGGGCTACCGGGGAGGTTTTAGTGGGTAAGATCCCCACATAACCGCCGCCTTCCCCCCAGAAGGCGGGGTATCTTTGTGAAGATTTCCTCCCCGTCAACAAAAAAGAAATGGTCTATCTACCACTGTTTCTTTTTACTAGTGGCATTTACGGCAGCGTACTTTCCTACTTATGTTACATAAAACTGCGGTTTGCTACTTGGTATCTATGAGATGGATGGATGATGACGGATGGATTTGTATCCTATGTCAAAAAATCATAATATAGTGGTTTAAATAGCATAATATATACACTCGGGAGCAAAAATAAAGGGTCAGAATACAGGGTCGGTTAAGAAAGTTTGAATATCTCGGAAGATAAAATGGCTAGCTAACTGAAATAATAATAATAATTGTAATGATAGACAATTCAATAACCTTAAAATAAAATAATTTTTTTTTATTAATTTATTTATATTTAATTAAAAAACATAAACTTAAACGAAAAAGGATATCTTAAGTTAATTTGAATAGATCAGTATTTTTCAATAAATTTTATTTTTATTTAAATTTAATATTTAGTGGAGGCAACACTATTTTATATTGATATTCAAACTTTCTTAACCGACCCTTTTATTTTTGCTCACGGCTATATTATATATTCACGGTATACAAGTTATCACGTACATTAATTTCATATAATTTTATGCAATTCTGTTAAAAGGTGAGAGGTTAAATTAGAACTTTGCTTAAAAAATATGTAAAAGACAGACTTGGTAAAGGAATGCAAATTGATGAAGTCGCACCTTGCCTGTGAGAATACTAATAACTTAGTTCTTGCAGTAGCGCTTTAGTGCTAATAACTGGAATCTATTTAGCTATAGATCACACTATTTTAAATATTCTTTCCAGCAAAATTCTTGATTCCATCTCCGAACATAAGGTAGTGTTAGCTGGCAACACCTGACACCCAGCGATTGTTATACATAATAACTACTTCCAATGATATCTTAATAATTTACCTGAACCTTATTGTATCTTTAATTCATAATTAATAATTTAGTTGATCGTCACATAAACTTGGCATTGTAAACAATAGTTTAACCTTATTAGTTCCTAATCTGACTTCTAATTAATTTTGGATAAAAGATGGCGAGGACGCGCAGTTGTGACGTTTACTCGATATAAATAATTCTTTGTACAACGTTACGCTGTCTCAATAAAGCGAGTGTATTAGTTGTTGGACTATTTTATTCTACGAGACCTACAAATTATAACAGTAGGTACAGTTTGTTAATAATAATTGAAATACATGTGCCGCTTTTCGGATTTTAATTAGAATAACTGAAGTAGTTGAACTCACACAAACTTATCCAACTTTCTATATTGCTTTTGCTAATTATTATCATGAACTTAATTAAGGTAAGAAAACTTCACCAGCTTCGTGTTCAAAGTTCTGACTTTTGTCCTGTTATCAGATATCGTCAATGAAACACGTCGGCGCACATTGAAACGATTATGTTCATGTTTGTCCAATTCATTTTTAACGACTTTAATATTTTGAAGTGCGAGTATTTTTTTTAACCGATTTAAATTTGATAAATCTTCAATTCAAAAGCGTCAATAGCCTAATGGTTTAGGGTACGGTCTACGAATCGTAAGGTCGTGGGTTCGAATCCACCATTCGACTTTTGAACCTTCTCTTAGCACAAGCATATTCTTGGTAATATTTCTGAAAAAAAGAAAATAAAAACATTTTGTTCTCGTATTGTTTATTTTGTTGATATTGAGTTCTGAAGAAATACCAGGGAACTCCTAAAATTCACATAGAAGAATGTTTGTTGACTGAGGCATTGGTAGGTTTATGATAATCCAAGACTAGATAAGTACTACCAGACGACAACGAGATCGAACGTGGAAGAAGAAAAAGGAAGTAAGCGTCAGAAAATCGTAACTTTCATACTATGATGTTTCGGAAATATTTAATAGCATTCATGCGTAGTAGCCACTAGTGTAGATTTGATGTCAAGTAGGTTTTGTTTTACTAGTAAATAAACATACTTGTTTGTTCGGTTCTGTTTTATTTAAAAATGTGTTAAAAAAAACAACTATGTAGACTTTCCCAACAGTTCATATTCAGTATACGTAATGATATGTGTTATAGTTTATTTAATTTACTTATTTTATTATTAATTATTAATCTTCTACAACTACCACTAGAAACGATTTACATACGCTCATTAAGCTGTGGACTATTAAAGTTTCCGTCGAGGCCCAGTGCTGTATGCGTCTAGTGTTTCCCAGTTTGCGTAATGGTCTGTAATTTGTTGTCTGTGTTGTAACTGCCTTTGCACAGGTGTCATGCGGTAGTCACAATTATTTCGGAATTTTCTCCTGTGGTGGATTCTGTATAAAGTGTGTTGCAATTACACTAATTAAACACAAAGAAATGTTACCTTATTTTTTGCGTGTTAATTAGAAGTTATGTTAATTTTTAAAAATTTCTGTAATTTTGCTTTAAACAATACCACTCGTATGAAAGCATGAGAGTTGAGAATAGCAGAATAAGGCTGTAAAAAATTGGAACAGATGCAGTCATTAAGAATTCAGCTAGGCGTAACTCGGTGAGAAATTGCTTGCTTTCCTTGGAAAAAAAGAAAAGAAAGAAATAGGGATCAGAATGAATACAGTTATGTTTCAGTAGTTTGGGTATGAAAGAGAGAAGAATAGAAATATTTACGAAAAATGAACGTTACCGAAGAGAATAGCAGTAACTGTAGACGAAAGAATGGTTTTAAATTGATAATACATTAAAATTATTATAGATGCTATAGAAAAAGAATTCGGTATAACGCATCCGTATACTTGGCATGCCCTGGTTCAGTAATGTTGACTTAAATCGACTGGAAATTATAATAGCCTTTAAAGCTTCGTCCCAGACTTATTCCATTAAGCAATTTTCATGTTCTTGTAGGTAAGAAATGATGATGCAATGTCTCATTCTCATGAAGAGGAGAGTATATGTATTGTTACTAATCAATTTAAATGATTTAAATAAATGAATTAAAATGTGCATTAAAATACAATTCTAAACTATTTATCGATTATGTATTGATATGTCAATACAACGTAACGAATATATAAACACAAACAATATACAAATATAAATAAATGTACTCTAAAATAAGTATATGTCAATAGGACTAAACAAAATAATTACTATGGAATTCCATCTGTATACTATGGAAGTCCTGGACAATATTCGAGATGTCGAAGCCGACTGCATATATTCAGAGTATATTTTATTATTTAACTAATTTGTACCAATATTCAATTTTGGTTTTTAATATAATTCTTTTATTTATTTTCTAAATAATTATTACTATTATTTAATTTTCGTACGCATTTCAGATCACTGGTACATATCGTGGTCTACCAAAGTTGTATTCCGTATGATTACTGTGGATATAGAATGTACGTTAATGTGAGATTCCATCTTAGGCCTCTGGGGAAAAAACAAATATGAATCTAGTCTCTTTGTTGTCGACTATATTATTATAATATTAGTAGTTATGTATACAGGTGTGTGGTGTCATGCCCTACGACACTTAGCGATAATGGAAAGGAAACTTAATCTTCATTGCCAAGTAAATGCATTGCATAGTACACTCACAAGACATAACAGTGTCATATTTTTTCCTTAATGTCATTAAAAAAATCCAACAGTAGTTAGCACCCAAGTTTAATATTTTTTAAAGACTTTTTTTATTTTTTTTCGAGTTTTAATTACGATCCGAATAAAATATTTAATAGGTAAAATTCCTGTAAATATCATGAGAAATATTTTTTTTTATCGTACTTTTACGATTCAGCTTAAAAATACTACAAAATAAATGAGGCAAAGCTTTGTGGTAGTTGTTTTTTTACTTTGTTTCCAAATTGAACAAGCGTACTTCTCACCCACTGTACATAAAAATCCAAGGGTAGTATTTCTGATTATGTATTAAAATCGCCGGGCAGGATTTTGTTGTGATACTGTATACATTTGATTGTTACCCACGGTTACGACGCGTTGATTAAATGTGGGCCATTTTTAATCACCACATCGTGTCTCTATCCATCTTTATCTATACAAAACGATCATTAGTTTAGCAAATGCATTTAAATTTATACTTCTTTAGGCGCGTTGTGAAAAAATGATAACTTTAGCAGGTTGAAGCTGCTGCAAAAGAAATTGTGCTTATTTAGTTTTTCTAGTACCTCAATACAATTGATGTTAGCAATCCGTATTCGTACTAAATATTATTTTTAATGATTCCAAAGAAGTATTATAATTTTTCACACACGTACATAAGTACACGCACCCAATTTTTTTATAAAGAGATATCTTGTTCTAGCTGAATATATTTAGAAACCATTTTATATTAACTTTTACAGTAGAATTTTAGGTTTAATTTTGTTACGGTACGGGAAACCAGTTTCAAATCTGTGTTAGAGGGCAAGGAACCGGAAAATGGACAATATAACGTAGTGGTCTCTCTTTCGTGTTGGATTTTCATTACGTTTTTAATTTAGAAAAATAGTCTTCAGTACTGACTTTGTTTTAACTTTTTGTATATTACACTGTTTTAAGTGATTTTATTTATATTTACATAATTATTAGTAACGATAGAATAATAGTGGAGCCCGAGTCTGCTAAACCAATTGTGTGAAAATGACACTTCAGCGACATTACATTTGTTTTGCTAGTTTCGGTAATCTTTTAATTCAATTATGCCATTAACACTCCAATATTGTATCTATTTATACAAATGTAGTTGTACCGATAAATTTTTGGACATATAGTAATCAAAACTTCGATTGAAAACTACATAACAAAATATTAAATTTGTAGATTATCGTTTTAGGCACAATGACGATTTAATTGTTTTATTTTTCGAACAAGTTACGAGTTGATGGGCAGGCCACAATGAAGCCATTAGTCGTAGCGTTTAATCTATATGTTGATCTTGATACAAAGTTGGTCTCTATAAGAAGTCTTCCGATAGAAGTTACCAACCGAATTGTGGTTCGGTCCAGCATTACAATTAAGGGTATACAATTATTCCTGCAAGATATTCGTAGTACTCCAATATCTTTAACAATATCGTTAACGAGGAGGAAATCTTCAAAATGATACCCCGCCTTCTGGGGGGAAGGCGGCGGTTATGTGGGGGGTTTTACCCACTAAAACCTCCCTGGTGACCCTTCCTCGGTGCATGGTGAGGAGCTCCGGGATCTCCAGTTGAACGCACCGGAGCGCCTCTGCACTGTGCTCATGGAGAGGCTACTCCCTCCCCCCGGGAAGTGCCCCACGGGCCAGCCGATGTCGCCTTCTTCCCGGGTCCACCTTGACGGACGACAAAGGCCCCCACCCTTGTCGTCCAGTGAACCCGAGGCCCCTTTTATTCGCCTTCTACGATAGGCGAGGGAATACCGTAGTCTTATTCTTTAGAGCCCAGAGTACTCCAATATCTAGCTCCCTGATTTAGTAACAGCGATTTTAAAACAGTCTGCTACGGGAATCAGTGCTCAAGCACGTATAGTAGCCGGGATTTTATTGGATTACTAAAATCTAAAAGCATTGTAATGATTAAACTGACCTCTCTCCAGATTGTATACCTTGTATATCTAGTTACGAAGATGGGAAGTCGCATTGCGCACGGACCCAGCGGTTTCGTGTTGTACTCTTAAATCTATTCAGTCGAATAATCCTCCTTGTTACTACAAATTCGCTTTAGCTATTTGCCACTTGTTTATTTTTTAGCTCTGACGTTTTTCTTCTTTAGTGGGATATACAGATATACAAATTAATGTAAGTTCTTTGTGGCTTTTATTGGGTTTCACTTGTGAGCCATAGCCATAACACAAAAATGAATATAACAAGTATATTTATGAGTAAAAATCAGAACCAACTTTACATAGAATGAAAATATTACAAAATAGAATTAATCAAAACTTAAACAAACTCTCATCGAACCGCCGTTAAAGTACATCCTAACCAATAAAATATGAATCATCGGAATCGGTCGGCGAGTTATTCGTCCATTTGTTGCGCACATATTTAATGGTTCATATGGTTTTCTCATGTATGCCATTGTTAGAACTGGACCACACGGAAGCACCAGCTTTTAAATAAAAAATGACTCATCAAAACCGATTCACCCAGTTGTAAGTTATAAGGTTACAAACATGGAAAAAAAAACACAGACGAATTGATAACTTCATTTTAAGTCGGTTAAAAAAATTTGAAGTTTTTGTACCTTAGCAAGTCGGCTCGGGATTTGAACCTTCATCTCATTCACCGATTTATTTGTCTTAGTGTAGAGTAAATTTTTTTTTTGTCCGTTTATTACCCACAAAACTAGCAGAGCTGTCGCATGCTGTAAAGTCTCAGATGACGTTTTTTTGATGCATTAAGCACCTGTCAGATCTGTTATTCACTTCCGCATTTCTGCACTGGTTAGATATTTTTAAAGGTTATAAAATAGCAGCTTCACTACTCTCAATATGCAAACCAACATTTATATTCAAAGAAACCCTTTAAAAATCGTTTTGGAAATAAGTTACGTGTTGGTTGCTGCAATGTGTGACGGTCGCATGTTATTTGGATTAAGTACTTACATATGCGCAGAAGTGACGATGTTGGGCAGCGCCAAACAGAAAGACGCTTGTCGTATAGCCTGATATAATATCGAATAAAGACCAACGAGCGAGTCGTTCTAAAACATATTTGTGGCCCGCTTGTTACATTAAACGTTATGGCAGTTTAATGTCCCGTCTTCCCTTCTTATTTGCTTGTACAGCGATTTTGAACGCTTTATATTAAAAAGGCCTTGAAATCTAAGTTTTATTTGTGTCAAGTGAGTACTATTTTGTATGTATAGGTTTATTCCCTTTGTGTTTCATTCTGTGAGCTCTTAAATCTCTTTAGAAGAGCTAAATGCAACTTCATTAGAAAAACATTTTTAATATACCTTTGTTTTGCTTCCAATGCAGCCAATTTCTAATTGTCATACCATATCTTAAACAAATAAAGCATTTGCTTATTAAAAATAACGTATTACGATTTTGTTTACTTGTTGCATATTGTGGATGGCAGACAGTTTGCTTACTTACAAATAGACGAACTGTCTGCCTTGTAAATATATCCCGATTGAATAAAATCCTACGAAACGATCCATTTGAAAGGGTGGCTCGTTCAATAGTTTGTAGAATACCTCAAACATTTCTAATAAATAAAGATGGCCTAAAACGATGAGATTTAAGCTATCTTTAAGATGTTTCATGTATTTGATTTCGGGTTTATTTAGGCGTGTAATTTATTTTTTTAAAGTAATTTCAAATAATTTTGCTCCACTTTAAAGCGTTATTAAAACGTGATGGCGATATAATTTAGAAGTGTTATTTGTTGTTTTTCTGACTACCGACGTAATGGTAACTGGCCATGAACATCAGCTTTTAACTGATTTTAATTCGTTTAAATGAAATAAAGAAACGAAATAAGGAAGTGTGATCTTAAACGTCTTCCACGTGATGGTCGCCAGTATTTGTATTACCAGTTTATGGTAAAAAGAAAGGCTAGACAAAATATTTAAATAATAAAAAAAAGTAATCGACTATTTAAAACTGTGTCTCATCTTAATATCGGGTTGGATTGTATTTATAGATTGAATTTACATTAAAAATATATAAACTAATATTATAGTATGTAGTTACAATATGATTTGATTTGATTTGAAATTGAATTATAAGAGTCATTTAACTAATCGTTTTTTCTTTCTTTTCAGGTAAGCTTACACATTAGAAAACACATGTGCTTGAATCAAACTTTTCAACGAAGGTAAGATTTAGAGTCTAAATATTTTCGATAGACACAAATATCGCTAACCACATTTAAAAATTGATATTTATACATATGTAGGTTTTATTTCTGGCATTAAACTATGTCAGGTAAGTAGTATTGTATACTTTTTTTGGTACGGTGGGTGGGGCTAACGAGCCAGCTAATGAGTGGGCTAGTTTCAAAGTTTTAATAATAATAATAATAATAAATATCCTTTATTAATAAACAAAATTATAACAAACAGTATTACTAATTACACTTTTTTTACTGCCAGTATTAGTTCTATTTAAGTTTCACTGCCACCTAAACTAGGAATTTCCTGTGCGATAGGTGGCAGTCCTTCCTCCCATGGTTATTTATATATCTAATATTGTAATTATATCATTTTTTGTGTGCGGGCGGGTGTGTGTGTATGTGTGAGTGATTTTCAATTGACCACTTTTAACATATAAGTGACAGTTTCACTACGTTAATTGCCACTAAGTTCAAAGCAGATTTGCCCCTATTAATGATAGAAGCGTTGATAAATTTTCTTCTGCTACTCATTGAAAAAAGAAGTGGCACTAACGCTTACTTAGAGCACCGTCGATGCTTATCTTAGAGTACCGTCCTTAGCCTTAGTTCTTTCTTGAGATCATGTATGCGGAGTCACTCATAGTAGAGGTTCCATCTAAGTCCCCAAAGCTGTGGCCGATTTAGTTGTCAAAGTGTTTTTTTTAACTCTATGCTAACGACGGAAATTCGCTATAAAAATGTCTTTTTAGTCCAGTGGTATAATTAGTGCGACTCATATGAGAAAACATTCATTTATACGCACTAAAACTCGGCAGCAGAATAGCCAATAGTAAAATAAATTTTCGATGTCCTTCTTTTTCTAACAAGGTGAAAGATTGTTACTCTAATAAGATGAAAAGAAAGAACTATTAGTCAGTCCTTAGATATACAAAAAATAAAGAAGAAAACTGTTAATGGACTTAAATGTCACTGTGGAACAATCGTTACTTCAATAGGACCGGCCCGAGCGAACTTGGGTCCTAAGAAAATAATTTGCACTGCGTTCTTTAGAACAATGCTTTTACAACAAAGTGAAACTTTAAAACCATTGTTGAATCAATGTAAATGGAAATAAATCATGAAATGGTTCTCAACGTTACTAAAAACGAATTCAACTGTAATAACATAATAAATTCTGACCTCTTTGAGACTTTTTCAACGGGGTAGAAAGAGGCAGCTCGTTGTCAACTCTTCACCAATCTTACTAGGTTATATATGAATGGGTGGAGCCGTTCACCATTCACCGGGCATAATCTTTAGGAAGCGATTTTTTACTATCTGTTTATTCATATCAGATAGCGATATTGCAAATGGTTTCATTCAAATCAGCCTTTCGATGATTAGCGTAAGGAGTTAGGACTACCGCGAGGGGGAGTGGGTATTGTTACTGAAACTCTGATCTCCGGTGGCAGATAGTAAGGCATTGTGTCAGCGAATAAAAAATAATAAATAATAAATTTGTCCAGACTGTTACTCCCAAAATAGCTCCCAAATCCCTTTGCTATAACCTTTTTTTTTGTTAACGAGGAGGAAATCTTCAGAAAGATACCCCGCCTTCTGGGGGGAAGGCGGCGGTTATGTGGGGTTTTTACCCACTAAAACCTCCCCGGTGGCCCTTCCTTGGTGCATGGTGAGGGGCTCCGGGATCTCCAGTGGAACGCACCGGAACCCCTCTGCACTATGCTCATAGAGAGCACTTCCCGGGAGAGGTTACACCCTCCCCCCCTGTGCCCTCGCAGTGCAAGGCGACACGGGCCAGCCGATGTCGCCTTCTTCCCGGGTCCACCTTGGCGGACGACAAAGGCCCCCACCCTTGTCGCCCAATGAAGCCTTTGCTATAACCTAGCGTGATGGTCATGCCGACCCTGATTTACAGTATTAACAGTTCTGTATTAATTAATAATTATCATACAAGTTACTATTTCATCTTTATTTTATTACGTTTAAAATCAAACTGGATACGAATTAATTTTTTCTCATATGTATTTAGATATTCATGTAAACCTTTTCGTATAAGTAGTGGCTAATGATTGTAAGAAGTAGGGCGTACCGTTGAACATAAACCCTTGGAGGGTTGGTAACTAATAACTATATGGGTATTTCATTCAAGGATGCTCTCGGTTAAATATGATAAATTGCTGTAAAGGTAAGTCAAGTGTATGTTATTTAAAAATCCGTTCAACATATCTTCAGTCCTGATACAAACACTGACTAATTTTTGCAATACTTCTATTACACTCTAATTTCGTTGCTTTGTCATAGTTTAACAATGAATATCAAAAATTAAACTGTTACGTTTTGTTAGGCAGTAGTCTGTAGGGTGGTAAACAGAAATAACAATCGCTATCCACTGGTCACCAAGCTTATTAGGTTTTATATAATAGAGGGTAAGCTTATCGTCGGACACCGCCTTAACATTTTAATCGGCCAGCCGATGTCGCCTTCTTCCCAGGTCTTCTTTAGCGGACAACAAATGCCCCCACCGTTTTAGTCGCCTTCTACGACAGGCATGGGATACCGTAGTCTTATTCTACGAGCCTAGAACAGGGCTGCGGGCCGGTCTGCCACCGGCTACACATACCTTAGGTGATCCCAAACACCCAACATAAAACGGAACGTGACGTGGGCGGTACTATTAATCATTTCCGCAACCAATGCGTAAAATTATTTCAAACGATCATATAAACAACAGGCAGCTGTTGTCTACAGATGCGTATTAATTGTAGAATCGGTAAAGCATTAAAGTGATTCGTAGTTACGATATATAATAACGTATTATATAATTGTAATTACGCTTTAAATGATGTAATTGTAATAAGTATAGACTATTTTTTAATAAAACTACTCCCTTAAATTCTATCGTTTTTGAACGTTAAAATCCGTCTAAAAACGTAAACGTAAAATGTTTTCTAGGAATTCAATAAATTTAATATACATTAATGAAAATATATTTACAAAAATAAGCAATTTCTAGAAAAAAAATAAATTTAACTCTAAAACTGTAAAAGAATTAGGTCAGAGTGCACTCCGTCAACAAGAAAATTCTAGTAACAGAATAGCTAACGTTATTTTCACTTGTATAACAAAATGCAATTCAACTAAAAGAATTTAAACAAAATCCGTCGCTCTTACGAATATATAGTACCGTATTTTAAATCTAAAATGTTATTTATTAGTATGAAAGAACAATTATACTCTAATAGCTAAACTCTAACATAATATGATTTTGGTATCTTCGAATCCCCCAACTACAACTTACTTTTAGGGTTATTTCTGGGTTAATTGGTGATTGGTACAGCTGAAACTAAGATACTCAATCTTCATCATTGACGTAAATTGGCAAGCCGGGTCCTTCATGCACCACAGTGTGCACGATTAGATTCCCTCATGCTCCTTTTATCATCGGAACTCAGGACGTACAATCGGTTTTTAAATTTTGTAGACGTCCGACGGACCAGAACAAAACTTTTTACCTCGTTTTTATTCGTGTACACTAAAGGATTGTTTTAACTTTTCCGAGTCAGTCTATCCTTCCGATTACAATGCAGGTGCTTTTAAGGCCAGAGTGAATTCACTAAGCCAGTTGGTTTTACCTTCAAAGATTACTCCCCCACTTATCGTCAATTATATATTGTATGTGTAGTTATATAATGACTCTCGCATTTATGTCTGAAGTTAAAAGACATGAATTGATTTCCGTATGTAATCGTTTGGACTTCCACATTTCAATCAATTTTTTGTGTAAATTTCTACTCGTAATTGATGGAATATTTATGAAGCCACGGTTGATATCGGGGCATCTTTCGCCGAGTATATAAATGGGAAGACCAAATAATGGTAGCTATAGATTGAAAGTGATTTTTTTATAAGTTCCTATATAATTTGCGTGAGAGTGAGTAAACGTTGTAATGAATTGAATTCGCCAAATCATTGTTTGACGAACGTAATTAACTGCCTGCCTCGAAAGATGTCAATCAGGTTGCTAAAAAGTGAGTATATTTATTAACAAAATGAGTTCGGTATAGTGAGCATTCCCAGTGTAAGTGACAGTGAGCAAAATCACATAATTTAAGTAATGCCGTGCAATATTTGATTTGACCATTTTACATATGTAATAACTTGTTGTAGGTCTTGTGGAATGAAACAGTCCAATAACTAATACACTCGTTTTATTAGTGTGTAACGTTGTACAAGGAATTATTTTAACGACTACCGTTCAACGACGCGGCCTTATAATCTTTATACAAAATTTATTAGAAGTCAGATTACATACTAATAAAGTTAAATTATTATTTACAATACCATATTTATATGATCAACTAGATTATTAATTATTAATAAATGATACAATAAGGTTCAGGGAAATCACTAAGATATAACTGAAGTAATTATGATGGAGTAATTATACATAACAATCGCTGGGTGCCATGTGTTGCTAGCTAATACATACAATAACATAACTTTTTTGTTGATATAACGTACTTTTATATCCAATAAAAAATTAGGTAAATACTCTCGCGTGTTTTAGAAAAATCGAGCATAGACGAGTAAGTATTTGTCCCACATTTGTTGAGTGATAAGCCCATTGGAAAAACCCAACTTTAAGATTATAAAGTCGAAAATTCAGCCACTCATTTTAAATTTAAGAAATCTCACAGATTATAATTTACTTTTTGTCTTTGTGAAAGCCTATATGATATCGTATATGACACACAAATCTTCCTTTTTAGTATTTGTGAATTCAACTTAAGTTACGGTATACTACTATTGTAAGTATATTGTACCTCTAGTATTGTCTAAATACGTCCGATTGTACATAGAGGAACATATTCATTAGCTACGGTTGGTTGAAGCAGCTGCTGCCAATTCCGCGTGTAATCAGCTGTTCCAATAAACGCAGCCTTCTCGAGCTTGCGTTCTATGCTCCTAGTAATAGCCTCATAGATACATCTATAATAGTGATGTGCTGTCTTACATTATCGATATTTTATTAAGTTTACATTTTGGATATATTTTTCAATTTCTATTTCAAAAGGACATTTTAGGGGTACAAGTCAAATTAAAGAAAATCTTATATAGCGTCTTAAAATAGTTTTCGACTGTTCGATTAAATACGTAATTTTATTTTTATATGTAATTTGTACTGATGTTCACAGATCAAACGCGGCATTATGATGTTTGTCTAAATATTATGGATTTATTAAATACTATTATGATTATTTTTTTTTATAATAATATGATTTTATTTCAAATCAAAAATTCATGTACAAACCAGTTCGATAATAGCCGCAGTAGTAAAAACTGTGTCGTAGCTATTAACGCCCATCTCCAAACAGTTAAATACAAATACCAATTTAGTAAAATTAAAAACTTATAATGTAATTTAGTTTAATCGTTTTGTGTGTGTGAGTGTGTTTGTGTGTAAAAGGTTGCGTGTGTTGAAGAGTGACTGTGTGATTAATGATAAAATTAAAGTATTGATAAGGCTTTATCCGAATATTAGGCTGTCGAACAAAATAATTACATATTGTAGTTGAAGGTATCACGTTAGTTTTAAGTAACTTTTGTACCAAATATGATCTAAATAACCAAAATAAATTTCTATAATAAAATTGCGGTCATTTATAGAAGAAAAATATTAGCAAAATTAAAATAGAAACTCAACTAAAAGAGGACTTTGCCCGAGTAAGCACGAAAAGCGTTTCATTTGAACTTCCGTAAGCTTCACGTTAACTAACCAGATTAACGGTTTAGGCACACTTACATACGATAACGTTGAAATGGCCGGGAATATTTCCTGGATGCGAAATTCATATATCAAGTTACAGCGGAAGTCCCAGTGACGCCATGTTGTGCATCAAAACCTATTTTAAGCGATCATAATCCTTTTCATTAAAAACTCCACACACAAAAATATTACAATTACGTAAACATAACTATTACAGCTTAAATTATTTTAGAACTAAGCATCTTACGTTTTTATACGAATGGGTCTAGATCGGTGAAATACCGTGATTTTACTAAACTCTATCACATTTTAACCCGAAGGTTTACAAATTTCTATTGGATTGCTGGTGGCCCAGCTCTTAGTGTCCCAACTTTTTTGCTAGATTGTGTATTGAGTTACCAAGAAATTTAGTTGCAAAGAGTCCAGCATCGGCACGTTGTTATATGTTGCTTCATGGACTTTAAATGACGAAAATATAACAGTGGAATATTTTTTTGTTTTATACTGCTTTTGTCAAGGGCCAAACATTGTCCAACTTTCGCTACTCCTGAGCTCTGGGGAAATATAAAATAAAGGAAAGACTTTACAAGCAACCCCAGAATGAGAAGTAAGTTGTATACGGGATCGATCTTTAACTTTCAACGATGAAATTCGAAGATTGTTCTTCCGAAATGATTTTAATAATAATAACAATTAATCGGTTAGACAGATTACAACACATATAAATTAAACACACAGTTAACGTTTAAAAAGTAAAGAAAATAACACTAAAAGCCCAAAAGGTCCAATACTAACATACGTTGCACGGAACCGATAAGGTTCTGCTGAGCATAACACTGACTACCCAAGGAGGTTAAATCAGCGCTGATATTCTGCAGAACCCCAGATGAATTTATTCTATGAAACAATCGTTAGCGGCTGAATTTTTAACATAAATAAAAATATCATGAAACAAAAAACGCGGGAAAAAATATATTAAATAGTTTAGAATATAAAATGGGGAATTAAACAAAACAGGACGAAACAGAACGCTGTCAACCAAAATGTTCAAATTAAACAATAAATGTAATATATTTACGAGTATAATGGGGTAAGCCGGTTTTTAATTACTCGTTATTAATGTGTCCTTTAAGAAAACCTTCATTTTATGTGTTGATAAGCCTTAATGTACCCGGTTTTTAATGGGTGTGTTAGTGTTAATTTGTGCCCGATAAATGTGTTCCCTTATTACTATAACATGCTAGGGTTAAAAAGTCTCAAGAGTTTATGTACTATTAGCATTTACCGGTCCTAAACAATACGGCTATATGCTCTTGTAACCCAATTTGTGATTTAATTAAATTAATTAAAATCATTAATTATATGTACTTATTTTTTAACATATAAACTACTTGCAAATGAATTCGACAGAAGTAATATGTGTTATAATCTGTAGGTCTCGTAGAATAAAATAGTCCAACAACTAATACACTCGCTTTATTGAGACAGCGTAACGTTGTACAAAGAATTATTTATATCGAGTCAAACGTCACAACTGCGCGTCCTCGCCATCTTTATACAAAATTAATTAGAAGTCAGATTAGGAACTAATAAGGTTAAACTATTGTTTACAATGCCAAGTTAATGTGACGATCAACTAAATTATTAATTATGAATTAAAGATACAATAAGGTTCAGGTAAATTATTAAGATATCATTGGAAGTAGTTATTATGTATAACAATCGCTGGGTGTCAGGTGTTGCCAGCTAACATATGCTTTTGACAAAGCTTTATATCGTTAAGTGAATGCAAAAGTTCAATGCGAAAGAAAAGTGTTGGCATAAATTTTCTTCATTCGTTTTCTCTTGTATGATTTTGGCACGTAATGAAGTTCAAACTAATTAAAGCGTCTTTCATTTCAAACATTTCTTTTCATATTATAACTCCATCGACAAAATAAAGGAATGTTTTAAAACAAAGACGTGACGTTTCATTATTCTTTTTAGTGGTTCTCTGTTAATGAAGTATTTGAATAGACCATGATCTTGCGAATGCCTGTTGTAGTACACATTATGCACTATTTATTAATATTTAACTTCAATAGTTTTAAGATATAAGGACTCTATATAATATTATTTATCCTTTCATATTTATGGACATATACATATATGTTATGCATGTATATGGTGTGTAATCATTTTATTTCATTATGTCTTTTTCTTAATGATTATACCTGCCAATATGTTCTTCTCTCGCACCCAAATTTTAATAAATGTGGCGTAAGAATTTTGGTTTTAAATTCTTGAAATTCACGGTTCTACTAATGGTGTAAACCACCTAGATGCAGATTTTAAAAATAAATCATGGTGGTATAGATACAAAATATCTCCACATTTACAAAAAAGAATAAATGTAGGTGCTTGTTTTCGATTTTTAATGCTTTTTAGGAACTTAGAGTATGACTCCTTTCGTAGTATGAACTTCTTTTGCGGGAACTTAGCCTTAAGTCGCTACACAAACCGCGATACCATTACTCACAGAATCTTTTTTTTATAAAAAAGGCGACTCAAGTGAACCGTACATAAGAGATTACCCTAATTGATATGAGCGGCGTTGAGGGTTTCATTTCACCCTTTGTTACATTTGTTCTTCGCGTAAA
Source organism: Meandrusa payeni (assembly GCA_029286785.1). NCBI lineage: Eukaryota > Metazoa > Arthropoda > Insecta > Lepidoptera > Papilionidae > Meandrusa > Meandrusa payeni. The sequence continues at coordinate 7,729,760 of JAGSMX010000012.1, read as the reverse complement.
TCAAAATCCTTTTTACATGATGGGATTTTAAATATGAAAAGATTTACAGTCATTACGGGTTTTAATTAAGCCGCAGCGTAATGACTAGCTAGTAAATATTCAATGCAAAGTTCCTTTTAAATTATTATCCCACTTTTCATTTATCGTTATTAAACCAGTCAGATTTATGTTTTTAAGTCGTTTACTTGGATTTTTAGTAAAAATATTTTAAGAAAAAGTATGTTTATGTTTCCTCATAACTTTTGAACTAGTGTCACGAACATCCGCGGTTAAGCCTATGTGATGTCACATTTAATTGAATGTACCTAACTCTAGACGACACAAAGTCATCAGGAAATTATTTTTAATAATGCCTCGTTAGACAGCAAATGATAGGGCTTGTGTTAGTTATTGTTTGCGGTTTTAATTTACATGTAACCTGTTGTTGGCAATAATTTTAAAATCACGATGATGTGACCAAAACTTAATTTTTCTCCAGGCTTACTCAAAATATTACTTAAATTAAAAACATTATAATAATTTAAATTTAAACGACAAAATAATTCAAATGAAACGTAAGTTCATAAAACTAAAACCCGATTACTGCAAAATCACGCTCTAAAAAGTATAAAACAAGGTGCTAAGTTAGTTAGTGACTTACCAGATAGCTATAGGGTTGCCACTAAAGCATCTTTATTCCCCAATGGCTATAAATACTGTGAAGCTATATGACTGGCTCATTAACACATGTAGTTTTTATTCAAAGAATACATAAATTTCGTTGCTTATTAACAGTATGTAAATTGTCTCGTGTCGGGTATTAGGTGGTTTTGAGTATGGTCCCACTGTTCTGGCGCGGCAATTTATAATGTGCCAAGGAAATTAGCTCGGTCACCGCATGCCTAGGCTCTGCGGGATATAAACATTGGGATTTGCAGTACAATAAACATAAGTGGAGTGTACAAGCTCTTACTACTATATTGCTGCTGATTCCGATGGCGGTACGGCATTTTGAGTATAATGTTATACCGAAGACTGATGGTTACAAGACTAATGACTTTTGTTTGAATCCCAAATGGCGTTTTACGACGATAGAACTTCTTATTTGTCACTATGATACAAATAAATTGCAGAATGTTGTGGATTTCTCTTTCTAATAATTACTAAAGTACAACTTATTTGACTTCCTAAGTTTCTAGCTGACCATCTCTTTGTGTCTTCTGGTGACCATGAGCATCTTTAAATGCTCGAATAAAAAAGATTTATTTTAATCAATGACTAAAATCATTATTTATTAATATTATATCGATATCACGATACAAAAATGTAAAAGTAGGTACCTGTGATTACGTTACTAATTGGATTCAGAGCTGCTGTAGTACGAAAACACAGAGCTCTGCACGCTCAATACTCTCCGATGGGTTTGAAATTGCTCGTATCGATTTGTGCAAGCAGATGTTTCATTAAATGCCGTTTCGCCGAGTCCGTGTCTTTACAAGCCTGAAATATTGTTATTTTGATGCGTGAAATATTTATATTAGAGTGATTTTCTCAGTTTGTGTTTAAGTCTCAAGTACAAAGCCTGCAAACCTGACTTTCATAGCTTTTAGATAAAATCTAAACTTAAATATAAAATAAAACTTAAATGGATCCCTATATAAGGTATTGTTATCCAGAAAAGTAAAAGCATGGTAAAATTACAATCCAATTTCTTTGTTCCCACCTCTTGTTCCCATTTCAAAAATGCATTTATAAAAGAGATGCATTACTAAAAACGAAGAAGGGTTTCTTTTCAAACTTTTTGCTCAAAAATTGTTCGTGTATTTAGGAGACGTATTGCTTTGAAAGGGCTTAAAAGTCGTTTAAGTACTGCCATTTATAATTTTTCTCTTACACTGAGAATACAAAAGGTTTCTTTTATGGCATGATTTTGAATGATGTCCTAGATAAAACTGTTAGCTTTTTGTATTCATCGTTTATACGTTCATGTATTCTCATTGCTGAGGACTTCTAACAGAAGCCCTATTAGTGTTTTGTTGAATATATTTTGGGTATTGTATGCAGAAGTAACATTATTCCCCAATTCCCTTTTTAATTATCGGACATCGACGGTTTTCTATCCCGAGGTTGTGGACATCCCTCGGACCCGGATGAAGTTAATTTACTATTTCTATTAATTTCCATATGGCAAACGGTGGGTGTAAATTGCCTGCCTTTCTTTTAATTACACTGTAAATGTGTTCAAGATTAATCAGGCATTTACTATTTGCTTATGCTTATTTGTTAGTGATAGTGAGGCGCGCATCACTACATAGCGCGTAGCATTAGACCAGATTCTGGTAAATCATTTTCGTATAATGTAGAATAAAAAGAAACCATTTTTTACCGTTTAACCGTATCTTTGTCACTAGCATATAATTTTCTTACGTCAATAAATATTTTTTTCAAAAACATAACCCACATTGCAACATCAAATATGGGGTGATATTTTTTATTTCTAAAACATTGTTACCCGTTTAAATAGAATCTTGACTGGGTTAACGTACTCGTTTAACAAGTCATTTGTTGTCCAAAGAACATTAATTGCTACGTATTCATGTAATCAATGTTTAAAACTGCAATAAACAATTTAATTAGTACTAGCTCCGACACTGCAAATTCGTTTGCTCGCGTAACATTAAAATTAACCGGGCCACCATTACGCGGCTTAATAAACTCTCTCACTGTTTAGAACTCGTTTCAGAACTCTATGAAACTCTAAAATCTGTTTTTACCAAGATCATTTACCAACCATCCAAAAAATATGTCGATTCCTTTCAAGATAATGAGTTGACTTCGGCAACTCATTGTCTGACGAAAATAATTAACCGCCTGACTCGACAAAAGCCGAAGTACAGAAAACTTAGCAGCTTCCGAAATCTTTAACAAACAAAACTTTCTTGGGGCCTAAGTATTATTAAATTACATCAACCGTAATATTATAGGACGTTTTGTTAAAGTCGACTGCTGATTATAAGATTTTAAAACTGGAAACTTGATTCTATATCGATGTTATTTAATATATAATAGTATTTTGTTTACACTGTTATAGAAACAATTTAATGAAAATGAAAATTATCTGATCTACCGTTGTTTGTGGTTTTTGTTTAGGTTCGTTGTCGTAGTTTGTCTGGGGGTTAACTCTTCCCTTTAAAATATCACTAACACCTCAACACTTCTGTCACATCTTCTTCTTATCTCATATCATTGTTGAGGATCGTACCTAGGAAGTGTTACTGCCAAGTATCAAGATGCTGTAAATGCATTTGGAGTGCTGTTGCGATGAACTTACGGGAAATTCATTAGACTAAATAATTCTAAACAACACCTTAAAACATCAAAGTAGTTGGTAGTCGGTTTAGTCACTACATTTTTTTTTTATAATAAAGAATTTATTTCTTGACACAATAAAAATCTCAGTGGTTTTTCTAGGCGTTGTAAAATCGAAAACATTCACATTAGAGTGCCATTCAAATATCCAAGGAGTCGTTGTTGTAGGATTTTTGATGTGCCGCATTCTAAAACCAACCTACTGTCACACTTGCCCTTGCTAAGGATTTCCGCTACATATAACCTCTTTAACACTAAGTCCACGTCGGTTGAGATTTTTTCTAATTCACGCAAGGTCTTCCGCATCTTAGTGTTAAAAATTGTGCAGTAATTTTGGCTAATTTAATTAATTTATTACTGATTTTTCTATTTCCTTTTTAATTTTTTAAAATATTTTTGCAACTATTAATTAATAAATCGTTACGATTCTTTACTTAGTTTGTAAACTTGATTATTATAACAATCGCCATAATTTAATAAATAGTTTTGTTATAGTTATTTAATATAATTAAAAATAATAATAAGAATTTGTCGAGTGAACATGATGATTGACGGTGGTAGGTTCATTTTTATTTTTACATTTCTTAACTTCACGTCACGTCAAACTAGATTGGTTATTAAAATGCTTTAATTATTATTGGTTTTCTTTTTCCGTCTGCTAAATGGAGAAAATTGACTGATTTTAAATTTATTGTTTTATAATTTTTAACATTTTTCTTATTTTATTTGGGATCCCAATTTTGTGAAGAATTTTTTTAGTTTTTCCTTGGTGAATTTTAACAAGCAAGTTATCATTACATTGATTTAAAAATATTTGATGTAGTGCAAGAAAAGAAATGTACTTATGGATAGAATCCTTTATAGAATTTATTGTAAATTATTCGAACATATAATTTGTCTGTTACTTGGTTGTAGCTCGCCTCCGTTTTCTCAGTATAATTTATATTGTTCTACGAAAATTAACGTGGTCGTACCAACGAGGTGGTATCTAGCATTTCCAGTCAAATTCAACACTACACATAATTGGAAATACGGAACTTCTCCGGTGTCGACTAAACATGGTGCAGTTAGAAGTTGTTTGTTTCCTTTTAAACATTCTTGTTGTCTAACTGAATTGTGTCTATATCATTAAGACGGTAGAGTAAATACTGTTTCAATAAAAATCTTACGACTTAATAATTAATCTTCTCAGCATACTAGAAATTACAGCATCGATGGTTATTTGACTTTAAAAATCTTTTGTAGATTTTTTCAGAATCGGAGAAAGTTTTGTATATTTTAGTGTTCATAGAAAAAAATAATGATGAATATATTTATATATCTAGTTCCTTATCTTGGCACAAGATTTGCTTTTAGATAGGACACATTTCAAAGAGTATACTTGGACAAAAAAACTCTACATAAACACATATCTCATTACCATTCATACAGAAGAAAGAAATTGAATACGTAAAATATATAAAATTTAAGTTATGATTATAGTATAATAATAATAATAAATAATAAATCATTTATTCCTCACCATAATCCACAGTAGTTACTTAAGATAATTATATAATTAAAAACATATACACATTTGGAACAAGAGACATAATAACAGAAAGATTATGGTGGATTGACACTTGAACTAGGACGGATCCTGTGTCTCAAGTAATCAACCCTCCACCCCTTTACATTATCAAAGGTAGTGTACATAGCTAATTAAAACACAATTTTAAGCTAATTCGTTTTGGTGAAGTATGAGTTTATATGTGTATATAAACATGTAACAGGAATATATGATAGTTTTGTAGTATGTGATTTTGTGTGTGTGCGTGCGTGTGTGTATGTGTGCGTATGGTATGTAGATGTGTAGAATATTGCTAATTATTTAATTTTTAATATCTTTTCAGTTTCAGAGTAACCAAGTTTCATCAAACCTTTTCTGATTACTATTTTTAGTTGCCTTCTATTTAGTTTAAGGATTTGATTTAAATCGTTATATTAAGTTATGATTATACAGATGGACTATAAGATAAGATTATACGTATCCCTGGTACATCAATTGTGTACTTTTGTTTAACGGCCCGGCAAACGTTGGTTTTCCCAATTAACTAGCTCTTCTCTTCATTCTGAATATTATCAAAGTCCAAGATATTACTTCCATAGATTTTACTTCACTTATATGAATTATTTTGGGATATATGTTTATATAGATTTTGATTTCTTGACTACAGTGCCATCAAAATGTCTTAACATCACTTTTATCTATTGATCGGTCAAACAAATTAAATAAATAAAATTCTTGTTATCTGCTGGAACTAACCTAATGTTTGAACAAGGAAATCGTACACGACAATTTAGACGATCTAATGGCGTCTCGCACCAATGATCTCAAGTTTCGCAGAGTATTAAGCTATTAGAGTATCAACTGTTCAAGTTAACAGAATGTTTGATATAATATGTATGAACCATAACTCCAATAGCCTGTAATAGTATGCAAATAGCTAACTTTATCTTGAGTCCCGGGCTATAAATAGTTGAAATGGTTAAATTATAATAATAAAAATATCGCTGATCTCATTACTTGTAATTGAAAGCATGTAAAAAATTTCGATATAATAACCGAAAATCAAAATACAAATAAACACAGGAAGATAATGTATCTATCTCTGTATATTTTATAATACATGCGTTAATTTTTTATTTTTAAATTGGCGTGGCAATCCACAAAATGGTGGCTGTTCTCTCTTCAGGAGGTTTCGAGCTTACTGTTATATAATTTTAACTAGTTTGTTTTTGTATGTATGAAACCGAACAGTTATTCATTTATATTGTTCATTTCAGATTCAAGGATATGGCTTCTTTAGTCTGAGAATACTGTGTTTATTTATGTCTCCTGCCTTTAAAGAGGCAAGATGGTAACGTCATTCAGGACATTCGTATAAATGGTATTGCCCTAAATTAAAATCGATACTTGAAGTTCCAACCGCAGAAATGCGGTGCGACGGAACGGTAACCATACGATTATGTGGAGCCCATAAAGTACCCACACGAGCGGTCCGAGACCTTATAACGAGTTACGCATTTAAATACCCTGATTCCGTTCCAATTGCCTGTAACATACAATTTCACGCGAAATGAATTTTTAGCATTAACGGTTCTATGAGCATTGATGAAGTATATTTTTTTGCTTTCAGATTTGCGGACAGATTGTGATTTGATTTACCCACTTAACTCTCCTGTCCGTTACTCAATATACCTATAGACGATAATCTATGAGACATTAGCTAATGGATCGTGTTCTTAATTCGTCTGTATTTCTATTTTTCCAATGTTTATGCACTTATTGCACTGTTGTTTATTAACAGATGTTAAATATTAATTTTTTGTTTCAACACGTGTCGATTAGGCCTTGTTAATCTTTACATATAAACAAAATTGGAGTGTCTCTTGTTAACAATATAATAACCTTTCATATTTGTACTGTATATAAATGAATATAAATGTCTGCCTGCCTGTCTGTCTGCATGTCTGTTTGTCTGCATGTCTGTTTGTCTACATGTCTGCCTATTTTATTTATTTATTTCTTTATAATGTCACGTCACCGGTTACCATATAATAAAATGTTCAAAATGCTGTTAATAAATTTATTTTAAGCATTTAAAAGCGGAAGTTTAGGCCATTTTTCGTGTCATTCATAAATATGTATGAGAGTTATTGTACCGAAAAGATAAAACATATGAACACCGATTTGTAAATCGAAGACAATATTTTACGCGTCATTTTCAAAGAAGTCATAATACCAAATGGCGTTTTCCCCTACAGAACATTAAACGCCTGCTAAAGTTCACGAGCAACTTGCAAAAGTACTCGTGCTCCTTCTATCTACATGCACGGGATGATATCTAACAAGTTTTTAAGCAAGTAACTTGGAACAAAAAGGAATCTTCTTTTTATTCTTTTACTATTTCACTTTACTCTTTTAGTTTTAGAAATGCATATTCAAACTTGAGTGGGATGTTGACTAAACAGTTACTTCCGTTTTCGAGTTTCGAATTCGAAAAAAATGATGCTTACTTTTCTTTAAACTTTACTACAGAATGATACGTTTAAGTTAATCCAAGTTAAGGTACTATTGAGATAAGCATACTAAAGGCAACAGCAGCTATCAAATCTTTTATTCAAAGTCAGATATGTGAACGAAAATTCATCGAAATTTTGGTATCACAACACGGAATGCTGTGTACCATTAAGAAGTGCATATTTTATTTATGTATATTATTATAAATAAATGGCATCGGTAAATTTGGTACCAAGTTAAATGACAGTATTAGGTCCTAACATATGAAATGGGCGTTTGGTGAGGGAGTAACTTAAAGTCGATTTTTTCAAAATATAATATATTTATTTAATCAAAGTATACACCTTTGCCATCTCATAGGTATTTCATTCCTTTACAGAAAAAACCATTCGAACGGGAATAAATAAAATCTTTGAAAGTGCTTTGGAATGCCCAATCAGAGTTGAATTTTAGAAGTTATCCAAATTTCGAAAAAAAATGTAATCTGTTGGAGTAAGGTCCGGGGAGTACAGTGGATGTCTTAGACATTCCAATTGAAGCTCTTCTAATTTGGTAACTGTCTGTTGTGCAGTGTGCGTTGCCCTCAAGCAGCAGTGGCATTTTTTTTTTGTTAACGAGGAGGAAATCTTCAGAAAGATACCCCGCCTTCTGGGGGGAAGGCGGCGGTTATGTGGGGTTTTTACCCACTAAAACCTCCCCGGTGGCCCTTCCTCGGTGCATGGTGAGTGGCTCCGGGATCTCCAGTGGAACGCACCGGAGCCCCTCTGCACTGTGCTCATAGAGAGCACTTCCCGGGGGAGGTTACTCCCTCCCCCCCCTGTGCCCTCGCAGTGCAAGGCGACACGGGCCAGCCGATGTCGCCTTCTTCCCGGGTCCACCTTGGCGGACGACAAAGGCCTTGTCGCCCCATGAACCCGAGGCCCCTTTTAGTCGCCTTCTACGACAGGACAGCAGTGGCATACCGCGACTGATCAGCCTCGGTTGCTTAGCCAAAACGAAGAATGTGGCCAGTACGATAAAAAGCCAATTTAGTAAGGAACTAAAATTTTAGTAATCATGATATGGATATCATATTATGATCTCAGTCGATGAGTTAACCTCTGAGTAGTATTTGATTTTCACGAAATCAAATACTACGTGCATTCACCAATTTATCGTAGTTTATATTCTTGCATAAATCGCCTATCATTTTATACAGTGGATAGTCGTTCAATATGGCTAGTATAAGATTGCCATTTGTGAAGCTTACACCTCAAATGGTTATTGCTTCACCGTGATATTACACCGTCTATTGCTATTTAAATTCATGTTTATATCTACAATCTTTTATAGTATATTCAAGTGTGCTCAGGAACTACATGATCTAATTCCCCATCCCCTTTCCACCATCGGACTTCTAGACGCACTGCGGGATTTCATCCTTTCGTTGTGAACATCCCTCAAATCCGAACGAAGCGATTTGCTTCGTCTTTCATTCTTCGTACAGCAAAGGACTGGAATAGTTTGCCCGCGTCTGTCTTTCTTTCCGATTACAATGTGGGTATTTTCAAGAGTAGAGTGAATAGGCATTTACTAAGCTAGTGCGCCTTACCATCCAGGACTGCATTTCCGCTTAACATCAGGTGGGATCGTAGTCAAGCACTTGCTTAGAAATTATAAAAAAAAAGTGCTAAAATGTAAAAGATATAGAAATTAACTGGCCTACGGTGTTTTTTCAATTTTGATTTACTATTCCATTACATCTTGATGGGGTCCAGGATTCTCCCGTAGGTTTCCGTTGTGCCGTACTTAGGCTTTGTCTATTTTCATTATTTAATCTGTAACTGTGTCACCATAGTGTCTCTAAGAGTCGCTCTTATTTAGGCATAAACTTCTTACTGTAAGAGGTGAACAAACCGGCATCTAGATCGTGAGTTCTTCTGGCTTTACTTTACTAACTTTTTTCATTACCTATTCTCATATATCGTCTGTTTTTACCGGAATGAAGACCCATTTGTAAATGTCAACTGAAATAGGAGTTTAAGTTCTTTTGTTAATAGTCTAGGAGGCTGGTTGCCAAAATTGTTGTAGAACAATGTACCAAATGTGTACCCATTCTGGGCACTTATGGAATGGGCACTTACGGCCCTTGTTTTTAAATTAAGAGTATCATCGGTATTGCTGTGGTCGTTTTCTGTTCTGGTTATGTGAAAAGATAAAAAATGAAATCTTTTTTATTACACTTTTATGCAACTTTGATATGTTGCATTTCCAAACATTGATTTATTTTATAATTAGAAATTTTTAAGTACATAGAACATATTGTATTGATATAACTTCGGTGATCAAACTCTTATTTGATGTCAGTATAATAATGACAACGTTATATTTGATGAATTAACTAGTTTATTAATTATATCCGTTTTTTTTCTGCGTGGGAATTATACGCATCCCGTTTGAAAGACATGAATAAAATTGTAGTCCATTGTATACAATAAATATAATCTACTTAAAGTATAAAGAAGTAATATGTAGACAATTTGTTTTTTTCTTGTTTATTTAATCTTTATTTCCACAAAATTTTTATTACCAAAAAGCGGACTTAATGCCAAAGAGCATTCTCTGCCAGTTTACCTTGGGTTGTGTACAGTCAAAGTAACGGGTGCAAGCTTAGAGGAAAAAAATATATTTAAATATAAGCAGACATATACAAATAAACATATACTGTTAGTATATAAAATATGAAATAACGAATTTTAACATTTATTTGATGTAACAGAAACAAAAAGTGAAATGTAAAAAGTACATTTACATTTTATTTCGCAAAAAAGTTATTTAATTACGTTTCCTTTTTGTTACTGTTAAAAAAAAGAAAAATTAGAACACGATTGTGATGCGTGCCCCTCTCTTTTGCGGTATTCGTGACAGGTTGTTCCCAAGCCTCCGTCACGAACATTTATCACGAATTTAAATCGCAACGTGAAATTACTTTTATTATATATCTTTTTGCTTCCGCCGTTTCGTTTGATTGTTAACTTTGAAAATCGGTAAACCTCGTGATCGTGGGAGATGAACCGAGAGCGACGTGTAATACGCTATATGTCTGAACGGTTTTACGACCGAGTTCGGAGATTGGAGAGATGGTATCTGGAGAAACGTTCTCGCTGTGAAGCAGCGTTTCGAACAAATTACTCTTCGATTTTCAATTGGGCCTTTCTATCAAATTTGCCAGTTCGTTCTCAACGCTCAACCTCACCCCCTCCCCCTCCTTAAGTAGTAACAGTCAAACAACATACAAGCATACTGACTAAATGTATGTAAAGTAAACAAACAATGTGCTAATGATGATAATCTCATTTCAATCACGTTGCATCCGCTTGATTTGAAATTTAATCTAGTTGGTAATATCTCGTCGAAGACGCTAGCTTAAAACGGTTTTTATGCCAAGATGGATTTTTTTATCCACCATCAAATAATACATATTAAAATGTAATATTTATACTGAAACTATCAAGCCTCAAGAAATAATTAGTGCTACCGTAGCGAAGTCGGGGCACGTCCCTTGATAAATGTATAAGAACTAGGCTTATCTAATTAGGTCCTACTTGTGCCAATCGACGTTATATATAAATCATTCCATTTCAGACTCACACATCCATGATAAAATATTAACGGTTCGCAATAATTGGTATAAGAAGTGAATTGATTACCTACCTACAGTCAATACCTTGTCATCAACCAAATTACAGGGCTTGAATTAACTGAATCCTAACCCTAGTAATATTCTCTTGTAACGTGCACGTCTCTGTGTCTTATAATATATTTATATTATATAATTTTGTAATAAAAAAAGACTTTTACGGCCTTTTACCACCGGTGCGGTAGACAGAGAAGCTCTAACCGTTTTCCATCAATACGCACAATTCCTATAACTTTATAAAAATATAAATGTATAAATATATAAAATATAAACATTTAAATACTTCCTGAGATATTTTAATTAACTTAATTAAAGTAAGTTAAGTAAAATATCACTTAAGTTCCTGTAAAATAAATGGTTCCAGAAATAAATATTAGCTTAATTTCTATTGTATTTCGAAGAAGACCTCGTTGGTCCTTTGTATATTTTTATATAAAATGTTCTGTAAGGAGATAAAAGAATTATTTAATCTTTTTACTGTGTTGCTATTATTTTACATTATAAGAATATTGGGGTTATATTTTAGGGTAATTGTCTTCTCGTTTTATAAGATTTTGAAGATAGAAGAAATTTGAAAGTTATGCGGAAACAAACAAAAACAAGATATCGACGAATTGAGAAATCTACTTCTTTTGAAGTCGGTTGAAAAGCATCGGTACTTAACTAAAAGTAAATTACCTTAATTAAGGGGCAAACTTTCAAAAAGTCCGGTTCAAATAGCAGAATAGAAATGTGACGCTTATTTTCAATATGTATAGTGCCGCAATTCGTCCTTTTGACCCCTTTATAATTTTCAAATTTCTCCCACTAAACAGTGTAGGGACCTTAGATTAATGTTAATAATATATTATCATGTTAAACTAACGCACGGGTTTGGATTATATTAGATAGGAGATAAAGTTGTTTCTAGTTATTACCTAATATAAACTCTGGAGAAGGTTAACGAATCTATGATTACTTAAGTAATTGCTTCTCATTTTTATCGTAGACATAAGTATTAAGAGTGTGTATTAGAAAGGCTCGGCTTTAAGGTATTGTTACCAGGCTATTAATAGCTTCAAATAATTGCTTATATCTGTCAGTTCCAGTTCAATATTATTATAATTATAGGTTTCTCACTTTAGACATTATAGACAGACACATGAGAACAATAAATAACTTATATTATAAAACAATAAGATCGCTGTCACAAGAGAGAAGGAGTCACCTAACGCATTCATTTGCTTGGAAACGATGAGCTATTGTTGAGGAATTTAGCAAGTTGCATTTTGAATGTGTATACCCTCTTGACGTGTGCGGATATTTTGTTGTACAGTTGTTTTCCTTCAAAACAAATAGATCTTTGATCGTAATTTGTTCTTTCGGTAGGACAAGAAAACTAACGCGTCGGTTGCTGCGTTTTTTAATATTTTTAGTAAATGAGATTTTAGTATTTACGGTTTTGTCTATAATTTTCCTAATGAGGATACATGTACTGTATTTAAGTAATTGTTTAATATTATTTTCGTCGTTTTGCGGATAACAGAAATCGGTGTCAAGGAATTTTTATAATTTTATTTTGTAATATTTGAAGTTCAGAATTTTGTTTTTGAAGCAGTACCCCTATTATAAATTTTTAAAAAAACTCTTTCATTGTTTTGTAAGAATTGAGGTAGCTTAATTATAATCTCCTAATAAGGAGGTTTTTTATGTTATATATTTATACTCATATACGGTAACTAACGACTTTTCATTTCATAACGACGAATAAAAACTTTTTAAACACTGTAAAATCTTACCAATTTATACAAAAATAAAATACATCATGTTAAAAGAATATTTCTTTAATGAAATTTTTTTAACCAAAATGGAACATCCTATATGCACACGGTCGATATCGCTAAATCAGTTTAATACGATAGGCGCAAAAAATGTACGGCGAGCGCACGACTAGATACATCGTGCCTAGGTTAGTTAACCACAGCCCTGTAGTTCTGGCCTCTTTAGAATAAGACTACGGTATCCCTTGTAGAATAATCCCCGTCGTAGAAGGCGACTAAAAGGGGCTTCGGGTTCACTGGGCGACAAGGGTGGGGGCCTTTGTCGTCCGCCAAGGTGGAAGAAGGCGACATCGGCTAGCCCGTGTCGCCTTGCACTGCGAGGGCAGAGGGGAGGCATAACCTCCCCTCGTGACGTGCTCTCCTTGAGCACAGTGCAGAGGGGCTCCGGTGCGTTCCTTTGGAGATCCCGGAGCCCCTCGTCATGCACCGAGGAAAGGGCCACCGGGGAGTTTTAGTGGGTAAAAACCCTACATAACCGCCGCCTTCCCCCCAGAAGGCGGGGTATCTTTTTGAAGATTTCCTCCTCGGAAACAAAAAAAAAAGGTTCGTTAACTACCCCCAGAAATGTCCAAAAAACATTAAGCGCATGTTAAAACATTATTTAGGTACGCAAGGCGGACACTTTGGCGGTAGTGACAAACCACTGCGGTTTATATAGCGTTAAGTTATATATATATATATTTCCATTATTGTAAAATTGTATTTGTAATAAATTAAAAAAAAAGAAATATATTTTTGTAATTGGTTAATTTATCAATTTTGAGATACTTGAGATCTACATAATCTATTCATATTCATATATCTTTCTTTATATTCATTTTATATTTCTTTCTCGTATGTTGCGTATATGTTTACCCGAATTTTATGACAAAAATCACATGATTACATTATTCTATCCCATATCCGGTATACGGTAATACAAAGTTAGTGTAGCGTCATTTTTCCCTTGGTTTGAGAATAATATAGCGAGTTTAAATTAAAAAAAAAAACGTATAAAAGTGTTCGTCGAGTGTATTCCCTCTTCGACGATATCGTTTCCGAGCCCGGCAATTATGACTTCATTTTATTTTACCAGACCCATTTTCGCCGTGAGTTCGCGGATAGCTTAATGCGATATTCCATTACGCGACAGAAATTATTTTATCAATTCTTTCACTAAACATTTGAAAATTTGAAGCAATGAAGTTGGAACTTCTTTGCAAGATCGAAACGTTTGTTAGTGTTTCTATAAAAGAAAAGGGGTAACCGAGCTTCAGGCTTATCTGATTTTAAGTGATCACTGTCGCACTTGAATGTTGCTCTCGCTCAGGTTCTACATAAGCTAATTCACCCATCCCCGTTCCACCGTCGGACTTCAGGACGCACTGCAGGATTTCATCCTTTTGTTGTGGAGATCCCTCAAACCCGAACGAAGTGCTTAGCTTCATCTTTCATTGTTTGTACAGCAAGGGACTGGAATAGTTTGCCCTCGTCTGTCTGTCCCCCCGATAACAACGTGGGTATTTTAAAGAGCCGAGTGAATAAGCATTTACTAAGTTAGTGCGCCCTAGCATCCAGGATTGCATTTCCACTTAACCCTTAATCAGGTGAACAATAATGTCCTTTACCAGAGGAGTGCATTGTTGGTCTTTAGTCAAGTGTTTTTTAAAGTATGCCAGCTATATTTTAACGTCAATAGTCTAATAATGGATTCAAGCCTGCGTCTCGCAACGTTACGTTTCGCATACCGTAAAACCATTATGCTATTTCCGCTTAATAGCTAGTTACATTCGTATCAGTTACAAACGCAAATGGCGATAGTGAATCGAACAGGATGGGTTGTACATAAAACAAAAGACGCGCTGCAAGGAAGAAGTCGTGATTGTAAAACATACGTGAGTGGGGCATCACATCCGTTAAGGAACTATTTGATTGTTTTAAGAATTGACAGTCAACCTTCATGCCATGAATAGTTATAAGAAGAAACAAAAATTATGTGAAAAAGTCTAATTATGGAATGTCAACGATCTAGATGGATGGATTTGATTTTTTATCGTTATGAGCTAGTTAGTAGAAAGAAATGTGAGTAGAATTATTCGGAAACTATCCCACAGGTAAATACGATATAGAAATAGAAGTCAAAGACACCTGAAATCTAGCTAGTGTTAAAAACCCATCCCTTATTTTATTCGTGCGATCCACACAGAGTTTTTCATATGGTGCTGGCTGTATGAAAACAAAGCTTGGTAGTTTGGTTTAGAATGTCGTATACTGCTAAATACTATTGAACTTAGTGTCCATGTATTTTCTAGTGCATTCGGTCAGCTGCCACGGTCGGGTATATCTGAATTTGCCCGTAGATCCTCGACCTATCTGCTTGCCGGCTTATGTGGCGATCAATGGCTTAGTCGAAATTGCAATTAAACGAACTTGCACTCCTTCCTCTTTGAGAATTTTACTTGTACCCACTCGTGTCGAATTAATGCTGAACTAACGTGAAATAAAGAATTTAAATTGGATGTTTATTATACGGTTAAAAATTGAAATTTAACAAATACATTGGTTTTTATTAAAATTTACATTTTAATCACAATTTTAAACATAAAAGTACTAGTAAGTTGGCTGGAATTAAAATGAGATGAAAGAATGAAACACTTATCTAAATACGAAATTTGTTATATAATTGATAGTTTAAAGTTATTAATACTTTCATTTAATAAGAGCTTTTTTTTTTTACGCGGGGGAATCTGTTTATAGACCATCCTCCGGTACCCTGGATGGGCCCGGAGGGATGTGTGGGTCGGCCTGGGCACCCCATACCCACTAAACTTTCCGCGAATGCCATCAGCCGTTATGAGCCGTATCTGTCAGTGACAGGACACACATATAATAAGAGCCTCGTTGTCTCTTATCAGTCTTGTCACCTCCGGTTGAATGACAGCTGATTTCTTTGCAGTATATGTGCGAATGTACTTATACTGTGAGATGAATGTTGATTTTGAACAACTTTGAACAACGAAAAGCTGGCCGTTGTTATTCTATCTTTTATTGATTTAAATTATTATTTATAAATTTCAAATGATTGATATGATAAACGATAATAAATCTAAAAATAAAAAATACAACAAATTCCGTTTTCAAAAACGTAGGTAAAATGTCTTAGTTCCACTTTTAATTATTTATTTGTCTTAGTAGTATTAATATAATAATAGTTAGTATATCGCTGTATTTATTTTTATTCATTGCCTTTGAAAATTATGTTTTATCATTTTACTTGTGTTTAAAAATTATTTTAAATTATAAAAATATGGATATGGTACTATTTAGCTTCTTTTAAATGTAATAGATTTTATTTCCATAGTTTAGGTTTATTTCCATAATTTAGTATTAAAAATATGTACCTAAAATACAGAAAATAGTTTCTGATTATTTTTATTTAATTATTAATTATTTATCTTATTCAATCCTTTTAAGAAATATGCTATCTATTTTTCACTATATTTTTTATATAATTAGCTATCCTAAAAAGTTAATTCGTGTTAAAATTAAATTGAGACTCCACTGAAGTGGCATCCTGTCTACCTCATAAAGGTAATATGGTCTCGCTGTAATAATGTTAATGTATCTCTTCAATCCCTGTCTCGTGTACTAGAAATATCACTGGCATTATTATGCACATGTCGGTAGATCAACGTTCAATCTTTTGATATTGCGAGAGGGGCAAAGTTATGCTCGCTCGTAAATCTCAAAAGGTTGAAGTAATGAGTTAGTTTGCCTTTATATTTAATGGTCGGATCTTAAAACGAGATGCCCTTCAAGGATAGAGTGATAATAAATCGTTGGTTACTGTCGTTGAATTAATTTGACTCCTTGCATATTGTATAAACGTCGGATTTAATAAATGTTTTGGTAAAGACGTGTATCAGCTCGGGTTTAGATAGATGCAGGGATCTAATAGTGTGCCCCTCGTCGCGCCGTCGACCGTTGTCTGTTTAGAATAAGGGTTCACGTCATATTGCCTACCGCAACTATAGTATTCACACTCATAGCGCGCCGCACTTAACGTTTCTGACACTTTCCTTAAGCTATTAATCTTAATAACCTACGCCGTTTAACCTTCTAACTTTTGCATGACTTTAATTACTTAATCTGAGTCTAAGTTCTGTTACAAATTAAAATCATGCTTTTTTAAGAAGCGATGTAAATTTACACTTATACGATAAGAAAAAAAGTGTTCGAATGGCAACTTATGTTTTTATTTTTTTTAGGTCTTTAACCTGTCTGGTCACGAATTCATGTATATATACACTTTTTTCTTAAATTAATGAAACCAGTGCTTCATCATCATTATTATCATCAGCCTATGTCTATCTTCTGTTCAAAATAAGCCTTCCCCAATGCCTTCCACCATATACGATCCACCGCTTTCCGCATCCATCCGCTTGGGTCCAAGAAGCGTAGGGCTTCTTCCATCCAGATGGACCGATCACCTAAAACCTCTTCTTGCTCAAGTCTAGCAATGTAGTGAAACATCGTCCGAGGATCATATATCAATGTATACTCTAACCCGCCGAAGGATTTCGTGCAAAACTAGTAAATAATTTTACTAGTCCAACTTTATCTATCATAATTGAGACCGCTTAGCAGTAATATTATTGATTTCTTTACAAAAAAACAGCATCGGGAAAAAAATAATTTGCAATTACCAACCATAACAATACCAATTATTACCATACCATAACAACACCATAATTACCATAACCGGCTATCAAAATATTATTTTTCTTATTGCAAGTAAGTTTATGTAAAACAAATATACGAGTAAATACTCTATCTGGCGTTTATTAAGAGCGAGGAAAGCATTTGTTGATGACAGATGTATTTGACAAGGAAGAGACACGTTAGCGACGTGTGTTATTTCGAAGTTGATGAATAATTACCTGAATAAATTTGCGTTCTGATTCTATGTTTTATCAAAACAACGATAACATCTATAATGCTTTGAGGCGTCAATAGACTAATTGTTTCGGGTACGATCAGCGACATGTAAGGTTATAGGTTCGAATCCACAATTTGAGTAACAATATGATGGTAATAATAATAGCTTCACCTCTATCATATACGTGATAAATTCGGTCAAAATATACCTATGTTTGTATTCACTTCAATGTATTCACTTCTCGCATCTTTCTAATAATATGTCATAAATCAAACGGACTACAAAAGCAAGAACAAAATCAATTTACTACAGGATAAATATGTTCACAAGACCCCGCAAAGGGTCAATCTGCAAGCGTTCGGAGATCAAGTTTCAATAGATACAAGCCATGACACGGACGGGGGCGACGTAAAAGTTAGTGAGGAGGAAGCAACTTGTCTGTATCGGCGGTAACCGCCCCCGTCACACTCCACTTGGGCTTCCGATCAGGTCCTCCCTTGTGCGGCTGCGGCCGACGTGATTTAGACCGCCGTGTTCTATAGTTTGTGGATGAATAATGGCTTAGAGACAAGTTTACACGGATATATCATGTTGTAGAAATCTTCTGTAAAATTTAATATTTTTGACACGATAATTATAATAATAAAGAACTCACACTATCGACTGACAAGCGTAAGCCGATGGCACATGTCGGATTTGTATGTTTCCCGGTCCTGGCTCGCTTTTTGCACGTCCACGTAGATCTTAACATCTTTGTATTAACTTGTTCGTCGGTTTCGAGTACTGTTGACGTCACTGTTCCTTAGTATGTCATCAATCCTGGAGGCCGTCGAGGACCTTGGAGGTCACGTAACGGACTATACTTTAATAGCATGTATGCAGAGATAGCCTGTACGTAGAGTACACTTACTCGCATAATCACGTACAGTACAATTGAAAATGTGTATAGGTTGTTACTACACAAAGATAGTTTGGTTGGTTTTGATTAATATCTGGAAAATGGTGTATTCAAATAATTGAATTATTTTATATTAGCGTTTTATTTTTTTGATATCTGATATATATTTATTGTGCTTAGCATCGCAATTACTAGGTTCATTTATGTATAATTAAAAAATGAATATAGATATAAAACCAAAAAAATATATTTATATGTCGGTTATGTTACTAATATATTATTTGATACAAAATAAACAAAAAAACAAACAAACATTTTTATTATCCCACAATAATTTCAATAGCAACTAATTAAATTATAATTATGACTGGTGTCCAAACTAGGAACAAACCTGTGAGATGGATCACCAGGTCTAAACCCCACGGATGTGCACAAAACTTTTAAAACTATTGGAGAGAGAAGGAGAAGTTGTCATGTGTGTGTGCGAATGTTTTTTGGAAGGTATGTGTGAATGTGTTTGTAAGTGCGGTTTGTAAAATGGGTTGAAATTTCTTAAATTTTGTTCTCATTGCGTTTTAAAATAGCCAATTTAAAACAGTACAATAAAACACAAGGGAAACCTCAACCGTCTTCGAACCCTTGCCGTAGCATCTTGTAAAGGTGTAATCAATAAAGTGCGGTTGTTTGTGTATAATATATAAGGAGTTGAATCTGGCTCCAAGCAGCACTAAAGCACTTAGGAACGCTCGAAGTGTGATGAATGAGTGTGTCGCTAGGAGCGGCAGCGGCACGGAACACCGCCCCCGACCCGCCGCGCGCCCGCGGGCATGATTGATCGTGCTTTATGTTATATCGAATTAGCGAAAGAATATTGCGATTCTGTCAAGTGTCATCTATAATATTTTAAATATGATATCAAAGAAATATCAACGTTTTAAATAAATATATTCCTATAACTGCCCAATAGATTTGGCAAGATTGCTAATGCTTATAAAATATAACTTGTCAAGAATAAATCATTCCTATCGATTTTTGGAACCAAGTTTCTTACGGCAGGATTGGAGGAGATAGGTTTGGTGCGCGGCCTAAAAAAAAAATGTGAGACTATAACCGTAAGAAAAATATATAACGGAAGATACAGTGGCCGGTAGCGTGACTATTAAGCATGTAGTTCGACTTTCTAATCACAGGTGACGCTTTAATGAATGATTTATAACTGTTAATTAATTATTGATGTAATTTTATGTTGTTGTAAAAAAATATGAAAACGTGTCTGTTATATTATTTTTTATCCTACGTTATTTGTTATTTTATAACATACTATTTAAATATTTAAAAGTATTGAGGAAATGTCTCAATACTTTTATATACTTAAATAAAAAACCCAGTCAAATAAACATAAAATTAAGCAATATTTTCAAATCTGTTTCAATTTCGATTGAGTATATTTGTCTTCATAGTGATAAATGTCTAAAAATGTACTTTCAATGTATGTTACGATATACATGACACATATCATGACTTGATTATGTATTTATGCAGCCGGTAGTATGTTATTTCGATAATACAAAAAATTACGTATAGATGAATGAATTAAACATGAAAAACAATATGACACCACAAGTCCAAATTAACACTGTCAAAATCTTACAGTTGAATTTGACTGATGTGGTTCTTGTAGTAATACTCTTGAAAATTGGTTTAAATATTTTTAAAACACTAGCGTACCCAGCCCGCTTCACCGGGCTAGATTTTGCTTTATTTTATTTAAACAATAAACTTATATCGTTAAATATTTAATTTAACTTTCACAATATATTAAATTATTCCTTTCTATAAGTATTCATTCTCTTCTATTCTTTTCTCGAGCGGGTAAAGATCACTACCTACAAGCATGTACATTTCAGCAGCATCAGTAAGCGGGTACATTTGCGGCCCTATACCTTGAATACTTCAAAATCCTTAATTATCATTTCTAATTAACTTCAGTATACTTTATTATACTCCATTGTACTTCAATATGGTTCATAATGACATAAATATATACAACGCATGTGAATACAAATTTGGGTTATAAAACAATAAAATATCATCAAAGTAAATAAAAGATGTATTTAACAGTTCAAAAAGAGGAGTGCTCTGATCATCACCAAACTTTACAGAATTACTCGTCAGGTCAATCTGAAGACTCCCTGAAAGTTTCATTGAAATCGGTGCAGCCGTATCGGAGCCTATATGAAACATACCCACACACTTTCACTTTCTTATATATAGATTATAAGTCGTTTCTGGAATGAAATTACGAATTTTATTGATTTATTTGTTCGCAACGTACAAGGTTAGTGTCTCCTATTTGTATTTAGTCTCGAGTTTGAAGGTCGTTCTGCCAAGGGCTATAAAAAATAAACGATGTCTTAGAATCGTAGCTAAGACCGTAAACACTTATATTAGGCTTGCTTTTGTCATTTACGCTTGATGAAAATGGATTTTGTTTAATCTGTTGACGGCGTGAATATAAAGAGGACGCCGTTAAAGCTTTGATGTCTTACCGAAATTACTCGCCGAGACTTAGTATGTTTCAACATCACGTCAAATACACAAAGAAAAAAGGAACTGAATCACTTTTTAAGTTCCTTCCTCTTTTGGTATTTTATCGGGACCACTATTGAGCCGTGGCAGCTCAGTGTCCGGGCGGTCGCCTCAAGTTGCGTACGCTAGCAACCCGAGTTCGATCCCCGGTGCCGGCACCAATAAATTTGGTGTTTTAATTTTATGTGCTGATTTACCCACGCGCACGGTGGTGAAGTTAAACATCGTGAGGAAACCTACATGTCGTAGAAATTTTTTCTAAGACATGTGAAGTTTGTCAATTCGCACTAAGGCCTCGTGGTGGACTATGCCCTTACAGAGAAGGCCTACGTCCAACAGTGGGACTTATATAAAGGCTATAATTTTAACTATTGGGTAATGGCTTAAACTGAGTATGGATATCGCCTGCTATTCTTGTTAAAACCATGATCGGCTGGTGTTGGAGAAGATTAAGTCATTACAGACTGTAGCAACAAGGGCACGATCTTCGGGAATGAGTGAACAACCACAGAGAGACAGATTAACGGTGCCTTCTAGAACGAGGAGTGTTACTCATATGCTTAAAATATGTTTTGACATTCAGCCGATGTAGGTTAAAAAGTCGGATGGTATTCAGACCCCGACCGACATGATGGTAATTCAAACTACGCGTTCACGACTAGACTTTGTATTTGTTTTAATAATAATGTGGCTTTAATAGCATTGAGAGCCGTGGTAGTTCAGTGTCCGGGCGGTTGGCTACAAAGGAACACATACTGCTAAAGGAAAACATCGTGAGGAAACCTACACGTCTCAGAAAATTTGTCTAAGGCATGTGAAGTCTGCCAATCTGCACTAGGGCCGCGAGGCTGACTGTAACCTTATACTCTCTTTACAGAGAAGGCCTGCGCCCAACAGTGGGACATATATATTATATAAATATAAAGGCTGCAACGTTAACTTTTTAATAAGCATTAACGCATAGAGATAACTATAATTACAATTAACGCCTTGATTGGTCACTTTAATTTAGAGGTTTCGGCATTCCGGTGTTTACCTCGGGAATGGCGGAATGGCGCTCATTCCGATCCCGACGTAGCTTGGAGGTATTATTCCGTGAATTACACGAAATTATGCCACTATAGATAGTTGTGTTTGTATATATAACGTTAAATATTAGATGTAGCGCAGGCGACTTGATATAATTGAGAAGGATTAGGAAGGGATTAGATAACAATCTATTGGAAATAATTGGACGATGTAATGCTTATACTAACATATATTAACCACATTCAACTTGAGATATGTTTGAGATTGAATACGCTCATGAATATTCATGATAATTTATAAGAGCAATCGCATTTTTAAGAGCTCTAGATATTGAATCATGTAATCATTAAGTTAGTAAACAGATTTTCGCTCTTCTCTTGAAATCACCTACATTGTAATCGAAGGGAAAAATGTACGCTTAATGAAAGTGGAAGTAAAGGGTCTTAGTCCGGAGGATGTCATCACAAGAGAAAATTAATTAAACATCTCCATGTCGTATGTTGAAAGAAGGCACTATCATTTAACTTTAAAACAGCTAAACCTAAATGCAAACACCTAAATGGATCTAAAACACCGAAAGGCTAGCAATCTAACGTTTGTGCTTAAGAGAGATTTTAATTGATTGTAGTCAGTTACATTTCTAATACGCTATGAGATTGGGTCGAAAGCCTGTTGAAAGTTGGCATTTAGCAGCGCACGCCCATATGTGGCAATACTATTCTACTCACGATCTGATCTGATCTTGGTACAGTGCTAAGAGCTATTCCCTAGTGAAATAACGCTACATTTTGACAAGGATTCATAGTTTCTTTACCTTGTGGTCGTGAAATTTATACTCCGAATAACTTAAACATACGTTTGATGCGATAAAATATAATAATAAGAGCCAATCCGAAACGACGCCACGTTACGGTAAATGGACATGACGTGTTTTGGGGACAATAAACTTCACATCCATCTCGACCACCGCCTGTAAATCGTGATACATACCGTGATTTATTACTCGTTTTGCAAATTATAAAAAAACTTAGGTATTTTAATGAAATATATTCACGAATAATAAATTTAAGAATAATATATATAATCCACACATAAGGGTACATTACATTCCTAAAATAACTGCCCTTGGCGATAACAAAGGCGTCCGAATATTTCGGCCAAGCACAAGGCCGATCGTCAATTAACGTACGGATTATATTCATAGGAATGTTGGCGTCCGCTTCTACCAGAGATCTATTGGCGACAATTTTTTTTTCTTTATTTATTGGGGACTTTTGGCATGTCAGCTCCATCATACCCTAACCTGCGTACACACACATCAGTCGCATGAAGCGAGAAAGTCATCAATGTTGTACGGCCATAGCCACCAGCTTCCTCGCTCCCTCTGAGGTCGGGTCAGCAGCATTAAGAAAACACCCATATGTTGCTCCCTCAATAATGGTGTTTTTGAAAAGTTTTGAAGTAGGCCGTGGTAAGCTATTTACTTTTGATCAAAATTTGCTATCCAGAGGACAAATGCAAGAGATACTCGCAGCATATGATGTGTCTTGTTTGACTTTACTCTCATCAAAAGCTAAGTGCATTGTTTGTAAAAAGCGGTCAACGAAATATCGGAAGCTAATTTTAGTTCTTATCTTTGTAAAATTACCTCTAATTACCAGTTTTATTGGAAAACATTGAAATGTTAGTGAAGAGAGAATCAATCAGTAAAAAAAATTAGTTAATATAGGCCTAAGTGATTTAATAACTAAATAGGATTAGATATTATTACATCAAAGTTTTTTCGTATTAAAAGACTTAGGGTACATTGGTTGAAGTAATGGATTTACGCAAGTAATTTTCAAAGTTGTTTCATTGTTTCCTAAAATAACGTAAACGGCTGTAGTAAAGTAAGTAAAAGGATACCTCAAGTACAACCTTAAGTAAAAAAGTTTGCGGAAACTTTACCGTCTGTATTAAACGGCCACGAGGCGGAATCTGAATTTTTAGCTTACACGATAAGGTTGGATTATAACAAGGAATAAATTTGCTGTAAGTAACTTAGTGGGCGCTCTGTGTTTTATTACTTTTTTGAGTACATGTTTATTGAGTTTCTTATAATAGGGGAATTTTATGTCTTAAGTTAGTTAGGTCAAAATGAATTTATATACTTTTCATTTAAGTGTGAAAACATTTGCGTTATATTTGTTGTATTTTGTTTTCGTGAAGAGGAACATTAAAAGCAAAGAGACAACTTAATTACTTTCCTCTTTTCTCATGTCTTAGCAAAATTAACATTTAAAATTGCAAGATATTTAATTTTCTTATCTAACGTGAATGGTACCAAGTTGGACAACTTTACATTTTTTTTTTGTTGACGGGGAGGAAATCTTCACAAAGATACCCCGCCTTCTTGGGGGAAGGCGGCGGTTATGTGGGGATCTTACCCGCTAAAACCTCCCCGGTGGCCCTTTCCTCGGTGCATGACGAGGGGCTCCGGGATCTCACGTGGAACGTACCGGAGCCCCCCTGCACTGTGCTCAAGAAGAGCACGTCGCGGGGGGAGGTTACTCCCCCCCCCCCCCTTGTGCCCTCGCAGCGCAAGGCGACACGGGCCAGCCGATGTTCCGATCTTCTTCCCGGGTCCACTTTGGTGGACGACGCAGGCCCCCACCCTTGTCGCCCAGTGAACCCGAGGCCCCTTTTAGTCGCCTTGTACGACAGACAGGGGATACCGTAGTCTTATTCTTGAGAGCCCAGAACTACAGGGCTGTGGACAACTTTACATGACCTAAGGGTCCCGTCACGATCGAGGTCTTTTTATCTTGTAGTGGTGTTATGTGTTCCAATAGTCGGTATTATAGATGCAACCAAATTTTCTATTGAAATTTCTTGCTTTATAAATTCAATAACCTTATGAATCATCATTCGTAGGGCTATGTATTCTTTAGAGGAATTTTGATTTTACAGTTTTCAGTTTACAGTAACGACTTTTAGACGTCAAACATTTCTATTCCCCGGTAACCGTGACTGTAAATGCTCAAAACATTAGGGAAAATAAACCGCAATAAAGTGTCACTGGTGGAGACACACCGCGTATTGAATTCGGGTTGCTAGTGTCTATGAATGTTGATGCGACGACATATATCCCGTTTCCTTTTAACTAGTTTTTAATTCACTAATGATGTATGCCAATATAGCCTTTTTTTTTATTGCATTACTACTTATATTGCAACCACAGACCTGTGTCCGTGCTCTTTCCAATACACTTAAATTGTTTACTCTGCATTTATTAAAAGTGCCACTTCTACAGTTACTGTTTTCCTTATATTTTTTTCTTTTTTACATATATGTATAATGCCTGAATTTGGAGGTGGCCAGAGATTTGGGTTCACGCGTCGCAGACGCCCCGCTGCATTGCTATTAGCTTCTCCGCGACCGCTGTGTCCCTGCTCCTCATGGCCATTTTCAGGTTGTAGTCCACTATCCTCTCCCTTGATGCGGCCATTGCCTTTGTCATCAGTCTTCCTGTGGCGTCGTCCTAGTCATCTGTATAATAGACACAGCTGACGGTGTGTCGGGATATCGCCACTACAGCATATAGCCTTGTAGATATATTGTAATGAAAAAAATGGAATCAATTATTATTTTAGAATGGTATATAACTTGTAGCATACGATTGCCTCAATTATTTGCAAGTATGAATTTCGAGTAAATGATAATGGAGCGGAGATTAATCGAGGGTCTATTGAAACTGGAGTGAACTTACAAATGGAAGGAGCGGGGCTCGTAGGCGTTTTGTAAGCGATCCGTCTACTATCGGCAGTTGCAGCCCGTACTAAATTTACATAATTAATCTGCGTCGGACGGTAACAACGGTGTGTTGACGCGTTTTCATTAATTAGCGACAACTTGGCGGGTCTGCGCCTACTTTCCGTGCAATTAGACACCGAGTCCGCATAATTTTGGAAGAAAACTTTCCGCTTGTGCGAGACGTTTCTCCAAAGATTTGTTTAATTATTTAAGTATTACGTGGAAAATTTACCAGCTCGTTATTTGAATAATAACGATTCGTTTGTGTTTGTGATATAATTAAAGCGTGATTAATTGTATTTTTAACAAATGACAAAGTGAACCAACTGTTGGTGAGATCTCAGCCGTTCATAAGTACAATTTTACATTGGAATAAAAGTTAATTTACAAAAAATCTGTATCACGTTTCCATAAAAATAACATTTCGACAATATTAATACATAGATAATTAAATAATACTTATTAATAATTTGTTAAACCGCCACCTATGATCAGAGAGTTGAACTACACGCTTAATAGTAACGCTAGCCGTCGTGTGTAGCACTTGCGTTATATATTTATTTTACGGTATCATTAATTTTTTTCTCGTCAAGCCTACCGTAAGGAAGTTCAAAAAACTTTAACTGGAATTTTGAAATAACGTCGGTGTATAATACGACCAAAGAAAAGCAGAAGTTTCTGTCTTTAGAGGCCGTTCTCTAAACTATCAGGCTTATATCAAGTTACACGTGCAAGTTACATTCACAATGTATAAAAAATATATTATTTTTAATTACCATTGTCCGTTTATTAAAATTGTCTCCTTCCTATTGTACATGTTGTTTTAGTTAAATGAAGTTTCTTTATATATATACAGCGTGGTGATGAACTAAATCTAATTTAGTTAATGGAAAACACAAAGCGTAGACAGTTTTGCTCCAGCCACCGCTAACACAGTCGGCCCTTCCCATCACGAGGGTTCTTCAATTAAAACTGTTCAAGTTTGTTTAATATACGTGCTTGCCCATTGCCTACGTGATACTGCATATTTGAAAATCGTGTTAGTGAGGAAAAACAACGAATGACAAGCGTTTTTCCGAAAGCCTATCAGGCTAGCCGATTTTTACGACTTTGTCTAGATTAAATTAACATTATATTTTACTTACAAAAAGAAACATTAAAAAATGAATGAATTAAGAAACGCTGTTTTTAATATTTTTTTTTGATGGTTTATTAGTATACCGAAAAAAATACAAAACCCAACTTCATAAACGTAAATGTTATTATGCGCGGACATCATACTAAGAGTGTATTTTCGAATTATCCTAGTAAATATTACGAAATAGAATTATTGAGAACTTAACCAAACTTACATAAAACTACCCTTGAAGTACATTGTTTGCATTAAAAATAAACCATCGAAATCTGTTGGCGTGATAACAACTTATTCGTCCATTTGTCGCCTTGTACTTAATGCAAATTTAAGACATATTGTTTTCTCATCGATGCCATTGTCAGAATTACACCAAATTGGACATGGGATCACGTAAAAAGCGCCAGCTTTCAAATGAAAAAAAAGAATCATCGATATCGGTTAACCTCAGTCCAAAATTATGAAGTAACAAATATATTAAAAAAAACATACAGACTAATTGAGAACCTCCTCCATATTTGATCGGTTATAAAAACGTTTCCCTGTGGAGGTACGTCAATCACAAATATGTGGGTACAAATCCGATTTTGCTTATACAATGTTTCAAAATAGGCGATATTCGACTTCAACTGAAAAGTCTGGCAATAAACACGGCAGAATTGAAAATGTAATTTCCTCTCAATTCTTTTAATTTTCTGGCAATGATTGAAATTTGAAACGAGTTTCTATAGAAAAGGACCCCAGTTACCATATTTAAAGAATGGACAGTCACTTTTCAAGTTACAGATCATGGAGTACTAGTAATAGGATTGTCGATACTATGACATTGACACCCGTGGTTGCAGAGATTTAGAACCATTGTTACTTAGTTACCGAGTTCGACGAAGTTACAAGCTGGTCCGTTTCGCTTCAGCTGCAAGTTATAAGGATTAAATTCTGCTTAGATATTGACGTTTAATTATAGTTTGATGTTTTCGTCAATACTTGGAACTCACGTTTCGGTCTCTGTATACTTCAAAGAAATTGTTGTGATAACTGCTTTGTAATTTTTCTACTCACACTCTTCGTAGCAACCAAGGAGTGATGGGATCTTAAGTTAATGGTTTCAAATCCCAGCTAACATGTACCAATGAGTTTCTGTTTTTCGTTTTTTACGTACAAATATCTTGCTAAAATTTGTGTCTGGTGTATTGCGATCTTCTCTCTCTACCCTGGTAAAATAATGTCAGTGAGAAATACTATTTATATTTATTTTAACCGACTTCAAAATTGGAAAATGTGTATATCTGACAACGGCATCTATGATAATAATAATAATAAATTTATTTATTCATCTTTCACAAATTTAAATGCACAGTTTACTTATACGTTTACAGTTTACGTAGATCTTAAATTTGTGAAAGACTGGTGTCTGAACTAGGGTACCCTGTAAGACAGATCACCAGCCCCCCCATCATACTTATGATAGTTCTGTAATTTTATTATTAATATTAACTTAATAACTTATGAGAAAACCATATAAGTCTTAAGTTTGCATTAAGTATATGCGAGACAAATGGATGAGTGTCGTTAGATGAGAGTTTGCTTAGGTTCGAATTAATTCTATTCCTATTCGGTTTGAAGTCGTTTTTTTTTTGTTTTTACTCGTAAACGTTCTTGGTTTATAAATAAAGTAGTTCCATTTGTGTTTAGTACATTCATATCTTTCATATGACAATAAATATGTTCCTTTGACAAAGAATGTTACAGTTTATACATAATACTCATAAAATATGCACGCTTTCAGAAGAGTTACTCTTTGTAAGTCGGGCCTATAGACATAAATCTTGCATGGAAATATATTCTTCTTTTGAAAATTTTGCTAAGAATTAGTCATAATTCGAAAGTAGCGGGTAAGAGGTCGACGAAAAGTCTACGATATTTATGTAAGCCGTTTAATCGTCTATCTCGTCCTTAATGGTACCGTCTTAGAAAACGTGGGGTGAAGTGAAGGGAGGGAGCCCCAAGGGTTGGTTTCATTGTAGCTTACAAATCGCTTATCCGGAATGGGTACAGGTAGTGTCACGGCTCATTACTCTAAGTTTACATTTGCCGAATCACTTCGAACAGTATAGTAACAAGATGTTTAATTTGCTTTTGTTTGAATGTTGAATTAACGGGTTAATTGAATGTTACGAATTGAAATAAAACTTATTAAAATCCTCGAAATTTCTGACTGACTTTTATTTATTATTATTTATAGAAAGATCAAAATCTTACAAAAATAATTAAGGAACTGACAGCCAATAACAGATTTGGTATTAGGAAAAACCACAACTATTTTATTGTGTGAGCAAAAACAAATAGCCCAAGAATACTATAAATTAGGGAAATTATTAACTTATTAGTAACAATGTTTTAATTAAAAAAAATCGATAAAAATTGTTTACAGGCTACCTAATACTAATTTGATTATTTTTTTTTATTTATTTATTTATAATTTAAATAAAATTTTACAATAAAGGAATATACATATAACTTAACGCTATATAAAACGCAATGGTTTGTCACTAGCGCCAAAGCGTCCGTCTTGCGTTCCTAAATAACTTTTTAGTATACTCTTAATGTTTTTGTTAGTTATACAATTCCTTATATCTGAGGGTAGTTCATTAATTAATCTAGGCACGATGTATCTTGCCGTGCGCTCGCCGTACACATTTTTTGCGCCTATCGTATTAAACTGGTTTGACAATATCGACCGTGTGCATATAGGATGTTCCATTTTGGTTAAAATTTTTTCATTTAATTATATTTATTGAATTCTACGTGGAAATCAAGAATATTAGTTTTATTTCAAGTTCATATAGTTAAAACACGGTATATAAAGAAATCGGTTGAATAAAATTATCCCAACGTCTATTTTATTTCCAATTTGATAGTTTTAGTTCGAGACTTATGAAATTGTAAAAATTGTGAAAAGTGCAAAGTAAAGTTGAACAGCGGTTGCAATAAAATAAGAAGAGAAATGTTCACAACTATTTATTTCGAAAAGATAAAAGAAGTTTTATGGCCTCATGTTATTCTTTGTAGTCGTAACTTTTTATAAAATATATGGCCATTGTCATACTTTGCTTGTTGACGCTACACGAATCACTGAAAGCAACTGCTGCTGCGTGTTTTTTTCGTAATTCCACACGTACACCAATTTGTTAGGCCTCGGCATATAATGTACTTGTAATATCCATTAACCATAAATTTAGTTTATCTGAAAACGCTATTTATATTAAAGCCATCCTTTAAACAGTTTGTTACCTGTTTTTCGGCTAGATAGATGACATCCTAAAATGCCTCGATTTACGAATATTACAAATACAACATATTAACTAACAAATTTATGTTTAGTACATTAATTTTTTGCATTAATTTTTTGGTCAAACAGTTGGGTTTTCGCATGGCGAAGTCATAAAAACAATTATTACCTAATATTTGTGTTATATGAATGGCAATAATTTCATTTGACGGGGATCATCACTGAGCTTGACACGTCCACGTTGAAATTCAGCAAACCAGCGATAAATAGTGGTTTTGGATGGGGCTTCATCACCAAATGCAGAAATCATCTGGTCAACACACTGTTTTTGTGTTAAACCACTTCGAAAGTCATAATAAATTATCGCTCTTGAATTTTCCCGAGTCAATTCCATTTTCTTAACGACTAAAAAAGTTTAACAAGACCTTGTGACAAGACCGAGTATCTTTTTTTAAATAAATAAATGGTATTCGATTTTCAAAACCAAGGGGTTTGCAATTAAAAAGATTTTAATATGACAGGAATAGCGGAAATATTCCATTCCTGATACATTTAGTGCAGCCTATGTAATAAGCTCGACAGTAAAAGGATAACGGTTATCAAAGAGTAAGGGTTGAAAGAACATGTGAACTTTTTGTAGTGAAGTGTGATGTGACTTTTAGTTTCGAACTGATTTTCATTACGATGAAAAAAATGAGAAAGTAACATTAAAAAGAGATAAACACGTATAAAGGAATTAATCTGCGAAAGAACGAGGTCGAATACATTATACAGTATGTCCCATTATCTCGTTCTTTTCTTCGTGCGGTGTATATGGTGGGTACATACCGTATATTGCAGAGTCACCGAGATAAAATACATTTGATTTAATCGTTCTACACGTGTAAGCTTGTGTGTATGCGCCTTGATAATTTTCTACATTCGTCTCACTCTCTCAAAGTTCACTTTTCTCAATGTTTCAAATCAAATGAACTGCACAGTAGTTTTCATTTCTACAACCGCTTCGATCACTACCATTATAGTGAATAATGTAGCCGACATTTTGTAAATGTAGTAAATTTTCAATGTAAGCACTAATTAAGTACTAGCGTTAAAATGTTCAACAATAAAAGCTGCGTATGAAATAATGATTAGCTTAATTATAACAGCAGGCTTGGCGGGTATTACGTACGCGTTTGATAATAATTATGCAAATAAGATACGCCGATGCGTTCGCTGATGGAATATGCCACCTTTGTAAAGTGCAAATAACGAGCGTCGCAGTACATGCAATGAACGCTCGCAGCCTGTCACACATGGGACCGTTCTAGAGTTATTATCCCAACGTACAATATGACACGAAGATAGCTATTATAATGTATGTAGTGTATTACATCACGCGGTCTCTCGTACGAGCAACGCACACACGGGTCCGCTTAATGACTGCATCAGAAACTGTTATTAATATTAATTGTACAGGATGCTCTGAAAATATACTCATAACAGATATAAATCAGAATAACTCGACAAAGGCCCTTCTGCTAATGTCTCAAAATAGAGACCCCAAAAACTATGGGCCTCTGGGACTCAAACTGTTGAAGTTGGTGCTTCTGAGCTATTAACATAAAATCTATCTCTAGTCTGTTCTAGGTATAAAAGCGCATTTATGATAATGTCTGTCTACTCCGCTAGGGTTTAAATGAAATGAGATTTTTTTATGAAAGGCTATTCAATAGCTTCGTATGTGTACAAAATTAAATTGTAATCTAGATCTATTTGTGGTTAGAGAAAGTAAAATAATTGGCTACTTTTCTCGATTGAACTCAATAGGTAATAGATTTCAATTCTAAGAAATGGCTTATAACGATGTCGTAACTACCCAGTAGTAAGGTTGAAAGCTATAATTCGCTTTATACGGCAAAGATTCTATCTATCTACAATTTAATAAAAGGATACTGTGGCTTAGCAAAAGCGGCTGGTGCATAATTTAAAACGGGGAGAAAAAATCACGAGAACCATAAATATAATACTTGTGGGCCGCCATTTGAATAAATATCAAGAAGAGAGTATAATTTCTCACTGTGCTGGTGATAATAATGACGCTATTTATCAACCGCTCGAAGGGGTCGTAATTATTACCGTGATATTTCGAAGGTTTTCGTTTGTTCACTTACATTTACGCGCGATATTTTTCGCAGTCGTCGTTGGGACAGTCGGTTATTTCATACGGCTGCACGGGGATGGCTCCGAATGATTTATAGTTGCGTTGAATATGCATGTCTAGATGAAAAATGATGACTAACGCGCGAGTGGTTAACGTGCGGACAAAATGTATAGCGATGCCACACTGAATCCGCCAAGTTTCTGAGCCCGACAAACGTTATTTTGGGAAGTTCGTTGAGATAAATTTGAAATGTCTTTTGGCTTTTCAATAATTATTTTGAAATTTTACAAGTTTTATCTGTCTTCATAAGTTCATACTTTTATACTTTTTTTTTTATCTAAAATAATTATAATTTTACCGTGTTATTTTTCATGCTCTGCCTTCTTTTTTCACAATGTTATTTTTACAACTTATTCACGTTTAAATATAAAGCTTCGTATTTTTAGGCTACTTCTAAAATTCTTCATGTTTGGAGGCTTAAGGTCTTGCGAAACACTTAGGGAAATTAAATACGTATTTATTTCAACTATAACAAATCTATTCTATAAGTAATGAATCATTCGTGCCCTGTGGAGGGCGTCGCTGGCAGATGACTTCAGTTCTTCGCCTCTTGGTCTTTTTCCTTCGACCTTTCCCATCACTACCAATCTTTCTAGATATATCGTTAATAAAATGCTAATTCTTCTTTCTCATAGTCTCCTCGAGGTTGAGGGTCATGACCATGAAGAGAGCTGCTCCTTCTGTTTTGGGCGAGGAGGTCATCTGACAGGCCGCTTGGAGTTTCTCGCATAGAGCTTCTGCTTATTATTTTAATAAACTCCAATAAGAGAAAGCATTCTTTCCGCTCTATACCTTATAAAAAATAGCTCCCACTTCTTTTAACCCACTCGGCGTAAACAGAGATGACAAATGTAACCATTATTTACAAAATATAGATGTATCCCAAAAGGAAGACGTATTTTATCAACGTTCATTAAGCATATGGCGAGTGATTCCATTTAGAATCTACAAGCAAGATTAAATTGGAACTTCGAGCAGATCATTAGTTCGAGGTCTAAGCTAAGCCCAACCGCCGAGACAATACCGAAGACAACTTATAATTTATATAGTTGAAGAAACAATAGCGGATAAGTTTTACTCGGCTTGCAGTATAAACCCTCCTCTTTGCTACTTTACTATCCCCTTCTCCCCGTCCACAGCCAAGTTCATTAATACGGCCATCAGAAGTGTTTCCGCAACTGTTTGCTCAACGTGTCAAGCGGACGCTTTAGCCAATACTTCCTGTCACTCATCACAGAACTATGTTCTAAATAATAATTTACTTCGCTTCCGGACTAATTTTCCACTCGACTCTTGGCGATATTAGTTTTTGAAATTAATAATAATATATAAAATAATACAAGTCCAGAGTGTATTTCTAATACACAGCGATGTGTATTTTTAATATTGTGACGAACAACGAACGAACTGAACTAGACGGCCCGTGCAACTGTATGCAGTACAGTGCTGTACAATCCGTGTTATGTACAACTATAAAATTATAGAATAGTTTGCCGATTGAGATTAGGGAGGCTTCGTCAACTAATGTCTTTACATCGCGTGTATCTGAATATTTTCTACTCAAACAATGAAAAAATACATACTGGTATATATAATGTCGTTTATGTATTCCATGTATATGTAAATTACTATATTTATATTAAAGTATGTTATATATTTATTTATCTAAATAATATTTTTAAATTGATATTTTTAGCGGCACTACCTTTAGCCACTATAGGTTAGCTGGAAAAAATAATAAATAGCGTTAATTTGTACAATCGCCTTTTTTTTAAAGCAAGCTAGCAATATTTCTTTTTTTTTTAGTAATATTCATAACATCTTGTTAACCAACTTTGGCGCAGTAAAGGATTTATCTATCCATCTATATATTTACCTCTATCTAAATTTACATTTATTTATTTTAGTACAAATAATCATTTTGCATGCAATCCTGAAGCTGCTCATTGCATATTTAGCGTAACGTAAATGAAGCAATTCCAGAATTGTCTCATTGGTCGAGATACTTTTAAAATTAATACTTTTTATATATAAATTAAATAATCATAAATATTTGCCTTTCAAATCCCACATAGTATACATTTCAGTATAACATGTACATGTATTTAACGACAGTAAACGTAATACCGTGTGGGTTTGTATTGGAGCATGCAATTATAAAGAAATGAAACAAATCTGATCAAGTTTGTACTTACAGTAGTCATATATAAGTTGTATATGTATAGTAAGCAGAGTGACGTTACATGAAGAAACGTAATTTCCGGCACACCGGGGAATTCTCCTATCTATACGATAACAAGAAGTTATGTTGTAGTGTAGTTTATTTATTTATTGTAGTACTGAGTATAAACTACTTTGTGAATATAGTTTAGTCCCTCAATAGTAATTATAAGTCACCGAAGCAAATCTTATCTTCGATTGTTTACCTTTATGCTGTTTCTTACGCACAAAAATTTATATCAGGTTTATATCTTAGAACCAAGATAGAGAATAAAATAAGGGTTACGTAGGACCAAAAGAAAATATCAATGGTAGGCCACAACATTGTGGGAACATTTATGTGGTGGAGGACGAGGGTTTTTAGTCCGTGAAAGTCAGACATACCTTGGCAGCACGACCTGCTCTGGACCCTGGGAGGGATAACGGATTTCCTCTCCTCGCGGAAAAAAAATATTTGGGACCGATGTAGCTCGGTAATTTCCGCACTTTTTTAACAAGAAAGGAATGAACGGGCTCGCGACTAACCTGATTTTAAGTTTCACATGAACATTCCCAACAAGAGAGGAGTTGGCCTTTTAAATTATTGTCTCTATTCATGAAGATCAAAGTAATATCATGTCGGAAACAACACTATTGCGAGATGATTCCGCAAGTTGCGCGTTCGTGGAATAAAATACGTGTATAACGAGCTCTTGATTTGAGAGTTCTGTTTTGATTGAATGTTAACGTGTAAAAAGGCATTCGTTTCTATTTAATGATTTCAGAGAGATGTATTAACTACAAACATGTGTATTGTTATAGTATACAATATTATTTCATCGACCAGTTCTATTTGTTAGGAGACTTTCATCCGCATTTCCCAAAATTTGCAAATTAATGAAATGCAAAGGAGTTTGTAATTAGTCCAGTTGACAGAAGCTTAATAACCTTTTATCTCAGTTGAAAGCTTTCATGAAATGAGCTTTGCCGTAACTACCGTTATGGCAGGAAAAATTACTTACTACCTCGACTTTGGGATTAAAATAGTCACAGCGTAAATGTTTTGCAGTTTGTTCAGGAAAGTAATAATTTAAGCACGCTGACCTTTTCAGCTAAATTACTTTTGATTTTCGTTACTAGCAAGCTATTTAAATTTCTAAATTATTTTGTGTCCTTTACACGATAAAAATGTATTCGATGAGATTAATAGGTTAACGTCGTAACATTATATCTCTTGGTTTAACAAACTCTTGTCATACTAATACGTTCTACGGTTATTGGTTATTGAAATCTTTAACTAGTAAAATGACTGGGCTGGGAACCAACTCATCTCAACAATAGCCTAGCTTTTCTTAGAGCCGATACAGCTGTTTCACATTCGTCTATATTTTATTATTAGCATTATTATGCTGACGCCCTTTTGTCCTTAGTACGATAATTATTATTTTGAATCAGTCAAATTCGGAACTAGTTGTAAACGTCATAGTTAGTTGAAAGTGACAAAATTAGATTTAGCGTGCGTGAGTGAAAATCAACCGGGCCTCAATAAATGACGGTATTGTTTTACTGGTTATTGCGATTCCGTTGCCGAGACACGTTCGGAATAAATTAAAGTGCAATTTGGGGCCTTTAATATGGAGTGTTGTTGGCGTTATTGGCGTAACGCAGCGCGTGGCGGCGGCGATATGAGCGGCATTCGAATGAGTACACAAAGGCGGCCGGTTGTGTTACGCCAGCCATCGGTAATGCAGCCAGGCGCATGATTGCCGTACGACACTCTGGGGAAACAGGGTTCTATGTGTTGTTACGCAACTTTCATGAAAATCTAAATTTTCATTCATATTTCAATTCCCATGTTCCTACCCTTGTTGGAGAGTTTTCGCTCACACCGCTATATACGACCAGGGCTAATTTCCATGTGATTACTGTCTTTTAGCGCACTCACAAAAACTGATTAAACAATTTCATTGCATTTTAACTGTGCAGTTTCTTCAATTATATCCACGGGCAAAAACAAAAACCGACTTCAAATCGAATCAAACGTTAAACGCCATTACGCCATTACGAAAATACAACGCGCGGACGCGCTTGTTGTATTTTCGAATTATCGTAAGAATATTACGGATATATAATTAATCAGAACCTAAACATACTCTCATCAAATAACTTGAAGTACATACTTTCCAATAAAAGCTGAATCGTCGAAATTGATTGACGTGATATTGAGTTATTCGTCCATTTGTCGCACACATACTAAATGCAAATTTAAGACTTATATGGTTGTCTCATGGAAGCCATTGTCAGAATTGGACCAAATTGGAATAGGATCACATTGGGAAACTTTCAAATAAAAAAGAAAACTGATGTATCTTTTTTTCAACGGTTCACCCAGTCGAAAGTTAGTCAGTTATTGTAGGTAACAAACATAAAAAAATCATACCGACAAATTTAGTACCTCCTACATTTTTCGAAGTCGATGGAAATTCATTATTATCGAGATAAAGAAGGAAATCATTCAACGCAGATAAAAAATATTAAAAAAAATAACTTGAATCAATAATTTTCCAAAAAAATTATGAATATATAAAAATATTTTTAAAAAAGATACTGCAATACAATAAAAAAGGAAAGAGAAGCAGTAACACAGATAATGCAAATAAAAAAGCAGCAGTAGCGACGAAACGACGAGTCATAAAAAATACACTTATCCCCTTATTTAAGGCATTCACTGAACGAAATGCAGATATAAAATGTGCGTACATACACTCGTGAGCAAGATAAAGACGCTGGCTAACTGAAACAAATTGTGCATGATAGACAATTAAATATCCTTAAAATAATATAAAATATTTTTGTTAATTTATTTATATTTCATTAAAAAATAAACTTAAACAAAAAAGGATATCTTACGTAAAACTTGGATGATACCGTATTTTGCAATAAATTTTATTTGGATTTTATTATATCGCCACTTAGTAAGATCATTAATATTCCCGATCTTTCTGTATGGAGTCGAGACGTGGACAATTCGAGCAAGAGAAAGACAGAGAATAGATACATTCGAGATGTGGTGCTGGAGGCGAATGCTACGAATACCGTGGACTGCCAAGCGCACAAATGTATCTATTCTCTCCCAGCTCGCCATAAAGACCAGATTGTTCACTACGTGTCTACAGCGCGTACTATCATATTTCGGGCATATAATGCGTAGAGGGGATGACAACCTTGAAAAGCTGGTCATCGTTGGCAATACAGAAGGCAAGAGAACAAGAGGCCGGTCGCCAACACGATGGTCTGACCAAGTAAAAGGTGCCATCTCCTCTCCTAATCTCCACCAGCTGGTGAGGGCTGCCTCGGACCGAAACCGATGGAGGCAGATTGTTCATTTGAGGGGCCCTAGTGACCACGATCCTCAGAAATGAGGGAACGACAAAGAAGAAGATATCGCCACATGGGAGGCAACACTAAGTATTAAAATTTAATAATTTAAATTAATTTAATGATATTTAACTGTCTATCATGCACAATTTATTTCAGTTAGCTAGCGTCTTTATCTTCCGAGATATTCAAACTTTCTTAAACGACCCTTTATTTTCACTCAAGGCTATATTATCGAATGCCGACATAGCGCTACGTAGTTACCGAATCTTTGTTAAATGTAAATAATATTCAATAAACATACAAGTATTTATTTTAATTCTAATAACAGATGAAAGC
This sequence comes from Meandrusa payeni, assembly GCA_029286785.1. Taxonomy (NCBI): domain Eukaryota; kingdom Metazoa; phylum Arthropoda; class Insecta; order Lepidoptera; family Papilionidae; genus Meandrusa; species Meandrusa payeni. Next base: position 7,691,084 of record JAGSMX010000012.1, on the reverse strand, counting down.
TTACAATTTAGTGAGTATATTGTTTCTCAGTCCACTCTTCGATTCGTTTTCTATCATTGAACTAGTTTGAATCGTACAAGTGTCATATAGACGAGGAGCGGTAAAAGTACAACACAATAGCTTCGTTGTTTGTGCTCCCTCATTCCTGTTTTGGAACACAGCTATCCATAGACGCATACAATGTATCCATTACACTCAAGGCGTGTTTTGAATAGTGCCCTTCCATATGTCTGTAGACGAAAATGTCCTAGTTTTGTATTATCTTTCCATGCTTTCTGCGATATGCGATATATATATATATATATATTACATTTAGACAGATAAATTCTTTACAGCACCAAAATATGTGAACAAAATAGAACCTAATGCGATTTAGCATTTTCGTCCAGCTAACGTGTGGAGGTTAAGAGACTATGGACGGATGGAGACTTATATAGAAAAAAATACATTTACATATAGATACATGGATAACGATTATGTAAATATAAGACTAAACATATACATAGAATAAATAAACTGTGTTATATGACTGTTTGTCATTTTCACTGTTTGAGTAAAAAGTATTCAAATACACACGATTTAAAGACATTTAACGAAGCCTCCCTAATCTCAACCGGCAAATACTCATAGCCATTTAATTTTCAAGTGTAATTAGCCTAAAGGTTTAGGGTACGTTCTGTGAATCGTAAGGTCGTAGGTTGTAATCCACAATTCGACTATTGACGTGAACCATCTTCTAGTACAAGCTTAAGCTTAGTTGGAATGGTTGACAACAATGTTAGTAATATTCCCAAAAAAACTATTTCATAAATATAGGGTACATTTCAAATGATTTATAAAAATTATAGAGAATGAGTCATACTCATTTCAAATTGTGGTTCGTCCTTCTTGGGCATCGGATCTGAATGCTTAAGCGTAACATAGTAACAGTCCAAGCCGAGGGAACCGCTTACCGGGGGAACTTTGTGTCGAATTACTAGCAATAGTTGTTCGGGCTAAGCGACCTAAGAGCTATGCCACCTCTCAATCCGGTGAAACAGTGAAAGCTAGTGTGCTATAGCTCTGTTTATAGGATCGTAACAAAAAAATGATTTTAGAAATGCAAACAGCGCTATGAAATTGTTCTTCATTATCGTGGATCTTTCATTCAAACATTCACGAATGTTAAAATCGAAGGCTAACTAAAAACGGAAACTCATTGGTACAGGTGGGATTTGAGTCCCCGATAATATATGTTTAACTAGCTTCGGGCATGAGCTCCGATTTGGCTTGCGAAGCTGAACTTGCTCTTAAATGAAAGAGGCACAACATAGCTGACCGGTGGCATTGTAGGTGTAGTTGTAGGAGCACTTGGGGCGAGATTTCCTTTCGTGGCGTTTTGCGTTGATTGAGACGGTTCATTTCATCATTTCACAGTAAAGTCGTACGCGTATGTCAGTCATGATTACTTATGCACTAACCACTGTGAAATGGCCCTACCGTTTTTTGATTTTGTATAACAAAATTACTTGCCAGATTTTTTTTATCTCGTTTAATATTCATTCCAATTCTAGAAGACATTAAAATTCATAACTCGGCTGTTTCACTCATCAACATCTGGCGCCACTGGAAGTTTATTATCTCGAACTGAGAGAAATGCATTAATTAATTTGAGTATCTTATATACGTAAGTCAATATGGTCCATAAGCATAGCAAGAATACTTAAGAAAAGTATTAAGTTAATAAAATAAACTCTATTAGATAATTTATTCAAGAATCTGGTAATTTTTGTAAATTTATATATAATATTATCTTTTTATATTATATTATTTGCAATGTATGTCTACGTGAGGCAATTTTTTCCCCCAAGATCCCAATTGTTTCTCGTTTTTACTAAATATATGTAATTTCTGTCTTAGTTCTATTCATAATACAAAGCTATTCTAGTTCTGGATGTGATATGAGAGATCTCCACTACTGGAGGTTGGCCGCCAGCTCAGCGAACTTATTCGTGTCATGTGCCAAGCGAAACAGTTGTTCGACACTGGCAATGCTGGTCCACTCTCTGATGTTTCGCAACCACGACGTTTTCCTACGTCCAACGCGTCTTTCCTGCTATTTTGCCCTTCATAATTAGTTGGAAGCTGATATCTTTCGTGTCGTAAGACATGACCTAGGTAGGCGACTTTTCTCCGTTTAACGGTCTGCAACAATTCGCGGTTCTCTCCGAATTGTGATTAAAAGATCACTTAAAACTATGCTTTAGTATTTCAAATTATAATATCTCAATCGACAGCACGTTGGTTGATTTTCTTTTACTAATTATATGTTGAGTACATACGTCTTGTTTGTCGTAACTTTTATGTCGTTCCTTCGCGTTTTAGAAAATGTAAAAAGATTTGTCTTCCTTCCAAACTTGCACGCTTAGCAGCTCCCCTTGCCAATTTAATTCCAAGATGGTTTACTAGGTCGTCGCAAACGAGAGGTTGACAGAAAACTGAATATTTATCTCGTATAAGTACTTGAAAATTTTCTTCAATTCAAAAATAGAATTCGCGTTAGATTAAAATAACCAGCTTAAGTCATGTCGCACGGCACTTGCTTTGGCGGGCAAAATTTCAAAATGAGTTTTTTGAAATAATTTTATATAACTTTTCACAATTGCGGAGTTACGCCACTGAACGTAATTGCATTTTCATTTAGTCACAGTAAACATAGCTCGACGTTTTGTACACATTGTGTTATGTTTATGAGTAAGCCAACAACATAATGAACGAGAAGTTAGTATGCCTCTAAAAGTAAGGACCTTTTGTGTCGAATTCTAAACGGTCTAAGACCCCAATACACTGATAACGATCTCTCATATTGACGCAAATGTTTCGCATTGAAATAAAACTATTCTAAAATTAAAATATTAATAAAATTCGAAGACTTTGAAAGTGATGGAGCCACTACACCGGCTTCTATTGTTGCTTCAATGGGACGATACGGTCCCAGAAGTACCGCTCAAGTATCGAAGAATACTAGCGAGAAGTGGAAATTTTATACTTCTGTATTTCACTCTTCAGTGAGATGCCTACTAACACTTCATAAAAAGGTGCTACGGAGCCTTTCTCTGCTCGGTTATTCATTCCTGTGCCCTGGCTGTTGCCTCAAGTTGCATAGTACGCCAGCAACTCGAGTTCGATCGATCGATTTTAAGTGCTGATTTTCCTCACACGGCGGAGAAGGAAAACATCGTGGGAAAACGTACAGGTCTGAGAAAAAAATGAAAACATTGAAGTCTGGCAATTCGCATGAAGGCCGCGTGGTGGACTATTGTCTTATATTCTCTTTACGGAGGCCTGTGCCGAACAGTGGTGTATATTTATAAAGGCTGTTACTTTATGCTTTTAACTCCTGTCTTTAACTTAGCAAAGCGACCCATTCGTTCTAGTGTCTAATTTTCATTGTTTATATTTATTGGTGCCAAAAAATCTTAGCTCTTAGATTAAGTAGCGGGTAGAGTGACATGTGGTCGTAAAACTTGAGCTGAAATTGAATTTTATTACTCGGACGCTCTTGAATCGTCGCCCGTCTCGATTTCTATATGGGGTGTTAGCGATAAATTGAGTCCGCTTTTATGCCCACGGACGTCGCCAACTCGTAAACAGATGACAGCGCGGCGGCGGAGGCTGGCTAGGTCGCGATCGTTTATTAAATGCTCCGTTGCACCAACTTAATATTTATTGTAAAGAATACACAATAACGCATTATTTTCTTCTGAAACAAAGTTAATTTTATTTCTCGTTTATAGCTTTGAAGACAAACGTTCTTTGTCATGACTAGATATATGATATTAAGTAATGGAAAATATTTATTTTGCGTAATAGCTGCGGCACCGCACAGGTTCCGGAGTCTGCTCAACTAATTGTGTGCTTAATGAACATTCATTGGCATGACAGTACTCGGTATTTCCTAGTTTAATTAGTTTTTTAGTTCATTGGTGTCACCACGGTTTACCGATGACGTAACACTGGCAGGCCATGTCATGTGTGTGTCAACGTATTTGGTAAAGATGGAGTGATAATTGGTGTGAGTTCTTAGATCGTAGGCGATATTCTTCAGTGCCAAATGCCCGTGAACCTATTTACTCATAGTTGGGTAATAATGTACTATATAATTATGTAATATGTTTTCAATACATTATTTATGTTGAGTGAGTATGCAAAAATAAAGTTTTTTGAATGAATCGTGTGGTAGTTTTAAAAATAGAGTACGCGCCGTATGCTAGCTTGAAAGCGAATTTCATTTAATTTTTTACCCAATTAAAAATTAATGTTCTCTGCACTAAAATGGTAATAATTCCAGTTTTATTTAGAACTGGTATTATAGAGTTGTCGTAAATTAAAAAAAACTTTTTTGTTCTTTCGATGTATTTAACAATACTTTCGACTTTTTCTCTAAGAAATCTATTTCATTTTTTATTGAAATAGATTTGTGAATAAAAAAAAATTTAGTAATGCATTTTTGTCACACTTTTTTGCTGTATTATATTCTCATCGCTGAGAAAAAATCAAAAAATTCAAACAATATTAGTTTTTTAATATTACTGATATTCTTGTTAACCATTCCAACTAATCTTAAGCAAAGAGATGGTTTACGTTTAGCCGAATGGTGGATTCGAATCAGCGACCTTACGTTTCGCAGACCGTACCTTAAATCATTAAGCTATTGACGCTTCATTACAGTTATTATTAATTGTAATTATAAGTTTGCCAGGTTCATATCAGCGTTTCTATATATTTAACAATAACTTTTATAAAATTTTAATAAAAACTTCACAGCAAGGATACATTCTACACTGACATTCAGTCTATGACTTTTAAACGAGTGTAATAATTTGTAGGACTTGTGGAATAAAATAGTCCAGCAACTAATGCACTCGCTTTATTGAGACAGCGTAACGTTGTAAAAAGAATGATTTTAACGAATACCGTCACAACTGCGCGTCCTCACAATCTTTATACAAAATTAATTAAAAGTCAGATTACAAACTAATAACATATAAATTATTGTTTACAATGCCAAGTTAATGTCACGATCAACTAAATGATTAATTATGAATTAAAAATACAATATGGTTCAGGTAAATCACTAAGATATCATTGAAAGCAGTTATTATGTATAATAATCGCTGGGTGTCATATGTTGCCAGCAAACAAAAGTTTTAATACGTACAATCATGTGTATTCGAGTTTAATGTTAAATAAATGAAAAAAATAGTATGTCGTCTTGTACAAAGTGCAGTTTCGTACGTGCCATGAGGACGTTCGATATTGTAAAGCGAGCGACAATAGATGTACGCTCGACTGTAAATTTAATTTACTGTAGGCGGCCGCCCTCACTGCATACTTTTATTCTGAACCAGTTACTCAATTCACCTGTACCTACCCACTGGAGTTCCGCGGGGCGCAAAACATTAAGTCTGAGGAAGAAATATTCAATGGCTTTACTTATTTTAAAAGCTTCCATATAAGATATGGTAATTTAATTATCTTTGGTCTTCTCGTATATTTTACTTCCATATTTATAGACTCTGGACAAAATTCCAAACGGCTTGTATTATTGGTTTACGGAAATATTGAGATGGTCTATTTTTACTGCCTTTGAACACACTACGACTAAAATTGTGTGCGATGTATACTAACGTTTGTATCAACAGTTTGTTAGTGTACGATTCAAGAAGCAAAATGTCGTATTAACGTTACCATACTAGGTTTTAGAATGGTTAAAAATAAAGAAAATTATGTTATAAACAATTTATTACACAAAAATCCTTGTTCGGTAATTAATAATCCAATATTAGTACGGCTAACGCTGTGGTTTTATCTGTTCGTTTCGCCTGGCGATAGTTTACCAATTGAAGGCCTAACCCTTCTTAAATATCAATATCCCTACAACTTGTGTGTTGATATGTCGCTGGCTCTTATTACCCTTTCTTTTATAAGAAAAGGTGAGAAAACGCTTCTTTTTAAACTAAGAACGTTTCACAACAAATGCAAAGTATTTATGTGCTAATTGTTTCGCGAGCCCTGAGACAGATGTAGCTGTAAAAGTATCAATCGATAAAAACTGGCTTATCAAGAACATTAACAAAAGTTATAATGACTTGAGTCAGAGATGATGTAATTTGTTTCACCCTGTCTTTCAGCAGAATTTTATATGGACAAAAATAATAAAGTTGATCAGCTTTAACCCGTCTTCATGTTAAAGAAAGGATTATTCATCTCGTAAGTAGTTTTTTGAAACTTATAGCAGTTTCATCAAGCATCTATAAATAAAAAAGTGAACTCACTACTTAGCCATGTATATATGACTATGATAAAGGAGATTATTTTATTTGATAGTCGTGTAATGGTTACTTGCACAATCTGTTGCAAACTGTTCGACTCTAATCGACTAACCTTAATGTGCCTTACAAAGTGGAACAGTTCCACAATCAAAAAATATAGATAGCACAAAATGACGGTACGGGACCACTAATCACCCGAGACCGACTCCCACTTGATTGGTTTTTTTCGCGCTCCTCCCTCTTGAGATACGCTTTACATTTTTATTTTACTCCTTTCATACTAATTTAATATGCGCCTCGAAGAAGGAATGGAGATAACTTTTTTCACATTTTATTAAGTTCGCAGCGAATTGTGTAGAACATTCTTATATGTTAATTTTTCTCTCATGTCTTTACCATGATCCAGAAGATTGATGACATTTATAATACAACTAATAACTGATGTTTCTCTTAAATATGTCAGTTTAAAAAAATATTAAATTTAGAAGTAGTGAGTGAAACGTATGGTAATTTTGTTCATCTTTAGTAATAAACTAACCTATATAAGTCCTAGTCATCCGTCCTTGACACCGCTCTTCATTTTAATATAAATATGGTCCGCATCATTTATAAATTTCGTTTTTTAATTTAAATAGAAAACTAGTAGTGATAAAAAGGTAATGCATTCGAGTCGGACCGTTTTCGATCTGTAAATGTGTGTATAAAAACAGGAAATGTTTTGCCTAAAACGGAATTCATTTAATTTTCCTTTAGAAAGAAATCAGATAAAATCGCCTTGGCTTGGAATTTAGACAACCGTCTATTGAGAAGGTTTTTAATTAAAGCTGCTTTGACCATAGAAGTGGAATGTCTCTTCAGTGAAATGATTAAATCCACAATAAAGCAACGATTATCTTAATCTTTAGCAAATTTGATCAATTATTTAATTGGAAATTTATTATTCTAAATAAACAATCAAAAGTAACTTTTAAAATTTTGTACATTTGATGAGTCAAGTAATGATTTTTAAAGATTAATAAATCTTAAGTATGTAATGAATATAAGATATTCATGATAATGGGCGAATTAACAACAGTCGCGTTAGTTAAAAAGAAATGCAGTTTATATAGATATAGATTGTAAATTTATATTATAGTCGTATATCTGTATAAATAATTTCCCTACTCCTACAAATTACGTATTCTCAGTGTAGATAGCGTCATGTGGTGTATTGAAATTGTAACGATGAGTGCGTCTTCGTTAGAGCAATATCAATTAAGGTCGCGCGACGTGCCAGCGATAAACGGAGAGCGCGTGACCGCCGCGCCGTCCGCCCAAGCGCTCGGATGCCGCCCGCCCAGGCGCTCGGACACCGCCTAACCGCCACACCGCCGCACCACCCGTTTCCGCCTCGCGAACTTAAACTGCAATTTGCAAAATATGAAACGTGCTATTGCTTAAATAGACGCTTGCCTAAACTAAGCGTTGATACTCCCACCTATTGTTTACTTGTTTGTTAATTCAAAATATGCTAACGTTCCGAAACTTTCAACTCGAGATCCATTTAACGGTAAACAATTTTTTTTTAATAAGAAACTTGATACATAGCTGATAGTATTTTATTGGATATTATGATTAAAAAAGACATGCAATGCGATAACTCAGCGGCTTTCTCTGTTGTTATGTTAAAATTACTAATTAACAGCTGTCATAATGATATATTTTTAAATACTTAATAAAAGCGGCCGAATATTTTTTTTCTATAATTTGTATGTTCTGTTTTTGTGATATAGAAATATTTCTATTATAATACGGTTACAATATAAGCTCTCTTATCTCTGTGTCAAATATTAAAGTACACTATCTAATGTGTATTTAATGAATAACACTTAAAACGATACCCTGACGAGCAAATTCTGGTATTGTTTAACATTTGAATGCTTACAAGGGTTTTGGTTTAATTAACTTCTATAATTGGTCTGTAGGGACTCTGTTCACATCGGATCGTGGCACGGAAAACTTTCTCGTTTATAATCGTCTCTAATAAGGAAGAATTTTGATAATACTAAGAGTAATAGCGTGATAGATTAGAGCGCTTGGAGTTATAAAGAAAAATAGTCAATATTACTTGGTATTCTTATTAATTTAAATTTAAAAAAATTACATTTTTTTTCAATCCCGTCGCCCCAGCTGAATTTACAGTATATTCACCGTAGTGATTACTGAAGAAATTGCTCTTAAAAATAGCGGTTACCGGAGAGCACGTTTACATAGGTATACGGGTGTGAAAGAAACGATAAAAGAATGCAAGGTCACGGACGTGAGAGATTTTATATTTAATATACGAGTACAGAATACGTATATGTACGTATAGGGTTTTTTTTTTTTAATTTGGGAACACTACGGTACTCGTACGTGACAAAAAATCGTATCCAAATCGCACAGGTAGTAAATATTTTAAAAGAACTTTAAACATTTGGACAATCCAGCTGACGCACGGCGGACATAAAAAATTCGTAAAATATTTTTCCAACTTTTGCCGTGAGTTTTAGACAACGCTTTTTTCCAAATTTCATGTATAAGCTTTTTATTCATGGTGCAATGACTGCGGCTTCTATTCACTGGTGTTATTAATATATACAATATTTTTAAGCTTTCTATAAGGTATGTTTTGAAAAAAGTATTTGAAAATATAATCGTTAATTATAATGTTTCGATAATAGATAGGCAAGATCAGAAAAATACTGGCGTGAAGTGCAGGTTGTGTTGTGGAGTTGTGTCGTGGCCGTGATTTTGAGAGCGCATGGTTATCGGAAGCAGAGACGATTTGTTTAAATTTTTATCTGTACGCACAAATATTTGTATCAAATTAAAGCACTACGTACCGATGCGAGGATAATCACAAAATAGGGTAGGAACCCACCATACGTCGTGATGTCCGATGGTGAAACGGGGATGGGGAAATATTCCGTGAGAGTGCAGTATTTCATCGGTCAAGTTGGCACGTTTTTTCCAACCACATTAATTTACCTTCTTTTGTTTCAAATCTATCCTCGTGAACAGGCGTCAATTTATTCTTTATTTATAACTAAATTACTATTGAGTTATAAAAGGATTTATTAACATAATATACATATTTATTATACGTGGCAGATTTTCCTAGCTTGCAAAGTAAAATCCCCATTCTTTTCTTTTAATATTTATGAAGGTGTCGACGTCTATCGGTTCCTAATACTTTAAGGATTCTATCATATTTTGTTAATAAACTGCACAATGTGATTTCTTGACGATTGGATTTTGTGGACAAACTAAAATGTTTATTCATTAGTGAACCGTAAGTTCTTTTATAAAAGATTTGAATATTTGATCTCTCGAGAAATTTCAAGCCGGAATAATATTGCTTTACATTTTAATCGTGAGTCCTTGCTCTGATAATATAATTTCAAGATCATTTTAATAGCTCTGTTTCCAGGTTCTTCTTATGTTGCAAAGTACCCGAACCCGAGTTCGCTCCTCGGTGCCGGCACCAATAAAAGAGTATTTTAAAATTTTAATTGCTGATTTACCACGTGCTCGGCGGTATCGCAAAATGTCTTGACAAAAACATTATGTTAAGACATTTTGCGATACCTTTTAGGTAGGTAGGTTAGGTTTTTATTATATATTATATTTATTTGGACCAATAAATGAATAACCTAATCCAATCACCTGTCATGTTAAGAGCTTAATTTCGTTGATGTATTGTGATCAAAGCAAGCAGGAAAAATTCAACCAGTACAGTCAGTTGACTTGTTTTTATGGTTTATGCTCAGCCAGGGAATCCTAATTACTTGTAAAGATGTATTTGTCTTTTACTGGGGACGACGTATTACAAAATGTTTTTATTTAAAATTAAAATATTAAATATATTGTGTCATGTTTTTGATCATCAATAGCTTGAACAAGTAACTTGAAGACTCTAGTAGTTTGCTGCCCTAAAGGTGTACGCTAATTATACGTTGGAATTGTTCAATTATTTCATATAAAGCTGTAACAATCAATTAATTTTTATTTATATCTAAAATGACATTGCACATAATCTAGCTTGTACACATATGTAGATATAATGGGTGTACACTTTCAATTTGTTACGTACATAATAGTTGCTTTTTAAAAATGTGTGTTCAGCATCCAGTGTTCGGCACCTGTCACTTGTGATAGATAAGCTGGCTAAAAGGCCTGATGTAATTGCATAACTTCTTAAACTTAAAACATAACTTGTGCAGTGCGACTTACACGTGAGAGCTTCTTTATTCTGCAAAGTACACAAAGTAAGGTGTGAGAGATAAACTTGAGGAAACTAGTCTTATGCATTTTACAATGTTTTCCTTCCTTTATGCTCACAGATTGGAAAATAATACACTTAAAAACGTTCCATCTTCATAAAAGTGTAATAAAATATATGTAGAAAAATCTACGGAGCGTTTCAGCGAAGGCGAAAGGGATGATAATAAAGGAACAACAATTCGATAAAGGATAAAATTATTTTGAGCATCATGATTTACCAGGTCTCGGGAGCAGGGCGGGCGCGTGCTCCGTCATCACTCTGCACCCTCCCTGCCAACTTATCTCCTTAATAAATTGTACGAACCTGCAAAATAAGTAAAACACTGAAAAAACAACCCCGTGATAAAAATAACATCTTTTACACCTCCCGTGTTCCTGACACATTCTTTGTATTCCACAAACAATAGTAAACATTGGTATTTACTTTTATTTTGTATCTTTTAACAATTATATTTATATTTATTGTTTTTATATGTGTATTATATGTATGGTATGTACGACGTACAAAAAAGAACGCACACGCCGACCGGTCACCGAACGCACAAATTGGCCGAGTGTCGATTTCTGGTTGTTGATATATTTATTATTAAAATTATAAAATTAAAGAATGAAACATTGATTTTCATTCTGTAATTTCCTTAATATTATAAATTAAATATTTACCGCACTGACTTAACGACGTTTTACTTTTAGGTTATGGAAGTGGATATCGCCTGTTTAAAAATAACTATTTTTATTAATAATATGTTGAATTGTAAAAATACAATTTGATACCGGGTCTATCAGTTATAAGGAAAAATAAGTCAAAGTAAAATTAGGGCGGATCTCTAATAAAATATACTTCCTTATCCCTTAACTTGTCTCATTACCTTATTCACTCCTCATATTTACGCAAATATTACACATTGCATAAAACTACATTTACAAATTTGATGGCGGCGTAATCTTAATTTCCTATTTGCGCCTCATGGTGTTTCCCGCGACAAAAAATTGTTTCTTTAATATTTTCTAAAATAAAAGTTAAGCTCAAATTACTCCTTATTACATCGTACACAAGTATCTGAATGTGAAAGACCCGTCAAAATGGGCCCAGCCGTTCCAGAGATCCGTATATAGTGCGTTAAATGCATGTAGTAAAAGCGGTTATTTTAATATTACAAAAAGACACTCCAATTTTTTTATTTGTATCTTTTAACAACTATATTTATATTTATTGTTTTTATATGTGTATTATATGTATGGTATGTACGACGTACAAAAAAGAACGCACACGCCGACCGGTCACCGAACGCACAAATTGGCCGAGTGTCGATTCCCGGTTGTTGATATATTTATTAATAAAATTATAAAATTAAAGAGTGAAAAATTGATTTTCATTCTGTAATTTCCTTAATATTATAAATTAAATATTAACCGCACTGACGTAACGACGTTTTACTTTTAGGTTATGGAAGTGGATATCGCCTGTTTAAAAAATAACTATTTTTTATTAATAATATGTTGAATTTTAATAATTATTATTAAAAATCAAATTTGATACCTGGTCTATCTGTTACAAGGAAAAATAAGCCAAAGTAAAATTAGGGCGGATCTCTAATAAAATATACTTCCTTATCCCTTAACTTGTCTCATTACCTTATTCACTCCTCATATTTACGCAAATATTACACATTGCATAAAACTACATTTACAAATTTGATGGCGGCGTAATCTTAATTTCCTATTTGCGCCTCATGGTGTTTCCCGCGACAAAAAATTATTTCTTTAATATTTTCTAAAATAAAAGTTAAGCTCAAATTACTCCTTATTACATCGTACACAAGTATCTGAATGTGAAAGACCCGTCAAAATGGGCCCAGCCGTTCCAGAGATCCGTATATAGTGCGTTAAATGCATGTAGTAAAAAGCGGTTATTTTAATATTACAAAAAGACACTCCAATTTTTTTTATTTGTATAGATTATGGCGATTATAATGTTTTAAGCAAATAATTGAGTAAATATTTACAGAAAATTCTAGTCAATTACGAAAATGAAAACCAATGTTTTCATAACCAATAAATATATTTTCAATAATTTCGAAATACTTCAGCAAATAAATAATTTTGTATTGCAATATGTGTAGTGTTTATTTGTATTGAAACTGTTTTACGAAATGCATGAATACACTCCATTTTTTTTATTTGTATAGATAAATGGGTAATATTAGAGTCGATCAATAGTTTTCGCATGGCGTCGGATGTCGTGAGAGCCCGCAGGCGCGACAGATGCCGATGACGCTCTGCCAGCGGCTGTAATGCCGGTATTTCCTTTTATTTATGATCGAGTTGAGTGCTGCTTATTACTTCTACGAGTGCGAGACATGTTTCATATGCCTGCCTCGCTGTTACTTCACATCCCTTCCTTGACGTTTATTGAGCTGTTTCCCACATATAATCAATAATATACTTCCGAGTAAAGGAGACGTGTTTACTTCAGTATTCTTACAATATCAGTGCCGTTTGTTACCCTCGTATATTTTACTAGAGATCTGCTCTGGATTATGTTCTACATGTTCCGGATCCACATTGGTTAATAAACAAGAGTATGTTTACTATCCAATTTGTATTTGTATTGAGTTCATATTGAACCAGTTTGTATTAGCAAATTTTCTTTAAATAAAAAATAGACAGATACTCGTAAATCAATAATATTTTAATTACTAAAACCTTCTCAGAATTACGCTGCATCTTAAGGTGTAACTATCTTATCTATTCCTTCTGTAGTTTATGTTATAAAAGACAAGTGGGAAGAGACAAAGAAACGTCTTACGTATTTTATATAAACTCTATTAGAACTATTTTATTAGTATAGATTACGCTTCGAAATTTTCACACAAATGAACGTGATGTCGCCTTGGTACTTACAGAACAGTTTAACAAGTTACATTGTTATTCGCGACTATCTTGAAACTGATGTGATTTGTGTTCAAATAAGTCACGACAGCCATCTATATCGAGCTTTTTGTCTCACCAACTACAACTTCTCCAATGTTTTCCCATTGGCCCGCAGTCTCCCGAAAAGTTTGATCGTTCTTGTCTCGCCGGGTGCCCGTACGAATTACGAAGTCGGCACCCTATCGACGATGCGTATAAAATGAGTTTACGATTCTCGTAAATTCCGGCATGTGCGCGCGTCTGTGCCTCAACTTGGCCTTATATTTTTTTTTAATTAAGTAATAGCTAATTGAAAAACTTCCATATAAATGGGATCGAGTTTGGTCTCTTCAGGTGCGGGGAACGCTTTTCCCTCGGAACACGAAGACAATATTTTATTATATTAAGAAATTTGCGGTGCTTAATAATGAACGGCTAACAAGGTCTATAAATTTACCGGATATTTTATATATACTTTTAATAAATAGAGAGAGAAAAAATAAACGCATTTGAAATGTGGTGTTGGCAAAATGCTAGAAGTAGAGTCTATTATGGATGAGCTGAACATCAAAACTAACCTTTCCACGACTTGCTTCCGCCGACTTTTTGATTTCTTCGGCCACATAGCTCGCCGCCAGCCAAACAGCCTTTACTGCTGGTTGGCTGGGTCGAGGGAAGAAGAAGCAGAGGTAGGGCGCCCACTAGATAGACGGACTCTATTGGAGTAGCTGAAGCAGGCTGAAACTCCAAGCGTCTGTTCCTGGCCCAAAATAAAGAAAGTGGGGAATTCGTGTTAATGCTTTTAATTTTTAGTTGCATAAAGAAGAAGATTAATAAAGATTATGATAGATAGACATATCATCAACGCCTCCTCTTGCTGCCCCCGTAATCCGAAGCGGGGCCAGTCAGCCGGGTACCTGGCCCCACTAATGCTTCGGCGTCATCGGGACTTCTTTAATTGTCAGAGAAGTCCCCTTTAGAGGAAGAAGTCCGTTCTTTCCCGGGACCGGCCCGTCGTTGTGGTGCCCCGTCGCTGACAGATCCGGGGCACTCCACTTGTAACGGCTAATAACATTCGCGGAAGGCTTAGTGGGTAGGGGTCACCCAGACCGATTCCCACACATCCCTCCGGGCTCACCCAGGGTTCCGGAGGATGGTCCGTAAAAAGGATCGAAATCGTAAAAAGGATCGAATCTCTACGAATATTACAATACGAAGAATAAGATTATTGCAAATAGCTCACTTTGAAAAACGAGTCTGTCTAAAGGAATTAAACAGCAATATAAAGATTTATAGTGTTTCCGTAAAACTAGGTATAAGAGAGGACATAGCGTACTTATTTCGTTATACGCTAGTCTGACACCGTCTGGCGACAGGAAACGGCCGTCGGTAGCCTAGTTAACAAGGTTAATATTGCGCAATTCAGAGCCTCGCATAGGTTTATAATATTATGAAGCGAGACACTCCAGCCCGGCGCTCCTCGCTAACAATTAAAGTATTGACGCTGCATACAACAGTCTTAATTGGAATAATGCCTATAATTTTTTTGTTGTCTGTTTTTAAAATAAGTTTTTTGTCGTATTCTTTTCGATATTATGTATATTGCAATATACACTAATACAAAAATAAAGGGTCGGTTAAGAAAGTTTAAATATCTCGGAAACGCTAGCTAACTGAAATAAATTGTGCATGACAGACAAATAAATATACTTAAAATAAAATGAAATATTTTTATTAATTTATTTATATTTCATTAAAACATAAACTTAAACGAAAAAGGATATCTTACGTAAACTTGAATACTACAGTATTTTTCACAAAATTTTATTTTTATTTAAATTTTAGTACTTGCTGTACTGAGTTGGAGGCAACCAAATCCAAGTTTTCCTATTTCGTTTAATTTTATGATTCTTAATCAAATATTATAAAATAAATTTATTAAAAATATTAAAAAATAAATTTATAAAAATATTTTATTTTAGGGATATTTTGTTTTGCTCAATTTATTTCAGTTAGCTAGCGTCTATGAGATATTCAAACTTTCTTAACCGACCCTTTATTTTTTCTCACGACAATATATGTACATGACCGTTGTTTATGGAAATAAAGCTTCCATTGGACCCCACCCTCACGATGGTGGCTATAGCTGTAGCTAGAGTACCAACGCATGTATACTGCTTTTTCTATCGGAACGCAATTGTGTATCATCTGTGAACCATTGTATAGAAGTAACCATAACCTATACGTAGTCATAGATGCACAAATACAGTAATTCTTTTTAAAACATCATGCTTCTTTCTTAAAGTTGTTAAAATTAAACAGTTAGTTATGACGTGTTAATTTTATGGTTAAGATTCTTCATACCATGATGTTGTCTAGCCCTTCGTTATAATTTTAGCGTGAAACACATCGTAGCATGTTTTGTGAAGGTTCAATAATATTTTTTTTAGTATTAGAAAGTTAAAAAAATAAAAATTAGAAAAAAAGTATATGAAAGTTCTTCGCTCTTAATACAAAATACAAAAGGTTGACCTCGATCGAGGAAGTTGAATGAAATAAAGGCATTATATTATACCTATGCGTTTTGCAGGGTCGGATTCTCTTCCTAGAAAGGCACCTGTAATTCCTCAGGTATTGTTTGTGTTAGCCAGCGGTGATTATCAATTAAATTCTCGCAAACCGTACCCTATTCCCGGCTTACAAATAAACAATTTTTCGTATAGAACGGAATAATTTTTAAATAAGTCCTTTGTGCGAGATTCGAAGTAAATAAAGCCGCTCTAAACTCCGAACATATTCTAAAATTTGTTTTGCTTTGACCGATTGAATTATTCGCATCCAGTATTTTTCCGTTCTTCATTTAAGCTAAAAAAGTAGGTCATTCTCAACGCTCGCCTTAATTGTTTTACCATCGAGAACATCTAGTGGGGTGAAATATGGCGGTTTCGGGATATCACTGTTGGCTCTGGGCGCGCGGCCAGTAAGCCACGGTTGCGACCTGCTTTTCTTCGTCGCTCGTTAACGAAACAATAAATAATGATTTGGACGTCGCCGTTGTTGCACGCTATTGTCCGACCGTCACATTTTACGTTAGCGCTGGGTCGGTGACATTTCGTTATTTCCTATTTTTGTTAATAACATGGACCCAATCTCCTGGTTTCGTTAAATATTTTATTCTTTTTTATAATTGACAAGTATACTTACGAGTAAGAAGTAAAAACAAAAACCGACTTTCAACCGAATCAAAATTTAAACGTTAATACGCGGGGATGCCCTCTTTGTATTTCCCTATTGTAGGAATATTACGGAATAGAATTACGGTTTGAGAGAATTTTATTTCCCTAATAAGAATTACAAAAAATTCACTTACTTAAGAAAAATACACAAATATACAATTTTAGGCTAAGCGTTACAGTTCTAGTAATTTGTTTATAAAATAATAATAGCTTTAAAACATCCTGGAACAATATCAACATTTTGTTTTGAATAGTGGGTTATTGGACATTGCAAGGTGATTAAGACTAACTACATTTTGTAAATAAATATTATAAAATTAATGAAACTTAACCAAACTCCCATCCAATTATCCTTGAAGTACAGGATGTACTTTAAGGATACTTTTCCAATAAGAAATGTATCATTGAAATCGGTTGACGTGATGTTAAGTTATTCTTCCATTTGTCGCGCACATACTTAATGCAAAGTTAGACTTATATGGTGTTGTCATAATTGTACCAAAATAAAATGGTGGGACCACTTTGGACTGGGAGCAACAGTTAAAAAACATACTCACGTGGCAACAATCTGAAACGCAAAAGTATAATATGAAGTCACATCGTTATTTTGCGACGTCGTGTTCTCCGATCCCGCAAACCCATTTTAACAATGGCAGATTTAATTCGATACAATTTTTTTTATTAACACTAGTAGCAAACATCTTGTAGTTTTTTTTTAATTAAAAATGCTCCTAAGTTTTCACGATACTTATTAACATAATATATAGGTAAATAGAGAAAAATGATGACGGATCACCAAAAATAAACTGTTCCTACGAGATGGTTACGACCCTCAGCATTGAAGAAACCGACGCCAGGAGGAGGATAGGCAGATAAATAGATTAATTCTTTATCGCTTCCCAGCTTAACTAAAAGTGGATAAGCTCCGAGAGAACACTTCCAGGAAACCCTGTAGAACAGATGAGGTAAAATAAAGACAGTACAAGTAAAGTAAGACATAGGGTAATAAGAAAAGTCAAGAAATATATAAATAACAGGAACAATTATTTATAATAAGCACTATTTATATTACAAATAATCATGACCATTAGAAATAAAAATATAAAATTACATATACAAAGCTTACATTATACATAAATTATTTATATACATACACAATTTAGTTAGCGACATTGCTGAGAAGATGGTTATGTAGCTTAGACTTAAAAAATTGTCTTTGCTTTTCAAACTTAACTTGGTAGACAATTAAACATTCTTTTGAATAAGTCTAAAACAATCTAAGATATGATTGTCTACGTTAATAGGTGGGTTTGATCCTATCGTTTCGTAGACCACACTAAAGTATATATAGCTATTGTATACTCATATTTGTTATTTTACTCCTCACTTGGGTAGAATTTTAGGTATGCTTATGTAAAGTTTTCATTTACATATTTATTAAAGTTTCCGCAGTCGTAGTTTACTTGATTACTATTACAGACTGATAGACAGTTCTATTAAAAGTTATATTCTCCTTACAAACGTGGCCTTCATGTACAATGTCGCATAGTTCAGTGAATTCGAGATGATTTCACTCGATTGTACGATGGATGGGGCCGGATGTATCGCTTTTTTGTATTAAATTTGACAAACCGTTTTAGGATTAGAGAAATCCGATTACTAGGTAAGTTTGAAAAGTAAATATCCGTTGGTAGTTTTTAAAAACGTTTCAACTTTATTCTTGCCAGCATGATATATAAAAAAGAAAAATTTTCTTTGTTTTTTTACTATTTAACGCTATAAGGATAGATAAAGATGGCAAATCACCGAGCGTATTATGTCACATATGTGACAGGGGATGAGTTCATCGCCATATACTGTGCACAAATTGTAGCAAGTTATATTAGTAATTACGTATTTGTGCGGATTTTATCGCAGTTTAATGTTATTTTAAATTTCCCATGCTCCGAGCACAGCTTTAAGATAGGTGAACTTACTTTGACAACCTATGTAAATATCTTGTTAATTGGAATTTGGATATTAAATAAATAACGAAAGAATATCTCCGAGAATAACATAGTGTTTTGTCCCTTTATTGGAATGAAGCCAAAGAGAGCTGTTTAGGATTTTCTGAGCATTTGCCATACGGACGAGTCCAATATTAACGAAGCGTGTAGAAAGAGCATAACTCTTATTGAATGCGAAATCTTGGATATGCACATTATTTTTAAATTACTCCACTCCTAAATTTAGATAAGCTTCTGTGAGCTACCTTGCTCAACATCGTACACAACATATTTTATATTTTATCATATTATTAACAGCAATACATCAAGAACGTTAGAGGTAATTTATTAAAGACTTACTGACTTTGTTTCAGAGATTCACTTTTAAAGGGCTTTTCCTCCAGCATAACTCACTTGTTCTAAACTGTACACTAATTGTCTACAGAGACAGTCCTCTCCTTTTTATCCTAAATTTCTAGTATATGCATCTCTTTCAAAGACGGAAGCGGAAAACAACCGATAAAAGTACTTTAGTTGACTAAACTAAAGTACTTTTATATTAGTCAGTCCATTATCTTTATAGATTATAATATTCAGTAGGACCAACTGTCGCTAACACTTCTTTTCTGGAATCAAAGGTAATTACCGCATTTGGCAATCGTACCAGAGGTCGCTACTGCCCGTCGTTTCATCTAGATATTGTAGTATTACTTAAGAATAACTATTTATGAGAAAAATTTTATAAGCGAACATTACTATCTAATATGTTCAAATTCCAGTCGTCTTGTATAAGATGTTCTTGTTTCTGTCTACCCTGCTAGGGATGAAGGGCTAGTATATTACACTACTGCCTGCCAGAGGCTTTGTGGTACCTTCTCTCTCTATATCTTTAGTCATAAACATACCATTATGACAAGCTAAGTACAGCAAATATTTGCTTAAATTTATATCCGAGATGGAATAGGCTCACCTCTTATCGCATACTAGACCTAAAAGCTCTGTGCAAATCGCAAAGTAATCGTCACCACTATTTGTTAAAATGTGCAAGAGAATAATATTACACAAATTTACTTATCGTAAGAAATAAATAAGTTAATTTTTATTTCCGATATCGGTGAGTATATTAGTGACTTAACTATCTATATTACTTTGATAAGATTTGTATTTATCCGACCCGATATTGTCGTCAACTGCTACCCACCGGAACACATCCAGTGGCGCAATAAATATTTGAAGGCGGATTTTCTGTAGGGTATGGAAGCGTGAAACGGAAATCCCTATCATATATTTCACTAACAAGGTTCATTCTGTTACGTCCAGAAAAGAAAGACATTTCTATTAAATGATATCTCGTTTAATTATTAATATTTCTCTGTCTGCTTTGTTTCAGGTATGTGGACATTTAATAGCCTTTCAAAGTAAGCGAGTCGCCAGATTTAATTATCAGTCACACGGGTAAGTTAAATACTTTAAACACAAATCTGAAAGCTACCGGAATAAGCTTGCTTACATTCTCTTAACGTCTTGCAGTGCTGTCTTTAGTATTATTAATCAGAACAAAGAAATATTAATGTCTCAAGGAGCATAACGGTTTATATGACCAAACGAAATTAATTATTGGAATCGTCAATAGTTTAATGGCTTAGGGAACGATCTGCGAAATCTTAGGTGGTAGGTAGGTTCGACTCCACAATTCGACTATGGGCATGAACCATCTCGTAGTTCATGTTTTAGCTTAGGTTAAATGGTTAACAAGAATGTTATCAAAAAAAATGTTAGCATTCTTTCATATCATCTCCATCATATCATCTTTTTTATATTAATTTATCACATAAAAAATATTTATAAACATTTTTGGCTCATTAATGTGTGATACATAATTAGGTGGCATCCAGTCTTATTTTCTTTTAAAATTAGGACTTTTTTAAATTGAAATAGCCTTCCATTTTATATACAATATATTCGTCTTAAGAATAAGATATAAGAAATAAAAAATTGGCATACTGTACTGTAGTATGAATGAAATGTAGTGGAAAGAAATAAATGTTGGCTTACGTTTGTTTGAATCATACAAAAAACAAAAGAGCTACGCTGCTATAGTAAATATCTGACCTAACTGGATTTTTAAATTTATCGACAAACTAAGCTCCGTTCGTTCCCTTATTTCTAAACGTAATAATCGAAAAATCTGTAAAGAAATTTGGATTTGCAGAAACATTTCAGCTCGAGGGGTAGGTTTTTTTGCAAGCCTATAAAAATAAAATGTCAGGGTTCGAAAATTCCGAACCGTGTCGAGTAATACATTTGAATATCATCTCAAATTAGAAGCTTAATCTTTTCCATTCCCTTTATGTATTCGTTTAAAATAAAGTGTGGTGTAGACAGGGATAGCAATATCTACATATTTTTGTCGTACTTATTATTGACAGGTGGAGGACCCATCTCTATACATCGAAAAAAAAAACAATAAAGTATAGGCCGAGATTTGTACATCCTCTTGTCAAATCGTAAGTCGAAAATTTTACCATTACGTTATCGCTGCTTTAATAATGCTACCAACTTCGGTTAATATTTGAAGGTTTTTAGCACCATAATAAACAGAATATTTTTACAGAAATGTTATGAATTTTCCAAAATTGAACGTTTTCTGATACGTGCCACGAATTAACTTAGACGGTACAATTAAATTAAGAACTTAACGAAACGAGAATGTCAGGATGTTAAAATCACGCGTTATTTTAAGATTTATCTTTGTTGTGTTAGTGAATAAGGGAACTAGTGTTTTATTTGTGTTTTACTGTTGAGCTATTGAATGGCAACTCGGGAGGAGAGCATTGTTTTTAGCCTGTAAAAACACTACGTTTCTAGGCTTTGACTGTTTCATATAGCGCTGCAAGGAACGTCCGGTGCTATAAAAAGCGCAAAGCGCTTTGTTTTCACGTTTCCAGAGGAAACGTCCAACACTGACAAGCGATCGTTGAATCTAATGGACCGCTATTTACACTGGACCGTGGGCTTTCACGTCGGAAATAACAGACAGTTGGTAAAATCCGAGGATGTAGGTATTTGATGAACAAACACTTGAAATCGACGGTGTTGATTAACTACGCTTAAACAAGTGTTTTTAGGGTTACCTACTACGCTTCAAGTGTATATAATGTTTGCAGAGTCGCTGTTGTTTAATTGAAAAGCTTAATTGTTCTTCTTTTGCCATGAAATCGTTTAAAATATTAAGTCAACAGACCAACTTTATTTTAATCAACATTAAGAACATCTATAGGAAGGGGCACAGTTATTAGAAGAATAACACATGCTTTGCTCAGGACTTTAGCATCTTTCAGTATACCGGTGTGTAGTATGTCCTGTGTCCAATAAACCTGTTTAAGTAAATGTCAAGAAGTGTGGTGATGATTCGAAAGCTTTGTCCATCTCTATCCTCTTGAAATTATATATAAATCCATTGTAAATTAAGTCTACTAAGTATTATTAACTTCTGATTTGGATTTCATATGCAAATTATTCAGAGGTCACTTTGTATGTAATCACGATAGACGCAAATCTGCCGACGTAATCTAGCGTGCCACTTGATCCCAGTGTTAATTTCTCGCCGCCGTACTATAATGTTACCGTTAATAAAATATTTTGTATTACCTAGGCAAACTTTGAGCACGCTTTGTTCTTACCTTAACCTCTTAAATATATGTAGAACCGTAACCTAGTTAGGGGTTTTGTTCTTTTCACGAGCTCACTTTTTATTAAAACTTGAAAGTTAAGAAGCCGCAGCCGTTTTGGCATATATTCTTTGGCATCTTTGTTAAACGTTTTATGAAAGTTTTTTTAGCTATGGTATTTATAAGTATTTAGTTTAACATATTAATATAGGGTTGATGCTATTCTTTCGTCTCTATTGATATTGATTCATGGCATTATATATATAAAAAAAATACACTTCACACCGTTTTAACTCTAACGTAGTAGATTGTATTCGTTGTTCGCTTTTCACCAAGCATAAGTCTCCTATTTGACTACTGTTAAGAATCGTTACACACGACATAAATACAGCACAGTTTTAGTACGTAAGAAATCGAAGAAACTCAAAATTATTACTAAAATTAACACGTGTGTTAATTTTTTTGTAATTTTGTATTTTTAATTCTTTCATTTATAGTGTGCGAAACATAAATAGTATATCAAAATTGGGATGATCTAGTGACGGTTATGTATTCCATTTCGCATATAAACTATTTTATAGAAGAAATATATGAAATGGAATAAATGTCTGTAGGTTAGTGAGGTATATTGTCGTTGCGTTGTTGCGCGTGAAGGCGGGCGGGGCGCGCCGGCCAGTGACACGCCGTCCCGCGGAGTGAACACGCGTCCCGCTCTCTATACCGCGTAGCCCAAGTTTAAGCTCGCTTGCCCGCGACTTTCAAATACCGGAAGCGGAAACAGTGATTGCACATTATTAAGTGTACTAGTGTGTTGATTTTTGTGACGCTCTGTGAACTATAAAGGAAGTAGGTTGATGTCAATAATTGATTCAGTCTTTCACGTGGCTTATTTACTTAATGATTTTATATTTATGATTACCTACAACATTAATTAGTTTTAAAGTAATATTCTTAATAGGGCTCTTAGTATCGGTATTTTTAATTAGTCCCGTTTTTAATGCAACAGTTAAATTTTTTTTTCGAGAAGAGCAAATGGTTAACAACAACAGTGCTAGGGGTGGTTTAACGACTTGTACTACATTAATCCTAAAGTATTATATCATTTTTAAAGCCGCTGGCATAATTAATTCTTTTCTAAAGATTAAGTGCTAAATATTTCAAGAAGGAAGAATTACACTACAATCTTATTTTATTATTATTTTTATTGTCGTCTTCAGTAAAATTTCATTAATGTATTAAACATTTATATATCTAATAACATTCCATTTCCAATATTTAAATCTTAAACTGAATTCTTTTTAACTTATCTAGCTGGCTGGAAGTCGAATCAATTCTTGTGTCTTAAAAGGACAACATTTTATAGTTTTACAAAGTAAATGTAGCGGCTAAATCAATAATAAATTAAAAATTAAATAAAAATTTCGAATAATTCTTATTGTTACTATGCTAATCCTAATGTCAGATATCCCACACAATCGATGTCTTTTAATATTGTTTTAGCTGAAATACGGAAAAATGCTGAAGCGTCTTGACAACAAATATTGGAACTTTTTATTTGTATTGTTTTACGTTAGTAATATATATTTTAATGATCAAAATTAAGTTGTGTATTATCCTAAGCAATTTAGTTGTTCGTGTCATATTAAAATTTTTACTGTCTTCGTAATAAATATATTGATTTGATTGTTATTTATTTGACTGAAATTAGTTGGTAATAAAGTGATTGGTTCGTAGCATGATTGTAGCATGATCGTAGCACTTCCAGCCACACAACACATCCAGCTATTTAGCACTTCATGTACTCGAACGTGAAGAACGGTCCATGTTGATTGAATCCGCCCGGACGTTAATAGCTATTTGTCAATTGTCATCTGATGAGTGATATATGATTATTTAATTACTCCAATCGTTAACATGTCAGCTTTGAATATTCATCGAAAACGTTTTTCGCGCTCGTCCTTCCACACGCCATTTAATATTAATGACTATTTAACCACGTATCGTACGTACCACCAGAGCCGTGGTAGCTCAGTGTCCGTGCGGTTGGCTCAAGTTGCGTAGTACGCTAGCAACCCGGGTTCGATCCCGGTGCCGGTACCAATAAATTTGTTGTTGCAATTTTATGTACTGATTTACCACGCGCTCGGCGGTGAAGGAAAACATCGTGAGGAAACCTACATGTTTTAGAAAATTTTTCTACGGCATGTGAAATCTGCCAATCCGCATTAGGGCCGCGTGGCGGACTATGCCCTTATACTCTCTTTACAGAGAAGGCCTGCGCCCAACAGTGGGACATATATAAAGGCTGTAACTTAACCACGTATTAAAAATTCGTTCACGTTATGTAGGCTTTAAAAGTTTTATATTTCTGTCGTATCCATTGTTCTTTATTTTAACAAATGTGTTTAAAACAATGTGAAGAATCGTTATTTTAATGAAAAAGTGATTTAAACATCGGTGTAAAAGGACGTCATATGATTCAATTTTAATATTAACGTCACGTACAATATTTTGGGTTGAGTTTAACGACTGTTAAGTAATGGGTACTTAGGAGAGAGCTTTGTCCGGACCGTTTTTTATTAATGTATTATTATGAATCAAGCTACTGAGGCGTAGCAGAAACATGTACTGTATCGGAATAAAAAAACCTCTATTTTTCTTGCCTACGCAATCAGTTTTCTCTTCGATTTTAATGTTCATCTTTCAGAGAAGCGGTGAATATTCTTTAAGCTAGTACTTGGATATATAAGTTCTCTAGATTAAGACATATATAATGAATGAATAAATAATAATCCCGTGACCAATTGACTAGTCAGTGTTAAGTGTTTTACCCTATCTAGATTTTGTAATATTTCTCTCGCATCTTGTACGCATCTCTAAAACTTGCTTACGGTCTCCCAACAGATCAGTAAAGTGCTTCTTTTACAGAATAGGTCTCCCCGAAGTGGCACTCAAAGTTAGTTTAGCTTTTGAATATCTCCTAGATTATCCGTGAAATAGCAACCGACCGAGTCGTGGTTCGGTCCTCTCAGGCGCCCTCGGATCGGCATGCTTACGCGTAAAATAGTAACCGTCAAGCCGAGGTTACCCCACCAGGGGACCCTTGTGTCGGGTTACTAGCAATAGAGGTTCAGGCTAAGCTACCTAAGGCTATGCCACCTCTCAATGCGGTGAAGCAGTCAAGGCCAGCTTTTCTGGCCAATCTGTGTAGTTCGTCATAAAAAATAGGTCTTCTTCGTCTCTCTTCAGCCATTTAACGTTCTACATGCTCAAACAGGATACATCTAAATATTATGGAAGGAGAATAACTTTATCAATATGATTGCCAATACTGACAAAGCTATTCCCCTGTAATATTTTTTATACAGTAATATAAATGGATATACGTAACGTACTTTTCTCCCAACACACAGTCTATGGCTACATTTTTCTGGGTTTTCTTTTCCTTAAAAATTTAAGGTTGAGGTTGCAGCCTTTATATATATAATATATATGTTCCTATTATTGTCTGTTGGGCGCAGGCCTTCTCTGTAAAAAGAGTATAAGGACATAGTCCACCACGCGGCCCTAGTGCGGATAGGCAGATTTCACATGCCTTAGAAAAAGTTTCTAAGACATGTAAGTTTCCTCACGATGTTTTCCTTCACCGCCAAGCGCGTGGAAAATCATAACATAAGATTGCAACAACAATCTAATTGGTACGGCACCGGGTATCGAACTTGGGTTGGTAGCGTTCTCTGCTACTTAAGCCAACCGCCATAACACTGAACTACCACGGCTTCTTTTTCTTACACCTGCTAAATTTTCCTTTTAATATAGAACTAAGTGCCATGTATAATTTTTTTTTTAATATACAATATTAAAAAATATTTTCATTGATGCTATTGACACTCAGAATAGGTAGCTGGCATTTTGATCCTAGTTATTATATGAATCTGTCAATCCTCGCCTAAAATCCTCCTTCAAAAGTGTAACGTGAACATGGGCTACGTAAGCCTTGCATGAATAATATTCGGAGCATAAATTGCCGCTTTAGATTAAAAAAGCCATAGGATCAAAGGATTTCGCGCTAGAATAGTTATTTTGGCAAATAGATGAACGTTTATCGAAGCTCGAGCTTTCATAAACCCTTAATGCGTATTTTCGATTCGTCTTCGAATTTTTTTCCAACCATTTCGACAGATTGGTTTCATAACGTAGTAAACAGTTTAAATAATTCAATTTGTTGAAATTGCTTTCTGCATATATACAACAAGTTTGTCCATTAAAAATGTTTGTAGTTCAAACATTCTTTTGTCCGCTCAAGATCCACTGGTCTGTTTCTAAGACAATTTATATAATAGCAACTCTGAATTATTAGTCAAAGGAAACAAAGGGCATTGTTATCCACACAAATGTGAAATCGCGTTACAGGATAGAGGATTTTGACATAAAAGGGTCCCCCCTTATCGGTTTTTATACGATCCGGTAAACAGAAAAGTGAACGGAATTCATTTTTGATTTTCTTTTCGTTACAATTAAGGCTTTGTTGACAAATTAATAAAAAAATATTGAAAATTGGTGTCTTAAACGGAAATGGCCAGGTCATACGAGTACTATGAGGGTAGGCACAAACGGTCTAAAACAATAACAGAATGATATCCTATAGAAGGGCAATAGAATAGCCGACCACATATCGACCAGGTCGCCGGAAAATATGGAACAGAATAGCAAGAAGCAGAGAAGAATGGAGACGGCTAGAGGAGGCTTTTGCCAAAGGGCAACCGGACTGGCAACTTATGAGCAAGACTCAGATTGTGGAATAAATTATACTAAAAGAGTAAAAATAAAAGGCTAATAATAATATCGAGTAATGTATTTAAAGAGTTAGGTTAATGGTGTTCGATTTTACGATGTTATCATCGAGGGTTCAAATACCGGCTAAGGAAAAATAAATTATTTTTATAAATGAAACTATTTTTCGGTTTCTTAAATATAATGAAATAAATGGATAGCGATGGGCACGTCATCACCAAAATGGGTGGTGAAAAGCAGACAGCAACTGATGTCTCTGTCTACTACTTAAGGTTAAAAGAAAGTGAGAACTTATTTCTTTAACGTATAATTCGATAGATAATTTACCACATTGCGGAATAAATAAATCTCGGTAAGACGGAGAAGGATTTTTCAGCTTACAACAGACGAAGAAAACCAGAATTTTACCTGTGCTCTAGCGTAAATTGCGCAAAAAAATAAGATACGTCATTCCGTAACATTAAATCCTTTTGATTTTTCTCATCCTCCTATCTTTGTTTTCTAAAATCTTGCAAATTTCTTCTAGATTCTTTTCTAAATTAATTTTTTTGTAATGAGAAATGCTTTAAAATGTAATTTTGAATAAATGTAGAAGTCCTTAATGACGCCGAACACATAATACAAGTTCTGTCGAAAAGTGTAACAGCTGCATGGGAAGTAATGATACCTATTGGAATAGAGCCCGAAATACGACATTGAAGGGGGCAGTTGAAAGAAGGAACAAAAATGTGAACGGAATATAAAACTGACCCCTAATATGAGTCTATAATCATTCGTTCATTTGGCAATGTTTGAATAAGAATTCTGCGAATAACATACAAAAATATGTGTAGAATATTGTTAATGACTGCGGCAGGATTTACAGAAATAAAATTCACCGAGAAAATATACTTACCTTGGCTTGGAATAAAGACATGGACATATATTTGTGTGGCATAAGGCAAGAATTTAAATGTTACGTCTTTAACCTTTTGTCAGATGATATAAATATATGCATATCAGTTGGATTTCCATACTTATAGTCTTGGAATACTTATCCTACTCATCTCTCTTCTTTGTAGTAGTTGCTTGATATATTTAAGACTATATATATATATATATATATATATATATATTGACTAGATTGGTAGGTTTTCATTTTCGATAATATCCATTAAATCGTACGTCTGAATATTCGGTCGGCTATTTTCATTTTTGATACAACCGCCCGGAACAAGGATCCTGTGCTGGATTTTTCCTTGGATGATGAGTTAGTTGAATATCTTTCATAGACGTAATTGCAATTATGTCACACACAATTAAATTATTATATAATAAAAATTAAATTGGAATTTGAAATGTCAGTATCACCTGTCACACATTTAACCATTACAATGTTCAATAATAAATGCGGGACCGGAAAAACCAAAAGGTTTAATAAATTACGTACCAATACACAATGACATTCGGAGACGAAATATACGCTAACTTTTTATTAAGTCCTCGTCCTTTTTTACCCGTTAAGGTCCTTTTTATCAAAACATTCCGCCAGGTAATGTAATTGCCTCATTAAGTTTTTATTAATATAAAGTGAAAAAAATATAAAATCAGGTCACAGCGTAACTCGTTTTAAAGTTGCTGTACATGAGTTTTACTTGTGATAGACCATTTGCTAAATGATTTCTTTTCAATATGCACGCATGAACGAGGGGGATTATTTCTCATGTTATGGTTGTTATTTGAATTTGTTAATGACCCTTTGCCTTGCTACTTCATAGAAACGCTATATGCCAATTGGTTTTTTAAAATGAAAAAAAAATGAATTCATCTGGGAAATCATCTTTGTATTTGATAGCAGAATATTCTTAGATGATTTTAATCCCTGAGTTTAAATTCGAGGCTACTAGTAATGTAATAAGTTTGTACCTTTAGATACAATGAAATCAAATACAAATTTAAATTAATTTGTTTAAAAGTCTACACATTTTTTTTTGGTAACGGGGAGGAAATCTTCAAAAAGATACCGCGCTTTATGGGGGGAAGGCGGCGTTTATGTGGGGTTTTTACTCACTAAAACCTCCCCGGTGGCCCTTCAGCCAACCGATGTCGCCTTCTTCCCGGGTCCACCTTAGCGGACGACAAAGGCCCCCACCCTTGTCGCCCAGTGAACCCGAAGCCCCTTTTAGTCGCCTTCTACGACAGGCAGGGGATACCTTAGTCTTATTCTTGAGAGCCCAGAACTACAGGGCTGAAAAATAAAAGTCTACACCCAGACCAACCAACCTTAGCTCTTTCAAATTATTCTGATTACTATGAATCCTTTAAATTGTTCAGTCATTATAAGTAAATTGGATAAACAAATGATTAAGAATACATTGTATTATATAGTATTTAGTATTTAAATAAGCTTTGTTAACGGGGTAGACAGAAAGAAGAGAGAATCCAGTGTCCGCTTCTCACCAAGCTTCTTAAGTGCTATTTGTTATAAGTGACAAGCCTTAGCCAAGCACTATGCACAAAATTTAGAAATTATTTTTTGCAGTAAAAAAAACCGAAATCTCATTGGTACTGCGTTACTAGATTTGAATCCTCGACGCAAGAATATTAAGTCGAATTATTAATCACTGCTTTCGACTTAACTAAGAATAAAAAAAATCAATTATTAATGTACATAATATAATACAGAGAAATATAAGAAAGTATTAATCAACTTATCAAAGGTGTATGGTAACTTACTACACACGCAATAACAACTTTTTGAAGAAAAAAAGCGTTTAAGCTTTTTATTAACATTATGTTACGAGTAGTTATAACTTTTTCTAGTGTAGTCGGTCACGGCTGTGGCATCAGCTATCCAGTTTTGTTAGCTTTTCCTCGCACACTGTTTGTCTAGCATTCACAGCGTAATGTTGTTCACTGAACGAATTTGTATGAAAATGTTTATCAACTAGAAAAATATAATAGCATTGATCTTGCAATATTCCCTTTGAAATTTGACATTCGTAACTCGTTCGCGCATGGAAAATAGCAAAGGTGTCGGAAGAAATACTAATATGTCACTAGAAATATAGAGTATTGGCAATTCGCAACGACATTGCTTTTCGGACTGTGACAATATCGGGAATATAATATAAAATTTTTCATCTACAAAAGATTTCTGCTGCAAATATATTACCTGGAATGTGTTCAAAGCTTTTGTCTATTCATTCATAGCTGCATGATCTTGTTCTATATCAAACTTGCTGCTTGCATTAAGTTATTGTTTCTACAAAATTTGACCAAATTAATTTAAATCAAACTCGGTTCCCGCTGTCTGTCTGTCTTTCTGTGCGATAAACTCAAAGGTTACTTCACTGATTTTAATGATGTGCTCACCAATGGATAGAGTGGTTCCCGACGAAGGTTTTAGTATATAATTTATTAAGTTTTCGTATCCATTGACTAAAATATAACGATATTTGTTGGAGGTGTCGAAAAAATATAAGTTGTCTGCGAGTATTCAACGAAACGCGCTTCAACCTAAACCCTTTGAGATAACATAATAATGTATGATGGAATTGTGTATTTTATATAGGTCTACACATGTCGGCGATGGCATCTCTTAAGGGTGTCTACATGACATACTATATCCATATTAATATAAAAAAAATTGGGCAATTATGAAGCGGTAATTGGAGACTAATTATACAAATACTGTATTATATCTTTTTAATTTAAATACGTTAGTTGGCTTAAGCATTTTGAAGATATTTTTCCCATTACACCATGCAAATTAAATGAATACCTTAGGAGATATAGCAAAATCAAAATAATACGCAATGAAATTAATTTCGTGTTGTAGTGAGTCGACGGGACGCGCGGGCGCACCGTGACCCCGCGCCTCGCATTCGCATCGGAGCGGTCCGAAAGTTTAGGTAGTGTATCAATATATGGTGGAATTGCGTATGTTATATATACTGTGTATGTAACACCAGAATAACTTTTCTATACAATTTTTGTCTATCTGACTATTTGTTCTGCCTAATCTCTGGAACGGTTGGAGCGTTTCTGACGGGACTTTCATTGGCTGATAGAAAGGTAACTTAGGTAGGCTACTGCAATTTTTGAAACATTTAAATAAATAGTTTTTAATCACGGTATACCACCGTGCGGTGTAGTTAGTGTTATATATATAGTTTTTTTTAATAATTTATGCTGGTAGCCCGGATGCTGTTACAATTACACCGAGCTAGGGTAGTAGCCATGATATTGTCCGGAACCTCTATTTAAGTCTGTTAATGATGAGATGCTGAGATACTGAGTATATAGTACCTTGAAGGGGCTCGTGAGAGCATAACCACGGCTCGGTCTGTTGCATATATTAGTTATATCATGAGTAAATAATATGTTATAAAGTAAATTTTCAACAATAATAAAATTACCAAAATTGCTTGGGGCTATTAACCAGAGCGGGGTAGGCATTTTTTTTTAAGTTGTGTGACCTCACTGCAACATACCGGGTTACAAAGTCGGGGAGCGATTTTGTCTATTTAAGAATCAGAGAACGCGGGAATCTAACTGGTACGAGATCGTGATTCAAAGTCAGGTCGTAAAGCGAACTTAGTTATCTTCTCTGATAAATCAGTAACTGGCAGATATATAAGACGTAATTGTGTTATCACAGGCAGCCAATTACACAAGTGAACTTAAGTTATGTTAACTTATATATGGATTGAAGTAAGCGATTGCTCTGCACCACAGATAAATCGAATACGTTTTATTTCTCCTTTATTAGATTATATATGAACTGATTCTGTATTTAATGAAAAAATAAAGAATGATACGAAACTGAAAATATATCATGTCATTATAGTATTGCCTAAATAGGGTTATCAGAGATGGGAATAACATAAGTAATCTTACTATTGTATTTTAAACACAGCTTTGTAAAAACAGCTTTTTATATCATTTCTAAGTAAGTGCTTTTATAAAAACATGCACTCTGCTATGAAACGCATATTTACTCTTTTCTTGACATCACGTCCATTTGGTAATAATCGGAGAGAAACAAGGAAGAGGGAAATTTATTAACTTAAAAACAGTAAACTCTCATAACTTTTAACGCTAGCAGAGTAGACAGACAGATAGTAATCGTTTTGCATTGCTCTTCTTAGATGCATTATACGATATAAGCTTTACAGTTCTCAGTGGATCTTGTATGTAAGAATTTAGTTTAATAATAAGTAAATCCTATAAACAAAAAAGTCCAATACAACCTCCTAGCAGAACAATATTTTCGAACTGAGATTCAAATACCCATTGATCACCCCACCAATACAAGAAGTACCATCTCATTCTAACATATACGGTAAGCGAACATCGCAATACTTAATACCGACACTAATCAATAAACTCCCATTACAAACAAAAAAAGACATTAACAACAAAAACATTAAAACTGTTTTAAAAAAATATTTTTTATAACATGTGTAAAAAAATATATATATATTAAGAACAGCCTGTATCGAACGCTCACACGCATTGAGGCGTCTTCGCTTACGATGGGTGTGTGCGTTCGTTTGCAAAGGTGCTCGCAACGGCTCGTGACGAGGTGTTGCGGTATTCTCTTTTAAATCACTATTACTGTAAAAATGGACGAGGACTGAATGCTGAGCATCCAGACAAACCTGGGATAGGTTTTTGGGATGCGCTTTATTGTGTAAATTTTATTTGTAAAATGTAATATATTAAATTAAAAAAAAATGTAAATGTAGTAGACAAGTGGGATTCGAACTTGTACCACATCCGTAAGTTGAACGCGTAACTACTAATCTATCGCCGCGTAACTTACGAGTAAGCTTATACGACCCCCGTATTTATGGATGCTTCAATACAAATGAGGTGCTTTTTCGGACCATGAATAATGTTTTTCTTGTAGTCTAAGAAATGTTGCGGAATGAAAAATTTGAGCCACTTTTCAACGATTATCTTGATTGTCGGAGAGAAACCTTTTAAGGCCGAGTCGAGTACCGTCTTTATAAATAAGGATGTATACGAATCACTTACGTATGTGTAGAGGATCATGTTCTTAGTTACATTGCCTTTGTTTGCAAGCGAGGAGGTCCAATGATAATCTTAATGTGGGTCCAAAATAATGCTTTTGATCTTACTTACCTGGCATTGAAGATAACATTATCTTTAAGTTCCCCACACATTGATACAGTATAGTGTAGACTGTCTTTGGATAATCTTTACAATTCATTACTTATAATTTCCAAGGATAAAACTCATTGTACTTCTTTTTTGTATCAACAACAATATCATGCTTTCATTTCATGTGAACATCCTATTGATTCACATCCTAAAGGAGTAAGTTCCAGCTCACAATCAAATGGTGATGCTTGCAATTCTAACTGAATACGAGAGAAGAAATGGAACCGCGGTAGTATGCGAATGCTTTCTCGTAGCTCCAACTTTAAGGGATTGATGGGAACATTTTGGGTACTTTTTAGTTTAGTATCAGTATATTTAATCATTTCTTATAAAAAGGTAGTATTAATAGACTTCGAGAGATGATTAATTGAAGAGGAAAATTGTGAAGGAGTAACGCTCTTTAACTACTGAATTGGTATTGTTTTTGCTGTCTACTACAAAGGTCGCGTGGTAAAGATCTCTTATCTATAGCAGTAGGGTCTTTGTAGGACAAATTAAAAAATATACTTCGATACTGTAATTTATTTTAGGTTTGCTTTTAGTATACAATAAACTAGCGTAGGACGTCCACCCGTTGGACTCTGCCCAGCACACCTTGGAGGTGTGCCCGAGATGGGCAGCGCAGCGTCACGACTTGACATCCGCCATCGGTGGAGTAGACCTGTCGCTCCCGAGCCTTGCACTTGCGATGGTCTCGAGCGACAGGTCTTGGTCGGCGGTCGCCTCCTTCTGTGAGACGGTCATGTCCCAGAAGGAGGCTGACGAGCGGGTCAGGGAGGGGAGCTGTGGCGCTCCCTCCCTCCGCAGGCGACGAGTCGGGGTGCGCAGGAGACGTTTTAGACGTCTCCTTTCGCCGCCCCCGTAATCCGAAGCGGGGTCAGGAAGGGAACCTGGCCCCCGCATGCTTCGGCGTCGTCGGGACTTTTTCGGTCGAGTGCCCTTTGAGGGTGAAGTCCGGTCTTTGCCGGGACCGGCCGGTCGTTGGGGTGTCCTGTCGCTGACAGATCCGGGACACCCCGCTCATAACGGCTGATGGCATTCGCGGTAGGTTTAGTGGGTATGGGCTGCCCAGGCCGAGTCCCACACGTCCCTTCGGGCCCACCCAGGGTACCGGAGGATGGTTTATAAACAGATTCCCCCGCGTTAACAAAAAAAGTCTGACGACCTCATAAAGGCCGCAGGACGCAGCTGGATGCGGGTCGCTTACAATCGTTCCTTTTGAAAATCGTTGGAGGAGGCCTGTGTCCAGTAGTGGAAGTTTTACGGCTGAAATGATGACGATAATACAATAAATTTATCCACTCCGGAATTATTATTATCTGTCTGTCCTATTTTGATATCTCTTCAAAGGCTTTCAATTTGACACAATTTGTAGAACAAGTAATTTGTGTATCTTGTATCCAACGATACAATAAATCTTTAACCTCCGTAGATCCGCATCGTGTCAAGGATAAGTAAACAAAGTTACATACATTGTGTTTCCGAATGGGATTTAAACTTAGGGTTCATAAATCAGTGATAAGTTACGATCTTCGCCGTGCCACACGATCGTCAACAAATAATGCTAGCGATACATCAGTGAAGCAAAGCCAGTGGTAATATATTTTTGTTATATAAATGCAAAAGGTTTTACGTAAAAGACGTGCAGTACAAGTCCTATAACCTTTCGTTCCTTACAAAAAAGTCTCCAATATATTTCAAATCTCTTTTCTTATAAAGAAATTCTTAATTAATACATTAATAACATTTTCGTAACAATAAGAATCTTATTGTTTTTATGTTTTCATGATTTGAATTTATAATTCTACAATAAATACCATATTATGTACCTTTACTTTGGATGAGTATTGTGTAACGATCTGAGATAGACTTTATTTATTTTTATTTATTTATTTATTTACAAAGTCACACAGCACTTAGGTGTTACATTTACAATCTTGTTCAATTAAACATACTGCCAAGTTTGGACTTCATTATTTATAATAAGTTATTTTAAGAGACGTTTGAAATATATGTGTCTTCAACTAATCTAAATACATATATCTTCTTTGAAAACAAAACAAAACAAAAGTGCCCTATTTTTGACCTAAAATCTGTATTAATTTTCTTTTAAACTGATTTTTACTTCCTATAAAAATATCAATCTCAGAGAAATAGTTATTATACGTTCTGTGCGTTCTGCAGGCAATAGATAAATTTTATTAAATAGACAAATCTTGTTTCAATGATTTTTTTTTATATTGCGTTGGTTATCACTTTGTTAAAGCAACATAAAAAATAATTCAAATGTAAGTTTCCATCCTTGATTTAAAAATGGTAAAATTTATGGTAATATTTTGATTATGAATATACTATTTCAAATCCCAAAATAATATAAACACAGTAGACGATATATTTCCAGACACGCCTGCGCTTAATCCTAACAATCTAATTAGGCGACATCTACGGAGAAAGCTTGAAGCCATCGAAACTTGTGTCATATGAAGGGCCAACACCACTGACAAGATTAGTAAAGTTTAACCCGAGAACACAAAGACAGAATCGGGTTACATCTCGCTCCTCAGTCAGAAGGCCTATTTTTTTCTAAGAAATAGCTTCAACTAAATGTAAATTATATTACAGATAATGCTAACAGGGTTTCGCTTTCAAACGTCTGGCCTTAGTTCACGTATGTAATGTTATATAACACTTTACATACATTTTCAGATATGTCCTTTGCTATTTCAAGGATTAGCGAATTTGCTTTCATATTAATAAAAATTGCATAATGCTATCGATTACACGATATTATGGTCAGAAATAAGATTTCTAGCAGACTTGTACTAATAAGATTCCGTTTATACATTTCGTATGTACAAAAAATTACATTTTAAAATTTGTGCCCAGCATATAGTGATAAGCTCACCAGCATTCGATAAAGTCGGTGATAAGTGGATTGATCGTTAACATATCAACCTTTGAATAGTGTAAAAACATTTTATTAAAAAAAACCATGCTGGTGTCGTGACAGCAGAACGAAGATCCTTAGTTTAAAATTATTAATTTGATAAACAATATCATATTTCGGGTAAGTATATATTTTTCATTATGAATATTTATCGAAATAAAAACTACAAAATTATCTTAAAACATTTATTTTATTTACATTGATTTATAAAAATATATACTCAACAACTGACACCAAAATCTTACGCCTTCATTTAACGTTACGGACGTTTTTTTGCTACAGTACGAAATTGTGGAGGTAACTTCGTTCCAATAAAAGTGTGTTTGCGCATTTCTATAAAATATTATATTATTCGTATATGTATGAAGTATAAAATAATTGGTACTTACATTGATTCACAAATATATCTTGAATTTTATTATAAAATTCTTTTAATTTGGTAAGTTATTACATGTATATTTTGTTTGTTTATTTTGTAATATAACCTCTACGTCAATCAATCAATTAAGCAGTCAATATTTTAATTAAAAAGATTATTATTTAATATTTTACTGATCAAAATGTCTATTCTAAATTTTCTTTCCTTAATAAGCAATTGAAGAGAAGGATTCAACGTTTTGTTTTGTACTCAAAAGGTTGGAATTGGTTTACAATTCGAGTCAATACCTTCACAAACGATTACATAAAATGTTTAAATTCGCCTCACAAATTAGACCATCGCAAAAATATCCTTATTCAATAGAGCTGTTTCCAAGGATACCATTTTATCCATCTGGCGCCTCGCAAAGTTGATAAGTAATCACATAATTTAGAGAAATGGTTTATCTTAGTCTCCTGTTTGTCAAACAAATTCGTAGATTATTTGTGAAATGGTTTATCAACGCAAATTATAGGGGAAAAATTTCCGGCATGTTTTATCATTTGGAATTAATTATGTCCGACATTTTTGTTAATGACGACATTCAATATATAATTTATAAAGAAAATTCTTGGTATTATGTAACATTTACAATGTTACGAATAACGTTTTTATCATTCTATTACTACTAAAAAAGTTTTTACGTATTATTATTTAACTTTTATGATACTAAGAAGGGATGACAAATTAAAAAAAAATTGATCAGTCAAGAAATGACCAAATTTTTCTTCAATAAGTTTTAAATTCCTCGGTATATTACAAGGGGAGTACAAGTTGTTAAGACACTTCTACTACACTTAAAAATTATATTTGCTTTTTGAATTCGACATCTATATTGATTAGTAGGAAATTTAATGATGAACAGAGTGAATGTACGAGTTTATTGAATGATTGTTTGAATGAGTGAACCCTTGCACAACGTATTTAAATAAAATAATTTTTTTCTGTAAGTTCCTCTCTAAAACAATTAATATCATCGTAATAGAATATTTCAGATTGAATAACGTTATTATATCAATATTCCAACGAAATTTTTGGAATAGCGTATAATAAATATAATAA
Organism: Meandrusa payeni; assembly: GCA_029286785.1. Lineage (NCBI taxonomy): Eukaryota > Metazoa > Arthropoda > Insecta > Lepidoptera > Papilionidae > Meandrusa > Meandrusa payeni. Next base: position 7,653,268 of record JAGSMX010000012.1, on the reverse strand, counting down.
TGTATAAAGCTTCTTTAGTCTAATGGTTTGGACCTACCGATGATCCTACTTTATTTCCTAATGTCTAAAAAGATAAAACTAACATTTATTAAAGTTTGTTTATTATTAAAAAACGAATAAAACATCAATCATAGCTAGGGATACCGCAGCAACTTCTGTTGTATGTATAAGTGGGCATTATTGTCGAAGAAACATATTTATTTATTTAATAGGAAGCCAACGTACTATGTACTTAACAATATATTTTAAGCAGTTTGTCTAAGGAAATTTTACTTAGTACATTTTACACTTAAGGGCTAGCTTGACATTAAGAAAATATGTAATCACTTTACTGCTTTATTTTATTTAAAACAATATACTTACATCATTAATTATTTAATTTAACTCTCACAATATATCGAATTATTCATTTCTTTCCGTATTCATTCTCTTCTCGAGCGATATAACTTACCTTGAATTCTTCAAAATTCTTAATTATTATCTTTAATATACTTCATTATACTTTGTATTGACACAACGCATATGCCAATACAAATTTGGGTTATAAAACAATAGAATTTCATCATAGTAAATGAAAGCTGACAGTTCACAAAGAGGAGTGGTTCGATCGTCACCGAACTTTACACGATTACTCGCCAGGTCAATCTGAAGATTCCCTGAAAGTTTTATTGAAATCATTGCAGCTATAAGGAACAAACCCACGTTCTTTTTTATATATATAGATAAGCAAAGAAAATGTAATAATAAATAATAAAGGAAAAAGCACTTAACAGCTAAATGATTTTATATTAATTTTTAAATATTTGTTTAAATTCTCGCAGAATACTGTCATGCAGCCCATATAATATGATGCTGACCTTCTGCCTAAAGAGAGTATCGTATTGAATGGGGTGTAATACAATCGTGAAAGCTTATTAATTATTAAATAGCTATAGAAAATATTGTTTAAAATTGATAATTTTAGCTTATGATTAAATCTATTTTATATATAAATCAGAATTAAACTGTTAGATAAAAATATGATCGCAACTAATGTTAAAGTAATATTTTACTTTCTGTTAATGGTAGGAGAGTTTAATTTCGAACAATGCTTCTAAATACTTACTAATTATTAAATAGCTATAGAAAATATTGTTTAAAATTGATAATTTTAGTTTTTAGTTTTTATGATAAAATCTATTTTAAATATAAATCAGAATTACACTGTTAGATAAAAATATGATCGCAACTAATGTTAAAGTAATATTTTACTTTCTGTTAATGGTAGGAGAGTTCAATTTCGAACGATGCTCCTAAAAACTTACTAATTATTTAATAGCTATAGAAAATATTGTTTAAAATTGATAATTTTAGTTTTTATGATAAAATCTATTTTAAGTATAAATCAGAATTACACTGTTAGATAAAAAATATGATCGCAACTAATGTTAAAGTAATATTTTACTTTCTGTTAATGTTAGGAGAGTTCAATTTCGAACGATGCTCCTAAAAACTTACTAATTATTAAATAGCTATAGAAAATATTGTTTAAAATTGATAATTTTAGTTTTTATGATAAAATCTATTTTATATATAAATCAGAATTACACTGTTAGATAAAAATATGATCGCAACTAATGTTAAAGTAATATTTTACTTTCTGTTAATGGTAGGAGAGTTCAATTTCGAACGATGCTCCTAAAAACTTACTAATTATTTAATAGCTATAGAAAATATTGTTTAAAATTGATAATTTTAGTTTTATGATAAAATCTATTTTAAATATAAATCAAATTACACTGTTAGATAAAAATATGATCACAACTAATGTTAAAGTAATATTTTACTTTCTGTTAATGTTAGGAGAGTTCAATTTCGAACGATGCTCCTAAAACTTACTAATTATTAAATAGCTATAGAAAATATTGTTTAAAATTGATAATTTTAGTTTTATGATAAAATCTATTTTATATATAAATCAAATTACACTGTTAGATAAAAAAATATGATCGCAACTAATGTTAAAGTAATATTTTACTTTCTGTTAATGGTAGGAGAGTTCAATTTCGAACGATGCTCCTAAAACTTACTAATTATTTAATAGCTATAGAAAATATTGTTTAAAATTGATAATTTTAGTTTTATGATAAAATCTATTTTAAATATAAATCAAATTACACTGTTAGATAAAAAATATGATCACAACTAATGTTAAAGTAATATTTTACTTTCTGTTAATGTTAGGAGAGTTCTATTTCGAACGATGCTCCTAAAAACTTACTAATTATTAAATAGCTATAGAAAATATTGTTTAAAATTGATAATTTTAGTTTTTATGATAAAATCTATTTTATATATAAATCAGAATTACACTGTTAGATAAAAATATGATCGCAACTAATGTTAAAGTAATATTTTACTTTCTGTTAATGGTAAGAGAGTTCAATTTCGAACGATGCTCCTAAAAACGATGCTTCCGCGGGCTATGCTTTAGACAGCTTATCGCTAGGCTTGCTCTTGACAAACTTGCCATTTTTTCTTTCTACGTTGATTAATGTTTTTTTCGTGATTAATGTCGAGGCACTTATCTTAACATACAGAGAATTCTATTTGAAAAATCGTTTCATAATCCGCATGCGATAACATGAAGAATAAATGATATCTCTATTAAGCCTTCCTGGCGCACAATGTGGCCTCGGGGATTTATTATTCGAACGGGTGATAATTTGAATGTATCAGACTGTTTTAGTTGCATAGATCTCTCGACATGTCGATACAGAATTGTAGTGCGAAACTTTAAATTAAGTGGAAAAGATTTACGTATTGCAGTTCATGCCAAGGTAATTTACTGTTAATGGTGTTTCCTTGTTAAGTCTTACTGTGAAATAGAACTGCTTAAAGTTGGTAATTTATAATGTAACTTATTTTTCATTTATTTTATTTAAAAATAAACTTCCTTTGTAAATCTAACCGCACTGCATGGCAACACTCGGTTGACATTGGTTATAGCGAGCTTCACCTTAGTCTTTCTAAAATAAAATTCTCTTTTATTCATTTTCTGTCTATAAAATCAAAATCATTACATTATTTAATATATTTTATTTTGGCATATTATAAATAAAAAGTATTTTGATCCAGGAGGGTGGGCAAGATTTCATTTTATTTTGCACGATACTTGCTAGCTGTACTACGATTACGAGTACTTCTAACGTTGCTCTTCTACAGTATATCAATAGTCTGTTTGCTAAATAGGCCCTAGCGTATACTCTCACTCATTTCTTCGTCATAAATTCAATTTATCTCTCCTCAATTTTCAAGGAATCATTGGGACAAACTTCATAGGTTATTACGCTTTATGCATACATTGCAAAAAGTCACTACGCAGCGTAGAATTCGATCGAATTTGGGACTTATTTTTTTCTCACTCTAAGTGATTGACTACAATTCCTCCTGATGTTAAATGGAGCTTAAGTCTCTTATGGTGATAATATTTAGTGGATGTTCATTCACTTTTTTCGTGATAAAAAATCACATTGTTATCAGAAGGGAGTACTGACACTAATTTCTTTCCTTTGCTGTAGAAGACGAAATAATGTGCTTTGTTAGGGTCCGTGAATTCACCACCGCAATAGGATGGACTTTGGTTTGTTATATAATTCCTGTGCACACATAGTATGCCTTTCCACTAAGCTGCAAGTTAACATTTAGAATCACTTGCCCAAATATAGTAGTAACAATATTACACGACTGAAATAGACAAAAAATCAAAATTAAGTTTTGTTTCTGTACTCTTTCATCTCAATTTACGAATTCATAAATAAAATAGTAGTATGTACGCCCATCAAACAATTTAACATACCTTCACTCTTAATGTCATTAATCATTTCGTTCTGAAAAGTTGCAATATTCGATAATAAATCGAATTGTTCATTTTATTATTTGCTTTCACGTAGCGAGCAAAATTGGAGCTTTCGGTAAAATTCGAATTAAATTATAGCTGACAGACAGCCCCGAGGAAACCCCGTTAAACGTCCGCACATCGATTCAACGGAACGGTTATGTCCCAGACCATTCCACTTCGCCCGTACGAGACTTCCACGATCTGTGATTGCTGTTCTACTTAGTAATTTCGTATGCCGTTCTCTAGGAAACTTCCACGCGACTTCGTACTTTGAAACGTAGTTCAAGTGACGTTACATAAAATGCTTCATGAATTCCGTCTTCTAAGAGCGAAGTATGACACATGCAAGTAGTGACGTTTATGTATGACGTCACGAACTTTAACAGAGCTGATTCATTTAGCAGTTCTTTTTTATTTAAATAAACTGCAACTGAAATTTATTTGTGTTAACCAATTGGCTCATCCGCGTATATTGTGATTGCATTAGCCGTCCAATTTATTGGATCGCGCTCGGAGAGTTTTTCGGTTACAGAGAAAAAAAACATAACATTGTCACCTACGCATTTTTCACACGGCAGTATCTCGTTAAGCCAAACTACACAACTACAAAAAAACTTACTGGGTGTTATTAAATTCGTGGCAGCTATGTACGGTGATGTACAGTTCGATGGACTAATAATGGGTGAGCTCGTCACCTGTACCGTACACATATCTGCTCCAATATAAGGGCTTTAATGTTTGAGCAATCCTTATAACCATACACTATACACACTATAATTAAGTAAATACAAAACAAGTCACAACGAAAATATCTTTCGGTATAATATTTTCTTACGTTGCGTTTATTTAATGAACTTCATTTTCTTAGATTTGGTGACGGGGGACGCTTTCTTACTTTGTGTGTAATTATATAATATTTCTCTTCTTTGCTATTAGTATCACATGGTGGGGTCAGCTTTCCGGATTTTTGTTTTCCAATTCGCTCTGTCCCCGACATCATTTTGGGAAATCAGCAAACTATACTCTCTACATTGTCTTGTGTCTTTCTCCGTATCTCCGACCAGAGAGGAAATGTTTTAGTGGCAACTTCTTAACGTAATCGTGATGCCTTCCCTTTACGCGTCCATAACATCGCAGTCAACACTCCTACATCTTGTTTGCAATGTCGCATGCATCCAGTCCTCTACGAACCTACTCGTTGCGTTTTTTATAAGGCATGTATAAGGATGTAGATTATGGCATATTTTTTCGGTGAACATTTTCAAAGAATTAATTGAATCCCATTGTGTTACGGAGACGCGACCGACTATTATATAAAGATTTCATTTTATATGGGTCAGTGTATTCGAAGCACGTAACTATCCATTACCAGTTTTTCAGTAAGCCGCACGGGTTGCCCATGTCTAGTATATTCAGTAATTTCTTTTATACACTTTTTCGCTAAAATTTCCACACCCCGTCCTCGCTTGGATTAAAAGTTACACATTGTATAGGAAAAGTATACCGTTTTATGTTTTGTTTCGTCTTGTTTCCAATTTGTTCACGCTTTCGGATTCCTCGTTGCGAACGTGGAATGAAACGAATTAAATCGCCGGGCCGATATTAACGTCAGATTGGTGTTTCTTGTCGAGTATGAGAATTGCAGTGTCTACTTTAATATTGCGGTAATTGTAAATTCTTGTGTAAATAGAAATAAATAAGCCCTCAAGTCCTTTTAACCCCGTTTTTAGTTTATTATTTATTATTACTTTATTACACTAAGTGAAGCAATCGGTATCTACCTTTTAGCAAGCTTATGAGGTGACATGTGAAGAACCCATCGACAAACACCACGCAATAATTTTAGCAAGTGCTTTTTTGGGTACTAATAATAACTTTAAAGGTATTTTATCCATATTTATTTAGTCTATAGTCGGATGTAACTTTCGTAGTTACCCGAGTGCGATCTCTAGTGGCGGTACGGATCAGTGTTTATTGCAATTCAATTAAAGCATCAATAGCCTAGTAACCTATAAACCTAGCGTGGTAGATAGAGGGCGCGAATTTGTGAAGATTTTTTTGGTACACAGAACTCATGATGTACCAAATGTACCTAATTCTTAACGGTGCAATCCGCCATGGATTCGAATCGCGACCATCAGTTTGTTCGTCAAACGCTATCTCTTTATTTTTTATATATGGTTATATTGAAAATCTGCATCGTGCCTAGACATTGGTGAAATGCCAACATTAAATAGGATTAGACTAAACTACTTCTCTGAGTGCCGGAGAAGTCCCTTTGAGGATGAAGTCCGGTCTTTGCCGGGACCGGCCGGTCGTTGGGGTGTCCTGTCGCTGACAGATCCGGGGCACCCGCTCATAACGGCTGATAGCATTCGCGGAAGGTTTAGTGGGTAGGGGCAGCCCAGGCCGAGTCCCATACATCCCTCCGGGCCCACCCAGGGTACCGGAGGATGGTCTATAAAAAGATTCCCCGCGTGAACAAAAAAGGATTAGCCTAAACTAAAATCTATAGGTATTTGTTGATAGATTGAATTTGTTTAAAACTTTTAAATTATGAAGTTAATAAGTAAAACAATATGTTAAGCGCAGGTCGCCGTCATTCTTATGAGATAGAAGGCACAGTCTGCCACAGGGCCTTTATGTGGATTGGCCGTCTTCACATGTTTATATTATATATATAAATATACATACGTTTGTATATTAATCGTTTGCTTTTTCTTTTTCTATCGATATGAATTTTTTTTAAATATTTTTTATATTAAGGTGTACTTTTTTTTTTCGTCGTTATGAAGGAACTTGAAGAATTTTGAGATTGTTCTTGTAGGTCAGTAACGAGGTTTGAAAATGTATGTACTTTGCAATGGTATGTAACAAAGATATGCCGCTCACTAGAACGGAAGTATCCAAGCGAATCCGCTGGTACATTAGTAGCTGGTAGAATTAATGTCTTATTCTCTATTGCTTTTGAGTGTCATCAGTCGGAGAAGTTTTTGTGAGATACCGGATACCGGACACCTTTTGTTCCCATTCCCTTTATTTATTATTTTCTCCTGTCGGAAGTCATAAATGAGTAATGTTCCTTAATGCACAAACCAATAAAGGATTACCGCGGTGTCAACGTAAAGTTAAATACGAATATTTACACTTCGGGGAGCAAACTTCTCGAGTGAAAATTTGTTCATTTGGCTTCGCGTTTTCACCCATCTGCAATAGATACGAGGTTTTGAAAGTTTTGTGGAGCTGGCGACGAGTTAATGTCTGAGGAGGCGTCCGCATAAATGCAGGGAAAGTTTCTACAGCGGGAAGTTCCTTTGATAACTACACTTCAGTGGAGTACGTGAACTCGCATACCGCCTCAATAAATTTGACTAATTGCCGAGCGCTGAAACTCGATAAGAATGCGCTAACCCAAAGGAAATGCAGTTATTAAAAATTATTGGTATTGTTAATTTATTAGTAATATCGCCTTATCGACCAAGATTGCATTTCCACTTAACATCAGGTGGAATCGTGGTCAAGCACTTACTTAAAAAGGATAAAAAAACATATAAATATAAGGTAAACGTAGCATGCAGTGGTAGCCTAATGGTTTCTTTGTGATGAACTACACAGGTTGAACAGAGAAGCCGCCCGTCTCGTTACGCGTAAGCATTCCTATCCGTGGGGCTCCGATCATAGCGCAAAAGGGAAACAATGGTCTTATTGACTCCCTTGCACTATTATTGATAAACACCCTCATGTGTATACTAATTGGTGTTTATTTTTGACGTGACGGCGTCTTGATAAATTGATAATTAATGGATGTCATTCGCGCAAAATGTTCCGTTACCGAGAGTTCCCGAGAATTGCCGATAGTGCACCATGCGGGAAATGCCACATCGCTCAAAGTGTGTCAGTGAGAGCACGGTATGAGAGAGATAGAGAACGCAAATTTGTGCTCAGTGAAGTAGAAAAAATACTTCAATTTGGAATAACGTGTGTATCTAGGATACGTTGTCACAAATTTAACGTGCGACCGCTTTGCGCCCAGACACCTGTCTTTTTTTTCGATTGTTTAGATATATAAATTATTTAATAAATTTTTTATCAGGTCACATATACCACACTTGGGTCTCAATGAGCTTGATGAAAAAAGGAAAGCGGTTGCTGTCTCAACCCTCTACGACTATTCTTCTCCAGGGCTAAAAGAGCGTAGGACTTTTTTAAAGTTTCGAATTTATACTCTACTCACTACGTTTTATTTCAAGACACAGAATCATCCCTGCGTTTTGCAAATCAAAAAATCACTATCAGAATGACTTCGACAGGAAACAGGAAGTCTAATAGACGTACATGGCATAGTCACTTATTTATAACGAGTCACTTATTTATAAGTCAGTATTCTTACTTCCTTTAATCCTCGTGCTTGCTTCCATAAAAATATGAGCCAATTAGATCCATATACGTAATAATTGTCTATTGAAAATATCAATATTATATCGGAAGGTTTAGTCTTGTATTAACAGTAAGGTAGTCTCGAAGGAGGCAGGAATTGACTCTACAGAGAGAAGTAGAACGAAATAGGCAAAGCCTTTTCCCGGTAGTGTGCTTTTATAGCTTAATAAAAATCTAAGTTAATGAGTTTGTACACTAGAACCGTACTTTGATGTTAACACTTTTATGTGGCTTTGGTTTGTCAGCGAAATTCACGCACGTTATTTATTTTTTTATCGCAGCGTCGGACATGAAATAGACGGCAGGTTTATTGTGGCAGCGATTGCTTGCTTTAGAAAAATGCTTCGTTGACAAATTAGTACAAGTTTTATAAATGTTAAAGTAACGTACGAAGAGTTAAATGTAAGGCTTAATGGTGGTTAAATGTATAGGATACTCTCGCTGTTTTAAAATATAGCCGTGAGTATAGATAAAGGGTCTTTAATAGTACTAAAATTTAAATAAAAATACTGTATTATCCAAATTTACGTAAGATATCCTATTTCATTTAAGATCATTTTTAATGAAATTTAAATAAATAATTAATTAATAAAAATATTTTATTTTAAGGATATTTCACTGTCTATCATGCACAATTAATTTCAGTTCGCTAGCGTCTTTATCATCCGAGATATTCAAATTTTCTTAACCGATCCTTTATTTTTGCTTACGAATGTATATATCACCTATCCTACTATCTTTCAGTATAACATACGTCAAGTCTATATCCTTTGTTTGTATGCGAACTGGGATGAATCATCGTTTCGTAAGACAGTCTTTTAATAAGTCCAATACGTGAACGAGATTAGCGTATAGCGGACAGTAGATTATTTCTTTATATATTGACGTCGATGCCATGTTGGTAAATTGAGGAAAATAACTATGGGAAATTAGATATTTAAGTACAATTCCGATAGAACTACGTCATCGGCGATTACGAGCGAAACATCGGAAACATGCCTTCGCGTCGGTATCAGATTACGTCAACTGCTAAGAATATAGTGACGTTAGTTTCGTGCTGACAAAGTGGTTTTTCTTAACCTCCTTGTCTAGCCGATAGGCGAACTGTGTCAGTGATAACTTTCGGAGAAAATGTGTAGCGTATAGATCTTTATAAAACCACAAAGCGTCCATTCGCGACCGTCGGAGGTTGCGAAAAATCCTTGCGCGATTCAGGTATTTTATGGGAAAACCTCACCCCCTCGATAGGATTAGGAGCGTTGCTGGAGTTTCTTCGGCCACTTCTTCTCCCAGCGCTAACGCTTCCCGAAGTGGCATATAAGTTAGTTTAGCTTAGATTGTCCCAATAGACCATTGTTAATAAAATAGCTACCGACCGAGTCGTGGCCCTCTCGGGCGCCCTCGAATCGGACTGCTAACGCGTAAAAATAGTAACCGTCCAAGCCGAGGTTACCCCCTCACCGGGGGGACCCTTGTGTCGTAGTTGCTACCTAATAGAGGTCCAGTCTAAGCGACCTGAGAGCTATGCTAGCTTCTCTGGCCAACTGTGTTAGTTCGGCTAGCAAAAAAAAATGTGTAGCGATAAACTATTTTGATATTGCGGTTCCTAATGGGGATGTGACAGCGGATAGAGACAGCAATAGCAATCACTAAACACACTTAGCAAGTGAGGTTTGTTTTTTTCTTAAAGAAAACGTAACTCCTTGCAAGAAGTTTCTTTCATCAGTTTGTAAGTTGTTATCAATGGTATTTAAAAAAAAAATACTTTTACAGATTTTATCGAGTTTTAATCTTAACACAAGACCGATGATGAGGATTTTAACATGTAATAACTGTGAAATATTCGAAACGTCTGTGGTTTAAAATCAAAATAAATCCGTTAATTCTTACCTTCAGTAAGTACTTCTATTCAAAGAGTATTCGGATAATATGAGAAGTCAAAACTTTAAAATCATTAAATAGTTACTTGTACACTTTGCATAAATGTGTCAAAAGGAAACTTATGTCTGTAATTGTATTATAACGGGAACTTTCTAAGAAACTGGATAACAGTCGAAATTGGTATAACGTTATTTTATAACTAGAAAGCGTTCTAACAAAACAAGTCAAAAGTTTCAATGTCGTAGCTATACTCAGCGACTTAGTAATGAGTTTAGATTAAGGAGTTATTAAATTACTATAGTCTAATAAGTTTTCTTAATAAACTTATAATAAACATATTAGTATTTCACCTAACATAAGCTCTAACTTTAAAGTTGAACATTGAAAAAAATACAATCATATATAATTTCAGTTTTATGGTTAAACTATTGGTATTATTAAAAACAAAAATTTAACCAAGTGCCACGAAAATGATGACATCACAATAGTTATTTCTTATCATTATTATAATTAAGTGTTTGACACTTGCGAAACCGATGAACATTTTGTATAGGATTATTTATATAGGGAACGCGTTCGAACGGTATAAAAAGTATCCTATATCCGTCTCCCGGTTCTGAGCTACCTGCCCACCAATTTTCAGCGTAATCGGTACAGCCGTTCTTCAGTTACATAAAGTGTAGCTAACACGACTTTCTTTTATATATATGGACTAGCGTACCCAGCCCGCTTCGCCGGACTAGATTTAGCTTTTTTTATTTAAACAATAAACTTACATCATTAAATATTTAATTTAACTCTCACAATATATTAAATTATTCATTTCTCTCCGTATTCATTTTCTTCTCAAGCGGGTGAAGATCATTACCTATACCCATGTAGATATCAGTAAATACAATATCATTGTTATTATTTAGGGATTTATTTTACTCCATTTTACATCAATATGGTTCATAATGACATAAATATACACAATGCATGTGTCAATACAAATTTGGGTTATAAAACAATAGATTATCATCATAGTAAATAAAAGCTGTAATTTAACACTTCAAAAAGAGGAGTGCTCGGATCGTCACCAAACTTTACATGATTACTCGTCAGGTCAATCTGAAGATTCCCTGAAAGTTTCATTGAAATCGGTCCAGCTGTTTCGGAGCCTATACGGATCAAACACACACATTCTTATTTATATATATAAATATATAGATTACGTTTCGACGTGTCGCAGCGTAGCAGTACTAATGGAACAAGTACTAATGGCTCTACTGGTATTTGTCTCGACCGAGTTTTATTTAAGGCACACTCAAACCTAACAAATGAGCTCTTTATTGATCATCACTTTTGTCCACACATTTTCTCATAATGGATTCTGGCACGATACGACGAGGCGCAATTGTTTTTACTAAATTACCAACGGGAGCGTGTCTGCACTCTACGGTTGCCATTCGTCATACTGAATTACATTATTCCGAATGAACATTCCTTACTGATTTTATTGTTGCTGTAAGTTCTTTCATTAAGTAAAAGTAAAAGGCGATATATCCACTGTTTGGCACGGACTCTATAGAGTTTCTAGTGGGCATAGTGGAATGGAAACAGTCTTAGGTCTTTCAGGAACGCTTTTGATAAGTTACACAATATTGAGAAGGTACTGGCTCACCACCTTTGGTCACCACAACGTTCCACCACATCCTCAAATAAGGAGCGTTGTGGAAGCCTAACCTTTACAAACATAAAATTCATTAAAAAAAAAACTTTGCGATGTAATGTGCATTTAAATTCGGCAAAAGCCTAATCGTTTAGAAGTACGGTCTGCGGGTGATAAGTCGTGGGTTCTCAAATTCAAAAATTCAATTCATTAGACTATTGCCGTGGACCATTTCCTAACACAATCATTAGCTTATGGAATGGTTAACCAGAATATTAATAATATTCATGATAAAAAATTGTTAGAATTTTTTTAAACAATTTTTTAAAATCTTCATCAGTACTTATTAGTCAAGTCTATGAAATGGCTTATAGTATATTTAAAATCTATTGGGAAGGGATTCTAGGTTTAGACTATGAGAGGTTAATATATAGTAAAAAAAATTCAACTCAAAGTTCTAAAAAAAATTTTTTGAAGAAAAGTTTAAAAAAAAAATACATGTCCAATGGTTATTAATGGTACTTGCAAAATTTCCAATAAAGTGTCACCCCTTGTTACGTTTATGTACTTAAGTATCGACTTACTTTACTGAAATGGAAACAAAGATGTCGAGATTTACACGAAGGAACCAATTTGCTGAAATTTTCCTTTTTGCTACGAAAAATAATCTACCAAGAAATCTACATGACAACTTGTTTACCTTACCAAATTAAATATGTTACATTGAAAAGTTTCTGAAAGAAGACGCCTATATCTCCTGATCACTTCGTAACTATTGTACTTAATAGTTTTTGTTCCAAGGGCAATGTTTCTGATTGAAATGGCGCCCGACTGAAAATCCGCTTCGGAACAAGGAGTGCTTATTACGGGCGAAGTGAGTTCAATATCTTTTATCGCGGCATTATAGCGTAGAGAATTGAACGCCTCATCGTATCCCGCCAGATTCTGGTGCGAGCGACCAGTCTTTCGTTAAATTATGTTAGACTAGTTCAATGTTACTGTATTAAATATTATTTGTCCATGGTTTTCAGTTCATTGGTATTCATTGACAAGTTTAGTTATTTTTTTAATAATTAGATGGCCGACCTCAGCTTGGTATTTTTTCTTTAGTAAATCGTGTTTTTTTTGGAAATTATATTCGAATACGAATTTTATAATTAGTTTAAATATTGTATTTATTATCTGCCTGTTTGTTTGTTTCGGCTTATCTCTGTAACGGTTAGACCAATTCTGACGGGCCAGATAGCTGATGTAATGGCATAACTTACTTTTAATTTAGAAACATTTAAATAAATAGTCTTTAATCGCGGGTAACACTGCGGGCGCACCTAGTCAATATTATAAGTAAATAATTTTCTTGGTATAACGTCAATCTAAACCTTCGTTGACTTGCTGTTACTTAGAAACGACATTTAGTGAACTAATTATAAAGTATACAAGGTTTAAACGAAATTTCCTAAAAAAGTCCTACCTAGATTGATTTATAGCCCCGACATTCTGAATGCCAAATTTCATGGAAATGTTTGGAGCCTTTTTTGAGATTCATATTATATACGAGTATATACAAGAATTGCTCGTTTAAAGTTATTAGATAGGTAGATAGATATCTTTTATGTACATTTACATGACTACAATTTCACTTCATGTTAAAGATGTTACTGTGACACGATACGCGCACACTACTAAGGCACTAAGGCAAAATGTAGCACCTCGTCGAAGAAACAGTGATAAGTTCTTGCAATATAAATTCATAAGTAGAACGGAGTGTAGACATTTGACAAACCGTGATTAAGTGATCTTAAAAAAAAGTTTTAGATCAATTGAAAAAGATTATAATATCGAATAATACTTTCAAGTCAAATTAGCTATCATTGTACGGTAAGTGCGTAATCAAATGAAAAAAATGTATTGATTATGACGCGGCATGCGTGGCGTCGTAATTACGGCTTCACTCGGCTAAAACGGGAAAATAAATTGAAAACCGACTCGATCCGAAAACCGAGTGAAAATTTGCGCCGGAAAATATCGCTCTATAGCACTTCGTCCGCGACTGACAACTGGGAAATTATGCATTTGTTTTGCAAACTGCCATTGTTTTTGTAAGCAATAATTTACTTTTTTATGACACTATTACAATAGTTAAAAAGGTAATTAAAGTTGTGAAGTTTGTATCGGTTTCCACGAACCCTTTATAAATATTGGGTAGAATTATACGTATGTATATTTATTATAAGTCTTTAAATGTATGTTGACTTAATAAAAACGTCTGAAGCTTCCATTTTAATTACCCTCTCCATTCTTAAGTTGCCTGGAAGAGATCGCATTAAGATAAGGCCGCTTATTGTTTAATCAGTGACTATTTATAATTTTTATTTTTGTATAATGTATTGTGTTATAAAATCTGATTTTATTATAAAAAATCTGTTATTTTGTATGCAAAACTTGACGTAAAAATAACAGACACAAAAATGTAAGAATCATCCAATTTGGTTCAACAGTTCGTAAGTTGTGGGCTTACATTCATTTTTATTTATATAGATTATACAAAAACATGTTTTCTTACATTACATTCATTGCTTTGTATTACATAATTGATAGCGGAAAAGCTAAGAACGTGACTTTCGAAGCTGTTTATTCACAGCGGCAAAAGACAAAATTAATACGATGGCAAAGGTTATCCACGATCCCGCGAGCGAGCGATCCTGAATGGGCATCCTCGACAACAATTGGGAGCGATAAAGGTAAATCAGTATGCCATTTAGCTTCTAAAGCGGTAATTACATCTACTTGAATGTGTAGCTTTCAATGGTTAGACAAAGTAACGTTCAGATTATCTTACACGGGCGGTATAAATTTAAACGGAACGAAAATAAACAGACGTGACGAAGGTCTGGCGGCTTCTACAGTTTCCACTTGAAACTTTTCAACTTGATGAATGAATAATGATTCACTTTTATTACAATTTCATCTTTCGAAATTAAATATTTCATGAATGTCGCTTCGTATTTCACGGTAACGACATGAAAATAAAATAAACAGAACAACGTCACTTCTAAGGCAAAAAACCGGGCGGCGGTCTGCATAAAAACTGAGTGCGAAATTAGCCGAAAGGACTGTGAAAGAGAAAGATGAATCTGTATTTTTATGCTTAGTTTGAGAAAATGCTTGGAGCATTAATTACATCCTTTCTTACGCTAAATTATTTTGACAAGTACAAGAATTATCTAGTGTCCTCAAAGAAAACGAAGAACGAATTTGATTAAGCCAGATAAAGGAGAAATATATTTTTTTTTATTAAAAGGTTTTAAAATATTACTGTGGTCCGTTATAAGACGCAAAAACAGCTTAATGAACGAAAGCATTTTATCTTTTTGCTATTCATCGTGATGCAAAGACTTGATAAGTCTTATAAGATTAGTTTCGGTATAGAAATGTAAAGCGAATTCAACTGAACTCGCAGATAATTTTCGCAGTAGACAAAAATCATTGCCCGAGTCTGCTAAACCAATTGTATACAAAACGTTCATTGGCCATCATATCGGTCGATATTTGCTAGTTTTAATAGTCTAGGTCTTGGTCTAGTCATCTAGCCACTATTGTTCATTGATGACCACTAGCATGCCAATCGTTTGTGTGATCGTATTTGATGTATTCAATAATGATGGGATAATTATTTATATGATTGTAACAGATCGGTTTCATAATGTAACGTCGCTGGCAATTAGCAAACTTTGGATACTTATTAGAACCCGCAAGGGTGATATGGGCTATATCCAACATAGACCTAGTAATACACCAACTTAATGATAACAGTTACCTATCTGCGTTTTTTTCAATCGAAATAAATATTACTTATTTTTGGTATATCAAATATTTATTATTTGTTACAAAAATTCTTAAGTTTTAGGTGTATTTTTTGTAATAATAATTTTCTTACGTGTTTTACTTCTATTGTTATATGGCTTTTTGCCAAATTAATAATAAATTAGATGATGTATCTATTTAAACGTATGGTAATATAAAATAGATTTGCTCTAGAATAAATTGTGATTTACTGTTGGCGGAAAATTTATTCGTAGTTCGGTGGGAGCGGCCATAAGTAGTGAAAATGTCACATAAAACATAAGGCTTCGCAAAGCATCTCTTATGCTAAACGCGTCACAAAAGATTTAGATATTTTGTATTTTATTTGTATATACAAGAATACAGTAAATCATTGGTTACAAGGATAGGATACTATTTGCATCAATATTTTATGTCCTGCCCTGATAGCTACTTACAATGCCACAATTTTATCTTGCAAATTTTCCAAGTCCAATTTTTGATAGGAGGTGAACATACACTGGGCACAAAATTAAGTAATTTTTAAAACGGAAACTCATTACAAGCCGGCTTGGATTTGATCAAATATCAAATCCTTATTTAATGCTTAGCGACAAGCGCTTCACCAAAAGTTAGATTCTTAAAATCATTGCCTCTATATTCTGAGGACCTATTAAGGTATATAGATAGATGGCAATTTCTGTATGTGTGTACAGTTATAACGACATTGATAAGTTAGTAACTATAAATTAATAATTTATATATTGTGCATACACACACATAAAAAGTGATTTTATTTTATCTTTTTTTGAAATGTTTAACATTACGTTCTAAAATGAAGGAAATTTTGGGACTCACCTTTTTAAATTTTGTAAAATTTTCGATGTACATAAACTGTATTATTATAATATCTCCGTCGATCCCGCTACAGTTCAATAAACGTGAGACAAAGTTACCATTTCCAATCATTTTTCGCTTAACCTAAATATTTCAAAATTTGGAACTGCTTTTGTGGGACAAACTTGACATAAGTTCCTAAATTAATTAATTATATCGGGGTTGGATCAATAAATAGAAAAAAATGAGAAGAAAGTTTTCAAGTATTTAAGAGTTATCTCTTTGTTACAAATCCGCTAGAATTCAGAAGTAGTTTTCGATTCGCTATTTTATGACAGTAGTTGTACAACTACATTGTAAGTCCGACCCTCGGCGACTAAAGTATTGGCACTTATAATAAATTCTAAGATATATAGTATTGAGAACCGCTTTTATGCTAACTTACATTTTTCTCTATAGTTTCGGTTTACAAAATAATACTATACAATGACCAAGAGTTGAGTTTAGTTAGTTGAGTTAGTTGATTTATAATTCATTGGAACAAATTTGTTTCATAAAAATGTGATAATGTTTTTTTTAATTTACTGTAGATAAAAAAGGGGAAATACACTTCTAGTCTGCCTATTTAATTTCTTTTTGTAATTATGCAAAATGGTGAATACATTGAGTTCTTTTTTAAAGGTATTTAAGGTTCTTTTACGCGTAATGGCGTATCTGAGTCGACCACGATAAATTATCCATTGTAGAGGCTCTAATTCAACAGGAGCCGTTTTTGTTCAATTCTTCGATTCATCGTGAATGGAAAATTTATTGCCTCCACTGATGAATTCAAATATGGCTGATAATATTACGGAGGTCAAATGCTCAGCGCAATCAAGTGTAACAGTTAATTTTCAACCAACATTAAATGGCCGTAATTTACCATTTACATCCTAATTCTTTTAAAATTTACTTGTATATTAATATCGGAACCGGCTGAAGATATAGACGAAAACTTGAAAATCTTAAAGAAAAAATATTGCTTATAAAGATATTGGTAGGTTTGTTACAAAGTTTCCTAAACGAAAATAAGCACGAATTTGATTCTAAGGAATTACAAAAAAAAGTTCATGCGTTATTCCGTCAATGACTTTGTTGCCAAACTAAGAAAATTCTATTTCTTTTTAATGCTTTTTTTTAAATATACTTTTTTAACAAAGTGTAGGACAAATAGGCGTATCGACATAACATAACACGTGGCATGTTTCGAGTAAAAATACCAACACGTAATAATATATTGACACCTGTCAATAGAGCTTCCGCCAGGCGGAAATTGCTTACCTAAACAAGATCCGTGAAAATTCTTAAGAAGATCAAAGGCGGAAGCGTTTCTGAAAATGATCACCTCTTCAAATCAAGAACAGATGTTAATGTGTTTTTTTTTTCTCTTTATTCAGGATAACAAACGTTTATACAATAATTAATTTCCAATTTATGATTTTTTAATGAGTCTCCCTTTAGCGTAATTATCAACGTAATGTGTACTGTATGTTAACCAATTTATTATTGTGACAGCGTTTTGGTGTTACAATTACTTCACAAAGGATAACGAATGGTATTTTAATTAATTATTAAATAAAGATATATATGAATATCTTATAAAAAAAGCTCTCAGATCATTTAACCACTATTTCCGTGTACACATCCACCATTCGACTGTTGAAGTGACCCATTTCCTAACACAAGACTAACATTATTTGGAACGGTTAACAGGAGAGTTAATAATATTTGTGGGCTGCTTTTCATCATCATATTTTCATGACCGCCGATACTATACTTTTGCTATATGTCGTCTTATAAAAAGTACCTGATCTTTTTGAAGTCTCATAACCGTTTTTCTTATGCCTCGAAACACAAAATTCAATTGAGTACAGTAGAATATATGTCGACAACGTGTTCTCTGAGCTGTCATTTTTTGTTCCTTAATTTTTTTCGCTAGGGACTTCCAAACTTTCCCTCATTGCTTTATACGAATTGACTCAGATCTGGCAAGTTTTTTATAGCCGCGGTCGCTCAGTGGCGTCGCGCCCATCTTAAGTTTCCCGGTAATGGCGCCAAGAATTTGTTAATAGCAATTTTAAGTGCTGAATTTCTACGAACTTAAAATAATCGTTTAGTGTAGTCTGTAAAATAAGTTCGTATGTTCGATATTACCACTATTCGACTATTGTGAACCATCGCTTGCCTTGTTTTGGAATGGTTATAAAGAATGTCAATAAATAACGTGAAAATTTATTAAGATTATTATAGTGCGAACATCCGAACATCCGAGATTCTCAATTTGTCTGTATAAACTGATTTTAATGATTCTTATTTTATTTGAAAGCCGATGCTTCCAGTGTGGTCCCGATTTCAAATTTTATCCAATTCTGACAGTTAAATTTAACGCAAATTATGGTTTGTCTTAAATTTGCGTTAAGTATGTGCGCTACAAATGGACGAACAACTCAATATCACGTCAATCAATTTTGATGATTCATTTTTTATTGGAAAAGATATACTTGAAGAGTAGTTTGACAGTATGGTAAGGTATGAATAATTGTATTTCGTAATATCCCTATGGTAATTCGGAAATGCAAAGATAAATGCGCGCATAATGGCTTTTAAAGTATGATTTGATTTGAAGTCGATTTTTGTTTTTATTCGTAAATATACATGTAGACAAAATATACAAATGTTACTTCAATGAATTTTACTTATTGATCTGTAACTTACCAATACAAAGCAACGTATGTTCACTTAACGAGATTAATCTAATTTGAAATGTAAACGTACCCAATCATCAGCGTTTTGACTAATGCTCCTATTGTTACAGGCAGCTTGATATTAAATAGCAAACGTCTGTCGGGAAATTCAAATCAAGATCTATTGAGGCGTTGACGGGTCCGACGTCTTATGTTGAATAAAGTTCTAAGCGGGCCCGTAATCTGTTGGGTGTTCGATTCAACAACACAAGACCGACGTCAATCGCTTGACCTCACACATTTCTCCAATTCGACCCCTGCTCGTTACATTTGTGTACCGTTAACCATCCATCATTTTGCGAACGAATTGGGCCTCCATTTTGCGACATAGATTTTTTTATTATTTAGATTTTTTTTACAACAACTTTTTATTTGGCCAGAGAAGCTGACCGGAATAGTTTTACCAGGTTTGAGAAGTGGTAGAGCTCTTAACCTGAATCTCTATTGGGAGTAACACTGCGCACAGGCCCCAGAGAGGGGGACCTCAGGTTGGATGCTTACTTTAATCGCTTTAGCATTTCGAACCAAAGGCGCCTGAGAGGGCCGAGCCACGACTCGGCAGCTTTTATCGGATGATAATTTTCAATAACCTTTCTTTTCATTTGTTCCAGTAAACTTTGATACTCGTATTCACACCTCTTTATTGCCTTTGTTCAAGTGTAATCGTTTTGCGAGGGACTTAAAAGCTTAATCTCCTTATATGTAAAATTCTCGTGTGACAGTGTTAGTAACCATACTCTGCTTCAAAATGGCTTGACCGATTATTATGAAACTTCGTATGCATATTCAGTATGTCTGAGAATCGGCTTCTATCTATTTTTCATATCCCTAAGGGATAAGGGTTGTCCACCCGAAACAATTTTTATTTTTTATAGTGTGGCATTAAAAATACATACATCCCTCAATTTTCACCGTTCTATCACCAAGTCCTGTTTCTTAATAGTCATTTTAGTATTTTAATGCCGCTCAATAAGTGAATCAATTGATCAATGGTTTGAGACTGCTACCTTTCTTATATTTTGACTGCCACAACAATCACTTAAAATAATTTCGATGGCAAAACAATTTGCCGGGTCAGCTAGTAGTTTATAATATTGTTTTGGAACGTTAGTTCAGAAATTTATAAACTTCTCGACCGTTGACGTATAACGATTCGTCTCGGGTTGAAGTTATTAGTAATCTTTTAAATCTCATATAAGTAGGGCAAGTGAACCGGTTTTTGCTGTAACTTAATGAACTGGTATTTATTTATTTATTCTTAATTTGCACAGAATAAAAGAAGTATAAAAAGGCGAACCTAAAGCCAAAAGGCCATCCCTGCCGGTCTCATTCCAGTCTACTTTAGGGCTATGTAAAGACAAAGTTGAGAAATAGCAAGTGAATTAAATATATAAACATAATAATAAATAGGTTAGATTGATATATTATATATTATATTTCATTATGTGTATCGTATATGTAAATTGTATTTTATATATTATATAAATATTTTATATCATAGCGCCAACCAGACGGAGAACCATGTTAAAATACCCAGAAATAGATACATATAAATAAAGACGAATAGGGACAGACAACAGTAAGTGTCAAACGATTATTACAACCTTGCTTAGGAAAGCTTCCAGAGTAACTGTTTGAAAGAAGCTTTCGTTTCAGTTGTACGTTAATTTGTTGGCAGCGCCTCATTGCGTTACACGAGGTTTTATGGGGTCCTACCGCCAGCTCGCAGGATACCGCCGTGGGGTAGTGTTATTTTGTAATTCCTCCATCCCCGTTCCACCATCGGACTTCTAGACGCACTGTAGGATTTCATCCTTTTGTTGTGCTGAGCTTTGCTTCGTCTTTCATTATTCGTACAGTAAAGGACTGGAATAGTTTGCCCGCGTCTCTCTTTCCCTCTGATTACAATGTGGGTATTTTCAAGAGTAGTTTGAATAGGCATTTACTAAGCTAGAGCGCCTTAACATCCAGGACTACATTTCCACTTAACAACAGGTGGGATCGTAGTCAAGAACTTGCTTAGAAAGTATTTAAAATCGGTTTCATCGGATGTGTGTGGTGGCTAAAGGCAATAAGTCAGCTTAAAAAAGTCGATAAGGTAGTCAGGGGAGCCCGCAAGTTTTGAGTAAATGACTTAAGACTTGAATTGTATCTGATTGTCTTGGTGATTTAAAAGGAAAACAATACAACTTACATTTAGCGTAATCTCTGTGTTTAAAAATGTAGCATGTAAAGAGTATAAACTAGAACTTATGATATCGCAATAAAAAACCCTTTGCCTGTTTCAATTTAAATTGTTAACTAAAGGACGGCCCTGAGCTTCCCCCACTTTAACTACTAGCAATTAATTTTAAACGGATCATTTACTTTGTTAACGTAATGAAAACTTGATAAAGAGCCGTTTTATGTCTTAATAATATAGGGCGTGACATGCTGATGGCTGTATTCGGCAAGGGGTCTAATCTGTCACTTCTGTGTACATTTAATAGCCTGTCACGAACAATGGAAATGCTATTGCCGTAGACTAAGTAAAATTTCTGCAAAATTTGTACAACATAGCTAATTTTAATCAATATAATTTTATGATATTTAAATCATAATAAAATTGCGATCTATGTGCCTTTATGAGCCACAGTAGGAGTAGACAGATAGCCATTATCAAGTAGATTTTGTGCTCGGTGTATTCCTGTGGGTAGGAATAGTGAATGCTATCTCTGTCTACCCTACTTGGAAAAAGAACACAAGAGACTTTTTTACATACTTTAGTAAATCAACTATCAATGTCATCATTGTTATATTAATTTTCTTCTTTTCTGTTCTGCCATTGCTTCAACATAACCAGGTCACCAAAGTATGTATTTCACACTTCTAAACATGCTTTTTTCTGACGATTGAGGAGGAAACAATTCCCGGCTTGTTGCTTATAAAAGTTTTCCTTTTTTCAGTTTTTACGTACAACAAAAAATTACTTACCCAATCAGAATACAGAATGAATAATGAACTTAGTAAAAGCAACTAATATTTTATTCTATCTATTAAGGCTAAAAAGTCGAGATGTATTTGTTTTCTTATCTGTCTGTCTCCAGACTTATTATCTGTCCACATTGATTACGTTAAATGACACTAAAAGAATTTCATTTGTTTCACCGTGTCTATTTGAGTAATTAGTAACAAAACCGTTTTACTAATACTTAGCTTTAGATCAGTGGCTACTAAGGCAGTCGTACAGTCAAATGCAGTACTGTTACTGTTTATTGTTAAACATTACACAAATGGTATGTAATTTGTTAGGAACTGTGATTATGTCCATACTTTTTATGGACATTATTTGGTTTACAAATGTTACGTTTTCATTTCATTTTTTATTATTTGAATGACTATTCAAGAATAGTCAATTTAAGCTAGTTTTATTAATATTGTTTATCATTTACTAAGTGGTAATGAACCTGCAATTTCCCAGTTATTTCTCGTGTTTATCATTGTTATCCTGTAATGTATATTAACGTACTCGGTTGCTTTATTTACATAAATAATAATGTGTTAAGTATAGTGCGGATGCACAGGTGGCATGTTTTTTTGCGACAATGCGCAAGAAGTGTGCATCTCTGGTGCACAGAGTGCGTACCAGCTCCAACAGCGTCCTGAGCATGATCGCACAAAGGCGGTAAACAGATGCTGCGTTGTCTCACGTGGGGTAAGGTATACATAAGCATAGTCAAGCCGTCAGTATAATATTATATTATATTATTTTTTTATTATTTTAATCTAATTTAGTCTAAGGTTATTATTTAATAGTTATTTCTGTTGTAAATTCTAAAAACAGTATAATGTAATAATGAGTCTGAGTTACTTGATTGAATAAATAAATAAAAAAAAAATCACACACGTGAAAATAAATAAATAAACTAATAACAGAGACAGCTTTTCCTGTCCGAGTTTCGCCAAGCATATTACGTCTCAAATGTGACAGTTAGCAAGTGATTTTTTGTACTACCCGACTTAGACTCAAACTCGCGACTATCGTAAGTCCAACCGCTTGGCCACTAGGCTATTAATGCTTTTTTTTTAATACATTATATTGTTTATAACAATTGATTATATAGTTGACAGGAGTAAAGACAACGTACACAAACAATGCCAACAGATATGTCAGCCTTATAATATTACCTCAATTATTCTCTATGTGTAATTATCGGCACGTTATGTAATACGTGTGTTTATATTGAGCAAAATCATTAATTACGCACATGGATTTATCTCGTCTCCCAATACTGCTATTCGGACTTAATTAATTGATAAGATATTAATTGAACAATAACATATGGGCTTTGTAAACATTGAATCCGGATAATAGGACCGCGAGTAATTTTGGTTGGATTTCACGATTGGCTGTTAGCTTATTTCGATTTTTTTTTAGTTTATTGTTTGGATTATAACTGGGAAAACTCCGGGCTGTAATTAATATCGCTCCCCGGTGCGGTGCCCGAGGGATTTAGTATTTAGCAGCTGGAGTAATGAGCGCAAGAGGAATGGGGGTTCTGATTGGTGCCTTTTATATGCAAAGGCGACTGTCGTACGATGATAACAATCTCTCGGGGACTACCGACCTTTATAGATGCTATCTACGGACGAAAGTAACTGTGATACTGAACAGTTTAATTTTAATAATTTTCAACCGACCTTTAAAAAAGGGGTAGGTTATCAATTCGTCTGTTTTTATTATGTCTGTTACCTTATCATTTTGAAGGATTTCAGCGTGAACCAATTTTGATGACATTTATTTGAAAGCTGGTGCTTCCCGTGTGGTCCATTTCTGACAGTGGCATCCATGAGAAAACCATATGAGTCTTATATTTGCATTATAACTCATTATAACAAAAACCGTTTTCAATAATTCATTTGTTATTGGAAAGAATGTACTTCAAGAGTAGTTTGATGAGAGTTTGGTTATGTTCTAACTCTATCGTAATATCCCTACGGTAATTCGGTAATAAAAAAGATTTGAAGTCGGTTTTTGTTCATAAATTTACTAGTCATTTGAGAAAAAAATCTCGTTTGATTTAATATGGACTATTGTATCTACTCTTGTAAATATGTAGATAGGGAAAAAATTCTTTGTATTGTTTGTTATAAACAATAAAAATGCATTTCTTTGTTATACACTGCAAAATAAATTAAAAATAACAATTTAAAATAACATGTCCTATTGCCACAGTTTTGTGGTTACTTATTATAGCAAGGGTTTTTTCTAATTAATGATAAAGGCAGTGACAGTCATGGATTTAGATACATAGATTTTATATTTAGCAGCACCTTCATTCTGAGAACTTAAACGCTTAGTATAAATCGAGCAACAATTGCTGTCTCCGTTTAGGGCGTTAAAAGGACGTTAGAGCTTTTTTAAATACCAATCAGAAAATTATTTCGTGGTGACTGTTGAGAAATGGTATTATTATAATTATCGTAAGAATTCCGCCAGGCTTACGGAATGTTCCCTCTTAAACAGAGTTGACAAGCGGACAAAGTTAAGCTTCTCTGACACGCTTTTATAAAGTATTGGTTTTCATGTTTGTATATTGTGCGTACTAAGTAGACATAGAAACATTTTCAAGTAACGTTTGAGTAAACACTTTATATCGCCATTTCCGTCATTTTCTCTCGAGGGCACTCTTATTGTTACGTCTTTATCGTTTCTATTGGCCTCTTAGAAGCTACTCCGCCGCATTTCGAAAGAAAAATAATCACCATTCGCACAAAAATACAACGACGCGCAGACAGTTTGCCGAGCGGGGCCTAATTTCGCTCCGTTACCCAAGTTGGAGGCAGTACAATAGATTATTGCTGGAATTAATATCTGGTAATCGCGTGGAAATAAAAATAACTTGTGATATTGGAACACAAAACGATAATTTTTTTATTAAACAATATAATTTTTGTAGCCGGTAAGGGCCGTGGTATATCTTGTCTGGAATATAGCATTCCAATTTTAAGTAACGACCTACATTAAAATTATCACGGTTAGGTATAAAGAATTTTAAAAATAAATTTGTTTATTTTTATTGACTTAATATTTAGTGGTACGTATTTTTGTTGCGCTTCGTCTTATTTCAATACGTAAAAATTACTAAACGAATTTTCAGTTCAGCCTATATTATAAAGATTGGTTCCATCGCTTGAAATTTAATTTTTACCCTTTTAGTATACTTTTTGTATATCGGGAAATTAAGTATGTAAATTCGGTTTTCGAGTGTTTGTATTACAAAAGGGTAAACGTTTTTCGATGAAGACCTGTCTGCGCATAATTTCGCCATAGCAATATTGCCCAATCAGACATTCCTGAATTTTTATTTGTGCTTTACTTGTTTAGTTTATTACGATGATGGTCGGCAATTCAAATTCCAGCCAGCTTGTTTCTTTTTTTATTTTTTTTTTTACTTATAAAATAATTGAAAATTTAATCAGTGATGCAATACGAGTTCACCGAATATTATATTTAAGGCATAAAAAGCTTAGAGGATAGGCAAGAATACGGTGTTGAGCGCGTGTATGAACCTTACTATCTACACTTCGGAACTAAACAAAGCTGTTAAGTTTAAACAAAACCTTTAAATATGCGCCCAACAGCTTTTTATTTACCATTATTTGACCTTAAAATAATGGTCCTTCGAGAGGGATATAACTGGGTTGACACATAGCAGCCGACATAACCCAAATTACTTTGTATCGTATATCTCGTCCCCAAAGTATACATCGTGTATATTAAAACAATTGCCGTCTCTCTTCCAATCCAATCGGGATTTTGATTGAGTTGAAAAGACAGAGATTTTTCATGAGAAATATAAGTGTGGATTTTCCCTATTTTTTTTCGCGAATTATTCGTATATTTTGAAGTAAGCATCAAAGGAGTAGAAACACAAAGCATCCTGCTGCTAGTGTGGTAAGCTTATATTATATTTCTCGTCTTTTTGTGGATTACGAAATAGTGTAATGCACATTTCTTTGTGGTTCGCAGAAAATTGTATGGAGAATTTAGGTAAAATATGGAATGATATCTTAGGTGCTTTTTCTCTTGAAATTTATATCCTTCCTGCACGATCGGTACCGTTATATATGTACAGTTAAAAAGTGAGATAAATTCTATGTAATTTATTTTAATTGTAAAAATTTTCATTCAATATATTATTAAAATTTAAATTCTGCTTATAAATAAAATTGCACTGGCAATTTACTGTTACTAATTCTTTTCTTTAATATGATTAAAAAATAATATAAAATTTGTTCAACACACGCACTTACGAATTATTATTTTTTTATAAAAGAAAGCTAGCAATATTTCTTTTTTCTGAAATATTACTAACTAAAGCTTGTGCTAGAACATGGTTCACGGCAATAGTCGAATGGTGGATTCGAACCCACGACCTTACGATTTGCAGGCCGTACCGTGCGTAATAAACCATTAGGCTATTGACGAATTATCGAATAATCTTAAGAATCTAATAAATTGTACTAACTCCTAATAAAAATACAGAGGTAGATATTCAATATAACAGCAGATTTATGTCCATTTTTGAAGTGAAGCCAATGATATCATATCTCTATTCCTGCCCTTCTCAATTATTGTTACAAGATCTGTTATGAAGTGTTGTAAGTAGAATATTAACATAGTATTTTATTACATGGCAACACATAAAACAACAAGTGCGCATTACATTATAATATTCTACGTTATTATATTAACACAAAACGCATGCTCACATTGTGTTAAAAGAATAATTTAGCTCTTTGGCTGCGTTAAATTATAATATTCTACGTTAAAATAATGCCTCGCGTAATAATCACGTGGAAAACGGCATTCGCTGTCGAAAAAACCAAAACTTTTCCTCTCTCCATGTTCTCATAAATAGAGTAAAAACTCCCGCCGGTACAGTCCTGTTGTTCTTGGCGCTCGGTATTCCCGCAGAAGCTTTATTGCAAACACTGTGCGATAAATATCAGGCTGAGTTGCGGCCGCGTCTACGTATTTGCACTGCACTCGGATCATTATAACGGTTTTAAAGTAAACACTTTACTTTTTGAAAATGTACACCTTTGTCTTGCTTGGAGCACGTTAAAGCACAGGATCGGAATTTTTCCCTCTGTGTATAAAGCAATTCAAGTTTGAAATATATAATGGATATAGTTTTGAGTATTATTAATGTACAATGTATTAAAATTGTTATATATTTGACTGCTTAGTATGCTCCAAATGCACAAATGAGTATATCATTATTGCCATTTCAGTCGTAAGACATCCATTGCTAGACATAAGCGTTCTCCAACAATTTCAAAAGCAGCTTCGTCCACTGCTAGGGTTAGCAAGAATTTATTTAAAGTCTCACGATCTGACGGTCGAGGTTTTGAATACCATGAGTTACATATGACTTTCTGTTTTTCTTTACGTCACAGTTTAATCATATATGGAAGTTCACAACTTCGCTGAAAGGCGACTTTGACTTTCACCTTTTTATACTATATTTTGTTTACAGTTCGTATACGAGAAGTATTTGTCCTGTCATGATATGTTTAAACAATCTTTCACAGCATTTGTAAAGAATTCGTACTGTGATTTAGATGCATCTGGATTCATCATTAGCCTGTGTGTATCCACTGCTGGAAATAGGACTTCCTTCCACTTGCCTTCCATCATACAATTCTCCGCTTTCCGCAGCCAGTCACTTCCGGCTAGCCTTACAAGGTCGTCGGTCCATTTGCGGGGGGGAGGAGGGGAGCAGAGGGGAGTTTAATTTATTCGCATTGGATGTTATCATTACTGTGTTCTTGTTTTGGTCAATGTCGGAAATAAGTTTTATGTCTATATGGAAACCGAATCTATAAGCTTGTGTTCCATAGAAATTATAAAACTAAATAATAAACCCCTTTATTGTTTCTTTGAAAACCATTTACTTACTTTTATTTTGGCAGCATAAACTGCTATTACACGTTTTAAAATATTTAAGCAGACTGAGATGCGAAAAGCGTATTCCTGTAATCTACTCCTGACCTATTTCCATTCGGTGGAAATAGGAAAGCTGTTGAGCCAACTATACGACACTGAAGTCTTTCATTCCGAACGATTAATTATATGTGAAAGGTACGGACATTTATTCGGTTTATGGTTTTTTGACAAGATTACAGACGCAAATGGCGTAGCGTAGGTTTTATCTTAACAATGCAGGCGGAGAGGCCTCGGTTTTAAAAAACATTGCCGCTTTGTGTCTACCCTACGTTTCACCACACAAATCACAGCGCGACACACCCCTTTTAAAGACTTTTTAAGCACTGATTTATTCCCTAGCTATCTTCTGCAACTTTAAGTTTATCTAAATCCCTCTTTGAAATGTACGAAGTTTCTCGCCGTTCATTAATTTGAAACTCTCGACTTGGAAATTCAATACAGCTACGTAACATATTAGCTAATTAAAATAATTATTAACAACATGATGCTTATATTCCTTAATTGAGTACGTTGTTTACATTAACTCATTTCATCACATAGTACTGTAAATATATATTAACTTAATTGTGAATTTGTAGCCGATAAACCAATAATCCTTTATAATTCATTAATTCTTCTATTTTTCATATGTTCTACAGAATTTAACAACGTTGTACGTCCTTACAATCCCATCCTAATACGTAAATATTGTTTTTTTTTTCTTATCTGACCATATTCTAATGGAGCTTTTTTTTTTATAATGCCTGAATTTGGAGGTAGTCAGAGATCGTACCAGTTCACGCGTCGCAGACGCCCCGCTGCATTGCTATTAGCTTCTCCGCGACCGCTGTGTCCCCGCTTCTCATGGCCATTTTCAGGTTGTAGTCCACTATCCTCTCCCTTGATGCGGCCATTGCCTTTGTCATCAGTCTTCCTGTGGCGTCATCACAGTCATCTGTATATTAGACACAGCTGGCGGTGTTTCGGGATATCGCCACTACAGCATGTTGGACGCTGTCTCCAATGGAGCTTCCAACGGCTTGGACGATGCAAAGACACTCTCTCAATTTGGAACGTTGGATCCATCTGCCCTCGCCGCAGAAGACGGCAAATAATTATTTTCTTATAAAAATTATAGAAGCATTGCTGATATTTCTTCTGTCACTTCTCCCAGCTAGTGCAAGTACTCGTAACTCGCAATAAAGCGAATTGTAGTTCTTGATTGTCTTAATCCGAAGGAACTAATAGAGCCACTCGACATAGAATGCGGTTATGCTTAGAGTAACGATTCAAGCCCGCTTAAGTAAGCTTAACGCTCTGATCTAACTTCTACTTAGAGCAGAGCGTTAAGCTTATTATTAATAATAAAATAAATAACCAGCAAATTGCTCTTCGATATGGTCTTGTGGAGTCCGAGGTGCCGTACTATAAATACACACCGGCGCCAGTTCTCGAAAATGGTCATGCAGCGCTCTATTGGGATCGATCTGTCATCACAGACAGGACTATTGTTGCCAATAAGCCTGATATTGTGCTGACAGATCGGTCAACGCGACAGGCGGTGCTCGTCGACATTACCATCCCGCATGACGAGAACCTTGTGAAAGCCGAAAGGGAAAAAATCAATAAGTACCTCGACTTGGCTCACGAGGTGACCGCCATGTGGGATGTGGATTCGACGATCATTGTCCCGATAGTCGTTTCTGCAAACGGTCTCATAGCGAAAAGTTTCGAACAACATCTTAAGAGACTTTCGCTAGATGGCTGGATCAAGGGTCAGATATAGAGGGCAGTACTCCTGGACACGCATCGTCAGGAGGTTACTCTCTATGTCGCCCTAACCACCGGTTGCTTGAGTCCTGCTTCGTTGTCGGTGGCACACACTAGGTTAGGTTTTTATAATGTTTTTGTATTTTGTATAATATTTTTGTGTATTTTACTTTTATATAAATATTATAAAAACTTAACCTAAGGATTCAAAATAAATAATAAAATAAATAATAAAATATAGCAGAGCGTTTCAAAAGCTTGACATTCTATCTGAATTTGGTTTTATAGTGGCAATATACGTAACAAAATAATACTCCAGATGAATTTTGTATGTTTGACCATATTAGTTTTCCAATTTAGTACTCATAACAAATAAACTCGAGGGTTCCTTAATGGTTGGTATAAACTCGAAAATTCCAGTAATCGTAAGTCTGGCGACACACGACCCGCGCGCTTTGTTAAGAAGCCTTTCATGCTGCGCCACTTCAGACGACCCCGGCCTATTTGTATTTTGTTCACGAACTTTCAGAATATATTATTTTGTAGGGTTGCGTACAGATGTAGAAGGAACTGATTTAAGAGTTCCCATTGAATAAGGCTTTGAAAGTGCTTCAATAAAATTCTCCGCCGCCTATGTGCGTGGAGAGTCTTAATGTCAAATTCGACCCGTTAAGGTTCACTAAATTTTGAGCAGTAAAGAAGATTTGTGTTCCTCTTTTATTACGTTTTTTTCGCAAGCGGACTACCATTTACGCATTTTCTTATATTTAATTATAAATCTTTTGTATTGAATTATGGCAGGAGATATTGTTCCTTACCTTTTTATTTTCCTCAACCTGCTTCCGAGCGTTGCGACTTTGGAGTTCAAATATTATGGAGCCTTCGTACTGGATGATCTCATTGTTTATATTTATTTCTTCTGAAAATATATTTAGCGTATATTTTAAATAAAAATGTTCAAAGAAAACATGTATTTAAAAAAAAGCTTAAAAACACGAAATGAAGATAAATTTACGCTCCTCGAAGCAGCATTTAAAGCTGGTTAACTATTTCTACGTCTTGAGAATATTCCGATAAAAACTACTGCTTGTGGCCTAGCCTTCTCGGTTGCCTACAAATGACTATGCTATTATATAATTATATAATATTGTATAATTATATTTGCGATTAAATTAACCGCCCAAACCAAGGTTCCCTCTCGTTTGTCCTTCTTCCATGTTGTTCCCAATGATATGCCACAGTGAAACTGTTGCGACTCTAGCGTAGGTCCTTCACAAAAAAACCGAATATCGCTATAATATTAACTGGCAGTAAACAGTGTTAACTACTTTGATAATATAATTAAGACTTCCCGAAGTGGCATATAAGTTAGTTTTGCTTAGATTGTCCCAATAGTCTTTTACCAGTAAAATAGCTACCGACCGAGTCGTGGTACAGCCCTCTCGGGCGCCCTCGGATCCGACTGCTAACGCGTAAAATAGTAATCGTCCAAGCCGAGGTTAACCCTCACCGAGCGGATCCTTGTGTCGAGTTACTAGCTAATAGAGGTTCAGGCTAAGCGACTTTAGAGCTATGCTACCTCTCAATCCGGTGGAGCAGTAAAGGCCAGCATCTTTGGCCAACTGTGTTAATTCGTCCAAAAAAAAATAGCGACAAATGTATTTTTAGATATATATGTAGGAAAAAAAAACTTTAAGTTGTATCCGATTGTTTAGAAAGTATAAAAGATGTATCCGAATGTGAGAATGAAGATGAGTGAATGAATGGCGAGCGATTGGGAATGAAAGAGATAAAAGAAAGATGGACATTACATTACATGAGGATTACGAATTACGAATTGGACAAACGAAGTGTTATAATTAAGGTGAAAATTAAAAAAGTTTGTCGAGGCACTATTTGTGCGTTGTTTATTTATTCAGACTGCTCCCCCTCCTACATGTAAATATTTGGAATATCTATATTTGAATATACTTTGTTGTTAATTAATATTATTTTGATTGAAATTACACGTGTTCCTTTGAATCTTTGAAGACAGAGTGTACGTACGTATTGGGTTAAGCTATATGTAGGACTTGGCTTTGATAAACTACGTATGACAGCCGGCCTAGACCCACATTAACTTTTCTAATCTGTTACATAAACGTGTGTCAAAATTAAGGCCCAAGTATTTGCGAGCACTAATGTTGGGAAAGCCGATTACACTACACAATATTGTGAATGGTACAAAGTCCACGATATATCTAATTATTTTCGTCAGAAATAAACCGATGAACATGTTTATCAGGATGTATGGACGTGAAAGAGTCTGTCTGGACCGCGTGTATGATCGATGAGGTCGACGCTTCTAGGCGACTGCAATTATTCATCTAAGTTCTCGAGCTAACCATATGTTTCTCTTCACTATGAAGCTCTTAGCTTCGTCTTTCATTATTCGTAAGGCAAAGGACTAAAATAGTTTGCCCGCGTGTATCTTTTCCTCCCATTACAATGTGGGTATTTTCAAGAGTAGAGTGAATAGGCATTTACTAAGCTGGTGCGTGCGCCTTACCATCCAGGATGCATTTCCGTTTAACATCAGGTGGGATTGTAATCAAGCACTTGCTTAGAAAGTATAAAAAAAATACTCTGTCACTGTAACGATTGCTATGCCGCCGAAAGTTTTTCTAATAAGACTGGATGTTCTCTACAAGACAGTAGGTTCCGATATCTTGTGCATATCGTCAACTGTTTCGTTAGCTAAAAATGCGAAGTATCGTATTACGAGTATGTATGTGCGTTATGTCCTTTTTGAGTCCACCGCGAGGCGAGGCTGGTATGACGTTGTTTGAAAATGTTTTCAGTAATATGTAACGAGGCTTACGTATGAATGTAATGGCGTTTGGATCGGGTGTTTGGCGGCATTGACCGCTAGAGGGTTTGCATGATTGGCAGCCAGGACCACAAAGAGTGGAAATTTTTAATCTGCCATTTATACTGTCCTTTTAGGTCAACGGTGTCAGTGCTTTAAATATATTTTATTTGATTTTTTTATTTATTTGATAATGTTTAATAATCATTAATTTGAAGTTTAGTAATATTTGATAATTTAATTAATTAAACGCTACTTTAAGTAGCGCGAAAGATGGAGCAAATTATGGTTTTTCAGTAAATATATAAGCGTCAGAAATATTATTATTCCCTTTCATATGTATTTATTTTTGGCAGAATCATAAAACACAAGATGTAGGGGTAGGCGTCGCTTACCCTGAGCACGGAGGGTTTAAAATAACGTCATAAACTGGTGGAGCATCTGGCGTCATTTGCGAATATGCTAACGACGTGAGGGATGTATGTCAGTCTCGCTTACAAATGTCTGCTTAGCATTTTTGCTGTCCGGGCAGAGCTGCTCGTCGTATATCGGCGTGCGCAAACAAAACACAACAATTTGCATTTTAACTAACTGATAACTGAGCCAGCTCGGCCGCCGTGGCCCCTAATTTCCTCTGGACCCAATGGAGACGTCGTATTTTTCTTACTTAACTCGGGGTCACGGATAAAGGGGCTCTCTATCTTTCTCCATGACAACGGACTTTAACTTTTATCTCCAGTTACGTTTTAAATGTGAATGGATCGTTTTTAAGCGTGATAAACTTTTTCCTTTACACTTTAAAATTGTGGAAAATTATATTAGAATATTATACATGTGGTTTACTCGTTTAAAACTATTAAGCATATCCTAATAGCTTAGCTTTAGGTTTTATAAATTTGAACTCCAGTCAGCTTACAGCAATCAGATTCTATTTTTCGTTTTCACACAAACAGTAAAATTGCTAAAAGTTATATCCAGTTATTTGTCTATGAACTCACTCCCTGGACCATGTAGATCGAATTAGCTTAGAGAAAAGTCGAGTGTGATTGTTGCCTGTGTCTACCCCGTAAGAAAAGAGTTAAAATCTAATACAATGATTATTAATGTACCTTTTATATCTTATTAATCAGTCTGTAATTTTTTACTTCTATAGAGAAATATATGATTTTTAATGTCATTGGACGTCAGTCGAATAATTGGCACTTTGAAATTCTTGACATAACCAGGGATTTCTTGATATAGGAGTGGGTAGCCCTACGATTGACCGTCCTTTTTTCCTCCTAACAGACAGAGTTATTCCAAGTATTGCGTATATTAAATATCTTGCGACGCGAATTTTTCTCTCTCTTTATGTATCGTATAATAAATTATAAAACTATAGTAAATTTGGATAGTTGAGAATAATGACCACTATTTCTATCATGTATCGTCGTTGGCATGAACGCCCGTTCGATGTCTGGCGCAGCCATGAACAAAAGCTTTAATGATATATGCATCAGGCCGAACTGTGTGGAATTAAAAACGATGATATGATAATATGAAGTGTAATGTGAACTAATTTGATGAACAATATTTACTGGCACAGCAAGTACGCAAGCAGATTCCTAATAAACCTGATAGAGAAATTAAAGTCAAGCTAATGAAAATCAGTTAACACTTGAACAATTCCGAATGGAATTATTCCGATGCCTATGAAAATTAGTATTTGTTTATTCTGGAGTTAAAGGAACTGTAAAACTCAAGAATTTTACAATTCACTTATGAGTTTAAAATATTTATATCTAGTTAGACAATTGGGGGTAATCGTTAAAAATAAACAAAATCAGCGATATCTATTGCCGGCAGTTAGCAACAAACTCGCATAAATACAAACAGTAAGCGTAACTGGATGTGGCTCAAGAACAATATTCAAAATATTTTATTTTTTTCTATTTTAATGTTATTTTATAATGGTAATTTATATGTAAATAAATATATATATTCTGAATATCCTAGTCAGGACATGGACAAAATACTTAAATATAAACATACTATAAATGACATGGACCATTTTCGGCCCTAATACCAGTACTCACAAGGACATTAGTGAAATATCTATAGAAAAAAACATTTCATTTTTATATACATATTATAAAGTTTAAGGGTATTTTAATGGTGGGATAATTAAAATCATAAATGAAAAGAAATTAGCATGACTAAGCTACATTGATAATACTGAAGGAGTTGCCACAGGTAAAATATATTTTTATTTTAAACAGTTCACATTAAATCTTCTTAGAAAAAAACTTGCAAAATATTTAATTAATGAATTTTACAATTAATATAACATATTGTATCGAAACAAAAATCTATTATTATATTTTTAAATCCGTAGAATAAATCATTACATGCATGAGTAATTATTGATCTCAAGCAAAAAAAATACGCTTGTCAATGTTTATTAACGTTTGACATTTGACCACTCGTTTTCTCACTCGTGCGTATTGTGGGTATTATTAAGTGTTTCGTTGCGATATACCTGCTTATAATATTGTGTTGTGTATAATGGAAGGACTTAGATGTTTGAATATATAATATTTAAGCTGTTGATGATGTTAATGTATCAGTGTACTGACAGCAAAATCATTTGATATAACCTAAAATTCTTATCTTATTTTTTTAAATATCTCTGTATCCCCATGAACAATATTGATTTTAATTTGTTTATAATAAAAGGGATATATAGTTTGTTATTTAAACTTAATTTCATTACTGTCCTTGAACTTTGTGCAACCGTGCAATGTATGGAGTGCGGCCCCCATGTCCTTTGTATTGCTAGGTCCGTGAAACGCATGAAAAGTTAAGATAACAGATGTCTTAAGGTTTGACATTGAAAAATTCTGTTTCATTGATATATATGATTACCATATAAGTCTTATCTTAATCAAACTAATAAATAAAGACGAATAAATTCGTTTTACATATTGAAATGTCTTTAAAATGCTTTTTGTTCATGAACAATCACGATTTCACGGCGCGTAATTTAAAAATACAATTCTTACAATATAAAAGGCAAGTTTAGTTTCAATTCTTAATCTGATAATTATCTTTATTTGCTTAAACATCTTAAGTTTGTATCGGAGGTAAAAGAAATGGCAACATAATTCAATTAATTAAGACAAAATTCTAATTGAATTAAAGCCGTATCCTTTGTTCTAAACTACGAAAGTCTAAATTTATTCGTTCCCAGCAAAATGTATTTTAAGGGGATGTCGTAATTGAAGTTTAATGGTTTACAGTTTGAATTCTCTTTTTTTTCTGCTAAAACATTATAAGCATTATCTCGAATAAATCACGTCCAAAGCCTGCATATATTGCGAGGCGTAAATTAAAAAAGTTATACCAATTTCGAATGAGTTATTGTGCAGTGTTCTCTGCCGGTCTCCGTGATATAAATCCATGTATTATACCTGTAAATGATAATTGATTTTTCGTCTTTATCAAATGTAACATCGTCATAGGATATTTTTTATCCAATTTTTATCTGTGGGCACTGAGAACTGATTGACCGCGGTAACTGTGAACTCAAGTAGACAAATATATTATAAAGTTTGCTACCGTGACGCTATTTTCGTGTGCTGTAATGGCTGGTGATGGTGTCGGCAATGTATGTGGGAGCGTGACCCATGGCTAACTCTCCAGACCTGGGCCTGTTTGCCGCCAGCCTACTTCGGCTTATTATTGGTGAGTGTGATTGTCATATTCGTTACAAACACATAGTACTCTTAAAATATTTCCTTAAGGTATTTTACAGTCTATATATGTCCCACTATTAAGCACAGGTAAATAGAGTGTAAGCGTATGGTATGCCACGCGGTCGTAGTACGGATTGTCAGACTTCATATGTATTAGAAACAAGTATATTTGCGGGTAAAAAACAAAGACCGACTTCAAATCTAATCAAACTTACGAAACTAATACGAATTCAATATTATGAAGTTAAACTTAATCAGAACGTAACCAAATTTGAAACCACCTTTTTCAAACTACACTTTAAAGTACATCGTTTACGAAAAAAAATTAATCATCGAAACCCGTTGGGGTGTTATTGAATTTTTTTTTATTGACGAACTACACAGATTGGCCAGAGAAGCTGGCCTTGACTGCTTCACCGGATTGAGAGGTGGCATAGCTCTTAGGTCGCTTAGCCTGAACCTCTATCGCTAGTAACTCGACACAAGGGTCCCCCCGGTGAGGGGTAATCTCGGCTTGGACGGTTACTATGTTCAACGTGTTAGCGTGTTATTGAGTTATTCGTCCATTTGTGGCGCACTTACTTGATGCAAATTTAAGACTTATTTGGTTTTCTCATGGATCCCATTGTCAGAATTAGAACCAAAATTAGGTCCCAACCACCATAAGCTTTCAAATACAAAAAGAAACATAAAAATAATACAGACGAATTCATAACCTCCTTTTTTGTAGGAGGTTGAAAAATTAGACGTAGGTTTCTTCACGATATTTTCCTTTACTGCCGTGTGTGTCAGGCATCGGGGATGGTACTCGTGTTGCTACTGTACCATGCTACTTGAGGCTACCGCCCGGTCATTAAGCTACCTCCGCTCTGTCTAACTTTTAATCTAATTCATTTAATTTTAATTATAATTGCTGTCCTGTCAAAGTGTCTTGTAGTGTGTTGAAAAATTCTAACACATGTAGGTTTCTTCACGATATTTTCCTTTACTGCTTGTGTGTGTGCTGTGTGTCATGCACCGGGGATCGAACTCGTGTTGCAACTGTACCATGCATGTCCCAACATTTTGACCAAATATTTAGTTATGTACTATTAAAGATTACATTTTTATATAACATCAGGGGGAAATTATGGGCAAGCATTTGCCTAGAAATTATTAGAAAAGATTTCACAAATACAAAACTCCGCTTCTCACGTCCATATTGATTGATATAATAATTTATATGTGTGTCGACATTAAACGTAACATATTATCAAAATCTATATCGATATCTTTGAAAAAATTCTCAAAATATTTATAGGCTTAAAAAGTAATTGACATATTATTAATTGATTTTCAATTCTTTTGTTAAACTAACAGTGCAAAAAGTAACAGTAAGTAAAGATAACAAGTGATTCTTTTAACTTAAAATCTAGTTTTTTTTTTAGTTATGTTTTAAAAATTATCACTCGCTATTTATTCTTTGTATGCACCTACGAGTACAAATGCTATGGCATTAACCTTGCAACTATTCCATTGTTTTTCCATTTTTGTATATTTTAAAAATGTTCACTGCGCTGTAATATAAGTAAAAAAATAAAGATATACTCAAAACAAAATACGACTTATGTCTTCTAAACCAGACAATTAGGTCATCGCCGCGTCGTCAATCGTCATGGTATAAAATTACCATGTAGACTTAACCAAACCATCCTTTTTAAAAAGGTTAAAAATATATGTGACTGGTCGAAAATGAATTAAAAGTAGTACTTACTTTGATGAACTACTTTGAAATGTGGTTGTTGTGAACTTTTATCTGTTCAACTAAAGTAGCCCAGGTTGTGAACCCGACGCCGACTTAGTGGTCGAGTCGAAAACGTTTCGCTTTAGAATAATGTTTACATAAAATAGCGGATGAAAATATCTTCTCGCCATCAAATTCGCCCCAAATCAAAAGGTGAAATCGATGGTTGTCATATTTTTCACGCACTAACATTACTCTGGTTATTAATTTTGTAATGTTTTTATTTAACTTTTAAACCATAACTGGTAAGGATAAGAAAAGCAATTCCTTTTCACAGAGCTGATTAAGTTTTAAATATGGCAGCGCAGATTCAATTGCCATTTAACTGAATAGGATATTTGTTTGGACGAAAGACTATAGTCACTTACTCGTACTTGTATTACGAGTTAATTTCTAAGGGCACCGACTCCATATGTAAATAAGCGTTAAATTACGCAATTTGTATTATTATTACGCGATTCAATGGTACCTATTCCCTAAGGAGATTCACGAAGGGTCCTTATACAATAATAGTGGACCTCTCACATTTTCTGATGTCCCCATTAATATCATTCAGAGCGTCCTTTTCATCGAATCATCTATCGATCGGCTTAGATATATTAAAAAGCCGGGTACTGAGAATGAATTAGTTGTTCAGACTAGTTACATAAGTACAGTACGAATATGTTAATGGAATAATTTGGCTTTGAAGTATTCAACTGGTGGTTTACGTTTATTAATGGTTAATGGTTATTAAATAAAACGTCGATTACGTTCAGATAAGTCCTCGGTATTGAAACACATTAAACCGTTTATCATGGATAAAGAAAAAAAAACATAAAACCAAGAGAAATGTAATTAAATATTGAAGTATAAATTACCAGAGACAAACTACTTTTTAAAAATAT
Organism: Meandrusa payeni; assembly: GCA_029286785.1. Lineage (NCBI taxonomy): Eukaryota > Metazoa > Arthropoda > Insecta > Lepidoptera > Papilionidae > Meandrusa > Meandrusa payeni. The sequence continues at coordinate 7,613,981 of JAGSMX010000012.1, read as the reverse complement.
GACGCCAGATGAAAGAAAGCAGTCAAGTTTGAAACTTGTTTTGTATGTTATCTATGCTATTGCTACGGTATAGAAATTAATAACAACAACAAAATAAATATATTTACCTAAACCGTTTTAGTATAAATCTAATAAAATGCTCTATAATACAATAAATATTCCGTAATCCAAAGTAAAAGTTTCACATAAAAATCGGCTTACGCAGGACAAACATTTTGGTTTTATCGTCCACACGCCATTGGCGTCCCGCGTACCCGTGACCGGGACGAAGCTAACTACTAGCAACCACTGCGTTATGCAGACTGCTGACTCATCTGAAAAAACTATACCTCCCTTGCTTTTACAAGTTTTAATCTTGCTAATGCGTTCTCTGTTGCGCACACTTTACAAATAGTCGCACTCATTCATTCTCCTCACTATGTTTTTATTTAATACCCTTTAAAAGAATATAACGGTTTATACTGATACCGTTGTAAGTACTCCGTGCATAAAGTTAATTCTGCTCTCCGTTGAAAGTGAGAAAGACAAATATTCATATAGAAAAAACATACAACCATTACGCGTGTGTCTATACTCATATGCGTCTATAATCATATGGTGATAATTGACCCTAGTTGTTACTCTAGTTCAAATAAAAGTGAAGATTTATATTGACTTATTTATTATATGTCAGCCGGCCATAATAACAATGATAGGTTTTTAAGATGCTCCTTAATGTGTAATGTAATTGTCTTATATATAAACTGTGTTATATAAATAAATAATGGGAGTTGATTTCACTACCAATACAACCAGCGTCAATAGGCTATTGATGTATGGTTTAGCGTACGGTCTGCGAATCATAAGGTCGTAGGTGCGAATCCACCATTCAACTATTGACGTGAACCATCTCCTAGCACAAGCCTTAGCTTTGTTGGAATGGTTAACAAGAATTGTAATATTTCTTAAAAAAAAAAAATTTGCCTGCTTTCTTTAAAAAAAAGCCCTTTTTACAGGTTTATATAAATACTATGTCCAACCCTTACACTCTAGGTCTATATAAATGCTAGTTAACTTTTTCTCTCTCTGTCTCTCTTTTCTCCGCTATTCGGCTGCTATAACGTTATTTAAAGTTTTAATAATATAGTTCTATTTTTTATCATATACCATAATCACACGCATATATAGTTCAAACGCCCGCCGTCTCATACCAACGCGTTCCTGTTAATTTTTGAGTGTCAATTACAATAGATATAGACATTGAAATTTTATTTATTGGCATCACGATATACAAACACATTACATTACATTACATCAAATATAGCAAAAAAAATAAAATAAAAAAATTAAAATAATAAAACGAATGAATGTTACGAAATCGAATTAATCGAAACCAAACTCATCCATTCCAAAAATCATTGATGAATCATCGAAATCGGTTGGCGTGATATTGAGTTATTCGTTCATTTGTTGCGCATATAGTTGGTGCTAATTTAAGGCTGATATTGTTTTCTCATTGTCAGAATTGGATCAAATCTAAATGGGACACGAGAGATTTCAAATAAAAAAGAATCATCAAAATCGGTTCACCGGGTTAAAAGGATATGACAGTTGATTTTCATGCGCATCTATTTTCAGTGATTTTTTGTACCGCAGAAACCGAAAAACATAAATAGTATTAGTACAAAACATATGGTTATGTTTCCCGTTCCCTCTTTCCTACTATCACTACTTGAATTTAAAGATAGGTACGAAAATACTTGAAAATCAGCGCTGAAGCATCCTTGCGACAGCATATGCTGAGACGGTGTCCGATATTGGCATCATATGTTTTGTATTATTTGTCCGTGTAACTTTAACTATGTTTTGTCTATTTTTCATTATTTTTTAATGTATGTTATATTCAGTCTGTGATGTGTTTTTGTATTGTGATGCCAATAAATAAATGGCTATGTCTAAAATCACTTAAAAACATTACTTAAATATGTTCTATTAAAACACTTTACTTGTAGGATTATATGTTAATATTGTTACCGTATTTTTAAAATATTGGCCATTGGTACGTGAGGATGTACTGGAATTACTTTTAACAATACAGAAAAATTGTATTTTCTGAAATAACTGAAATATTCTTTCAACGGGCTAAACATTAGGCACAATGAGTACGTTTTCGTCGTTTATTTATTTCGGAAAGTAAGCTTTTACCGTCAATTTGATTTTGTTGCCGTATTTTATTCGAACGCAACATTTTAATTCCGTTTTCAAATAAAACAAATTTTCTGACTTTGTCCAACACTTCATCATTATCAAATTCTATTTAGTTTGGGTGTATAGTTCAGCACGGGTGTAACGTGTAGAGCCGTTATTTCATTACTTCTGGCAGTTTTACAACTGGCACCATCGTAACAAAATTATCGTTATAAATACAATATTGCGTTATATAAATGATATATGACCAGTTCGTTGTTCAAAATTTCAATGCACAGATTGTCAAACATTCATGTTATACTAGACCTCCCATTTCATTTCACTTAGGCTGTTTTACCTTTATATTCAAATTAGATTAGTTTGCCCGCCTTTGTCTTTGTGTATGTTTTCAAATTGTAGTCAAGCACATGCTTAGAATGTACAAATAAAAATAATAGTATTACATATTAATAGAATTTAACGAATAATGTTAAACTAAGAGGTTTAGGTTCTGAAATAATCAACAATATATTACGTGTACGTTTATACTAAAACCTTCAAATATGCTGCATCATAAGTCCGACTCTACTGTAGTTTTTGTAGTAACAACAAAATCTTCTGTAGTAAAAGATGACAAAAAATCGTCAATTTGACATTTATCAGTATTGATTTGTAAGACCTTCTATCATCTACTGTCACCGATCATGTCACTAACTACCATTTCAATTTCTCCGCTTTTAAGGTCGACAGAAAACTTGAGTCCCTGTTGAATTTTTCTGTTGCAGAAACTATTTCTTAGAGAAATTATAAGCATAGTAGCTTCCATGGCTTGCCATGTGATTTAACGCTTGTAGACCAGGCAACTGTATTGTGAATTGATACCGTTGCACTACAATTCATTTTTTTGACGAACTACACAGATTGGTCAGAGAAGCTGGTCTTGACTGATTCACCGGATTGAGAGGTGGCATAGCTCTTAGGTCGCTTAGCCTGAACCTCTATCGCTAGTAACTCGACACAAGGGTCCTCGCGGTACGCGTAAGCATTCCGTAACCCTGTGTCAACGTGGAGCTCGCGATTACGTACGCACCCGTGGCTCGTCGCAAAAAACGATTCTGAATTACTTGTAACCTATGGATATATTTATGGGCGGCATGCGCGAAGACCGGGCTCGCGTACGCCATAACGGGACGTAACTAAAATTCATTACAGTATAATGACCATCTCGTTTCTGACAAGTTCTGTCCCGACGTAAAACGTGTACAGAATACGGTACGTGCCTTATTATCGAAAAACTACTACAATGGTAAAACCCGCGCGGGCTGCAATTACCTGCGCTATCGCCATTACGGTCCCAAGCTGGCTATTTAGCAAAAGAACAACCTGTATACGTCGCTAGTTGAAATTGATTTTATTTTTAACTGACTGGGTATTCAATCCCATTGTTTTTTTATATTTTTATTTAACTACGTCATTTATAAACCAACTTCTTTTTTCTTTTATTTCTCTCATACGACGTTGCGTTGAGGATTATTACTGCAGGTTCATAGTCTATCATATTTCTAATAAATAGTTTTATAAATACTTATCATAATTAGTACTGGAAATACACATTTCTTTGCAGAACCAATTATTTTAGTCATCAGTATGGCCTCAGTACGGGGAATTCTATATTAATAACGTCGTCACAATTAACTAAGTAATTGAGCGAGCTGCTTTCTAGGTTTTCCGAAAATTATCTTTATTACAAACGGCGCTAATTGAAAGAAAAGCGAATAATTTTATCTTAAAATTTTTCACGTTCGTATCCCAAAAGGAATAGGCAGGAATCACCTCTCCTTTCTCATCTCTTTCAGCTATATCTAAGTTTTTATCATATATGTGATCGATATAATCGACCTTAAATTCTCTAACGGTTTTGTATCATAAATGTTTTTTATCCATCGAAGCATATCTAATTTAAATCGCACGACGGCATTCCCAGGCCACACTTATACTCAATCATTTTCAAACTTCTCTGACTCTGATACCGTAAGATGTCTCTAGATTCTCAAACACAAATCATGTTATTTACTTAATTCAGGAATACATACAGCTATACAATAGTATTATATAATCTACAGATATATCACACTAGTTAGCATATAACAAATGTTCACATAAGTTTTACGAAAAAAGATATATACAAAAATTACGTAACAGGATTGGAAAATCCATCGTGGATCGCATTGGATCGTCTCAAAAGCAATATTGATCGAAATTAAATCTATATTAACTCTGAATTCACTCCGGATATATTATGATGCGACTTACTTTCCCTAAGTATACTTAAATATGATAACAATAGGTCTGGAATCTAACTTATCGGGTTAATGGCTACTGCAATGGCTATCACTGTTGAATTTTTTCATATTTGCTTCTGACTCCTAACAAATATAGACAATTTTTATTTTAATCATTTTTATTTAGACATAAGATTGTGTGAACACGGAAGGAATTCACATTAATAATCCAGTGGCGTGTTTCCACCATATTTCGCCTTATGTGTTACGGTGAGACTTACAAGTCACATGAATGTAATTAACATTACACAAACAAAAAGCTGGCATCTGAGTATAACTTAATATCAGACGAAAATGTAGGACTAAAATTACCAGAGTTAATCAAAAGAAAGGATTGTAGAGCGTTGGATTAATTATCAGTATGTTTGCGTATACGTTACTCAAATTTAGAAATAAAATGTTTAAATCACGTAGCAAATTAAGCCTGCCAGAGATACATATGCTTAAAAATAATTCTACCTTGAACTTAAAACTTTTATTTATTTATTGTAGTATACACAACACATACGAATACTTTGGTCACATTGCCAGAAAAAACAGCAATAACCTAGAAAGGCTAGTTGTGACTGGTAAAATTGACGGGACAAGACCGCGAGGTCGAAGCCCGACACGTTGGACTGACCAGATCCGCACCACTCTAGGCACGTCGGTTAGCGATGCTCTGCGCACGGCTGCAGATACAGGCGACAGATCACTAAAACCAAACTGTTCCTACGAGATGGTCACGACCCTCAGCATTGAGGAAACCGACGCGAGGAGGAGGACACAACACATAATTTAATCATACAGTTACCTATGTAACAAAACCAATAAATTAGCCAACAGATTCATAACTACATTATCAGAGACAATTTATGAAAGTTATGTTTATTAAGTTGTAAATTATGAAGCGTGAAACATAATTAGATTCTTATACGTTTTAGTGTTTATTTAAATTTAAAACTTTTCAAGTAGAAATTAAATTTATTATTTTTCAACCAAGAAAATATAGGTGTAGGCAATGTATTCAATACGTACGTATTTCGTGTGTCTTTCATGCACTATCAACCTGTGATATCAGCTATGACCAACGGTGTTTCCGAACCTGTATGATTTGGGAGCTTTCACGAAACGATCCTACTCCTTTCTCAAATGTAGTTTTTTGGTGTAGTAGAAACGATGAGAACTGAAAATACCATTGTTTTGCGACATATACGGTAAACGAACATCGCAATACCTAATACCGACACTGATAATTAACAAACTACTATGTGTGTGTGCAGTGCGTTCGTTTGCAAAAACGGCTCACAACAACTCGTGACGAAACGGGTTCAACGAGAACTGAGAGAGCATATGGACAAACCTAAAATAGGTTTTTAAGATGCTCCTTAATTTTTATTGTAATTTATAAAATGAATTGAATAAATAAATATAAAAAAGATGTTCATTGTTTTTGGCGATCTCAAAAAAGGATCTTCTCAATTCGACTGTATTTTTTAAATAGATTTTGATAAATCGTTTTTTATTTGAAAACTGGTGCTTCCTCTGTGGTCCAACTCTGACAATGGTAACAAAACAGTTAAGCCTAAAGTTTGATTAAAGCTTGTTTCGATTTTAAGTCGGTTTTTATTTTTACTCCTAAATATACATGTCCTGTAAAACAATATTCATTACAAAATCCTTCTCCGAAGCACTCTGCAGTTTTTGCATTAAGAGGACCCAAAACAACGTCCTCATGTTTATTGGTATACATCAATGATTATTAAACTTATTTATTTTACCGCCCCCTATGAAAATTACTTACTTTTCAGCGCCCACATTCATACACCCCTAAACCCTAAAAAAATCTTAAATCTATGTTAAGTATTTTAAGTTTTTATGACATCATAGAGGGTAGAAATCTAAACTAATTATTCGTTATTGTTTAGTAGGTGGGTTTTAATTTTAATAAAATTTAAAATACTATATAAAGTACACATCAACGCCCCCATTTTTTTGGGCCCCTTACCGCCATCCTGCAGGTTTCAAACGCCCCCAAGGGGGCGTTATCGCCCACTTTGAGAAAGACTAGTATAGATATTAATGTCAATCAACATATCAAGAAGACCAAAACATAGTACATTTTAATACCACAGAACTTAACGTCACCAAGGACACGTTTTTATTTTCACATTCTCTTTGAATGGAATCCTCTTTGATGAGTTTCCTGGAACTTCTTTACTAAGCCCCTGTCAGACATATCGGAAGCTTCTCAAAAGCGTTTTGTACGTACGTACTTTGTAAAAGGAAGCAAAGTTTCTTTAATGTCTTCCCTAAATATGATCACTGGGTAAAGTTTATAGCATGCGTCAATAGTCTAACAGTCTTACAAATAAAAATGAGTTATAACATATTTATTCCACCCTTAAACTAAGTTTAGTTAAACCAGGAATAAATTAAGAATAAGCTGAGAATAGTTTACCACAAATAGATCCGGAATAACTATGGTTTATCTATTCTTCCTTTACGTCAAAATGCACGAGTTGGCAACATCGCAGTCAAAGAGAAACCATACTAAATAATTGCAGTCTATGTAGTAGTGTAGTAACGTATATGTCAATGTGTGGCGGTTATAAAAATATTCTATACTCTATATAGATAGAAATTAATCCACTTCCACGCTTGTCCATAGTAAGAGACCTTTCAAATAAATAGTCTAGAAATATTATACCACTTTTAGAAAACCGATATTTTAATCGAAACTAATCATCGACATTTTGGAGTCTGAATGATATTTATTAAGTCATTTACTGTTTCTACTTCGTCCATTGACCTTAATTCCATAATAAGTTAAATTAAATGAGTGAACACAAATCGCAGTATTTTAAATGTTATACTGGACTTAAACAAGGGTGTACGTCGTTATAACTTCGGAATAACGATAGTATGAACAAATACGTCAACGTTATACCAGGTATAACGTATTAAGTTTATCTTTATACCACGTTTATTTGTAAGGCTTTAATGGTTTAACGTATGGGTTGTTAAATTGTTAGGTCATATGTTCGACTATTGACGTGATCCTTGTTTTTTTGTTAACGGGGAGGAAATCTTCACAAAGATACCCCGCCTTCTGGGGGGAAGGCGGCGGTTATGTGGGGATCTTACCCACTAAAACCTCCCCGGTGGCCCATTCCTCGGTGCATGACGAGGGGCTCCGGGATCTCCAGTGGAACGCACCGGAGCCCCTTTGCACTGTGCTCAAGGAGAGCACGTCCCGAGGTTACTCCCCCCCCCCCCTGTGCCCTCGCAGCGCAAGGCGACACGGGCCAGCCGATGTCGCCTTCTTCCCGGGTCCACTTTGGTGGACGACTCAGGCCCCCACCCTTGTCGCCCAGTGAACCCGAGGCCCCTTTTAGTCGTCTTCTACGACAGGCAGGGGATACCGTAGTCTTATTCTTGAGAGCCCAGAACTACAGGGCTGGATTGACGTGATCCTATCCTAGCACAAGCTTATGCTTAGTTGGAATGGTTAACAAGAATGTCAGTAACACTTGTGAAAAAAAATATTAGTTCTTCGTTTAAATTCATTTATTATTAAATAACTATAAAAATAAACCCTTACTGAGGGAGAAAATATATTACGTTATCCTTTTAATTCTAGCGGGGTAGACAGAGGCAACTTTCACTGGACGCTAATCGCCAAGCGTATTAGGTTATATGTGATGGATGGGTGAATCCATTGCTATACATAGAGCATAAATTTTTGTGAGATAACTGATTTTTAAAAACTGTATGATAAAAAATATGCGTACGTAGGTACAGAATTTATATCATTGTAAATGTATAAATAATCTGCTATGCTAAAAAGTCTAAGGATTTTAAGAATAAATTTTTTAATTTTTGAATATATTATTTAGAATATATTAATACATTTTTTTAACATAAGCACTATCTTTTTTTTGAATATGTTTTATATGGCATAGGTAGGAACATACTGTATTTATGAATAATTGTTACTAATAATATGTGTATGTGTTGGTAAATATGTAAGTATTTCTTATCTCTGTATTCAAATAAAAATAGATATAATCACAGACCTACTTAAAATCTTCTTAGAAACATATTTCTGTCCATACAAAGGTTATCTGGTAGAGATCGCTCTTAGCGACATGACCGACTATTGAACATGTAAATATAAAGACATGTGTCAAAATGTAAAATTTATTATTTCTGTGATATTTTTTTAATTGTACAATTAATTATATTCATTCATTCATTCATAATCTATTAGCTGTTAAAGATGTTCCTAATAATTATTGTATTATTGAAATATATATTATAAGTAAGCCAAGTGATTCATTAAATACTCCCGTCACCGAGTTAAGATTTATAGACTTCTGTACTATACTCCAAACCACCTTTCGCTATATCGACGTCGATACATTTTGGAATACGTGCTTGTATACTAGGAGATTGCTTCTTTGGTTGCGAATCGGGTAGATGTACTATTGTATAGAACTCGTTCCGACACTCGGTTACAAAATAAATATATTATACGATCTTCTTACGTTAAATCGCCAAAATAATCGATATATCTTTGTCTAAGACGAGGTCCAACAACAGTGCCAATTATTTCCACGTCCCGTCCCTAATTAATTTTTTCTGCATGCCCAAATCACAGAAATGATTATCGATATACTATTAATGACGGGAGCTCTCATTTCGCTCTTGTATGTAATTACTTCACGATAGCTTAGCTTCAACATATAACTTGAATTTATTTTATCACTGGATGTTTATTTTTAATAAAGTTAAAGTTACAGCCTTTATATATATAATATATATGTCCCACTGCTGGGCAGAGGCCTTCTCTGTAAAGAGAGTATAAGGGCATAGTCCGCCACGCGGCCCTAATGCGGATTGGCAGACTTCACATGTCGTAGAAAAATTTTCTAAGACGTGTAGGTTTCCTCACGATGTTTTCCTTCACCGCCGAGCGCGTGGTTAATCAGCACATAAAATTGCAACAACAAATTTATTGGAGCCGGCACCGGGGCTCGAACTCGGGTTGCTAGCGTACTATGCAACTTGAGGCGACCGCCCGGACACTGAGCTACCACGGCTCATATTTTTAATAGCTTTAAGACATTTCATTTTAGAAGTATTATAATATTAATCCTTGTAAATATATTTTACTAAAATAATTAAATAAAATGTTCATTCGGTTGAAATATCGTTAGTTCTAACTCGAGAAAATAGCATGAACTTGCTGAATACCGCAATGAAATTAGCTTATACATACATATTTATACTTCTGCATATCGGGCCTACCTCTCAAAAGAATAGTCTATTTTTCATTTTTTTTGACCCAGATTATCCAGAGATGCTGGCCTTGACTGCTTCACCGGATTGAGGGGTGGTATAGCTCTTGAGTCTCTTGGCCTGAATCTCTATGGATAGTAACTCGACACAAGGGTCCCCGGTGAGGGGTAACCTTGGTTTGGACAGGAATGTTACGCGTAAACAATTCTGAGGGCGCCCGAGAGGGCACGGACCACGACAAATAGCAGCTTGTTATTTCACGGATAATCTAAGGGACATACAAAAACTACAATCTGTAAATACTGGGCCTACAATCCCCCTTGGTAAGAACATGTTCCCTCTACAACAAAATGGTAAAAGTTAATAAAAAAATCGATATCATCCACGATAGCGTTGCACAGTTCAAATATGAGATTATCCGGTATTTGCGGGATGCTCAATAGATCTTCGTTTTTCTGTGTGTTGTTTTAAGTCGTTACTTTTTGATTGTATAAAGTTTAATTGTCAGTGCTGTGTACTAACATTAAGTCATTTATGTATAAGATAATTGTCCTTTGTACAATTACTCATTGTGTGATGTTTTAGTACCTCAAATAAATAAATAAAAATAAAAAACTAAACTAACTTTGAGCGCCACTTTGGGAAACGTAATCTATTTTTCATTCGTAGCGCGTTCTTTTGGTTAATCATTGTAAGACGGTGGTGACATTATAACATCTTTATCGTTAATGTTCAAAATTATTTGATTGCTCTATTGAGTAAAGAAATTGCACTGTGGACTAGATGATTGCCGATTAATACGTTCGTTAGTGTCTTCCTTAATAAAATGGTGTTAAGAAGAATCAGAAAAACATCGTAAATTTTATTTAACTAAATGAAACGAGTTGAGTTTTCCGTAACAGTGCATAGAATCGTTCCAAGTTAAGACACCCTAAGATAATTATTGCCGTAAATTTATAGAGCATGTGTAGCACACAATGAAATGCCAAGCTTGGCACGTTGTGAAGTTCAAACTTAATTATTAACTTCGTCTGATAATTAATATATGCGCTGTAGGTCGCGAATCTTACATAACGCCCTTTTATTCGGAGAAAATTGCGTACTTTTCTGAGCTGACAGCAATTATTATATCTATAGTATTTCTTATTCAGCCGCTCGCTGTCTGAAACATATTTCACCAAGTAGAGCATAAATCTTTCAAAGCTGTGTGAATAGGCTTTACACGAGGGACGCTCAGTAAAGTAACTTACAATTATGTTAATTTGGTAAAATATAAACTTAATATAACTTTCTAAGTATGTGTGAAAGGTGCTTTATATCTGTAGTCATCTTATCGCAGCTTAGCTAAATGTGTACGTCATATTGAAGTAATTAAAATATCCGCTTTATACATATAACGAGTGCTCTACGAGGCACGAGTTTCGCAACGAGATGCATTTAGGCAAACACTCAACACTCACTTGTTACTTCAATTAAAATTGCATAATGTACGTACATGTGAAGCTTTTAATTACAACAACATACTAAGACATTTTTATTTTTCTCGTGTGGAAGTGCCTACGCATACACGTCCTCGCGGGGACGATGACGTGTTATGTAGGACTTGCACCTACTAAAACGTGGGTCGTGGGATCTCCGTAAGGAACGCAACCACAACCCTTCTGCGCTTTGCTCGGCTAGCCCATCTCGGGGGCGTGCGTTCAGAGTCGCTACCCTCAAAACCCTCGCGGACTGCCACGACTTCACGGCACCACTCCGTGTCGTCGTCCTTCTCGGAGCTAACTTAACGACACTAAGACACACTTACCAAACACGGGTCCTGTATTTTTGTTTTTATTTTGATTAAAGGGAAAGCAAACAAGTAGATCACCTGATTTTAAGAGATCATCACCGCCCACAAATTATATCAATAAATTGTGAGTGTTTTTTTACGTTGAACTACACACATTGGCCATAGAGGTTGGCCTTGACTGGAGTAGTCCGGATTAAGAAGAGGCATAGCTCTTTGGTCACTTAGCCTGAACCTCTATTGCTAGTAACTCGACACAAGCGTCCCCCCGGTTTGGGTAACGTCGGCTTGGATGGTTACTATCACGTAAGCATTACGAGACACGCCCGAGAGGGTTGAAGCACGACTCGGTCGCTATTTCACGGATAATCACTATTGCGAGACGTTGCAAAGACTTAGTAGGAATACATATGGTTATGATATTATAAAATGAAACCTATTTCTAGCTTTAAAAAATGTGTTACTAATTGGTCTCTTAGATTGATATGTAATTCTATTATTTATTATCCAATTCGACACTTGGTAAATCTATTATAAAGTAAAATAAGCCGATGAGACGATGGCAGATCGCGATCGGCTAGTACTTACTAAAGGAATCGTAAATATTTTATGAAGAGGTGCTTCCCACGAGACTGGGCGAATCCTAGAAGTTTTGCTGCCTCTAACTTTACTTCCCACTCCTGCAAGAAGCCGCTAACATACTATTTACTAATACTTTTGGATTCAATTTATGTTAAACTAAGAAATTGTTGTACAACTTTTAAAATTTACTAACGTTTTTTAACTATTAAAATCAAGCAAGGAGATGGGTCGTGTCAATAATCGATAAAATGTTGTGCTTGGCATACCGCACAAACAATTAGATTATTAACGCCTTAAGCTAGTAATAAATTGTAAGAAAACAAGTTGTACGTAGTCCTTACAGTACTCCGTTTAGTGTGTCTAATAACTATTTTTAAAAAGTTAAAAAAGCAACAAAGTGAAGTGAGTGGCAAGAGGAAGTGGTGACGCCGCATACGGCGGCCGGGCGTCGCGGCGCCGGGTCAAGGGGCTATGACGTGCTCTCGACCTGCGCCGCCACCTTACGACGCTTTTTAAACATTTCTTAATCCTACAGTGGCTTTCATTAAATCACAGACGTTGGAGTAAGTCTTCATACGTCATTTCCATAAAAAAAAAACAAGTGCTCCCGTAAAATGTACGCGCGCATTCGTACTTCAATTCCGATGAAAGCAAAGCTCGTAGGGCTGCCAAAGAATATCAAATATTTTTTTTATGAATAATTGTTGAGAAACACAACACTCACGTTGTTCCTGTTTAATTTAATAATGTTTTGTTATTTGTTAACGTAATGTAGGACGTCCCTTTGCTGTGAAACAAGTTGTACCCGCAAATTTAAGTTCAATTGTTCTATATAAGCGCATGTGGTACATAAGTCTACCATATTACTGTGCCCCGACTATTACTAGTGTATTTACTGGGATAAGGAAATGCAACATCTTATGTCCCTCACACGAGCAGCCTCTCTCAGGAACTCAACCTCATTGGGAAGCTATGTAAGTTCCTTCCAGTGGTCAGTCCCGACTCTGTACCCCTTCGCGTAAAAGATAACCTACGCAAGTATACGGTGGTTGGACTGATTTCTGTATAAACATTATATACAATGGAATACATTCAACCATCTCTTTATATATCTAAATTATAATTGAGCAATTCTATGTAGTAGTACATTACATAAGGCGGTTTACGGTCTTCACGTACGTGTAATTCTAGCCCTTTGTGATCCAGATAATCGGGCGCCATGTTTACGGCAATCGTCATTGACATTTCGGAACGTGTCTCAACGCTGCCTATAAATATAATAGGATAATATTATCCCAAATGTACAGTAACATTCTAGCCAGTATTTTTACGAGTAAAACCAAAATCCGATTTAAAAAAGAACCAAACGTTAAACGCCCTCTTTTATTTTCGATAAATAATTAGATAAAAAAAAAGATAATCAAAAATTAATTTTTTGGACGAACTAAAACAGTTGTCCAGAGAAGCTGGCCTTTACAGCTTCACCGGATTGAGAGGTGGCATAGCTCTTAGGTCGCTTAGCTTGAGCCTCACCTAAAATGATATTTCCATTGGTATTTAAAGATGTTTGTGGTCGGCTTTTGATTACTTAACAATAGTTGGGTCCCATGCTACTTTTTCCTTTAACGCTTAAAAGAATATTCCACATACAAAAGACACGAAGGTTTACGTCTTTTGTATTAGTCTAACTTTCACTCTGCATGAGCGACTTCCGTAAAGTATTGTCCGCATAACTTATCCCTTACACAGATTTATTTCTTTCCCTTCCGAAAGGGCCCGGCAGGCATTTAGATGAAGATAGGTATAATTTTAGACCATTTTTTTGGCTAGAACAAACGCTTCTACTGTCGGTTCGTGGTGAGAAATCGTGAATAGTTTTTCTTTGCAATCCCTTGTGTAAACACGAGATACATATTGGTATAAAGTAAGAATAATTTACATATGGTGAATTATTTATAGTGGATTTTCTTGTTTCTTGAGCAAATTATCCGGAGTAAGAAATCTAAACCTTTGAAATAGTTCACTCGATTTACAATACAGATAAAGGAAGTTAAGTACTTATATTCATTAAATGCCTTTCAATAACTTCAGCATTATTGTTTTTTTTATTTGCCTTACCATAATTAATTCTGATTATCGAAAGCAATCAATCTTATCATAGTCTAGTGGGTAAGATATCAGTTAAAAGACAGAGACAGTTATAATAGGGATGTCCAAGCAATATATCGTAATGTTGTATCGATACTATGCGGTATATGTATAAATATGTCTATACTTTCCATAAAACGTAATTTGTATATATTTTAAGTATTAAAAAAAATCGCGGCAAAGATTATAAAATATATACAACTGGTGTTGCCATCACGAAAAGTAGGATAGTATTATACACAGGTTATCGGATGAATTATATCATTTCATACATCGATATTTTATCAAATATTGATATATATATCGAACATCCCTAAGTTAAAAGTCTAACCCTAACTAGGTTGTTCTTATACATGTGTAGTGTAACTATCTACTCCGGTAGGGTAAAAACTGCATCAAAGGTTAATCTCTTGTAATTTTGTGCCTTTTAATAATGATAGTCCTTGTTCTATGTTTAGACTGGTTTCTATGATCATGATGTTTTGTATAAACTAGTTAGGTACGTATGACTTAAATTGAGAACTGTTCGGCCCCATCGGCCATGGTTTTAGAGCTATGGCAATAAGTGGTTCGTATGTCTACAATCAAATCTGAATCATAATTAAGTTACATCGAAACAACTGCAATAATAATATTATTCACTCTAATGACGTAGGTAATATATAAGGATTTACGTAACCGAATATTTATAAATTCGCTTTTATGCGAGTTTCTCGTAATGCTTTGTCGCGTGTCACCAATCGATATACGTTCGCTTAAGGAGTCCCTTCCGCCACTGCCACTCAATCAACTTAAAAGGAAGGAATAAAACATCTGCAACTTAGCTGACGAAGCTCAATTCTCTGTCAGTACGAGTGATAAAATGAGAAAACCGATTGTGCGAGAATCCTTTGGGGATTGAATAAAGCGTAAAAGGGATTTATTTAAATAAACAGATACACGTATTTACATGTATTTCATTACGGGAGCGTCAATTGTCTTATACTTTAGCCGTCTGCAAATTGTAAGTTGGTAGGTTCGAATCCACTATACAAATATTGACCGGAAATATCTCCGAATGATTGTAATATTTGTGAAAAAAAAATATTATAATTATTACAAAAAACAATTGCAATTTTGGATGTAAGACTGACAATTTGACTGAGAATTTTTAACTTACCTTAGCAACATTTATTGTACGCTCTGCTATTAATATCCCTTAGTGGCAAAACCCCTCTCCGGGAGCAAAATCATCGGCCGACATTTTGAAATTTTGGTACTATTTAAGTACTTGCCTCTATAATTTTTGTATGGAACACGTCCATTTAGTATGTAAGTTAATTTTTTTAATAATAGTAATGATGAATCATAAAATAACTATTAATACACTATGTATTTGTTTTGAAAATAGAACAATATTCCAACTGTTGTTAAAAAAAGTTACACCCGGAGCGGGACGGCGAAATACCCAAAATGACGACTACCGCAACAAGGATTATTTCTAGATGTAATTAGTTAATTTATCTTGAAATTGCTGAAAGTACACTTTGATTTTATTTCAAGAAAACATTTACGAACCACGTAACGAAAAAGTTGAATCGTTAGTTTCCCGTTTCCTATTTGTACGGGTCGTATGGCCCGGCAATGAAATTAGAGCTAAAACTTTAATGAAACAAATGCTGTTCCGTGTAGCAAAAATGTTACAATGTTATTTAAAAATAGAAGTTACAATTTATTCTGTTACTTACCAGTGCGATTTTATAGTCCTTTAAGTATAAAAATTCCAATTTATATAAAAGACTAGCTGACCAGGCAAACGTTGTTTTGTCATACCAAAGTTTACGTAAAATTGCTGTTTAAAAATATTACTTACTAAAATGTACGGCAACTGTGTCTAACTTCACCTCTCACCATTGTTATTTGATGATCGCAGCGATTATCGGATAAATCATATATTTCCAGCGTTTATTTTCGAAGTCAAAATATAAAAATAACTAACTGATTGGTGGATGAAGGGTGAAAATTTAGGGTGGCATTTTTAATGCCAAGCCATAAAAATTAAAAAAGTTTTGGGTGTACCCCCTTTAGCACTTAGGGGTATAAAAACAGTTTACGTCCTTTTCTCACACCTAAGGAATTTACACCAAAATAATCATAAAATTCGGTCAAACCGTCTCGGAGATCATAACACTTGGCTGAAAATCATCACGTGATCAAATGCATTGTTTACGATAAAGGACGTACAGACAAACATGATGATTGAAGAAAGAAATTGGGAAAATAATCCATTTGAAAACATTTTTTATTTAATATTTTATGCTTAAAATGCATCATTGTCAGTGTTAAAAATAATTTGATGATGATCCGTTTTGTGAAGATTAAAGTAACGAATTTATTTAAGCCTTGTGCAGTTTTAAAATAAAAGGTAAATATTCGATATATTTACCTTATTTTATTTTAATGTCGTAGAAGTTGCCTAACAAATACATTTACGACTAAAACGGTAACTGACTTGAGATCGAATTAAACATGACAATTCAAACATTCCTGGTAATGAACGCTTTCTCTTATTTCTCAAATATCAATACATTATGAAGATCACCTCTGTCGCCTGTATTCTATTTCTTCTTCTACATTTATTAGTTATTGTTAAGTAATACTCGTATAATTGTCACATCTTAAATTGTCATGAACCTAACAATATCTCAATTAACGAGCAAATGTCGGCGCTAAGAGTTCCTAAACATGAAGAAATATATACTTGATTGAGGTTCTTTTTTCTAAAGTCAGTTTTTTTTTTTATGCGTGTAAACTAGCGCTTGACCATGATCCCACCTGGTGTTAAGTGGTGATATAGTCGAAAGATAGTACTTTTTTATTCGATATGCAAAAGTTTTAGAGAGTGCGGTGCGTGGATCAAATTTAGCAACAACTAACTTGATAAAGATTCAAAATAACAAGAATTCTGTACGTTATCGTATCGCTACAATACGAAAGTTATTCTGACCGGCTAACTATAGAACAAAGATGATAATCAATTTCGTGCGGCCGTTATTGGGTATTCAGGGAATAAACGTGAGCAGCAAGCGTTTAATAATCACGTCGTGTCGCCGTTGCGTTTGTTTGAAATATTTCCAAATTGAATTATGGTTTCCTAGATGAGACCGCAGATCTGTACGTGGCTGCGGTTGCCGCCCGCTATCCACGTCGTGTTCCTATCTCAACCAGACATTCCCCGTCCAACCGTAATAATATTATTATTTCTTGCTTCTGACGCTGAAATGACTGACGTTTTCGTTACTTAAATATTTTTGAACTTTTTTATGTAAAACACAAAACATGGATTTAATAAAATAAAATAATAATATTTTTTGAAATTATTATTATTTAATAGTTTTTTGATAATTCGCTGGAACAACGAATACACTCACGGCCGTCACCCGGATGGGTAGACAGAGTGCACGGAAACCCACTTAGAATGATCATTCAAATCCATACAACTGCGCATACATAATCGACGGTTAAGGACACTCCTTACTTGCCCCTTTTTTAGTAGTTAGATTTTAATATTTTTAATAATTCGCTGGAACAACGAATACACTCACGGCCGTCACCCGGATGGGTAGACAGAGTGCACGGAAACCCACTTAATATGATCATTCAAATCCATACAACTGCGCATACATAATCGACGGTTAAGGACACTCCTTACTTGCCCCCTTCTTTAGTAGTTAGATTTAATGTTTTAAGTACAAGTTCCCTTAATGGAGGTTTCATAGTTTGCTACTAATTTAATTATTCATATATACGTTTATTTAATAGCATATGTTGGCTGGCAACACCTGACACCCAGCGATTGTTATACATAATAACTACTTCCAATGATATCTTAATGATTTACCTGAACCTTATTGTATCTTTAATTCATAATTGATAATTTAGTTGATCGTCACATGAACTTGGGATTGTAAAAAATAGTTTAACCTTATTAGTTCCTAATCTGACTTCTAATTAATGTTGCATAAAGATGGTGAGGAAGCGCAGTTGTGACGTTTGACTCGATATAAATAATTCTTTGTACAACGTTACGCTGTCTCAATAAATCGAGTGTATTAGTTGTTGGACTATTTTATTCTACGAGACACACAGATTATAACACATAATATGTTTTAGCAGTGTTTAATTATAATGTCAAATGAAATTGTGTATTAAATAGCTTTATTTTTTTTGCTGTTACTACAAATTTTTACGTGTCATATTTAACAAAGCGCCATCTCGGTTATTAATTTGGAACTTGTAACTAGTGCCGCCATCTGTGAAATACTAGGAGAATCGCGTAAACTTAAGTTAGAGATTTTGCTTTACTAGAACTACGATAGATGGCGCTGCTTGAATCATTGACTTGGCGAACTAAGTTTCTCACAATAAGTTCCCGATGCTCTTATAGATGGCACTAAAAATATTTTGTTAAGATTGTATGTATGCCTACATTACATGAACAAATTAGAGTAGATCTAATTGACAGCAATAAACAATCTCATGTCCTCTAGCCCAATAGGGGTTGATTGAAATAGATGTCGCTATCCCATATTCGCTGAGATCCTCAAGTAACAATGGTGAGAGATGAGGTCAAGAGACACAATGGCCGTACATTTTAGTAAGTAATATTTTTAAGCAGCAATTTTACTGAAACATGGTAGGACAGTCTCTCTGTGCTCCATTAACGATCAAGAGCGCTACCCTAATTTCGAACGAAAAATAAATACACATACATTTTCAATAGTAGTTATTATAAATGCGTTTACTAAGCTAATTAATTACAATTATGTAATAAATGACATCAAGTGGAATTGTATTCAGAAATTATAAAACGTTGTTCCCGTTTACGTTTTAAAAAGTTTACTTTTTTAAGCATAGTCCGGAGTGAATGATAAAATTTATCAGAATCAACGCGCCCACGATCGGAATGCGTAAAGGGTTCCACACATTAACAGTTCGCCGGCCGATATTAATCTGTCCGTTAATCGCTATAGACCGCACACACAGTTTTCTCATAGGTTTAAGTGAGTGAGTGATCCCTCTCGGGCACCCTCGGATCGGAATGCTTACGCGTAACATAGTAACCGTCCGCCGAGGTTACCCCTCACCGGGGATCCTTGTATCGAGTTACTAGCAATAGAGGTTCAGGCTAAGCTACCTAAGAGCTGTGCCACCTCTCAATCCGGTGAAGCAGTTTAGGCCAGCCTCTCTGGCCAATCTGTGTAGTTCGTCATAAAAAAAGTGATATAGACCTTTGACGGCAGGCCGCCTGAAACGACCAAATACTGCAGGCGCTGTATATAAAGACGCTAGCTAACTGAAATAAATTGTGCATGATAGACAATTAAATATCCTTAAAGTAAAATAAAAGATTTTTATTAATTTAATTATATTACAATAAAAACACAATCTTAAACGAAAAGTATGAATATATATTAGTATAATATTACATTATATTTTTATATTATTATTATAATTAAATAATTATAATAATAATTTTATATTATGATCTTATAATTTAGTCTAAGGTTGTTATTTAATAGTTATTTGAAAATAATTATGAGTCTTAGTTACTTATTTGAATAAATGAATTATTATTATTATTATTATTATTATTATTATTATTATTATAATTAAATAATTATAATAATAATTTTATATTATGATCTTATAATTTAGTCTAAGGTTGTTATTTAATAGTTATTTGAAAATAATTATGAGTCTTAGTTACTTATTTGAATAAATGAATTATTATTATTATTATTATTATTATTATATCCTACGTAAACTTGGATAATAGAGTATTTTTAATTAAATTTTAAATTTTAATTAAATTTTAAATTTTAATTAAATTTTAAATTTTAATTAAATTTTAAATTTTAATTAAATACTTGGTGTCAGTGCCACAAGGTGGCAACACTATGTACTAAAATTTAAATAAAAATAAAATTTTATGAAAAATACTGTATTATCCAAGTTTACGTAAGATATCCTTTTTCGTTGTAAGTTTATGTTTTTTAATATAATATAAATTAATATATTTTATTTTATTTTAAATATTTTGTTAACGAGTGGATATTAGTGTATTATTATTTATTGTGAAAATAAAAATAATAAACACGTATTCAATTTTTACGAAACTTAAACGACACCCTGTTTCCGTGCTATTGTGGAAGGGAGGAAAAGGGGGGTTTCCGTTTGAAGTCGTTTCTCTTGTTTTTTTGACAAAGTAATCTTATAAAACGTTTACCTTGTTAAAAGCGAAACCTTAGACACTCTTGTTTCATTCAATTACCGTCAGAACTACGCGGAGAGTATACAACTTTAAAGGGGAACGAAACCTTTATTTTCTTTATTGTACAGTCGTAATGGCGGAAAATTAAAAATTGTTGTAGCAATAAAACAAATATTCTTTTCTTAGTAAAGTTTCTTTTTCTGTCCTTTTCCATTTACTATGAATATTTTTTTATGGTTCAGGGACAAACTAGCAAGCGACTCGCCTGGTGTTAAGTGTGGCCAGCAAACATCTGCGAAAGGAAATTCAGGCGGTTTGCCGTCTTTTTATGAAAGGTCACGATATCAGCATATCATTCACAAGGCGATTTACAGAATTCTACCTCCATACATTGTATGTTTGTGAGATCGTTTTACATCTGCAATCATGCCAATCCATTTTTGCAACAGCAGTAAGCACTGTAGGTTAATCTAACATGATAATTATTTAATAAGAACGCTAACAAAATTTCATAATTTTTTTAACATATTTTTTATAATTCCAAAAGAAACTACATCCACCAGTAAATTGTAAAAAACAAAATCCAACTTAAAATCAAATAGAACTAGTACGAAATAGAATTAATCATAACCCAATCAAACTCTCATCAAACTACCATCTTTTCCAAAAAAAAAATGCATCATCGAAATCGTTGCCAGCCAGTCAGGCCGAAGCCAGTCCATTTGTCCATTTGTACCACACGTAATGCTAATTGAAAACATATGGTTTTCTCTTATATGCCAATATAGAAACTGGACCAATTTTGATTGTGGAAATTGAGCCACACGGGAAGCACCAGCTTTAAAATAAAAAAAATCATCAAATCCTTTCCCCAGTCTAATATTATGCGGTAACAGACATACAAATAAAAGGCAGACGAATTGAGAACCTCCCCCTTTTTTTTAAAGTCCGTTGAAAAAATTGTTAAATTAAGTATTGCAAGGTAATCCTATGGATTCATCTATTACACGTGGGATCAAATACAGAGGTGTAATTGAAGCGTCTATAGCCTAATGGTTTAGGGTATGTTCTGCGTCGTGTGTGGTAATCGTAAGTTAGAATCCACCATTCGACTATTGACGTGAAACATCTCCTAGCACAAGCTTAAGCTTAGTTGGAATGTTTAGCAAGAATGTTAATTATATATCTGAAAAAAAAAAGATATATTGGTAGCTTTTTCCAAAAAAAAAGTTAGCTCGATGAGACGCGGTGAGAGTTTTTTTTACTATGCCTAATATAATATCTGGTCTTAAGTCACCCTGGGAAACATTAACGACGTCGTCACTTTAGCGGTGTTTTCCAAGTAGAATTGGAACGCTTTAACTAACTTAAATTCGTGTGAAACAATATACATAATTCCGGCATCTTTGTCCACAGGTAAGGAAAACTTCTCGCCAAAAGTGTAGAAGCAGTTGTTCTATAACTACCCTGAACTCAAAAGTAAGTTAATATTTATATTATGGTAATTAAAGAAGAAAGTTTGAATTCGTTTCTAGAATTGATACTGAAAATAACTGGATCTACATTACTATGTATGTATTTTAAAACTTTTTATTAGCATTATTTATGCTTCATCATGTTAATATAGCTATTATTAACACGATTATTATAAACGATATTTTCATAAAAATACATTATTAAAAAACAGCAATGAATGTCAGATTGCCTAAATATCACACTCACATTTTTTTAATATACAATAAACGTTGGTAACATTGAACACATTCTTAATAATTTTTCCACAAAAAACCAACTGTAGCAAAAAGTACTTAGAGAATAAAAACAATTCGGGCCACGAAAAACGCATTTCTAGTTTAATTAAGCCGCGCCAAAAACAAAATATATGGGGAAAGTTTTTAGCCCAGTTTTTCACTCGCTACTAATTTCCAGCAAATAAAAGATCTTAATTGTGCTCAATTTTTGATAGTGCTAAGTGGGTTCTAGCATTTTATTGATGAATTTGCTTTTTTTATTTTGTTCTTTTATTTAAATATTTAACAGACGACACCTCTATTCTTTCTACTAGTTTTGTTCAAAGCAGTTTAGTTGAGCAAATAGAAAATTAGGATTAAAAAAGTCATAACAATAATTGTTACATTAAAATAAAGTTAACGTTTTTAATCCAAGTTTATTATTCAACGGGTTAATTTGTCAATCGAATCATCACTAACATGATAATTTTTTAAACTTATTTTTGAACAAATATTACATTTAGAAATAAAACAATTTCATTGGTTTCATTTCTAAATGTAATATTTGTTTTAATTTTAATTTTAATTGATTTTAATTTATACTTTTGGTTTTCATCAGTATTATAAATATATTATAAGTGTAGTAGTATTTATTATTAATACACTTTAGTGCATTTTAAAGTGTTCGAAACGTCAGGGATTTAAAACCAAAATTAAATAGCGATAAAATCCGCATTATTTTTACAGTCAGTACAATTTCCAAATTCCATCGAAACCACCTTTCGTGGCATTGACTGTATGTTTTCGCGTAACTTCCTAAATAATCTTGGTGAATCAACTCTTATCGGTTGTGTTTCCGAACTTTCGGAAGCTGCATTTCAGTGCCACAATGACATTTTTTGTTAGATTTTAATAAGTTATGAATTGTATTAGATAGGCCTATAACTATTTGTTAGTGATATTGTTATATTGGTTATAAATGTGTTCACGAATTAGATTTTTAGTTGATTCTTGAACTATTCATAACACATTATTTATAAAAATCAGTAGATAGAGCATTGTTTATGGCCGTAGTCCATCGATTGTAAAGCCTGGAGTTTTGTTTCAAATTTAAAGCTTTCCTATGTGCACTAATGACGTGTCTATGCGATAAAGCTCTTTAACTAATAGCGGTCAATAGCCATAAATATAAAAGTTACCCCATTTTTGATTCCAAATAAAAGAGAACAATTATAAGACGTGAACAATAGTTGCGGTTATATTCCGGCAGCTACTTCCGTGTTCACGCCATGCTTTCAGGCAGCAGACCGCAATCGTTGCCGGCCTTTGTGATTATCTCATCGGGGAGTATGCTAATACGACACGTTTATTATTAAAGCGACGTATAATTATAGCATATCAGATTTAAGATATAATTCAAAACCTGAAGCCTACCCATAACACATATTTGAATTCATGGTTTTTTAGAAAGAGGTATCTCCCAAGGTATTTAT
This sequence comes from Meandrusa payeni, assembly GCA_029286785.1. Taxonomy (NCBI): domain Eukaryota; kingdom Metazoa; phylum Arthropoda; class Insecta; order Lepidoptera; family Papilionidae; genus Meandrusa; species Meandrusa payeni. Next base: position 7,590,195 of record JAGSMX010000012.1, on the reverse strand, counting down.
AAATTTATTAAAACTTTTCCCCAAACCAAATACCGTTATATTTTGATGCGATTTGGTTTACGTTTTTTGTTTATTTGTTTAAACCAATTTGTTTCTCTTACAAGTAGAGATTTCTCTTTTATTTTTAAAATTACCACTACTATTCCTAAAATGAAGTCATTACCGTGTGGATAAATACAGGGAATGATGTAACACAATTTGTATAGTTATGACAATGTCAAGTTCTATATTCACCGAGTTAGTAATATCCTAGTATAGGCAAGAATTAATTAGTTATCCATATACAAAATGCAAAAAAGATAGTTGCTAGAATGTTCACGATAACCTGGTGATGTGCGACTCAATAAGCTCAGTGTATAGAAGAAATATCTACCACCTTAGGGCTCAAATTGAGAGCTTTTTTATTGTATTCATCAGGTCGGTTATCGGAAATGTAGAAAGTATTTTAATTGCTGCCTTAATAGCGCAGTCACATGAAATCAAGCGACTTTCAACGGAAATGCAATCGCTTTGCAGTTCATTGGTTTTATTGTTTTACTTTAGCCATCACCGAAATTTTTACAGTTTTAAATGCAAACAAATATTACATGACTAACTACTTGCAAGTTTACGAACGTAAACTCGCCAAGAGACGGTGTGAAAAATTTAATCTAACATGCAATGATCCTTATAATCAAAGATAATACAAAGAATGAAGCCAATTAATTCACAAGATGCTGCAGCATCACAACCTTCAAAAATGAAGGAGGTCCGGCACCACCGTCTGCTTCTGTCGTTTTAAAGATCACAGTTTGATGAGCGCTTTAGCTGATAGCCCAGAAGTTTTAATCTTGCGCAGCAACGCTTTCTCAGGACTCCGGAGTTTATAGCATTTATATACTCCGAATAATCCAAGAATTCATTAGTATTTAGTAGTTTATATACACAATTTCTAAAAGTCGCTCAACGAGCTATGCAAAGGGCTATGCTCGGAGTCTTTCTGAAGGATCGAATCCGGAATGAGGTGATCCGACAGAGAACTAAGGTGATCGACTTAGCCCACCGAATTAGCAAATTGAAGTGGCAATGGGCGGGCCGTATTAGCCGTAGAACGGATAAACGTTGGGCGGAACGAGTTCTCGAGTGGAGACCGCGGAGAGGCAAACGTGGAGTGTGACGCCCTGAGACTAGGTGGAGCGGCGATCTGGTCTGGTGATCGCAGGACGGCTGGCAGAAGCTGGATGAGAGTGGCCGAGGATCGTGGACGGTGGCATGCATTTGGAGAGGCCTATGTCCAGCAGTGGACTGTGACAGGCTGATGATGATGATGACACCACTAGGTGAATTACTCGTTTTATTAACATTATAAAATCGTCATAAGCATTAGTAACACTAACTACACTCACAATTAATCTACAATGAAAGACCGTACATTATGACCGGAAACCCTTGATGACAACCCATGACATACAGACGTTAGTTTGAAACGTCAAACACCAATCGCATACGAATTACGCTGCTAATTAAAATGACCCTAAATCGTTGGTAGTCTGACTTGACGAGAGATCTCTAAACATAAATCAAACTAACACCAAATTGAACCAAAAGTAAAGCAAAGTTTTTTAGAAACTTTTGAAAAAGAAAAAAAAATTGGCTTTACCGTTAATGTAAACAATGTAATAGGTCAATTTCAATTGATATTGAAATTTAATATATATTGAATTTAAATTGTATGCTCTCTGTAAAGCAATTAGCCTGTGTTAAGTTGTTTAAGCCATAAACAATTGTTTAAGACACTTCGTGAATTTCTGTGCAAAGTCTATACCCATTTGTCTTGTACCAAATGCGTTACATGCAAGCGACGGTTTCAAGACAATACAGGGGATTTATAAAGCCCATACTACCATGAATATATTTGGAACCGTCTCGAAGGGTATAATACCGAAAGAGCTCAGGTTTTACCGATTACTTCGCGCTTGAGATACCGTTAATGTTCTAAAAATACGCCTCGCCAGTCGGGAATATTTGTTTTTTTCAGAGCTACACGGTTAAAGAACAATTTTTAGACTGTATTTGTAAGATTACCCATTTATTTTCCAATAGAGCCAAAAAGTTAATTTCATCTTAGATACAATCAACTTTGGCCATATCTTTTGTTTGTTATTGTAGAAGAAATTAGACAAAGAAGAAATTGCGTAATTTTTGTATTGAAAAATACTATTTTACTGAATGCTCGCTTCTTTTTATAAGCTTTCACGCCGTTTGTTGTCTGTAATAGAATAAACAGGAATAGCCATTAGCTGTTCACAAACACCAACAACCAGAAATAGGCGGGTTCTATTAGCTTTATTATAGGCATCTTAAGTGCATTTTTTTAAAGTAGGTGGAGTAATTGAGAATGGCAGGGTAACGCAAGCAATCTGACTTCATTCGTATTCCCTTATTCTTTAAAAAAACGAGGGTGCTTTAGACCATACTACTGAAGTTAAACTTCTTTAGCTAAAAAAATACATGTATATGTATGACTTATGTATGTATGTCTATATTATTTTTATATGTTCTATGTATCTACACGATTTTTAAAGAGAGAAAGAATGCTCGTATTGCGCTCTCTCCCTTTTTGTCTTTATTAGCGTATATCGGTCTCTCAACTTCCCTTCCAGACCTTGTCCGATCTCACATTTCGTAATGCTTTCACCAACTTTTCGTCTAATTAAGTCGATAAATTTCCTTTGATTGTTTCTCTGACCGCTTATCCACCCATTAAAGCCGCTTTGCGTACTTTGTCTATTGCAATGATATAGTGAAATCGCGGGAGTTTCGGCGCCCGCGGCATCTCTCTAATAATAACAGAAGTGCATTGTACAATGCCGCCACAGTACGTGCGCCAGTAATTTTAATTTGTGCGCAGGCACGGACGTGCAGTAAATAGAGCTTTTGGAAGCTTTTATCTAAATTTAGGCAACATTGCGACGTGATTTTTAGAAAAATTACTAAAATGCTTAAAAATATGTAATTTGAATTATGTTTGTAATTTCTATATACACAATAGTTGTCCACATCGTGACCGGTGACGGCAACCTAAACTAACTTCGGGCATGAACATGATATCAGGGATATTATGGGTTGCGAAGCCGAACTTGCTCTTAAATGCTCGGTTGCAAGTGGCACAATATAGCTGACAATATGTTTGTAATGAACGCTAATATCGTATGCATATCTTTCCTTTAAAACCTAAGCAAGCTTATTAATACAAGTCAGAATTAAAAGTCGAAAGTAAAAAAGAATAAATTGTTTAATTTATTGATTGCGATGTGTTTTATAAAGTATGACCCAGATAGGGTTTGGTTTATTAATAAAAATGAGATTGATATATAAAAGAAGTTGGACGAAAGGATATGAACCAGTTTGTAACCGCAATAATTAATTCTAATAGAAAGCTCCAACCGTGAACTTAATATCAACGTCTTGATATTCCGTGTTTGTGTAAATGCTAGAAACGGCAGCGACATAAAACGAACGTCGGATTATGAAATGTCCCCAAAATCCCGCGCTCATAATTTGATGTGTCGGAGCGGCGTTGTTTTCGGGGATCATATCGTACCATTCAGCGAATATTGGTTTGCGGTGACTGAATATTTTACATTCTCGCTCACGGAATCAAATAACAACGGCATACATTTTGTTTTCTATTTATTTATTTATCAAAACAATTTTTACATGAAGATATTTCTTGACGCCCTAAAAGCACAGTGGTTTGTCCAGATGTTGCACATTCGCCATATCAGTTTTGTTGTCTATATATATATATATATATATATAAAAGAGAAAGTGTGTGATTAAAGTCAATAAAACTTTTAGGGAATATTCAGATTGACCTGACGAGTAATCTTGTAAAGTTTGGTGACGATCGGAGCACTCCTCTTTTTGAACAATCAAGACATACGTTGTTCTTTTATTTTTGACATTAACTTGAGCTCGATATGTTTTTGTATAAAGATAAGAATGATATTGTATTTACTGATATGTACGTGGGTGTAGGTATTTACTGATATGTACTAATAATGCGAAATATTTTATGTTTACTGTCGAACGATTCTCATTTAAAAACTTCATGAACATCAGGTAGAGTAATTCTTATTATCTTCACCCGCTCGAGAAGAGAATGAATACGTAGAGAAATGAATAATTTTATATATTGCGAGACTTGAAAAATATTTATCGATGTCAGTTTATTGTTTAAATAAAATAAAGCAAAATCTAGGCTGGGTACGCTAGTTTCATATAAAAAAAATATTTAAATATATCTATTCCACGCCTGTATTATGTTAGCTTGTGCAACTCCCTTCTCCTTGACTATTCAAAAATAAGTGACGGATGATGATGGATTCCAACCGAGTATTTCGTAGGTAATACACCTATATCTTTCCACGTGTTTTGGTAGACATGCTATAGGAGCAATATGTACGTAATGACGATTCCACGTTAACACTTTCGTGTTATGTAAAGTTTATTATTATATAACAACAAAGTTTTAAACAGGTGGGTAAGTCAGAGATTTGATATAAATCTTGTGAATATATTTTGTTTTCCTTGCATAAGCCGATTGACAAAAAAAACTATACAAACCATTTGAAAATATAACATTGTTTATTTCACCGAAAGCCTTTGATTTATTTTATCACAGCGAGCATTCGGCTTGGGTGACATTCGCAAATAACCACTCTTGCATGCGCTTGGTTATTGCAAAAGTATTCCACTTTGCGATCGTATCACGTCTCTGCGATAATGCACATCCTTGTTTTGAATTGGAAACTATTAAATACTATTCGATTGTAGAATTTTATAAATGTATTAAACGTGTAGTAAGTACGTTTTGTTAGCGACAGTTAGTCCCTAAATGCCAATTTAGTTTTAAATATTATAATCTATAAAATTCTTCGCCATTAGAATAAGTTAATGGACTGACTAATATAAAAGTACTTCAGTTTAGTCAACTAAAGTACTTTTATCGGTTGTCGGCAACAAAGGCCGTTTCCGCTTCCGTCTTTGAAAGAGATGCATATACTAGACATCTCAATAGACAGTCAGTGTACAGTTTAGAACATAGTGAGTTATGCTGGAAGCCCTTTGCAAGTTAATCTCTGAAGCAGTCAGTAAGTCTTTATTAAATTACCTCTAAGGCTTTTGATGTATTGCTGTTAATAATATGATAAAATATGTTGTGTGCGATGTTGAGCAAGGTAGCTCACAGTATTTTATAGTATTGTATTGTCATACATTTACTTTACGGGTGGGCTTAAAAAAAACACTCGTTAAAATGAATACATGGTGTATGATGATAGCATAATTTAGGGACTCATTTCGGTAAAAAGTTGCCAATTGTCATACGTTTTTTTAACCGACTACAAAAAGAGGGGTTTTCCATTCATATGTGTTTGTTTTTATTTTTGGTAACTAATACGCCGTCGCCGTAATTTCTGGACCGATTTTGAAATATTTATATTTTATTTGGAAGAGTTTACATTAAGTCTGGACTTCGTAATAAGTAATTCCTAATTAGAACTGAAAAGTAAATAAAAGAGATTCTATCATATATACCTAAATATCATTTACCTTCGACGTAATTATCATTATTCACCCTTTTAAATGTTATTTATGAATAGTTGGAAACTATTTAAATTCGATGCGTCAACAAAGATAGCAATCGATACAAGCTTTCCACTGGGTTTATTTGCAAATATGTACAAACCAAAAAAGAATTGTTGTTTGGTTTTAGTAATTTACACAGATATGGACAGCGAATATCTGAGAGCTAAAAGCTTTCAATCAATCAGTAAGCTTTTGATTAATTGATAGATTCAAACGCCGCACGTCAGAAGTATTCGTGAGCGTTGTGCATGCATGCGCCGATTGATGACCGTAATTGAATTGGTGGTAGGAAAACGGGTCTCCCCTCCATTACATCTCGACCATATCAATTGTTCCCATAGCTATGGCGAATTTGGAGAGCTCTCCTTTGTGATTGGGATATAAAGCCCCTTTCATAATGAAAATAACTGAGGAACTAGTATTTTACTAGATACGTCATTTAATATTTTATTTATTTTCGAAATCGAATCTAACGTTAAATGCTATTACGCGTGGACAGCCTTTTTGTATCTCAGAATTATCGTAAGAATATTATGAAATCAAACTAAATCGGAACGTAAAAACTTTCATCAAACTGCTCTACATACTTTTTTTTATATGAAAAGTGGCAAACGAGCATACGGCTCACCTGATCTTAAGTGATCACCGTCGCAAATGAACATCCATAGCACCAGAGGAGCTGTAGGTGCGTTGCCGACCTTTGAGATAGGAATAGGCTTGTTTCTTGAAGGTCCCTAAATCGTAAACGTTCGGAAACACCGCTGGCGACAGTTGATTCCACAAATTGACAGTGCGTGGGAGAAAGTTACGTGAAAAACGTACAGTCGTTGAACGCCACCCATCAAGATGGTGGCGGTGGAATTTGGAATTCTGCCGAGATGTGCGGTAATGGAAATCGGTAGCTGGGATGATTCCGAACAATTCCTCAGATAGAGAGACACTACACATCCTTTCCAATAAAATGAATGAAATCCAATGAAATGAATTATCTAAATCCGCTGGCATGATATTGAGTTATTTGTCCATTTGTAGCGCACCTACTTAATGCAAATTTAAAACTTATATGGTATCCTGTCACCTATCAGCCTTAAGCGTCGTGCCTTCGAACAGTGTATTCTTCCCACTATGGTATATGGGGCCGAGACCTGGACGCTCACAAAACAGGTCACACAAAGAGCCACGGAGCGGGCTATGTTGGGAATTTCCCTTCGTGATAGGATCAACATCTCAAGGACAAAGTTGACCGACATAGCAGTAGCAGTCGCTAAAAGAAAGTGGAAGTGGGCGGGCTACATATGCCGTAGATTTGATAACAGGTGGGGAGAAAGGTCCTAGGAGACCTCAAACTGGGCACAGAAATGTGGGCAGACCACCGGCACGATGGACGGACGACCTAAGAAAGGTGGTTGGCAAGGGTTGGATGCAGAAAGCACAAGACCGCAAAGAGTGGAGTTCTATGGAAGAGGCCTACACTCAGCAGTGGGTGGCAAGAGGCTGAAAAAGAAAGAGATGGTTTCCTCATGGATCCGATTGACAGAATTGGACTAAATTTAAATGGGACCACAGGAGAAGCTCCAGCTTTCAAATAACAAAAGAATCATCATAATCGGTTCACTCAGTCCAAACATAAAAAATACAGACGAATTGAAAACCTCCTCCCTTTGAAGTCGGTTAAAAATGCAACGAGTCGGTAAAAAGTCTTAAACTTTACTAATTTTTCCTTCCATTTCTTAAGTTGAGTTGTAAAGTCGTACTTATCTTTTTTTTTCTTCCTTGAAGATTAAATCTACGGTTCACTTATGAATAGACCGACTTTAACTGCATTGGTGCGGTAGATCTGTGCCAATTTTATAAAAGGGAGCAATTCATTTAGGAAATCTTTAGAAATTGAATTTTCAATTAATATTTTAATGTTTAGTTAGATTTATTACTTTAAATTTGTTTTTAGTTTTTGTATAAAACTTAACTAAAGCACACGTCTAATTTAATAAGATAATTGAATGAATAATCACTTATGTCGGATTCGGTTGATTTTATGTGATCGAGTTTGTTATTTGCTAGCCGTCATTAGCGACCATAAATATCTGAACCACCATATCGGTTCGTGCAACCTGTCACGATATCTGATTCCATAGACCATTTATCTATATTTTACACTTAATGACACACGATAAGTGTATGATTTGTATATTTTGTTTGTTTTTTTTAAATAAATAAATAAAAAATAAAATTGGCCAATTATTAAAGTAACTCGTCATTTAGAAGACCAAATATCCTCTTACCTAAAGTAATAATATGACGTTCATTGTTTAGTCTATTTAACTGGTTCAACTTAAATCGAGATGTCCCTCATAAGACAGAACGTGTGTAATTTTTAAAATCTGTGGATTAAGTTGATGCATTACCAAAGTTCACCTATTATTTTCCTTTCGGTGTACTAAAGATAAGAGTGGCCTTAATATCTTGACTTGTGTTACGTATTTATTTGAAAACTTAACGGTTACCTAAGTGTAGCACGTAAATGATAAGGAATTTTTATTTGGAGTAAATAACTTGTTACACTAATAGTAATACAATTATCGTCGAAGTATTCTCGGCTGACCACTCAGCGATAACGCGGAGTCTGTACCATGCGCGTTATGTTTGTTAAATGTATGCAGTTACAATATATTACAAAGCTAATGACTATTAGATTTTCAACCGACTTGAAAAAGAAGAAGGTTCTCAATTTGTCTGTATTTTTTGTTAGTTACCTTATAACTTTCGACTAAGTAAACCGATTTTGATAATTGTTTTTTTTTTATTTGAAAGCTGGCGCTTCCCATGTGGTCCCATTTCATTTAGTCCAATTCGTGCAATGATAAAACCATATGTCTTAAATTTGGATTAAGTATGTGCGTTACGAATAACTCAATATCACGCCAACCAATTTCGAGGATTCATTTTTTATTAGAAAGAATGCACTTTAAGAGTAATTTGATCTTGATTTGATTGAGTTTGGTTAGGTTATGTTTATTTATTAATTTTATTTATAAATTATAAAATACAAAGAGGGCGTCCGCGTGTAACATTTGATTCGATTCGAAGTCGGTTTTTGTTTTAACCCCTAAATATACTTGTTAAAGTTTAGAAAAATTATTGGTTACAAATTTGTGCCCCGCCATTTGCGGATGGGGTTATCACCTGTCACATATTATGTGTACAGCAAAATCTGTCTCTATCTACCTCGCTTGGGTTTTAAAAGGACGTAAGAGCTTATATATTTAAACTTTTGTTTGAGTAATAAGAATTCAAATATAGGCGATTTAAAGACATTACAAATCTCTATTGGCAAGCTATTCTGGAGCTTAGTTACTGTACAGGTAAACGAACTAGGGTAAAAGTTCGTGTCTTTTTTAGGGAAGGGTTACTAAAAATCTATAATACAATACTGTTATCTGAATGATTCATTGTTCCGCCTCCGAATTTGGAAGCCCCAGAAGCAAATCCCGTAGGCACCAATTTCATTTGTCGGAAGTTTCGTTTCACCGTGTAGTTGCACGTCTGACGTAATGATCAATCGCCGATCTGACGATTGGGGCTACAAATTCCAACTGGCTCGTGCATTCAAAAAACGGGAACTCAGTGGTTTCCGCTTTTCGTACATTTTTACGTGCAAAAATCACTTGCTAAAATTAGTGTACTCCCGCTATTTAATTTTTATTTAAATAAAATCTTGTATAAAAGACAAAATATCTGATCAAAATATATGTAAGATTTATAGATTTACGATTTATTATTTATTTATAGATTTATGCATATATATAATAACATGAACACTCTTAAATAACTTGCGTAAAGATTTTTTTATAAAATCTGATGTTAGTGAGTATTATCTGATAAAAAATACGATAATATAGTATTGTTAAATTAATAACAACCATGATAATGTATAAAATGTATAACTATAACGGTATGTATTTATAATAGTAGAATGGAATTACAATTTTACTAATGAATTCCCCATTCACAATGGGGTTCACAGGGTAAGAGCAGTCGCAGTGCGTCCGACGTAGTGTTTAGGCGGGCGGGCTTTCTTCAGTAATTACAAAGTGCATTGTGGGTCTTACTACGTGTGCCACTAATTTTAATTTGTGCGGTGGCACGGGCCTGACTACAGGCTCGGATGAAGCTTTTGTTCTAATTCTGGGATGCTTATATGTATTGTGGTATGATATAAGTATACATAATTTTTTTATTGTAAATTCCACATTAAGATGCGTGCTAAAAACGTTTTCGTAATTTTTCGTCGCTTTGTTATTACGATACGAATATACTATATACTACTATACTATATGATGCTGTGAACAAACTGCTTTTATCAACTGTATAAAGACAAAACCGAACTGTGTAGAATCATATATAATGTTAATCCCGTTATTGCGTTGAAAAGGGCTTCCGGCCGATTTTAAAGATGGTGTCTTTTCTGAGATCGATTCTCATTAAGTTCTTTATCGGTCAAATAGAAGGTGCTGGTATTATGGAACCTACACGTGATTTCCGCTTTATTTCTTATCTTCTTAAACTACTCTGATTTTTTTGGAAGCATTTTTTGGACAAAAAATCATAACTAACCTTTAGATGTTATACAGGGGCGGTATATGCATAAGACTGGTTAAGTATATACACGTAAGTATGTAGAGCAGCTAATGGTCGCAATCTGTTTAAGTCCCTTACAAATAAAATGAGGCTGAGATAAAGTATTCTTGAAGTCTTGTTTCTTCTACGAAGGAATATTACGAGTGTTTATCCTTAGTTACATTTAGATGTATAACTGGTTCCCTTTGTTATGTTCAAACAAAGTTTATTTATTTATTTATATTTTAGTCGTATTCCTTTATTCTTCATATCATATAAGTTTAAATATTTCTCGTTCGAGTAAACACTGTGAACGTCGGTGACACGAAACAAACGTCAGATTATGAAATGCGTTCGAAATCGGGCGTTCATAATTTGATCTGTCGCTGGAGCCGTTGTTCCCGGGGATCATGGATGTCACACTATTTGGTGAATGTAGGTTTGTGGTGAATTCAACATTTTCGCTTGTCGGCTCAAAATCACGTATACGTTTCACCAGTCATTGACGTTACGAACCGACAACAACATGAAATAAATGGGTTAATGTGTATTTAATAAACTAAATTTTTATACTATGTATCTTAAAGCGGCATTTATGTATTCTGCGTATACTTGTATTGAACTGATTTTAACGGCACTAAATGCTAAATTAAATTAAGGTCGCCTTTGTACACAGTTTTAGTGCAATAAAGAATGTATCTATGCATTGATTAATCATTTAGAAAGCTTCATCATTATATTCGCAGGAATTCAAATATTTTTTGTAACATGCTGTAGATGCGATATCCAGACACACAGTCAGCTGTCTCTATTACATAGATGACTGTGACGACGCCAAGGGAAGACTGGTGACAAGGGCACCGGCCGCATCAAAAGAGAAATTTATAGACTTTAATCTAAAAATGGCCATGAGAAACAGGGATGCAGCAGTCGCGGACAAACTTATAACAATGCAACGGGGCGTCTTCGACGCGTGAACCAAAGCATTCTCCAGCACCACCTTCAAAAATCAGGCATTATAATAAAAAAATGTAACTGTAGAGGTAGCACCCTTATTAAAAAAAAAAACCAAAGCAACCAATTCAAGAATATTACAAAAGAGCACGGGCATAAGTCTGTGGTTGCGCTTTATTGAAAGAAAAAAAAACTATTTCTTGTACGTACTCTGATCACTGGACATAATCATAAAAATAAACTATTATCAAACTTGAGGCACAAATGCTTTTGTTTTATTAAATAGCCTGAGTAATTTTTTGAAATATAATGTTAAAAGTTTTTTCCCAAATATTACTAAAATTCTTTAATGTTAATCTCTCCAATTTAGCTTTAACTTGTAAATAGCATAAATCAGTGAAACTATTTGCTGCTGAGTTGTAATATTCATATTTGGCTCTTTGGCTAGTAAGTTTGCCGACCACTGGTTTTAGCGTACAGTCTGTGAATCGTAAGGTCGTAAATTCGAATCCAACTTGCGACTATTAACGTGAACAATACCCTTTTTTTGTCGAAATCTTCAACAAGATACCCTGCCTTCTGGGTGGAAGGTGGGGTTTTGTAAAACCCCCCGATGACCCTTCCTCGGTGCATGCTAAGGGGCTCCGGGATCTCCAGTGGGACGCACCGGAGCCCCACTGCACTGTGCTCTTCGGAGGGCACGTCCCGGAAGGGGAGAGGTTAGTCTCTCCCCACCCCTGTGCCCTTAGTTCAAGGCGACACGGGCCAGCCGAGGTCCAATTCAGCGGACGACAAAGGAACCATATCCTAGCACAAACTTAAGCTTAGTTGGAATGGTTAACAAGAATGTTAGTAATATTTGTAATAGAGAATGTTAAATTCCTTAAAAATAAAATAAAAATGAGCTGTGATGATAATGAATATATTTCTTAATTCGATCCAAAAGTACGTAAAGAGTTTTAAGAAAATCAGAGAAAACTTATTTTTTTTACTTTACAACATAAGTGAAATAAATTTGCGTAGTAGTAACTAGCTTGTTAAGAAGTTCAACAGTCGTCTACTTTAGAAACTGCACTCACCTGAGTACTGAAATTTGTTTACCCTCACAGTTCCCGGCGAAATCCGTGAGATGCAGTTCACGCGCTGATGGTCCTTCCGCATTCTAAATTATAAGAGCAACGCAAACAAGTGCCGTTCATTCCACTTAGCGTGACATCTGCAAACTACTCATTCGTTCTAATATAAATACTTGTCGTAAAAATTAGTAATATTTTGAACACATTTCATTTCACATATTATAAAGTTGCGATGGTATTATACCGGCTGGTGGTTTTTCAGTGGTGGCAGGTGGTTTTTTATCAGGGAAAGAAGCGATTAAAGAAACCTCTCTAGTCGAAGTTTCTATTTTCTCTTGCGCCGAGGCACTCTTTCTAAATACATAAATAAAATATTCAGTTTTATATCATATAATTTTTTTCTTTATTTATTGGGGACTTTTGCCCTTTGTGGGCATGTCAGTCCCATCATACCCTAACCTAAATACACACACATCGGTCGGCATTAAGCGAGAAAGAAAGTCATCAATGATGAAGCATCAATAGTGGTTTAGGGTACGGCCTGCGAATCGTAAGGTCGTGGGTTCGAATTAATATAATAATTTTTATTGCTATTGATCTTTCTATAAAGAAATAAATAAACAAAAGTCTGCATTTTTTTTATGGGTATAAACTAGTGCTTGACCAGGATGGGTATAAACTAGTCGTAAGATGGTACGCGCTTATTTAGTATATGCCTATTCACTCTACTAAAGTAAGGCTAAGAAACTTAAGAGCTGTACCATCTCTTAAATTATTAGTGATGGCCATCTTCTCACTCACTGGGCGAAATGCAGGAAAGTTTCTTTAAAAAAAAAAAACAGTGCCATGTATATTTCTTTCGCGAATATTACTAACTTTATTGTTAAACATTACAACTAAGCTTGAGGTTGTATTAGTAGATGGTTCACGTAAATAGTAAAACGGTGGATTCGAAGCTACGTACGTTTCGGCAGACCGCACTCAAAACCATTAAGCTATTGACGTATACCTTCAAGTTTACTCAAGGATTTAAACAATATGACCACTAATTTTTAACTAACTTCAAAAAAGATTTTAAATTCATGTTAAATTTTCTATTAATGTTTGCGCATTAATTACGGTGTCACATATTTAAATTTGTTGTAATTTAACAGTTTGCTAGTTCCTTCCCCTCTGGGTTAATGAACTAGTTAATTAAACGAAACACCTAATTGTTTAACATAATTATGGACGTGACACTTTGATGTAGCGTCATCAGATATCGCAAAAGTTGGATGCGACTGAAATTAAAACTGTCAGAGATAAGCTCGCTAACTCATAATAATGGATTCATGGCGGCTGCGATGCGACCGACGCTTTTGTATTGGGACTGTAGCAGTTTCTGCTACTGAATAAACCGTCATGAATTATATAAAAATAAAGTTTTGATGAACTAGGATTATGTAAAGAAATATAAAGTTAGTTACAGCCTTTATATATGTCCCACTGCTGGGCGCAGGCCTTCTGTAAAGAGAGTATAAGGGCGTAGTCCGCCGCACGGCCCTAATGCGGATTGGCAGACTTCACATGCCGTAGAAATTTTTCTAAAACATGTAGGTTTCCTCACGATGTTTTCCTTCACCGCCGAGCGCGTGGTAAATCATCACATAAAAATGCAACAACAATTTTATGGGTGCCTGCACCAGGGATCCAACTCCGGTTGCTAGCGTACTACGCAACTTGAGCCAACCGTCCGGTCACTGAGCTACCACGGCTCTGAAAAGAAATATATACGTAAATACATATTGAATATGCATATATTAAATAAAGAAGTTTATTTACGAGTAAAAACAAAAACTTCGACTTCAAAAATCAGTGTGGGATTAAACACTTCTACACGCGGGACTTTATTCATATCCGAAATAAGATAATTATATTCGTACATTCGTGTCGTTGAAGTACTTCTTACTTAACTGGCATTGGATTGTCCAAACCGACCAATATCTCAATTACCAAGAAATCTTCTTTCCAATTTTTAGGAGTTCCTTCAAAAATAATATGTAATAGAGACCAAATCCATTCAAATAAAAAATCACAAAAAAACAAACTCATAAATGATGGTGCTACAAGTGCACAACCTCTTTTTTGGAGTCGGGTAAAATATTTCTTAAAGTAACTTATATTTAGTGTTTATTTATTTTAAATGTGAGATACACTGCTCACTAAATCCTCTTAGAATTGCCTGTCGTTTTATCGCTTTCATGGAAAGACCTTTGTCGTGGATTTAGAAAATCTCCCGTAATGTTGATTCGGTGACGATAAATCGATAAAAGTAGAAGGTATCGTTTTCGAAATAGTTTCTTTTCAAATAATTGCGTAATATGCTATGGTAAAATAAATATTTTTATTTATATGTACTTTAAGCAAAAAGACAAAAGTAATTTAAAGTCTTAAAATCGATTGATCGAATCGAAAAATGTTTATAATTTCCAAAATAGTGTTTTACATCTCTAATCGTTGGTAAGTGAATATTCAGAGTTAGATGATAACGCCCATAACCTAATAAACGACTATTTCGTATTGTATTTGTTGTCAAAAAAAATTATATGTATTAAATAACTAAATAATTAATATGTAACTAAATATTTTTTTTATTTTATTTAATAATTTTTATTTTATTATTTTTAATATATATAATATGTATTTTTACGGGTGACTGGTTAGCTTGCACTTCTCTCCCGGTTCTGTAGTTCTGGGATCTCAAGAATAAGACTACGGTATCCCCTACCTGTCGTTGCGCGTTGCTGTCGCGACCATGCACCGAGGAAGGGCCACCGGGGAGGTTTTAGTGGGTCAAACCCCACATAACCACCGCCTTCCCCCCCAGAAGGTGGGGTATCTTTTTGAAGATTTCCTTACCGTTAACAAAACACAAAAAGGATTAAAACGTTCACTGGCATAGAAAATCTTATGAATGCTCACCTTATTTCTCCTCACCAATTAGTTTCATAAAAGTGACGTACACGTAGCAAAAGTTACTTGCTTAAATATATGTCCGGTGTATGGCGATTACCTTACCACACTAAAGATCTAAAAAAGTCTACCCTAAGAAGTTAAGAAGACCAGAAGTTAAATACTTGTGTGCCATGATGATGAGAAAAATGCTGAAGATAGAAGCAGTTAGTTTTTACCGGTTGTTGAGCTAGTGGCAGCGATATGAGAATTTCAATAGTACGTGATTGCTCTTACCAATTTATTTTTCAATATGTGAGCATGTTCACTTGTTCAGTCGAACGATCCTTTGCTCAGCATAACGGTTAGTTGCTCTACCGTAATTGAGTTCGAATAAACGTTCAGAAACGCAAAAAGCAATTCACACATCGTGTACGGTAGAAAGCATCAGTGCCCAGTTGTGGTTCAGGATACGGTCTGCTGAATACAATTAGGAAACGATTTTCTGATATTCTATGTTGATTGATATGGGGAATCTAGTTATTATATTATCTTAAATGTTGAACGAAGCTTTTAATGATGCCACTGTTGGTAACTTTATTAACCATTATAAAAACCTCTATTCATTTATTTTAATTTTTATGCCACGATATTATTTATAATAAAAAATAATACTAAATAATCTATAACGATATATTAAAAATGTATAAAAATGATTATATAATGATAGTGCTGGACTCCATTTGTTATTTAGTTAAAATACGTTTAGTTATTATAGTAATTATAGGATTAAAAAATCGTCTTGATATTGGAAAATTATGTTTTGTTACAGTATCTTAAATTATTAATTTGATATTGTTTCAACTATTAATACTCTTATCTTGTTTGAAGTATAATCTTTGTTATAAAAATATTGCATATAAATATATTACATTTATGTTGCATATTTTTGCATTTTATAAATATATTAAAGCAATGTAACATTAAAAAAATTTAGCTATTAAAAAATAACTTAAAATATATAGAGAAGTCGCTAATAGCCGGTCCTTTCGGTAATCGTTTGGGGAAATCTATGTCCTGCAATGGATGTCTTACGGCTGAAATGATGACGATGATAAAGACTTAAGAAATCATTTCTAATTTCAATTCATTCATTAAAATCATTCAATTAAATTCGAATATACGAAATTTATTAAAATCTGTGCTTAGTGTCTAAGAATTCGACTTACCATTTCATGTTCAATGTTTCGAATTCTAACAAATTTTGGCAAATGTGCCCGTCTTTCAATTTCCTAAGTACAAAAACTCATCAGTACAGTGATGGATTCACTACCTGTCACCGATTGGAACGTCTAGACTTAAACATACTTATATATAGTACATTTTTAACACTGACAAAACTACTGAACCTACTAATAGGAAGCTAGACACGTAAAAAGTTTATTACTTGCAAACTTGCTCCGTACAAAAGGTTCTATTTTACGACGATCGTCTCAATTTCCTGGAATATAGGCTAGCAATTTCCTTGCGTTTGTCCGACTGACTTACGGAGTGTATTATAGAAAGTACCACTCCACCAAAGTACACAACATTACTACACTACACAACTACTATCATTTGTACTACGTAAGAATAATAAAAATCAAGCGTACTACTCAGCGTACTAATCAGGATTGCGACTGTTAATGTTTAAAAATATTAAATCTTTTGACCTGCTAGTGTAATTTTTCTGAACAAAAGGAATTGGAATATAGGGTACGGGTTTTAGAATCTTTTTTTCTAAGAATTAATTCACTTATATGTGAAAATGACAACACAAATAAACAACATGGGTAACTACAATACAATATTATTTAGTTACAAAAATAATCGAGAAAAAATATATCATCATAAAGTATATATTGAAAAGAAAAATATGGATAAAAAGAAATAGCTAAAATAAATAATTGAGTTATGTTTTTTTAATAGAATTTAAGCTGGTAATCCGAAGGCTTCTTTGGCTTCTTGCTTGAAAGTTGGCCGAGTACTTAGAACACTTAGCCTGTACCTCTATTTTAAGCAAATAAGCACAACGGTCCCCTCAAAGGGAACCTCGGCTTCGCTTAATACTCTGTATCTTGAATTATATCCTTACTAGAAATTACTTTGGCCGAGGGAGCAAAAGTTAGTCCGTCCGTAACGCAACCGGCGTTCACACTTTATTTCCAACAATTACATGAGTTGTGTAATGACTTCATAGGGTTGCAATTACTGTTAACTAACGCGTGTCTACGCAACTTGAATCAGTCGTTGAAAGATCTTAACTCAATAAAGGATAATCTTAAGCGATTTCTTGCACATAAAATGTTGATTGGGTAAATTTTAGAACAAACTAATTGTAAAATTTTATAAACGTATCAGTAGTAATTATATCAATTGAAAGTCCAGAGTAAACGACAAAAACGTATTTCGTGGCTCAACATCGGACATAGTTCAACATGAGTACAAGATCCGTGTTCCGTGCGGCTGTATCACACAAGCATATTTACGAGTAAAAACAAAAATCAAATAAGAACATTAGGAAATATTATTAATCAGAACCTAACCAAACTCTCATCAAACTACCTTTGGAGAACATCTTTCCAATAAAAAATGAATCATAGAAATTGGATGGCGTGATATTAATTTCTTAGTCCATTTGTCATGCACATACTTAATGCACTTATATGGTTTTCTCATGGTTGCAATTGTCAGAACTGAACCAAATTTAAATGGGAACACATGGGCTTTCAAATGAAAAAACAATCATCAAAATCGGTTCACCCAATCGAAAGCTATGAGGTAACGAACATAAAAAAACATACAAAACCTCCTTCTTTTTTAATCTCGTATCCATAAGTTAAACGCTACGCGAGTAAGTTGTTATCATTTATAACGTAAATAGTGTAAATTTTTTTATAGCCTTTTCAAATCTATCACAATCTCTAACCAACCATACATGTAGTCCTACACAATAGCGCGGCTTAGCGCACGCTTGTGTGTTCAGGCTAGATTTTAGAACCGTTCATATGATTACTAGAATGCATTGTGATGCTGCGGCTTTTATCCCCCCCGTTATCGTATTTTTTGTATATGCGCCGACGTGGGTAGCATAGAGGAGCGGACTGTGGTGCGTTCAGCTTACTAAGTTTTTACAAAAATAAATGTAACTTTTATTTTTGTAAAAAGTTAATTTGTAATAGGGCTGTGAATTTATTTAAACCTTTATTTTTATTTATTTAAAAAGATTGCTAGCAATGTTTTTTTTTACAAATATAGCTGTGAGCAAAAATATAGGATGAAAAAAAGAAAGGATGTTAAGAAAGTTTGAATATCTCGGAAAATAAAGACGCTAGCTAACTGAAATAAATTGTGCATGATAGACAATTAAATATCCTTAAAATGAAATAAAAAATATATTTATTAATTAATTTATATTTCATTAAAAAACATAAACTTAAATACAGTATTTTTCATTAAATTTTATTTTTATTTAGTACTTAGTGTCGGCACATGGAGGCAACACTATATAGTATGTATTAAAATTTAAATAAAAAGCTAACGTCTTTATCTTCCGAGATATTCAAACTTTCTTAACCGACTCTTTATTCCGCCCCTTAATTTTTGCTTACGAGTGTATTACTACTATACTTGTTAACTACTCCAACTAAACTTAAGCTTGTGCTAGGAGATGGTTCACGTCAATAGACTAATGGTGGTACAACTTTAAGTTTCGCAGACCGTGCCCTAAATCATTACATAAGTTATTACGCTTTTAACCAAATTAGTATTTTTGCATGCGTGTTTTATTATAAATTTAAAGCTCTCCCGTATCCCCGCAGGGCTTAACGGATGCAATAGCTGTCCGCTTTTCACTAAGCCTATTACGTGTATGTGACAGGTGGTGAGGTCGTCGCCAAACACTGACACATCAGCAAGTGATTATTTTGTGCTTAAATCGAAAAACAGGATAACTTTCTGGTACAAAATGGTTGGGATAGTAACCTCTACTAAGATCATAAATCGTTATAATAAATACTGTAAAGTGGTTTACATTTTTCAAAGTCTTCAATAAAATTGCTTTTAAAATCTAAAATTTTACTCATCTCATTTTTGTCTTATTAATAATAATTTTGGACCAAACCTTACGTTATATATAGGTCAAGTATATTACAGGGAATATTATTTTTAATTCACATTGACATACTACGTTTTTAGTTGTTTTAAACTATAATTTTATGTCTCGTTAAATGTACATCAAAAATATTGCTGCTATAAGCTGCTTGGATGCGAGCGAGGGCGGTCTGGAGCGACAAGCTGGTTCCCATTTTTATGACTTAGTATGCTTATCACTGACAGTTTTAAACTCAAGCAGCCTTTCCCGTATCTGATCACACTACGTCATAATGTTGACGTATAATTTAATTTATAATATTGATTGTGCTTCTATTTATACGATCGTTAATTTCATTCATTAAATCAATTATTGGGTCCGATCGAGAAAGTACCACGATATCTTAATGTTGCCGTAAATTAGAAGTATTATAGTTGAATATTATAGATGAAGGGATTCTCAAATGTCAACCTAACTAATCTCTCATCATATTGTTAGCATTCTTTTGTTTAAAAATAATAATAATAAAAAAACAACCCTTGAATCCTTTACAATAAAAAAATAATCATTGAAATCAGTTTTCTTTTTTGACGAACTATACAGATTGGCCAGATAAGCTGGCCTTGACTGCTTCACCGGATTGAGAGGTGGCATAGCTCTTAGGTCGCTTAGCCTGAACCTCTATCGTTAGTAACTCGACATAAGGATCCCCCGGTGAGGGTTAACCTCGACTTAGACGGTTAACTTATATGGTTTTCTAATGGATGCCATTGTTAGAATTGGACTATTGTAATGGTACTACAATGGTACGATGGTACCAGCTTTGAAATAAAAAAGAATCATCCAAATTGGTTCACCCCTTCGAAAGTTATGAGGCAAAAAACATAAAAAACCATAGAGCCGAATTGAGAACATCATTTTTTCTCTTCTCCTTTTTTGTTGTCGTTTCAAAAAAAATGCCTGTCAATTTAATTTTTTTTTAGCGGCACTACCCTTAGTCTGCTCTTAACCACTACAGGTTAGGTGGAAGAAAATGCTAAATAGCATTAAGTTCGCCTTTGTACATGTATTTTGGAGCAATAAAAGATTTATCTATCTATCTATGTAATTATGCTATAATTTCTAGTCTGTGCCTTTGCATATATGTTATTCGTCAAAATAACTATTTTGTATCTGTGCGGGGGTAATCACATCACTGGTTTGACAGCAACACACTTGACTTTGTAACGTGAAGTTAAAACGTTAACATTAAATTTTTATTCGCCTTGGAGTTCGGTGCTTAATTTCGAAGAAGGCCATGCATGCCAAGAGGTCGGCGCAAACACTATATGTATTTAATATTTGGATAAACAGATAAAAGTGGGTAAAAGTCGTTATCGTATTCGAGTGCTTTGTCTAAAGAATTAATGAAAACTTGACGGTTTTCGAAATACGACCTAATGAGGTTTAAAGTTATGACAATATTATGATATTTAATATTCATTATGCATATTATTTTACTAGCTTCTTTAACACATTGCCATATAGACGATTTACGTTCGAACTGCCAATATCAAATATTAGAAATACGTTTAATTGAGTAAATCTTGTTAATTTTAATGTTTTTTATTCTGAATTTCGGTCGAAATTTATTAAATTCACTAGTATTACTTTGTCAATTTGTAATCTATCCAAATTACATTCTTCATATATCCCTGGAAGTCACTACTTATAATTAAGTCTACACTACGTCTATGAAAAAGCCTTGATTAATATACACGTCAAGTTCACGTTTGTTAACAGTGTTAGCTTTTCATTATAAAATATTTCATACGAAAAATATTTCAATCTGTTCGATGTTTATGTATTCGTAGATGGATTTTAATAGTACCTCAATTTTATTAACAATTAGTTACCTTGAAAGATGGTATTATATGTACACATTATATATAACATAATTTGCATGGGATCGCAGTTGAGCACCGGCTTAGATTAAGAAAAATAGTAATACTTGTAAAATAATTGTGCGGTGTAATAGTTTTTTTAATGACGAACTACACAGATTTAGAAGAACTACAGAGAGACTTGACTGCTTCACCGGATTGAGAGGTGGCATAGCTCTTAGGTCGCTTAGCCGGAACCTCTATCGCTATACAGTGTTATAGTAGAATATTGTTACGAAAGGTGTACTTGTCAGAAATGTTTTGAAGACGTGATATCTACCAATCCGCACTGAAGCAGATCTATTCGTTTCAATAGAGAGAAGACTTATGCCTAACAGGTAGAAATTGTTAAATTTAAAAGAGAGGATGAAATATTTAAAATGTATTGCAGTACTACTCTAAAAATTTGTGCAAAGGGAATCAGAGCGGAATATACTTGTATTAATAATTGAGAGATTCGAAACTTTGCACGTGAGAAGTGTTTTAAAGTGTGCTCGGTGCTTGTGGCAGTTGATAACCGTAATTGAAAATCAGTATACGTGACCCGTCTTTAGTTCCCACTGCAATGTCCGGAACAAATTGGCAGCATTACATTTTTTTTGTTTGAAAGAAATCCAGCAATATTTCTTATTTTTTTTTTATAACTATTACTAACATTCTTGTTAACAATTCCAACTAAACTTTTGCTTGTGCTAGGAGATGGTTCACGTCAATAGCCGAATGGTGGGTTCGAACCTACGATCTTACGAATCGCAGACAGTATCCTAAACCATTAGGCTATTGACATTGAGACCTTGGTTGTAGCATTCGTTTAAAAACGTATTTATTTGCTGAGGTATATAGTTTTATTCTGACACAAAATAACCTACATTATTGAACCTATGCATAAACTTCAATTGCAGACACGTGTGATGTGTGTAATTATTAAACGATAAAGAGAATTTTTAAGCCCTCACAACTTTTTACCCCGGCGGGGTAGACTGAGACAAGAGACAACCTTGTTTTCTTGTAAAGCAAAAGCTTACTTTTCTTTAAACGATTTTTACTGAAATAGGTATGATTTAACAGTTCAAAAATATGTATTTCAAATGTGAACAAAAAATTAAGTTCATTAATAGTCTTTGTCAAGATCCTTCACAAATCTCAGATTCTTTTTCAGTGGAAAATTGAAAGGAAATTTTAATATTTTTGTAGAATTTTTATTAAATATAGTTAAAGTTTGAAATTCGTTATCTAGAATTGCAGTTAACCGTTGGTTTTTAATGTGAAATGAAATTAATTCAAGTAGATGTTGCTTAATTCGATTGAAGTATAAATTATTGTTAATTCTTAAAACACGACAATATTTAAAACAGTATATGTAAGAATGTAGTGTTCGCCGCAATCGAGTAAGAAGGACTCGAAAAATATCGCATTAAAGTTGGGTACCGAATGCTTAACTCTTTTTGTTTATCTACTCTAATACCCAACACAAATAAAATATCACCTACGTAATATAATACATAGTTTTTTAAACTGGCATTTATTCGTACATATACAGAGATAAACAAGTATATTTTTTCTTCTTCGTCACCTCACTTTTGAGGATCGTGACCACATATACCTAATTAAGTATCTTTACGTATGGTTAAAAACAAAACACGGGGCATGGGTGCTGCGGGGACTACCTGTGTCGGACGGTCCATCGGGAGGCCGATGAGCGGTACCATGATTGTGGTGCTGCGGTGGACTCTGCCCAGCACACCCTCGAGGTGTGCCCGAGATGGGCAGCGCAGCGCCATGACATGGTATCTGCCATCGGTGGTGTAGACCTGTCGCTTCCGAGCCTCGCTCTTGCGATGGTCTCGAGCGACAGGTCTTGGACGGCGGTCGCCTCCTTCTGTGAGACGGTCATGTCCCAGAAGGAGGCTGACGAGCGGGTCAGGAGGGAGCGCAGAGGCTCCTCCGCAGGCGACGTATCGGGGTGCGCAGGAGGCGTTACGAACGCCTCCTCTTTTCCATGTAATCAGCGGGGTCAGGATGGGTACCTGGCCCCAGCATGCTTCGGCGTCGTCGGGACTTCTCTGAGTGCCGGAGAAGTCCCCTTTGAGGATGAAGTCCGGTATTTCCGAATTATCGTAAGATTATTACGAAATGAAATTGATCAGAACGTCCTTTCTAATAAAAAATAATTTATCAAAATTAGTAGGAGTGATATTGAATTATTCGCCCATTTGTCGTGCATATACAGAATGCAAATTCAAGACTTATATGGTTTTCGCATGGATCCCATTGTCAGAATTGAGCTAATTTGGAATGGTACCACAATGGAAACACTATGAGTAGCTTTCCAACAAAATAAAAATCATTGAAATCGATTCACTAATTCGACAGTTATTAATAAACGTTTGAATTGAGCCGTGGTAGCTCAGTGTCCGTGCGGTTGGTTCAAGTTGCGTAGTACGCTAGCAACCCGAGTTCGATCCCCGGTGCGGGCACCAATAAATTTGTTGTTGCAATTTTATATGCTCATTTACCACGCGCTCGGCGGTGAAGGAAAACATCGTGAGGAAACCTACATGTTTTAAAAAATTTACGGCATGTGAAGTCTGCCAATCCGCATTAGGGCCGCGTGGCGGACTATGCCCTTATACTCTCTTTACAGAGAAGGCCTGCAACAGTGGGACATATATAAAGGCTGTAACTTTAACTTTTAATTTTAAACATTTGAATTGAGAACCTCTTTCTTTTTGTAAGTTGGTTAAAATTTAAACAAAAGGTGCCCATAATCTGAGTAATTAAAACTTCATTGCAACTTTGTGTTACTGAAAATTGTGTTTAATTCCAATTGTCACTAGTCGATAATGTCTTTGACAGTTTTATAGTTATTCATTTAAAAGAGATAATTTTTTTTTATTGTAACAAAAGGCATAACTACTGGCTTATATTTTAAATTCAGAGTTTTATTGCCCCTTGTCCTTTTTTAATCTAAGTATAGTATATAGTATGCTAAAAGAGATAATTAATATTCATTTTAAAAAGTTGAAGACTTTACACACAGAATAACGAAGTCATGTTTTAATCTTATGCATAATCAGTGAGGGAATAAAACTTCAAATTACGCTCAAAGTCCTTCAACTTACTCAGTGTAAGTCTAACTTGTATTTAACACTTGGAATAGTTAAGTTTTGAGCACTGGTAGTAGTGGCTAGTTCGACTTAACATCTGCCCGTCGATAATTATAGCAGTAATGTAGCGTTAGTAAAATTTGTTCGTGATTTGCGTCGATTGGATCACCAATTTAGGACTGAATAAACGAGGTTGATGTATATAGATAATATTTTTTTTATGTACGTATACTCAGTAGAGCAGACAGTAATCCACGCCAGCACATTGGCTGCTATTTTAGGAGTACGACTTTACATGGAATAATTTTCACTTCTCAGGGTTGGGACTCTCCAATACAAACTCCGTCCATTTGTCCGTATACAACGGAGAGCGACTCGAATCGTGTTTATGTAGGTATTTCCGAACGACTTGACCCTCTGGGTTTGCCAAAGGATGTCGAGTTTCCTTGCATTCTCTGTCGCATTTACCGAACTGTACCAATACGACTTGGGTACTACTATGTAACGAGTCTACTGATTTCCTGATCCTCTTACGTGTATTCTTGTGGATGTTCATAGGCGATGTTTCTTTTGAACGAACTACACAGAGAACCTGGCCGTGACCGTTTCACCGGATTGAAAGATGGCATAGCTCTTAGATCGCTTAGCCTGAACCTCTATCGCTAGTAACTCGACACAAGGGTCCCCCGGTGGGTAAGTATTTCCGATCCGAGGGCGCCCAAGAGGACCGAACCACGACTCGGTCGGTTGCTATTTCACGGATAATCTAAGGGTCATTCAGAAACTAAATAACTTTGAGTGCCATCTTTGGAAGCGTTGTTGGAATAAGTGGTAGGCGATGTTTATCACTTAGATCACGTGAGTAGTAAGTATGTAAAATCGAAAGCGATTTCGATTTTATCAATATATAGGCCGGCTTCTTATTTTTTTTATAAACTCTTCATTGTTTACAGTTATTACACACAAATAAATAGACCTTTGTAAACAATGGGCAGCCTTAATGCTAAAAGCGATCTCTTCCAGGAAACGTTTGGATGGAGAGGAATAAGAAAAAGAAGCGGCGGGAGTTTATAATAATTAACAATATAATTAAATGCTTATTATAGCACGCATTTAATAGTAAAGTTTTGATATTTCAGTAGCACTGGAAGTTTTACTTTGCTAATTAATATTTTTAAACAAGCCAGTAACAAGTGCTAAACAATCTTATATGTAGTAGGGAATTTTCTCGAACTAGCTTAAAGCCGAGACCGTCGATACACCGTATTTTATACAAGGCGATTAAATTAAGTTCTTAAGTTGTCCGGAACTTGTATTATTAGTTTCCTTATAATGTATATTGTTAATACTTGTTTTTGCTCTAATAGTACAAGAACAAAGAAATGGAGGAAGCATTTGGCTTTTGTATTCATAGAACTTTACCATGCTCGACGAGCTCCCTGAATGTGATATATCCCGTCTCTATGGACATCATAACAATAATAATAGTTCAAAGTTGTAAAAAAGTAGCCTAACAGAATAAGCATTCATTGCAATCTCGTGGTCCAAGATTTGGACCCCTATCGACTAGTGCTGTACATAGTTAGGTACACCATCTTTTTTCTTTCACACATGATTTATTCACGTTTTGTTCTTTAAGGCCTGAAAAGGAAATTGTGAAGGACCGCTCAGACTTGAGGCGGTTTTAGACGTAAGATTAGTTTACTATCTTTACAATGTGTGTATTTATAATTATAACTATTATATATTATTTGAATTTAAAATTATTCAGAATTTCAAAGGGCATAAATAGAAGGAATTATATTTCACTTCACATAGAAAACTGTATTTGCTCCAGTTCTCATGAGCATTTGTGCAAATTATGATAAACGGCGCACGTATTGAAGCGGCTACGTACAATGCACCGCTATAATTACGGGAGAAAGCTTTGAAAAGCCGCTACAGTCGGCAACTTGACTACCGATGTAGTTCGTAACTTTTTCTATATTATGCTTTACCCTTGTTGTAAGTAGTAAGTCATATTTAACTTAATAGTGGTCGTCCTATAGTCGATATTCAACTTTAATTCATAAATGTGAACATTGAAACCATCAACCGTATAATCAAAGAAAATTTAAATATATATGTGTATAGTTTTAAATGCATTAATTATATTTTGAATGCATAGAATAATGCTAATTATATGCATATAGAAATAGATAGATAAATTCTTTATTGCACTAAAGTATATTTACAAAGGCGAACTTAATGCTATTTAACATTTTAAAAATATTATAATATATAAATAAATAAAAGTACATTTACATATACATACATAGATAATTCAATATAATAATATACAAAGAATACATAAACGACAATATATATACCAGTTTGTAATCTCTCATTGTTTGAGAAGAAAGTATTCAGTGGGAGTATTCATACACGCGATTTAAAGATTGACGAAGCCTCCCTAATCTCAATCGGCAAACTATTCCATAGTTTTATAGCTGTACAGATAAAAGAATTGCCATAAAAATGCTTGTGACATTCGGGAAACGTTAGAAATTTGTTAAAGAAGGCTCTTGTTTAAGACGAAATGATCGTTGTACAATGAGCACAAGTTCTATCACGGGTTTCTTTGTATATAAGAAACCGTAAAACGGTAGCATTGATCTATCTCGTAAAGTTGATCCATTGTAATTTTATCCTATAATGTTTGAGTAATAAGATCTATAGTTTGGCCCCATATTGCGAATGTGGAAATATTAATTATTAAATGGAAACCACGTGCAATACTAAATATTTAATAAATTTTTATCTTCTAAGAAATAAACATTTAAGCCTGTCGTGAGCTGTTCGTTGGATGATTAAGTGAAAAGTTTTGCTTTTAGTATTTTCTCTGAATCTGAAACACCTCACGCATTGCCAAGGCCCGGGCAACTTTCGCACGACTCCGGCCTGTGTGGCAGTCACGGAAATTATCGCACCACGTTAAGACCAAAATATTCAGGTCCAACGTTAAATCCGTACTGCTATATGGGTGTGAGACGTGGAAGGTTTCCAAAACCATCTCCCATCAGCTCCAAGTTTTCGTCAATCGATGTCTTCGCCGAATCCTCGGTATCCACTGGCCCGAGAAAATTTCTAACAAACATCTTCTGGTGCGCTGTCGTGAAAGCCCGATCGACCTCCAAATAAGGCGCCGTAAATGGAACTGGATTGGCCATACCCTCCGAAGAGATGCCGATCACATTCCCAAGCAGGCCCTTGCTTGGAATCCGCAAGGAAAGCACAAGCGCGGCCGTCTTAAACAGACGTGGCGCCGCATAGTTGCAGACGAGGCGAAGAACATCGGGAAGACTTGAAGCGAGGTAAAGCGTGAAGCCCAAGATCGAACGCGATGGAGGTTCACTGTGGACGCCCTCTGCCCCACCTAGGGGACATAGAATGATATATATTTTCTCTGAATGATTAAAGTGTAGGTGTAAGTTATACATGAAGAGATAGGTATTCGAATACGAAAGCGATCACTTTCAAAGCACAACGTAAACACTTTCAAACATCGAAGATGCATTTCGTCGTGGTTACGAGGCACATCCGCACTCCATTCAGTGGTATTTCCGTCGAATAGTTACCGAACGGCTATATTGCATTCAAAATGTTACATGACTTGAGTTCTGCTCTATTCATATGTATTTGCAATGGAACAAATGAACCGGGTCTTAAGAGAAACCGTTATCGTGACATTTTTATAAAATTAAAAAATAAACAAAAATAAAATCACTCACGCATTCAATTCAGACAGGTACAGATTATGAATTTCACGCTGGCATATCTCTCTTCCTTCTTCCAAACCTATAATACTTTGCTCGCTTCAGAGTTATTTTGGCGCTACCCAATTGAATAAGTTTCCCATATGATATGCTTTTATATAATTAAAGTAAAATACAAGTGATAATTATATATATATAAGAAATTGTATTCAAAAATATTCCCATAGTATTATAGTGTTTAATTAATGACGCTCGTTCCATTCATCAAGGTTGAAACAGAATTTTAATTATGACACGTGTTCTGACCTATTTCCGACGTGTATAATATTTTTGTATATCTTGTGTACCTGTGAAATAGTCAAATTCGGTTTTTGCCTGATAACCAACTTAAAGTTTAGAAATTTCTAAAATTATTTCAAAGTAGTCATTCAAACCTTTTTCCTTGCTATTGCTATCACTTCCCATTCATCTGCTTTGAAAGCTTTATTACGTAGTATTTCAGACTAAAAAAAATTGTGTATTTTTTGATGACAAATGATTGATGACTGACATGTACCTTCGCAAGTCGTAAATGACTAACACCAAATTTCATTAATATCTATTCAGAAATTTAAGCGATATTAGCGACCAAAATTCAAATTACTAATATAGACCATATTAAAGCATTCATCGTCCGATGTAACTATGAATACTGCACAATAAAAAGACATTAACTCATAAAAATAATACTTCGATAAAAATAGACCTCATGCATCAACCCCTTCCTCAATAACTCACCGAGCGATAAACTTTAAATAAGGTCATCTCGACGCGCTGTGATAAATTCATATTTAACGGCGTCGTAACACGTCGTTGTTCAGTTAACTGACCATGATAAAAATGCATATTGTTTATATTAATTGTACTCAGTACAACGCT
Source organism: Meandrusa payeni (assembly GCA_029286785.1). Classification (NCBI taxonomy): domain Eukaryota; kingdom Metazoa; phylum Arthropoda; class Insecta; order Lepidoptera; family Papilionidae; genus Meandrusa; species Meandrusa payeni. Next base: position 7,561,152 of record JAGSMX010000012.1, on the reverse strand, counting down.
GTTGTTCTAGTTTTGCAACAGCTTCAATCAGTTCAGCGGAAGCTTCAGTAGCAGCTCATATAATCTCACAGCTTGTATAATAACCAATCTTTTAATAATAACAAATATTATTTCTGTTTTGGTGGTTCAAATTTCCCATCTTCACATGATACCCCGATTTCTGGGGAGGAAGGTGCTTACTAAAACCCCCCGGTGGCCCTCTTCGTTGCATTTTGAAGCTGCTCTGCACTGTGCTATGAACTACGTTCCGGTGGAGGTCCCTCCGTCAGCACTGTCGCAGTGCTAAGGCGATACGGGACCACCACCTTTTGCCGGGTCGACTGTAGACGATAAAGGCATGTCGCCTGTGAATGAGGCCCCTTTGAGTAGCCTTTTACGACAAAGCTAATAACACATTAATTAACATTTGATTGGCAACTTCTCAGCCTGTCTGTATTGGATGGTGTTTTTTTGTTAGGTATTCTAAAGATACCCCCCTCCCTGAGATCAAGGCGGCGGTTATTTTTGGGTTCGGTACATTCGGTTGCGTTCCTGCTTAGCCTGCGACGACAAGAAAGCGAATTTCAACAAAGAGCCCCTCCTTTACTAACAGAGGATATCTTAGCTTAGTCTCTGCTCGTCATTCTCTTTCTGGAACATTTAGCGTTGTGATTTGGGCTCAATTTGAAGTAAAATATTCAAAGAAACCATCATGTACCTTGTCAGTGATTTACACTACTCTTAGACGTCCATCTTTTGTATAAGGTACATACATACGTTAGTTATTAGACGTAACAAGGCATTCAATATCTTGTACTGGTGTATTTACAGGTAGTAAATAGTTAAAATTCACATAGAAACAATATTTGTTAGCAAATAGTGTGGTTAGAAGTGGTCATTAAGAAATTTTAAATCGCCCTAGCTTCAAGCAGTAAAGATAATTTTTAATCTTTATTTGATACTTTAAAAGAATTATTTAAGAGAATCTAAGAAACTTTACCTCTTATGTCATATTAATGCACACTGATAAGCACATTAAGTACTAAAATTGAGGTAAAGTGCTAAACCGTACTGCTCTTATTTTAAAACAAGTGTCGTTAGTGTTGTTGCGGAGTCTTAAATAAATTATGTGCTCTACTACTGATAATTGACTATATATAATAAACTCTAGTCGCTAAAAAACCCTATAAAAATAAAATAGGGAACGTTTATTTACATCATTTACGCAACTAAACTTTTAAATAAATCAAATTTCAACATTAGTTCACACATATATTATTCAATTCTACTAACATCGATAACGTATATTAGAGTGGATTTTAACGATTCACATCCCTAGTTCATTCAGTCGTGTATCCGTAGAGATGATACCGAGCGGCTTTACTGCACTAAGCGTTATATACACCCGTTCCTAAGCTTCCATGTAAAGCATTTGCTATGGATAAGCGTGCTTAAATTTTGAATAAAGGGTAACAAAATCACTTTGATTTGAAATAATTTAAATTTTAACCTTCCATTCGTTTGCACCTTTGTTTGATTAACGTTTATTTATACTATGTATATTTATATTTACGTATGCATATGTAAATTTATTTATCTATAAAAGATTTTTAAAACGCTATTTTCAGCGGCATTACCCTAAGCCTGCTCTTAACTACTATACGTTAGCTGGAAGAAAATGTTAAAAAGCAATAAGTTCGAGTTTGTACATATAGTTTGGTGCAAATAAAGGATTTATCTATCTATTAACTAAAAAAGACAGTTCAGCCTTATTTCTAAATAACTAACCCAAATGTGTACAAGTATATTTTCGAGTAAAAACAAAACCCGACCTCAAATCAAATGTTAAACGCTATTACGCGCGGTCGCCCTTTCTGTCGTATATTCGTAGGAATATTACGAAATCAAACATATTAAACAAATTTAAGACTTATATGGTTTTCTCATGGATCTGACTGTCTGAATTGGACCAAATATTAATGGAACCTATAATATACTTGCACAAATAAAGTTAGTACTAAAGAGCCGTAGCTTTACATCCAAAGAGCCGCATGTGGCTCGCGAGCCGCGGGTTGCTGACCCCTGGCCTAGGCCATGGACAAAGGCACAGCTGAGGCCATGCACAAAGCACCAATGTTACCATTAAACTGAACGTTAACATATGAATAATAAATAGTGTTTACCTAACAATTTTTTTTTGTTAACGAGGAGGAAATCTTCAAAAAGATACCCTGCCTTCTGGGGGGAAGGCGGCGGTTATGTGGGGTTTTTACCCACTAAAACCTTCCCGGTGGCCCTTCCTCGGTGCATGCTGAGGGGCTCCGGGGTCTCCAGTGGAACACACCGGAGCTCCTCTGCACTGTGCTCAAGAAGAGCACTTCACGGGCCAGCCGATGTCGCCTTCTTCCCGAGTCCACGTTGGCGGACGATAAAGGCCCCCATCCTTGTCGCCCAGTGAACTCGAGGCCCCTTTTAGTCGCCTCCTACGACAGGCAGGGGATATCGTAGTCTTATTCTTGAGAGCCCAGAACTACAGGGCTGTTACCTAACATGCGTTATAAATTATTTGATTATTGTTTACTGTTTTCTTTATTTTACTTAATATCTTCAGTGATACAATTAATTTTCTATATCACGTTAAACGCCGATAGAAAAAAATAAAAATCGTAAAAATACTTTTGGTCGTAATTTGTTTATTATGTTACGATACGTATAGAAAATAAGTTTTATTCAATTCTGTATATGGGTTACATAGTTACAGTCAAATACATAGCTGAGGTCACCGGTGCACCCCATGGCGCACAAATACAGAAAATATATTTTCCGGTACCCGGCGCCGAGCCGGCCACCCCGCCGGCCACCCGCTACACCAGTAGTGCGCTCGCGCTTACGGTGATAGAACGTGTGTTACTAGATCAATTACGTTCCTACTATCTTAGCTGTCATCATTTTCTTATTGAATAGTATATATAATAATATAATAAAGACTAATTTGAATTATATATCCTGAATTTTTATTTTGGTTACTTTTTTCGCTTTCATTTTTTTTTTTTCAATTCCTTACAAGGTATGTTTGTCCCACTGCGCAGTATAGTTCTACAGCGCCGTGCCGGTCACGGAGTACGAATAAAGTAACAGTCAGTATGGCCGGCGGCGAGAAAAAGTAGTTTGAATATGACTATACGTTGAGGTCACCGGTGACCCCCATGGCGCTATGATAGAGGAAGGGTGAGGTCACCGGTGACCCCCATGGCGTTTAACGTGATATAAAAGCGAAAGAATCGTTATCGAAACTTTTGAATGTTTCGTGAGACACAGGTTTTATAACAAACTGGTTCAAAGCTTTGCAAAATTTACCTTCAACTATTACTGTTTAAATTACGTATGTAAGACAAATTTAAATAAATTTGTTAGACTTGAAAGTCAATACTACATTACAGAGATTAATTTATATCCATTAGCAGTAATGAGGAACAATCTACGCGCATTTGCCTCGAGGAATATAACTTCCATTCAGCGCCCATCAGCCCCTTTAACATTACGTACACATGTTTTTAATCATGTCTTAATTATCAATTAATTTATTGTTACACAGCAATTGAAATAAGTCTTATTTACGAAAAAGGTTTCACTTAATGTATTAGAATTATTCAAAGGGCAACGTAATATTTCCGCTTAATTGGTTTCAATGGGCCTTTATCAAAGCTATCGGCGTATTACTGCGTTTTAATGGAAATAAATGTAAAATGATTTTTTTATTACTTCATTAATTCAGTGTAATTATTTGTACGCTCCCACTCTCTCAAATGGGTCTGATTTTTCTTATTATAGACAAAAAGGGCTCACGATATACCAAGTGATCAACGCTGTCAAATACCCACCATAAGAAATGTCACCAGCCGTCGCCGACATAAACTACATGACGAAATACAAATACTTAGTACTTTAGTACTAAGTATACTTAGTACAGGTAGTAGATTCAAGTCTGCAGTTCGCTGTAGCACGTAGGTGGGCAGGATCGACCGGTGAAACACTACCCTCTCACAGAAAACCAGCGTGAAGTGAGGGCCTCCTAGAGGCCACCGCGTTTCGACTGGTAAGTGAGAGTCCTGGCGCCCGTATCCCTCTACCTCGGGGCCCAATAGCAACTGGCACTTTCATTATACTACACGTATCGCGACAGATTTTCTAGGGACTGTTGCGTTGCGTGTGGGAATGAGTATCAGTTGGCCCCTTCCTGTCTTTTTATTCCCTGTCCCACAATTCCTCACCCTCTGTGACCTTTCTCCTTCCCTTTCCTTCCCCACCCCTTATGCTCTTTTCGTGATGGCGACTAGTGATAAAAATAAAATACCCCAGGAGGATACCAGTGTCTTAGAGACTGGAGAATCCCTCTCTGAGCGAGAGCGAGAGATGCTACCCTCTAACTCTGGCTCAGGCTGCCCATCGTATTCTGGGGCACATCAAGCGTCGTTTATCGCAGCTACTGGGTGCAAACCGAGCCCAATCACGAGGAAGTCCCTCTCCACTTTAGCTGTGGATCTTTCTAACATCAGGGGACTTCACTCGAATTTAAATGCCGTCCACCACCATCTCGAGACGGAAAGGCCAGATTTGCTTTTCCTGACGGAGACGCAGATTTCCTCCCCGACGGACACTTCATATCTAAAGTACCCGGCCTATAGCCTGGAGCACTTTTTTGTGCCACGCGCCGGCGTGTGTGTGTACGTCAGGGAGGGAATTTGTTACCGTAGGCTCAGTAGTCTTGAAGGCAGAGACCTGTCGATCCTTTGGGTGCGCGTTGATTGCGAGGATCACATTCGCGTGTACGCGTGCCTTTACAGGTCTCATAGCGGAGATTCCGAAACTGACCGGCTCTTCGAGCACCTGCAGGTCCACTGACAGAATACTTGAGCAGATTCCTACCGCAGAAATTGTGGTTTTAGGCGACTTTAATGCCCACCACTCTGACTGGCTTGGGTCAGCACGTACTGACCATGCGGGAAGGTCTGCTCACGATTTTACCATTGCCAATGGTCTGACACAGATGGTACCTTCTCCCACCCGTGTGCCGGATGTCGAAGACCATTCGCCTTCCTTATTGGACCTTCTGCTGACCTCTCACCCCGAATCCATTCTGGTGTGGGTCGATGCTCCTCTCGGGTCATCGGACCATTGCCTAGTTCGGAGCGTGGTGCCTCTCACCGTCTCATCGCAACCACTTCCATCTGGTAGACGACGTGTTTGGCACTACAGGTCGGCAGACTGGGACGGGATGCGCTCTTTCTTTGCATCCTACCCATGGGGCAGATTTGCTTCAAGTCAGAGGATCCTAGCACCTGCGCTGATTTGGTTGCTGATGTCGTGCTGCAAGGCATGGAATTGTTTGTTCCAAGCTCAGCGGTGCCCGTCGGTGGCAGATCTCGGCCCTGGTTTGGCGGGTCCTGCCGTGACGCACATCGTCGCAAGCGGGAATGCTACCAAGCTTGGGCTAGAGCAAAGGCCGCTAAGGATGTAAACTCTGACTCACTCAAGAAGAAATACAACTCTGCTTCCAGGTTCTTTAAGAGGCAAATTGCATTGGCGAAATCGAATTACGTTAAGAGAATTGGCGAGACTGGCACGCCTGCCATCTGGCTCTCGTGCGTTCTGGTCTCTCGCCAAGGCTGTCCAGGGTAATTTCTGTCAGTCGACGCTTCCACCTTTGCGCGGGAGGATGGTTCATTGGCCTATTCCGCAAGGGAGAAAGCCGATCTTCTTGGCTCTATCTTTGCGGAAAACTCGACTCTTGACGACACGGGTAACACTCCTCCTAACATCCCGAGGTGTGAAACCACAATGGCGGACGTCCGCTTCACACAGTGTGCTGTGCGGAAAGCACTATTCTCCCTGGATGTCAACAAGTCGAGTGGGCCCGATGGAATTACTCCCATTGTGCTGAAGGTGTGTGCTCCAGAGCTGGCACCGGTTTTAACGCGCCTATTCAGACACTCTTATGTCCTCGGCGTTGTCCCACATTCATGGAAGACGGCTCTAGTACACCCGATTCCTAAAAAAGGCGACCGCTCAGATCCGTCCAACTATAGGCCTATCGCTATCACCCCCTTACTCTCCAAAATTATGGAATCCATAATCAACCGCCAGCTCATGGGCTACCTTGAAGAGCACCAGCTGATCAGCGACCGCCAATATGGCTTTCGCAAAGGCCGATCAGCTGGTGATCTTCTGGCTTTACTAACTCACCGTTGGGCGCAGGCGGTTGAGAGTAAGGGTGAGGCACTGGGCGTTAGTTTGGACATAGCGAAAGCCTTCGATCGGGTTTGGCATAAAGCATTACTATCGAAGCTTCCTTCCTATGGGCTTCCTGAGAGACTCTGTAGGTGGATCGGCAGTTTCCTTGCGGAACGGAGAGTCAAAGTCGTCGTAGACGGCTCATGCTCGAACCCCCGGACCGTAAATGCTGGTGTTCCCCAAGGCTGTGTGTTATCCCCGACATTGTTCATTCTGCATATCAATGATTTGTTGCATACCAGTGGCATTCATTGCTATGCGGATGACAGTACCGTGGATGCACTGTATTTCGGCCGCAGCAATATCTCTCGGGATCACGTCGACGAGTGTCGGAACATACTTGTGTCTGAAATCGAATCATCCCTTGTGAAGATTTCCGATTGGGGACTAAATCTAGTACAGTTTAACCCTTCTAAGACTCAAGTTTGCGCGTTCACCGCCAAAAGCCCCTTTGTCGCATCACCACTCTTCGGAAACACTCACCTTTGTGCCAAGCCAAACATTGGCATTCTGGGCGTCGATATTTCGAGTGTTGTCCAGTTTGGCGGTCATTTGGAGAGCAAGGCTAAAATGGCCTCCAAAAAACTCGGAGTACTCAACAGGGCCAAACAGTATTTCAAGCCGGCTCACCGCCTTAAACTGTATAAGGCACAGGTGCGGCCTCATATGGAATACTGTTCGCATCTCTGGGCCGGGGCTCCCCAATACCAACTTCTTCCGTTTGACCGTGTACAACGTAGAGCTGCTCGAATAGTCGACGATCAGGGTCTTTCCGATCAACTCGACCCTCTGAGTCTGCGAAGAGATGTCGGTTCTCTTTGCATCCTGTATCGCATTTACCATGGGGAGTGTTCTGAGGAATTGTTCGGAATCATCCCAGCTACCGATTTCCATTACCGCACATCTCGACAGAATTCCAAATTCCACCGCCACCATCTTGATGGTTGGCGTTCAACGACTGTACGTTTTTCGCGTAACTTTCTCCCACGCACTGCCAACTTGTGGAATCAACTGTCGCCAGCGGTGTTTCCGAACGTTTACGATTTAGGGACCTTCAAGAAACGAGCCTATTCCTATCTCAAAGGTAGGCAACGCACCTGCAGCTCCTCTGGTGCTGTGGATGTTCATGGGCGACGGTGATCACTTAAGATCAGGTGAGCCGTATGCTCGTTTGCCACTTTTCATATAAAAAAAAAAAAAAAAAAAAACTTTAGAGGTTCAGGCTAAGCTACCTAAGAGCTATGCCACCTCTCATTCCGGTGAGGCAGTAGAGTCCAGCCTCTCTGGCTAGGTCTGTTAGTTCGTCCAAAAAAAAATAGTACTTAAAACATTGAAGTTAGCGAATAGTCATTATTTATAAATTATGTATAACTGATAGTGATTACTATTGATCATCACCAACTTAATTTGTCTTGGAGTGATAACACGAAAAAAATCATTAGCAGAATTTATCTCCCGATGCAAAATGTCCATCTTCTGCCAGAGGGTAGTCCAAAAAAAATTGGAACAAAAAGGAAATGTCGACACTACTAGAATTAAAAGTTCGCTTATATTAATGTAGAGTTTCTACCAAGATTTGACGTGACGTTTTACTGTAAGTTGTATTTTTCATTTGTACTTACTAAACAATACTTATGCATCTTCGAATAGGATCTCCAACTTTTACGATAGTCCACGGTCACCATCACGGATCGTGGGTTACGACTTCCAGATACTGGTGGCTCGTCGATACCATACAAATACAGACAATTATTTTTGAATTAAACATTATTCTTTACCGGCTTTGAATGATATATTTACTTTTAAAATACTTTTTTACTACCCTACCGTTATTATAGCCATTACCTTTCATAATGGCCCCAAACGTACGTGCGACCGCACAAATCATCGTGATCTCAATCTATTTCTAGGCCAATGGTCACAGAATATTATATAAATACGAGAATGAAATTTCCCTAAAGTTCTACTAGCAAGGCTTGCTTTAAGCAACACATTTCTATTAACAAGTTGAGGTCGTAGTAAAATTTTGTTAATATTCGGTACCTTGAGGAGTTTGGGGACCACGTCGTTCTCTCGACGCGGAATGTCATACTACGAATAATGTTAGCTGCCAGTTAGTACTCTTATTAGTATATTTGACCATTCAAGCTGTACTTAAATTGTTTCCCTTTAAAACGAACTGTTATTGTCGTGTCAACGTTTTAACTTTAAACAAAAATTTCTAGTTTTTTTTATGACGAACCTACGCTGGTTGCTAAGAAACGCTGACCGCAACAGTTTCACCCGGTTTGAGAGGTGGCAGAGCTCTTAGCCTGTCTTCTTACCCTAACTAACTACTTATTATCATAAGTAGTGAAAATCCGATTGCTTAAGGTTCCGCTTGTATCTATGTGTTTTGCCTCTTACGTACAAAAAAATTACTTTCAATTTTATGCTTGTCACATTCGACATTCTTTGTGAAAAGTAGACGAAAATTACCCTCTCTATCTACCTTGTTAAAAACAGAAAGGGATTAAAGGAAGCTTTTGCTTTTGTCATTTATTATTTTTATTAAAAAAGATAAGTAACGTGTTAATAACAACGATTTGTCTAAAAAGAAATATTTAAGATATTCAAACACTTGAAGATCAATGTATCTCTATTAGCTTTGATGAGACACAGCTTGTGCTCATTCGCTTTATGGTAGGTGATCACGGTAAGTCTTTCTACATGATTTAATCTTAACTACTGATAATTGGGTAAATTTGCGGAACAAATGATGTGGTGTTATGGGACACCTGTTAGGAACGACAAGAACACTTCCTTCGCAACACAAATTGCAAAAAAAATATTTTTTTTTATTTTGCGGATTCGTTTTTACTTATGTACATAAAAGTATTTAGTATAAACGTATTTTATTTTATTTGTAGTAAAGTAATATATTTAGTTATTAAAATAAAACATAGAAATTCAAATTATTAGGTAAAATAATTTGAATCTCAAGAAACATGTCTCTTTATATATTTTTTTGACAATAGATAGTTACATAAATAATTTATTAATACATATTAATAATACGTTAAAGCGCCACCTGTGGTCAGAAAGTTTAAATGCATGGTTAATCGACACGCTATCGGCCGTGTTTCACGATAGCACTTGTTATAAAATTTTCTTACGGTTTTAGTCTCACATTTTTTTCAATTCGGCCGCGAAGCAAAACCTCTATCTCCTCCAAGCACCGTCGTTCCAATAATCGCTTAAATGTTTTATATAATTAGTTATTTAGCAGTTAAGTAATGGAACAAGATGACGGTATAAAATTGTCAATGACTGAAATTAATTCGAGCTCATTAGCTAAATCATGAAACCTGCCATTTGGTTGAAGTCTAAATTTACAAATTGTAAAAAAACTTGAACAAAGAAGAGAGAGCAGAGAGCTAGAATCGTTCTCTACCTTTTCGGCACAGGGTTCTTTTTTTAATTTTTATTTCTTTTGTTTATGTTGTGTTTTATCTAACATTTTTATACTTGTTTCTTGTGTCGAAATCTTTTTATTATTTTGTGTTCTATTCTACCTTGTAAGCGCATTCTTAGAACCTAAAATTATTATCGACATAGAAATTTTTGTATTGATTTTCTCTTCATAATCAGAACAACAATAATTCATCGTGAATATGCTTCAGTAATAGTCATTGACAAATATCAAATTCATGTTCTTTGTATTTTGTAGTTAAATAGCATATTCTGTGATGTTTGAAACGCCAGAAATGTAATAATGGGCAATTTCAGTATTTTCATAAGCGTCTCGTTAGCTGCAAGCAATGGAGCGAGATTCGAAATATTCGCGGCGTTCGTACCGTCAATCGTACTATTCTCGTGTATAATTTGAACACCAAGTTTTGCAAATCTCGTTCCTTTTTCCGTTATTTCATTTATAATTACTTGATGTTACCTTAATTTCTATGTTGTCAGTAATAGTAACATGAAATTGTATGGTTAACCTTATTTACCTTATTAGATAATCTCCAATTTCTAGCCTTTCTTTCTTCATCTAAAATGTCTAGATTTAGTAGACATTTTAGGTGTTTTTAAAAATAATAATAATACAGATAATAAATAAGCATATAAGCAATCATGCCCGTGATTCAGGTCGTGATCCATTATAAGATTACGGATTTCCATTTCACAAGATCCTGGAGAAAACTGCTATTGCAGGAATGGTTCGCTACGATTGGTAAAGTACCACGACATTGTAGAATATCCTCAGGAAGCAGATCCATCTTATACTTTTAACTTAAATCTTAATTAATAATTTATACAAGTAAGGCTTGCATTTGCAATCCCTAGACGAAGTCGCTTAACAACAGATACTTATTCATCCGTTCAGCATGGCCAAACCAATAAAACATACCTTTTTAAAGCTTCCTTTTTCCTTATCACAAAAAAAAATAATTTATAAAAATGTACTAAGTACCATGTGTAATGGTTTAAGAAAAAATACCTAAACTAGTTCATGAGTCCACATTTGCCATTCGACTGTTGTCATCTAAATGTACAGAGAAGTGTACTTAGCGTAATGAGACAATTACCAGGAATTTGTAATGCTTACCCTCGCCAGGATAGTTTTATATTTTTCCATTACACGTAATTGAGTGAACTGTCTCTCGTACGCTTGTCCTATTGTAAACGTGTTATACATTTGGCTAGATAAGGAAGATTGATATAGTAGCTTATTAAACCGCATGTGCATATTGTGGGAATATATTCACACGAACTGAAGTTTTAATAAACGCCTGGACTTCTTAGATACAATGAATGCGTGTAGCAGAGAATTTAATGAATTCCTTTGTCCTCTATAATGAATGTAGACATAACGTAGTAAAACGTTTCATACAATTACATTTCGTTATTAAAATTGGAACCAGGAAGCCAATGTAAACCCCATAAGCATTAACTCGAAATACACTGATTCGATTCGAAAAGGATTTTATTAGATTTCGTTTGCCGCAGGTCATGAAATTGCTGTTACATTTTCATAGAATCGGGACGTTAAAGTAATGGAACTCGAACCTTCGCCCGAAGTTTGTTCATACTACCGATGATAAATACTCGTAACAAGTAATTTAATATTTCAACTAAGCATATTATTGGCAACTTTATCCTATGGTCGAAGCGTTTTTATTGTGCATACATGCAAAGAGAATAAATTGCTTACGTCTTTTCTTCCGAATGTAATATGTATTCTTGAATAATTTTATAAGCATTTACTAAATTTGTGTGTCAAAGACTACATCTCCATTAATGATCAAGTGGGAAACAATCATTTAATACTTAAAGTAATGGTCTAATTGTTGTAGACTTAACTCAATACGATAAATTGTACAGATAGACTCTTACGACTAATATTTATGCAGTTTCAACTGGATGTGTTTAACCCGAAAATTGATTGCCTTACTTTTTTTTTAATCTCTTTTTTGCTTCACGCCAGTATTTTGGGGGACTTTCGTAGTGTTTCGATTGTGCTGGCACAATCATTTATAGCAAAACTTGTTTTGGGGAGTCTCTTAGGAGAAATTGGAAGGCATTTGAAATTGTAAGGATGGAATGATCACTGTTGGACTAAAATAGATAATAGTGACAGTTGTGGGCATTTTTATAACGAAAAAAAGGGAGGGGTTAAGAAATCTTTATTAATAATACCTATAACCAACAAGCGTATTTGCGTACAGGTATAGATGTACAAGAAGAACAAGAAGAAAAAGCTGTGCTAAGATTTTGCAAAATATTATTTTATAACCTCTGTCTAACCTGTTTGTGAACACAGGTGTTTATTACAAAACTTATCCTGTGGCTACAAACACAAGTATTCGTGTTTAATATGAAACAAATTTCGTTATAAAATCCAAGAGTTAATTGATAAATAACTTTCAGTTCGTTAACTGCCGTTATATTATGATGCAAAATCTGTGCTCGTCGGTCCAGAAGCTTTAGTTGTGTTGAGTATTGACCCTTCTCAAATATATGAAATTCAATCTAATTGGTCGAAAATGTACTTTTCGAAGTTACTTATAATCCGACATTCGATTTATTTAATTTAATCGAGCTTTACTTCCATATTTTTATTTCGTTGATTACAAAATTTATTCGGATACTTTTTCTTCTTCATTAATTTTTTTCGATGATTTGTGGGCACCATGCCATTATTATATTGCCTATTTGAATCTTTTAAATCAAGACAGTCGCTCGGGATATTATTTAGTCTATCGTAAAAGATGAAACTAGTCCATAGATGACCTAGTTCCTATTAATATTCTAGAGAGGTAAAATTGTGTGTTTATGCACCTTTTTTGATGATTGAAATTATGCCAAAATACTGCTTAATTAATGTTTAGTGATCATTGTCAACCGCAAACCTGAGACGAATTTCAGATACTAATGCGATATGGCAAATAGATGGGAAACGCGTTTGGACCTTATGCTATATTTCGATATATCTTGAACGATTTCTATTACTAATAGATATTTAAATCACGTGCAGCTCGTATTTTTAGATTTTACATCAGTCTATTAATGTATATAGTACTATAATTCTATTTTGTGGAGGGTTAGAGTGCCAGAAGTTACTCCAGCTACGCTTCTATTATGAATAGGTACAATACATATCTGTGACAAGGCTGAAATAAGGTTGTAAGTCACGGCAACATGTGATAACTGCATAAATGTTTTGAGTTCTAAAGCTGCGGTGTACTAATTTCAATACAATGGAAGACCTAAATCGATAATCAAATCTATATCGCGTAAGTCATGATGGGACTCGCAAAATAACAAAAAATCCGAGAATGTCTAGACTTAGCGAACAATTTTTTTCATATATCCTTGAAAAGAACGTATCAATTGTAATAAACGAGATGTAGAATAAAATGAACTTTCACTTTTCAAAATTTTGTTGAGTAATTTGATTTTTTTTCTCATAAGTGTCGTCGTTAGTCGCAACCAGTGACGCTAGGCGCGCAATATCCGTTCCGTTCGCGGCGTGTCGCGTCCTTTTATCCCACATATTAAATTGTCGCCAAATGTTTCATTCCTAATTTATTCTCGACCTACTTCTGTGTAACATTAAAATATTACTTTTTGTTTACTTTTTCAATTTGATTCGGCGCCATGTTATTTTAATTTAAACGCTTTTAATATTCATTTGGTTCACATATATTTTTTCTAAAGGGTTAGTTTAAAATTGTGTTGACATATGAACGTAAACTTGTGACTTCTGTTGCTGCGTACACATTGTGTTAAAAGTTACTGATAAGATTTTATTGATAGCACTATCTTAAAATGAAACTATATCTTATACTTTCCAACGAAATTGATTTCCTTAAATCTATTATCTATATAAATATAGTTCGAATAAGGTCTTTTCAAATGCTTAAGAAAGTCTAAGCTTTGCGTCTCCAATTTGATCCGCTTAACTTTAATAGTTTTTTTTATCAATTTGTTGTGAAAGGAATTTAATTTTAAAGAAATTTATATACTATAGCAGATTACTTTAAAGAAATAATTGTGTATTAACGGGATATAATATCAGGACGTGAGATTTAATAAAATTTATGTATCTACAATTTGTTTGAAATGAGAAGCTTAAATATTTAGTCGAAACAGATGTAATGGAAGAGCTCTTGTGACATTTAATTCCCAGTCGAGAAAAAAATATTAGAGCATTAAGTTATAAGATTCCTTTTCCATTACTGCTGGATTTTAGATACTATATGAGTATACTGTTCACCTAATCGGTGACCTGGCTACGTTTCGGCGACTTCTTTGGGGAACTGAAGGTTTTGTCTGTGCACTTGCAGACGAGGTTATGATGACGAACAACTATAGGACATATATAATGAGGGATGGAACGGTCGACATTTGTTGGACATGCTGCCGTCCCGGAGAATCACTCAGGCATATTATTTCCGGATGTTCTCATCTAGCTAATGGTGAGTACTTGCACAGACATAATCTCGTAACCAGAATTATTCACCAGGAATTTCTCTTTGGTATGATCTTATGAAGTTCGAGGGACCGTACTATAAGTACACACCGGGGCCAGTTCTCGAAAATGGTCATGCAACGATCTATTGGAATCGACCTGTCATCACAGACAGGACTATTGTTGCCAATAAACCTGATTTTGTGCTGAAAAATCGATAACTTCATTTTTCAGACTGTATTCTTAATGTATTATTATTAGAGCTACTGATACCTTTCTTTTTGTATACTATAGGTCTGGCTATGTCCACTATACATTTAAGACTGTGCAGCTTTGTTCAGTTTTTTCATACTGCGAACCACCCGTGCTTTACCCAGTTCGTCTATTTTTGCTACTTTTAATTTTTAATATTAGATTTTATTTTTAACTTTTGTTGTGTTACACCTGTTAACACCTGAACAAGCAGAACGTGCGATATTTGCTTGTTTTAAAACAAAGCTAAAGTTGCTTTTTCTTTATATCCTGTAAGAATAAATGGAATTGGAGTAAGCCAATGGTGCAAACGCCATCTGCATTATCGTGAAGAGTTTTATGTTTCATTGAATTTTTCGCGAGCAGTGAAAAAGGAGTTTGTAATATCCGTTTCCTTCTTGGCGTATTTCCGCCTTTTATTTCCATATATTAAATTATTACCAAATGTTGCTTCTTCGAGTAAAAAATTCGATGAGATTAAATTGAACTTTGTTCTAGTAACTTTTATGTTTAGTTAAATTGAAGTTTATTTTATTGTTTGAAGTTTATCTTTCTTTCACTATATCCTTTCTGCACGAACCTGTTCGTCTTCTACGTCCATTTACGTATACAAGGTGCTAGTTAGTTAGGAATAACTTTAACGTCCCTCTTTTTCAAATTCCAATCGATCAAATCCATATCAATCATCACTTACTTTTGCAGCATTAAGTTTGCCCACACATCTATATACCCATACCACTGAATCATACCTTTCTATATTCTAGAACATATTAGGGATCGATACTCTATCTCTATAAGTAAGAATAACAAACGACATAAAAAAGGAGGAAGGATGTTATATGCTTATTCGTCTGTATGATTTTTACGTCATATCTCTTGAAATACATATAAAATATGATAATAGGTTCATTTTCTATGTATTTCAAGAGCAATATGATAAGAGTTTGTGTAAAGTTAAAGTTATAGCCTTTATATATATATATATATATATATATATATATATATATATATAATATTTGTCCCACTGTTGAGCGCAAGCCTTCTTTGTAAAAGAGTATAAGGGCATAGTCCACCAAGTGGGCCTAGTGCGGATTAACAGACTTCACATGTCTTAGAAATGTTTTTTTTTAACATATGTAGGTTTCCTAACGATGTTTTCCTTCGTGGTAAATGAGCACATAAAATTGCAACAGCAAATTTATTAGTGCCGGCACCGGCGATCGAACTCGGGTTGCTAGCGTACTGTGTAACTTGAGCCAACCGCCCGGACACTGAGCTACCACGGCTCAGATCACCACAGAGTTCGGTTAGGTTCTGATAAATTCTATTTCGTAATATACCCACGATAATTCGAAAATACAAAGTAAGGCGTCCGCGCGTAATAGCGTTTAACATTTTATTCGATTTGAAGTCGGTTTTTGTTTTGCTCGTAAATATACTTCTTTTGATAATAGTCAATCTTCGTTTGAACTACACTTGATCGCCCATTTTTTTATCTTGTCATTCAGAGTCATAAGTAACGTAAATAAGTAAAAAAAAGTTGTCAGTTTGTGTCAAGCCCAATTTAATGGTTTTTTCCTCGAAACTGTTTGTTTTGTAAAAGCAAATAATTTGCCTCTTTTTAAAATTAAGACAAATAAAAGGCCTTAGTTCTAGGCCTTTTAACGTCTCTCTTTTCAAATTCCAATCGATCAAATCCATATCAATCATCACTTACTTTTGCAGCATTAAGTTTGCCCACACATCTACATACCCATACCACTGAATCATACCTTTCTATATTCTAGAACATATTAGGGATCGATACTCTATCTCTATAAGTAAGAATAACAAACGACATAAAAAAGGAGGAAGGATGTTATATGCTTATTCGTCTGTATGATTTTTACGTCATATCTCTTGAAATACATATAAAATATGATAATAGGTTCATTTTCTATGTATTTCAAGAGCAATATGATAAGAGTTTGTGTAAAGTTAAAGTTATAGCCTTTATATATATACTCGTATATATATTTGTCCCACTGTTGAGCGCAAGCCTTCTCTCTAAAAAGAGTATAAGGGCATAGTCCACCAAGCGGGCCTAGTGCGGATTAACAGACTTCACATGTGTTAGAAATTTTTTTTTAAGATATTTAGGTTTACTAACGATGTTTTCCTTCGTGGTAAATGAGCACATAAAATTGCAACAGCAAATTTATTAGTGCCGTCACCGGCGATCGAACTCGGGTTGCTAGCGTAACACTGAGCTACCACGGCTCAGATCACCACAGAGTTCGGTTAGGTTCTGATAAATTCTATTTCGTAATATACCCACGATAATTCGAAAATACAAAGTAAGGCGTCCGCGCGTAATAGCGTTTAACATTTTATTCGATTTGAAGTCGGTTTTTGTTTTGCTCGTAAATATACTTCTTTTGATAATAGTCAATCTTCGTTTGAACTACACTTGATCGCCCATTTTTTTATCTTGTCATTCAGAGTCATAAGTAACGTAAATAAGTAAAAAAAAGTTGTCAGTTTGTGTCAAGCCCAATTTAATGGTTTTTTCCTCGAAACTGTTTGTTTTGTAAAAGCAAATAATTTGCCTCTTTTTTAAAATTAAGACAAATAAAAGGCCTTAGTTCTAGGCCTTTTAACGTCTCTTTAGGATATTACGTAAAGAATAGCTACAATTGGTGTAACGAGGAAAAAATGTTGCGTAAGCTACTCGACTTCCATTTGTATTGAGGGATCAAGAAGTAACAAATTTATGTATTACATTTTTTTGCTATTGGTAAAAACAAAAAAATATTTAAGATAGATAAATGGTTATTTAAATAATAAACTAGCGTACCCAGCCCGCTTTACCGGGCTAGATTTTGCTTTATTTTATTTAAACAATACTATGAAATATTTAATTTAACTCTCACATTAAATTATTCATTTCTCTCCGTATTCATTCTCTTCTATTCTCTTCTCGAGCGGGTGAAGATCATTGCCAACATGCATGTACATTTCAGTTAATACAATATCATTCTTATAATTTATACAAAACATATCGGGCTCAAGCTAATGTCAGACATAACAGTACGACGTATGGCTTGTTTGACAGTTCAAAAAATTAAATTATTTACTTACTACAACAATATTAACATTATTAAATATTTGCAAAATTTGGCGTCACACTTTTGGAATTTGGCGGTACACACAAGTGCCGCGGCACAGTGGTTGAGAATCACTGCATTACGCCTCACGTTATCACACAATTTACTGTTGATAGGATATATTGTTTATGTTTTTTACCTATCAAGTGACAGCTCTGCGTTAGGGCGCTATTATACGTCACGACTACATCACTTAGAAAACAAACTGATTTTCGTGTACGAAAGACAAAATAAACAATTGTTACCTACTTTTCTTTGAGTTTTTTGGGCCCCAATATGAGAAAGATGAGCATAACTGCTATAAAATTTGTAAAAGCAGTTTCATTCAACACTCAGTAAAAAATGAATAATCTAATAAAAAAATGAAAAATATTTTATACCTAGGCAAACGTGTACGAATTGGGTAATAAAAATAAGGCCCTTATTTTTAAGTCATCAATGTAATATTTTCGTAGAAAATACTATACCAATACCCATTTCTACGGCATAAATTTTCATTGTCATTTCATCTTTATTCATCCATTTTGCACGCGCGAACCGACGAAGTGAACCTTTCTCAATCGTGCCTACAACAACCCTTCTAAACCACAAGTTTCCCTTATCACTTTCCCTTATATATTATTGATGATGATTACTATTTTACGTCCGTATGTGTAAAAGTAGAAAGCACTTCACAACGCACACAAGAGAAGGGAGAAGGTGGGAGTGATTATTACACACAAATGTTTATCTAATAATTCTATTTCATATGAGCTATTAATGAAACGGTGGCGCGTAATATCCGAAGCGTTCGCGGTCAGACGCGCCGTTGTAATCCCATATTAAATTATCGCCAAAGGTTGCGGCCCCCGTTTGTTCTCATACGAGTATTTTCGCAAAATTTCAATATTATATTAGATCTGCTCTTGTGACTAACAATTCAATTTATTTATTCATTTTTATAGGAAAAGGGGCAAACGAGCTCACCTGATCTTAAGTGATTATCGTTGTCCATAAACATCTACAATACCGACACAGGAGCTGCAGGTGCATTGCCGGCCTTTGAGAAAGGACAAGGCTCGTTTCTTGAAGGTCCCCAAATCGTACTGGTTCGGAAACACCGCTGGCGACAGTTGTTTCCACAGATTAAAGGTACGTAGAAAACGTACAGTCGTGGAAAGCCAACTGTTAAGATTAGATAAACATATCACATCACGGTATAAACGATTAAGAAGGAACAGCTAAAATATAAATATTATAGATATAACGTTATATACTACTACGTCATATAAAATTACTTTACAATATAATGTTACACTTATCGTTAACTCTAGCCGCAGTGCTAGGTCATATAGCTGTATTGCAGCGACTAAGGTCTTCCGGCAAACATATATATCGCCTTACACTTTATTATTATACATATATTTATACATTTATCTCAGCAATTAATTTATTCATACTACCGTCCGAAATTATAAATACTAAATGAAGTGTAAAGTATTTATATTTATTAATTTAAACAACAAGTTTGTTTCACGTTGTGTTCCATTTGATTATTTTGTACTAAATTTATAGCTATTTTTACGTTTGTTATATTCCTGTATGCAATTTACTGAAAAGAAATTATAGATTTAAACGATTAAGAAGAACGATCGAGTTTTCAGGGGGCTCTCTAATTTACGTATTCCAGACTTCTACAAAAAAAATTGTTCCAAATTAGTGTATAATGGTTTCAATCCCTTGTAACTCTTATAGCCAAATAAGTTTGATTACAAGTATTCAGGAGTAAAAAAACCGTCTTCAAATCAGTTCAGTCATAGATTAAGCATTCAACGCTAAACACAGACGCTCTTGTTATTTCCGAAGTATCTTATATAACGAAGTTCTGGCGCTTACATTCGTTTTTCTTCCATAATCATCCTAGTTGTCGTTATGGAATAGTTACTAAGCCTTGAATTTCGATAAACCTACCATAAATCAATAAACAGGCATTCTTAAAAAAAATCATATTTCTTTTTATTTCTTCTTATCAAGTAGTCCCCTTTATAAAACCACAGCGTGACTCTGATATTGTCAGTACCGATTGGTTAATATTTAAGAGAGATAGGATATATTTTCTTAATTAATACAGTAATAAGCTCTATTTTATTAAAAACAGATATGTTTCTATCAAGGAGTGTCATATCCGGCAAGTGAGATCTACTGCTATGACAACAACAATTCAATTTTCCATTCACAATTGCGAAACCCGCTCTACGAATTAATGTTTACAGACGACGACTGACGTAGTGAACAAAGCCTGCATGCATTATATCACAGCCTCTCCCGCTGCATGTCGTCTGTTATTACAGTACGTCCATAATTTGAAATATTGATACGTCATTTCCTGTTATTAATAGGAGTGCATTTAGCATAATACTCTTCGACTACTTTGCACACGGGGCGTAATGCAGAACTGTACTTCACGATGGTATTCTGTAAGGACTACATGCGGACCCATTCTTGGACTACCTAGCATCGGTTCTTGGTCAAGATGAAACTCTCAGAAAAATACGCT
This sequence comes from Meandrusa payeni, assembly GCA_029286785.1. Classification (NCBI taxonomy): domain Eukaryota; kingdom Metazoa; phylum Arthropoda; class Insecta; order Lepidoptera; family Papilionidae; genus Meandrusa; species Meandrusa payeni. The sequence continues at coordinate 7,540,994 of JAGSMX010000012.1, read as the reverse complement.
CTCGCATCTTTACCCAACCGGGGTAGTAAGAACTATCCCTATCCGTTTAACACCGAGATACACTTATTATATTTTAGAAATGACATAATGAAACATACGAAATGAAAACCGTAATCTCTGCCTACCCTTCTCAGTCTTGTAATGTAAAAATAGTAAGTTATTTACATTCCATTAACGACGAAAATCCGATTCATTCTTTCACTTAAATTGTAATTTAGCTACAACACACGACACAAAGAATATTCATGCCAAATGTACCAGTTTGTAAATCGAGTATGATTTATCTAAGAAGTTTTCGAACACGAAACAAAATTTGTTACACATTTGACAACTAGAACGGGATATGATTGATTTGACATAACGCTTTAATAATAGAGTGAAACGAACTCGTATATCATCGTATACTATGTACTTGAACTTAGACAAACACCTCGTCAAATATAATATAAGAATATTTAATATTATACTACGACCCCGACTTCGCAATATACTCGCCACGAGTGTCATAAGTGTCCGGGGGATTTTGATACGTTAAGTTTTCAAAGAAATATGAAATACACAAGGAAGTGGTGAATGTGGTGCTGTTCTAAGTACTTTTAAATAATATCGATATGAAACAGAAGAGGCGCCATTTCCGTGTGCCTAATTAATGTGATTTTTTTATGACGAACTTCACAGAATGGCCAGAGAAGCGGACTAGAGAGGTGGCATAGCTCTTACGTCGCTTAGTCTGAACATCTATTGCTAGTATCCCGACACAAGAGTCCCCGTTAAGTGGTATACTAGGATTACTTAGATGGGTACTAAGTTACGCGTAAGCATTCTGATCCAAGTGCGGGCTAGCTTCTGATATTTTTACCTGCACTATTTATATTTGCACCGGTGATCAATTGAGATTAGGTCAGCTGTAAGCTCAATGTATGTATTAGTTAATCCTTTAAGAAAATTCCAGAATCGCATCGTACATAAAAATAAATTAAAAGCACAAACAGACGTGGATAGTGACTGTATTTTATTCCATTTAATATTGACTAATCAGTTAACTAATTCGGTTGAAGCATTTGATTGAGACAAGGAACACTTTCAGACACAATCCGTAAGACACGTAAAAATTATATGCAACTATTACTGTATTTGTAATTTTTATTATTATTAAAATAATGTCTAATTTCATGTTCTTGTATAACACGCTAATTGCATCGCCAGACAACAAATAAGTAATATTTTCAACAATCAAACATACCTTAATACTGTATTTGCAAAAATTCTCGATGTAAAGCGAGTCGAATCTTCAGTTGGATTATTTCATCAAGCAACATCTTGTATTGATTGTCGCTGCAGCTGTCGCGTTCTGGAAATTGTTCTGTTCCCTTTTATATATTAAGAGGAAACGCTTAGTATTTATAAACTATAAAAAGTTGCCATAAACCAGACATTAATTATAGTGTACCTAAGTTTAGGTTTAATACACGTGTAATATAGCCGTGAGCAAAAATAAAGGGTCAGTTAAGAAAGTTTGAATATCTCGAAAGACAAAGACGCTAGCTAACTTAAATAAATTGTGCATGATAGACAATTATATATCCTTAAAATAAAAAAAAATATTATTTATCAATTTATTTACATTTCATTACAAAACAAAAAAAAACATTTACAACAAATTTAGTACTAAAATTTAAATTAAAATAAAATTTAATGAAAAATACTGTATTATCGATGTTTATGTAAGATATCCTTTTTCGTTTAAGTTTATGTTTTTTAATGAAATATAAATAAATTAATAAAAATATTTTATTTTATTTAATTGTCTATCATGCACAATTTATTTCAGTTAGCTAGCGTCTTTGTCTTTCGAGATATTCAAACTTTCTTAACCGGTCCTATATTTTTGCTCACGAATGTACACAGTCGGTCACCTCACACACAAGTAATATAAAAATTTGAAGGCATAATAAAGATGGGGCTAATATGCAAAGGAAAATAAACGTATTCTGGAGCATTTCTTTTTACCTTCCCAAGGATAAAAGATCTGGGACACGGCATATGTCGGAGTAGTAATTAGTATTTTAATTCACAATATGATATAAATATTTTATCCTTTACACAGAGTTATTCGCTGTGTTGAAACATTTCAAAACATTTACGTAGTTTGCGAGAGGAATTCGTGCTTTTTGTGTGCGTTAGTCCTAAGTGTAACGAGCGTCTAGATTTAACTCAGATATTTCTCTTTAACAAGTACGCTTTTGAATTTGATCCACTTTTCCATCGAGTAATAAAATGTAAATAATTCTTTGGAGAATAATGCTGTTTCGCTTTTGACTGATTGTGTATGAAATGGTTTGTCAGTTTAATTACATTTTTAACAATGTGCCGAAGTCATATTTTCAAAAACAAAGACGACTTTTTGATTGGATTCTAGGCATTTCAATTTAGAGCATCAATGTGAAGCACTTATGTATCCATAATAAAAATCCAAATTGATTTTTTCGTTCTAACCTAGAAACTTGGTCGGCTGAAATCCTCAACCATAGGATCGCAAAGTCGAACGCTTCACTATTAGTAAAAAACCTTAATGATATTATTGTATAGTATATTATGATACACTCGTGAGCAAAAATATAGGATCGCTTAAGAAAGTTTGAATATCTCGGAAGATAAAGACGCTAACTGAAATAAATTGTGCATGATAGACAATTAAATGTCCTTAAAATAAAATAAAATATTTTATTAATTTATTTATATTTCATTAAAAAACATAAACTTACACGAAAAAGAATATCTTACGTAAACTTGGATAATACAGTATTTTTCATTAAATTTTACGCAACACTACGCACTAAAATTGTACAATTTATTTCAGTAACTTGCGTCTTTATCTTATGAGATATTCAAACTTTCTTAACCGACCCTTTATTATTGCTCACGGCTATATATCTATCTGGTGAAGGAATGAAAATTCGCGTTCGTCTGAATATTTGTTGACTATTTCTTTTTGTTCCATAAAATTAGTTTACCTAATACCGCTATCAGAAAATCAATAGTGAATTATTCACACTTCCATGCATTGAAGAAAGCACTACAATCGCAGTTGTGTTATACCAGATGTGCATTCTTTGGCACATGACGATACTCCACTATAAAGGTGTCATGTGTCATTCATTCTATTTCTGACAATCACTCTTCTTTCTTTATCGAATGTCAACTATAATTTTTTTCCATATGTAATTCGATTTAATATTTAATTTATAATTTCAATCATTCGTCTTGTTTGCTATAAAATAATTATGGAATCTTTCCCATTTCCATCGAAACGTTCATAACTCCTGTCTAATGGATATTTATATTGAACAACGATTCATTTCTTCGTTTATTCAAGGTAGTGATTTGTGTTCACTTTACAAGGGCTCTGAAACCGACATTTATTATACTTTCAATGCAAAGCCATTAGCTGACGCGAACAAAAGAGACTGTTTACCGGTAATGAAATAACATTTTGGTCATTAAAGTAAAATAACATTTCTATACAAAGAGAATTATGTACGCGCCTTCTTTGCAAATAGTGTACTAAGGCATAATCCGCTTACGCAGGTCCGATTCGCGGACTTCATGCTTTAAAAAAATATCTAACTATGCAATTTTCCTCGCAATGTTTTCCATCAACGCTGAGCACGATACTGTCAGAACCAGGAATCGAACTTGGGTTGCTATCGTGATATATAAATTGAGAGCGCTCCGACACTGTGCTACTACGGCACGGCCACCGTGCGTCATAGTTATTTATACATTTGTGATATCTGCGTTTGTGAAGACTATTGTGAAGTGCCCCCAGTCTTCGCTTCCCAAAGTGGCATCGAAGTTAGTTTAGTCTCATTTCAGCCTTTTAGTTCTGGGCTCTCAAGAATAAGACTACGGTATCCCCTGCCTGTCGTAGAAGGCTACTAAAAGGGGCCTCGGGTTCACTGGGCGACAAGGGTGGGAGTCTTTGTCGTCCGCCAAGGTGGACCCGGGATGAAGGCGACATCGCCTGGCCCGTGTCGCCTTGCACTGCGAGGGCACAGGGGGGGTAGTATCTCCCCCCCCCCCCGGATGTGCTCTCCTTGAGCACAGTGCAGAGGGGCTCCGGTGCGTTCCTCTGGAGATCCCGGAGCCTCTCAGCATGCACCGACGAAGGGCCACCGGGGAGGTTTTAGTGGGTCAAAACCCACATGACCGCCGCCTTTCCCCCAAAAGGTGGGTTATCTTTTTGAAGATTACCTCCCCTTAACCAAAAAAAAAGATTGTGCCATTTAGTTTAATTAATAATATAGCTACCGACCGAGACGTGGTTCGGCCCTCTCGGGCGCCCTCGGATCGGAATGCTAACGCGTAAAATAGTAACCGTCCAAGCCGAGGTTACTCTCACCGGGGGGACCTTTGTGTCGCGTTACTAGCTAATAGAGGTTCAGGCTAAGCGACCAAAAGAGCTATGCCACCTCTCAATCCGGTGAAATTAAAGGGCAGCCTCTCTGGCTACCTGTGTAGTTCGTTAAAAAAAACCCCCGGTCAATGTACTATATAATTGTAAATTAGAAATGTCAACAATGTTTTCTTTATTACATTAAAAAATAATAAAATAATATTTGTTTTATTGTCTTTAAAAGATATAGGTTACGTTTTAGAAAAATAATAGAAGTTAGCCAGTCAATGCTAAATAAAATATTAGTTTTGAGGGCCACTCGTTCTAAAGGGTTTGTAAATTTATATAAAGCTTGGTATGTATTTATAGAAAGACAATGCGATCTAGAAAAACAAGATAGTATATTTTTGAACTGACCTAGAAATGTTTTATTTAAGAGTTAGTTGGATTTTTTTAGAATAAGCAATAATTACTCTCCTCGAATTATTTTTGTACATAAAATCTTCCAGTCCCGAGAATGTTTTGAAAATATTTTTCAGTTGTTCGTGTACTGAAATAGGACAGCGACTTTTTAGCATTGATACCATCTATCTTCTTAATTTATGTTAAGTATAGTCTCGAGCGTTGGTTGATGTTACTTTCGCGTTCCTCGTGCTGCATTGTAGGCGTGATTTTACGTAATCATTCTAAATTATGTTGTGCATTGATGACTGACTTTTGTTTTCTTTCTGTTCCATAATTTCTTTATTGCGTCTTTGTAGAAAATGTTTAGTATCGAAGTGGCGAGTGCACGTGAATAATATTACACTATTAAATCAATTTTGAAAAAAGAGCCGTGGTAGCTAAGTGTCCGGTCGCGTTAAGTTGCATAGTACGCTAGCAATGAAATTGTTTGTTACAAATTTAAGTGCTGACTTACCACATTCTTGATGGTGAAGAAATACATCGTGTGGAAACCAGCATGTTTTATACAAATTTCTACAGCATGTGAAGCCCGAGTGGCAGACAATGCCTTTTATATTCTCTTTACAGAGAATGCCCATGCCCAGTAGTGGAATTAGTATTTACCACGAGGAATGTCGTGAGGAATTGTTCGGAATCATCTCAGCTACCGACATTCATTAACGCACAGAGAATCTCGGGAGAATTCCAAATTCCATCGACACCATCTTGATGGTTAGCGTACCACGACTGTACGTTTCTCACGTAACTTTCTTCCGCGCACTGTCAACCTGCAGAATCAACTGTCACCAGCTTTGTTTCCGAACCTGTACGATTTGGGGACTATTAAGAAATGAGCTTACTCCTATCTCAAAGGCCGGCAACGCACCTGCAGCTCGTCCAGTGCTGCGGATGTCCATGGGCGCCGGTAATCACTTACGAGTAAGATTAGGTGAGCCATAAACTTGTTTGTCCGTTTTCCTATCCATTAAAATATTTATATATATATATATATATATATATATATATATATAAATATATATATATTTATATTTTAATAAAAACTTTATTCAAATCAATTTTTTATTCGCAGGCCGTACCCTAAGCCATTAGGCTATTGACCCTTTATTTATTAGTGAAGAACAATAAAGAGTTATCTATGCTATCCCTCAATATACTAACGTGTGTGTAATGTCTTTATTGATATTACGTAGATAATTTATTGGTTCTATGCTGATATTTGGATCGCGTGTATCTAGAGGACCATTTCCCCAAAGTCCGTGTTCGAGGCGAGTCAGCTGACACTTTGAAGTACTTAGCGGCAACGGGCGGCAAAACTACGACTAACCGCAGGCTATTGCTGCCTTGCCGCCTGCTTCAAAATGAGATTTCATTCAACTTCACAGTTGTTTAACTATGAGCCGAAAATCCAATTTTGTATCCGCAAACGAAAGCTTTTCCACCTTCGCTAAACGAATGCCATTAACTGTCATAGACACGTCTTAATTTAGTCGTAGGTACATCGTTGTTTTTGTTTGAACAGTTGTTTCTGATTACCTCAGGCATAATATGACGTCATTTTTGTTCCTAGTTACCCTTTTATAATTCTCAACCGTATCCAAAAAAGGAGGTTCTCAATTCGTCTGTTTTTTTTTGTTTGTTACCTTATATCTTTCGACTGGGTGAACTGATCATGATGATTATTTTTTTTTTGAATTGTGGTGCTTCCAGTGGGGCTACGTTTAGTTTGGTCAATCTGACAATGGCATCCTTGAGAAAACATATATGTCTTAAATTTACATTATGTATGCACAACAAATGGACAAATAACTTTATTTCACGCCGACCGATTTCAAGGATTCATTTTGTATTGTATAGGAGGTAGATTCATAAGAATTTGGTTAGGTTTTGATTAATTCTATTCCGATATATAACTACAATAAGTCCGAAATATAGGAGGGAGATATCACCGTTTTAACGTTTGATTCGATTTGAAGTCGGATTATGTTTTGTATGTATGTTTTGTTATGTACTTGTCACTAGTATATAATACTTATTCCAGTAAAATATAAACGAAACGGGTATTAACGTTAGGAACAACGAAACAAAATACTGAAGACTCAAAAAGGAAATGGTTTTAGTTATTTCAACGGTTTCTCTGTTTATTCTAATATTAAAATATATTGTGCCTCATACAAAACAAACAGTTGAGATTAAAACTTCATATATTTACTCATACAAACGTGCTTTTGAACGTTATTTTTCATGAAGATGTAAAAACGGGAATAGAACTAACTGCGAACAATTGTTTAAGAATTTTTTCTTCTTCTCTTGAGACTGTAACACCATCTTTCATTTTGTTCATTTTTGTTATAACTTGATTTGTAAGTTTCTGAAATATCTTTATGTGTTACTTTACCCTTTTCAACCGACTTCAAAAAAGAAGTTGTTGTCAATTAGTCTGTAAGTTATTTATCTCATAACTTTCGACTGGGTAAACCGATTTGGATGATTCTTTTTTATTTCAAAACTGGTGCTTCCAGTGTGGTCCACTTCAGACAGTGGTACCCATGAGAAAACCATATAAGTCTTTAATTTGCATTAATTATGTGCGCGACAAATGGACGATTAAGTTCATATCACGCCAATTGATTTCGATGATTCTTTTTTGTTGGAAAGTATTAACTTCAACGGTAGTTTGATGAGATTTTGGTTAGGTTCTGATTAGTTCTATTTCGTAATATTTCTACGATAATTGGGAGACACAAAGAGGGGCGTCAACAAAAATAGCGTTTAACGTTTGATTCGATTTGAAGTCGTTAAATTTGTCGTCGCATATAATACAGCGTAGGGCAAACTTGCAACGATTTGTAAGACATATAACTCTTTATTATACCAACATAGACTAATGTGTCTCTATTAACGTTAATGAGGCACAGGCTGCGCGTCTGCCTCGACGCACACAATTCCACTCTAATTCCTCTTCAAGTCTTCTTGCATTTCCAAACTTTTGTTATAATGAAACGCTAATGGCACTGTTTAATTGTTTGAAAATCAGCTTTAAGTTAGCTTTTACTTAGCATGACATTTCTTCTGATTGTTTATCTGAGAAGAATGCTTAGTCATCAGTTCAATGATTTGGACTGTTTAGCCGTTGTTAGGTAGAGATCTTCTACTTCTTTACTGCATTTAGAGATAGCCAAAGCTTTAGATCGCTCGGCCTGAATAACTTGTGTATAAATTACCGCAATCGTCCTCGAGAGAGAAACTCTTGTTTTTTTTATACTTTCTAAGCAAGTGTTTGACTACGATCCCAACTGTCGTAAAGTGGAAATGCAGTCCTGGATGGTGAGGCGCACTAGCTTAGTAAATGCCTATTCACCCTAATCTTGGAAATACCCACATTGTAATCGGAGGGAAAGACAGACGCGAGCAAACTATTCCAGTCCTTTGCTGTACGAATAATGAAACACGAAGCAAAGCGCTTCGTTCGGGTTTGAGGGATGTTCACAACAAAAGAATGAAATCCTGCAGTGCGTCTAGAAGTCCAATGGTGGAACGGGGATGGGGGAATTAGATCAATTACTGTGTGCGTGAAAGCGTTCTGAATGAGACTAGACGGTTTGATTAGATACCTCAGCTGAATTACTACATATTCTAGAACTGTTAACATTATTTCCGATTCGGGCAGTGTTGTTGATAAGAAAGGAAGTGGCAGGCAGAGAAAGCACTCAGTTTCTTCAGTTATGCTTCGAACGTTAATAACGGAAGATATGCCTTGCGTAAATGCAATGTTTGCCGATCTTTTTAAAGAAGGCCAATCATTGACACAGGTACAGCCACTTCAGAATGGTAATAATTTGGCTACATAATTAAAAATTAATATAAAGAATTTTATAATAAATGTTTATCTATATTAATATTTTAATGTGTGTAAAGCATTCGGTTTTCTATTTAGTAAAGTAAATACTCAAACTCTCTCAGACAATCGCCCTCGTCCCTTATCTAACTATTTATCATAACAATTGTTTGGTATTGAATACAGCGTTTAGGAATACTTTAATTAGAAGGTGCCATTTTAATAAACTATGGAAGCTGAAGACAAAGGGTCTGTTCTGTTTAATTGTTTGTATTTAATTCAATTATATTCTTCATTACAAAGTTAAAATGGAAGTTAGATTAACAAACGTTTTCCTACGAGCTGTTGTATTTAAAATAGACTACGTATAACTTACATAGATATACGTTCGTAGACATACTTGATTACACATTCCCCTTGCACTATCAGGTATCAAGACGCGGGGTGAGTTTATATCATATTGTTCTGGACATCATTTGTACTCAGTAGGGAGTTTAACTTGGACTTTAGGGCCGTCCATAAATTACGTCATCGATTTATTCAGACTTTAGACCTCCCCCCCCTACAATCATCCTTAATGCCCCCCCCCCTTCTCCCAAAATTGACGTCATTACCAGTTTGACGAAATTAAAACATTGCAGATTTGAGAAAAATGGGGTATTATATGATTAAAACACTTGGTTATAGAATCACCTTTATTATTTTTACTTTGGCAATAATCATTGATAAATATAAGTATAGTATATAGTAATTATAAATATAGTTATTTATGTACTTTTATTAATTATGTAATGTTGTAGTTATTATTTAAGTATTGTGTTTATTTATCAATACATAATATGTAAAACAAAGTCGCTTTCGCTGTCTGTCCCTATGTATGCTTAGATCTTTAAAACTACGTAACGGATTTTGATGCGGTTTTTTTAATAGATAGAGTGATTCTTAAGGAAGGTTTATATGTATAATACATGTGTTTATATGTATATACAGTACCACGGGCGAAGCCGGGCGGGCAGCTAGTATTATATGTAATATTATTGTTAGAGTATTTTATCTGTAGTTATTTTAGTATATTTTTATGTAGTTAGTTGCATTATGTATGTTTATTTACGTGAACAATAAACTATAAATAAATAAATAAGAATGACGTCAATTTCGAAACACCCTCCCTCCTATCTATCATTTACCGTCGTCCGCAGACCAACCCCCCCCCCTAATTTAGAATGACGTAATATATGGACGACCCCTTTCATTATAGTAAAGAATTGGATTGAACTGCCTTTCTCTCCGATTTATATTGTGAATGTTTTTAAGAGGGAGAGAATAGATACTTATATAATACTTAACACCCAAACCTGCATCTCCTTTTGATCATCGCCGCCCATGAATATCATGCAACATTAGTAGATAAGAGAGGCCTGGTAGTCCGTAATTCGAGCGGCTCACTGTTCTAAGCGTTCAAATGAAAGGAACCGATAGCCTAAAATTTGTACCCCGTTAATAGGGTTGATTCAATGACCTATTGCAATTGGGACCTGGGATGTGGTTAGAATATGCTATGTGTTTATATAATTTTATGATATTCTCAATATAAATTACGTACCTATGTTAAAAACATGTCAAATATGATGTAAGTTATTCCAAAGTCACTCCACACGTACGTACATGTTTAATAACGGACTCGTTTCTCCTTTCATAAAGGCATGTATATTTAACAAGATAACGTCACAGTTGCCGCCGATCAAAGGCTGAAAAGTGAACAGATGGCACAATTTCAAATGTACGTATTTTGTTACTGGGACGTACCACCGCAAGAATGTATGAATGAGCGGTAGAGGGAGACGTGATTTATAATAGCTTTTGCCCGCGAAATTAATGAGAACTGTTCACAGTGAGCACCGTTTGATCTTATCTAATGAGTGGCGCCATCTTGTGTACGCGATCCGTCACTTCGGCGAGGTAATCTGATTTCACTTCGCGTTGACATTTCAGTGATACTTAAATTGAAAACTGTTATATGAACTTAACTCTAAACTTCTTCCAATCTTGCAACATTACAAGGCACAAGTTTGTTTACTGTTTCTGCTGTGGGTAGCACGATCGAAGCAGTACCACAATCTCGTTGAATACTGGTTTGAAGAAAAGTTACATTATTCTTTGCGTTTCTCTCGGTGAGTAAGGAAGCCTATGCTTTCTGTAACAGTAACCTTTTTTTTTTTTAACGGGGAGGAAATCTTCAAAGATACCCCGCCTTCTGGGGAAGGCGGCCGTTATGTGGGGTTTTACCCACTAAAACCTCCCAGTGGCCCTTTCCTCAGTGCATGACGAGGGGCTCCGGGATCTTCAATGGAACGCACCGGAGCCTCTCTGCACTGTGCTCAAGGAGAGCATCGTCCTGGGAGGTTACTCCTCCCCTGTGCCCTCGCAGTGCAAGGCTACACGGGCCAGGCGATGTCGCCTTCTTCCCGGGTCCACTTTAGCGGACGACAAAGGCCCCCACCATTGTCGCCCAGTGAACCTGAGGCCCCTTTAGTCGCCTTCTACGACAGGCAGGGGATACCGTAGTCTTATTCTTGAGAGCCCAAAACTACATGGCTGTTCTGTAACAGTAACCTAACGTAACCGTATCCGTAACCTAATTAAAATTCTTTTGGTATTGTTTGTGTTTGAATATCAAGCAAGGTATGCTAGTTTGCCTCTTTCCTCATGTATACAAATACATAGCGATTCTATGTATAGCTACCATCATTGAAAAATATACAATTAATTTAACACAAAGCAGTTCATTTTGTCAACGACCAAGAGCTTAACGAATCTGCACTTTAGTCAAGCAAAGTTCTGCATATTATTGCAGTTATATAATAGTTATATTTTCGAAAGCACATTTAAGTCTAGTCATTATTTCACCATGCTATTTTCTTTTAAATTGAGACCCATTATGGGGTCTCTGTGGATCCGTGGCTGTGGATTATTTAGCACTCTTGTACCCATGAGTTAAGTATATATTATATTTATATTTTTAATTATTGTCAATTAAATTTTTGTTGACTTTTTGATTATTCAATCATCCTCATTTTATGGAGTTGCGAATTGGTGACCCGGCCAATGGAGACCTGGTACAGCATGGATGCCATAATAAACTGAACATAAATTAAATACTCTAGTATCCTTTCTGGTTTCATATTTGACAAGCGATGATCCCATCGACTGTAACAGGCTCAAATTTTGTCAGCATTATAGCGTCATTATAAGGCGAAAACCGTTAACTCATTCGTACCAGCTGTGATTCTAACTTCCAATCTCGAGTTGAATAGTTTCTCTAGCTATGCTATTACGCTGCTCATCAAATCTTACATCCATGTGAATAAAAGAGACTATTTTTACTTAGCTATATACAGTGTGACTGAGAATATGTTTTCTAGAAGTGATTTTGTCAAGCTCGGCTTTATTCGGGCGAACGCTGGTGACACAATTAAAGAGTTTTCGTCGGCCACAGTTCGTGTAGATGCGAACCTCATGCTATTCTGAAAAAATATATATATTACAAATTTATATATTGTAAAATATTTTAAAAACGAGAAACGACGTAGGGATTACCGATGACTATCTTAAAACGATATCAACGATCGTCAGTCGAAACCCTTTGCCTCTAGGCTGTCGCTGCTCTCTGTTTTTGTATTTTTTTGTATGTATTTCTTGTTTTTATGTATAGGACACAAATTTTAGTGAGTAATTTATTGTACTTAAGGAACCGAAAAACTCAAATCACATGGAGATCAGGAATTTCAACATGTAATATCGTAAGTCGACCGCTTAGCTTTAGACTGTCACTGTTTATTTGTTTGAATTTATCGTCCTGATATAGGCCTAGTTGTAGGCTCACGGGTGTTTCGGCGGGAGCCGCCATTGATCACGTTTTATGTGTGACAAATAGTCTTGTGTTAGGCGAAATTGCTTTCCGATTCAGTCTCAAATAATGTGAGGTCACTGTCGCGCGACCTTCGCCGCTTCCGTGACAATCTAAATTTGCCTGCGCCGTGTTCCATATTTGGGACCGAATCTTACTTTGTGTTCTTGTAACGTATGTCTTTTATTTACTTTTGCCCTTCATTTGAAAAAGTTTGGTCGATAAATATTTTGTTCGACCGGAACCTATAACTTGCGAAGTAATATCGATGTAATAAAATGCTTATCCTGACTTGTATTTCTTTTCTTATCGTCCCTTCTTTATATATTGCAGAGTAGACAAAGATGTTTTTACATATGCTATATATATATATATGGTATATTCAAACTGGTATAATAAATTGGTATATCTACCGTTTACCTGGTGAATCCTAAAGCTGGGCAATGCTTTCTCTCACTTTATGTTATAACATTTCAATGACGTTTGTCATAATGACGATTTGGTGACAGCTCCCTCCGGGGACAGGCTGGGTCAGTGAATGTTTAGTTATAATTATAATTTCTTTTAATTCTTTCAAAGTAAGAACTTGACCGTGTTCCCTCCTAATGTTTAGTGGAAATGCAGTCCTAAAATGTGCACTAGCTTAGTAAATATTTATTCATTCTACTCTTGAAAACACCCACATTGTAATTGGAGGGTAAGACAGACGCGGACAAACTATTCCAATCCATTGCAGTACATGTAAAGAAAAAAGAAGCAAAGCGGTTCATTCGGGTTTGAGAGATTTTTTTTTTTTATATGAAAAGTGGCAAACGAGCATACGGCTCACCTGATCTTAAGTGATCACCGTCGCCCATAAACATCCACAGCACCAGAGGAGCTGTAGGTGCGTTGCCGACCTTTGAGATAGGAATAGGCTCGTTTCTTGAAGGTCCCTAAATCGTAAACGTTCAGAAACACCGCTGGCGACAGTTGATTCCACAAGTTGGCAGTGCGTGGGAGAAAGTTACGCGAAAAACGTACAGTCGTTGAACGCCAACCATCAAGATGGTGGCGGTGGAATTTGGAATTCTGCCGAGATGTGCGGTAATGGAAATCGGTAGCTGGGATGATTCCGAACAATTCCTCAGAACACTCCCCATGGTAAATGCGATACAGGATGCAAAGAGAACCGCCATCTCTTCGCAGACTCAGAGGGTCGAGTCGATCGGAAAGACCCTGATCGTCGATGTCGTTCCCTGATGTTGTTCGGCGTTTTATTTGTTTTTTTTACGAATCTCTCGTAAAAAAATTATATATCATACGGTGAATGCATAGATTCCTCTATCGGGCAGTGTTAATTATTTGGCATATTTTCTTATTATAAGTGAAATAATGTTCTCTAACCCCATAACATTTAACAATTCTCCCTAAAATGCCGAAACACAACACAAAACAACTATACATTTAGTAATGAAACACGGACTCTGGACTGCCCCCTGAATCACTTTGGATGCGTTGTCGTTGTTCTATTGTACTAAGAGCGCGGCTGGGATAATACACGAATCTTTTATTCAAGTGCCATGAACCCCGAACGGCATAAGAAAATAACACAAAGATGAAGTCAACTTTCATTGTGTGACTCTCAATAGGATTCTGACAGATTCACGAAGTAACGAAATCGCACTTAGAAAATGTAAACGGTAAATTGTAACTTATATTTTGGATACTTAATGTCGCACACTTTGTAATTATTTTGTATGTTCTGCACTTTGCGACATTAATAACAAAAATGATATACAATGTCAATGACTAGTACGACAAGTTGTGGTTAATTTTGAAGATAAAGTGGAGTGCCATATTCCATTTTCAACCGACTTCAAAAGGAGGAGGCTCTCAATTCGTCTGTATTTTTTATACGTTTGTTACCGCATTACTTTCGACTGGGTCAACCGACTTTGACGATTCATTTTTTATTTGAACAAAACTGACTATAAACGTTAAAATTGATAAACTTAGTAAACCATATATTTCTATTATTATGATGTGGTGAGATAGGATAATATCGAGGTAATAGCAACAACCACTTTATACTAGACTAAAATTTTCAACACATTTTTAAAATTCCCCACAATTACCTGTGAAACACCTTGTTCTAATAGAGATAACAATCGCTATTCGCTATGCTGTCTATCCACTATCCACGGAATCAGTTATATGTTTCGCCTCGTAAGAGACAGAGAAAAATATGGTGAACTGACTGCCAACCTTTTTAGTCCGCCAGATCAGCTTTTCTCGTTGCGGTCGGTATGTCGAGTCCTAGTAGTCGACTTGGGCAGGCCAGCGGATAGGTGGTCGGCCTCGTGATCTTTTGCCCCGGATTTTCCCTTCAACATTCATTTCCATATCTGCTTGTCTTCGGGCAATGTGACCAAAGTAACTGAGGACTCGCCGGTAACATGTAGTGGAATGTAAACATTAGTTTACAATGGGCAAACATTTTAACAAGTGCTTTTATAAATGTTATGTTATTCTTGTATTATACATAGAAACTGTATAAATAATCAAATTGTTTACAAGGAAACTTAAATCGAGTCAAATCAATTATTTTTCTCGTTATAACAGTAACATCCGTATCCTTTTGTCGTTTAGGAAAGTTTTTTTTTCAATCATCATTTGTTTTCGTAGAACCCGCTTTGTGTTTTTCGTTATGATTGGCAATTTGAGATATTTGTATGAATTTGTATAGAACAAAATAGATAAACGAAAAGGTTTTGCGATAAAGTACGAAAGTATTGACGCTAAATTGATAAATTTAGTAAACCATATATTTCTATTATTATGATGTAGCGAGATAGGATAATATCTAGGTAATAGCAACAACCACTTTATACTAGACTAAAATTTTCAACACATTTTTAAAATTCCCCACAATTACCTGTGAAACACTTTTTCCTAATAGAGATAACAATCGCTATCCGCTTTGCTGTCTATCCAATATCCACGGAATTGCGCGTTTCCGTTGTATGTTTCGCCTCGTAAGAGACATAAATATAGTGAATTGACTGCCAACCTTTTTAGTCCGCCAGATCAGCTTTTCTCGTGGCGGTCGGAATGTCGAGTCCTAGAAGTCGACTTGGGCAGGCCAGCGGATAGGTGGACGGCCTCGTGATCTTTTGCTCCCGATTTTCCCTTCAACATCCATTTTCTCCATATCTGGTTGTCTTCGGGCAATGTGTCCAAAGTAATTGAGGACTCGCCGGTAACATGTAGTGGAATGTAAACATTAGTATACAATGGGCATAAATTTTAACAAGTGCTTTTATAAATGTTATGTTATTCTTGTATTATACATAGAAACTGTATAAATAATCAAATCGTCTACAAGGAAACTTAAATCGAGTCAAATCAATTATTTTTCTCATTATAACAGTAACATCCGTATCCTTTTGTCGTTTAGGAAAGTTTTTTTCAATCATCATTTGTTTTCGTAGAACCCGCTTTGTGTTTTTCGTTATGATTGGCAATTTGAGATATTTGTATGAATTTGTATAGAACAAAAAATAGATAAACGAAAAGGTTTACCCGACCGTACTCTTTGAAAGGGCAATTTGTATGTAGTCGGCTTACACTTATCATTTAGTCGATCTTGGCCCACTTTCAGATTCGGTTCAACAACGTAATCTAATCATAAGTTCTCTTTTGAGTTCTTTGACACATGGTTAAACATAGTAGACCATAGTTAAACACTAATTTAAAAATTCATAACAAAATCTTTATACATAAAAAATTTTCTTAGCATCCTCAAATGCAAATTTTTGATTATTTTATATGATTTAAAAAAAAAGTGGCTTGAAAAACTATGGAGGTTGTGAGAATATGTTAAAAGTTAAAAATTGAAAAGCACTCACACACACACACAAAATATGATGTAACAAAAATAGTACATATATAAATAGCCACGGGAGGAAGGACTGCCACCTATCGCACAGGAAATTCCTAGTTTAGGTGGCAGTGAAACATAAATAGTATTAATACTCGCAGTAAAAATTGTAATTAGTAATACTGTTGTCATAATTTTTGTTATTTAATAAAGAATATTTTTATTAAAGTATATCATCGAAGTTTCATTTGGGTCATAGAAACTGAATTTCAGCAAAAGCGGCTTCATTATATGCGAGGGTAAACAGAAGTAAATTGAGGAGAGTCGAGCAGTCAGCTGCCCCACATTCTAGGCTACATTGCGTCAACTTTTGCTGACATAAAATTTAGTAAAGCTGTATATAATAGTGAAAGCACGTACGCTCGTGCAGTCGAGAGCGTTGTGATAACTTGTTTCGAGCGTGTAAAAATTATTTTATTGCACCGCATTTCCTCTGCGGCTATTTAAAATGGAAACAATATTATTTCGCTGCGGTTTTTGATCCCTCAAAAAGGTGAATGGATTTGTATGTTTTATAACGTTTACACTAGCGTATTTTCAACTAACTTCTCGTTCTTGGTAGCACATATCAGTGACTTCAAATTAATCAGATGACAGCTAAATTATGTTTTCAGTGTAAAAATAAGACTATATATTTGTATAATTGATTGTATAATTGATATTTGGTAAGTTCTCGATTGGAGACCACGGACCAGCAAGCGCAGGGTGGGACGTCCACCCGCAAGGTGCTCTGACGACCTCGTAAAGGTCGCAGGACGCAGCTGGATGCGGGCCGCTTACAACCGTCCTTTTGGAAATCGTTGGGGGAGGCCTACGTCCAGCAGTGGATGTTTTACGGCTGAAATGATGATGACGAAGCTATCACTCTGTTACCGTCTACCCCAGTTTGATTAAAACGACATAAGAGCACGAATATTATTTCTTATGCAAAGTTCACTATATTAATCCCGACAATTTTTTTTTTAATTTTAATTAATTACATAAACGTTTTACAGTTAACAATTGAGTGACATTTGTTTAAATACTTTAAACTTTTTGACTTTTGTACATTGTTATAGTGCATAGAGACTTAAATAAAAGAAATTGAACTACACTTTTACGACAAATCACTTTGTCAATAGAGAACAGTTTAATATGTAGCTCTAATTTTGCTTGACCGAACATATTTTGTGTGCTCAAACATCTTAAAACAAAAACATTATTTCGTACTTACAATTTATTTTGCAAAAAATTCAGGCTTCGGACGCATTACACTGGGATGGTTTTTTTAATGACGAATTACACAGTTAGCCAGAGAGGCTAGCCTTTACTGCTTCACCGGACTGAGAGGTGGCATAGCTCTTAGGTCGCTTAGCCTGAACCTCTGAAGCTTTTTTTACAGTCAAATGTGTGCCTATATTATTTAAGAGGTAGATATAGAAAGGGGTAAAAAAAGATAGGTGCACACTGCACGGTGTAGCAAAGAGGTTACTTTCAATTAGATCCCATTTACTTTTATTGCCTTTACTTGGTTTCCAAAGTATACTCATTAATATATTCTTGAATAATGAATATAATTGAATAATGCGTCTTTTCATAAATCTACCAAAATCTCAAGCTACAAAACATTTTTCTATACGATTTTTCCTGGTATACCTTCAACTACCAAGTTATTGGCAAATAAAATTACTTTGATAAATAGTTAATTGAAAGTAAGTTCTTTCTTCTAATTATTTGATTGTAGATTGAAAGTTTCTTCAAAAACAGTCTTTGAATGAAAAATGACGACTAATAAGTGCATAAAGAAAAACAACCGATTTGATAACCTGTTCTTTTTTTAAGTTAGTAATTTTCAACGTAAATTTAATCGATTTCTATTTCTATTATGTATTATTAGGCTATTTAAATTTCCATTATCGTGAAAATTTATTTTCGTTCACAGTATATTAGCAAAAGTTAGGAACTTTATTATAAAATATTTAACCTCTAAATATTACAGTGAGCTGATCTCGAAAGTTAATTTTAAAACTCAATTTAATGCCGGTGGATCCCATTAGCCGGTCTGTTTGTAGAAGCATTGTGGCTGAATGCGACGCAACGTTCTCGCCCCCACTGCGGCCTCCTAACACGGCTTATTATATTGTAATGAAATTATTATTCATAGCACGTCCCCACAATTATCTTATGCTTGTGCCTGTCAGAGGCATGTATCAGTAGTATATAAACGGCATATTAACCTATGGTAACGTTGTTACACTGGGCTAAAATGTTATTACTGTGCGCTATTAGGTATCACGATGCGCTAGTACGTATCATGAATACTACTTACATGTACTCGTCGTAATTGTATAGGGCATACATTAATTCATACAGACTATAAATATGTACTTATATGTACATCTAGATGTGGCGGATACATGATTATGCGGATTACCTGTTGTTAAGTGATCACCAATTATCTCTCGGAGTTGTACAGACTTGTTCGTTTATTTTATACGTGGGGAAATGTCTACTTCTATCCTTCCTTGCAAGAGAAAAGGATGGCTTATGTCAGACTCTCACCGACTAAAACCGCACAGTGTTCCTCTTGATGCCTATAGTCAGGTGCCTAGATTATAGAGAGTTGAATCGCCTACATCTTTCTCACCGAGGGAAACGCAGAAGTGTAATATAATTTCACCTCACACCATTCTTGGAACTTGTGCTACTTCCACGATAGCCGACCAATTAATGCTAATTTTTACTAATTTAAAACTATTAATTTTTGCAAAAAATAGTTATCTAGTGGTTTATAGCCTGGACTTCACAATGTTATCGTCACATATGAGACCTAATTAGCTTG
Source organism: Meandrusa payeni (assembly GCA_029286785.1). Classification (NCBI taxonomy): domain Eukaryota; kingdom Metazoa; phylum Arthropoda; class Insecta; order Lepidoptera; family Papilionidae; genus Meandrusa; species Meandrusa payeni. Next base: position 7,521,648 of record JAGSMX010000012.1, on the reverse strand, counting down.
TTGAAAATAAACTTGTTTCGCAAGTTATGTACAATAATATATATATATATATATATATATTTATATCTTTTTATTATATAAACGTGATCGTCCGTGCCTTTCTATTTTGGATTTTAGTTGTTATGGTTGCCCCGTTTATAAAAGAGTTTACAAAGGTTTACCTAAAGCTACAAGACCACTAATTTTAGTTTATATTATTATATAATTGTCTAAATGTATATATAAATATATATATATATACATTTAGACAATTGTTTTTTTTATTGTTTATTTGCATAATGCAGTTTTTTTATCAATAAAATATATAGGTCTATGCACGTTTAGTATTAAGACATGGGTTATTTGGTCGTGATAGTTTGTTATTTAAAAAAAAGGACAGGAAGTTAAATAAAACTTTATTTAATATTGAGACTTAAATCCTGCCTTAAAGCTTCAATTATCAGAAGATGTGTGTCAAATAAATACTTGTCGCTAATGCGGGAGTTGTGTGCTGTAAGAGGGGACGAGAGGAAGCTTGCAGCACTGTAGCGTGAAGTCAAGGGCTGGCCGGCGGCGGCTCTCTTGTGAACAACCTGCATCGCTACTTTAGCTCTCCTCGAGACCGTGATTTGTTACTTTGACAAGATAAATAGCAACTTCCGCATACAGAGCGCGAGATCAGCCCGCTGCTGGTGTTTTGAAATTGAATCAAACAGACCGAGACGTTTCTAGACATGGAAAATTTGTTAATCGTTTAATTTGCTTATTTGCTTATTTTATATATTGCGGTTCGTCTATTGTGAATTTACTAAAGATACACGTCGGCTCAAGTTCCTGTAACTTCCATGTTAATAGAATGGAATGTATTTGAAAATGAATTTTTTAAACCAAACAATATAGATGAGTAAGCCCATTTTATGGTAGACGTAGTGATAGACATAGTATCATGTCTATCACTTCTGTAGCTTTGTAGTTAGAGAGGACAAAAAAATTCGTCTCCCAATTTATTAGTATAGATTATGAGACGATTTCTTGCCTAAAAGATTAACTCCACTTCCTATTTGCGTAGTTTCGTTAATAAATATCTTGGCGTGCCCTTGACTTGCGACTTTGATAGTAATGCAAAAGTTAATGACAACAAATCTCAGTGTAAGCAACACAACAACAAAAATGAATCCTTGAAAAAAGTTTTTGTATGACTCGCTATCAAGAACAACCGAAAATGAGAAAATAAAACTTTTATTTTCCTTGTTTGTTATATAGTATTCTATTATATTTATATAGTATATCATATATATTTAATTTTATTTATATGGATTATATATAGAACAATGAGGGCCTTAGATCTAAGTGACCGAATCTCGATTTTTATGGACAGGGGTTCGAAGCCTAAGCGGCTTGCACCAATGAATTTGATACCACGTGTTTTACATAAAAAAAACAAATTTGGGCGTGTGCGTGGCGGTCGACCTCTCACTTATAAGTCCTCATAAAGTTCATGAAAAGCGGAAAGCAATTGGTTTCCTTGTGGAAGTCAAAAAAAAGCGACCTAAGAGCTATGCCGCTCAATCCGATGAAGCAGTAAAAATCAGCTTCTCTGATTAATCTGTTTGTCACAAACAAAAAAATAATATTGTTATTAAAAGATGTTTTTTAATACAGTTATAGTAATTACCAAACGAAATAATAATTGTCTTTATTCATTTGTACAAGAGATAATAAAACTGCGATATTAGATTTGAGATATAACACAATAAGTTTTAAAATTAAGTAAATTTATTAGCTAATTAGCTCCAGACAGTACTAAGATACGATTTAAATTAAAAATCATCTAGACCACTGCAGTGGCTTCTACTGACAAAAATATGAGCTGGAGTTGATATTAATGAACTATAATGTGAGTTTTATTGAGGAAAATCTTAAAAACAGTTTATAGGCGATTGGCAAGTAGAAGTAAATGAGCTCAATCTTGACAATAGACTCAAGTGTTGAAAGCCTGCGCTAAATATATTAGCAATGTTACTGTTGCACATATGTTGCCTATCATATATGTATTTGTGCAGTCGCGTTTATAGCTACGCCACTGTTTAGTATCGTTGTATTGTACTTACTTGTCGTATTTACGGTAATATTACTATTAAATAAATTGCTTTAACTAATATAATATTCCAGATACTATTCATCCTGCGTGGATCAGATAAAAAAATTAATAATAAAAACGCTATAAAATCCGTATAAATAGTTTTACACGTTGTATCATTTACTAGTGACATTTAAATTTTGAATAAACAAGTATCTATAACAAACTGTGTGAGTTTACGGAATGTAAAATATCATTCACAAAAGTTAAAGTTCTAATTTGTGCACAGGAAATATTTGAGATGTTTTTGTGTAACAGCTGCACAACATAAAAACAATTTCCCTGTTCGTTTGGAAAAGTTATGAACAAATATTTGCTTTATTTTTACGATTTAATTTACTTTTAGAAGCTTCGCCAATCAGCCAGTTACATTGTGATTTTTTTTTAATTTGACTACAAGCCGTGCCTTGTTGTGGTATATTTAAAAGTAATTTATATGAATTGATAATAATTTCTAAATTTGTAAGTTAATTTAACAATCGCAGGACTTGGTCGTGTGTGACTACGAATGCATCTATCATTGTAAACATTTCTAATGATCCTGTATCATTTCAATAATTACGTATGCCTTTATATTATAAGGATAAACACTTTGACAACGGATGTTTTGTCATTTAGAACGTTTATTATTTACGTTATTTATTAAGTGGCCAAAACGGTTATACCGAAGTTTCTAAGTTAACTTACGATCTGACAATCGATGTTTAATTACCAAACGGCTTGAACTAATGAGTTCTTGTTTCAAATGAAATAAAAGCGGAGAATCGTGTATGGTGGAAGGCGTTGGGGTAGGTATTTGTCCAGCAGTGGGTCGATGATTATGAGGGTGTATCCATCTAAAAACTATTCTGTTATTTAAGAAGCGAAAAAACCTCAGGGTTCATTTCTAGTAGGATGATGAAAATGTAAGACCGTCATCTCGTCTGCTCATTGAAAGCGTACACATAGATGAAAAACGGGTGAGATAAGGGTTTGTTCATTATCTATGGTTTCATAAAAAATACGGTACTGGCTCACATCCAAAGTCAAGACAGCTATTAAAACAATTAAAATAGAGTTGGTTAAAGTCCACCTTTATTTTCGAATTTATTTTTGATTTTACCATTTTCGTAGAAGTGCAAAAATTATAAAACTAGGAACATTGATGTAGTCATCTACGTATAACTGGAAGCCCTGCATAACAGGCTCCGAGTGCGATATCGTAGCGAAAAATTGGATGTGTCTATACTTCAATTTATGGGAAAATAAGCCCTAGCTCGCAACGAAGCCACACAATAGTCAACTCGTATCAATACAAGAGGAACTACGAACTACATTTGTTCACCGGTGAGGAGGAAAACGTGTGTACATATATCGATAATTTCGTCTACATATCTCCTTACTAACATAAAATTAAAAATAGACGCCCTGAAGAATGTCTAGTATACATATACACTGATTTAGTCGAGACGATAATTTTTACATAATACAAATATAGTTTACACAACTGTATTTTTATGTTATATAAAGCTCTCTTAGCGAGTCCTGATAGATTATGGGATAGAACACTTATGTTACAACTACAATAACAAAACTACAATTTCTAGGAATTAAAATGTACCGTAGTGGTTTGTGCTGTTACACGAATACGAGTTTCCAGAATAGAAAAAGGAGGTATAGATATATCAACAATATCTGCGTTTCGGTCAGTGATTTTTTTCTGACGAAACTATGCTGATTGGCCAGTAAAGATGACCATAATAGTTTCACCGGATTTGAGACATGACAGAACTTTTAGGTCGCTTAGCATGAACCTCTATTGGGAGATTATAACACGGCGCGAGGGCGCCCGAAAGGGCGGTCCACTCGTTCAGTAGTTATTTTCGAAACACTATCAGACATTCGAATAACTAACTTTAAATACATAATATTTTTAAATATCTTATAAATTAGTAACTAGAGAATGGAAGAATAATTCAAATCAACTTTTGTTAATAAACATTTCTGTTTTCTTGGACCTTACATATACAACAAAATTAATAGCATATTAAATATTAGAGATAAAAATTTATATAAAACGAAGCATGAAATTTTAAAGTGGCTTGAAACACTAAATTATGAAGGTTGTGAGAATATGTTAAAAGTGGTCAATTGAAAAGCACTCACACACCCACCGACACACATACACACACACCCGCCCGCACAAAAAAATATAATGATATAATTACAATAATATACAAATAACCATGGGAGGAAGGACTGCCAACTATCGCACAGGAAATTCCTAGTTTAGGTGGCAGTGAAACTTAAATAGAACTAATGCAGTAAAAAAGTGTAATTAGTAATACTGTTTGTTATAATTTTGTTTATTAATAAAGGATATTTATTATTATATTATTAAAATGGAAGACAATAACATTAGGAAGAATAGATTGAGGAGAACGTAAGGCATCTCATAAATATTTTAAATTTTCATAAGAATATAATGACTTTATATTCTTATTCTAAAAATTTGGCTAGCTTTACCCATAGTAATAATGCACTTGTAGTTTTAATATCCTGTGCATTTTGATATTGATATTTAAATGATCTTACCAGAAAGTTTTATTCGCTAGAAATCTTCGATCTTCAACTTCTTTCAACTTTTACTCGGTTCGTCTTTGTAGTTCCGAGATGATTATTTTGAAATATAAAGGACATTCAGTGGAAAGGTCGAAAGAGATTTGCCGCGCCAAAACTTCTTAAAACTTTGGATTTATTTGTTGCCCTGTACGTTTTCAACTCTTCGCTACTTTGGTTCTTTATAATAATTTCACTTCAAGTTGGCAACTTTTCAATTCACTTGACGATTCTAAATTGCTGTTAGTAATGATACATGGAACTTTGATACGCGAACTACCTTCATTATAATAGTTGTGTCGTTTTTTTCTATTAACATTAATATTGTCAAGCTCACACGATATTTTCTTATGTTGGCAGAGATTGTCATTTGGCATACATGCGCCATTTTGTATTAATTAAAATACTGTAAAGTAAAAATAAACTGAAAATAAGAAAGTAAGAATGTTAGATATTTTTCTGTAAGTACATATAAATATATATAGTAGATACATATGTCATGAGCCGTGGTAGCTCAGTGTCCGTGCGGTTGGCTCAAGTTGCGTAGTACGCTAGCAACCCGAGTTCGATCCCCGGTGCCGGTACCAATACATTTGTTGTTACAATTTTATGTGCTGATTTACCACGCGCTCGGCGGTGAAAGGAATCGTGAGGAAACCTACATGTTTTAGAAAAAAATTCTACGGCATGTGAAGTCTGGCAATCCGCACTAGGGCCGCGTGGTGGTCTATGCCCTTATACTCTCTTTACAGAGAAGGCCTGCGCCCAACAGTGGGACATATATAAAGGCTGTAACTTTTAACATATGTCATAGGCATTGTTATCATTCGTGCGTACATGTGTTGAAAATTTTTGAACTGATATAAAATCGCTTTTGGTTACAAATACGGTCGTCCAAGTAACCAAACAACGTCTTTTTTAATGTTTAAAAAATAATAATATTTATTTTCTTGTATGAAACCTCTATAGAGGCTAAGCGTCAATAGCCTAATGGTTTAGGGAACGGCCTGCGAATCGTAAGGTCGTGGGTTCGAATCCACCATTCGACTATTGCCGTGAACCAAAGCTTAAGCTTAGTTGGAATGGTTAACAAGATTGTTAGTAATATTTCTGAAAAAAAAAAGAAATATTGATAGCTTCCTTCTTAAAAAAAAAATAAACTCCACGTCTTGACAGTGATGTCAATGAAAAAAGAAATAGAATAGAAGATATCATAATTTAATTTGTACAGTTTAGCAAAATCACAAAACGTTTAATGTGTTTTTTTGGATTACAGAGCATCACAAAAAATTCTTGTTTTTTTTCTTTTTCCGCATACGTCTTATAGTCAGTATATAGTTGCACAATTGATTTCAATAAAGTACTGGTCAATAGGTTTCTTAATTTAATGCTAAAATAAGTTAAGTAAGAAAACATATATGCTGACGTCCTACCCTCTTAAAAATATAGGTCTATAATGGTATGAGAGCTTATTTATATTTATAAAAATAATATTAATGAAGAGCAATATTAAGAACTATATTTGGAATAGTCGATGTGAAGTTTAATAGAATGTCAGAGTTTCCGTTATCGTTCTCGTCTCGCACTTGATCGAGTTAAGTGTGACACTATTTTATTGTAAGTGTGGACAAAAGGACTCTCTCAAGGACGATCATAAAGCTCCCGAAACGATAAGCTACGGTTATAACAATCCCGTTGATGGGTGCTTAAATGTATGGACGCTGGTCGAAAAGGAAGCGCGTTGGTAGGAAATATATTTGTAAAATGTGTTAAGCTAGCAGAAAAATATCGGTGGTGATATCCTCATCATCCATTTTCACCATAGAGATTTTTGCTTTTTCCTACTGACCGTTTTCTGGGCCTCAATTTATGGTGAGTTTTTTAATTTTTTTGCGGTAGAAACAGAAATACAGGTACGTTACTGATATTTGTTATATTTTTAAATTATCAAGTAGGTTGTTGTAAGTGCAGTTGTAAAGAAAATATATTTATTAGTGTATAAATACGTTTTACCATCACAGCCATTGGATATATGACTCAATAGATATTGTCACTTTAACTGTTTTAAAATATTAGACATAAGTTCGTTTTATAAGGTTATTTTGTTAGGTTTAACGCAATGTATTGTTTCTAGAGTAAGAGAAACGACATTTAATTAATTTACACCTAATAAAATAATATATATATAATAATATAATGATTAACAGCTCGTCTTGCAGGCTGTGTGTACCAATGAATTCTTGTCTTTGTCTACCCCATTAAAGAGTATAAAAATCTAACGCATCGGCGCCACTATTGCTTCGCTTAAGAAGCTAGTCTAAAAACTCTTGAAGTCATAAAAAAATCGCAAGTATAGTTACAAATACGGTCATTCAATGGACCAAAACAACATAGTAAAATCACAGTAAACACCTTCGTCAACGTTCAGGGCTACAATATCAACAACAAAAGTGCACTTCTAGAATTACAATACAAAATGGTCGTGAAACATGTAATAAAGCGAGCGAGTCGTTCGGGAAATCTCGCGCGGTACAATTAAATATTACAAACGACTTCAGATCTAGCCACGTTCCATCTTTTTTTTGAACACCCAAGGCTCGTTTGTATTCCGGGCGGTTGGGGAATTTTGTTGATCTTGTTAATTAATCGTTTTATATGCAGACGGGCAAAGGGATGTCCTTGTCGCGTTATTTTTCTCTATTTTTTTAATGCGAATTAGAAGGTTACGCATAGTACAGTGTGATAGCTTAGTGAAGCGAAGGCGTGGAGAAGATAATTGAACGCGCCACGGGTACAGCGTTACGTTAACCGCACAATACTTCGGAAGCGCCGGTTTTATCTCTATAAGTTTGCTATATAGACGTATGAAATCGGTTTGAAAGACACATTTCAATTTAAATTGGATTTATTTCGTTTAATTGTTTTAATAAATTATAAATCAATTATTAAATTATTAAAATATTAAAAACACTATCGCTTATTTACGCGTGATTTATATCTTTAACATGATAGATAAGAAAAAGGTGAGCCGTGATGATTAAGAAGTTGAAATCCCAATCACAGTCTCGAAATGGAATTCTCCTATGATTGTTTTGGATTCAAAATGACATATGTAACTAAGAGGTCTGCGAAATTTCCGTTTTGTATGAAATAAGTTAAAGTTATTTTATTAACTTATTTCTGTTGTTCAAAGTAATCACCCTATCGTAATCGATGCCTCTTTGCCAACGCAGTGGTAGTTGATTGATGCTCTTTTTGTAAAAATCAGCTGGACGGGAGGAAACAAAATCTTCATAATCTCATCTCTCTTCTCTCGAGAATAAAATTTAACGTGCCAAAGAAATCAGCGCGCTATCATATTCCTATCCATCTCCCTTTAGCATCTTCCAACTATCGTCAAAATTCATTTATGTGGCGCGCTGGTCACACGCTCAATAAATATTCGAAAAGGACAGAAGTTGACATCTTTAATACTACAACTGTAGCAATAAGACGGGCATTCTATCGAAATTTCTTCAATTGAAAAATTGTTAGTAGGCTTTTGTGTTATTAATGTTTTTGCTCACACAATTAAATAATTTTAAAGTTTTTCGTATTCGCGAAGATCTGTTATTGGCAGTCTGTTTCTTAATTATTACTGTATCTTTTTTGTAAACTTTATTGCTGTTGATCTTCCTGTAAATTAAATAAATAAATAAATAAATAAATAAATAATTATCCAAATTTTGAAACAGTGACAGTCGATGGGGCAAACCAATAACGCTGTGCGTTCGTTTGAAAGTTCCCTCCGTAAACGTTGATTTTACTGTTTTTCGATTAGACATACAAAAAAAACTCTTCCCAAAATATAGTATATGCCTCGCCTGGTGTATATAAAAGATAAGCGAATAGTGATAGCTATCATACGGTTAAATGGACTTGAGAGCATATTATAATAAAAAATGCGATAGTAGGTAAAGATATAAAGAGTATATAGGATTTACATATAGTTATAAAAGTGTCAATGTTCTAGAATAATCACCGCGCTTACTTTACCCTGATCCAATAGAAGCTTTATCATTTGATCGTGAAAAGGTTCCAATAGTGAAAATAAATGGCGTGTCGATAATCTAAAATTTGTGTGCCGATTTCTCTTCCCAACCGCAATTGGATGAATGTTTTGCGTCCCACTGTACAAAACAACTGTGTTGGACCTTCTAATACAGTAGCTAGTACAGCGTCCAAAACGTGGACAATTATTGAAACAATAATAGAATACATGTTAATTAAAGGAATCTGTGATAGAAAATTATTATTATTTAAACCCAAAAAAATCGATACGAGTAAGCAACAATAATATAAAATATATAAAACCTTCTCAGTAACACGCACCACCTTATGGTATGATTTTCGCGATAATTCTTTCTATAGTTTTCACAGTAAAGCAAAAGGAAAAAGTCTCCTCATGAATTAGTATAGATATTTACATCATTCATTCATTCATCATCATTGAATAAAACTATTTTACCTTTATTTTCAATTCGTCTGTATTTTTTCTGTTTGTTACCGCATAACCTTTGACTGGGTGAACCGATTTTGTAGAATCTTTTTTTATTTGAAAGCCTGTGCTTCACGTGTTTGTTTTTGTCCGTAAATATACTTGTTTATTTTGATTAAAGCGCGATAAAGATGATGGATTCAGAAATATTAATTAGTTATGTACGCCGTTTTTGTTTTTGAAAATTTCGCCTGTAAGCTACAGTGGCGGTTAGGCGGGGTTGTAGGGGCGGACTCGGCGAGGCGGCAGTTCGCAACGGGCTTCACGCCGGTCGCCCGTCTCGCTGCGTTCCCTTCGCTCTTACACTTTCTTTACCACGGAGAAAATTCGCTCGCGATCGCGTCCGTTAATGAATGTGAAATGATGACGAGTGATACTGTGAATTAATCGCCCGTTTGTAATTTCCATGTGTCAAGTTCCATGAGTGTTGTACAGCGTGTTCTAATAGTCTGTGACAGTTAAAGTGCATCATGCGCTGAAGTGTCGTCGGTGCTTTTGCACCCGTTGATATGGTTGACCCTCTGAAAATCTTTTGGGTTCTAACAAACAGCACCTACCTAGGTACAAGCATTTTTTAGAATATATTAGAAACTAATTTTACTTGCTTTCTTACTTTGGGTAAAATAGCGTAGGAATAATTATCACAATTTTGCAATTTACGTTAATTGTGTTGCTTTTCGGATGTAAACGTAATTTTTCGCTGTTGAATATTCAAACAGAAAAACGTGCCATTCTACCACTATTAGTAACTGATCTTTCGACTAACGCTATGACCGTCGTAGGTTTGAATCCGCTCATAAAAAGACATTAGTTTTTTGGCATCGCAATAAAAAAAATCACAATTTATTGCTGGCGCTAGGCCTAAAAGCGAGTAGCAATTAGAACTCTTTTAAACAGGCCTATTGCCTTATTCCTGCTGTTATGTTTGGTACATTAGACAAAAGACAGAAAACAAGAACAGAGAAATTGTGATTTATAGTTTTTCATTTAGTTTTAATTTTAAAATTTTACCACTGAAAGTTGTAATCTAATTGAACCTTGGTTTGAGTCTTTTGGACTAGATAACCATCCTTCATTCTCCCGGGAATAATTGCAATAATTTAATTATAAAGGTATCAAGTAGGTGCTCAAAACTTCCTAAATATTTTTAAAATGTAAACTCCAGTACCATATTACTCAATAACATATATGCAATAATTTGTTCAGCGTTTTTCTGTGAAGATTAGACGCTGTCACATGTCGCACGTTTTCCACTACGTCTTTACTTTTCCGTATAATGATACTGTGTGTTATTTATGTCGGCTTTTACGAGCCGCTCCCAAATTCGACGCGAAATAAGCTTCACCTCCGACTTTGTTCTTTTATTTTTGAAGCGCCTAAACTAGCCAACGCAATAAATCAATCTTTATTAACTTGACTCCAAAAGAAACTCCACTATCCTTCTTATTAGTACGGATCAGGCTTAAAGAATTTTTTTTTCTTTAAGAGGATTTCTGGGACATTGGCACATTATATTCCAGTTTATTTGTACGAAGGGTATGTCTAATAATTTGTCTTATTTTTTTATAATTTCAATAAGCGTTTGACATTACGATTTTATAATGAGTCCATCCAGCCAGTGCCATTGATTTATCAATCAATTTCTCACGTAAAAAAATAAAAATCTGGTTTAACCATCTGTCATATGGGAAGTAATTAGCGTGATAAAGAGGGAAGAGGGATTACTATAGCTGCGTAACACGATAAAAATATCTTAATTTTAAATCTTATAATTAAATACGAAAGAAATACTTTTTGTACGATGAATTGAATCATTGGCCTTGCGTGTTATTTCATAGCTTAGCTATGAAAGTTTGATAATTTGGTTTCGAAAGTTAAATTACAATTGTGTAGACGAATGACGTTAGTCATATTTACAATTATAATTTCGAGATTATATGTTGATTGAATAAAGCTTATGTCCAGCAGTGGACTGTCGTAAGAATGTTATTAATGATGATTAATTATAGTTTTTAAATAGTTATAGGTGTTAATTCTCAAATGAAGTGAGAGCCTAAAAATTCACTTGTAAAAAATTGTGTCCGATGGGATAGCGATAGACTCCCTTCTTGTGGTATATAAGAAATAATAAGCTTGTTCATTTGGTGACTACATGATCCTTCCTCCATCTCCGTTCCACCATCCCACGTCAAGGCGCAGTGCTGGGTTTCATCCTTTTGTTGTTTTGTTGTGAAATGCCTTAAACCCGAACGAAGCACTTTGCTTTGTCTATCATTACTCGTACGGCAAAGGACTCGAATAGTTGGCCTGTATCTGTCTTTCTCTTCAACTACAATGTGGGTTCAAATTTTCAAGAGTAGAGTAAATAGACATTTATTAAATGATTTCCACTTCAAATCAGGTGGGATCGTGGTCAAGCACTTGCCTAGAAAGTCTAAAAAAATATGTATATATACAGAAAGTATTTACTGTGTAATCCACTGGGGTGAAAAGGACACGAGAGCGTATTTAATATCATATATTTCTTCCTAACATAACAGTTAACTGATCGTATCTTGTTTCTTGTTAGATTAAATATTAAAGCTAGTAATGTCCTGCGTATCCGTTTACAAACAACAATATCATATAAATATTCTTACGTATAGATATAATTGTGATCCACTTGCCTTTTAATCTACCTTACGTTATAGGTTAATATTTTTTTACAAAAGACCTTTATTGTCCTTTAGGGGAAAGTATAAGCAGCTTTTGTGCGTCAAGAGGGTTTTAAATCAGCGTGTAGCTGGCTTTATGTCGGGACAAGAATTTAAGATATTAAGCGCTTAATTAACACTTTAATGTTATACTTCAGCCTTGGACTTTATTTTGCATAAATAAAGGACAAAAAAAGTAATTTTGTGCTGCTAAACCCTTCTATAGCCGGGAAATAATTGTAGCACTAATTGATCATGTGTATATATGAGCTCATGAGTTCATAGCACTCAAATAACTAGAGTTCGATTCAAGCTCAGATAATTTTATATAAGTTAGGTATTCGAATAAAAAAATCTGTTAAAGGTTATTGGTTCCCCGTTCGATACCATTTATGCTACACCTTTGTAGATACAACAATATTTTTTTAAAGCATCAATAGTTTAATGATTAAGGATACGCTCTGAGAATCGTAAGGTCGTAGGTTTGAATCCATTAAAAACACAGTCAAGTAATTGAATAGTTACCCTTATAGTATCAGAGTTATTTTGTTATATACTGCGTTCTGAGGGGACAGTGGCGGTTAAATGAGTTGTGTACTTAATAACCCCAGTGGCCATCCTTGATGACGAAAGGTTTGCTCCCCTTGCATCCTTGCTGTGGAACACGAGACCACTCCATGTATTGCTTTCCTCGCTGGTCTACTTTTGCGACAACAAGAGCTTCCATCGTAGTGGCTAGTGGCTTGTAGTCCTGATTTGATAATATAGGTTGGCAACACTCTTGCAGTCTATTTAGAAGGTGTTTGTGGGCCGAGAGGAGACTTAACAATTAACAAACAATCCCATAAAAACACAATGCCCATTTTAGTTATCTTTTATAAAAGTAATTTAGAAATACTAAATAAATTTGATGTTAATAGACTACGCAGTTTTTTAATCAAAAGCAATTTTGTTCAAAGTGCCCGAAAAACCGGTATCGGCGACAGACCACTTACCGGAAATTATGTAGCCGTATGGAGCCATTACTTAACAAGGAATTTGAGCCTCGATCCCTTAACCAAGATTGCACCTCAATAGAGTCCGCTTTAATCTGCCAGAAATAGTTGAAATTTGGCAAAGATAAACCTCTCTTTTGTTAAATATTTTCATTAATACTATTCAAGGTAGCTGTTTGGACCATAAATATTAAAATATCTTTACTGGAATAATGATATTCACATTCTCGTATTCAAAATAGACAATCAGTTCTAAAATATGCACCAAAATGAGTGTTTTTCTGTCTTTTCTTAGGTTATCATATCATATTTTTATAGAATCGACAGCACAATGCCTAGTGTACGTGTTTGTGTCGGGTTTTAAAGGTTAAATTGCCAGCGTAAGCTTTTAAGAACTACGACACTGCGAAACACTTCAGTCTCCTGTCACTATGATTATAGTGTAAAGTGTAGTGTGCAGTGATTTTATACATCGGAAATTTAACAAGTATATTTATGAGTAAAAAAATAATCGACATCAAATCGAATCAAACGTTAAACGCGGACGCCCTCTTTGTATTTCCGAATTAGGAATATTACGAAACAAAATTAATAAAAACCTAACCAAACTTTCATTAAAGTACATCCTTTTAAATAAAAAATCGAAATCGGTTGGCGTGATATTGAGTAATTTGTCCATTTGTGGCGACTCATACTTGATGCAAATTTAACACATATCGTTTTCTCATGGATGCTATCCCATTATCAGAATTGAATAACATTCAAATGGGACCACCCGGTAAGCAGCTTTAAAAAATATATCAAAATCGGTTTAAAATAAGTTTAAATCGCTATTATTAAATTAATTTAATTTCTAAGTGTAATTTTCTGCAATAATCGCATTCCTATAAGACGTCAGTTACGAATAATTTCCATCGTTTTCCTACCTGCTATGATCATGCCGTCTTATAGAATAAGTTGTCGCCAAATGTTCAATAAAATCTTCTACGAAGCATTCATTACGCAATTCTTACACTTTTGTTTGTTTTTGTATTCATTTCATATATTTGTACATACATGATGTTACCGCCGACCCATTCGATTATTGTTTACTCTCGGCTATATTTACTCAAACCAAAAACATATTTTTACAAAATAAAAATTATTTTACCGTCCTATTTGTTTAAAAATCGAAGGAACAATGAAGCGGATCAAGGTCGGAGAATTTGCTTGGAAAGCTGCCTACATCTTCTCGGGTATAAAACGAAATGAACTGTGACCGGAGATGAACTATCGATTACTTACGACTCCGCTTCCATTTGTATGCTAATAGGCAGGAGAGCATTAAAAAAGGTTAAAGAAAATTCTCGTGTTAAATGACAGTGAATTTGTATTGAATTATGGTTATTCTAATAAGCATCTTCCTTTTACTTCTGTTATGTTCTTGTGATGACTTTTTATTTTATATGGATACCAATAAAATGGAGGAATATTTTTATTTTTGCTTTAACATTTGTAACTTTTTTTAAAGTGAAACCGACAACCCGAAGCCTCTCCTACATAAAGATGAAAAAAAAACAAATAAAACAACTTTAATTCTATACTCAGTGTCCGGGCGGTCGCCTCAAGTTGCAAAGTAGGGATGTTCATGCCAAAAATATATCGATATTTTTCATATATAGAAATCTGTTTATAATTAATTAGCGCTTAATGTTAAATATTAGAAAAGTTTTGTACTAATAGAGTACTCGGCGCGTAACTTAGAGGTTCTCGCTTAGTGTACCAGTCCAGACTATTTGATTTGATTGTGCTATCAGTACAGACTACATGCATTTTATACAAGAGAGTCCTGCCATCGTGAAGAGTAGGAGTGTAGTAACATACACTACACACTTCGTGATTGCAGCGCAAGTAAGGGTTTTATTTTATTCAAGTCAACCACAAATAAAAGAAAGAATGGAATGCTTTTTTATTTAATTTCTTACGATATTTCGTATATCGGATGAAATATATCGATATTAAATGATTCGATAATATCGGATTGAAGCGATATATCGCGTCCATATATCGATATTTTATGTAATATCGATATCTATCGTGCACTCCTATTGCAAAATAGACACCGATTAATTTATTTGTTGCAAATTTTAAGTGCTGATTTACCACGCATTCGGTGTACAAAGGAAGGAAACATTGTTAAGTTACCCTACGTGTCTCAGAAAATGTTCTACACCAATGGCTATAAAATTTGAATTTTAGATTGAACCACATATACAAAGAAAGTTTAATTTACATCGTTTAAGTGTTATTCATTTGTTTGGAAACATTTAACTGAGTCTCAGCTAACGGCAACTTGAAACTTTTCGACATGTTGGTAACATGGGATACTCGTTGCCGTCAGAACTTTACGAATGTGGGCTTTCGCGCCAAGAAAACTAATTCTACGTTCAGTAATATCTCTCGCTCGCTAGCTTTGTTTAAGGGGAAATTTGAAAATAGATACTCAACGTTGCCTTTGTTTATTGTGTCCGTTATTTTGAGGAAATCCCACAACCGTTAATGAAGTAACATTTTTCCCAAGTCCTTAAACAAGTAAACTCGTGTCTTGCCTTCTAATAAGTTTACCCCAGGGCGTATGTTACAATTACTTAAATTCACTAAGTTACGACGTGGGCAGTATTTGGGCTCTTAAGTTTCGTGCTACAGAAACAGTCAGGAAACCGTAACACAGAAACAGTCAGGTTCCTTGTAATTAAATAAAAATTCAAATGCTTTTTAAACGACTTCAAAAAAGTACGAGGTTTTAATTCGACAAAAAAATTTTTTTTTTCAATTCATCATTATTTATAAACCGATTTATGTAGTTATTTTTATTTGTAAGGTTGACATAAGAGACATAAGAGAGAGATAACCAGAGAACTGTTAAGTCGTGGGCAATAATGCTTGTTGATTATGATATTGGTTTATTACAATCCAAGTATTCCTTAACAACAACGAGCACAAATGTACAAGAAGAAATAGAGTATAGCGCCAGAACTTTGTCTTATAATATTCAATATTTAAAAAATATATAGAATATTTAAATAATATTTTTTTTTTCGTCCAAACCGAGATTACCCCTCACCGGGGGGACCCTTGTGTCGAGTTACTAGCGATAGAGGTTCAGGCTAAGCGACCTAAGAGCTATGCCACCTCTCAATCCGGTGAAGCAGTCAAGGCCAGCTTCCCTGGACAATCTGTGTAATTCGTCATTATTAAAAAAATATATGTCTTTATTCTTAAATATAGTTAGTTTTAAACATTGAATATCAACTTTAATTTATTTTAATTCAAAATGTTTAATTCCTATATTCAATAAATCGTTTATTTGTATTAAATAGACAAAAAAAAATAGTGGCGGTGTGATTTTTGGTGTAACGAGCGAAAAATTTTGCAGAAGTTTTGAACTTCAGATATTATGTTAAATACTGGTACGGTACATTGTGTCTATTTATAATATTATCTAGTACATAGTTAAGGCGTCCGCTTTGTCTCCGGTCCAGCCGGTAGCAGATGGCGCGTCTTATTGCAATCTAGAAACAATTGCAATCTATTTATGTTCATTTATACCTGTAATTCATTCTTTTATTACTAAGCAGAGATAGCCTAGTGGCTGAGCTATCGACTACGGTCTTATTATCGAATTTTTTACCTACAAAAGAATCACACGTTCCAAAATTGTGACACGTGTAAAGAATTATTGTGTTAAATTAGTTTTGAGTGAAGTACTCTAAGTGTATTTAATATAAATAAGAAAATACTGTAAATAATTAAGTACTAGGCGATACAGTAAGATAAAAAAGACAATTATAAAATATTTCTTGGAAAATAGAAACAAATAAATAGAAGGAAACAGGGTTAATCAAATTAAAAGTTATCGCAATTGAAGTTGAAGATTGAAATTACTTTTTTTATGCTTAAAGCGTTTTAAAGACTGGGTGTTACAAAGAAAAGGTAGTAAATTATACCAAGTTCTTGCAGTCTAAATATTATGCTTGAAACTTTAATAAATGAACCTCTGGCTATAAGCCATGAACTAAATACAAAATAAATCTTTCACTTAGACACTCCTTTTTACCTAAACAGGATAGACAGAAATAGCAAGCCTTATCCGTTTTACACCGACTACAAATTTTACAATTTTTCTTCTAATTTAAGAAACTCATAAATAGAATCTCATAAAATCCCTTTGGGATTCGAATTTCCGACCGTCAGATCGTAGGTTGCTCAGCCACAGAGATACAAACTGCTTAATGAGACATCTAATTACAGTCATTACTAATGAATGAGTGAGTATACTTTATTGCACAACGATTAAAAAAAAATACATCACAGAAATAATCTATTTTACATTTTTAACAATACATACACATACCATTAGTAACAAAATTAGATAAATAAAATATATTTTATATATTTAAACAGCCTTTATATATGGACACTGCTGGGCACAAGCCTTGTCTGTAAAGAGAACATATGGGCATAGTCCGCCACGCGGCTCTATTGCGAATTGGCAGATTTCACATGTCTTAGAATATTTTTTCTAAAGGATGTAGGTTTTCCTTCACCGCCGAACGCGTGGTAAATCAGCACATAAAATTGCAACAAATTTATTGGTGCTGGCACCGGAGATCGAACTCTGGTTGCTAGCGTACTACGCAACTTGAGGCGACCGCCCGGACACTGAGCTATCACCGTTCATTTATGTATTCATATATGCATATATATTTATACTAACACCTTATAAAACGTATTCAAAATGGAAGATAGTGCTCATGTATAATACTAAGTGCTTAAAAGCTAACGAGGATTTTGTGCACCTTATATTTGTGACAGAGCATTCCACAAAAAATTATTCACTAGCATAAGTGAAAAGTGTAAATTGGTTGCATGTTCGATCTCCAGCGATAGTATCAACACGGGCAGTCCATGATCCCGGCTGGAGCGAGCTATTTTATTAATGCTTCCAATCGACAACGATCAAAGCGCAGTTGCTACCGTAGAATGATTTACAACGTCTCGCCCCGACAATTCCAACAACACAGCGTCTTTCCAATCCCGACTTTATGTCTCTCTGCTCTCTGATAGATAGAAAAACTTCTACATAACCTTTTTTCTTATTTTTTATAAAAAGAATGCTATTTTTTTCAATAATATTACTACTAGAAAAGTTCAGCCCTGTAGTTCTGGGCTCTCGAGAATAAGACTACGATATCCCCTGCCTGTCGTAGAAAGCGACTAAAAGGGTCCTCGGGTTCACTGGGCGATAATGGTGGGGGCCTTTGTCGTCCAGAGGTGGACCCGGGAAGAAGGCGACATCGGCAGGCCCCGGGGGGAGAGCACGGTGCAGAGGGAAAACTCCAGGATCCACTTTACATCAGGTGGGATCTCAGTACAAAAAGACCCCACAAGTAACAGTCGAAATAGAAATTAATTTACGAAATTATCTACATATTTGTGGTAAGCATATTTTTACTTTATCTGCCAAAGAAGCTGCTGAAAAACGAATGTTAAAATACAATGTTTGTGATCATATCCCAAAACACATACTTGGCTATATATTATTCACTAACTTCATAACGTCAAGATTTATACTTGATATGAACCAGTCATACAGTCTGGGGGTTATATGCCAGTGTGCCCCTCACTAGGCACACATCAAAAATTAATTTTCTTATAGTGAAATCTCATGGGATTGTATTCTCATATAAACATGTTATTTTTTCAATATATTGTTTAGATTGTATACAAGAAAAGCTTTCACGTCCACTTACAACAGTTGTGTTAACAGATGGGAAGGAGATTGACTTCTGTGATACTGCATGCGTTCAAGGGTTACCTTTGATGTGTTGACCCATGAACGGTCTGCGAAAAATAGGGCTAAGTCAGCGGCTCATGCTGTTACGTAAATCTCCCACAATAATTGTGATCATTATGACATAATAAGGCTCAAGTTTTCTTTCTTTTCTCTTTCCAAAACTTCTTTTTTCCACACGCAAATTATTGCACCGAAATATATGTGAACTTAATGCTATGTAGCTTTTTCTTCCAGGTAATATTTTTTGGTTAAGAGCAGGCTAAGGGTAGTGCCGCTAAAGTGTGTTTTTTATAAATCTTAAAAATAAATACATAATAATATACATATACATGGTATAAATAAACGATAGCATATACCACGGTGTCCCGTAATGTAACGTCCGCCGATAAATAGGCAAACGAAACAATAAAAAAAATCCAGGTAATTTTTTTTGTTATAAAAATGTTATTGAAAACTGTGAAAAAATCAGTTGTGCAATATTTTTAAGTTCTATAACGACAAATATAAATTGTAGGCGCAGATAACTGCGCTATAGACCACAAGTACAATTAAAACTAGTATGTTAAAATAACATAAAAAAATTGTTATGACTATTCTTTCAATTTTTGAAATTAAATCATTAGCTATCTGACTTTAACACATCAGTGTAAAAAAATTATGGTAACAATAGTGGCAAGTAATTTCAAAAGTTAGCGCTACTATTAATTAATCCAAAATGGTATAACAACTTCAACATTTTATTCTAACTTTAATAAAATAAAAATTAATAATTAAAACCACAAAACCGAACTCAATAAAATAAGTTAATAATTTTACAACAGCTTTGGTGCAATTAATTCATACAAATGTACTAAAGCAGCCTCCTAGTGAATCATTATAGAAGCGTGTCAAGAGGCCGTCCGTGGCACGCGGGAACATACGGCCAGGTTTTTTTATGTGGTCCGGTCAACTAGTGGCAGTGTGCTCTCTGGCACAACCTTGCTTATTTAATTTTCCGCACGACGAAATCCGTTCGCTGTCGCAGACCGCAACAAGTCTTTACTTCACATGTAGTTTATTCTATTATCTTTTAATTTCAGTTCCTACGATATTTACTTATCGAACATCTAATTTATTTTAAACATTTGTTAGTTAACGTCAAAAGTTAGATTCTATAAATTGTTATTATTGAGGCATTAGGAATATTTTAACTTTTACATTGCTTTACTTATTCGTTGAATAGGAGATAGAAAAGGAATTTAAGCATGAAATATGACTGATAGCTGCTACGGATTGCCGCTAGATTTTTAAACCGATCCGGGATTAGCAGGTACAGATCTGTAAACGAAAACACGATCAAAATGTGAAAAGTGGACTCATAGTACTGTAATTATTTTTAACCTATTCATCCGATGAAATGAGATGACATTGGGTTGGTTATGTGATGTGGTTGGAAGGTCATTCCGAAACTTAGTCCAGCTCTGCGGACGTTCACAGTCATGATGTCATGGTAAAGCGTCAATAATAGTTTAGGGTAGTAATGGTTACGCAAACCAGCAAATCTTAGGGTGGCAGGTTCGACAACAACAAGGCCAAGCTTATTTGGATTGGTTAACAAAATTGGAAAAAAATAGCATTACTTTATTTTAAAAATAATCAGTTAGTAGTGACTGTTGCTATAGATAACGCGATATAATGTATAATATAATATAATTTTGTTCGTAACATAATGTTAATAAGACATGCATATACTAACATATCTCAAACGTACACAATATGTATGCGTGAATGATGTGTTTACTCTTATTTTATCGTGTATATAATTTATGTAAATGTACATAGTTCGTAAATTAAATAGGACGCTTTATCTTCGTGCACGTTGCCGAAATAATTTCGGAGACGTGTATCTAGTCAGGCCTCTTCTGGTGAAGTAGTGTCGCGAACTATGCTACAAAACCCTCAGAGTGAAGGACGCTCGTGTATGCGGTAGAAGCCTGATATTATTATTTAATACTGACGTTATTGTGTGCACAAGTGAGATGATATGAATAACCACTTGTCTACCGTAATTTAACATTGCACGAATATGTTAAATCATATTTTACTGTAGGTGACAATCTACAAGTAATACAGTAAATAAATTTAACCACATTTTTTTGACTGAGCTATATTTTTACGTGATAGACAGGCATCAATTTAGCAAATTATATTTTTGTACGAAATGAAAAAAATACATAAGACCTTATTAATGTTTTTGAATAAAATTTTTTTTTATATGAAAAGTGGCAAACGAGCATACGGCTCACCTGATCTTAAGTGATCACCGTCGCCCATGAACATCCACAGCACCAGAGGAGCTGTAGGTGCGTTGCCGACCTTTGAGATAGGAATAGGCTCGTTTCTTGAAGGTCCCTAAATCGTAAACGTTCGGAAACACCGCTGGCGACAGTTGATTCCACAAGTTGACAGTGCGTGGGAGAAAGTTACGCGAAAAACGAACAGTCGTTAAACGCCAACCATCAAGATAGTGGCGGTGGAATTTGGAATTCTGCCGAGATGTGCGGTAATGGAAATCGGTAGCTGGGATGATTTTGAGATGATAGAAGAACTAAACGTATCTGTCAAAGGATAATTAGACTATACCGAGATTCTTTAAGAGATTTTGGCTTGGAAAACAGTTTATTCTCGAAATCCAAATATATATTTTTATGCTGCTCCTTTAAATTGCTTAATGGAAGTCAGTGTTTTACGATTTAATCTTACATTTATCTTAGGCACAAAATAAAAATACCTGTCCGAGTAGACTAAAGGAATTGCTATAATTTTAAAGCATATCCAGTTTATAAGTCATTTATTTAATGCAATAGAAAATCCGGTCGTAATTCATGCCATATACGGAATCTACTTCATGAATTGTATTAAACTATGATATTTGGGTGAAATTAACGAGGTATAGAGGGTGAAACGGATAACTTCCTATTTCTTAGAAGCCAGTTGGATAAGCGCCAACTACCTATAAATAAATCCTCTATACAGAGTTGAGAAAGGACTCTTTAACTGCTGTTAGTATGAATAACAATTGCTCCATAAAAGGCGTAACTGATACATAATATCTTTACTTATAATAAAATCAGTATATTCGATTAATGTAAATTGATTTATATAAAATTTGTGCATAGGGAATCTTTGATATTTCATAAAAGTTAAAATATTTTGTCCATTTTACCGCGGTAATTCCATAGTATAAAATCGAACAGAGATTATTTCTATAAAATTATCGTTTGGTACAGCTTTTAAACTCTGTTAAATATTTTTTTTTCAATAACTCAATCAATCAACGGTTATAGTTTGAGGTTTTTATATGCATAGACATATACAACAGAGAGATATCATATTCCGAATTGTTCTCCTCTTTCACGTATTCTTCTTTTCATTAGCAACTTACACATTAATAATAAATTTAGCGTACCAACATCTGTTAGCGATACAAGATACTTGTATTTCTTGACTACCTAAATGAAAAGATTCCAGGTATTTCTTTTTTCTGACGTAGGAATCGTAAAATATTCTATTTTTATATTTCAATTACACCAGAAGTTTAAAAAGTTAAAAGGACTTATACTCGTGCGGTCACGGCCAACTCTCTTGCTTCCCTGACTTTCAAGCATTGCACGTGTAATGTACGCGTACATAGCTCGTTGGTTGCAAGGACTCTTTATATGACTTTAATTTACTCTCATTTCTTTAGTATGTCACTAATCTACTTTGAGCTCTAATGTGACTACAGACTGTCATATTAGTATGCCTCTCTTAGCCACACCATTTTCTCCTTTTTACCATAGATTAAAGTGGGCATTAGTACAACTTTGCCAGACTTAAAGTAATTTCATCAATATTTCAACTTCAATTACAGTGGCCTTAAAATTTTATTAAAAAGTTATGCTGTTGATGAATCCTTTGTAACTCTCGTCAGTATTATTGCTCTTGACAATTTCTTAATAAAACTTGTTTCAAGAACCACTTTCTATTTAAAATCTTAAATAAATGAATATTAAATCTAGAAAATCTGTTTATTAGTAGTTTTTAATTTTAAATTTAAGAATCAAATACTTTAATGGTAGCAATATATTTTTACTTCAAAGCAATTGAGGCCGGCAAACCTATTTGCGTTTCCTCGGTGTCAAAAGCAGTTTATCACATAATAATTATTGGAGTATTTCTGGAGTTCTGCCACTCCTCCTAAACGTTACCCGTACCATCATTATCTAGCTCATCGATTTAGCCAGTCAAGATGGCACCCTCAGACTATTATGTTATCGGGCCTTGAGTAAGAGCCCAAGCTCAGATTCCATTCGGGACCATTCCGGTCGCATATTGGAGGTTCACGACCCGGACAGTAATAGCATACAAGAAGGCATTCTTTAAACTTCAGATTATACGTGATTCTAAGGTCCAATATCAGTCCTACCTACAGACCTGTGATTAAAATTTGCTTTGCTGTTAAAATTGTGTTTGTAATTTACCTGACTGTGCAAGTGATTTCTGTGCTGTGACCAGCACATAAATCATTTACCCTAAAACCACCAAACTCATCAACATAGTTTACTATATCCCGGCAGTATGATGAACAGGAATCCTTGTAACGAATCTTCGCTTATTGAGCCAGAAAAGGCGACCATAACAGTTACAGAAGATTTGAGAGGTGACAGAGCTTTTAGAACCGATCCTCTATTGCCAAAACGACGCAAGGGCCTTTGAGACGAAACTATGCACTGTTGCTCTAAACGTTGCATTCCTAACCGTGGCCACTAGTTAGTTTTTATCGGAAGACAACTCCACTTTTACTACCATAACTTAATAATACAATAGAATTAGAGAGATATATTCCAAAATCAATATGGCTTATTACAAATATAAGCAATTTTATTACGTTCCGGAAATCGACGTTTTTGCCTTATAGTATGTAGATATCATGTGAAGTTACATCCGGAATGATATTCGAGATATTATATGATATTACGATTCTTCCTTCTTCGACAACCATTTATTATAGCGGATTGCTTACTTATTTAAGAAAATTCATCAAACAATCTGGCAGAATATCATCTTGAAATAGTGGTATATTATAATTCATCATTACGCCTGGTCCGGATCACGAGATTGCCAAGGGGCTAAATTCTTCTAAAAAGTCGGCAACGCATCTATACGTTCTTTAATGTTTTTTTGTGTTCATGGCGGCGGTGATCACTTAACATCACGACATAACACAGATGAGCGACGCTCGACTGCCCCTATTAAAAGTAATCATAACTCGTAAAATCCATGGCTGGAGGTGAAACTTTGTCCTCCTATTAGATCTACTTATAATTGAGGCATATCAATACATGTAAGGTAATTACTAGGAATAGAGGAGTACTTCTTTTCGGTAATGGATATGAATACATTGACGTATAATGACGTAAATTAATAATTTTCATTAAATTACGAAATTACTTAGGTCCGTTTTCTATTTCTATAATATATGTAATAATTTCTTCACAGTAATAAATTTCGAGTACCTTGGGAAATCCACAAAATGAGTTTGGGTATTTAAATTTTCCGAATTTATGAGACAAATTTACCCGCGGAGTTGATGTAAGTTTTGTGTTACTACATTTTTCGGTACATGTTGAAACTGCCTTGGTCCAATCATACATATCTCAAGGAAATTACTTAGAAATTTCCGGGCTGTAAAAGATTGTACAGTACTTGTAAAAAGGGCCAACTGTAAATGTTACTCTAGAATTTAAGTTGATATACTTAAATCACTTAGGACTACTGAAATAAAAACTAATTTGACGAATTAAACGGGGTTTAATTTCGTGATGGATTTAAAACTTCCGAAGTTTTGAGCACTGCACGATGCTCACGCTTTACTGAGATTTGACAGCACTAAAAGATAATTAAACTGCTGTAAAACGTGACTGTGGTAATTCATAATATTAATATTTTTTGTTATAATGTTTATTTCAATTTTATTTATAATAAGCCCTCGCTTCATTTCGACTTATATCTTACCTTTGATATACCAAGTGTCAAATTCGACAAATATTCTAACCAAAAAAAGGGATGTAAATTCTACACTATTTTATATTCTACGTATTAAAACTTTTTCCGAAGCAAGCTGCATTTTTAAATATAAGTAGCATTTTTATAGTCTTAAAAGACAAAGAAATTGTCTTGTAATTTATTACTATAGATATAAATGTTGTATAGCATAGAAAAGTAATGTTTTCCCGTGTTTCCAGATTGAAAGTCCCGTGATATTAGAGAAAATCAGTCCATTGAATTATACGTCATAATAGAATTCATGAGGGGAATAAGTTCCGGGCTAACAACCCTCATAAATTTGTCCTGGTCGATTTTCGATGGACGCCAGTGCCGCTTCTATTGGGACCAGATGTGAAGTACCGTGGCATATTGGAAATGACCGCTCATACACATACCGCTAAACTCCTTTGGGAAATCTCAAAACGATTTGCGATCGCCGTTCCTTCCGTCATGTATTCGATTTGCGATTCGGATCCTATTAAATTCGTGACGTTCATTTTTTTACACATCGGAATAATGCTGGCTTTTATAGAACTATTTTTTTACAATATATATTATTATATATAGTGAAATGAAGATAGCTGAAACTGTCTCGGTCTACTCCTCCCACGTTCGTTATTGTGTGAGACCACTTTGTAGGCGCCCTTCCCAAAGCTCGTTTTGCATTATTTTTTCTAAAATAATCTGCTTCTCCAGACTTATGCAGTCCAGTGTTTTGATTGCAAAATGTGTTCATTCAGCAGATTTCAGATAGCTGTGTGGTATCTTAAGCTTCCTTCAGTGTGGACTCGTTGGTTCTAACAGCAATTCACGATATACGGAACAGCCCTTGCCAACACCACATCTCGAAGGCGTCATCTTACTATCCTGACTTTTAATAGTCCAGATTTGGGCACCGTACAAAAATATGCAAAGAGTAAAAACAAAGCGCAATTCAGTTATACGCTGATAGTTATTGCTATTTAAGCCTATCCTGTGACGATAGAAAATAACATGTTAGCTTATTTTTATATATAAGCGGTCTATAAAAATAAGAAGTAAAATTTTAAATATTCCACGCCACACGCAATTTTATACGAGTGTACTTTTTCAAGCGAGCTTAGGAATAGTAATAACCGGGTCGAGTACCTCTAGCTAAATCGAGGAATTTTTCATTCAATCATTAAAACTTACACAGTTTTCATGAAAATAGCTAATCGAGCGTGTACTGTCCAATTCGAATTGATTCGTAGCTAATTTATAATTATCGATTAACTTATAGATTGACTAGCATACCCAGCCCGCTTCGCCGCACTTGATTTTGGTTTATTTTATTTAAACAATAAACTTAATTCATTAAAATATTTCATTTAACCCTCACAATATTTTAAATTATTCATTTCTCTTCGCATTCTTTTTCTTCTATTTCTTCTCGAGCGGATGAAGATCATTACTGATTTGGTAATATCATACCCGTAGTAGTAGTATCATAGTAAATAAAAGCTGTATTTGACATTTCAAAAAGAGGAGTGCTCCGAACGTCACCAAACTTTACAGGATTACTCGCCAGTTCAATCTGAAGATTCCCTGAAAGTTTCATTGAAATCGATCCAGCTGTTTCGGAGTCTATATGGAACACACACTTTCTCTTTTATATATTTAAATATATAGTTCTGTTTAATTTAATCCAAATTTTTGTTCTGGTATATGATTCATTATTTAATGAATTATAATTATCCTTTCAATTTTCGCCACATCCACATTGGTTTCATTCCTAAATTTCTATTCCCATTGCATTTACAAAAGGACCAGTTATAAGCGGCTTGCAACCAGCTTAATCCGTCAAGCGCAACGTAGGACGTCCACCCGCAAGTTGGTCTGATAACCTCATAGAATGAATTATAATATTGTATAGAAAATAATTAGACTAACTTTTAGTTCTTTATTTGACAGATAAACTTTGCCAATCTAAATTACGTAGACAAGAATCGTCTGCATCTTATCTAGGTGAAATACAGGAATAATATTCAACTATTTTGCGAGGTCAACTTCACGACAACTGCAACAACTGTAGCGGCTGCACTGCCATTTTGTTTTTTTTTTAATAAAAAAATGTACGAAATTTTATCAATCTTTCTTAGTTATAGTTGTAGCAAGGATTTGGCTCCCGCCAATAATTCAATGATGGTTATGCAGACCACCATTAGATTGTTAACCCCTGTGCGATTTAAATTTCATCACATAAATAGCGTCGCCTTTTGTTTCCGTTACCTGTATTGGCGGTTAGGCAAAGCATTAAGAGCCACTTGTACTACGAAACCACTTGACGCCGGCATTGATTAGAGAGTCGAGAGCTTAATTATATTGGATTATAGTGATAGGATTGTTCGCCCTGTTTACAATATTCCAGAATCCACTATTTCCTCAACTGCATATGTTTTACATGATTGGCCTGCAACACAATTAGAGATTTCAATGTTTTTGCCTACATAGTAGTATAGTCTTTGTAAATAGAGAGTGCAATCGCTGTCTGCTTTTCATCAAAAGTTGTTAGATATAGACATTTTATTTATTAACATCATGTACAAACACACTACAAAACAAAATATAACACACACAAATAAAAAAATGCAACTGAAGTGAGAGAGAACAGATACATGGGACATGATGCAAACATGGACACCGTCTCAGCATGAGCTGTCGCAAGGCAGCCACTGTGCTGATTTTTAGCCGTGCGCAAAGTACCCAATATCGTGCTCGCGCAATTTTGTCCATAAATGACATTACGAACAGTGGAGTAGTTTTTCTAGATATTACTAACATTCTTGTAAACCATTCCAACAAAATTTAAGCTTGTGCTAGGAGATAGTTCACGCCAATAATCGTCAATAATGGTGGATTCGAACCTACGACCTTACGTTCTCCAGACCGTATCCTAAACCATTAGGCTATTGCCACTTCAAAAGAGTTTATATGTAAATGTAACTTGCCACTCAACAAATTATTTTTACGTAAAAACATATTTTAATTTCCATGACGGCAACTGAGAATAAAAACATTTATCTTTCATGATTATTCAACGAGATCTGATAAGATGATCGAAGTGAAAACGCGGAGCGGGCTTTTATGTATTCAAGTGTAATGCGCCCACGTGAACGAAACTGGGGCTGAACCATTATAGGATTCCACTAGAGCGGACTATACCCACGATAATAACCATCTTGTACTGAAAAAAGTTAAACTTTTTATCAAGCCGCATTAAATGTCCGTGAGCGAAGCAGCTCTGCGATGTTATTTAAAACGCTTTTCCGGTTTCATTCAAGTCTACGATTTAAAAGCAATGGAACAGCTGTTTACTTTGTAGATATAGTGGAAGAGGAGTTTTCTCTTTCTTATTTTTATGTATAGTTACAATCTAATCTATCTTATTCATCTTTGTTGCACTTTTACTGTACGAATGGGCAAGCGTTGTACACGATTTTACAAGGTATTAAAGGTATTGCAATTTTTACCAATGTATATAGATTTGGACCAACGACACCTTACATACCGACACGCTGAAGTTAATGTCGGTGTCAGTAAAGTCTTAGGATTCCAATATCGTGCCGATTAATTCGTGCAACTACAGAAGCTTGTGGCTTTGCCACTGTTATATATTGTTGTGTTACTTTCATTAGGCACAAGGACAATATTTTACCTTTTTACTATTCAAAATGAAGCCCAAATCAATAGTCAAATTGTGGGTTTACTAATGAGGCTATTGACGCCTCTTTGATGTTGGACACTCGAAAGTATAGTAATTTAAACTGAGACTAATTTATACATACGGAAATTGTCAGAAACGAAATGTTGACGCCCTAACGAACTTGCCAGTTTTAATTACATATGCAAAATAAATAAATTTGTTTGATTGCGAAAACAAGAGATACATTTTGAGACCTAATAGAACAACGCTATCATTATGTACCAGAAAATAGCACTAATAGATCAGTTCAGTGAATGATGAACAATATAGTCATCAAATTAAATTGATATTTTGTTTTACTCGTAAATATCTTTGTGTTGTAGACGACAATAGGGCTCTTTCGTACGATCACGTGAATAGTAAATAAGTTATAATATGAAAAATAAAAAAATATCAACTTTTTACGAAAGGTAATCTGTAATTTAAGCTAAAGTTATTGAGATTTTTTGTAAATATATAAACTCTGCTTAGTAAAATAGTTATATAAAGGCGACACCTCTCTCACTCACCTTGACGTGCGATCCCAGTCACGATTTTCCTTTACTATGTGCACTCCTTGATAAAGAATTTCATTAAGATCACAACGGCCGCGCGAATGTGTCCCAAGGATTCGTTTCCGACACATTTACAAGCCAATGGGCGTTGGTTTTTTATGGAATGTGACAGAGACCGCTTACAGTATGTGAAATATAACTAGACATATGAATTCTTAATATAATTTACCCTTTAAATCGTATATAAAATAAATAAAAGCAGCAACGCCTTCGACTCAGAGAGAGGTAAGCAAAGATGAAAAATCCTGGCACACCTCTCTCACTTCCGATTCGATGTTGACAGATGCATTAATCTGAATCGTCGTCTGTCGACACTGTCATTTACTTTTGTACCATTCATCCGCTCGCTGTGGTGTGCTCAAATGACCGAAGCATAACTCTCTGTATTCTAGTAAGAAATTCCTATTTCAAGCTACACTTTTCCGTTCAACTTCAATTTTACGTTAAGCCATACTTTGTCTTTAAGATATTGAGCATATAAACTGGGTATATATTTAAATCATATTCTAAATTTGGACGGAAAAAACAGGTAAGAAGTCAACCCAATTAAAATACCGGTAAAACAATTTTGTAGAAAATTTATCGTTGATAAAACCCCAAGCGCCCTTAGGTTACTTCGAAAGTTGCCTCTGGCGTCGTTAAGCCTCTCTTTAGACCGCTGATTAGTTTCTGCAGAAGTCCTTTTAAGATCACATTTTTTTTTAAACTTTAGAGCTTTAAAAATATTAATTAGTAGCGAAGATCCTTATTGCACACAATAAGTTATGTATGTACGTTGTTATTTACATTCTGGTTAATTATTTTATCATAAATGTAATCATAAAAATAAATAAATGAACGATTCATTATATATATTACATTTTTTTTATTTAAAGGAAATAAAATATTTTTAATATCTAGTGTTGAGAGTTCTGGCAACAAGACCCCTAAAAAAGAGGCTTAAACTTTTTTTCGGGGGGAGTTCAAGTGTTCGAACAAAATACTACAGACAAGTATAAAAAGTTGAACGGAATTAAACCCGTGACCCGGATAACTTGCTACCGCTGTCTCGCTTATCTCACACTACGTACGTACTGTCTTTAGTCTTTAGGCATTTTAATTTGTCGTGATACAAATCCTTTGGAAATTCCCTTATCAGATTTTTAGTAGGAAATGTCATAAAAATATAAATAATCATGCATTGTACAATACTACATGCATTTGAATGTATATACATATACCAAAATAATATGTTTTACAATTTTATCTATCTGTCTGTTTATTTTGGCTAATCTTTGCAACGACTGTACCGATTTTGAATGGACTTTCACTGGCAGATAACTAATAGTTGCATCAGTTATCTGCCAGTGAAAGTCCCTTCAAAATTGGTCTAAGCTATTATTTTATTTTTGGAAACTATTAATAAATGGTTTTTACTCCCGGGTAACAATGCGGTGCGTATATACTAGCGAGTATATACTAAAATGTAGCAGTATGTTGTAATTTAATCAAGTTGTAGAAAGAAAACTTTCTTTAATTTCCCCTCATAATTTCCCCAAATATTTGTGATTTAAAAATTGTCAGTTTTTATTTTCCATAAAAAGAAATGAGTTTCGAAAATGTTTTGGAAACAATATTTCTTTGTTTACATCAAACTTCATGCTAAAATACAAACAACAAAGGGTATATAGGAGAATACCTTCTATATGTTTGCGTAATGTAATTCGTTTGCTTTGTTCTGCCAGCTTCAATGTTTAGGTATTACAGTGGGAACACCGTGTAAAATTGTTTCGCTGTCGCTTACAAGTTATACCGTACCGCAACAAGCTTTATGTCCTAGACACACGGTCTGAATCACTGGAACACAATCACGAAGTATATGTATATTTTCTAATAAAGCCGTCGGACATTCCGGCCAGCGGGGCGCTAATTTATCATTGTTAAACTTTGCCACAAACCGAAGCAATTTCCGTGCAGATTCGTTTTTTAGATTGTCTCCTGAACGGTTTTAGATTAGAACTCATTTCGTGCGGTACATTTAAGCTTGCATTTTTAGATGTTTACACGGACTGCTACTGCAAATTGTTAAATTGAGAATTTAAATTGATGCAATCTCAAAACTAGTGCTTAGTTATTAAGATTAAAAAATATTCTTAAAAGACTGGATGGATGATAGAGCCAAAATACCTCGTTGTCAGGACGGTTGTCTCAAGTTGTATATTACTCTAACAACCCAAGTTCGATTTCAAGGGAAGGCACCAATGTATTTGATTTGGTCCATTTTTAAGTGCTGATTTACCACGCAATTGGCGGGAAAGGAAAATGTCGTGAGGAAACCTAAAGAAAAAATTCTAAGAAATATGAAGTCTGCCCATCCTCGCTAGGACCACGTGGCGGTCTATACCCTAAAACTCTCGTTACAGATAACAATAAAAAATAATTTATTTAAAATTAATATATAAACTATATAGTTATTTCAGAGCCAATTAAAAAACCCAGAACACGCAATATAAAAGACACAAACTTATTTGAGGACACACCTTCAAAAATGGTAGTCGTTATTACAAGCCGGCTGAAATTCGCACAACCCGCTGTTAGTTTGTATACCGAATTGCTTCTCTATTAAGTTACCACTACTCAGCTTCACAAGTATATGTACAAGCATAAAAAAACCGACTTCAAATCGAATCGAAACGTTAAACGGATATATAAGTGCACCTTTTCCGATAAAAAAAGAATCATGCAAATCGGTGCACCCAGTCGAGAGGTACGCTTTAACAAACATAAAAAAATACAGATAAATTAAGAACCTCCTCCTTTTGAAGTCAGTTGAAAAGTAGAATTAAAATTCTGGTTTAGGATAGATTTTGGCAATAGATTAGGAAGCAAAGTTATACGAGATACGTTGTTATCATAAATCAATCAATAAGCAATACCATTATCTTCATATTGAACAATTAATGAATAAACAACTCAAACATTAGCTCCTTAACCTACATGCAAAAGATCATTTAACTATTCGTTTTATACAAATATTAAATTTGCAATTATTCACGCTTCAATTGAAAATTTGTTATACGGTTTAAGTGTAATAATTGTACGCGGTATATTCATTAAGTATTTATCTCACAATTCAATTGTTATAACAACGTAATTAATGTTGTGATTCGAAATGATTTAAATTTTACCGCAACATTGTTAACACATCATGTTGATTTCCGTTCATTAAAATATGTATTATTTAATTAATAACCTCTAATTTACGTGTTATAGACGGGCCTTTGATTTAATAATTATTTGAAGATAGTTTGAATACCTCAAGCCCTTTGCCAATAACCTTTGCCTCTTGTCTTCACGTTTCATAACCGGAAAAAAGTAAAAACTCTAAAGTTGAAAACAATTTTTTTATATACATATTTTAATTAAATTTTACTATGTTTTACCTACAAGAAAATCGCTAAACTACAATAAAAGATCATGGCGACAAAAATACTCATTAACTATTTAAAGCCGCTACAATAATCATGTTTAACTTATACACTTTTGTAAACTAAATATAATACTGTGTATTGTTAACCTATTTTGAAATTAAAGTTCTAGGTGATATCTTTGTCTACTGTTGTAAGGTTTAAAAGCATTGTTTTTGCAGTACTTACAGTATAACTCAATGTCTTAATTCTCAAAAATAACTTTTATTTTCAAGACATTTTTTCAAGGAGTTTAATCTATAATAATATATTATTAAACAAAAATATTTCCTTGACTCTTAAAATCCTATGATATTGACGAGATTGCGTGTGTTACGTATATACACCCATTTTGCGTGTGTTGCATCTATATACCAATTTGCGTGTAGAAGAAAATGCATTGGAAGGGCGTGCAAATTTATCCTGAAAGATCTCTACGATTGGAAATAAATTAATATAACAATAAAACTGCCATACAGTAGGAAGCCACACATAAGGAATTACTTGAAGTATTTAATTTTAATAAATTTGTATTTGTTCTAGTGACGAAATTCATCCGTATTGGCATCGCTGATAAGAATGATAACCCGCCGTACTTCGACAAGGAGCTGTATGAGGCAGAAGTGGACGAGAATGAAGACATCCAGCACACTGTACTCACCGTCACCGCCAAAGATCACGATGAATGTAAGTACCCCTAATATTAATTATAACCTTTGTTCGATTATTGACAACCGTGCCATTTTTACTAGTGTTTCGACAGTATATTTTAAGGTATTTAGATGAATTACCATTGACTTGAATAATACTGGTGATTAACTTATTGCTAGTCACGATATAAAATCGATTTTGATTGTTTCTTCCTCTGATAAACATATCAAATCATTACAGCATGTTTTTCTATTTTACAAATAGATAGCAGAAACTGTAATAAGGTAATGCTATTTATAGGTTGATACTAACACCGTAATTATGTTAGTTTTGATGTCTTTAATTTAAAATAACAAAAAAAATATTTCAATAAAGAGTCTATTTAGACTACTTAGAGAAATTATGACCAAAACTAGTTTAT
The DNA here is from genome assembly GCA_029286785.1 of Meandrusa payeni. NCBI lineage: Eukaryota > Metazoa > Arthropoda > Insecta > Lepidoptera > Papilionidae > Meandrusa > Meandrusa payeni. The sequence goes on along the minus strand of JAGSMX010000012.1, from coordinate 7,488,005 downwards.
GAAGATGATTTGAAGATTTAAAGAAACAGACATAAAAACAAAGTAACTAAATTTGAAAGTAAAACTAATTCAAAATCTTTAAGTCAATATCTGCTTTAAATTTGTCTAGCTGATCAAATATTACATTAGTTTAAACTCCTCGTACTACTTCTCTGTATAATATTTGAATTAAATCCCGTTTTATTGGAACTAGGACAACCCGGAATCATTGTTTATCATCCGAAGTGTGAGACTAGGGGTTTGATGTTTAAATAAGACCGTTGCTAGTACTAAATTTACCTACTGGCAAAACTTATATCGATCGCACTTCACAAATCATATCCGATATCGCTTCCAAAGTGAACTGAAACTTGCAGAGTCGTTTACTGAAGTGTCATAAAGCTCTACTAAACCGGAGTAAACAGTCGATAAATTGTAAAACTATCGCCTCGAGGATTCTGATATCTTCTCCTTCCCGAGAATATGAAATTGATAAAACGCTAGTGGACGCCAAACATAACAGTTTTCATTTTAGCGACAACAATCATTGGTAAATTAAATTTAACTATTAAATATTTGATCATTAATTAAGCGCTTCCTTAAATTATGGATTTAAGAAGTATTTTTAACGTAAGACAACTTTTTTTTAATATTAAATTCCTTTTTTAAAGAAAACTACGATAGGTTTTTTTGAATTTTATATGACTAAAAACGGAAGAAATATTAAATATTTATTTATTTATCAATCATGTATATGACGATGACTGATAAATAATTACTGGTAATTATCTCTTACATGTCGATGTAAATATTATAGATGTACTGAGTTTCTGCCGGTACAAATTCAGTACAGGTTATTATTTTATTGTTTATATAGAGGACTTCTTCTTCTTAGTCGTCTCCTTCATTGCTGAAGGTCGTGTCTAGCACAAAGTGTTGATGGCTCGCTTAACGATTAACTTCGACGTGTCCCTGACCTTGGTGGTCTTCGTAGCTTTGGTTATTGGCAGGCCTGTGAGCGTCTTAACTGCGCCTGGTCACCGTCTAGGTAAGCGACCGCGTGCTCTTTTTTTGTCGACCTGACCAACAACCACATCGATATAGAGAATAATAATCTCACATCTACTATTCTGCTTAAGTTTCATTTAATTTGAAATGCTATTTCGTTTAAAATGGTTGGTTATAAAAGTGAAAACGTTTATTAAAATCAATAGAAGTATCTAAGATTTATAGAAGTATCTGAATTTAGATCCTAATCAGTCAGCTTCGTTACAATAATGTAAATAACTGTATTAAACATATTAACATTTGTAATACTTCTTAATTAATGTAACTTTTAATGAATATTTTTATTAATATTAAACGTGCAAACGTTTTGCAATATCTGACTTATATTTCACAAGTAAATTTTTATATTAGTTTTTTTTTCGTAGAGTAACCATAGAGGTTATTTAAAATTATTCTGCTATGTAATAAAACATAATTTATAATAGAAAGGAGTATGCTTGTAAACCTTTCGTTTTAATTGAAAGTTATAAATTTTACGGTGTACATTAAATCAAATTGATAATAAATGAATGATAGATTGCATCGAGTCGTAAACTGAAGCTATAAAATTGAGTTAGCAAATCCGATCTAATCAGTGCTATGACAGAAGGGAATTAGTTTCCTCGAATATCCGTTTATTGAACAAAAAGTTATCTAGTTAAAGCCGTCCGCACTTGATTTCTGTTATGATTTTTATTAGTATATAAAGATAGAAAGTGGTGATATTCTTCAGATGTTAGTTGGCTTTACATTATCGTAATAGTGACATCAGCTAACATCATGCTTTCAATGAGTTTCCTTTACTTTGAATTACGATAAATAACTATATGTTTCCTCGGTTTGGGTCGTAATCATCGTGACCATTCTGTAGTTCTGGGCTAGAATAGAATAGAATAGAATAAGGGTACGGAGTCCCCTGCCTGTCGTAGAAGGCGACTAAAAGGGACCTCGGGTTCACTGGGCGACAAGGGTGGTGGCCTCTGTCGCTTGCACTAGCGAGAGGGACACAGGGGGAGAGGAATTAACCTTCACCCCAGGACGTGCTCGAGCACAGTGTGGGGGCTCCGATGCGTTCCATTAGAGATCCAGAAGCCCCTCACCATGCACCGAGGAAGGGAGGTTTTAGTACCCAACATAACGGGTACCCCACAAAAGGGATATCTTCTTGAAGATTTCCCCGATATAAGATATTTTTCGCCAGCACCACATCTCGAAAGCATCAATTTCGAGCCATCATGATAGGCTTTCCTCAGGGCACTTGTCTTCGCTCCGGAGGCAAATAACAATAATTTATAACCAAGTATCCCAGTATCTATTTAAATTATATCTATATCTTGTAATTTTACTAAACCGGTACAAAACTACGATAACTTATTTGGTAAATCTACGATGGACTAATGGTGGTAAATAAATACACTATTTTATTAGTATTACACGAGTAGTAAAGATACACATGATAATAGATGATACTGGCGTTAATTACTGGTAATACCATTTGTATTAATAGATTAACACCTAGAAAAAACTTTATTATAAATGTCGGAATATCCGTATATCGCCACTTTAATTAACTAGATACAGTATATTCCAATTAATTATTACTTCGGGTGCAGTTGCAAATACGAAAAGCAGCACATGTTGACAAGCGCAACCGCGCCGTAATGAAAACTATGAAAATCCGTTTTATACTTATTAGGTCATGTTAACGTCAGCTTTAAAAACATATATATTTTTAAAGATTTTCATTTGATTCTAATATACTTTAAATTATTATATATATCCGATACTTCACTTATAATGAGTGTTCTTGAAATTCGTAAAAATATTTATGTCTTCAAAACAACTTTTTTCGAAGACATTTTTTGTAAATACTTTTGTAACAGAAGAGTCTTTGTTCGCTCGTTTCCTTTCCATTACAATGAGGAATTGATTAAGAGGGTTTCTCAATAACAAACCATTTTTACCGATACAAGCACTTGTAACGGTATAATGGATTTCGTATTAAAAGCAGGATGTTTATACAAATACATAATTCTTGCGATTATTTTAAGATGAAATGATTTATATTTTGTTATTTTACTCAAGGTTGAATTGGTGAAACTTTTTTTATTTATTCTTCGAACGGAAACAGTAACCCAGAGGCTAACTATTTGACTTCTTATGGTCGTGGGTTCAATCTAAACGGCGTAATACTAGTTTTCCGGTTTTTCAGTTAAGTACGAAAAATCACTTGCTATGATTAGTGCTCTTTGATGACGGCCTCTAGTCTATTTTTGTGGCCTAATTAGTATTGTGAAAAACAGCTAATACACTCCGAAAAAGGCTGTATACACCTGCCAATTAACGTGTCTATTATCCTAAGTCTTAAGTCATGAAGCATCCGTGTCATTACTAGGAAACTTCTCCCGATACTTATCTTCTAACTTGAGCCAAAGGAAATGCATTTATAAGTGTATAGCTGAACGAATGTTGCTCTTGCTCCAGTGTTCCGGGGTGATCGCGGAAGAACCTATTGTTCCTTGATCTCTTTGTTACTTAAACTCTGCCACTCGTTTGTTGTTTGCAACGACTCTTGGTATAGTAAGTGTTTCGCGTTCTCTTCCATTTAAGGTAATGACCTATACATGAACGAGAGTATGCCTTCATTATTTTTAAACAATTGCTCGACCACGATCCTATCTGATCAAAAAGAAAATGTTCCTTAAGCATTAAATAAAATAATGACGATTTCAGTACCTCCTCCTTTTTTTTGCAGTTGTTTAAAACTTTTTATTTTGGTCACATTGCCAGAAGGAACAGTGACAATTTGGAAAAGCTGGTTGTCACTGGTTGTCTTATCAGATCCGCACCACTCTTGGCACCTCTTCCTAACCGAGGTTGCTGCAGATAGAGTAAACTGGTGACGGATCACTAACGACAGGCTGATCCAACGAGGTTGTCACTACCCTCAACATCGAGGAAACCGACGCGAGGAGAATTAGGAAAATTTTAAAAATATTTTTTTGTTATACATTGTAGTATAAATGTCACATTTAGGCTTGACATAGTTAAATAGGTTAACGCCACACATGTTACATTTAACCAAAGTGTCAGCATTCGGTGTAAGAGCCAGTTTGGCACATGTATCCAACACGAAACTTTCTCACGGGAAACTGCTCCGCGTACATATTACGTAACGTATACGTACACAACGGGGTACGTCGTATCGTGCTCAGCGTTTGATCGATGAGTTCGCACAGTTGCCACGATACATTATATCTTGGAATTTCTCCCTAACACAGCGCGGCCCTCAAACACCCACTTTTATTAAACTTCAACTTCTTCTATGCCTTACGATTTGAGAGTCGTAATTTCCTTGAGATCAACTGTAATTAACTAAAATTGTACTTTAATCACTTCCTGCGTTTGAAAATTTTAAAAGACGGATGAATTCTGATTTAACTCAACGTAACTTCGGTGAGTTGGCTCGTGCAGCGGTACTTTTCCCTGAGGACTTTTTGGTGAAAACGGGGAAATTGAAGGCGTAATAAAATATATTCCTATAACATCGTAAACCGCGTGAATCTGTTCGTATTTTACGGATTTTAACTGCATTAATTCCATTCCCAATTTTCGTTACAGAAAACAAAGACAGAGTATAATATAAAATATACATGTTCTTTCGTAGATTGACGGTACTTCTACCACTGTTGTCATTATCATTGAAGTCACCAATTGTCAATTAGCCAGATAAATACCCTCACGACGATATGTTGTTGTGAGGGTGTTTAGCTGGCTAAATAACGTGACGTCCGAACCTCACCTCACCAGAAGTGACATACAATTAAACTGCTACTTAACCGTATTTTAAATTATCCTAGTTCTGATATTTTAAAAACACAATACACAAAAAGATATAACACGAAAAAATAAGACATTTTGTCGTGTTATATACCAGAGTGGGCATTGTTTAATGTACATACTATTTTTTAATAGTTGCGTGATAATCAACCCTTAGTGGTGTTCGTCTTGCCGATCTTATGAACAGTGTATAGCATATATGTCACGGACCGGCAAGCGCACGACGAATCGTCTACCCGCAAGATGGACTGACGACCTCATAAAGTCCACAAGATGCAGCTACAAGATACAAGCAGCTTACAACCTAAGGCCTAGGGGGAGGCCTATGTCTAGCAGTGGATTTCTTACGGCTAAATGATGATGGTATAACATACAAGTATAATATAATAGCTATATATACCTATATATTGTGATATTCGTTAAAAAAAAATCATTCCGCTATCTCAATACTCGATTAAAACTACAAAATTGTTACGTGTACTTTTTTACTTTTCACTAACAAATATATACGTATTGTATTTATTTTATGTAACTCCACAAAAATGCAACATAGATGGAACGCTTCGATTTGTTCACATGTTGTTAATCGGTTCAACTGCGAGTAGCGATCGGAAACAATTGCGCGTTCCCGCTGCACGGATGTAATTCGAATGTACGCACTCTATACCCACAAGAGAACACAGCCAAAGCAAATTATTCACGGCTACCTGTGAAATTGAAATTAAGGCAACAATTCAATTTTTATTTACGTCTTAATGGTGTGCCTCCGTTACAATTTTAGAGTTGGAAAGTTTCCACGAATAAATTTTGCAACTCTTTACAAATGGCAAAAGGCAAAAATAGCAGCCACAGGTCTTTATCAAAGTATGGAAGGCGTAATTTATGCTAAAGCAATCAAGTGCCCGCTTCAGAAGTGCTAAATTTTATATTCATCTGTACAAATTCGAGTTTCTAGACGTTCAAGGACTCTTCTGCGACGGCACCCGCGAAATGATTTCCTCCAAGTTCTATTATTTTCGGGCTTCTTTGACCGGTATCTTCAAATATTTCTTTAGCGTTGTTAGCACACTTGTCATATCTCGTTCAAAGTTTGCTTCGAGTTGTATTAACAATTCTTATTATAACAAAAGCCTTCGCGACGATTCTGCCCAAGTCTGTTAACGATTGAATTAGTTTCAAATGGCACAGATAATGTTAATAGAATTAAAAAATAATAAAATCTCACGCCCTTACCATACTATAATACTATCAATTTTAGTTCATGATGTTTCTAGATCTCAAATGACTTTAGCGAAACATTCGCAATACAAATCTAGTTTCTATGTTGCTCTCAATAGTTGCCTATTGTTGAAAATATATGTGACGCTGAACTATATTTGTTCACTGAGTTCCGATATTAAGTTCCCATGTGGGCCACTGAAGACGCCAGTGTATAAAAAAGAATCACGACAGCGCTTCGGTTACAATTCTATTAGAGACAAGATATATCAATCCCGGAGTGACTCTGTTAAAGATTATCTCTTATATTTTCTACAATGCTCAATCCATTTTGATTTATAAAAAAACATGATAATATCAAAAATTTTCTTTACTAGTATGCCATATGTTTAAGCAGTATGTTTCTTTCCAAAAACACATCAATCACTAATTCCATGTGGAGTATGAAACATATAAAATCGAGCGAGTGAACCTTTCGCTACATATTGAACAGAAATTATATATTAATAATAAACTCTCACGTCTTTTTATCTCTAGAATAGATAGACCCAGCAATTGCTATCCGCTTTTAACCAATCTTAAGAATTTTTACGTGACAAATTTTAGCTAAATCTTTCCCTTAATAACACAAAGACACAAAACACACATATGAAAACAGATTTTACCTTTATTTATATTATGTTACCTGTTTTTATTTCTAAATGTTTAACATTACGGTCCATAATTACGGGAGAAGACATTAGCCCCGGAGATACAGCTTACGCTAGTTCGGGAGTTAGGGACTCGCCTTTATATGTATTGAAGTTTTTGTTCTGATGCAAATAAATGATATTATATATTAGACTATTACTATTATTAGATTATGTCGGTGTTTTAAGCGAAAGCAGTTTATTATTAAAGATTACGTCACTACTTAAAACAAATGAGATCATACTCAAACGCTTGCTTAAAGATTATAAAAAAAGTTATATTGCTAAATAAAAGTAAATAAATTCTTTATTACACCAACATTTATGTACAAAGGTGAACTTATGCTATTTATCATTTTCTCCTAACTAATATTTGGTGGTTGAGAGCATGCCAAGGGTACTTCCTCTTAAAAATATAATTTTAAGTACAGACTCTTGCGTGCGTTTAACTATATATGGGTAGACATAGCAATCATTACCCGCTTTTTACCGATCTTGCATCACCATCACCACAAATTTAGACAAGTATTATTTTATTTTTAAGAAACCTCATAAACATCATAATGGAAATAACCATCGACCGTCACTTCACTAAGTTAATGGTTTTGTTTATTGCCTTTAATACTGTTAATAGATATGAAAATAAACACGATTATCACAGAGGGTGGAAGATAGTTATTACACATTAGATGATATATTCGTTTTCTAACCGGTATTTAATAACGGTGCGTAGGAAACGGAAATTTAATATCTAGACGTATTTTTAATTAAAGAGAATTTTTAAACGAGATTTCATTAAATCTTGCGTTCAAAGAAGTCCCACAAAATATATTTGAGCTCCTGCCGGAGCAATGAAATATTAAATTCTGGTCCCTAAATGAAATTAGATTTTCTTATTATTATTAGTTCCCTAGATAAATACGTAACTCTGTGTGGACTCATTATTACCTTTGATCCTTTGTTAAATGTAAAACCTTTAACATTACATTTTTGACTGTGAAAAGGGTTTTTCAAAATGTTAGTGGTTTTGTTAAATTTGTCATTGTTAAGACGGGCACGGGTGTTACAATTACTTTATTTTTTTCTATTATTTCTGTTAGTTTTCACAGAATATATTTGGAGTTTTTAAGAAGAATTTAGGAAACACTTATGTGTTGTAATTCTTCTTACTATTTCCCCGGGTGACGGGCGTAAATGCGTGTATTGTTTAGTTTTTAAATATTCTAATTTAAAAATAATTTTAAATTTTCCTCTAATTTATTGTTCGTCCTTATACTGTCTCTTCTAATGCTTATCGTTCCATAAAGAGAAATAATAGATTTCATAAAGAATAACGTTTTCGTTTGATTCAGGGCGACCATTGCAAAAAAAAAACAGTTCTAAAAAGGAATGAACTAGTCGAGGCTATGCGTTGCTCGTAGCATGTGATGTTTAAGTGTATTTCGTATGTCAACCGTCTTACTATTGATAAATGTTTAAATTGAATGATACAATGAATAATTGTAATTTGTATCTGGAATATGATAGTCTCATATCATATCACGTTGTTGTATTGTAGCCCCGTAGCAATATACTAAACAATCTGATTGCCAATGCGAATCTCTGCCTGTTTGTCTGATTATGTAAACTATACATTAGCCACAATTTATTAAAGTTTATTATTTTTTTGAGTCAAGATTTTGAAAATCAATAATTCATTTTATCGAGATCGGTTGTAATTCGCAGCTTTGCCGTCATATCGTAAGCGTTCAAGTCTGTGAAATAGTTTTATGTAACAAGATCAATAGCCAATGAAATTACAATGTAGTTAAATATGTCAGAAGAGAACGAAACATGAAAGGAAGCCCACTATTTTGGCACATACAATCTTGAGCTTGCAACACTAATTAATCACGACAACAATTTGAGCGACGCTTATCTCCGTGAACTTGTTAAACTGGCAAATTGTTCTTGTTAAGTTAGGTTTGTGGAGATAGTCGCCGTTTAACCGCACTGTATACGGTCGAAGAGTAAATTCTCGGCTGAAATTTGTGTACTTTCCTGGTTATTTAGTCTCTTCCTACCGCAACTCGAAATCGTTAGATAAATTTCATAGTAGAGTGAAACTTGCCTCAGTTTAATCCAAGTCTATTTTATTACCTGTTACTATTCTCGATAGAGTTCAAATTTTATTCGATTGTTCCTATAATTACTGATTTTTTTGTTACTTTTCTTGTTGTTTAATTCCTGTTTAATCAACATTATCTGCTCCAACAAATTTTCCCATGTCCGTTCAATCTGCCTATTATCGAAATTAGTTTCCTCATACTCGACTACGGAGTATAAAAAGAAATAAAATCAGTAATTTATCTACCTAATTTTATTAGGTTTTTACTAATTTCTTTATTAAATTTCAACATTATTAGCGTTGATTTGAATTTATGCTGTGAAAATGATGTTGCTAAAAGTTTAGAATTTAAGCGATGATCACATGTCACATCAGTAATGCCAAACTAAAAGTCACATCTGGTGATATTACGACACTAAGAAGATTTTCGTACAAAAAATCCATTCAAACTAACTTTTCCAGTGGTTTTTCGCAAAACTTTTCCTTTGTACAAACGTTCTCCTGACAATTACGAAATAAAGCTTATGTTAGTTGTAGATAATGTCACTTTCTAATGATGAAAGAAATATCCAAATCAATTCAGTAGCTTCAGGATCAACCCACTACAAACAAATCTTTCCACTTTATATAATGTTGGCACAAATAAATGGCTTCATTACCAGGTTGGCTACCAGTATTTTTTTTCTTATCTCTTTATTGTGGCAACAAACAGTCCTTATTGTCTATTATGTTACATTATATATTTTTTACAAGTTCTTATCGACCAACAGTGCCGAGAATGATTAGTTTATTATAATTTACAATTTGCATCCGCGTACAAACTAGAAGAAGCAAACAGAATCCAGTCAGGAGAATTTACTTACAATTAAAGTTTTGAACCTGATAAATGAGTTGCTATAAATATCCACTTCTGAAGTTAAGTCCTCCACGTTGCAGAAATTGTCATTGCAATAGTGCAAACTTCTGATGAGGAAACGATTACTTGTATAGGGGAGTAATTGTTTTCGTCGTGTGATATATAAATAATACTAGTTCCAAAGCTTGAATCCTGCCAACAACCTGATAGATTTTAACCTTATGGCATCATTAAAATAAGACCGTCAAGTTTATCTCAAAAAATAATAGGCTAAATACTTTCTGACGTTGTCGATGATGATGAAACTATAGCATATCATATAATTTACGAATTTTTAGATTTTGTGATTGTTTGTGTAATATTGAAGTGGAATAGTGATAAGATAACACTGAAATGGAAGTCAGTTAAACAGTGCATTTGATAATAATAAACATTTTGATTAAATAATAAAAATGTTAGATTTTACCCTTTCCTTACCTTCTTTATAAAAATCTCTCGTTTTTCGAGGTAAGAAATAACAAAGCAAAACCGATGAGATAAAAACAACATTTTATTAAACATAAAACAAACATACAAAAAGGATTATTACAATATTTCTTTTATTCTAAAATTTCACCTTACCCCGACCTATTGAAGATCATTACGTTACTTGACCTTAGGACATTAAACAAAATTGCTACTTAGAATATAATTAACGTACTACGAGTAATATAATAAATTAATTAAGGGAACCCGTAAAACCTCACCAAAGTATTTTTCAAGCCTGGGTTTCTTTTAGGCATAATTCTAGAGGCTATATCGAATAGCAATTTCGTGAAGGGTCGTTGCCTTTTATAAATTTACTCTAAATTACCCGAATTACTTATGATTTCGAGTTTAATGATGGTTTAGGTTACAGATGCCCTTTACGTAACAGCACGTCTGTCCTGGAGTGTTACATTTAGACAAACCATTTAACCGAGGGCTGGGAGTAAGTACCGGTGTCTATTCCAAAACAGATATTTCACGATCATTACACAGAGGTCGTTACTCTAATGAGTAGTGATTCGGTTTACGAATGCTCGATTTTAAATGTTACTTTATTACACGATCCGTTAAATGTAGATTTAAATAATGTTTATTGGGATTTAAGAAGAAAAGATAACCCTTACACTAACTATGATATTTATGCTAACATACCCATCACAGGAGGTTAGTCACATCTATTCTTGCGAACAACAGAAACCGGATATAACTAATAATTTTGTCAGGTTTGTTAGGGTGCCGTTTTGTAATTGCACTCTTCAAATATTGGCAACCAATGCAATTATTACCGTCCATACTCGTTAAGGCGTATCTTAGTTTGCCAGGGAACTCGAGCACTATAGTTGCGTTAGCCCACTTCCTCCGAAACTTTTTAAACTCAATTAGAATTTTGGATCGGATGCTTGATAGTGACCACTCGATAAAGTGAATATTTTACCAAATGCAGGTTTAATTGAATTAATATTGTTAACGGCGTCAGTAGTTCCTTCTGCTCGAATTTCTTATCTACGTAATACTAGATTTGTTTTTCAGATTTGCTAATCAATTGTCAATGAATCGCTGATATTCTATAAATTTGTTACTTAGAGTCAATGATGGTTTAGCCTTAGTGACCTTATATTAAGTCACTACCTGTAGTTAAGTTTTAATTTCATATACACGGCTATATTTATGTATATATACATTTTTAAAAGGTCCACACTTTGCTTGAACTTTGTGTCCCAGAAATGACATTGAATTTAAGGTTTTTATTTCCAGTGCAGGATGCATTACGGATTTGTTCTAAAGAACATATAGATACTTAATGATGATGTACGTAATAAAATAAACATTAAATTGTTGACCAGAAATATAAGAGAGCTCTCATACAATTAAAGCAATTATCGCGCATTCAGATTTCGTACTAAAACCAGGTTGGACTAATTCACAGATAATTCAACACAGATATAAATCATTTCAATTATTAAATTTATAATTTATTGAACACGTATCTATTATTAATAACTTGGTTAATTATACCATAATTGTTGGATGTTTGCTGAAGTATCTAAAATGTTTAATTTTTTGTCAATTTTCTTAATACTTTTCGAAGGTTAAATGAAACAATGGTAAGTCCTATTTGATATAGGTTTTATGAATAAAGCCCGATAAAGTTATTGATAGTTCTCTGTCGGGAAGATATATCCCTTGATCCCATAGGCATACATTGGAAATTTCCGATTATAGCGTGAGGATTTTCCATTCAACTACACTATTATATTTGAAAATTTAATCGCCACACATTGAGCCTTATTTACTGCTAACTTTTGATACGAAAATCCTTATCTCATTATTTTAGATAGACATCAAGCATTGCATTGCATGAGTTTTATTCAGAGACACTGAAACGAGTGCAGATGTAAGAATCTCTTTTGGAATAGACGTAATAAATCAAAACGCCGTGCACTATGGGGCGCGCGTGACGCTAATTAATTCTGACGGGGACACATTAATAACGCTCTTTAATTGAAGACGTCTTTTCCTATCTTTATCTTTTACTAGAGCGATTATATGCAGCAGCTACTAGCACTCCTTACTCTACTGCTAATGGATGATAAAACCACATCAACGCGGCTGGTGGCGGAATAAATTACGGAAACTCCCTAAAACGTGTGATAAATTGCTTCTTTTGCGCTTTTATCCCCCCATTTACGTTTATATTTTACATTTTGTTAAGAGCCATTTAATTTCGGTCAACAATATTAGATCTGTTTGCTAGATTGCTCTCCATTATCGAGTATGGTGTAGATAATTAATCTATATGTTAGGAAATCAACTAGCATACATACATTGGGGTCAGCTAATTCAAGCTCGAGATCACTCGTGTAGAATAGTTCTCCATTAATTGCGCCACACGGACGGCATGAATTCGGCCATAATGTCACGCTGAGTGATTGTCTTACTAATTTTATGTGGCGAAGTCGAAATCCGTTCACTCCTCGTGTATATCTCAACCTTTATTCAATTCTCACGTTAGGATAACGTTATTTCTCCTAAGATGCGACCCATCTCCAATATGTACAATTTTCAATCTTAATATCTCCTTTGAACGCAATCCAATTGTGATTCTCTAGATTTTTTGTTATATCTCATTTCTTTTCTCACGTCTATGTCGGATGTCGATCTACACGGTGTTCATAAATAGTAAAATATCAATTCGTATCAGCATATAACTGTATCTTCTTCTTTCTACTACGTGCTGAACGTTTTTTGAATTTACGAATAATGTTAAAGTATAAAATGTTGATTAAGCGAAATTAAAAGCTCTTCCTTCCGTTTTACTAAAAATATTGCTTTTCATATTTATATATCTCTAAACAAAATAACCCGGTTAGGGTTACATCAAAAAGACGCAATAGCTTTTTTATTAATTTCATGAATGTAAGTTTTCTTACACTTCCGTCAGATTGTAATAATTTCGAAAAAGAAATTCACTTAGTACGTGGGCGCAAGTTTACTTCTCGTCGCTTGACAAATTGCGTTATGATTTTGCTGTAGGGCGTGCGGAACGGCTTGCAAGTTTATTTTGAACGTACTCGCGTGTTTTGCTAAGTGATAAAGTTTCCATTTCCTGCTGCATACTTTAGCTTACATCCTGTTCCTCTTAATGGATTAACTTAATTATTAGATTCCGAGAGAATTGGGAAAGTGATTTCAACTAAGCCCGTTATTTGTGTTATTTGTCTTTATTCTTGACTGACTCGTAATGAATTGGAAATTTAGTTGGAAAAGTCAGTTCAATGCAGATGTTTGTTTTGATATAATGGGACTTTTTTGTCAGATCTAGACATTCTTAGTGTATGTTTTCTTTGACTTTTATTATTAACTTGCTCTTAACTACTACCTATTTAAAGATAACATTTATCAAAAAAACTGTTAACATGTGTAGGTTAGTACGTAACTTTTTGAAAATACCTCTTAACTCTTTGAAAAATTTAACACCCGTGCTAATAGCTGCAATAAATATCATTTACATTTACAGCCAGCTTAGCTGTGTTAATTTAGCTGCAAATATCCATCACACATCACACGACCTGCATCGTGAAAATTTAATTTGTTTTTGTTTTAATTATTGTATTTAAAACGTAACGACGTAAACGTCGGGGAGTTGTAGCTATTAATTACAATGTGGGTATTTTCAAGAGAAGAGTGAATAGGCATTTACTAAGCTAGTGCACCTTACCATCCAGGACTGCATTTCCACTTAACATCAGGTGGGATCGTAGCACTTGCTTAGAAATAATAAAAAAAAATTATAGTTTAAAAATCAATCAAAATACCATTCTTGGTGTAGGCGATGGGCATACCACCTGTTACATATATAAATACCTATATCAATGCTTACAAAAACTTGCTGACAAGTGGAAAGCGGCATCTGTCTCCTACCCCGCTAGGGTTAAAAAGACGTGAATGCTCATTTATTTATTTATCAAAATAACAATTGTTATCAACAGATAGTATTAAAACTAACTAAAGTAGCGTTATAAACTCCATTCATATATCGTACATTTTTCAGTAGCCACAAGGCTTCGTGTTACAAACTTTAAAAGCTGTTGTACCCTGGTCGGCGAGGCTCTTATCGTTTGATTTTAATGTATGTTGAAAACTAAATGTGAATTTAAAATTAATTCCTTCCTGGAGTTTCCTCATCAAGCAATCATGTGAATTAATTATTAGATTCCGAGAGAATTGGGAAAGTGATTTCAACTAAGCCCGTTATTTGTGTTATTTGTCTTTATTCTTGACTGACTCGTAATGAATTGGAAATTTAGTTGGAAAAGTCAGTTCAATGCAGATGTTTGTTTTGATATAATGGGACTTTTTGTCAGATCTAGACATTCTTAGGGTATGTTTACTTTATTATTAACTTGCTCTTAACTACTACCTATTTAAAGATAACATTTATCAAAAAAACTGTTAACATGTGTAGGTTAGTACGTAAGTAACTTTTTTGAAAATACCTCTTAACTCTTTGAAAAATTTAACACCCCGGGTGTTAAATTCTAATAGCTGCAATAAATATCATTTACATTTACAGCCAGCTTAGCTGTGTTAATTTAGCTGCAAATATCCATCACACATCACACGACCTGCATCGTGAAAATTTAATTTGTTTTTGTTTTAATTATTGTATTTAAAACGTAACGACGTAAACGTCGGGGAGTTGTAGCTATTAATTACAATGTGGGTATTTTCAAGAGAAGAGTGAATAGGCATTTACTAAGCTAGTGCACCTTACCATCCAGGACTGCATTTCCACTTAACATCAGGTGGGATCGTAGCACTTGCTTAGAAATAATAAAAAAATTATAGTTTAAAAATCAATCAAAATACCATTCTTGGTGTAGGCGATGGGCATACCACCTGTTACATATATAAATACCTATATCAATGCTTACAAAAACTTGCTGACAAGTGGAAAGCGGCATCTGTCTCCTACCCCGCTAGGGTTAAAAAGACGTGAATGCTCATTTATTTATTTATCAAAATAACAATTGTTATCAACAGATAGTATTAAAACTGACTAAAGTAGCGTTATAAACTCCATTCATATATCGTACATTTTTCAGTAGCCACAAGGCTTCGTGTTACAAACTTTAAAAGCTGTTGTACCCTGTTCGGCGAGGCTCTTATCGTTTGATTTTAATGTATGTTGAAAACTAAATGTGAATTTAATATTAATTCCTTCCTGGAGTTTCCTCATCAAGCAATCATGTGAATTAATTATTAGATGGCCTTTTACAAAATGTTTTAATAATACTTTTATATTTATAAAATACGTGATATTCGTCCTCCTAACATTGACTCGTTTAGCGCGCATCGAATTAGATATCATATGTATATCTATGTTATTATATACATTAATAATAAATAAAGTTAAATAAAATAAAGCGAAACATCTCCTAGCATAAGCCTAAGTTCATTTGGATTGGTTAAAAAGAATGTTAGTAACATTTAACATAAAATTTGTTAGCATTCTTTTTTTAAATAATTACCAACTAATAAAAACAATAATTCAGCTGGCCGTTCGTCTATATAAAAACTACTTAAATTTTAAAGGCTAAAAGCGTTATTCAATTACACATGCGAATAACGTTTATTTGTCTCTCCGACCGGAAATGAATTTGGTTTTTGATTATTGTTTAATCCCGAAATGTCATAAAAAATGAATAACAGGAAATGCCCTTTTGTTCGTATCTGATACGAGCAGAGAGCATCCTTTATCAAAGTAACTCTGAAGCCATGAAGGCCATTGTATTTTTTTCTTAATTGTTTGTTTTTTCTTCCCCTCTTTCATATCTTTTTTGCCTCTTCGAGTTTTTCGAAGATTTTTTTTATTTATAGGGATCTTAGACTTATATCTTGGGACTCATACATAAATTACATCTAAATTGCCGCGCAGCCCTAGATCTGCGTACATCCAATTTCAGTTTATGCTGCGTGTTAAATTGTCCGAGATATATACGTCCTATTTATGTTTAATCTGGATCATCTGCGGAGCAATCATACATAAGACAAATTACGTTATTAGAACCATCTAAGACTCCGTTCCTGTTAGCTGTCCGCTCTTTCCGAATCGAGGACGATGCAATTAATCTACTACCAATTCATATATACATTTACTGATAACGTAGAATTCTAATTACTATTATAATTTTAAGACGTCTCTTGTAAGTAATAGTGATTATCCATTTAATTTTACAAAATATTAGAAGTGATACTTGGTCAATTATGAACGTGTCACTGAAAGATAAAAATTATTTTTTTAGAAACGAAACTATACTGTCGGTCAGGGTAACTGGCCATTACAGTTTTGTCCTCGGAATTTTAAAAGCGGCATAGCTTTTAGGTCTTAGCGTGAACTTTTTCAGGAGGGAGGGAAGGCTACCTAATACCCAAAAAAGTGGGAAAAAATTTATGACCCATTAAGTGACAGTGAAATGACACAGTCGTCTAGGAAGTCACCTGTCTTCTCAGGTATTACATCAATGAGTTGGTGTCATATTTAGAGAGGTTAAAGTTAAAAATACTTGGAATCTATGAACAAGTGATAGAAGCGAGAAAGGTCTGCCAGGATCGTGTAATATGAGTGGAGGTGTTTGATTGCTTTATTCTTTTTCTTTTTAAATACTTGACTGTCATATATATTTAGAAATGAAACCTGAACTATTACTATTGTGTTTCACATGATAAGGGAGAAAATTGGAATGGCAAAATACTGTTAAACACGATTTGCGACTTTGTCCTCAGGGGAGAAACTAGCGATATACGCAACCGTATTCTACGTAATGCTCGTATGTAATGTACCGTACTATCACTAAACATCGTACGGAATACAAGGTCATTTGTTTATCGTATTCGTTGAATTCTATAACTAAGTGAACAGATAACTCAAAATCTCGTGTAGAGTAGGTGCAATTTCTAATGCCTACGTAATGAAAATCTCGAGACACTAACGGTATTCTGGAAATAACTATAATTTTGAAACGTCTAGTCAAGTCAGTCCACCTTACCCTTAGTCCCCTCCCGTTCCCCCTTCTCGAAATGTACTGAAATTATATTTTTTTAATTTTTTGTGCATTTTTCAATAGAATTTGTCGCACAATAACAATATTCAATACCTGTCATTTTACTGCGAAGTCTTAAATCGACGTATACAAATTTATCAAACGCTAAAAGTACACTATGTTTTCCTCAACGCACAAATACAAAGTATCAATTAAACGTAAGTCCCTTTGTATTTACAATCAACTAACAACATTTATATGCATTACATTAAATTATCTTAACAAAGTTGATCACATTACCTACAGAAAGGTGATTGTGACGTAAGAATAGGTTCAATGGCAATGCAGCGACAAAAGCTGCTTACGGGACTTCGTGCAGCGTGATAATTAGTACTCTCAGTACGCTCTGCGCTCGCTTACAGCTACCTATTTGAATATTCCCCTACGGCCGAAGTTTGCGGTTAGCCAGTGTGAACGTTAGTGTGAGCGGATAGACTTTTATATCACACGTATTTTCGTGTCCGAAGCGATAATTGCATATGTGTAACTCGGTCGAATGCATCCGTTCAGATTGCTGACGTTTCGTCGAATTAATAACTCGCTTACTCCCATCCCGCTCATCACTATAAGGATTTCAATTCGCGTTTTAATTTCGGTGGGGTTAATGTGCTCTCGTAACAAAACGCTATTATTTCGAAATTGAATAGCATGGAACTTGCATAATATTTGTTGCATAAATCAGCGTGCAAAATTGTATAATATGCTTCTAGCTGAGGTATTTCAGGATTTTGATTAAACTGGAAATTGAATATGAAGTGTTTTATGTAAGATTAATATCAGATAGTGTGATATAACATACTGTAATGGGAGTTCAAATTCCAGCCGGGTTGAACATAAGAGATTTCCGGTTTTATCCGGTATGTTTCAGCAATCTGATTACAAATACAATCAGTCACCAAATTTAGGCCTAGTATATGGCAATGGGTTCGTGACACGTATACCATAATAACGATTTGTACCTGTTGTTCATCCCACTACGATGAAGTACTCTGTACTTCAATTGCCTATGCCACTTTCTTCGGTTACCCGATTCCCACCGTCCAACCAACGGAGCTTTGTTCTTCCTCAACCATTTCGCCGCAGGATTATAGTCACGTCATTTCCATCACGTCCTTGCTAGAAAATGTATGCCTTTCTCCATGCTATTTACTACGAAATACAAAATTTACCTGAAAGACGGCTATAATGTGTATTAAGAACGTGTCTGTATCATACATACCGCATCTCTCGAGTATCTTTTTCATGAATTGATTATCGATCAAAATATGAAATAGCCACATCACATATTGATCGTATTATTGTACGATCAGTAAGTGACTCAATTAAAACATAATGAAAGAGTGAACTTGTGCAAAGAAAATCAGTTAAAGTAACATTGTCGCAGGATTCAAGTTCACGTCACTTCCACCACGTCTTTGGTAAAAGATTTATGTCGTTGCAATAAAATCTCCTCGTTTGAATAAACATCTCGCGTTTGGAGGCTGTGACAAATTACCAGAGCTCGCCGCCAAAAGCCAAGAGGGGCATTAACGAAAATAATTCTTTATAACGACATCGGCTGGTTTCGACTTCTAGACTAATTATTCATGTTTATTGTAACATACAAGAATGTTGGGATTTAAAAATTTACGTTGAGTACTTTTGATAAAAGTAAGTAATCATCTATACTTATTTCTAACTTTACATTAATAATCAATTGGATATACGCTCACAGTTTAATAGAGAAACTAAATGATAAAATTTTGTCCCCTTGATGTTAAGTGTAAGATCACTCACAAATTGGAATTGGAGTTGCGTTACTGACCTTTCTATGAATAGTCACGCCGCTGACACGTCACTTTCTGTAATACGTATGCTTCAATTGCATCCATGCACGTGGTATACTCTGATGGTGCCATTCAAAAACATTGCAGTGTCATTTGTAGATACACACATACTCTTACATACATATGCACATTTTTATAATTATTATTTTTTTAATTAAAACAAGATAAATACATGTCTCAGATGTGTAATCTATAAAATATTATATACTTAAACGTTCTCCAAAACACTCTTCATCTTATAGTATAACTGGCTGCGTCCTGCGATGTTACCCGCGATTAAAAACTATTTTAATTCTTCTGATATAAAAGTAGCTTAAGTTACTCCTTGTTACATCAGCTATCTGGCATTGCAATTCCTCTTAAAATTGGTCCACTCATTTCAGCGATTACCTGAAACAAACAGACAGGATGACCGACAAAAATTGTAAAAAAAAATATTTTGGTATACATGTACTGGGTTTACATAGTAAAAAGCGGTTATATTATACTTACAAACAGGTACTCCAAATTTATTTGTTTATATTATAGATTATCAGTCTATCCCTTCTGTTGTTATAGCAGTAAAAGGTGAAACAAATAAAGTCTTCCCATTTAATAATGGTATTTTATCCAGTAGTGTATATTAATTCTATTGCCACACTACGTGTTGTTTTTGTTTGATACCACAGACTATATTACATTGTGATAAACACAAATGTTTGTTGGTGAGTACGATTCTAATATTGAAGCAAGAAGATCGTAGGTACTCTAACAAAAACTAATTAAACCGAACATCGGCATGTGTAGCCTCTAGGAGTAATGAATAGTAGAAGGCTGGCCGACCAACCCCCGCCCCGTCGTTGTCCTTATAAAAAACACTTTTAATTAAAGCACTGTGATCTCGGCCAAAGATTTTAATTGGAATTTAGCAAAACTTTTAAAAATAAATTAAGCTTACAGGATCGTTTTAAAGTAAATTATTTAAATTATCGAACCCAACTGATATTTAGACCAAAACAGGTTGTATTGGGTTTATAATCTATTTCACTAGACTTCGTACAATCAAGTATATTCTATCACCCCTAGACTATCTACTTAGGCCGAGGATAAATTCTCGCGCTATGTCGTAGTAAGGTTGAGTGCTTTAAAATCTCAACCACAAAATTGTAAAAGTCTTTGGGCTACCAACGGCAAAGAGCGGTAAATAATTACAGCGTTTAGACATTATTTTAAACGAAAACAACTTAGGAACCTTAAAGAAAAGAGTTTCCTCCGTTGTCTGTTATGTAGATATTCATTAGTTTCGGTCGTGTGCTAGGGATCACTTAACATTGGTTAAGTCGCTAACTCTATTATAATAAAATTACCACAGTAGTAGAGTGAAAGAAATCGAATAGAGATTTCAGGTTTTTCGAAGTTTCTGCTAATCATAAGGTTGTAGTTAAAAACTCACCATTTAAATATTAACGTGGATCAGCTGCTAATTTGTTTTGTAACGCTAAATTGAAATGTTTTATTATTTATTATTTATTATTTATTTATTTAATACATTTTATACATAACAATATAAATTAAGGAGGATCTTAAAACCTATTTTCGGTTTGTCCATATGTGAGAGTCTCGTGTGAGAGAAAAGATAGACGCATTTGTTTGAAATGTGGTGTTGGCGCAAAGTGTTAGGAGTCTCATGGACTGAGCGCCGCACCAATGAGTCTATTCTTAATGAGCTAAACATCAAGACTCGCCTCTCCACGACTTGCTTTCGCCGTCTTCTTAATTTCTTCGGCCACATAGCTCGCCGCCAGCCAGACAGCCTTGAAAAATTATTGCTGGTTGGCTGCGCCGAAGGAAGAAGAAGCAGAGGCAGGGCGCCCACTAGATGGACTCCAGATGGCTATCCACCTGGCCCACAATAGGAACGAGTGGGGAATGCTCGTTCAAAGCAGCTCTTGGTGGTCATGACCCTCAGCTCTGAGGAAACAATTATAAAGATGTGATCTCGGCCAAAGATTTTAATTGGAATTTAGCAAAACTTTTAAAAATAAATTGCTTACAGGATCGTTTTAAAGTAAATTATTTAAATTATCGAACCCAACTGATATTTAGACCAAAACAGGTTGTATTGGGTTTATAATCTATTTCACTAGACTTCGTACAATCAAGTATATTCTATCACCCCTAGACTATCTACTTAGGCCGAGGATAAATTCTCGCGCTATGTCGTAGTAAGGTTGAGTGCTTTAAAATCTCAACCACAAAATTGTAAAAAATATATTTTGGTATACATGTACTGTGTTTACATAGTAAAAAGCGGTTATATTATACTTACAAACAGGTACTCCAATTTTATTTGTTTATATTATAGATTATCAGTCTATCCCTTCTGTTGTTATAGCAGTAAAAGGTGAAACAAAGAAAGTCTTCCCATTTAATAATGGTATTTTATCCAGTAGTGTGTATTAATTCTATTGCCACACTACGTGTTGTTTTTGTTTGATACCACAGACTATATTACATTGTGATAAACACAAATGTTTGTTGGTGAGTACGATTCCAATATTGAAGCAAGAAGATCGTAGGTACTCTAACAAAAACTAATTAAACCGAACATCGGCATGTGTAGCCTCTAGGAGTAATGAATAGTAGAAGGCTGGCCGACCAACCCCCGCCCCGTCGTTGTCCTTATAAAAAACACTTTTAATTAAAGCACTGTGATCTCGGCCAAAGATTTTAATTGGAATTTAGCAAAACTTTTAAAAATAAATTAAGCTTATAGCATCGTTTTAAAGTAAATTATTTAAATTTTCGAACCCAACTGATATTTAGACCAAAACAGGTTGTATTGGGTTTATAATCTATTTCACTAGACTTTGTATAATCAAGTATATTCTAGCGCCCCTAGGCTATCTACTTAGGCCGCGAATAAATTCTCGCGCTATGTCGTAGTAAGGTTGAGAGCTTTAAAATCTCATCCACAAAATTGTAAAAGCCTTTTGGGCTACCAACGGCAAAGAGCGGTAAATAATTACAGCGTTTAGACATTATTTTAAACGAAAACAACTTAGGAACCTTAAAAGAGTTTCCTCCGTTGTCTGTTATGTAGATATTCATTAGTTTCGGTCGTGTGCTACGGATCACTTAACATTGGTTAAGTCGCTAACTCCATTATAATAAAAATACCACAGTAGTAGAATGAAAGAAATCGAATAGAGATTTCAGGTTTTCCGAAGTTTCTGCTAATCATAAGGTTGTAATTAAAAACTCACCATTTAAATATTAACGTGGATCGGCTGCTCATTTGTTTTGTAATGCTAAATTGAAATGTTTTATTATTTATTATTTATTTAATACATTACAATATAAATTAAGGAGGATCTTAAAAACCTATTTTAGGTTTGTCCATATGTGAGAGTCTCGTGTGAGAGAAAAGATAGACGCATTTGTTTGAAATGTGGTGTTGGCGCAAAGTGTTAGGAGTCTCATGGACTGAGCGCCGCACCAATGAGTCTATTCTTAATGAGCTAAACATCAAGACTCGCCTCTCCACGACTTGCTTTCGCCGTCTTCTTAATTTCTTCGGCCACATAGCTCGCCGCCAGCCAGACAGCCTTGAAAAATTATTGCTGGTTGGCTGCGCCGAAGGAAGAAGAAGCAGAGGCAGGGCGCCCACTAGATGGACTCCAGATGGCTATCCACCTGGCCCACAATAGGAACGAGTGGGGAATGCTCGTTCAAAGCAGCTCTCTTGGTGGTCATGACCCTCAGCTCTGAGGAAACAATTATAAAGATATGCTCTCTCAGTTCTCGGACATTTACTCCGCATATTGTTAATATTGACAATGAACAATCCGTCGTCGTCACGAGTTGTTCTGAACATTTTTTGCAAACGAACGCACTGCACACACACACACACATAGTACGCGAAGACGCCTCAATTGTGTGTGAGTGTTCGATACAGATTCTTATTTTAAATACATAATTGGTAGCAATTGTAGCAACTCCTTAGTTTAGTGGGTTAATGTTCTTTATTCCGAAGTACGTTCGAATGTCGACCACAGAACGTTATTTGATCTGAATGTTATTTGATCTAATCTGTGTATTAGTAATGTGTTTGTTTACTTATTTCAATCCGCTTTGCTTGGATACATAAATGTGTTAGTCATTGTTATTGTAGTTATTTTTGTGTGCGGAATAATTGCGAATGAGGACGTACATTAATTACAGATAGCGTAGTTCTCACATGTCCATTCGTCTTCGTACTAAAGAATGACGTAGGCAAGTATAGCAATAAAGGCACCTGTAGTATTCACACGGTAGAACCTGTAAAGATCGTGAGACTGCGGATTGCTTACTACTTATATCAACTAATCTATACAAATAAATCAAATTGAAGTGTTTGTTTGTAATATAGTGGATGGATACTAGTTGGTGGGTCTTCAGTTTATCTCGATTTATGTCAAGTTCTTCACTCCACTCAGGACGCAGTGCTTCTTTTGTCTCTATTTTGCATCTCTTCATATGCCTATTCAGAAAGTCCTTATATCTTAGGTACTGGCCGCAGCTTTTCCGCTGGTCGTACTGGGGTTCTGAATAAAAGATGCGCTGTGCCACTTGACTCTCCGATATATGAGAGACATGTCCTCACCACCGCAGCTGCCGCCTCATTAGATACACATCTATGCCTCCGACATTAGCGCGCCTCAGGACAGTTGTGTTCCTGTCGTGGTGTATATACGGAATATATACCGAAAAAACATATCTTACAATTTTTGTCTGTCCGTCTGTTCCGTCTAATCTCTGGAAAGGCCGTTTTTGACGGCAGTATTACTGACAGATAGCTGATGTAATAAGGATTTTATATAAAATTAAATAAATCATTTATAATTGCGGGTAACACCGCGGGGCGCAGCTAGTATGCTACATACACAACGCGGGTGCAGGGGGCGGTGGGAGTATCACGGGTGTCGCTCTCTCCCACTTCATCTTGTGAGTTGTGCAACCTCAGTTACGTCCTTGCGATCCGCGGAAATTCTTTGTGACCCCGACTAAACCGTAGCCTAGCGCAAACTTATTTAAATTTTAATGTAGTTATTAAAATTCCTTAGTCGCGTATTTACACTTAGAAAGAAGAACATGTTCATGAACAGATTCTCAAATTTTTGTATTTTTGTTCACTCAAAGCTGCATCATTAATGAAACAATTTTAAATTTTTCTTTAAACAAAACAAAAAAAGGGTTTCAATTGAATTAAGTTTCATGTTCTTTTTGTTAGATTTTTGAAATGTAACCTTCGTGTACAAAAACTTTTTACAAAAACTAGGACTAAACTAGACAGAGATAGCAATCTATTTCCACTTCGACTTTAGATTTCAAATATAATAAAGTTGCCTTACGCAAATAAAAAATTCAGCAAATGATTTCATTGTACAATGCAAGCCAACCCTTAGGTTAAGTTATATTCAATACTGCCAACACTCAATAAAACATGGACTGAATTGATTTTAATAATTTTTATGATGTATAGAATTCAATATTACCGATTAAAAGATGGTACGGCTAGCATATCACTGCTATTAAATAAATGTAAAATATTTTACGTCAAATGGAATGTTGCCAGCATTGAATAGCAATGACAGTTCTAGGACTGCTAAGCCAACTAAACGTTTCTAAATTGCCACTCTTTTGTTATGGTTACGGACCTAACTTCGGTCTTGGATCTTTTCCACTATTTGAACATTTCAGTAATATAAGAAATTTTGATTGCTGGTCTAATACTTGCAATACAGACGTCTTCAAAACGCTCGATTTTTTAACGTTATAATTTTGTTAAAAGTAAGTCCAGATTTATTATTGTATTCGCTACTCTTATCCACCTGGTTATTATGATGTTATAGATGTTAACGGTGATGAGTAATTAATTTAAATTATCAGAAGAGCCTTGACTTATATGCCTAAATCTTATATCTATATGGCTAGGTGTTTTGCCTCGGGTCTTGTCAACCCGTTCGTCTGCCGCCATGTTTGCTTAAGACGGCCACGTTTCCTTGATCCTGGTGGGATCCACTCCAAGGCTTGCCTAGGAATATGAGTGGGATTCCGACGCTGGGTGTGACCAATCCATGACCATTTGCGGCCATTTATTTGCTGATTGCTAATCTCGACTGTTGCGGCCAAGAGACTCTTAGAATATGTCGAAGGCAGCGATTGATAAAGACTTGGACCCTGAAGAACCTTACTTAACATTAAAATGACAATATTTGTCGTATTGTTATTTTAAGCAACGTAGAATGGGTTTCTCAGCTGCTACGCTGAGCTTCGATGTGAGGTTACTCATGATGTCTTGTCTCTTCTTTAAATATCTTGTCCAAAGGTTTGTTCTTTCGTGAAAGCTTTTAAGTAAAAGACTAAAATTCAGAAACACTTTTGCTAAAGGGCTTAGTAAATTACGGAATTCCCATTCCATGCATGGAATTCAATCTTAGGTCCGCGGTCAGGAAGAGACCCTCGCGTCTGACAAGGCAACTTGAATATATTTGGGACCTAGCGGACTAAGCATGCATATTCATGCTTTCGATCCGGAAGCGCGTATTAATTTGCATTCTGATCTGACAGCGGTCAAGCTCCCGTTTGCCATTTTCGTTTCTTTGCTATATACCGTATGCGATCGCAATTCGAACAGATGATTCAATAGAACGCGAAATCGAAACGTTTGCTCGCTGTGAAACTATGCATACGGAGCACTCCAATAGTTTTCTGTTCCAGTAACGTTTCCACGTTTCCCTACCTTTTTTAACTTTTTCCTCTAAAATGTTTAATTTAGTGCCTCGATAAAATTGTGAAGCTCATTAAATCATGTAAAATGTGATTATTTATCCTATTTTTATTTTATTTTATTTGGAATAACAAATGAATACATATTGACAACTTAGGTAAAAAAATACATTAGTAAAAAGAAAAATAAATATTCAAACTACACCACAATATGTCTATTGGACTACGCACACTTTCTTATTTGTAATTTAAGCACATCACACATTTAAAATATCCATTTTTAAAGTTTTTATAAGAGAAAAAGGAAAGAAATAACACATCAATTTTGAAGATTATCCGTGAAAAAGCAACCGACCAAGTCTCGGCCCTCTCGGGCGACCTCGGATCGGAAAGCTTGCGCGTAACATAGTAACCGTCCAAGCCGAAGTTACTCCTCACCGGGGGGACCCTTGTGTCGAGTTACTAGCGATATAGGTTCAGGCTAAGCGACCTAAGAGCTATGTCACCTCTCAATCCGATGAAGCAGTCAAGGCCAGCTTCTGTGGCCAATCTGTGTAGTTCGTCATAAACAAAAAAATCAATTTTAGCGAAATTTAATTATGTAAGTGTAATGTGTATTGTGTTAGAAATCTTATAAAATAAAATAAAATTTAATAAATAACATGAAATTGTAAAAACAATAAAGTGACTAATCTATAGACTGCTTGACGTCACATGGCTTAGAAAGAAAAATCGAAATGTAGATTTTTGCAAGATATTTTTGCAGAGTTCAAATAAGGAGGATTTTTTAAATTCGTCTACTTTATTTCTCTTATTTGTAGTCGTGTTTAACTCATTTATTTATAAACGAGATTTTTGAAGATCACATGTGCTATCCGTGAGCATGTTACAACTTTATAATGTATGTTTAACTCCTTAATTAGTAGACTACGACGTTGACGCGACGTGCGTCGATGAAACACTGTGTCTAGACAAGCACTAGATAAAATTAGAATGATTTAATATTAGATAGTAGAGAGCTCGGATTTTACACGATATATATCTCTGCCTACCTTGCTCATACTGTACAAAACGAAAGAGATTATTTTATTATTATTAGTTAATAAAAATTACACCAGCATTTTATCGTCTATTTATATTTGAAAAAAAAACGGCAAATAAATAAAGCTACGTCAAATGTAATTCTCAGAAGATAAACTTAATGATTTATTAACGACAAACTACACAGATTGGTCAAAAGCTGGCCTTGACTGCTTCACCGCATTGAGAGGTGGCATAGCTCTTAGGTAGCTTAGCCTGAACCTCTGTCGCTAGTAACTCGACACAAGGGTCCCCCCGGTGAGGGGTAACCTCGGCTTGGTCGGTTACTAAAACTCAATGAATGTTTACGTTGTTATATGGTCTCCTAAGCATATGCGTAACTTTGACGTTAATATCATTATTAATATCAATCCACAGACTATAGTCGGATTATGTGTATATTTTATGTAATAATCCGAGGAAATATTGGTACAATACGTTTTAAAACACTCGGGCACAAGGGACATTGGTCTAAGTGGTCCATAAATCAAGAAACACAGTGGTTTATGTAAGATTACAGCAGAGCGCGCCTCTAAACTGCCGCTGTGTACCGCCTTAGTATTAAAACCGTTTTATACTCCCAACAAAACTGAGAATATTGCCTTGGTAAAAATAAAATTGTACAGTTACAACATGAAGCGTGCTCGTCGCAAAATTATAAGCGTTGCATAATGGCGTATGTGATTTCTCGTTTCCTAATTTGTGTTGGTGAAACCGTACTAATGATACCTTTTCAAGAGAGAGGTTCTACCTTACTTTTGTCTTTGTTATATTTTTGGAAATATCTCCGTGTTTCACTTATTCTCTCTACGTAATACGGTTACATTCGGGCTTCACGTGTAATAATCTCGTTCAAACAAAAAATACACAAGAGAACCTGCACCTTCTTTTGAAATCGGATAACAATGATTCAATCCTTGTATTTGTCTACTTCGGTTGGGTTAAAATTACGATTATTTTCTTTATTCTCATCATCTACAAATTAATGAAACGTGTATTGTAGGAGAGGCGTTTATTCTCCCGTAAATCTATTAAATGCTTCCGACCGCTGCTCTTTGTGTCCTGCAGGCTTTACGAGTGTAGTCGCGTGTAACATGTGTCGCAAATTGTCCACGCCCCTGTTATTTATCGCCGTTCTTTCTATCTCTCTAGCCGCGACTATGGCTACTAAACAATATTGTATAACATTTTACACGCCATTTTTTATTGTATCTGTGTATACAATACCACAAAAATTGACATTTAACAATTTAAATTGAAGTAATTATAAAAATGCAAGCGACTGTCGATCATTTTTTAAGAATGATTTTAAATACTGTTTAGTATAGTTTTCCTTCCACAAGTAATTATATTATTAAGCCTGAATGTGTGGACTGTGATCAGATTAATTTGATTAGAGTTATGCAATATTTAATTCTTACATAATAAAGCAAATTGTATTATTTGTTCAGTATTGTTGTTGACTCGTAATGTTAGCATCATTGTATTCAATAGTTGTTGAGTTGCTAGCATATAACTGTCAGAAGTTGTTGAGTTAAATGTCATCATCCTTGGTCATCTATCATGATTTTTTTTGATGCGGATTCCATCAGCCATTTCATTAGTGCGCAACTGGTAAGTGTATATGTAACTAGTGAATATTTTGTACACGAATATTGTAATTCGGAAACACATTGGTCCAAGCCTGTTAGAATTTTAAATTTTCATTTTGAAGCGTCAATAGCCTAATGGTTTCGGGTACGGCCTGCGAATCGTAAGGTCGTGGGTTCGAATCCACCATTCGACTATTGCCTTGAACCATGTCCTAGCACAAGCTTGAGCTTAGTTGGGATGGTTAACAAGATTGTTAGTAATATTTCAGGAAAAAAAAGATATATTGCTAGCTTTCTTTAAAAAAAAAATTGTCGTTAGTTCAACAAGTACTAAACTCTAACTGCTATAAATAAGCGATCATTAAACAAAAAATATCTGCTTCGAGTTAATTCAAAGCACATAAGGATAATTCTTACTATATATGTATTTTCGTGATATAAAGTACGTATTTAACATATAAAATTACTTACAACTCGCAAAAAAATTGACCATTGCCTATTCAAGAAGTCCATTAAGACCTTCGGGTATGTTCTATATTATTCATTAAATGCATATTTTGCATTCTATATCAGCTGTATTATATCTATGACAAGTATTATGTCAGCGAAAATGACATATATGGAAGCTCACCGCTTTAAACAATTAACACACTAGATTTTCAACAATTCCTTTGTGTCAAAAGCGACATAAATGTTTTGCCCATATGACGGTCCGTTGTGGATACGCCTTTATTCCGGAATCAGTCATGTGGTTATTACGTTTTATACTCGTATATTATCTACGAAATTGGATGAATTAATTGCAGTTCAATGTGGATTTATATATTGTGAGTTAATTCTATAACTGTTAGTTAGCTTTAGATTTATTAATTTTTAATGGAACAGATGAAGAAGCATTTGGCTCACCATATTAAGCGTTCTCCTCCAACCAACTCCAATCTCCAATAAAATCAGAGGAACTGTAAAGCCCACTCTTTACTGTATGCCGCCGGTTCTCTCTCGTGACCCTTACGCTAAATTGATTGAAAAGCAGATAATTAGACATAGACATTTATTTATTGGCATCACAATACAAAAACACTTCACAGACAGAATATAACACACATTAAAAAAGAATGAAAAATAGACAAAACACAGTTAAAGTTACACGGACAAATAATACAAAACATATGATGCCAATATCGGACACCGTCTCAGCATATGCTGGATGCGACAGCGCTGATTTTCAGCGGTGCCCGGGACTACCTAAAGACGTGCGCACGCAATACTACTTTTATATGGAATTTATAAAGACAAGGAGGACAAAGAGTATTATAAATATGATACATGAATAAAACAGTTAAGAGATTAAAATATATTTTATACAATAAAATAATAGATGAAAAAATTTCATAAATAAATATATCATTGAGTCAAAAATAAACTAAAATTAATAGTATGATAATTAAACGTATAAAGTTTAAATTATATAATTAAATATTGAAAATATTGGAAACGACAAGCCACCGATATCACGGGTATATTATCTTTTTGTAACTTTAACATCAGGTGTTTTAATTTATTTTTAAATGCGTTTACAGATTTACTGTCCCTTATGGGCGGTGGCAAAATATTCCAACACTTACAATTACTTAATCAGTTTTCTTCGCTGGGGTTAAAAGGATAGACAAGAAACATGAGCCTTGAATTTATTTTAGAAAATGTATGCCATACATATATTTATGATTACGTAGTATATTGTTAGTACTTAAATTTTGCGGTGCATAAATTCATTGATGCCTACCTTGGCTCCCTTAAAAAGAAGAGGTGTCTAATATCTGGAGATATGTACCTATAATTTGTACTATAGTATTTTATAAATTAAAGTATTTCAATTCAAAACCGCATCGTGACCTAATGTCCAGTTCTGCTTTGTACTCGTAACTCTCGAGTTGTTTTCGACGCCGGTTACCTGATGGTGCAATGTTTGGCATTAATTAGTTTCCATCGTAGTCTCGGTGCGACGTTTCGCAAACAATTTATGTAGTATCAACATCGTTCACTTTCCTTATAATTTCGATTCATAAGTATTTCTTACATTTTCTGCAGTGAACGTTGAGTGCCGATGAAAAATATCTGAACCACTTATTTGATTTCAACTCCCATTCCTATTCATTAGGTCTTATGTAAATGATGCCCATGGTTTGTTGATTCACGAAGAAATGTTTCCTATTGCTTCCCCCAAGCTCGAACCAAGCGCATTGTCTTTAATTATTCGTACAGTAAAGGACTGGAATAGTTTGTCTTTTCTTCCGATTGCAATGTGGGTTTTTTCAAGAGTAGTTAGAGTGGATAGACATTTACTAAGCTAGTGCGTTTAATATCAGGTGGGATAATTGTCAAGTATTTGCTTAAAAAGTAAAAAAAAGATTTTTTATCACATCAGTGTCATTTTTTTTATAATATCTAACCAAGGCCTAAGCAATATCTGATTAACTGTATGACGCGCAATCTTAATAAAACCCAATTAACTCTTCTTTAGTTTAATTTCTTGCGTAGCTAACGTCTGGTATCCGCATTAAGGCCATTTTTTTTTGTTAACGGGGAGGAAATCTTCAAAAAGATACCCCGCCTTCTGGGGGGAAGGCGGCGGTTATGTGGGGTTTTTACCCACTAAAACCTCCCGGTGGCCCTTTCCTCAGTGCATGACGAGGGGCTCGGGGATCTCTAGTAGAACGCACCAGAGCCCCTCTGCACTATGCTCAAGGAGAAAGACAAACCTGGGGAGGTTACTCCCTCCCCCTGTGCCCTCATAGTGCAAGGCTACACGGGCCAGCCGATGTCGCCTTCTACCCGGGTCCACCTTAGCGGACGACAAAGGCCCCCACCCTTGTCGCCCAGTGAACCCGAGGCCCCTTTTAGTCGCCTTATACGACAGGCAGGGGATACCGTAGTCTTATTCTTGAGAGCCCAGAACTACAGGGTTGATCCGCATTAAGGCCAAACTTAATATCTAACGTCCACCCCTGATGGATTAGAGCTGTGTCAAGTTTTTCCATTATATACATATACAAAAATAAGTTCTCACGTCATAGATATATTATATACTGGATCTTTCTATTCTCTTGCTGCAATTTAAGTATAATAAGGTATCACATACGTTTATTCAGGGGAATGCAACGTCTATATGCTTTCCTTTTTGCGCCCTTCGCCATACATCGGGGAAATCTTTAAACAAAACACTGTACCATTAGTACTAGTATTTTTAGTACGTAAAATAATATTCATCGGCGCAAACCAGTTGTGGTTTGAATAGCCAACTGTTTGATCATAAGTTTGTGTATTCTTCTTTTAAACAGACCGATTGAAGTGAACCGATTTTGATAATTGTTGAACCATAAAAGTATTAAATTTGCGCGACAAATGAACGAATAACTCAAATTCTTGCGAACAGATTTCGATGATTCATTTCTTTTTGGAAAGGATGTACTTCAAGGGTAGTTTGATGAGAGTTTGGTTAGGTTATTAGCAAGTCTATTTCGTAGTATTTCTACGATAATTCGGAAATATAAAGAGGGCGTCCGCGCGTAATACCATTAAACGTTTGATTCGATTTGAAGTCGGTTTTGGTTTTTACTCGTAAATATACTTGTTCGTATTCCTAGTATTCTTTATTTTTAAGAATAGTACCTATTATTGAAATAGTAAAACCTGTTTTATTTAAGTATATTTTAGTTATCTTTTTTTTTTAAGTACAATGTTCTAAGCAATTGTTAACATCAAAATTTTCTCTTATTACTTGACTTTCAAAGAATTTACTTTCAACGGACGTCATTTAATTTTAAGACATTATAACTGTTTGAACGAGCACAAACTTCTCAGTCTAACTATCGCTTTAACAATAACAAGTCAAAACTAACACGCTGCGGTGTAAGTTGCATCAATAATTGGATGGAATTTCGCAGTGCAAAAACCGAAATATTATTGGAATACAGCCAATCGTAAACCATTCGAAATGATACATTAATTCCGGTTTTCAGTTAGTACTGTTAACGTTATTAACGATTCTATTTCACGTCCACACGTATAATCCTTAATATATATAATAAGGTCTTTATGTTTGTTTGAAATAACAGACAAAACTGCGTTTCTTTATAATACGTAGAGAAACAACATTTAATGTCCGTATTCCAATTCTATCTTATATATAAATGTCATGATATTGACATTTTACATTTAAAATTATAAAAATACAGAAAAAGAAATAAATTTAAGTAAAGAGGTTTCATATCTTCATTTTAATATTTCTTTTTGTATACAAAATTTTATACTCATTAGCAGGTGTGTTTTGTGGATATGATGGGGACACGAATTGCAAAATTAAAGACATGGAGACACTACATTCCTAAAGTTATTTCACATATTCTATTCGTTTGAAATAATGCGCATCTAGCAATCTATAATGCGTGTTAGTATTTTCAACATACTTAAAAAAAGGAGTAATTCGTAAGTACGTTTTTTACCTCATAACTTTCTACTGAGCGAACCGATTTTGATGATTGTATTATTTGAAAACGGATGCTAACCATGTCCCATTTCATCCAATTCTGGCAATGGCACCTATGAGAAAAAACGAGTCTTAAGTTCGCATCAAGTATGCGCGCTGGTACTGTACGGTTAACTAAATATCACGCCCACCGATTTCGATGATTCATTTTATTGGAAGCGATGTACTTTAAGAGTAGTTTGATGAGAGTTTGGTTAGGTTCTGATTAATACTATTTTTTTTTTTAAAAGAAAGCTAGTAATATTTCTTATTTTTTTTTTTGAGAAATATTACTAACAATCTTGTTAACCATTCCAACTAAGCTTAAGCTTGTGCTAGGACATGGTTCACGGCAATAGTCGAATGGTGGATTCGAACCCACGACCTTACGATTCGCAGACCGTACCCTAAACCATTAGGCTATTGTAATATTCCTACGATAATTCGTACATACAAATAGTAGCGTTTCGATGTGAAGTCGGTTATTGTTTTTGCCCATAAATTTACTTGTCTTAACTTTGTCTTAACATATATTCACTGCCAACTTTAGAAATTGTATATATATTTATTTATGGACACCTATTCAAACAATTTAAAGTAAGGCCCACAAACGCGTTCTTATATATGTCAGAAGCTTTTCGCATTTAAAAAAGGTGAGATTTTGAATATGTTAAAGAATTCCCTGATTAGAGAAAAACGTGCTTTGAAAGAGGATGTTGTCAACAGAATCAAGAAGACTCGCTTCGGTAATTAGGTCATATAGATAGTGTGATAACACAGAATAGTGAAGAAATCTTAAATTGTGAAAGTGATTAACTTTCCAGCCGATAGAGGGCGTCCTAGCAAATGATATATCGACCAGATTGGCGACGTTTTGCATAAGGAGCAGATAAGGTGTACGCGTATCTGTCTATAATTTAACTTTGAAACATATATAATAAATTTCCATTTTTCTTCTATCCAATGTAGTTCTATTATAATATTTTTATAAATGGCGAGGAAAATAAATAAACTACTGGCTATTGACAGCTCAAAGAACATTTATCTTAAGGGACAAAAAAGTTCTAACTTCAAAGCGACATGGGTACCGAAACCTATATTTATTTTTATGACAATAAAAATCGCAGTATTTTTCTGCAGAGTGAAAATTTAATTCTGTAGCAAATATATTTTCAACTAAAATCGAGTTCAAATCAAATTTAACCAGTATGGTCGAACGCCCCGTTTTATTTTTGCGGTACTCGTATCATGGTCTCTCTTTCTTCTCTCACATTTACGCTCGTTATCGTTAAGGAGTACTTATCTGGTCGTACAATTCTTATTAATACAATCTCAATCAAAAAATATTACTATAGAACTATATGTAAAATAATATGGGAACTGATAGAAAGTAACACTTTCAATCAGAATAAATCGAATGGGCTTCAATTATTACAAAGTATATATTATATTACTAGTATTATTAATTCAAAGCTGTAATAAATCGAAATCTTAATTAACATAAGCAATACTATGTAGACTTAGAGTGTCTTTGTCTTTAATTAACTCTGGATATCACTGCAAGATAACAGTATTCATTAAGTTAAGTAAGTGGCTATTGTAACTTAAACTATTACGGTTAAATCGGTCAGTAACCACAGCAGAGGCTTACTACGTACAATGCACACAAGAGTAACACAAAATACAACGGTAACATTATCCTAAGTAGCAAGCGAAAGGATAATTATAATAATTTTAAAACTAAATTCTCATTAAAATCACCGACTATGTAACAAATTAAATTCGTAGGTGTACAGACTTTTCATTCGTAGAACTACGCTTATAAACTTATTTATTTATCTATTAACAACAACACAGTGAATAGTTATAAGGTTTATGCCATCGCAGTTAAGTGAAGACTACATGCAATGTATTCGTGGTGAGTGACAATACTAAATTATATTTAAAAAATTATACTAACACTTGCCTTTGAATATTATAGTCTTCGCATTACTTAAGTACGTCTTATTTATTGCAAATAATGAATCAATATTGCCGAGTAGGGGCTTGTTTAATAATTTATTAAGTTTAACAAAGTCCCTTTTCAAAGCTTATGTAAATATTTACTGACTTTGCTATAACTTGTTATTGCTTTCATTGGGTTCAAAATTTGCGTTAAAAGTAATTAATAATTAAAATGACTTTATAGAAGAATTTGTATACCTCGTGTTGTGTATATAACGAACTATTTTACAGTAGAAATTCAATACATTCTTCTCTCTCACTCTAGAGCCGTGGTAGCTCAGTGTCCGGGCGGTCGCCTCAAGTTGGACAGTACACTATCAACCAGAGTTCGATCCCCGGTGCCGGGACTAATAAATTTGTTATTGCAATTTTATGGGCTGATTTACCACGCGCTCGGCGGTGACGGAAAACATCGTGAGGAAACCTACCTGTCCTAGAAAATTTTTCTAAGGCATCTGAATTCTGCTAATCCGCACTAGGGCCCGTGGTGGACTATGCCCTTTTACTCTCTTTACAGGGAAGGCCTGCGCCCTACAGTGCGACATATATATACTGACTATTTAATTTATTATACATATATAAAAGCTGTAACTTTAACGTTAACTTCTCTCTATTCCTTTGCTTTTATTTGTGGTCACTGACTCACATCACATTATAAAAAAATAATGTCAATGAATAGTGGCCGTCTTAAACGCAAGCTTTATCTACCCTCACTAAATGTGTGTATGTGTGAGTATCTCAGTAGTAAAGATGTAAAAAAATTACGTAACAAATTCAAAGAGATTTACTCAGTGAAATATTTGAGTAGAGAATTCTTTGCTAGCCATTTTTGGCATTCACTTTAGAACCGTTTCTATTTACATTGAATGCAGGGGAATTCTATTAGTACCGATTAAACTACAAATACGTTTTAAATACACTGTAGTAAGCTGAAACACGATACTAAGCTATATTGGAAAGGATTTACCGTCAAGTAAAGTTTCGAATGGCAAAATCTCTTTTAAAATGCTGTCTTAAATTTTTTCATGTTTTTGTTTAAAAAAAGAAAAGACATTTCAATGCTTACAATATGGAATAAAGTTAATGATATATTCTCATATAAAAAGTGTAACTTTTGTAAGACCGGGTATCCAATTCTGTGAATTAACATATGTTAAGTACTTTTTTCCGTTTCCATATCAATTTAATTATTAGTGACAGCCTAATAGCTGTACTTCGATGGTGGGTGTTCGAATATAATCGATTCTTACGTAAATTAAAACACTTCTTTAAATTTGTGCCCGATCTCTGTTTACTAGTTTAAAAAGGACGCAAAGGCTTTTTTAATAATCTTATTAATAGAATAATATTTATGTATACAGACAGATAAATATATGTGTAATAAAAGGTTGGAAAGGCAGCAGCGATTTCTCTTGTCCCCGTTCTTTTAAAAAACAAAGACATTTTAATCTTTTTTTTTAAATTTATTATAAATACCATTTTTCAATTAGGAAAATATATATAAATTAACGCTATACTAACGCTAAAGTCCGTTTTGCGTGCCTAAATAATGTTTTAAAACATGCTTAATGTTTTTTTTAAGTTATACATTATAATATATCTAGGGGTAGTTCGTAAATTAAACTTTTTTTGGTAACGGGGAGGAAATTTTCTTAAAAGATACCCCGCCTTCTGGAAAGCAGGCGGCGGTTATGTGGGTTTTTACCCACCAAAACCTCCCCGGTGGCACTTCCTCGGTGCATGGTGAGGTGCTCCGGGATCTCCAGAGGAACACACCGGAGCCCCTCTGCACTGTGCATAAGGAGAACACTTCCCGAGGGAGAGGCTACTCCCTCCCCCCCTGTGCCCTCGCAGTGCAAGGCGACACGGGCCAGCCGATGTCGCCTACTTCCCGGGTCCACTTTGGCGGACAACAAAGGACCCTTGTCGCCCAGTGAACCCGAGGCCTCTTTTAGTCGCCTTGTACGACAGGCAGGGATACCGTAGTCTTATTCTTGAGAGCCCAGAACTACAGGGCTGTCGTAAATTAACCTAGGCACACGATGTATATTGCCACGCGCTCGCTGTACACATTTTTCTGAAAGCTATGGATGGTGGAGTCTCTAATTTTATTAATGTATAATTAGCGGGTCGACAATATTACCAATTTCCCTATGAGTGGAGGCCAATCAAGCACTTGTCGACCAGAGACGCGGTTAGAGTACCATTGTTCCGAAGTCCCTTTGCGTTCATTCCTTAAGAATTTATTTCATTCTCTGTAGTTTTGTTAGCTTTTGTTTCATCGAGTATTGTTCGCCAGTTTTTCTTTTTTATTTCACAGTGTATCTTTGATGTTCACTTTGGCCAAGCGAGTTACGCAACCACTTTTGCTCGGACCCGCGCAGCTCCTGTGGGAATGCGAAACAATGATTACCTATTTTCGTTCTTTCAAATTAATATAATTCAAACAAACGTGCTTTTGTGTGATTCTATGGAAAATAATAAAGTAAAATTTATTGAAGTTATAGCTTTATGTAATATTTAAAGGCTATATTACTCATTTTCTTGTTAACCATTCCAAATAAGCTTAGGTTTGCTGGAGATGGTTCACGTCAATAGTCGAATGGTGGATTCGAACCGACCTTATGATTCGTAGACCGTACCCTAAACCATTAGGCTATTGACGCTTCTAAAAATAAAGAATGAGTTGGCGAACATTACATGATTTGCAATATAAATTTAACGACTGAATAGCAACGGTTATTATTTCGTAATGTCGATGAGATTTATCAAATTCGCGAATTTAATGTCAGTCGCAGAGATAATTCGCAAACGGGGCCGAATGATTGTTTCCAGATCAAGGTTCCAGTGCGATGAGCGTGTAACATTATGTTCACGTTATTCCGGCCCGAATATTTGCTATCGCATTGCTCACACACATCAATACGAAAGAATTTTTGTTATATTACGCTAATGTAGAGTTACTGGGGCGAAAAACAATATAGTAAATAGTTCTACCATTTGGAACGCATGAATTTGGGGCATGTAGTATATACCGAATTGTTTTTGAAGCTTTTAGAGGGTAGGAAAACTATGACACTGAATTATTACGATGCGCGCGCACACCGACATTTAAATCGACATCATGGAGTTGGTTGGTTAATGTGTAAGACACTGCCTGTCAATGTAAAGAATATTTATAATGTATATTTACAAACGTTAAGCCGTGGTAGCTCAGTGTCCGTGCGGTTGGCTCAAGTTGCGTAGTACGCTAGCAACCCGAGTTCGATCCCCGGTGCCGGCACCAAGAAATTTGTTGTTGCAATTTTATGTGCTGATTTACCACGCGCTCGGCGGTGAAGGAAAACATCGTGAAGAAACCTACATGTTTTAGAAAATTTTTCTACGGCATGTGAAGTCTGCCAATCCGCATTAGGGCCGCGTAGCGGACTATGCCCTTATACTCTCTTTACAGAGAAGGCCTTCGCCCAACAGTGGGACATATATAAAGGCTGTAACTTTAACTTTAACAAACGTTCGGTACTGGCGATTCCCTTTTCCCTGATTCGTATAGGACCTAGAAGGCTTGGGGAAAAACATATAGCATTTCCTCTCCTCCCCCGCAAAAGTTCATAAGAACTTATTTTTTAAGTTTAAGAAGACATCTAACTGATTTTATAGTGATTTACTCTTAACGTTTCAAATTCTAAAGCGGTCAGGCGATAAAATCGTTTTATTTAACGAGTAATACTGGTGTTAATAGAAATTGGTATTTAACTACCTAATGGCTAAGGAAGGTAGAATTTCGAATCCCAGCCGGCTGTACTAATGAGTTCCCCGTTTCGGTTTCTTACGTAGAAAACAAATCGCTTGTTAAAATTTAGTAACATGTGCGACTGTCTACTCCTCCAGTATTAAAAAGGCGTTAAAGTTTTTTACGTTAAAGCTTTTTAAAATTTATCGCAATCTTAATTCGAAATAGATCTTCGTTAAAAACGCAAATGAACACAAGATCGATCCAAGCGTACTTTGAAACGGCACAATCAATTCCCGTCGATAGAAGCAAAAGGACGAAAAACAGAGACGAGTGGCATTTCCAGTGAAAAACTGTTATATTGCGAAGAACCGGATTGGAGCTATGGATTTCTGCAGTCAACACGATCGTTCCATATCTTTCTTTTGATGTCGAACAACAAAACAAAAATATGATGTATATTTACTATCTAACATTTTTTTAGAATTCACCGATTGTTCGTTACATAACTGAGAGTTTAATTATGCTTTACATGTCGGAATAATTAATACATATTATGGACTAGAATGAACATAGAACTTATTGATATTGGGTTTTGTCGGATTAATTCATTTTATTCTATTTATAAGATTTGTTCGCGCTTTTTTTGTTCTGTTAGTGTGAAGCCATTAAGCAAAAAGGTTTTATTAAAACTTTTTTTTTTTGAAAAATCATTTATTATTTGTTTTATAAGTTTCATTTTTTAAATTAATTGTGTGTCACATAAAAGTATTAAAGTGCAGGTAATAATAAAAAAGTAGTAACGAAATGTTTTCGTCTCATAATGCACAATTAAATATAATATTTATAAGCTGTGATAGCTAGATCACAGTGAACTCGGGAAGAAGGCGACATCGGCTGGCCCGTGTCGCCTTGCGCTGCGAGGGCACAGGGGGGGAGGGAGTAACCTCCCCCCGAGACGTGGTCTCCTTGAGCACAGTGCAGAGGGGCTCCGGTGCGTTCCACGTGAGATCCCGGAGCCCCTCATCCTGCACCGAGGAAAGAGCCACCGGGGAGGTTTTAGTGGGTAAGATCACCACGTAACCGCCGCCTTACCCCCAGAAGGCGGGGTATCTTTGTGAAGATTACCTCCCCGTCAACAAAAAACGCCAACGCTTCCCGAAGTGACGTTCAAGTAAGTTTAGCTTACATTATCCCTTAGATTATCTGTGAAATAGCAACTGACCGAGCCGTGATTCCGGCCCTCGTGTGCGCCCTTGGATCGGAATGCTCACGCGTAACATACGAGTAGTAACCGTCCAAGCCGAGGTTACCCCTCATCGTAGGACCCTTGTGTTGTGTTACTAACAAAACAGGTTCAGGATAAGCGACCAAGGAGCTATGCCACCTCTCAATCCGGTGGCAAGGCTCTCAAGGCCAGCTTCTCTGACCAATCTGTGTAGTAAAAAAAAACACTCATTGAAGAGTTTAAAATCCAACCAGCTTGTAGGAAACAAATTTCATTTTAGTGTTTTCCCGTCACGTAAAAAAATATTGGTTAACATTTTGACCCACCCTGGCTTGATTCCCATAAAACGTAACTTTTACATATG
Organism: Meandrusa payeni; assembly: GCA_029286785.1. Lineage (NCBI taxonomy): Eukaryota > Metazoa > Arthropoda > Insecta > Lepidoptera > Papilionidae > Meandrusa > Meandrusa payeni. The sequence continues at coordinate 7,447,536 of JAGSMX010000012.1, read as the reverse complement.
ACGCTTAATAAGTTTATTGAAAAGTTTTTCAATTAATACGTTATTCATGTATTTGTATCATGTTCCAAAGACGAGATGTAATATTGTCTTCTCGTAAATGTATGACAATACTTGCCTCCGTAAGCTATCAGGGATTTGATACACCTAACATTACTTAACAGTGACTAGCAAAGATATTAAATTCGTATAATATATTAAACTTTAATTCTCTCCGCATTAATGGTGAATGTTAAGCGTATATTTTCATGAATATTACATACAGTATTCAACCATTGTCTTGCGCAAAATTATGTTTGTTTTGCTCGAGTAGATATTTCGCCCGCATTTTGTATAATGCCAGACTACCTATTAGGTATTAGTGTAATCAACAGAGTGCGTCCTACACCGAGACATGTTTACTTACCGTCATTCCCAAGAGAGTATTTGTATCCAGCGGGATTGTATTTGCGGGTAGTAATATAAATATTAAAGGAATATTACCGTGTTTGCGCACATTCCTTAACACTTCGAAAGTCGTGAATAATTCAGTGGGGCGAGATTTCGCCCGCGTCTCCCGTTTATCGTTGTCTTTGAAATACTGTGCCAAGTGGGAGTCGGTGTTCTTCCTCTTTACAAACGCTGTCCATTAAATATATTAAAAAATAGATTTCTGTAAGAAATGGAAAAAATTATTTTGCATTTTAATCACTTGTTCTGGACAAGGAAATAAATCCTGATTATAAAATGCAAAATAATTTCTTTCTTTTTATATAAAAACAGTAGTCTATATTATTCAGGTTCTATTTAAAGAAGGAAGTACACATACATTTATTAATAAATGTTGTTAAAACGATATAATTGTAAAAATTACTGACTAATTTTTTAGGATATTATATTTTTGTAAATTACAATATCAGTGCTCGTTTTCTTTCGGCTTATTTTACCTTATAATTATTTATCGAATGTTATGATTTATCTGATTTTTTTTTTGTGAAATATTACGCCCGTTTTTGATTCAACGAGGTATGACGTATATGTCCTGCTGCTGGGTACAGGATCTATCTAAAGGTAGGACTTAGCCTCCAATCTCAGTAAGTAATTCCAGACTAGATAGATTCCTTATTGCACCAACCTTACAATATGTACAATTAATTAAAGTAATAACTAAGCTTAAACTAAAAGTGGGCAAGGGCGGTCTTATCGCTTTGAGCGATATCTTCCAGGCAACCCTGTTAGACATTTTTTTTTTCTTAGATATGCAATTAAAACAGGTTTTCATACTTTGTTAGCACTTTAATTGGTGACGATACCGGTGATCGAACTCAGGTTATTAGGACTCTATGAAACTAGAGCAACCACATTTCGTATTAAGAATATTTACCTCGAGAAGGGAAGAAAATTTGCGATGTCATCCTGCGAAAACACGTACGACGAACCTATCTAAGAAATCGATTCCATACGGTTCATTAAACTTCCAACTGGAATCGCCACGATCGAAGGGCAGCAAGACGGCAAGCTCGTCGCTCTGTCGACACCGATCATATTTAAACTTTTGGTATGGTTGAGCCCCAAAGCCCTCGTAAATCACCACAACCTTACTTCACACGTCGCGTTCGAATTTAAATAGACCCTCGTGCACGATCACTATGCTTTAACGCTTACTTACACCCGCCCTTATACATATTTACATTTTTCTACATGATTTATTTCGCATTATGTCTTATTTTCTGCGGCCGTAATAAATTCTCCGTATATCTGGTGTGATATCAATGAAGGGCGAAAGGAATATATAAGCACATTGCGGTTATAACAGATTCTGTATCAAAGGATATTAATGACCCTTTCTTATACATATTAAGGAAATAGTTGGTCGGCATTATGCCATAAGTTTTAACGGATATTAAGTCACTTAATATCGTAGCTTGGGAGTTTAGGAGTAACAGTTATGCGGTTACGCTTGGAGAATATAATACACATGTCGTATGTACAATTTAATCTTGCTTCATATTATTACTGATGGTGTAGATGTAGAAGATTATATGAAACTGGTTTTCTTGAACAGTGGGAATATATTAATGCGATGTTAACACAGTTGGAATACCTACATTATGTTTTGTAATTAATACAAACATGCTCTGAAGGACAAAACTGTCGCACTTTAATTTGCAAATATATTATGTTGTGTTTAAAATTTTCATAGTGTTTTATAAAAACGCAACGCCTGGCGAGCAGCGCCACACTTACGTCGTAGACATTCCATCAATACGCACGAAGCGGTTTGCCTCCACCTTCCTTATGCGGACGGCTAAGGAATGGAACTCTCTGCCGCGGTCAGTCTTTCATCACGGGTACAATCTGGACACCTTTAAGTCCAATGTGAACAGACACCTTATAGGCTCACGTGTTCCATCCTAGGCTTCGTCTTCGCCTTCCGTCGCAAGATAGACGCCAAACGTGAGCCTATTTAGTATAAAAAAAATTGCTTTGTAACGACGAGACGACGAGAGCACAGTGCAGAGGGGTTCCAGTCCGTTCCACTAAAGATCCCGGAGCTCCTCACCACGCACCAAGACATGGCCACTGAGGGGGTTCTACCCACGGGTATATTGTCGAAGATTTCCTCCCCGTCAAAAAAAATGATTCGGTATCTCTGCATGACGTAAAGACGTAGCGTATTAAGATGAGAGAGAATATGATTTAAAGTCTGTAAAGCAGAATGCAATTTCTTTGTCTTTCTGTTCTTCACCCCGCTAAAAAGGTTTTAAAGATCGTGAAACCTTTAATAACTAAGGTCTAGTGATAACGTGAATATGTGCCAGCTTTCTCTGCGTGTGCACGAATTGAAGTAACATACTTGAGAGCTTATATATTAAAATGTACATCATATTTCAATTAGCATAGATAAGGTTAAAAGCACGGTACATTCTGAGAGAGTGTTTCTTTTCTTGTTCAATGTAATCACTAGAGGCGCAAAGTTGCAGACGCGTTTGCAGCGAGGCGTAAAGACCTAAAGGTGGCTCATACATTATGTATAGAGTGTCTTTGGCAGCGGCATCTGATCGCCTGATAGCACGACCCTTGTTTACACGGCACTCGCTAATCCTGTCGCCGGGTTTTAACAAGATTTGAGCGGTACCCGGATAAGTTTTGATAACTTTCGCAGTACTTTCTACGTGAATTCTGCATTCATTGCGGTTAATAAAAAGTTATAAATTAATGTGTGTATGAAATTAAAGACTCGTTGATTTTTTTATATAATTTCTAAAAACTTTCTAAAAACTCTTTTATAAATAGAATTTATTTAATTCTTTTGACTAATGAAAGTGCGAACACTTCCAACACCACCAATATTTAACTTCTTGGGGTACCTCACTTTGAAATTGTAAAGTAATTGAACGAAAATTAAAAAATACTTTTTACTTTATTTTTAGCGGAGCTACTGTTGGGTGTCTAGGGTAGAAAGGACCTACGAGGTTATATCACATATGAAAAAGCCGCAATAAATATTTCTTGCAATAAAAATGAACGATATTTTTCTTATAACAAATTTTAGACCATAAATAGGTATAAACATTGTTGGATTTATTTCGGGAAGAACCATGTTCCGTTTTTAAATTAAGTTTTATGTTCATAACTTTATACCCACGAGGACTATACATTTTCATTCTTCTGTGAGGGTCACTTTTAATCTGTGCGGTTAAATGTTACCAGTTCTTACTCATTTTATATATTTTACAATATTATAAATTAAGATTTTACAATTATGAATCCTTTGTAAGAAATGAGTAATAATGCAAAGGAGCCAAACCCATAATTATTTAAAAAAATGCTATGTTTAGAATACACCTTCTTAGCTTTGTGGCTAGTTATTAAACGCTATTTATTTTTCTGACTATAGCTAACTATAATAATGATTTTTTTAGGATGGAAAAGGCAATGCGATATGGGGCTCCATCATGACATGCCAATTGAGTTTCCGGCAACTGTCTTGTTACCTTAAGACAGGGAAATTCGTAAAAAAACATTAATGGAAAATTCGTCGTAATAGCGACACACAATTGTCTAAAGGACGCCAATGGAAAATGAATAAAGGGCATTGAAAAAACAAATGACAATCTCACTTATCAAAAAGTAACATGTTCCCAGAGAATTCCATTTTCGAATCACGTAATTGCTTTTTTATTTTTTTAACATAAGTGGCCAGTTACAGAATATTTTTTGTTTGTCCCACTTATTACGGCAATATATTGGTAGCTTTTACACTGTCCAAAAAAATAAACTTTAAAAAAAATTATACAAAACAACCGCAACATTATAATTATCATATTCAAACTACCTAAACTATATTGTTAAAACTTACTTCACTGGCCACATCATTTCAGATAATGAAAACTGAAACTGTGTTTAAAAACGTTACTCGTCCCATAATGTAGCATTATAACCACCAGCGGTTGATAATAACAAGTCGATAAGAGGTGTTAATATTACATGGCGTTTGGGGGAAAACAGATGCCATCATGTTGTTGTTTTGTTTCACACTTCGCAGACGGTTTGTTGGTACACAGATTAGATAAACACACCGTCGGAGTTTACTCAGCAAAATAAACATTTGTAATTAAAAGGAAGCGTCGCGTCGTTTTATAATTATCAAACGTATAATGCCCTGTACATTACAGGACAAACAGTGAGTTAACATTGTGTAATTATTTACTTTTGCCTTATCTCTGTTTTCTTGGACAATAGGTGTAATGTAATAATAATATTAAAAGCGTTCATATTTATTATTTTAGGATTTAACTGAAAATAATAGGTTGGGGAAAAAGTCTTTTCGCATTATAGTAAGTATGAATTTGTAATAAAATCTTTTGGCTATACTATTTGTCTCTGGCTGGTTTTGGTATCATTTAAAGTTTAAATATTTATGGGGGTGAAGTTGCTTGCGTCCGTAGGATATACTTGAATAATGACTCCCTACACGTGCCCCTCGGGTAGTGCTAAACAAGCAACAAATTCCGGTGGTAGGCTCCGGCTGCAGGCTTTCGGTTACCACCCATCGGACAAAACCATACCGCCAAATGACTTATGTCGTGTTCCGTTATGATGCCTGATGAAGCCTTGAAGGTTGGGTCTGAACAGTAGCATTGCGAATGTTGACCGAGTACGATGTGACTGTTGGAGACGTACTGGGAACTTGATCATGGAGGGTAGCGGGATCCGAAGCACGGTTATCCGCTGGCCGACCGCAGATAGTTGGGGGCCCAAGTAGTGAGAAAGCCACTTGTGAAAGGCTGCCCCGCCAGCTGCGAAAAATCCCAGGGTGGCTCCATCGTGCCGGTTGGCGACCGGATGAGAGGACCCGATGGCAATCCCTGGGGGGGTTCGGGCGTCCCCGCAGTCTCCAGATCAAGCGCCTACAAGTCCAGAACCTTCAGTCCCGTCGTTGGGTTTGCGTCGCATTGCCTCGTTCAACTGCCACCCTTCATCTCTATTCACTCTCCCTATGAAAAGTAACAACAAGAAAAGTAAGTCTCAACAGCGGTTGCACTTCCTCTCTCAAAGTGCACCTTACCAATATCCGAGGTTTGCACTGTAATCTCAACGCAGTCCACCACCACCTCGAGACTGAAAAGCCGCACTTACTTTTCTGACGGAGACGCAGATTCGAGCCCTCTTGATACGGCATACCTCAACTATCCTGGATACACATTGGAGCATACTTTCCGCCCTCGAGCCGGAGTTTGTGTGTATGTCCGTAATGACATTTGCTGCCTGCGTCTTCGTCACCTTGAAGATCCCAACATTTCTACACTATGGGTAATGGTAGATACGGGCATTGATAAGATCCATTACGCCTGTGTCTACCGTTCGCACAACGGAGACCAGGAGACAAGTCGGCTGTTTCAACATCTAAGTGAGGCTGCTGATGCGGCCCAGCTTCGATATCCTTCTGCCCAGCTGGTCTTTCTGGGGGACTTCAATGCCTGTCACCAGGATTGGTTATACCCATACCAGAAGACTGACCACGCTGGGAGAGAGGCGTGGAACTTCTCTCTAACGCATAACCTCTCTCAGTTGGTAAAGCAGGCCACTAGGGTACCGGATGTGGATGGCCATTCAGCTAATTGCCTAGACCTTCTGTTGACCTCTGATCCAGATAGATACGTTGTCGAAGTCGGTTCACCTCTAGGAACTTCTGATCACTGTCTGGTGAAATCTGTGTCGTCCCATTCTCCCCCCGGATTTCGATGTCCGAGGTGTCCGGCGAATGTGGCGTTACAAGTTAGCAGATTGGGACGAGATGCGGCATTTCTTTGCATCTTATCCATGGCGACAGGTATGCTTTTCTTCCAAAGACCCGTCGAGATGTGCAGAAGCTATAACCGATGTGGTGAATCAAGCCATGGAATATTTTATTCCTCACGCTGATGTACCCATTGGTGGCAAAGCTGACCCGTGGTTTAACGCTGAATGCGTCCAAGCTGAAAAGCTTAAGCATTCGGCATACTTATCCTGGGTTGATGCTCGAAACCGCAAATCTCCGGAAGTCAAAACAAAGAAGAAAGCCTTTAACCTAGCCGCCAAGGCCTTTAAAAAAAAGAACTACAGAAGGCTCGCTTTGACCGCATCAAACATATTGGTACAAAGCTTTCTGCCCTGCCATCTGGTAGTAGAGCTTTTTTGGTCTCTTGCCAAAGCGGTTGAAGCTAATTTCTGTCGGTCCTCACTGCCTCCGCTGGTTAAACCGGACGGCTCTCTGGCACACTCGGCAAAGGAGAAGGCAGATCTCTTTGCAAATCTCTTTGCCCGTAGCTCACGTCTAGACCCCGGCGACAGTGTTCCACCATCCTTACCTCACTGTAATACCTCTATGCCAGAGGTACATATTACTAACAAAGAGGTACTTAAGAGGCTGCGTTGTCTGGACGTGAGCAAAGCCAATGGGCCTGATGGCATTCCAGCGATTGTTCTGAGGTCATGTGCGCCCGAGTTGTCTCCTGTGCTAACACGTCTGTACCGTCTCTCCCTAAAGACTGGAATTGTGCCTAAGTCCTGGAAGCTTGCAAACGTGCAACCTGTGCCCAAGAAAGGTAGCCGAGCCGACCCTGTCAATTATCGACCTATATCGATTACCTCCATTATTTGTAAGATAATGGAACGTATATTGAATGCACGCCTTGTGGCATACCTAGAAAATAATGACATCCTTAGCGACCGACAGTACGGGTTTCGCCGAAACCGGTCAACTGGAGATCTCTTGGTACACGCCACTCATCTCTTTGGCCAGGCTCGAGAACAACGGTGAAGCACTTGCTGTTTCGCTCGATGTATCGAAGGCCTTTGACAGGGTCTGGCACGCTAGCCTCATCAGCAAACTTCCAATGTATGGCATCTATCCTGGCTTGGTCACCTGGACAGCTGACTTCCTGAAGGAACGGTCTCTACGTGTAGTCATAGACGGCTGCTCGTCTGAGATAATGGCCATAAATGCCGGAGTTCCTCAGGGGTCTGTTCTCTCGGCAACTCTGTTTCTGCTGCATATAAACGATCTGCTCAAACCCGGTATCTTTGGGTATGCAGACGACAGCACAGTTGTAGAGAGTTACCAATTGGGTGCTAACGCCACAATGGATCAGGTACAGTCCCAAAGGAGAGCCATGGTAGAGCGAATGAATCTCAAACTACAGGAAGTCTCCACTTGGGGCGATGCCAATCTTGTGAGATTCAACGCCGCCAAAACACAGGCGTGTTTCTTTTCCGCTAAAAGGAGCCAGTACACCTTGGCTCCTACTTTCCAGGATCTATCTGTGGAATTCACTGATCGTCTTCAGTTATTGGGTATTGAAATCTCACCGACCCTAAACTATGGACGATTCATCGAGTCTAAGGCTAAGATAGCTGCAAAAAAACTTGGGATCTTGATCAAAGTGCAACCGTACTTCTCTGCGGGACAGCTTTTAACACTTTATAAAGCTCAAGTCCGGTCGTGTGTAGAATACTGCTGTCACATTTGGGCAGGCGCAGCTAAATGCCATCTCGCAGCTTTGGACTCGGTGGAGAGGCGGGCTAAGAGGCTATTTGGTGACGCAGCTGAAACCAATCTGCTCAGTCTTGAGCACAGGCGTAAGGTAGCTAGCCTTTCGGTTTTCTACAGATTGCATTTTGGAGAGTGTGCTCAGGAACTACATGATCTAATTCCCCCATCCCCTTTCCACCATCGGACTTCTAGACGCACTGCGGGATTTCATCCTTTTGTTGTGAACATCCTCAAACCCGAACGAAGCGATTTGCTTCGTCTTTCATTCTTCGTACAGCAAAGGACTGGAATAGTTTGCCCGCGTCTGTCTTTCCTTCCGATTACAATGTGGGTATTTTCAAGAGTAGAGTGAATAGGCATTTACTAAGCTAGTACGCCTTACCATCCAGGACTGCATTTCCACTTAACATCAGGTGGGATCGTAGTCAAGCACTTGCTTAGAAATTATAAAAAAAAAAAAAAAAAAAAAAACATAATTCCAAATTCAAATTAGGAAAATGTATGATTTTCATTTGTTTTTCGTACTGTCGAGTGAATGTAATGAAGAAATTCGATACATTTTAAAAATTTACTACAAAAAAGGTAATAATGCAACGCAGGTCACGAAAAAAATTTGTGATGTTTGTGGACCTAGTGCAAGTGTCTGTGAGGATAGCACAAATTTGGTTTAAGCGTTTTCAATCCGGAAATTTTGATTTACAAGATGCACGTCGCTCTGGTCGCTTTATTACGGGTAAAATGGATGGCATTTTTGAAAAAGTAGATCAATATCGGCATATCAGTAGTTACGACGTAGCTGAAGAACTGGGAATTGACCCCGTAACAGTTTTGGCGCATTTGAAAAAAACTGGGTACACAAAAAAGCTCGATATTTCGGTTATCAAAAAAATATGAAAGTTATCAAACTAAATGGTACCTACATATTTTAGTTAAATATAAATAAACTATATAAAAATAGAGTTTGAATTTTCTTAAAAAATGCTAAGGAACATTTTGCCCTAACTAATAATATATTGGTAATTTTTTAGATGTCACATTTAAGCAACTACCGGTCCTTAACAATAATTATTCCTTTCTACTAGGCCATCTTAACAGCAAAGTTATGTCTCCCGTCTCCATATATTCTACTTTAACGTATTTTATTTTCTCATCTTTCTTTTAACGAAGACACAATTTCGCTGTACTATATCTCAGTAAAGTCCCCAATTTGTGTGTTGTTGACTATACCGTGACATTTACATTTATCAATGTAAAAGATGTATATATTTTTCATTAATAAGGCGTAGATGTTAGGTTCGAATACACCATGACTAAACACGACACACATAGTTAAACGAATTCAATTATATTTACCAGTAGAAACAAAAATGAAATCTACAATGATGATGATATCGTCTCGCCCATTTTGGCCATGTCGTCCTAGTGATGATCTAAATGTGCCGATACACTTTAAACAATTAATCATAAATTGAATTAAAACTTATTTGTGAAAAATTAGGACTACGGATTTTCGCATAATGACAGTTGAATTGTAATATTGGTAGAAGCTAGTTTCATAGTGAAAAATCATTGGCAATAATGAGACGAGTCCAAGTCAGATCACGTGTCCTGAGTTATAGCGCCGTCATTGGCTATTGTCCAACCAATTACAAAATGGGTCCAGTTTTGCTTTATTAAAATATTTTATCATTTTTTGTAGCGCCGGATACAATTTTAAAATGAATACTAACAATATTTTTGTTTCACAAATATTACAAATATTTTTGCTAAACATTCCAACTAAGCTTTTAAGCTTGTGCCAGGAGATGGTTCCCATAAACAGTTAAATGGTGGATTCGATTCTACGACCTAATTCGCAGACTGTACCCGAAACTATTAGGCTATTAGAGGTTCGTTCATATACCTCTGGTTTAACACAAGTGTCCGTTATAAAACGTAAATATTGTATAATCCATATGGATTTTTAATAAATTGCAAGTGGTCGTAGGTTAATCAAGCGTAGTGCGGGGCACAAAATATTATTAATATGCAAAACCACTACACGATCATTTGCGGTTAAAATGGAGCCAATTTAACGTTGTTATCGTAGTTGTGAAGAACGTTACAGTTAACATTTTTCACAAGTTTAGCGGAGATTTTAAACAAACTCCACCTCTATTTAAAATGAGTTTTCTGTTTACAGTTTGAAGTTTCCTCAACAGAAAATAAATTGCTCCACAATATTTGATCGCTTTAAAATAACTCCGTAAGAATAGTAATTTATTATAACTTGTATAACACGTGTTTCGAGCTAGAAACATCTGGAAAGCTTCCTTGTAAATAATAAGAAATGAAACAGACCTATTCAGTCATAGGTGATACATTGGCCTAAAGATTATATGCGATATAATGAATATAATAATTACATAATGTTAGTAATAATAAAGGTGAAGTATAATAAATACGTGTGAGACCGTGATACGAGATATCCTTTTTCGTTTAAGTTTGTTTTTTAATGAAATATAAATTAATGGATGGAACGTGGTCTCTCATTATGGGCCTCATAAGCAAGCTCAAAGTCGCACAACGAGCTATGGAGAGGGCTATGCTCGGAGTATCTCTACGAGATCAAATCAGGAATGAGGAGATCCGTAGACGAACGAAGGTAACCGACATAGCTCGCCGGATAAGCAAGTTGAAGTGGCAATGGGCACATAGGGCGTAGAACAGATGGCCGATGGGGCCGAAAAGTTCTCGATTGGAGACCACGGACCAACAAGCGCAGTGTGGGACGTCCACCCGCAAGGTGGTCTGACGACCTCATAAAGGTCACAGGCCGCAGCTGGATGCGGGCCGCTTACAACCGGTCCTTTGGAAGTCGTTGGGGGAGGCCTATGTCCAGCAGTGGATGTTTTACGGCTGAAGTGATGATGATGATGAAATTAATTGATAAAAATATTTTCTTTTAAGGATGTTTAACTGTCTATCATGCACAATTTATTTCAGTAAGCTATTGTCTTTATCTTCCGAGATATTCAAAAAAATTTAACCGACCCTTTATTTTTTCTCACTGCTATAGTTTGGTTTCTAACGAGTTCAATACAACATTAAAAGCTACAATAAATTGAAAACTCTAATAACAACCTTGATCCCACTGAATATGTTTTTAGTGTTTTAATAATCATAAAGTTGTAATGGTTGTTACTCGAGTACTACTGTGTGTTAACTGGCTCGTCATACGACGGTGTTTCCCCGGAGGTTACCGTTAACATCTGGTTCAGATTGTGCAATTGCTATAGTATACAAAATAATAAATAAACATATGTCATAGATAATGGCGAAGCGTACAATAATACAATACTTTATCCTTTGGACCTCTTGGGGTAGACGGAGATATCAATCGCTGTCTGCTATACGCAAAGATTTATATGTAATTGTTCTTTGTCAAAACTTAAATGCCCTGTGTGAAGTCATTTCGGAATTTCGCCTGTCTCTCGCTACGCTCGTAATGAGTTCAAGACTATAATTTATTATCAGAACGGACTTGGATAAATTGTTACAGATTATGTAAGAAGACGTCAAGACTTCGAACACACGAACAGCGCGTATTTTGCGCATAATGAACGTTTATATTTACGAGAAATGTTTTATCCACTGAAAAAAAAATCCGACTCGTTGCTCGTTTTCCGCATTCATTCCCCGACTAATGAAATGCGAGTACAGACTCACATACTGCAACTTGTTTTATGTAAGTCTCTTCTCTTGTTAAAAAGACTTTTCGAGGTGGATAAGTCGCCTTTATTAAAAATACATGCAACTTATTTTCGTGAAGCATTTTTATTTCAGTTGCCATTTCTTTTGTCTTCGAAGGCACAATCTTATAAATTAACGTACAAATTGCAAAAATCTTAATCCAGTAATTAGGACAAGGCTGTGATGTATCACATTTTTTTACTGATTTTATCGTAGTTTAGTTTTATTAGCCTTACGGCTAAACCTTCAGCTAGTAAGTTGAGTAAGAATCCAAGCCAGATTGTGTTTATTGCAATGAGTTTTTGGTTTTTTGTCGTTAGCCATCCACAAGTTATTAGTATCGATAAAAAACCACTAGTGTCTGTGTATCCCATTACTACCCGTAAGGTTAAAGGACATGAATACTCACAGATTATACGGTATACATTAGAGAACACTCTAAAAGTATCTATAAACCAAATCGCATTATAGACGAATAAGTATGCGACAGAAGCGAAAGAGATGTCAAGATCATATTACGTGGAAATCCGTGACCTCTGTCTAACCCTCTGGAAGACAAGCGCGTGTGCTTGTGTTAAATCTTTTTTAGCGAATGGTATATTTAAATATTTGCTCGCATTCTCTTAAATAAAAACAATCAAATCCTATTAATAAATTAAGCAAATAAATAAATAAAGCGCTTTCATGTTGTCATTTTGTCATAGCAATATGAACTTACGCCTGATATATTTTGCTAACATTATACCGACTCTCATTGCGGCACTATTAAAAAGTAATACATTTCAGACCATATCCAAATTAATGCTTACATCCAAAGTCGTTTTATTCTCAATAGCCAGTTACAATTTCACGCCGCGTCCATTCATCTACAATACAAATAGTACAAAATAAAGCTGAACTTTTTTTTAATTGGCTCGTTTTTCTCTATTGTTAATGATATCAACAATTCTTTACAAACACACGTAAAAAAAATAAAAATAAGGTGGGTCTATTCTCAGAAAAAAAATAATAAGAAAATTAATACAAGTTAATAAAAAAAAAAATTCTCTTCGTCCACGTTTTCCTTCTATCTCTATTGCTTTAGAACGTGTAATGTATGCAAGTGAATTGGTAATTTTAAGATTAAATTGATTCAAATATGTTCTGATAGCTCCAGTATTCAATAATTTATTATGATAAATCTTTTTTGTCCCCAAACAAATAATTAGCTAGCTTAACACATAGCCATATAAATATATATATTTTTAAAAAATAACTAAAGCAGATCGCTACTACGAAAATAAAACTAAAACAAAGGAAAGATCGCAGGCAGCCGTTTTGGGGACATTTGGTCGAAAGCTCGCTTTGAGCAAAGCTTACTACATATGAAGCTCCGCCCATCTGTCTGTAATTTCCGCTCTTTAAATGACTCCCATGATTCTGAGCTTGTCCATGAAATAGTTCAGGAAATCCCGACGGTTTAATTTTTTATCTTTCTCCTTATTTACTCTACGTGTATAAATTTACGTGTGTATTACTATATCTCGGACCGAAATTCTAAAGGGTTTTAAGCAGATTTCTTAATTACGAAATTACAATGTTCTCGTTAGTATATAGGTTTGTAGACACGAATAACAAACGGACTACGCCAATAGCAATTAAGGACTCTAAAATTCTAGGAATGGAACAACATTGAGTATTTTGTTAATAAAATATTTAAAAAGGAAGGCATGGCTAAATTGTAGCATAAACTTTTTATAAACTACTGCTCTATTTCTCTTAGTAATTTTTCTATGTACTGTTATAAAATCAATCACTTATACACCTATAAAACCATTATAAAACTGACACATTTTTTGTTTTCCAATATCTTTGAAAACCTGAAAAAGCTGGTAATTCAACACTTGATTGTGATTGGCCCAAAAAACACTTTTTTAAATAAAGTAAATTCACTGCATTAATATATTGTATTTCATTGATATTGAAATCGAAACATTATAAATGATTAAAATTTGCTTTCAATATAATTTTCCAGATATAAAGTGAGTTTAAACTACGAATGGTTCATTTATAGGCTAAAAAGAGCTAGAATAAAAAGCTATCAATTTTCCAATCACAAAAGCTTGTCGTAATTTTTAAGCTTCAATTTGAAGTTGGACCTTGGTTTTCGTGTTATATAATACTACTATAATACTATTTTATTCTAGAGAGGAATAAATCTTTTTTATCGAATTACTAAAGCGGGACACATTCTGAGGTTGAAGGAGGGGTCTGAGAAGTGACGGTCCAAATAGAATGCGAGTGGGTGATTTACAGCGCGGTCTAGTGCCGCTCCTTGCATTATTGAATACGCCGTTCAATGAAAGAAAAATCGGATATTTGACGTGTCTGCAATGAAATTTATGACTTCCATTTATCCCCTCTCACCAATGACAATTAAAATAAACGAGCTATTTTGCAGATGTTATTCGTCGCTCTATATTAATGATCTCGAAAACGCTGATTACGAAATTATAAGTGTTAAAGGGTCAACATTATCAGCTCGTGTCAATCCACTACTGGACGTAGGCCATTACCAATTCCCTCTACTGGATACTGGAGCCTCCGCTTTCCGCATGCAGTCACTTTCCTTTATAGGAGGTAGAGCGCGTCACGCTTGTCCAACCCAACTATCATCTTCTTATTAAAACTTTTCATCCCCATATATCATCACTGACTGACTTGACAAATATGGCCGGCGCACTACTGTACAAGTTGCTGGCTTTTAGAGTTATTTTGTACAATAGTTCTCTGTCTAATTCTTTGTTTCGGATTGCTTAACGAAATGTCAAGCACAGTTGTCTGTTTCTAGGTTTCGATGCTGGTTTTTTATTACATATAAAATCCTAAATCAGGTATAAACAGTTCAGAACGTATATTTGTAGCGTTTAATAGCGACTGCAAGCGATTGGCAAGGCTCGACGACAAAAGAGGCCTGTCGCCGACCATTAGCTAGGTCATTTAGTTTGTCCCGATTTACGGAGTGCACCCACTCAATGCCAGACTTCTTTCACAGACTTCACGTCGCTTTCACGTGAAACGAGTGCATGGCAGACACGCCTTAAACAATTGAACTGGTACTCCTATTCGAAATAACTGGGACAGAAAACTAATCGTTTGTGTAAGCACAAAATGAAAAATGTACTTGCTTAGTTTTTTTATATACGCTACCATAAATGCCTCTTGCATTTAATAAATATTAAAGATGTAAATAACAAAGCACTCACGTACTTTTAACCCTAGGGGAGTAGACAGAGACAGCTATTATTAGCTATTAGCTGTCTGCTTTTCACTAAGTTTATTAGGTCCCACATGAGAACAAATTTTCAGCAAGTGATTTTTTGTAGTTAAAAACCAAAAGAAGTAATTAATTGGAACCAAACGCCTGGGTTTCGAACTCGCGACCATGAGATTGTAAGTCAAAGTGCTTAATGACTGGGCTATCACGCTTTAAAGGTCTTACTTTCACTTCACTGCATAAAAGTCCCACCGCACGCATATATAATAAAAAAATAAAAGACTGTAAATGTAAATTATGGTAACAACTCGATATTAATATGTTAAAAGCAATTTTTTTTGGACGGGGGGAACTCTTCAACATGCAACCTCTAAGATCAAAATACCATAACCTCGCCTTCTGGGGGGAAGGCGAGGTTATGTGGGGTTTTTACCTCCGGTGGCCCTTCCTCGGTGCTTGGTGAGGGGCTTCGGGATCACCAGAGGAACGCACCGGAGACCCTCTGCACTGGGTCCGAAGAGGATAGCACGAGCCGATGTCGCCTTCTTCCCGGGTCCGCTTTGGCGGACAACAAAGGCCCCCACACTTGGCACCTTGTGAACCCAAGGCCCCTTTTAGTCCGCTTCTACGTCAGGCAGGGGATACCGTAGCCTTATTCTACGAGCCCAGAACTAGAGGGCAGGATGTTAAAAGCAAATTACCCTAACCTTTCGTTAGTTTTATGATTAGTTGGATTCATTAAGTTTGGAAAACTGAATATTATGAAAACTATATTAAGTACTTTAACGTCACGGTATAATTTAACTAAGTGAATATTGAAAAGGACGATATTCGTTTATTGGTAGATAACGGTACAGCTTTGAGAGCGAGCTGAAAAAAAATGGTTTCTATAGAGCGTCCCTCTGTGAACAGCTGTCTAAAGCGTATGCCGTATTGGAAATGGTTTTCAACTCTATGTAGTCATCGTACTCGCGTTGAACGACCCAATTAAATATCATGTGAATCGTTCCATTTTTATTGTCTTTCACGGATCTAAAAATTAAATTGCATGGTATTCTAAAATTATTATTGCTATATAGATAAAAAAGCAAACGCAAAAAGCAAAAATATGTGTTTTTGTATTAACGAAAATCGCGAACTACTTCCAATAAGAGACTAGGGTATTGAATACCAATGCAGTAGATGATTACAATACAAGCGTCAATAGCCTAATGGTTTAGGATACGGTCTGCGAATCGTAAGGTCGTGGGTTCGAATCAACCATTGGACTATTGCCGTGAACCATGTCCTAGCACAAGCTTAAGCTTAGTTGGAATGGTTAACAAGATTGTTAGTAATATTTCTGAAAAAAAAAAGAAATATTGCTAGCTTTCTTTAAAAAAAAAAAGCGTTCGATTATTATAAGCTTAATTGTATTTGTTCTAAGTCCACACACTTGGTTTTGTGTTTGATTTAATTCCAACCATCATCACTATTAAATTTAGAAATTTTTTTTATATTCTACCTTTGTTAGGAATAAGTATTTTTTTGAGAAAATTGGTTGATGGTGGATATATCAAATCTGTTACATCCGAGTTCGCCGCTACATTATATTTGATAAGCAACTGACAAATAATTTTATTATATAGCTTTTAACTAATTTTGAATACTTGTATTTTTACAAGCTTTCATTTATACCTGTCCCGTTATCTGCAGGTCTGTAATCAAATCGTGGAAGTTAAATTTGAACCACTTCCCGGTTTGTTATTGAGCTGATATTTATTTAATAAAATTATATGACATACAGCCTAACTGACTGACGGTTCTAACTGCTTTACATAATATAAAGCACTAATTATATAAAGTAAATAACATTAGTTCTTAAGTTGCACGTATAAATACATTTTAATACAAATGTTTTCACTCACGTCCATCTCTCAATGAACAAAAGCTTTCGCTTAAAGCCACGGTGTTTAGCGAAGTGAAATCCTGACACAGAGGGCGGGTAATGGGCGCGTTCTTTATAGGCCAATTAGTCTGAGAATACGAAATGTCTTCATAACCAGCCACGTACTAAAAATCAGTGGTCCACATGTATGGTACGATGGCTGCCTGCCTCACTAATCGCACGCGTTATACCGTTCTTACTTAATTATATTGAGTTTATTCCACGTCATTAGAGCCTTTGCTTTGTCGCCCTGCGAATATGAGTTTCTTCCTCGACAATACAGTGGTAAATGCTGCGAAATTAATCTATCCTCATTTATCTTTTATAAGATAGTCAATACTATTGCAGTAATATGAATAGTCATTTATAATTTGTAATGGTTCTTTTATCGAAATGAATATTAAGATTAATATTATAATAAGATTTTTTTAATAAATGAACTACGAGCGCCCAGGACTGAGTTACCACGGCTCTTTAAATACTCAAGTTACATGGACATACACATTTTATTTATTGGCCTCACAATACACAAACACATCACATATATTATTACAAAATATATAGCTAAAAAATAAACACAATACAATTGTAGGAAGGAACAGTAAAATAGGATATGATACCAATATTGGATACCGTCTCAGTACGCGCTGTCGCGAGGACAGTGTTGATTATCAGTGGTGTCCAGGACTACAGAGGAATTTATACAATCTAATAAAAAATATATAATACAATAAATATAATAGGTGCATAAATTGTTATTAGATTTACGTACGTATTCTATCTTGAGTTAAGTCCCCAGTGGCAGCATATATGTACATGTATTAATATATGCTTAGTGCGTAAGGAAAGGATATCAATATCATACGTAAAGCGTGATATCCGTTCCAATTGCTTTTGTGATTAAATACGTATACACATATAGATTATTTTTCTTGTATATTCAAATTACATCAAAAGATTACTTAATGCCGTGGGTAACGTAAACTTATATTGAATATATAGAAGATAATATGAAATAAAGGTATTTCATCTGCCTGGAAAGTGAGGGGTCGCCGAATTAACTCTTTAGAAAGAAAGGGAACAGTCGCAATTCATTTTGGTTTGTGTGACTGTGATTACTTAATATTAGGTGATCTCAATGATCTTACGCCCTTGTTGTGGATGTAAGATCCAAGCACTGCTACAAATGTTTAATAGATCAACAATTTATTTATTATATTTACAAGAACAAAGTTCCTTTCTCAATATTTTGAGATAATATGTTCGTCCCCTATTCCCTAATTTATTTCGAACAAAAATTTTCTGTGAGATTACGACTACAAGCTAAATGAAAATAATCTTCAGACGATCACGGCCGGGTTGCGATAGCTTCTAACTCGCAAACGTCTTATCTACAAACCCTGACCGTTACTTGTAATGGAATTCCAATTACTATTTAAGTAAGATAAACGTTGGTACGTGCAGATCGGTCGACCGCGTTCCGAAAGCGACTTACGTTACACACGGAAATTTAAACTTGTTATAGTAATGGACAGAAGTCGAAAATAAAGAATCACAGGGGAGTAAAGGGGGTGGATATGCGCGAGCGCTTATAGGCTCTCCTTTCGAACTACGCTTTCTAAATTTGATGTCAATTGACTTTTGTTTTCAGGTAACTTTGAGTTTTTTTTATTGACTGTTATAGTTTTTTTTTATTTTATTAAGTTGTGTTGTATTGTATTTTTATTTCATTAATTTATTTGTGATTTTAAATACTGAATATGCTAATATAAAAAGTGCAAACAAAAAATATTCGGACTGTACACATACACAGCAATCCACAGTTCGCTGTATCTTTCCAGCTGTATCATTCCACAGTTCGCTCAGCACTAGAGTTATTTGCCTTCAGTACTACTTAAGAAGACGTTTAGTTTAAATTTTCAATTCACTGATATATAGGCATAAATTTCAAAATGTATTTACTATTACACAGGTTTATTCTGGTCGTGCTTCTATACATATTTTTTTCGTTTTCCTATTAAAAAATGCACCTAAGTGGCTATCTCTATTTCCGATATTTCAGTGCAATTTTCTCGTAGCTTTCAAGAGGCTTTATCGATGTATGAACCGTTGTTTTTATGTAGTATTAATAGCACGGAATCACGACTTTTAACATTGCTGAAAGCTTTTCCATAATGATGTATCCATCTACCTAACATTTCCAATTCATATTTTAATTACATGCATTTCCTTCACATTAATGATGGAATAAATTCTTCCCAGCCCTGTAGTTCTGGGCTCATAGAATAAGACTACGGTATCTCCTGCCTGTCGGTGACTAAAAGGGCCTCGGGTTTACTAGACGACAAGGGTCCGCCAAAGTGGAAGAGGGCGACATCGGCTGGTCCGTGTCGCCTTGCACTGCGAGGGCACTGGGGGTGAGGACTAACCTCCCCCCGAAACAGAGCACAGTGCAGGGGCTCCGGTGCGTTCCACTGGAGATCCCGGAGCCCCTCACCATGCACCGAGGAAGGGTCACCGGGGGCCCGCCCCCAGAACGCTAGGTATCTTGTTGAAGATTTCCCCGTCAAAAAAAAATTCTTCCACCTTTTAACCCTACCGGGATAGACGGGGTTATTTTTATCTTTACATTGAGATCTAGACATTGAGTGAGACTATGACTACACCGGCAACGAAAATCAAACATAAATGACGAATAGTTTGCCCGCCTTTGTCTCTCCCATCAAATACAATACGGCTGATTTCAAGAGTGGACTGAATAGGCATTTACAAAGCTATTTACCATTTACCATCCAGAACTGCATTTTTGTTTAAAGTCAGGTGGGATCGTGGTCAAGCAGTTGCTTTGAGAGGATAAAAAATATTAAACTTATTACTCTGTTTCTTAATTATTTGCTAATAAATATTATTACTGTTGATCTTTCTATAAATAAATAAATATATGGGAGGGCTATACGTGCGATTATAGAGTTCTACAGGAATTTGATATGTTAGATAATTTATTTCGTAGATTCTTTTTCGTCAATTCTCTGTAGACTCATGTAATTCGTAGTATCTATCCTAACGTGGAGCTAGCCTAGAGAGACGCGACCTTTTATGAGCCTAGTATCAAAAGACTTTGCCTCTGTATTTACTAGAAGCTTCGCACGTGATTCGAATCCAAACCAACACATGTATCTTCTTACTCTTTAAAAAGAAAGCTGCCAATATTTCTTATTTTCTATGATTTGAATTCACAAGTAGTTAAAAGGTGTATTATTATTGAAATTTGATATAACTCGTTATATAAACATTGTCTTATCAGTTAAGTTAAAAATCAGTGATAGCCTAGCGACTAGGCATCCGAATTATAAGGGTACAATGGGAGTTTCAATTACTTGGAGTATGCCGATGGGCTCACTCCATGTCATATTTCTTAACTTGTTGATCATATATGTGAAAGGTAGTGAAGCCATTGCCATTAATAATAAATATTAGCAAATCGTAATCGTGAACTAAAAGATAAGAAAAATTATTTACTCACTTGAGAAGTCACATTAAAAGTAAAATAGTGATTATTGCATGGTAATAATTAATTACTTAAAACATAGTCAATAAAACTTCATTTGCAGTTTAAATTGTAAAATTGAATAAATAATTAATAATAATAAAATAATATATTGAATAATTAATTATATTGGGGCAATAAAAAAATATATAAGCACAATTTTTTTTAGCGAAAAAATTTACAGTAATAGTACTGTCATTTTTTTATAACGGGCTTAAAAAATATAATTTCAATTCTATTGTTTTATAATTTCAGTAAATTTTGTTCATTGAAATTATAAAATAATATGGAACAATTTTTTATCTTTCTTATCTTTATCATCAGTTCAAAAAGTTTAATGACAATCAACTTCATGTTCACGTTGAAAACTCAAGCCGCACGGACCGGTAATGTGGGTATTGTGGAACACTAAAAAGAGAAATGAAAACGAGTGTGCCAATCGAGCTCTTGGGACACATTGCGAAAATTTCCACTTCAAAATTAAATGTTACGTAGACGCCACGTTGTTTTTAACTGAGTACAAAAACGATTAATTTTGTCGGTTGTTGGTCATTCTAAAGAAACCGGGCACTCTAAAAATCATTTAAAAGAATGGTTAAATGAGTATGTAGGCCAGATCCTTATTTAACTATGATACGACGGGAATAACATTATAATATTTTTCTAAAACTAACGAGTAAACCTCAACGTCGATTTCAAATCAAACCAAACGTTAAACGATATTACGCTGGGACACTTTGTATTTCCGAATTATCGTAGGATATTACCAAATGTAATTAATCAGAACTTAACCACACTCTCATCAATCCCTTGAAGTTCATTCTTTCCAATAAAAAAATTATCATCGAAATCGGTTGGCGTGATATTGAATTATTCGTACTTTTGTGATTGCATTGATATAAGACTTATTTGGTTTTCTCACGGATGCCACTGTCAGAACTTGACCAAATTGTAAATAAAAAAGTATTCTCAAAATCGCTTCAACCAATTTAATGTAATAAGGAAATAAAACTTAAAAACATACAAACGAATTGAGTTTTTGGGAATTTTAAGTCAGAAGAGTTGGGAAGTTTGTTTTTCATGTTTATTATTTTTATTATTTGTTCCAGCGTCGCGTATTCGATACGAGATCACGAGCGGGAACATAGGAGGCGCATTCGCTGTCAAAAACATGACCGGCGCCATATACGTGGCCGGGGCGCTCGACTACGAAACTAGGAAACGGGTAAGTTATAGCTTGTATATCCGACTGTTCGTCTCGTACAAATTGTTGCATCTACAATTTGAAATTTTAATCTAAGTTCCCTACGTTAAATTAGATAGATACATAGATAAATTATTTATAGCTCAAATTTACATTAAGAAGAATCAATTAAATGAGTACCACTTTTAGGTTAAGTGTGGTACTTAACCTAAAAGTGGGCCTGGGCTATGAGCGATCTCTTTTATGCAACCCTGTAGGATAGGAAAACAAAATAGATAGGGTAATACGAAAAGTCAGGAATAAATAAATGATAGCAATAATTATATACAATAAGGATAATGCTCTATTAATTTTTTTATGATTTTTTAGAGATCTTATAACTAATCATTTTTTAATAAAATGTCAAAGAAACGGCTGTAATAATTCAGATTAATTTTTGTACGTAGATAAAGTTTTTCTTTTAACTGTAACTATGTGGGTGTTTTCTAGGTCGTTTTAGTCGTGCAGATAATTATTTAATTAATAGATCATCGTCATTCATTAATCATAGTTGAAATGAATAACACAAACACACATACAGAAAGTGTATGTAATTGATTATATATAATCGAAATAACAGCCTATACCGTTCATATCAGCTTAGGATTAAAAAAGGCAAGATTATAACATCGTTTGAATTGTAAAGGTACAATTAAATCGTGTAATAATTTATAGGTCTTGTGGAATAAATTAAGTCCAACAACTAATACACTCGCTTTATTCAGACAGCGTAACGCTGTACAATGAATTATTTTAACGAATACCGTCACAACTGCGCGTCCTCACAATCTGTATACAAAATTAATTAAAAGTCAGATTACGAACTAATAAAGTTAAATTCTTGTTTAAAATGCCAAGTTAATGTGACGAACAACTAAATTATTAATTATGAATTAAAGATACAATAAGGTTCAGGTAATCATCAAGATATCATCGAAAGTAGTTATTATGCATAAAAATCGCTGGGTGTCATGTCTTGACAGCTAACAAACGTTTTTCCTTCTGTGAATGAAATTGCCTTCAATGTAGCGAGAGTTAGCTACGAGGATATAGTATTAGATTATTAATTAAAAACATTATGGATATATTAAGTAGGTAAGATGAGAATGAATATTATTTGAACATAAAGATACAAGGTTTGCGGGAGACCAGTTACAAATGACTGGCATCATAGTGAACCGTAGACGCTGGCACTAAGACAAAGTGATACCATATATCGAGTAGTTTCCACGCCCTACGTAGTAGCTACGTTGCATCTCTAACATAAGCTGACGTAAGCAAACCGTTAAACCGTTCTTAGACTTTTTTATCTGTTTCATAACGTCTTATAAAATATGTTATAATATAAAAAAAATGTATTACGTTTAGGTCACTTTTAATAAATTAAGTTAATTAATAAAAAGCTTGCGGTATTACAGTTATTAATATGAAACCAAGCGTACCACTGCAATACCTCATAATACTTTGTGGAAAATGATAAAAAAGAATAATTATAAACGGTGATAACTTATCGGCTAAGTATTTGACTTACAAACTGTCGTTTGGGGAGTTGATCTCAGGCGGATTGTACAAAAAGATCACCTCCTTAAATTTTAGCGGAGTCTTGCCACGTATGGGTTCTAATACACTCGGGGACTAGTGGATAGCGTTTGTTCCTTTTTTGGTCTATCCTGCTCAGATTAAAATGGGGTAAGAGACCTTGAGCCGTGATATTTCAGTGTCAGTGCGGAAACTCGGGTTGCATACTACGCAATCCGAGTTCAATCCCCGGTGCCGGCACCGATAAATTTTCTGTTGCAATTTTATGTGCTGATTTACCACGCATTCATATATGTTCTAGAAATTTGAATCATGTGAAGTCTGCCAATCCGCACTAAGGCCGCGTGGCGGATTATGGCCTTATACTCTCTTTACAGAGAAGGCCAGTCCCCAGTGGGACATATATTTATATTAATTTATATATGTAATAAAATTATGATGGTAGCCCGTGGCCTACCTGTGACTATCAACCTTGAAGTTCTCGAAACGTGTTTAGTAATTTAAAATCAGAATTAAATCGCGTTATAATGAATTTTATTTTAAAACTCAAAAGTAAAATGTAAATTTAATTAATTAATGGAAAAAGTAACACCCTTCTAGAATTAGGGTCCAGCAGGATTTTTTAATGTTGTACGTTGTTTTAATTAAAGAGAACGTGAGCCATATTAAAGTGGGATTAGCCGCTCTTTTAAGCGTTATTTAAAGTTAAAATAGACGACCTAAAACTAGGGAGCAAAGTATTTCAATTTCTTTGCCTGCTGGCAAGTTTCGCTCTTAAAGCAAGCGTCGTATCGCTGCTACTTCAGAGCAATCATAAGACGCTTCCTCTTTGTTAGCCTGCGGAAAGTTTCATCGAACTTTTCACGAGATAAATTATTTAATCTTTAATATCCATTTCAACAGACCAGCGTGCTCGCTACGCCAGGGTCGCTGTTTAACTGCGAACCCGCGAGAATCTCTAATGGAATAAAATCCCTTATGTCTCTAAATCTTTCTTGTCCTCGAATATTGGAATACAAGGAGTCCAATCCAACACTATTATTAAATCCAAGAAGTGTTGAAAAAAATTATGTGGTATTATGGGACACCAGGCAGGAACAATGTTTCTTCGGTGTCTGGTGTATTTAACTTAAGTACAAAAGTATTTAAAAAATTTAGTATTTTAGAAAATAAAAAATAACATAAAATAAAAGAAATCAAACAAAAAAATATTAATTCAAATAATGAAGTAAAATAAAAACAATATGTCTTTTATTATTTTTTGAAAATATAAAATTACATAAATAATTAATTAATAGTTACGCTACCAGCCGCTGTGTTTAGGACTATAGCACTTCCGTTATATATTTTTATACGGTTTTAGTCGCTCGCTCTCCGCAGCAATAGCTCTATCTCCTACCAGCCTTTTTTTTACTTTGTTCACGCGGGGGAATCTGTTTATAGACCATCCTCCGGTACCGGTAATAATAATAAAATGATTCTTAAATTTATTACATAATAGTCAATTACGATTTATACTAATTACCTAAACGTTTTTTATATCAAAATACAGTAATTTTGAGACATTAATGTTCATAGTCTAACCACCAAGGTACATTGTGCTAATTGCCCGGTTGCTACTCAAAACAAACAAAGCATTTTTTGGTTATTTGACGACTATTTTGGCTTGCCGGTAGCCAGTGCCTTCTAAAGGCCATTTAATAATGCATCACGAGTTAGATTGTCACTAGTGTAATCCAGTTGACGTTGCATTTGCAATTCGTTGACGGGGGAGACCGTTTCAAATCGAAATAACGGAAAATGTAAATTGGAATTGTAGATCTTCAACTTGCATAATACGATGGCGACTTTGTAACAAACGTAGTAGGCCTTTTGACACAGGAAATTACCGAGTGACATTGACAAATAGCACCTATAACTCGCAAAGGTTTCGCTACTTCTTACAAGACTGTACTAAATTATTGGGATACTCTATTAACAACAGTATTCAATTGCAGATTTGTTTGAATAGAATATTGGAGTAACTTAAGATTTACGCGACCCGTCATTAACTCTTCTTTTTCTACTTACCTGTTCGTAACGAAAACAAACTTTCTGAAAGGGATAACTTTTTGAAACTTGAGAAAGCTAATTTATAGTCAATTCCACTTTAATTCAACTTTTTGTCATTGCTTAAAGAAATTGCCTATACTTTTTTTTATCCAACTCAATGTAATATACATTATTGATGGTTATATTTTATTGGTAAAACGATTTTATAGGTAGATTGAATTTTTATCGTAGACCATTTTGTGCCTTGATCAAGTTTTAAATAAAAAATTCAACAATGATAGGCTTTCGCTGTTGTATAAATGGTCAGGAACGAACTCTCATAATACACTTTTTTCTGCGTTAAGCCTCGTCGTGGGATGGTGAATGTTTATAAAGAAGAGTTCAACGATGCCTTAAAATTCTTCATAAAAGGTCCACGATACTAACAACCTCTGGTGTTGTTCATGTTGATGATGATGACTTAATAAAAATGAATCGTCTGCTAGTTTGCGTTCTCCTAATGGTGAATAATAAAAAAAATATATATTAAATAACCGTAAATTTAAATAAAGTCCGATTGCAGATAATATGATTTTTTTATTTCACCAAGTCTAATTGCGTTTATGGCGAAACGTAAAATCTGCTATAAAATATAGCAATTATTAGCCTCATGAATGTAAATTTAGTTACAGATATATTTTAAGTCGTAAGGTTTGTTGGTACAAATATTTAATTTTGGATTAAATTATTATAATAATATTAACAGTTGAAATCTCCGGCGGGCCGCATACGGCTCGCGGATTGCTCACCCGTGCAATAGAAGGAATTCGTAATAGAAAGTGTAGTCTTTTTTAAACAAAAAAAAACTTAGGTTTCAGACGAGTAATCAACAATGTTAAAACCTTCCTCGTTACACACTTCATCTTATGTCGCAAATATCATGTCCATCCCTCCAGTAGTGTTTATAGTAAAAGCGGATAGAAAAGAGCAAGCCATCTACCCATTTATATATAACTTTGTTTTAAAATGTAATTGGGATACAGTACGAGCTGAAACTGGCTGCATCGGACAATCTGAAAGAGAATTATACAACGGTGGTGATACACGTGAAGGATGTGAACGACAACCCTCCAGTATTCGAGAGGCCGACCTACCGTACGCAGATCACCGAGGAAGTGGACCGTAATCTCCCCAAGCGTGTGCTACAGGTCCGAATAGTAACGAGAAACTTATTTCGATTCTTCATTGAACATTCTCAGTTAGCTTTCTGCTCTGAAAAAGAATCGCATGAGTGTTTATTTAGGTTGGCGTTTTATGCTGTGTGTGTGTGTTTTTTTGTCGTGTCTGCATGGCATGAGTTGTTCTTGTTTGTGGATATGTAGTTTTTGTTATAGTCCCATTTTGGCTTGCTAGCGTTTATCGTTTGTTCGTTTGTTTTATTTGCATTCATTTTGTATCAAGCTAATTATTATTGTTTTCAAAGCTGTTTTGGTTTTTTTGTTTATTTTTACTAAATCTCCAATTATGTTTAGATTGAAGCGAGGATTTATTTAACTGGCAGTCCAAGTTATAATTTGCTTTTATCTAAAATCCATCCATTGGAATAGATATAAAATTGATTTCACTTTTAGTGATAGCTTATACGACATTTTTAAACATCCTCTTAAAACAGGAACGGCCTTTAGAGTTGATGAATTTCAAAAACCCTCACCGCGCACTTACCCAAAGCGCAGTTTTTAAGTAGTCTACAGAAATTCATTGAGCCGCGTAATACTCCGCCCGCTTATGACAAAGCTCTTTAAACAATCGCCCAGTGATTTCAACATCTATTTACTCGCAGCCTGGGAACGCAGTTTTTTTTTAACGTTTTAAAAGGGAGTCTTTTATTTGAAATCTACCTCGATGTTCCCCATTTTCATTACAATAATGATGAGAATTTGGACATCGTTTCTTTCTACTTTTATAATTTAGTCTGGTTTTTTATTCGCAAGAATTAAACATAAATGGTAAGTAGCCTGATTCATGGAATCCTTTAAAATGTAATGATTCTATAAATTATTTACATAAATAAAATTTAATTATCTGTGGTTGTTCGTTCAACAACAGAGTTGTTATTGTTAAATGTTTAGTGGCACAGAAATTAAAACATCTGTTCGTGTATTTTAGTTCAAGTCGAAATGCTATCATGACTAAAGTAACATTCCAAAGTTTCTACTTTATCATTTGCTAAATTTGTAAAGATATGACCTTTAAGTTGAGGCACTGCACCGTTTTGTGTTGTTGCAAGCAAATTTCATGATCAGATACATACTATGATCTCTCAAAAAACTTAAATAGACACATTAATACTTCTCCCATTAGGTCTAGTGAGTTGACTACAGCTCTACCATTTTTAAGCCGACAGCCGACAACGCACTGAAAAAGTTCTGGTATTGATGCATTGATCACATAATAAAACATGAGCCGCAGCCCTTTTTGCTTTAATATTAAAAAATCACGTCATCATCGTCAATTGGTCGAGAGTTTGAAATACACGTCGGCTTGTACCCAAAGCAATGCAAATAGCTTTTAAGTATAAAAAATTACGTCGTGAAAGTAGGCTCACGTCATTTTCAAATATCACCACATGTGACATATGGGACCTAATAAAGTTTGTGAAAAGTGGACAACGAAAGACATCTCTGTCTACGGCACTAGGGTTAAAAGGACGCGAGGTTATTGATTTATTAAATATAAATTCAATATTGAGTATTATTAATATAATAATTCTAGTGGTAGCAGTTGACTATATGAATGTAGAGCTCAATAGTCTAGGTTTTCGCGTACGGTCTGCGAATCGTAAAGTCCACTATTCGACTATTGACGAGAACCATCTTCTAGCACAAGCGCAAACTTAGAATGGTTAACAAAAATGTTATTAAATAATAATTTGTAAAAAAAATATTGTTAGCGTTCTTCAAAAAAATCAATCTTATGTTATATTTAAAAATAAAAATCGCTTGGTTGACTATTCACAAATCTTGTCACCTATTAGCCGGACGGGAACCGATAGAAGCTGTTTTGGTCACTTTCAATACTAACAGTGTTACTGGAGTGTCTTCTTATAATTCTGCCAATGCCAACACTTTCCGCGGTGGCAATAATGAAATAATCTGACCGAGCTATGATTAGGCTTTCTGTGTTTTAGCTTTTAGAGTCACAATCAGACATATAAAGCACTGCATATATACATTATATATAAAATAACTTGTACCAATAGGTAATTGGAGAATCATTTGTTTCATTGTTCTATCGTTAAACATCCAGTGAAACAATAGATTTTTATCTCGGGTATTTTTGAAAAATAATAGCTGTGTTGTTAAACGTAATGGTTCAATGATAATATGCCCATAATAAAAGCTATATTTATCATTACTAGTAAAATCGTCGATAGAAGCAATATTCAAAAAAAGATTGGAAATTTTCTAGGGCAAAAGTTATTTAAAATATGTGGATGTTAAAATAAAATTGGTAAATTTAAAAATTGTTAATTGGATTAAACTAGATGATATAAATGACGGACGTAAAGAGAAAGCCGCATCGTGCATCATTAATAGAAATAATTATCAGTAATTATTAATTTGATAAATTAATGAAATAATTTACATTTCAATTTAAACGTTCTTTTAATGCAAATAGAGAATACGATCGCTTCGAAAATTACGTCAAAGTAAATGTAAAGAAAAAAAAATGATTACCCGCCAACAGCAACACAACATTAACAAAAAAAACATTCTTATTTATCGGATAATATCGGACAATTATAGGCACAACGTGAACAATATTTACGATGTATTGTTACTTATGATCTAATCTAGAGAAATTAGGGTAGGTTATGGTAAAATTTTACCACAACTTATAAGATTTATAAAAAAAACTGATAAGAAAATGGATTTATTAATAAACTTTAACTTTAAGTTCTATTTTATAATTTCACCTATGCTATTGGTTATAGAGAAAAATATACGACAATGCGCCGAACATGTAAGTTGTCGTAAGGGTACGATTCAACCGAAATAGTGAGCAAAACATTTGTTTGCAAACATTTTGTGCAGAACTACAGAGCATCACGTACTAAGCTAGGCCACGGAAATGCTGTGTTCAACTTTTGTACGCGCACAGTGCACATTTGTTTACAATCATGTTCGCTGGCTTTTTTGACAAGTCATTTGACAGATTTAGTGTCCCTAGATTTTTATTTTTTTTGTTTATGAATGCAGCACTGATGAAGTGCGTGCACATTTAAATGTTTCCACGCGAACAACGAGTGTGTGCGCGTCGACTCCACTGCTTGTACCATATCGGCGCACAAAGGTGCACAGATGTGCGCGAATATTTTGTGTTTGTTTGCGTGCAGCATTGTGGCGCACAGTCCTGCACTCCGGTGGAATCGTTCCTCAAAAGTTCTGCGTTTTTCTAAGAACAAGCCAGTTGTAGATGTAATTAAGTAGAACATTGCATGCGCATGGTGTGTGCTAACGCGTGCGTGTGCGCAGTACGAGCTCACGCTGGTCGCGTCAGACGGCCGCAACGAGAACTCCACGCGCGTTTTGGTGCGTGTGCTCGACATCAATGACATGCCGCCTCGATTCTCGCGCAGCGCTTATGTTACGCAAGCGTTAGAAGAGACCGGACCTTTTCCCCGACCCCTTTTACAGGTTTTGTTTTTATTTTTTTTATTTTATTTCTTTTAATTTATTATTATTTATAATTTTAAAACCCTTTTATTTATTAACACGTCGGGGGTTCGAAACCCATCCGGCTTATAGTAAAGTTTGCGTTCTATGGTTTCTTATGAACAAAAAATCACTTGTAAAATAAGAATTAAAAATATAATCACTTTATGGCGATGGAGTCACCATAACAATCATTATAAAAAAAATGGTTTAGGGCTTTTATTTTTTATTCATATTTTTTTCCTTTTGTTTTTTTCCTACATTTTTTAAATTTATATACCGATTCCTTGGAGTTATAAATGTGATTATTATTTATATGTTAATTTATGAAATGTGTGTAAAAATATTTTTAAAATATGTGAGTTATGCATATGGGTTAAGTAGTTGTTGAAAATAACTTGTTTTTAGTGTCGCTATGCATGTATTTTCTTAGTTGGTCTTTACAAACATAGCTTTATTTGGCTCAGTAAAGTAAAATGCTAAGTTTATGTTTTAGTTATTTATGCATGTACTCTTTAGAAGCTTACCTTTCATACATTTTTAATCTTAATCCGCGTTTAAGATAAGTAGGTGCTTTAATTTCAAAAGCGCTTTTATACTTAATTCCGTAGGCCTATGGAAACTTGGTCTTTGTTTGTGTTTACTTAATTTAATTAGAATTAACGAGAAAATGATAAATCATCCAAGCGAGGTTAGAGATTACGATACCATTTCTAAACTTTAAGCATTTATTTAAATTAGGATTAACACAATTTAGTATTATAAATTGAAGATTATTTTCATTGCACAGTATGTTTTAGTCCAGTAAATATTAATTGCTTTTAAAAAATATTTCAATCTCCCGTCATATTATCCATAACGACCTCATTGAGATCAGTTACAAAATAGTTCGAATTACTATCTGGTGGCCGATTCGAGTAACTCGAAACCCAAAACTTCCTCTTAAAAATATAAAAATCAGCTTTTAAAATTTGTGTCCGGTATCTATATAGTATATATAGTGAAGTTTTCAAACACTGTTGCATCCGAGACTAAATAAGTACGGTTTATAGCCATGCAACATCGATGACTTTTCTCTCGCTTTATGCTATCGATGTGTGTATACCAAGGTTAGGGTACGATGGGGTTTCAATGCCCAAAATGGCAAAAATCCCTAAAAGTAAAGAAATAAAAGCAAGGATTAATGCGATCGCTTTGAAAGGACATACCGCTGTTTTGCGTATGTTAATGTATTCTGTGTCTATAAGTTTTTATAGTTGCTTTTTGAACTTGACCTTTTCTATTATAACATTATATTCAAATTTATATGATCGCAATATCTTCAAAGGTTCATGAAGACAATTAAACTTTCCTCCCCAGTTGCTTGTAGTGACAAGCATTTTTTTTTGTTATAATTGGAACGAGATTTGCAAATGATCCGAGTAATTATACCAACGTCGACCCTCTTCATTTTTTTGACTCCAAAACGTCCCTACATAATTAGAATCGCCATAGGTATATTTAATAAAAAAATATTCGTAAAGTTATTTTAATTCAAGCTATTAAATTTAAAAATGTAAATTTTTTAGCATTATTTTTTTATTTAAAATGGGAATTTAAATGGAAATATATATAATATATTTGAAAAATGTTTCAAATCTACTTAAATATTTTGCTTTGCTTTATTTAGTAGCTCAGAGTGTTTTGCTTTGAAAACTGTATCAGAAGTTTATAATTTCCCTTGTTGAATTTTCGAAAAGTTCGCGCAATACTTTCGTTGGAGCTCATAACCCACTACCGTTGTCAGACGCAAACAATCTGGAGAGGCGGTTGGTTTATAACTTATCAAAACTTTTACTTACGGAAACTATTAATACATATTCAATCTAAAATTAAAGTTGTATAGCAATTATAACTTTCGACACATATGTGTACTTAACGCTGAAATAAATTATCAATTAATTCTCTTATGAGACGAGGTTGCTAATAAAAAAAATACTCAACAATGGTCAACGTGAATAGTTTAAGGTAAGTTTTTTTTTAATTTACCATTTTCCAACTTAATTTACATAAAACAAAAACCAAGTTTAATTCAATTTGAGCCTTTTGTGCATTTCTTAATTCTTCAAGTAAAGTAAAAAAAATAGATTCGAACAGAAATATGTCGGTTATGTAATATCGGCCAATTTATATTCAGAAGTCATATAAGGTTAAAATTATAATCACAGGTAACAGCGACGGATGGCGATAAGGACAGACAGCAAAACATTGTGTACTTTCTCACCGGCCAGGGAATCGATGCAGATAATCCCGCTAATAGCAAATTTGACATTAATCGTACTACGGGCGAGATTTTCGTCCTCCGCGTAAGTTGTCAAAGATTATAATTATTTATTTTTAATTCTAATGATTGTTAAGAGATCTTACGCCATTCTTGTACGAAAGTAGTACTATTTTCTAGTATCTAGTAGTCTCTTACATCTTATGATTATTTATTTCAGCCTTTGGACCGTGATCAACCTAACGGGAGGCCGCAGTGGAGATTTACTGTATTCGCACAAGACGAGGGCGGTGAAGGTCTCGTTGGATACGCTGATGTCCAAGTGAATCTTAAAGATATAAACGACAACGCACCTATTTTCCCACAAGGCGTTTACTTCGGTAATGTTACAGAAAATGGTACTGCAGGCATGGTTGTTATGACAATGACTGCCTTGGATTACGATGATCCTGCCGAAAGTAACAATGCTAAATTATGGTACTCTATCGAAAAGAACGTAATAGAAGAAGAAACTGGTTCACCAATATTCGAAATTGAACCAGAAACTGGTGTTATAAAAACTGCAGTATGCTGCTTAGATCGTGAAAGAACTCCAGATTATTCAATACAAATCGTAGCTTCTGACGGAGGGGGACTAAAGGGGACTGGTACAGCCTCAATACGTGTTAAAGATATCAATGATATGCCTCCTCAATTTACTAAGGATGAATGGTTCACTGAAGTTGACGAAACTGATGGTACTAATTTACCTGAGATGCCAATTCTTACAGTGACAGTTCATGATGAGGATGAAACTAATAAATTCCAATATAAAGTTATTGAAAACAGCGGTTATGGTGCTGATAAATTCACAATGGTAAGAAACAATGACGGCACTGGTTCGCTAAAAATAGTACAACCTTTGGATTATGAAGATCAGTTACAAAGTAATGGTTTTAGATTTAGAATACAAGTTAACGACAAAGGAGAAGACAATGATAATGATAAATATCATGTAGCATATTCGTGGGTTGTTGTAAAGCTTAGGGATATCAATGACAATAAGCCACAATTTGAGAGAGCTAATATAGAAGTGTCGGTATATGAGAACGCAGAAGTTGGCAAAAGTCTTGAAACCTTTAAGGCAACTGATCCTGACCAGGGTGGAAAGAGTAAGGTTTCTTACGCTATCGACAGATCTTCTGACAGGAAACGCCAGTTTTCTATTAATCAAGAAGGTACAGTAAGTATACAAAGGTCATTGGATAGAGAAGACACACCAAGGCATCAAGTAAAAATATTAGCTATTGATGATGGGGTCCCACCTAGAACAGCGACAGCAACGTTAACTGTAATAGTGCAAGATATAAACGACAATGCACCCACCTTTTTAAAGGATTATAGACCTGTATTAACGGAACATATAACCCCGAAAAAGGTGGCTGAAATCTTAGCCACAGATGATGATGATAGATCTAAAAGTAACGGGCCTCCGTTCCAGTTCCGACTTGACCCTGGTGCAGATGATATTATTAGAGCATCATTTAAAGTAGAACAAGATCAAAAAGGTGCTAATGGAGACGGAATGGCCATTGTTTCCTCTTTAAGGTCTTTTGATAGAGAACAACAAAAAGAGTATCTTATTCCCATTATTATTAAAGATCATGGAAACCCGGCTATGACCGGAACTAGCACTCTTACAGTAGTTATAGGCGACGTAAATGACAATAAAATGCAACCAGGTTCTAAAGAAATTTTAGTATATAATTATCAAGGCCAAGCCCCAGATACCGAAATCGGTAGAGTATATGTATATGATCTGGATGATTGGGATTTGCCGGACAAAAAATTCTATTGGGAGAGTTCAGAACATCCAAACTTTACATTAAATGAAGAAACAGGTATGATTCAAATGAAGCATAAAACAAAAGAAGGTAGATATCACCTAAAATTCAAAGTTTACGATAGAAAGCATACACAAACCGATGTTCCGGCTAATGTCACTGTGTATGTTAAAGAAATTACTCATGAAGCTATTATAAATTCGGGTTCAATTCGAATATCCGGTATATCAGATGAAGATTTTATCCGTGTTTGGAATTACAAAACTCTGAGTGTGTCCAGAAGTAAATTAGATATCTTCAAAGACAAATTAGCTGATTTACTTAATACAGAAAGAGATAATATCGATGTATTCAGTGTTCAGCTAAGAAAGAAACATCCACCTGTTACTGATATACGATTTGCAGCACATGGTGCGCATTTCTATAAGCCGATCAGACTAAACGGAATAGTGCTCATGCATAGAGAAGAAATTGAAAAATCTGTAGGTATTAACATAACTATGGTCGGTATTGACGAATGTATTTATGAAAATCAAATGTGTGAAGGATCTTGCACAAATGTACTTGATATAAGTAACCTACCATACATGGTAAATGCAAACAAAACCGCTCTTGTTGGCGTTCGTGTTGATGTGATTGCTGAATGCACTTGTGGAGCCAGAAACTTCACACAAGCAGAAACATGTCGTAACTCACCATGCTATAATGGGGGCAGATGTATCGAAGGGAAATATGGTTTAACATGTTCATGCCCACCTGGATACACAGGCCCAAGATGTCAACAAACATCTAGAAGCTTCAGGGGAACAGGTTGGGCGTGGTATCCTGCTTTAGAAATGTGTGATCATTCTCACTTGAGCTTCGAATTTATAACAAGAAAGTCAGAAGGTGTGCTACTTTATAACGGACCTATAGTACCACCTGAACCAGAAGAAATAATGGTATCAGATTTTATTTCTGTTGAACTGGAGAGAGGTAATCCTCGCTTGCTTATTGACTTTGGTTCTGGTACCTTAGAACTAAGAGTGAAAACGAAAAAATCTTTGGACGACGGTGAATGGCATCGTATTGATATTTTTTGGGATACGGAAAATGTTAGAATGGTAGTCGACTATTGTAAATCAGCTGACATACAAGAAATGGAAGACGGAACCCCTCCCGAGTTCGACGATTCATCTTGCCAAGCTTCCGGAACGATTCCTCCGTTTAATGAGTATCTAAACGTGAACGCTCCTTTGCAAATTGGTGGATTATATATAGACCATTTTGATCCTACACACTATCATTGGCAGTTTATGCCAATCGGAAAAGGTTTTGATGGATGCATTCGAAATTTAATTCATAATAGTAAATTATATGACCTTGCTCATCCGGGATTATCCAGAAACTCTGTGGCCGGTTGTCCCCAAACAGAGGAAATATGTAACCAAGCCGATACTACATCTAGGTGTTGGGAACATGGAACTTGCGTTGGTAGTTTTTCTGAAGCTAGATGTCAATGCCAACCAGGTTGGACTGGTCCATCGTGTAACTTACCAACCACACCAACTAGTTTTCGCCCACAAAGTTATGTGAAGTTCGCATTGAGCTTCGAGCCGGACAGATTCAGTACACAAGTTCAGCTTCGTTTTAGAACACGGGAGCCGCATGGAGAACTGTTTAGAGTTAGCGACCAGCATAATAGAGAATATGGCATTCTCGAAGTAAAAGACGCCAGATTGCATTTCCGTTATAATCTTAATTCACTGCGAACTGAAGAACGCGACGTTTGGCTCAATTCAGTAGCCGTTGATGACGGACAATGGCATATCGCTCGCGTTAGCAGGTATGGGAGCGCCGCTACTCTAGAAATTGATGGTGGCGAAGGAAGGAGATATAACGAATCATTTACGTTCGAAGGCCACCAGTGGTTATTAGTTGATAAACAAGAGGGTGTTTATGCTGGAGGAAAGGCTGAATATACCGGAGTTAGAACGTTTGAGGTGTACGCCGATTTTCAGAAAGGTTGTCTCGATGACATCCGGTTGGAAGGCAAACATTTGCCGTTACCACCTGCAATGAATGGCACGCAATGGGGTCAAGCTACTATGGCTAGGAATCTAGACCGTAACTGTCCGTCAAACAGCCCTTGTATCAATGTTCACTGCACAGAGCCCTTTGTTTGCGTCGATCTTTGGAATGAATACGAATGCACGTAAGTTTTTTTTCTCTTATTGATATTCAAACAACTTTCATGATAAAAAATTTAAATATGCTAAAATTCTAATATAATTTATCACTTTATGAATTTTAAATCTCATTTTGATTTATCAAATACCAATACATACATTTTTGTTGTTTATTGATACACATCTACTACTTTCAATTTGTGAAATAATTATTTTGTCCTTATTTTTGAACGCGCACTGAGTTTCTTATTTTAATCGAATCGTTATTTATTTGTGTATGTAATATGAGTTAACAATACTGAATATAAATAAATAATTATATTGTGTATATAATCTTTATATGCTTGATAATAATAATATTTACTTATTTTTACTAACTTTAGTATAATTAAATATGAATTGCTTATTATGTTTATATATTAAAATATTACGATGGTGTCCAGTTGCGGTGAGGGTTTGGTTTTGTCGCCGGACGGCAAGGGTTGCGTAGACAAGAACGAGTGTCTCTACTTCCCGTGCCGCAACGGCGGCTCGTGTGTCAACCGCGAACCTGGCTACCGCTGCCACTGTCCCGAGGGTTTCTGGGGCGAGAACTGCGAGCTCGTCCAAGAGGGCCGCACGCTCAAGCTGAGCATGGGAGCCTTGGCCGCCATCCTCGTCTGCCTACTTATAATAATGAGTGAGCATAGCGTAGTCACGCTTTCTGCGTGTCCCTCCCTACTAGGCTACCTTTCACCCACTCACATTCGCACTCTCATCATCGTCATCCTATATATAGATATTTATGTACATTAGTCGTATTATGTAGTGCATGCATACGGGGCTCAGTGCGCGAAGGCTGGGGGAGAGCAGTGGGGTATAGTTCGCGGTGTGTAGGTGTCCGGGCGGCTCTACACGCGCTGGCGGGACGTGCGTCAACGTTAACGAGTGCTTGGGGAGGCCTTGTCTGAACGGCGGCAGTTGCGTTGACCGCGAGCCGGCGCGCCGCTACGACTGCATTTGTGCATTCGGCTACGCGGGACACGACTGCGAGCTGGAGTTGCTCGCCTCCGGGATCATCACGCCCTCAAGGGATTTCATAATAGCTATCATTGTCTGTTTGTTTTTGCTTTTAGGTGAGCACCTTCACGTTATTCATTTGCATGTGTGTTTTATACTGTTGTGATGTTATGGAATTCACTTTGTTTACAAAAATAAATTTGTTTAACATATATTTTAGGAATTTTTCTTCTCTGCCGTTCTTAAATAATTTGATTTATCAATCAACTGATTTCTTTATGACAGAGTACATATTAATGCTAATTAACGGTTAACTTTAGTGTAAACGTTGCTTAAAAATACCGATATTGGTGCTCGAATTCACTTGTTAGGTAAAAAAAGTAATAATTTAAAAGGTTTTACCGAAGACATACCTACAGTTGATGGCATTTTGGAATTTGATTTATTCATTTATTAATTGAATTTTTAATGTAATATTACATAAACTAGAATTTATTTAATACAGATCTCTCAAACCTAAACCATGGCAAAGTATTTATGATAAGATAAAAGAAAATATTTTATATATTAGTAAAGATACCGTAGAAATGATAAACCAACTTTTATAAAAGACGTTACTCTAGTCACAAAGTTTGAAAGATTTATTTCATCTGTAAAATATTTTTCCTTGCAATGTCATCACAGATCGGAAATAGAATAGAAATAGATAAAGTGGATATTCTCAATGCCATTGCAAATGGAATGCAAGGAAAAGTTTCAGCCAGATCTTCATTTGATGCTAAGATCGTAAACTTGGTTTGAAAAGTCAAAGTATACGTAAAGAAATACTTTGATAAGACGTCAAATAATTAAAAAATATATATTTTTATGGCATATTATTTATATCGAGTAAAATTCAAGTATATGTTCTGTTCCAACTTTACGAGATTATCAAACACAAAGTGCGCTCCGAATTTTATGTGAAAATTTTACAAGGATTCCCCAATATTGTTTGATATTTTACCTTTATTCATCTTTTAAATATTCCGCTATTGATTCATAGCAAAATATCCAATTTATCAAATGTAAGTAAATTTTAATATCCATGTTTCCTATCTCATTACTAATTCAATCAACACTTTTATATAAAACTACCTTACTTAGAACTTGACGTCAATAACGAAAATATAGACTAAATTTGACATGTGTTGAAAACCGAAATTATAACTCCGATCGTTAAGTTATATATATAACAGCACCTATCATGAAATCTCCGCAATTACAAATTTGATTGCATCACAAAAATCCCAGAAGCTTGCGACTATTTTGCTGTAGTGTCTATGGAATGTAATGACGTATATATTTCACTCCCGCAGTACTTGTATTAGTATTCGTGGTGTACAATCGTCGTCGCGAGGCGCACATCAAATACCCGGGCCCAGATGACGACGTTCGCGAGAATATAATTAATTACGACGATGAAGGCGGCGGCGAGGACGATATGACCGCTTTCGACATCACACCGCTCCAGATTCCGATTGGTGGTCCACTACCTGATCATGCACCCGCTAAACTGCCATGTAAGTATTTTCCTTTTAGTTTGGCAACAAACAGTCCTTATTGTCCTTTTTTATTATACATTTAGGCGTTTTATCAAATTGTTATCAACCGACAGTGTGAAAAATAATTAATTTAATTGATTTCTGAGTATATATTTAAATAGGTAAACAGAAACTATTCAAGAGATTTTCTTAATAATTAAAGTTTTAAATTTAATGGCCGATTTACTAAAAATATGCACTTCTGAAGTTAACTTCCGCATTGCCGAAGTTGGCATTATAATTATGCAAACTTCTAATTAGGAAATGATTTCGTGTATAGTATTTGTTTTGCACTGAAATACATGTTGTTTAATTGTGTACCACGAGACTTGTTCGTTGTACTATAGAGAGAGAATTGTAGCTAATATCTGAGCAGTCAAGTTTATTAGCTCTACTCATATAGACATCATATAATTATCTCGGTGACATATATATAAGAGATCGGTTACCGCAATCGCGGCAAAAACGACACTCAATCGAAAGATAGCATGTTATTTTTAGTGGAAAAAGTAACACGCAATCAATTATCTATGTTATAGATTGAATATTAAAAAAGGCGAAGTTACACGTAACTAACTCGCATATAAACGAGATATTATATCTGCTAGGATCAAGCGGCATAAAAATCAATAATCTGTGCGTACCCATCTGGGTCAAAGACGTTGATTTACACAAGATTGATATCTCAAATTTCTATGCAAAGACGCGTAGTCATAATTTTTACAACTCTAATAAAATCGGGCAAAATTTCGACGAGTAGACAGGATTGTTGTTGAGCCAATCTGTGTGCGTAATACACAACTTTGCTGAACTGTTTCCTTAAAAAGAATGTTATATAAAATTAATATTCAGATAAAATTTTATTAGTATTGTGTACTTACTTGTACTTTAACACGTAAGTTCTCAAGTCCTTTGAATGGTATTGTGGTACATAGAGACAGCAATTATTGTCGGCGTTCCATCAAGCCTATATGGACTCATATGTGATAGGTGTTGCTTCAATGATTAAAGATAATGATTTTATCAAGTCATTTATTGTACGTAAAAAACGTACAACCGGAGACTAATAGATTCAAGCCGGCTGAGAAATACACTTTGTTCTAAAAGATCGTTAAGTCGAACGCTAAGCCACAAAGCATTTATTAATAATTTAATTTTAATATTCCGACTTTCAATTACAATTACAAAATAAAACAAATGAAAATAAGTGAATTTTCAACCGACTACAAAAGAGGTGGTTCTTAATCTGTCTTTATTATTTCTTTATGTTTGTCACTTCTACTCTACTACGAGAACCGATTTTGATGATTCTTTTTTTATGTAAATGTTGGTACTTCTTGTGTGATCCCATTTTACTTGGCCTGACAACG
This sequence comes from Meandrusa payeni, assembly GCA_029286785.1. Taxonomy (NCBI): domain Eukaryota; kingdom Metazoa; phylum Arthropoda; class Insecta; order Lepidoptera; family Papilionidae; genus Meandrusa; species Meandrusa payeni. The sequence goes on along the minus strand of JAGSMX010000012.1, from coordinate 7,407,332 downwards.
ATATCAATGAGAAAACCATGTCTTAAATTTACATTAAGTATGTGCGCGACATTGCGCGTATGTGCAAGTTGAAGTGGCAGTGGGCTGGCCACATCTGCCGAGTCAGCGAGGGTAGATGGGGAGGAAAGTCTTGGAATGGAGGCCGCGCATAGGTCGGAGAAGCGTGGGGCGCCCTCCCTCCAGATGGACCGACGACCTTTTAGGATAGCCGGAAGTGGCTGGATGCGGAAAGCTGAGGATCGCATGTGGTGGAAGGCATTGGGAAGGCCTATTTCCAGCAGTGGATAGATACAGGCTGATGATGATGATCATGATGTGTGCGACAAATGGACTAATAACCCAATATCACGCCAATCGACTTCGATGATTCCTTTTTTATTGAAAAGGATGTACTTCAAGGGTAGTTTATTTAGGTTTGGTTAGGTTAGATTCGATCTATTTTTGTTTTTAAACGCATATATACTTATAAAAAATATGATCGATATAAAAAAGAATTTAATTCGTATAACAGTCATATTATTATAGTTAGATGTTCACTGAAACGTAAGCATTCTCAAGATCCTACAAGCGTCAGGCTCAATTTGATAAATTAACACAACGAGCACGATATTTTTCCCTTAGTTTCCATTTTAATATCAACATTTCTAGTACAACATGGGAATAAGTGTATAATTTATTTCGAGTGGAGTAAGTACGTTTGTGTAAGGGCGGCATGAATATAATTTATCTCTCGTCATCTAGTCACTGAAGCGTGAATAACAAGAAGACAACAAAAAAAACCTTGACGTCAGCACAACCGACGATTATATTTTTAAAGAGCAAAATTTTATTAGAGTTTCGCATCAAGACAAGAACCCTCGCTGTTTAATTTTATCTCCTTATCAAACCCTTACAGAAAAATCCTTACAGTGCTATTTAAATTGTAACAAAATGTATATATAATGTTTTTTTAACACAAGCAAGGTGAGTAAAGAGTTTAGGAAGACATATGTGACAGGTGGTGAGCTCATCGCCTTATTCCAGGCACAAATGTTAGCAAATATTTTTGTCACTCTACAGTTTTCTAGCCATAAAATATGATATTTAACCCTAGCGGGGTAGACGAATTGAACAGTGAATCAAATGGCTTTAAGATGTTAATGTAAGGGATTTGATGGAGATTAGTTTCCGTATCTCTCCTTCATCTCTCTTTATTATGTACAAAAAATCGCTTTTTAAAATTTGTACCCAGTGTGTAAGACTGTCAATTTGGCCAACCGATTTCGATGATTAATTTTTTTTCGGAAAGTATGAATTAGCCGCGCATAGTAATGTTGAACGTTTGATTTGATTTTTGTTATAGCTCGTAAATATAATTATTTTGAAAATTGTGACATAAAAAATTAAAAATAAATTACAGCGTTTTCATGTTACTAAGACAGTTTATTTAATGTAATCAAATATACTCTATAGACTTTGCGAATGGCCAGCAAAAACATACGCTTTCAATTGCACACTTCTAAAAAAATACTATTAAATAAAATCCTTTATCCGTTAGAGTGTTTGTGAGAGGCGAGACTAAAAGTGTACCCTTGTAAATGTCATATGTCTGTTTTTAGCTGTCCCGACTCAAATCCCGGGAGCTTACGATCTCAACCCGATGATATTTGACTTACACTAAACCAATGTTATAAAAACTCGATAAACATCAAAGTAGTACTGAAGAAATATCTGATTTCATTTCATGAAAGAAACACTCTTTTAGCTAATACTATTTTTTTCTTATTGAATAACATAAAACTAGACAAAGTTAATTTATTTTTAAATAACTCATTCTTAATTAAATACCTTCGTACAGCAAAGGACTGGAATAGTTTTTCTGTGGGTATTTTCAAAGTAAATATGCATCTACTAAGCATGGCGTGAAGAGCCCTGGTAGCTCAGTATCCGGGGTACGACTCAAGTTACATAGTACGCTAGCAACCCGAGTTCGTTGTCGGCACGAATAAATTTGTTGTTGCAATTTTATGTGCTGATTTACCACGCGCTCGGCGGTGAAGGAATACATCGTGAGGAAACCTACATGTCTTAGAATTTTTTTCTAAGGCATGTGAAGTCTGCCAATCCGCACTAGGGCCGCGTGGAGGACAATGCCCTTATACTCTCTTTACAGGGAAGGCCTGCCCCCAACAATTGGACATATATATTATGTATATAAAGGCTGTAACTTAACTTGCTTGTAACCTAACTAATGTACTAAGTTAGTTCGCCGTACCGTCCAAGAATGCATTTCCACTTATCATCTGGTGGGATTGTGGTCAAGCACCTCCTAATCTTTGTGCCTTTTATATGTAGTAACCTCGAAAAATGAATCAAGTTATAGCCAAGCATTACACTTATGGTCCCAGTCATGCAGTCCATGGATATAATCAGAGCTGGCTACGCTAAGGCAAGATGTTAAATTTGTGCCCGGTGCGATGAGAAGACCTTTGTTATCTAACAAATGTAAACGGACATATTTTGGTTCCATAAAGTGTATGCATTCAATACGGCAAGAAGCCTCCCAAACAACCAATGTGTGTATCTTATTTGTATTTTATTACACAGCAAGGGAAAAAAATACAAGAACAAAGCCGTACTTTATCAAAATATCACGCTACTTTTTTTTTCTGTCAAAGACATTATATGAACGCTCGAATCCTTTAGTGTAAAACTCTACGTAAAAATGTCTCACAAGAACAAATGGCTACAATTTTATTTGAACAATTTCGTTTCGCATTTAATTACGCAACATTACCTTTGTTTCGTAGACTATTTACTATGAAATAGGAACGTCTTTGTAATGAGTAAACAGGATTCAATTAATGAGGCTTATGTTAATCTTGATATAGTCGTTATATAACATCTGTTTAAACGTACACGGGCATACAAGTACACAATAATTTCCTCTATTACATACTTAACTATTACTAACCTATTTTTTCTGCCAATGGGTTTACTATTTGTTGTTAACTTGTTCTTAACCTCGCTTGAACACAAGCCTTTTTTTTTTGTTAACGGGGAGGAAATCTTCAAAAAGATACCCTGCCTTCTGGGGGGAAGGCGGCGGTTATGTGGGGTTTTTACCCACTAAAACCTCCCCGGTGGCCCTTTCCTCGGTGCATGACGAGGGGCTCCGGGATCTCCAGTGGAACGCACCGGAGCCCCTCTGCACTGTGCTCAAGGAGAGCACGTCCCGGGGGGGGGAGGTTACTCCCTCCCCTGTGCCCTCGCAGTGCAAGGCTACACGGGCCAGCCGATGTCGCCTTCTTCCCGGGTCCACTTTAGCGGACGACAAAGGCCCCCACCCTTGTCGCCCAGTGAACCCGAGGCCCCTTTTAGTCGCCTTCTACGACAGGCAGGGGATACCGTAGTCTTATTCTTGAGAGCCCAAAACTACAGGGCTGTGAACACAAGCCAGCCCAAGACGTCATTTTTAAAAACAGGATGAAATAATAACACAAATTTCACCGCAATGGCGACGATTGTCATCAGACCCGAATCAAAATATAAAGGAGAATTTCCCACAACCAAGAGTCTCCAGACACATGGGACTTGTCTACATTAATTTACGAAGTGAAGGTGTGGTATAAGGTAACGTCTACGAAACGTAAGGTCATAAATGCGAATCCTCCATTCGACTGATTAAAAATATGCTGTCCCTGTTCAAGTTCTGTAAATTTTAATATTAGCAGCTTTTATGTTACAAAAGAGGTTCATATGACTCGGCCCAATGTTAATTAAGAACAACGTCCAACATTTTAATATCAGTCGACAGCGGTGCAACAATTCATATCGGACAACGCGACTATTAATTCAAATTCAAAAACATTTTCTACCGCTATGATATGGAAGCTTTCAAATGGAACCCTCATGAAGACAAATATTGTCTCATGGTGCAGAAGATACCAAATAAATTTTGCAGATATCTGTATTATAAGCAGTACGTCGTGTATCCTTGCTTTCTACTGATGTACCGTCGCACTGGTCAAATATGTGTGGAGGGTGCTGCGGGCTCGTCACCCAGAAGTACTGGCCGCGCTATAGGTGCGGACGCCTGACATTTACGTGTACATGTTGCCGTTGTCCACCATTGTTCCTACTGCCTGTCTCCAGGACTAATTTGTCTATGAACTCTCCGCTGTCGGTTGGGTTTGTTAATACCATATCACAGAACATAGATATATTTTGTTGCATTCCGGCGGCATTTATCGAAGCTTACAAAAGCGTGGAAGGTGCCTAACTCTAATTTATATATATTTTTATTTCTTGTCAGTGTATCAGACTGCTATTTATTTGTTTTAATTTTAGTAATATATATATATATATATATATATATAGTTCTTACTTAATTTTATGACATCAAATTGGTTTATCTGATAACTAATTGTAATATAAATGGCTTGGCTGCATTGAAAAGAAATCCAAACATCACAGAATTGAGTGATTAAAAATAGTATAGTATAGTAATGTAGTTTTAATGACTAACTACACAAATTGCCAAGAGAAGCTGGCCTTGACTGCTCCACCGGATTGAGAGGTGGCATAGCTCTGAGATCGCTTAGCCTGAACCTCTATTGCCAGTAACTCGACACAAGGGTCCTCCCGGTGAGAATTGAGTGACTATCAGCTAACTAATGTTAGATAGATAGTTTTAACTTTACTGTACCTTTTCAACCGATTTCAAAAGAGGAGGATATTCTTAATTCGTCTGTACGTTTTTTTATGTTTGCTACCTTATAACTTTGGAGTGGATGAAGCGATTTTGATGATTCTTTTTTTCATTTTAAAGCTCGTGCCTCCCATGTGGCAATTTTGATAATGGCATCCATGAGAAACCATTTAAGTTTTAAATTTTCATTAAGTATGTATGTGCGCGACAAATGGACGAAATCACTCCTACTCAATATAACGCCAACCGATTTCGACGATTCATTTTTTATTGGAAAGGATGTGCTTCAAGGGTAGTTTGACAGAGTTTGTTTAGGTTCGGAATAATTTTTTTTCGTAATATTCCTATGAGTACAATTCGTTGTAAAATTTGCGACCTTATACAAAAGTGTAATATACCTCCACTCCTAGCCAGTTTATTACAACTATATTCTTCGATAGATCCACTGATGGGCGTGGGGATCGGCGTGGGCCCAATGGGAGTTTCCATTGGCGTGCCGCCTGTGGTTGGCATGCAGCTACCCGGCGAGACCAACGTGGGCATGTTCATCGAGGAGCACAAACGCCGAGCCGACAGCGACCCTAATGCACCCCCGTTCGATGACCTGCGCAACTACGCCTACGAGGGCGGCGGCAGCACCGCTGGTTCCTTGTCGTCATTAGCTTCTGGTAAAAAACCATTTATATTCGATATAGTTAAATGAATTGTCAAGTAGTGGTAGTCTTATTGCGGAGCTTCCGGCTTCCGTATGCTTGACTACAAAGAATCACTTAAATAAGATGATTAGGTTACACAAATGTGTACGTACACACATGAATATATAATAACACACACACACATGTTCTGTATCATATCAACTTTTAAATATTTAATATATTTCCGTACAACTTGTCCTATGCAACAATAATAGAATAGAATAAACGTTTATTTGTTTGGTCACATTTAATTACAAAGAAACAAAACAAATACATGAAAAAGAAAAAGGACAGAAACAAACATTACAAAACAAAAGTTACAATACCGTAGTGTGACGCAAACAGACGAACGGCGCTCAGCGTGTCCGTCCCCTAAATCGATAGTGGCCGGATACTTACTAAACAAAATATTTAAACATTAAAAATGATAATTATAAACATAAAAAATCACAAATAATATTTATGTATCGATTAATGTTATATATATACTAGGTCACCCGGTACACGTTGTTTTTCCATCAAAATAAATTTTAGTGATTGTTGCGGTAGTCAATATACAAAAAAATAATTAACCATGCGAGGTGAAAAACGATTCAGATTACAGCATAGGCCATGGACCATGTTTGTTGTAGGAGTATCCAAACCGTCATTTATCAATTGATCGGTTATCGAACGGGATTAAAAATGATTAAATTACTATAATGACTATTAAAAGACAGGGGTTGGTGATAGAAGGGTGAAAATTTAGGTTTATATGTATTTTAATGCCACATTATAAAAAAAAGATTTTGTCCAAAGAATAAAAAATAAATTTTAGGGATGGGCAACCCTTATTACTAAGGGATACGTAAAATACATAGTAGCCGATTCTCAGACCTAATGAATATTCATATAAATTTTCATAAAAATCGGTCTACTCGTTTCGGAAGAGTGCGGTAAGTAACATTGTAATACGAGAATTTTATTTATAAGATATATATGAAGAGACAGAAAAAGTTAAATCAGGGGAAATTAAAAACCACTGGTCTTGCCGGGTCAATCATACATTACACCTCTGGGTTCCAAGATACAAGCTTACCTCGAGAGTCATAGATTACAGATGTTAGTTGTCTGATCGTTTACATGCTGCATTCTGTATTACGTATTCACGTAATCATTAAAATTGGTTCACCTACTCAAAAGTTATGAGTTAAGAAACAAAAAACCATACAGAGCTAGCCGCTAAAATCTTCCTTCACTTTTGTTTTGTACGCAATAAATCGAAAAACGGAAACTCATCGGAACAAGTCGACGAGGGTTCAAATCCGACCGTAAGATATTAAAGCCAAACACAATCGAACTAAACCATATTTTCATGACTAATAAAATAATAAAATTCGTTCTGTGTAGAAACTTTGAATGAATAGACTTAAAAGTTAGCAGTAAATAAGTTATTTAGTCCTAAAACAAAGTTGGTTGGAATAAGCCTTGAAGTTTCGCCCTAACAAGCAACCTAACGAAGTAGCAAATAGACTTCACCATTTGCAAGGAACTTTTATCCTATTCGACATAATGTTTTTATATGAATTAGCAGATTGAAAGGGCAATGTGCCAGTCATATCAACCGTTGAGCCAATGACCGTCACTTTTTTTTTGTTCACGCGGGGGAATCTTTTTATAGACCATCCTCCGGTACCCTGGGTGGGCCCGGAGGGATGTGTGGGACTCGGCCTGGGCAGCCCCTACCCACTAAACCTTCCGCGAATGCCATCAGCCGTTATGAGAATGCCATCAGCCGTTATGCCGTTATGTCAGCGACAGGACACAATGACCGTCACTAATTTATCCCTCCCGACTAAAAAATTCGAAACCTAGTATTTTATATTAGGTCTTCAGTTAGGATCACGGATACAGCCGTAGATTTCATTGAAGTTTACACACCTAGGCTTAACCTTTACGTTGTAACGTTACGTTACTGACGTTACGGTACAACGTTAATTTTTAGCTTACATTTGATTCAAAGTCGGTTTTTTTTATTTTTTTTTGTTTATAATGTTACCCGCGATTAAAAACTATTTTTTTTAATTTTTCTAAAAAAGCAATAGTCTAAGATATTCCTTATTACATCAGCTATCTGCCAGGCAAGTCCCGTCAAAATCGGTCCAGCCGGTCCAGAGAATAACCGAAACAAACAGACGGACAGAAATGGTAAAAAAAAAATTCTGGTATATGTACCGTACCACTGGTTAATCATATCCAAGCAAATTAATTTATTCGGTGATTCTAACTGATTGTTTTGTTTTATTATTTATTTATTGTTTTCATGTAAGTGACAATAAAGTTTCTTAAACCTAAAAAAAAGTTAATTATTCATTTGCATGTACGTATTTAATATTAAGTAAGCGGTTATTTTAGTATTACAAACAGAGATTGCTATGTTTTTTAAATAAACATTTTCTGAACTAGCATTACGAAAATTATCATTTTTTTAAATAAAATATTTTGTTTAAGGTACCGACGACGATACGCACGAATACGACTACCTCGGAGCTTGGGGCCCACGGTTCGACAAATTGGCCGACCTCTACGGGCCCGATGCCGACGAACAGCTGTAGGCGAATCTACGACGGAAACTCGCCCATTACACGGCGCAAATTTAGTCAATTGTCTCCCACTATACTATCATGTAAGCCTTTCCAAGCCGCTAAAAGAACGCGCTCTTTAACCGCTATTTAAGCGTTATTTATTTTAATAATAATTTAGGTTTATACCCAACGCGTAAGAGACGCCACGCCGTGAAAAGCTCCTCAACTGTGTACTTTATTTATAAGTGAACACTAAATTTAAGTATTTAATCGTTTAACTAATTTATTTTAATTGCGACAATTCTATAACGTTATTATAAAGCGTATTACTCACCAAATATTTGATATAAGTTTTTATTATACTTAGCCATATTATGAGTCAGTATTCTAATCGAAGTTATCGAGATAAGGGGGATTTCTGCCGGAGGGCCAGACGTGATCCTGAAGCATGAGTGTGTAGATAGTCTGCTATAAATGTGAATAATTTATACGAGTATTTTGTAAGTTCACAGCTTTACGTGGTATCACTCTAATATCACTCTAATGGTCGGCCCCTCCGCATTAAATCAATTGGACTATAGAAAAAAATATGTTATATTTTATATTATTGACATTAGACTAAACAGTCCGTTCGGACGCGGAGTTCTTGTGCTCAGTGGATGTGTGGAATGTAAGGGGATGTACATACGATTTGTTGTAACACTCACCCCTTAGCTAAATGTAAAACTTAAAATTCAAATAGAAATTTCAGTGTAAAAACTGTACAGTAACTGGTGTTCCTTTCCAAATGTCTCCGTGTAGTGTTAGCTGATAATTAGGGATATGGGAAGGACTTCGGTCTACTCCTACGTAGGTCAGTAATCGTTGGTCGTGGGAGATTCTGTGTTGGCATTAATCACTAAAATCTTGTAGAAATGAATGAGGGCGTGCAAGTGAATGTACGACGGAACGAATGATAAATTGTTACGAGAACGATGGAGTGAATGTACTTGGGTGCTTCGGGGATTGGGTGCGGTGAGTCGCTTCGAAGGACGGCGACGGTACGATATGAATGGGACTGTGCCAATTTTAGCATTATCAATGCAGCTAACGACGGTAGGGTTAAGTGTTTGCACTTTATTTATTCGTATATTTACATATAAATTTAGTCGCACCTAGAAAAATATCAATAACTTACTAAGAGTGTTGTGCTAGATTATTCCATCGATTTTGACGTGAGATAGTTGTTGAAACCATTAGAGAGTCATTAATTTAAACCCTTATATTTAAGAATTTATAGTGAAATAATTAAATTAATTGAAGGTTTATAAAGGAAACTGTCTCACTTCGACATCGAATTAGGATCTGTGTAAATTTTAGAGTATACTTAATTGTGTTAAAATGACTGATTTTTTATTATGCGTTTGAAAGCCTAAGATTTTTGTAGATTCGGTTGTTTAATAATATACTTCAATACCTTACTGTAAGAACACCCACTAGTTTGCACTCAAGACGAATACTCGAGTTATCAAGAAATAAAGCAATTCTCGTTAATTACTATTCGTGTAAGTAGACATATAGTTAGGTCCAAATCAACTTATACCTTTTTAATTTTTATGATTATTTCTTTATGTGTCATTATCATTACACTGCCAGTAATCATACATATTATAGACGAATTATGATAGAGTTTGTCCGATTTTATATTTCAGTCTTATACAATAATATTTTATAAGTTTTTGAACTGTTTATGAGAGATTCTGTACTTTCCCAATTCGATGTTCTCTACATTAATACGTACGAAAACATTATATATTAATTTCCCGGTAAACTCTGATGTCTTGGGGTGTGTTTTCACTAATGCGAAACAGAAGTAACCTTAGCTGTGTGGTGTGCACGTTTCCATGGTAACGGAATGAAGGTGAGTAAATAAGTGGACTAAGGGCAAGAGGCATTATTGCACCATCATTTAATATTGTTAAAAAGTACTATCATGCCCTTTCCTCAATTAGAATTATCCTTCGTTGTTCCGCCTCAGTGGAAGTGCACCTTTATAATGTATATATGCGGTATAATTATTTTACTAAGCGATTCCATACAAGTTTTATCAATTCCATATTCAAATTTATGTACGATCTGAATGTGAGGTATGTATTTCATGTACAATGGTATCTCTAAACGCTCATCGTCTGTACTGTACTAATACTTTACAGTAATTATGTCTTTTTTATGCCTGATTCTGGAAAGTATTGTTGGAGAATGCCTTGGTTCACGCCTCGTTGCGTTGTTATTAATTTCTCAGCGACCGCTGCGTCACTGTTTCTCATAACCATTTTTAAGTTGTTCTCTATTATTTTTTCTTTTGATGCGACCGTTGTGTGTTTTCAACTTTGTCTTCAAGTGACTTGTGTTTTCAAATGTACCGTGTACATTTAGAAAAGGACATCAGAGAGTAGAGCAAGACCGTACAAAATACCTAAAGCGACGTTCTGTTGCCACCGATGCACCTAATTTAATTTTAGATATTAATTATTGTATACCTTACATAGTTTTGTTTTGTTTCAACTGTGATTATTAAGTTATACAACTCTGACAATTACATAAAAGGAATAATAAAATGTGAAAAAATTTAACAATGTTTAATTTCGCCCCTAGTTCCCTTAGTCAATAGGTAACGTATAAGTAAACGTTCTCGTGAACGAGTCCAGGAAGTTTTAAGTCTTGGAATATATTAATGTTGGAACTGCTCGTACGTAGCCGAGTTTGAACATCAAGTGTAAACTTCATGAATATTTTCTTAAATGAGCATACATTATGATTTATCCTGTGATATATGAACTAGAGCAATTATATGAAAAAAATATATTCTTTTGTATAACATGTCCATCTTACCTTACAAGTTTAATTGTATAAGTATTATTTGCGGGTGATCAAAAACCGAACGGAACGTCACTACCTGGTATTATATTAATAAAACAAATGTTACAATTTTCACATTCTTCTTTTCAAACGACTTCAAATAGGAGGGTTCTCAATTCGTCCGTATGTTCTTATATATTTATTACCTCATAACTTTGGACTGTTTGAACCGATTTTGATGATCCTTTTTTAATTTGACAGCTGATGCTTCCCATGTAGTCTCCAATTTGGTCTAATTCTGACAAAGGATTACATGAGAAAACCATATCAGTAATCAAGGACATTAATGAAATATCTATAGATTTTATTTACATTTTATTTTTACATATTTATTATAAAATTTAAGGGTATTTATTGGTGGGATAATTAAAATCGTAATTAAAAAGAAATTAGCTTGACTAAGCTACATTGATAATATTGAAAGAGTTGCCATAAGTAAAATTTATTTATATTTCTAACAATTCGCATTAAATCTTCTTAAAAAAAAAACTAGCAAAACATATTAACATATTTAGTTAATGGATTTTAAAATTAATATAAAATATTATATCTAAATAAAAATCTATTTTTATACTTTTAAATCTGTAGAATAAATCATTACATGCTGAATAAATATTGATCGCAAGCAAAAAAAAAACTACGATTGTTTGTTATTTGTTATTTTCACTAATGTACATTGTTAATGTCAATAAACGTTTGACATTTGATCACTCCCCACGAGTTATTGTGGATTATTGTGGATATTATTGTTTCGTTGCGATATACCTGCTTATTATATTGTGTTGTGCATAATGGAAGGACTTAGATGTTTGAATAAATAATATTTAAGCTGTTGATGATGTTAATGTATCAGTGTACTGACAGCAAAATCATTTGATATAACCTAAAATTCTTATATTATTTTTTTAATATCTCTGTATCCCCATGAACAATATTGATTTTAATTTTTTATAATAAAAGGGATATATAGTCTGTTATTTAAACTTAATTCATTACTGTCCTTGCACTTCGTTTAGTGGGCCGTGCAATGTATTGTTAGCGACAGTTGGTCCTACTGAATACCAATTTAATTTTAAATATTATTGTTAGCGACAGTTGGTCCTACTGAATGCCGATTTAGTTTTAAATATTATAATCTATAAAGTTGATAGACTGACTAACTTTAGTTTAGTCAACTAAAGTACTTTTATCGGTTGTCGGCAACCAAGGTGTACAGTTTAGAACAAGTGAGTTATGCTGGAGGAAAAACCCTTTAAAAGTGAATCTCTGAAACAAAGTCAGTAAGTCTTTAATAAATTACCTCTAAGGCTCTTGATGTATTGCTGTTAATAATATGATAAAATATGTTGTGTACGATGTTGAGCAAGGTAGCTCACAGTATGGACAGTGGCCCATGTCCTTTACATCTAGTATGTACGCCACAAATGTTCGAATAACGCAATATTATGCCAACCGATTTCGATTATTCATTTTTTTATTGTATGTACTTTAAAGAGTACTTTGATGAAAGTTTGCTAAGGATTTGATTAATTCTATTTCGTAATATTCCTACGATAATCCGGAACTAAAAAGATGGCGCGTAATACCGTTTAACGTTCGTTTCGATTTGAAGTCGGTTTTTGTTTTTGGTCGTAAATATACTTGTTATTCCTAATACTCCAAACAAGGGACGCGTTTTTTTTATTCCAAGCGTTCTTTAACACAAAGTTGCGGAACTGAGAACAAGTTGACAACAATTAAGTCCTTGGATGGAGATTAGTTTTCTGAACATACTCGTATATGTGCGTGTTTCAGACTTATTAAACTTGGGCCGTTTGCGTAATTTTCCCCAGTACTCCTTGTTTCAAGTTGTACTTTATTAAGAGGCTTTTGAATTGTTCTACATGTTATTTAAATCGTTGTATAAGAGCCGTGGTAACTCAGTGTCCGAACATTCGCCTCAAGTTGCATAGTACACTAGTAACCTGAGTTTGATCTCCTTTGCCAGGACCAATGAAATTGTTTATAAAAGTTTTAAGTGATGTTAATACATTTGCGCGTGAAACATAGAAGTATACCGATGGTCCTCCATTAATTAATAGACGAGGAATGGATTAGAAGTAATCGTCAAGTAACTCATCTAATGCCGACGATTGAGTTAGATTCAGATTCAGATTTTATTGGTAACATTATAAATTACAAGTCAATTATTTACTACAAATTATTACAAATTACATTAGATTATTAAATGAAAAAAAAAAATAATGAAAAAATAATACATCGAAGCAATAAAATGATTTTAATTTGTAATTTCATTTGTTGATTCCTCCACACTGTAAAATGCCCTCTCAACCAGCCATAACTTCAACCTATTTTTAAACATTGCTAGACTGGGAGCTTCAGTTACATTATATTTGTGTGGTGGATAGATGATTGTAATATGAGTGAATGAAGCCTTAAAAAGGTAAGGAATGGAAAAACCTTCATTTTTATGATTTTTTTTATATCAAAACCAAGTTCAGACGTTAATATGATTGAAAAAAATTGTGTGTGTATGTAATTTTTTTATTAATTGTACATTATAAGCTTTTATGTCCTGTTAACCCTAACGGGGAAGACAGTCATAGGTATTGGCATCCGTTTTAGCAAGGTTATTAGGTCCCTTATGTGGCATCCTGTGGTTTTACAACCAATTCGAAACTGGTCGACGCCTAACTACGTCTTATAACAATCCTATTAAAGCTATTGATCGATTCGTGGTTCGGCATTCTCAGCTGCCATCTTGCTAGAACTTTACTGCGCCAAAGTAACGGTCCAAGCCAATCTCTTGTGTCTAATCTTTCAAGATTGAAGTTCAGGCTGAGCGCTCTAAGAACTCGCAAACCGGTGAAGTTGAAAATGCACTTCTTCTTCTATAAGCTCTACAGCCCTTTGTGGGTGTTGGCTTGGTCAAGCAACTTCCTCCACCTCGGTCTATCCATGGCCGCAGTCCTCCAGGTTCCAATGCCAATTTCTTTGGCGTCTCGATTGACACCGTCTAACCAACGGAGCTGAAAATGCACTATCACCATAAAAACCATCACAAAAGAACGTGTTATTAGTTCGTATTATATACTATAGCAGTTGTTTGAACAAATACGATGCAGAGATATATTTTAATGTATTATTTGCTACGAAACAAGTAAATTTTATACTGATTTCGTTAATTCTAGCACGTTCCGCTACGTGTATGTATCGGTGACATAAATTTCCGAAACGGCAAGCTCAACAAGCGTCGACTAACTGACTCGCATACCGAAATTCCTTATCTACGAAGCTTTGCAGTTTCCACGTCACGGCCGAAATATTTTTCATCTAATATTTACGTACCACTATTTTCTAGGATATCTAAATTCAGAGATTTTTGCCGCTGTATTTGTTTATCTCCAATGAAAAATATAGTGAATGTGAATGTTGTTTTTTGTTTTATAATCTGACGTTTATTTCAAATCAAATTACAGTTATATGTGTGTGTGTGTGAACACATATAAAATGAAAGCCAAAATTAAAATCTGGTTGTTGTCGCTCGATTATAAGCAGACGGAAGAAATTATGCTTAAAATATAAATACCACACATCTTACACACACACAGTCCACATTTATTTATTTATATACGAATATTTATTTAATTTTTCTTTGTTTGTTAAATTAAATTTAAAATGAAATTGATGTAACGCAGTGGGAGAGGGCACTGATTCCTGATATACAGGTTTAACTCCTAGTTCAGGAATCAGGGAGTTCGTCTATTTGTAAGAAAAATTTTTTTGAATAAAGTATTTTGTTTGTAAAAGTATTTTTTTGTATATGTAACGTAGCATAAAGATTTGAAAATAATAGAGAATAACTTTAACGATGTGTTATTTTATTAATGAGCGAAAACTAAATCGTTTTCTAAAAAAGTAAAAACATTATTTTATAAATGTATGGCTATAATGTAGCTATGGTAGATTGAATTAATAAGGATGGCTATCAGAAGTAGAAAGAATGTGTGTAGGAAGTCATACATCACCGAATCATACATTACTTTTCGTAACTAAAAAAACTGATAGTTTCAATTTGTCTGAATTTCTATATTTTAAATAAATCTCAATATTTATGAATTTTATTCGCATGGGACCTTGGGTCCCGTGTAGGTAAGTATATTAGAAAATTTCTAAGAGTCGTATAGAAATATTCTTATATTACATTTGAATGATGCTAGAAATTGTTTTGAATCGCATTTCTACGGCATTTATTTTGCTATCATACATAATCTACCATACCCAACTCACACTTCCGCATATTAAAGTGGGTAGCAATATAAAATTGTGTATTGACAGCCGATCACAACGCCGATCGTAACGCCGAATGCTTAATCACTAGGCTATCATTGTTTTTATTTGTCTTATCACAATGTCAGCCATGTGCAGACCAGCCATTCCAAAGATAAGCCGGAACAGACAGACAGACAACAATTGTTATTTTGTTATATGTATCATCATCATCATCATTATCATCATCATCATCATCAGCCCGTCACAGTCCACTGCTGGACATAGGCCTCTCCAAAGGCATGCCACCGTCCACGATCCTCGGCCACTCTCATCCAGCTTCTGCCAGCCGTCCTGCGAAGATCGTCGCTCCACCTTGTCTTAGGGCGTCCCACTCCGCGTTTGCCTCTCTGCGGTCTCCACTCGAGAACTCGTTTCGCCCAACGGTTATCCGTTCTACGGCAAATATGGCCGGCCCATTGCCACTTCAATTTGCTAATCCGGTGGGCTATGTCGATCATTTTAGTTCTCTGTCGGATCACCTCATTCCGGATTCGATCCTTCAGAGAGACTCCGAGCATAGCCCTTTCCATATCTCGTTGAGCGACGTTATATGTATATATATATATAATTTTATTTATTTGTATAGAGCATAGTATACTGAAGATTCAAAATAATTTACTTAAATGGGTAAATAGGAGAGGTCCGTTAAGATGACCTACATCTACTTTCTTCCAATACTACGTTACTCGTATCTTGTATCAATACTCTTCAATCTGATTAATACAGCCGGCTTGCAGTCTAACTACAAATTGAGGACATTAAGTCTATGAATGGAAATTAGTTTCTGTTAACATGTAGGTGTTTCAGAAGCATTTAACTTACCTTGTGTGTTTAATTCTCGGGGAAGTTCGCCTGTACTATTCGGTATTGTTTAATGAATCCATTTACTTGGATTAATTGTATGTGTTCTGTATAACATAGAATGAGTTCACGGTATCTTGAAGTCGTATTAAAGACTGATGATAAAACGATAATGAATAAATGATTAACAAAAAATCTGTGTCTTAATGTATTTGACAATCATGACGTGATTTCGGCAGTAAATATTGTTTATTAGATTAAGTAATTTTAATTATAATTTGAAACATGTTCTGTAATGTTCAACTTGTTCATATTAACCTTAATAAATACGAATTACTCCATTTTAATGGAGCTACTAACCTCTTAGACTGATTAGTTGACATTTTCTCTCTACAGCTCTAGAATTTCAAAGAAGTAATATTTTAAAGGATGATTCCTATTGTTGTTTTGTAAACAACAGTTATTGTAAACCTCGAACACAATACGCATTTCTTTATTTAAAATTTATTGTCTTCTCTCAAATTATACAATTTGTTATTTTAAACAGTGAAAGCCTAATTGTTTTACGGTCGTATCATCGGGAGGTTGCAATCCCAACCAAAAGCATTTCATTGGAGGCTACCGTGAAGATTTACAGAACTCGTACTGTATATAATTTTATTGATCAAATCCAACTAAGCAAAAACGTAAACGTAACTTAATTTAATCTTATCAAAAATTTTGAAACTTCTTAATATATACAACCTCATTTGAAGCGTTGCCGAAATTTTGCTAATATGATGCGGTTTCTTAGGTGCTAAAAACTACTTGCTAAATTTTTAATCTAATGTACATGGTGATGGCCTCACCAACGAGCAGCGATTGATACCTCTGTCTCCACCACAAAGGGTCAAAAGTGACATGAGAACTTTTTACACCTTCCTATACATTTATTTAAATAGATACAGTAATCTAAATTGTTGGAGGTGTAATGACAATCAATATTTGTGAAAGGTGATTGTCATCGTAAAAAAAAACTCTCACGTCCTATTAACCCTAATAGAGTGGACAAAAACAGCTTTCGGTGTCGACTTTTTACCAAGCTTATTAGGTTTCACATGCCATAGCTCGTCTCCATAAACAGGGCACAATTTTTTAACCATCAATTTTTTTTCACTTAAAAAACCGAAAAAACGCATTCTATTGGTACAAATCTATCGTGTCTATCAGTACCACATTTAGATCTAGCAACTATTTTAGAAAAAAATGGTTTGGTACTTCATATAATGATAGGTAAAAAAATATTATAAAAATAACACGATTATTCAAATGATACACAGCGCTAGATTAAATCGCAAATTCCTATAATTTTATTAAAATTCAGTATCAATTTGTAGAAATAATCGTTCAGAACAAGAAACCGTATCAAAGAACCGTATCAACTATACAGTCGAGAGCTTTCCTTCCTTTGTAGCCGTAGATTCAACCTCAAACGTTATTTAGAAACGTACACGGTTTCCCCGTAGCTGTAGTACAGTGTTATGTTTCCGTTCCATTCCGGCAATATAAATTTTCGAAACGGCATATTCGACGAGCGTCGACTAACAGAGTGGTTCACGGAGATTCCTTATCTACAAATGCGGCGTGCACGTTACAATCTGAATACACTTTTCGTATTATTATATATTGTTCCTCATAATGTTGCTTTTCTAATATAGTCGAAATTATTAATTGATAATTAGTGTTTTATCACTATTATAGGATGAAATTATTATAAAATCAATATAGATCAGGTATCAATAACTATCCTAAAATAATACCGTAATATCATAATAGGTTGTCAAATATCTCCCTTCCGCCTTTTTGTCTTTTGAATTTCGCGGCTATGTACAAAGCGCTACAGAGCTCGTATCTAGCAATGCTATACATAATTTGAAAGGTCTTAACATAACCTACAAAACGACGCTATGCATAATTAGTTTGGATATTGCGTTCAACAGTTATAGACGTGTAAACATGGAGTTCACTAACGCCGAAATTCGCGCTATTTTAAAGTTTTCCTTCGTTAAAGGCAAATCCGCTAGAGAAACGTTCCGTGAGATTAATGGTGTTTTGGGAGATGGTACTCTATCACTTCGAACCACGGAGGAATGGTTTCGACGATTCAGAGCCGGTGAAAACGACACCATGGATAAGCCAGCCGGCGGAAGACCTGTGACGACAAATACCGATCAAATCATGGACTACATCGAGTTAGACCGGCATGTGGCATCTCGTGACATCGCCCAGGAGATGGGAGTTAGTCACCAAACCATTTTAAACCATCTGCAGAAGGCTGGATACAAAAAAAAGCTTGATGTTTGGGTGCCGCATGACACAAAAGGCGGAAGGGAGATATTTGACAACCTAATATAAGGCCAGGTTGGGAACCGAATTTAGGGCCCTTGATGCAAGCCATGTAGTCAGACCACTACACGGAATAATAATATATTAACACTTTGGAATGTGAGTTGAGCTACATTTTCAACGCGAAATGGAACTCATTTCAGTTTTACGAACTTATTTCGTACATTACGTACAAAACTTGAACGTGGTTTCGGATATGAAGCTATGTAATTTATAAACAAATTTTAATGTTACGAAAAAAAAATGTTTAAAGTGTTTATACGACAAAGGAGCTTTTCACTTTTCACTTGATCTTAAGTCATCACATGTTGCTGGCCTTTGGGAAAGGAGTAGGGTCTGGTGTTCTCTGTTTCTTCTTGTCGTTCCTTGCCCTTCGTGGCAATAACGTTAGCATACGCTTAACCACCACAAGTTTGCTTAAAAATACCACTATGTTCGCCTTTGTACACACATTTTAGTGTAATATAGGTTTTATCTCTCTATCAATGATTTAGTGCAGGTAACATTAAGTTAAAATTAACAAAATAAAAATTTTAAAAGAAAAATATCGAACCCGTCAAAGTAATTTAAAATTTTGTATTTAAATCTTTTTCTTATATTAAAACGTGAGATGAAATTTGTTCTGTTTCAATTAAAATTCTGAAGCCCATAAACTGCTTTTTTCATTAAAACTGTAACGCTAATTAACCGGATGTATCAAGTTCGCTACCGTTTTCCTTCGTTGTGTGATTCATTTTACCTATATATTAGACGTAGTAACATTTGCAACATAATATGTTTAATTATCAACCGACTTCAGAAGGAGGTTTCGTCTGTATTTTTTTTAAGTTTGTAACCTTTTATTTTAAAGCTGGTGCTTCTCGTGTCCCATTTAAATTTGGTCCAGATCTGACAATGGGATCCACGAGAAAACCATATAAGTCTTAAATTTGCATCAAGTATGTAGACATAGACATCGACATTTATTTATTGGCATTACAATACAAAAACACATCACAGAGAATATAACACACATTAAAAAAGAATGAGAAATAGACAAAACACAGTTAAAGTTACACGGACAAATAATACAAAACATATGATGCCAAAATCGGACACCGTCTCAGCATATGCTGTCGCAAGGAAGCGACAGCGCTAATTTTCAGCGGTGCCCGGGACTACCTAAAGACGTGCGCGCGCAATACTACTTTTATATGGAATTTATACAGTCAATAAGAGTATAATAAATATGATACATAAATAAAACAGTTATGAGATTAAAATATATTTTAAACATAATAATAGATGAAGAAATTTTATAAATAAATATATTATTGAGTCAAAAATAAACTAAAATAAATAATATGATAATTAAACGTTTAAAGTTTAAATTACGAGTATATAATGAAATATTGAAAATATTGGAAACAACAAGCCACCGATATCAAGTATGTGCGCCACAAATAAACGTAACTAAATATCATGTCAACGGATTTTGATGATTCATTTTTAATTATAAAGGCTATACTCTAAGAGTAATTTGATGAGTGTTTGGTTAGGTTCTGATTAACTTTCATTACGTAATATTCCTATAATAATTCGGAATTATAAAAGGGCATCCGCACGTAATAGCGTTTGACGATTGATCCGATTTGAAGTCGGTTTTGTTTTTACTCGTAAATATACTTGTTACAAAGTTATTTATTTAGCTTATAGCGAACTTTTGTAACAAGTATATGAAATTTAGTATCTAGGCAAACCTAGAATAAGTTTTGAGATGTTAATAGTGTGTTAAGAATGTAAAATATGTACTGTCAGCGCAAGACGGTATTCGAACCTCGAACAATTAATAATTACGGGAAAGTAGGGTACAAAAATAATAAAGTGACATCTTAGTATAGAGAAATCAATAACTGACTTTGTTTGTGGCTTTGTCTATGGCCTCACATGTGTCCGGTCTGTTTGTGTGTTGTGTCTTGTGTACTATCGGGACTATGAATTCACGCTTGAGCGAACAATGGGAATTAATAGAGGTGCCGGACAGAACTTGTGATAGTATGTGTCGTTAAAGTGTGTGTCGTTAAAGTGTGTGGAGCTACTCTGGGCTGTCTAGAACACAGTGACGTCTACTCTTTACTGGAATTACTTGTTGGAACTGCAATGCTGAGCTACGGCCGAGTCACGTAAGTTAATATTTTAAATCTATATTTTGTGGTGTTGATTTAGCACTCGAATAACACAGAAGGGATACGAATTTACTATTCTTTGTATATATCAATCTACCCTCATTAAGCGCTCAGATTTACTCGTCTATTCCGACATAAACTATCCCTCGCTACTATTACTACTTGCTATCTATTATTATATTCAATATAAATAAATAATACAAATTTCTTTGTCGTTCATCAATTCAGAATAACAAATACACACAATTAATTGAATGCAATCTACTTCTACTTTTCTACGAATCTATTTTTTTATTTTATAAAAATTGTCTATATTAAGTCTAATATTAGACACCGAATTGGGACATGTAAGTGTTTCAGAGACCGATTAATGTTTGACAGTCGAGACGGTTTGTTTCAAAATAATTTTGAACTACATGTTTTGTATCTACAAAAATACTTTACAATTTCACATCGAATCTGTTATGAAATTTGTACCAATATGTTGTTACATATTGGTACAAATTTGAAAAATGTGAGCACTGTTCTTTAAAAATCTGCAGGACAATTAAATAAGTAAAACCTAAATAACCTGAAAAAGCTTTATTTTTCGCGTAACTTTCTTTCACGCAATTTCAACTTGAGAAATCGACTTTATTTTTTTAAACTTTTTAAGCAAGAGCTTCTTTTGTTTATAAACCTATACGACTTGGGAACTACTTGGCTAACAGAAAGGAAATTAGGGCTACAGTCAAACAGAATCTTTTTAAACAGTTTCAAAAAGGGTTTTACCTCCTTTACTTATTTACAGTCAAACAGAATCTTTTTAACCAGTTTCAAAAAGGTTTTACCTCCTGTACTTATTTCGATTATTTTTAATGTTTATGCCTTCTAAATGTTTATCGGCAACATGAGACGTTAAATTGTGGGACATTTCCGGTAAATTTTTGTGTAGATTTTATTCGAACTTGGATTTTTGTTTTTGCTCGTAATTATATTTGTTAATTTTCGTAAAAAAGTAAATTTTCTAAAATTATCAGAGACGCGTGGTCTATAAGACCTTAATAATCATATTTTATGTTCAAAGAACGACAATGAGTAAGGCCGTTCCATTCATACATCTGTTTAAAACTTTATCTTCGATATACTAGAACTGAAAAATAGAAAAAGTTTCAGAAAGTTGTATGTGTTAAGTTCTTGAGACTGTAATGAAGTTCCTTTCACCGAAGCATAACTAGGTCATATTATGAAACGATAATAATAATGCTTTGAAAAGTAAATTCTCTTTTCTCTCCCCGGTATGTGAGGTTTTATACTATTAAAGGTAAATTTATATTTTCATTAGTAGACTAAAAAAATACTAGAAATATTTCTCTATTATACAGGTTAATTTGATCCATCGATCCTGATTAAGAAAATCATATTTCAATTATATATTTTCAATCATATTTATTAGCATTATTTACGCTTCATACGCTTCATAAAAAATACTGAGATATGAATAATGAAATTTACTTTTACCGTTTCTTACGTAAATATTAAAAAAAAATACGAAAATATGAATTGCTAAAATAATTTACGTGCCTGGGTTCACCATTAGTAGTATATGAGATGTAATAACGTTGACGGAAAGCAGACTGCACTAGCTGTTTAGGTCTACACCACAGACAAAAGACCTGAAAGAAGGGCCTATTTTCAAAGTTTAATTCCCGACAACCAAATAAATAAACTATAACAAATCATACGAAATATAACGTGACAAAATCTCGGACTATGTACAGTATTACCAATTTTTAATTATGTTAAATTATAGACATGAAAATATTATATATTTAAATCATTATTTCTACAAATTATATTCCTGTTTACTATATCATTTAATGGCGATTACAGTGTACATTATATTTAGAAATAACAAAATATTTGAATCGTAAAGTTTAAAATAAAGCCCAAAAACATTTTAATTTTATTTATATATATTACGTAAATAGTATTTCTCAATGTAAGAGTTTTTTTTTAAAATTATCTTATCAACTTTAGGCATCTAATTACCAAATCACAAAGCACCTAATATTATCCGTCACTTATCCTCAATTAATGTGGGATTTATGCAAATATTAATTATGTACAATGAAACACCTTGCTATACGTATAAGCTATGACAGCTTAGGATTAAGTTAGACACTAATCAACTATTGATGAATTTGCTAATTGATTATTATAATTTGCTTAAGCATTTACATAAAATCTATGTTTATATAAAATATATGCCCTTATACCTACTATATTATGTATATATTATTTCATTATAACAACATGAAAGAGCCGTTGTAGGTCAGTGCTACGTAGTAAGTTAACAAGCACTGTGTGAACCCTGGTGACGGCACCAATTAAATCGTTTGTTGAAATTTTTTGTACTAATTTGCCACGTGCGCCTATGAAGGAAAACATCATGAGGCAACCTCACGCCTGTTTCCTCCCGATGCTTAGAGATGGACTTAAAAATAATTTTAACATAACGTAAAAATTAAAATAAAAAATCAACTCACTGTTTAAATTTTTATGTATGTAGCTGTCGAGGACGTACTCTTTATTCTACAATAATTTTTTTTATGACGAAGTACACATATTGGCCAGAGAAGCTGGCCTTGACTGCTTCACCGGATTGAGAGGTGGCATAGCTCTTAGGTCGCTTAGCCTGAACCTCTATCGCTAGTAATTCGGAACAAGGGTCCCCGGTGAGGGGTAACCTAGGCTTGGACAGTTACTGTGTTACGCGTAAGCATTCCGATCCGAGGCTGCCCGAGAGGACAAATTCTACAATAAAGCATAAATAGGGTATTAGGGGACCGCTTCCGAAAACGAAGATAGAATATAGTACTAAAGACACATTTGATGATGTAATGGAAAAACAATGATTTTGATTTAAAAAAATCATATTTTAAAACGTTTTATTAGCATTATCATAGCAAAGTTAGAAAGAATTTTTCTTCCAAATTGTTCCATAGTTGCGACAATTTGGAAAATAACAACTTTGGAATAGGTGTGAATATATCATAATGAAAATACGAAGGCGAAATTGTAGTATGCATTTATTACACACAAATATTATTAAGCAATGTGAAAATTTTACTCGTAAAGTAATATTACTACAGAATAACGTTCTGAAGCTGCAAAGTCGACAAGCGCCGAACAATACACTTGTATATGGAGATTCCTTATCTACAATCGTATGCGGCTTTCGCGCTACAATCTGAATATTTTTCACGTAGTATTTCAAAGTAAATTCGAGTATATTTGAAGCATATACGTTTCAATTTATTTATCCAATCGGCTTCTGCTCAGATTTCTTAGGGCTCACATACACAAGCAAAAAATCGTAAAACCATTTTTGTTTGTTTCCGAGTTTTCAATGCTACAACTTAAACTACTACATAGAAGGGAATAGAATAGAATAAACATTTATTCGACACAAGAACACAGAAACAACAGGTAAAACAAGACAAAAATAACATAAACAATAATAATTAAAATTGTGAAAAATTAAAAAAAGAACAAAATTGATCTTGTGCCGAAAAGAGATTGGTTCAGCATATGCTGTGCCACACATGTAGCACAGAGCTGATTTTCAGCCAAAAATCCTGTGCAAAACTAATGCGGACACGAATCGGTAATAAATAAATAAGATTTTCCATACACTTTTATTTATATTGTACATAAATATATATAAAAAACGCGTGTATACATATATATATATATATATGTCGTAACCGACGCGATACTAGCGCTACCAATGCCACACTAGCGACATTTGCGGTATTCGAAAAACACGGAACGCTGCGCCGTCTGTCGGCGTTCGATGGAGTCGACGTTTTACCGTCTGGTCGAGCGGGGTGACTTCTACGGTGGTCGGATAGAGCGGTTGAACCATCGCACATAATCTGTCATCTGTGGACGCCAGTGACATCGGTGGCTCATTTCATCACACACATGGCGACGTGCCGACATATATATAATTATATATGTATACTTTTATACAAATTACATCATTAATAAAGTATTTAATAAACGATTTATCGTATTTGATGTTGGCGTGCTTACGTTGCTTGTAACAATCTTCTAACCTTCTAGAAAAGCAGAGGATGTAATATTAATATCACGGTAAAATTAATTTCTAGTAGATTTTATAAGCGAATGAGCAGTTAGCAGTAGTTACTCGGTTTCCTTTTCAAACTATTTATGAGGTTAATTAACGTGACGTCACTTCATCGTTCAGATTTGGAAAGTTAGCTCGTTGGGCAGCTGTGGTTCAACTTCCAAATTAGAACTTCGAACTAGTATTTCTGAACTTTTAGGTCAACCTCCGAATCACTGTTGATGTACTCCAACATAAAGTATGATAAATAAAAATAATATACAAATCTTTATTAATAATCTAGCTGCCCGGACAAACTTCGTTCTGTCGAAAGGTAAAAAAAAAATTAAATTAAAATAAAAATTATAAACGTTTTTCCGAGTGATTACGTTATTTATATCTCAACAATTGGTGAATAAGGAACAGTTCTACGATTATCAATTTCGATATTTTCAACCGTCTTCAAAAAAAAGGGGATTCTTAATTCGTCTGTTTTTTTATGTTTGTTGCCTCATAACTTTCGATTGGGTGAGCCGATTTTGTTTTTACTTCTTTTGTTTGAAAGCTGGGGCTTCCAATTTGGTCTAATTCTTTACAATGGCATCCATGAGAAAACCATATAAGTGTAAAATTTGCATCAATGTCAAAAATCATGTATGTGCCCCACAAATAGGCGAAGAACACAAAATCACGCCGACCGTTTTCGATGTTTCATTTTTATTGGAAAGGATGCACTAAATAACGTAAGTTTGATTAGGTTCTAGATAATTCTTTTTTGTAATATTCTTACGATAATTCGGAAATACAATAAGGGGTCACGTAATAGCGTTTTACGTTTGATTCTATTTGAAGTCGGTTTTTGTTTTGCTCGTAAATGTACTTGTGTTGATTCATTTTCATTTTACTACTCTATTATCTGCAGTCGATCGACGACGTTATAGCGCAAAGCCTTCATTACCGGTAATTATTTCTGCTAGTAATTCCATTTCCACAGTGAATTTGGATTAATATTTCAACATCTGTCATGAAATGTTGTATTTAATAATTTTTTTCATTCATTTTATTATTAAAACCTTCCGTGTGCTTTAAAGAACATACGAAAAAAATAGGTTTGTTAGCAACTTTCACTTTTTTTATATCTCATAGATAGGCAACACTTTAAAGTTTGTTACATATGTCTCGATAGCCTTCCGCCCTCGGATCGGAAAACTAACGATTATTATTAATGATATATATTATGTCGAGTCCCTTGTGCGTTGGATCGACACGTAGACAAGTGGTGTGAAATAATAACTGCTACTTTCCTGCTACCAAATGCGTGTACTTCGTTTACAGTTTTAAAAGCAAGTGAATTTTACAATGTGTTCTTCGTCCTGCCCAACGCTGGGGTTGCGGTCGTGGTCGTGGTGCGTTCCGGTTTGCGATGTCCTCACTAGAGGGCACCAGTGGTACCAATACTGAACAATTATCATAAAACTACATTCTGAAGCACAATATATAATGAATGCGGCGTTTTTGTGCC
Source organism: Meandrusa payeni (assembly GCA_029286785.1). NCBI lineage: Eukaryota > Metazoa > Arthropoda > Insecta > Lepidoptera > Papilionidae > Meandrusa > Meandrusa payeni. The sequence goes on along the minus strand of JAGSMX010000012.1, from coordinate 7,381,166 downwards.
TGTGGTTTTGAATATTATCGATTTTGTAGTTGTATTCGTGTCTGCATAATCCCCAGGTTCAGAGTTCGTCTAACCACCCGGCTATCGTATTTTATTCCCGCTTTATAAGTGCAGAATAAAATATTTCATTGGCTTATAAAAACGTTTGATCCTATACTTTTACAAGCGATACGCAATTGACTGTGCGTATACTTTTTTAATCAAGCTTCATGATCCATTAACCTGATTTATTGAAACTGTATAGAAATGGGTTTTTAAATACGTAAAGGAATATAAATTGAAACTTAATTTCGATATACAAACATATATAAAATTATTATTTAAGGAAAAAATGTAGGACTTTTCTTAATATACCCCATTATTTTTACCATTTATACTAACATTACTTAAACTGTAAATGTCTGTAGGCAATGTTGTCAAAGTTTCAAGTAATTACTACTTCTTATTTTATATAAAGCTACCCACGTAATCGATCGGCCCTCTCGTGCGTTCTCGTATTGCAATGCTAATGCGATAAGGGTAGCCGTCCAAGCCGAGGTCTCCTCTCTACGCCCTACCATTACACGTAGATTTTGCGGCACTCAAAGTTAGTTTAGCTTTTGAATGTCTCTTAGATTATCCGTGAAATAGCAACCGACCGAGTCGTGGTTCGGCCCTCTCGGGCGCCCTCGGATCGGCATGCTTACGCGTAACATAGTAACCGTCCAAGCCGAGGGGGACCCTTGTGTCGAGTTACTAGCAATAGGAGGTTCAGGGTAAGCGACCTAAGAGCTATGCCACCTCTCAATCCGGTGAAGCAGTCAAGGCCAGCTTCTCTGGCCAATCTGTGTAGTTCGTCATAAAAAAAAAAACGTAGATTTTGCATCTAGTGCTGTTGAAAGACTATTATACCATACTTCTCACAACGCTATTCACTTCCCGAAATGGCAATGAAATTTCCAGTGATCCTAGGGAAACATATTATCAAGCAGTGGTTCGCTCACTCGGCTATTCTCAAGTCGGTATATTTACTCGTATATAAGCTAAAGAAGTCGAACGCTTCAAGATCCCGGCCGGATGACCGTGAAGTTTCTAGAAGCCTAGAAGAAAAATCCAACTAGTTTTACAATAAAAATATATCATTATTCATAATTTCATTTATTCAAAGTTGTATCAACCGTTTCTAATTATAATAGTGAATTTCAGTTACATAGAAATTTGATCGATTTAGTGAAGTCGCATTATGTAACCAGGTACGAATCAACGACTATTAAGTCGATGAATGGAAATTAGTTTCGAGAGCTCGTAGGTGTTTCATACTATGATTAAAGTTACTCCGTTTGTGTAATTTTCCAGCGTGTTTGTTATCTGCCCATCAATAGCAGGCTTTTCACTGGATTGTTTGTGATTTTCAACTGCGTGAAGTTGTTTTCAACAATACAATAGAATATTGGACTTAAAAAAATTTATATTTTTTTTTATTAAAATTTACAGTAAACACTTTGTATTTTATTGTAACAGTTGCCCGATAAAAGAGAAAAGAATAGGCATATCTTTAATATATTAGTCCATGTTTAATAGTTGTTACTTAAAAGGAAAATGTATCATATAGCACTGTTCATTCATGTTGCATGAATTTTTTAGGTTTCTGATTGTAAATATTGAAATCGCTTCGCAATAAAAGCTCGATGATCGCGTTTCATTGTTGTCCGTTTTGTTATTAATGACACAAATTGCTGACAATCATTTCTAAATATACGTTTTATTTGAACGTTGAATTTAACGACAATGACTAGGAAGTAGGTATATAAAATTGTACTCCTTATTTTTGTGTACCTACCTCCTGTCCTATCTATCCACTACATACATCTACCTACGGCTACCCAAATATATAAATACATCGTAAAAAATAAGCTCTCACTTCTTTTCACAGTACAGCAAATAAAATAGAGATCGTCATCTATTTTTAAAGAAACTTTATAAGCTTCACACAGTATCAAGACCCATTTTCATACACGAGATACTAATATACGACCTTAAGCTGAAAATGGTTCAAGCCAGCTATAAATTAAACCCCAAATGTATGTCGATATACGAATAATTCAACAATTATATTTACGAGTAAAAGCAAGTCGTAAATATAATTGTCGAGTAAGGCTGAAGTCGTATCTTTAACGTTGACTACGTTACATCTTGTATTTGATTTTCAAATCAAATCTACATGATAAGTGTGTTAGCGACAGTTGGTCCTACTGAATGCCAATTTAGTTTTAAATATTATTGTTAGCGAGAGTTGGTCCTACTGAACGCCGATTTAGTTTTAAATATTACAATCTATAAAGTTAATGGACTGACTAATATAAAAGTACTTTAGTTTAGTCACCTAAAGTACTTTTATCGGTTGTTTTGCACAACCGATAAAAGTACTTTCCAAGGCCGTTTCCGCTTCCGTCTTTGAAAGAGATGCATATACTAGAAATTTAGGATAAAAAGGAGAGGACTCTCTCTCTCTGTAGACAATTAGTATACAGTTTAGAACAAGTGAGTAATGCTGGAGGAAAAGCCCTTTAAAAGTGAATCTCTGAAACAAAGTCAGTAAGTCTTTAATAAATTACCTCTCAGGCTCTTGATGTATTGCTGTTAATAATTTGATAAAATATAAAATATGTTGTGTGCGAATAAATATGTGTTGAGCAAAGTAGCTCACAAGTGAAAAAAAATGAGAATACTTTTAAAATAACAAAACCGCAAAACTGAACTATAACAATACAAAATTGTGGCTTCTACATTAGAATTACATTGTTCTAGAGAATTCGGTAAGGAACACCTACTTAGTCTTGAATTGTTATAAACCTACCAATATCTCAGTCAGCAAACATTTATATACACGATTATTAGGACTTCTCTAATATACTCGTATCACTGGAACCAATAAAATTAACATAGAAACCTTTCCTTGAAAGTAACCGTTTTACAAAAAGAAAAAATCAAAATCAGTTAGTAAGTCAGGGAGTTAATAAAAGACAAAATATGGGTACACAAAGATAAGAAAAAAAGGCGATTATAGATCTTTTTCATTTGTGAATTCGGTTGATAACTAGTCGATTTCCATCACAGTCAATCCCACATGCCCAATCCAAATTTGAATAAAATAATTCGTAAGTTCGAGAGCCGAGGACCTGATCTAAATTTAAAAAGAAATAAAGCCGCACGATAATAAATGAGGGTCGACACATTTGGTGACAATTTAATATGTGAGTGTAAAAGATCGCGAAGTACCGCACACTGAGCGGATATTGCGCGCCATACGCCGCCTACCTTACTCTAATGAGAAAATGAGAAACGACATAGATACTCAAGTTTAATATCACTCCAAAGCAATTATTGTCAAGATTCATAGAAAATTAACATTTCGGCTTATAACTCAACATATGGTTATTAGTCAAAGTATATACCAATGCGTATACTTGACTAATGCCATCTCATACGCGTTTTTTCATAATTCATGACGTTTTTTTTCATAATTCTGAATTCTAAATTTAAAAAAATATATATCAAAAGGTTGACCAATAAATTATCATCAAACTGCATAAAAACTTATTGCTCCACCGAACATTACCTATTTATACAAAAATAAAATACATTATGTTAAAAGAATATTTCTTTAATGAAAATTTTTTAACCAAAATGGAACACCCATATGCACACGGTCGATATTGTCAAACCAGTTTAATACGATAGGCGCAAAAAATGTGTACGGCGAGCGCACGGCAAGATACATCGTGCCTAGATTAACTAATGAACTACCCTCAGATATAAGGAATTGTATAACTGACAAAAACATTAAGAATATATTAAAAAGTTATTTAGGAACGCAAGACGGACACTTTGGCGCTAGTGACAAACCATTGCGGTTTATATAGCGTTAAGTTACATGTATATTCCCTTTACTGTAAAATTTTATTTGTAATAAATTTAAAAAATATATATATTTTTAGCTAGTGACCGTCAAACTTTAAAACACTAGGTGGGCCGATAGATGTGTCCGGGAGTCTAATTATAGTCTATTTATATGTATACAGTCTTCATTGATAGAGTAAATATAATAACATATTCACACGATAAAAAACTATTAATTTTAGTATATAAAATACATTATTTATGCAATATAGTACGTAGTAAATAAGAGAAGACACAGACTTCTGAAATACAAGTCTAATAGTACTACTCAGGGACTTAATATTTTTTGTGTATTTGTGCTAAATAAAAAATATTATTAATAATCTCTTTTATAATTCGGCTCCAATCGTTTGCATCAAATTTTTAATTTTAAAATTGTTATCCTTCTTTAGTATACCCATATATAGTAATTTCTTTACACAAATAATTCTATTTTATACAAATTAAGTACATTTTCATGATACACTGGTGCATCCGCTGTCTAATTTCATTTCTTTTTAAATTGTTGCGTATTTCGTAAAAATAATTTTTAGTTTATTGGCTTGACCACTAAGAGGGCCTTGTGGTTGCAATGATTATGGTTCGAGAAAATTCTGTGAAAAGTGTACCACCGTAATACACTCGTCAAATGTTTTTTTTTCCATAAAAGAAAAGATAATTTGGTCTTTATTACGTGAGGTTAAATAGTGAAACACATTGACCGACGTACATCGGCCCAACTGTTAGTAATATTAACAAACTTTCACGGCCCGCTCGGTTACTGTTTGAGACCAGTAAGTAATAACGTGCAATGTACTCGAAGACAACTTTGTCAGTGCTTCGAATATTGGAAGTTCCGTTATTCAAATAATATAATTGGACATTTCTACTAGTTCTGTTAACAAATTGATCGTTTCAATTCCAAAAATAAAACTTCATAAAAAAAACAATTGATTGTGATTTCAACCGTCTTCAAAAAGACTTAATTCATCTGTATATTTTTAATGTTTGATGATTTCTTCTTTATATGTGGTGTCCGTGTGGTCCCATTTTAAGTTCTGACAATTGCTTCTATGAGAAAACATATATGTAAGTCTTAAATTTGCATAAAGTATTTACGCGACTTGAGTAACTCAGTATCACGCCAACCAATTTCGATGACTCATATTTTATTGAAGAGACGAATTTCAAGGGTAGTTTGATGAGAGTTTGGTTAGATTCTGATTAATTCGAGATTTAAGGCATTTTTTTTACTCATTATCATTAATATGAATATCATTTTAATTGTATTGTAAATAGCCCTAATGTGAGTCTAAGTGTGCCCTAAGTGTGGTCTGCGAAACACATTATGGCTGTAGGTTTAAATTTACCATTCGACTATTGACGTATAATGATAATAAATATCGTGAAAGTAAAGAAGTTATTAGCAATTTTAATCTAAAATATGAGATTATAAAAGTCAAATAATAGGATCAATATAACGGCTTCTGCTATTGTACGACTGCGACACACCACGAGGTACCAAGACCTTGTAATAATGGCAAAGTAGTTGTATATTCTACTTCTGCGTTTTGCCAGTACCCACTGACTAATGACCATCCGACTTTTTATAATCTAGCTTGGCAACGTACCAGTAATCGCTTCTTTTTATTTTTGACGCCTTGACTGGTTCACCGGATTGAGAGGTGGCACTAAAATCTTTTTAGACGAGTTTCTGTCCATACAAAGGTTATCTAGAAGAGATCGCTCTTAGCGACAAGACCGCTCATTCCACATGCAATTTCATCGACTAATGTGAAAATTGGATTTTTATTATTTCTGTGATTTTTTAATTATTGCGCAATGAAGTATATTCATTCATTCATTCACTCATTCAATCATAGCTCTTAGGTAGTCTTAACCTCTATCTAGGTAACCTCGGCTTGGACGGTTACTATGTTACGCCTAAGCATTCCGATGCGAGGGGGCCGAACCACGACACGGTCGGTTTCTATTTCACGGATAATCTGAGAGATATTCAAAAGCAATCGCTTTAGTGTTTATAGGCTTGTTAGGTAGGGTTATTTAATATCAGATCGCTAATAAACAGGTAAATAACGGTCGTGATGAATTTGTACCTACGACCATATGCTACGCAATACCATTAGGCTTGGGTGATTTGTTTTTACAAATTTCAATAGCTCAATTAAGTAATTAATAAATGAATAAAGGATTAAACACAACGCTAATAAGCCAAAGTGGCTGTAACACAAATGTCTCGAAACAACAATCAAGCAATTACAAATTTGATACTAACAGTAAAGTTATAAGAATTAAATATTCTACACAGCGGCCGCTAACTTTCACGCTCTGGTGACAATCTGCAATCGGCAACCGACTTCGCCCTTTGATATTAACAAACTAATCAAATAAGTTACATCACTAACTACGCTTGTTAATTTGAAAGCTATTGAATTTATACTTTACGTTTGATGCATTCAATTATTTTAAATAAAAATCACCGCAGTAGCTTAGTATATTTACGTTATTGTTTAAAATTTGAGAATGTGTATGTAGATGGGCTCATGACATCGTAATATATCTGTCTACTCCTCTAGGATTAAAGTGCGTGAGAGCTTATAAGCCATTGTATAAAACCACTATTATGTAGTATAGATTTTTATCTCCAAATTCTATAATTTTAACCGACTTCAAAAGAAAAGATACTCAATTAGCCTTTACCTTATCTTATTTTAATGTTACTGAACACATTGCGTCGTCATGTATTGTCATGATTTCGATTCTTTGAAAAGATTTGGTTTTATTAAGATTAATAACGAAATAATTATTAATATATAAATATATTATTTTATTACCGTAGTAGTGCACATGTGGTAGCTATATAGAATCTGGATAAAATCGATCAACTTTTGCTAAACTTGCCTGTTCAGCTTAGCGTATTTTTTATATTACAAGTAACAAAATTAAGTGATATTTTTTCTCGAAAAATATATTCGTTTCCCATTTGTTCGATTTGGCAACAACTAGTTTGACTTCTTACAAGATCAAAACATAATTAAAACTCACAAACAATCGAAAACTCTAAACACAATTTTCACCGGGGGGACCCTTGTGTCGAGTTACCACCTAATAGAGGTTCAGGCTAAGCGATCTAAGAGCTGTGCCACCTCTCAATCCGGTGAAGGTGAAGGGCAGTTTCTCTGTGCCAACTGTGTTAGTTCGTCAAAAAAAAACTAAACACAATGTCGAAAAATAGCACTCCGTATAGTATGTTTTTAGTGTTTAAATAAAATGGTTGTTATTCGAATACCACTCAGTGTAGAACGCCGATTTTTTTTGACTGGCTCCTCATGAGTGGGTCTTCAAAAAACAAATAATACTGTGTGATACAAATAATAATATATTAATGACCAATAGAGTATAAGTAATTTCTAATATTTGTTAAATTTATGCTTGTGGTCTATGCTAAGGACAATTCAGAGCACAGCTTCGCCCGGTACGTGTTCACGAATTATGGCCGCAGCACCCCGACAATATTACCGGACGATTACTGCACCCAACGGACATGTACTGATTGTAATACAAACAGTAATAAACAACGCTTTACGTTCGTATTAAAAGTGCATAAAATACTGATTTCGTTCGCAATGATTTCCAATTGAGTGGATACAAAAACTTATTGCAATACTATAAAGTGTGATTGTACGTAGACATTTATTGAGGAGCGTCGTTAAATCTATAAATGGGATTGGGATCTACATAATATATAAATTTAAATTAGCTGTAAGAGTTGTATTTAAATTAAATCAATTTAAATAGCCTAACGGGCAGAGGTCCGCAACTTTTTGAGTTACAATTTGCAAAAAACGAGCCTACTCCTATCTCAAAGACCGGCAACGCACCTGCAGCTCTACTGGTGCTATGGATGTTAATGGGCGACGGTAATCACTTAAGATCAGGTGAGCCGTATGCTAAAAAAGCCACAATTTTTTCTCGATAAAATTTGTACTAAAGACCCGTAACTTTACATCCAAAGAGTCGCATATGGCTCGCGGGCCGCGGGTTTCCGACCCCTGGTTTAGGGTACGGTCTGCAAATTGTAAGGTCGTGGGTTCCAATCCATCATTAGACTAATGTCGTGAACCATCTCCTAACACAAGCCTAAGCTTATTTTGAATGGTTAACAAGAATGATAATAATATTAGTGAAAAAAAATATTGTTAGGAATTTTTCGAAAAATAAATTTATATATTAAAGCCATAATAATAATATTAAAATCATTGATAGTTTTATTTTTAAGCGTCCAACTCTATGATATTATGGTCAGTGATTCGAAACATAGCCCTATTTTATACAATGAATGTTACATAACGATTTCTTACGATTAAACAAATCACTGGATAAAATTAGCACCCTGTTTATTATAATAGAATCATCACCTGGCACCTTTTTGTGAAAAACGCAAACTATTGCTGTCTGTATCTACCCCGCTAGCCAAAAAGCTGCGAGCAGACCAAAACCAAACAGAGGTAGCTATAGCAAATTTCTTAGAAAGGTATTTCTAAATTCTATATTGAAATTAGAAATACCTTTAATAATTATAATGATATTGCTTTTTTTTATTTCAAATACCTCACAATTCATCCTTGGTATTCTATTGCCAATATATAGATAAAAGTTAAAATTACACTCTTTTATATTTATCCCACTGTTCGGCACAGGCCTTCTCTATAGAGTATAAGGTATGACCTTCCGACCGTCCGCCACGAGCCCATGTGCGGATTGGCAGACTTAAAATGTCTTATTTTTTTAAGACATGTAAATTTCCTCACGATATTTTCCTTCACCGTTGAGCGCGTGATAAATCATCACATAAAATTATAGCAACAAATTTACTGGGGTCGACACCGGGGATCGAACTCAGGTTGCTAACGCACTATGCAACTTGAGGTAACCGCCCGGATACTAAACCACGGCTGGTACACAACTGTGGTACAGGACTTAGGTCACCTGAACCTCTTTATTTTTTTCATTCATTTATTTAAATAAGTAACTAAGACTCATCATTACTTCAAACAACTACCAAATAACAACCTTAGACTAAATTATAAAATTGAAATATAAAATTATTATTAAAACTATTTGATTATAATATAAAATAAAGAAATATAATATAATATTATACTAAAGGCTTAACTATGCTTATGAATACCTTACCCCATGTGAGACGGCGCAGCATCTGTTTACATAAACACAGTCAAGCCTTTGAGCAATCATGCTCAGGATGCTGTTGCAGCTGGTCCGCACCCTGCGCACCAGAGATGCACTCCTCTTGCGCATCTTTATGGAGTAACTCGGCGCAAGAGCCTAAGGTATACGGCTTTTAATAAGACATAGAAGGCCACGTCCCTTCTTGATAATACGTACGGTAAAATTAAATGGTTGGCTTGTAATATTTTTATAGAACATTGCTTCAACATCATAAAACTTTGAAGTAATTTAACTTTCATGCATAATATAAAATAAACCTCTACGCTGTTATATAGAAAGCTAACAAATAAATCTAAATTAAAAGTTGGATAAAATCTCGCACAGAAAAGATTTACTTTACCACATGCAACTCTCTAAAACTTTTTCCACGAAACAGTTTCCTCCTAGTAAATTAACCGTTGATTTATAAAATACGACTTTTGAGGTATTTCCAACACTGTACTCTACACATTTTATACGAGTATTTAACAATGTTATGTACATTGTTAGTTTTTTAACGCAAAGTAGAATAAAATTGGAATGGACTGAAAACGAATAAAGTAGCTATATGCAATGAGTAATATAGAAATTCAGATAAATACACAGGACCGTGACCTAAGAGAGCAGGCAGAGATTAAACCTTAAGGATTACAAATTGCTCAATCTTAGCAACGTCTTAATTATTGAGAACATAAGATAAGAACATTTGATATCGCCCTCCTTTAGTACCCATCTGCATACATATGAATATAAAAATTTCCTTCTATTGACAATACGGGTTACTATTTATCGTTAATTGTGAAGATGTTTTATTGTTAAGGAAACACACCCGCAGCTGCGATTTTGTTGTTGCGACTTAAAATGAAAGATATTCTCAATTCACCCTATTTCTATATATACCTTCACTCATAGCCCTGTTCTTTGTGTACCGATTTTTTTGCCAACCGAACAAATGCCAACACAATTAACATGGGATCTCCAATTCTAGCCAATTCTGTAGGCATTGGACCTTGAGAGTCTGATCTTGTGACCGGGGAACTCCTAAATATCGTATTAAATTGTCTAATAATTGATATTCTTCTTCTTACTTCTTTCTTAATGACACTGAGCATGAACGTGGAAGAAGAATGAGATTTTTTTATATTCAATAAAGCCTAAACCTGTGGCCGTGCTCTTTTAATGTACTTTATTTGTTTGCTTTGTTTTGTTAAAAAGAGTGTTACCTCTACAAGTTACTACAATGCCTTCATGTTATTATTTTTTTAAATGCCTGGTTTTGGAAGGTGGTGTTGGACGGAATGCTCTGGTTCACACGTGAATGAAGAATTTAGAGACTAAACTTCGTAATATAACTATGATATTTTGGAAATAAAAGACAGCCTTCCTTCGTAGCGTTTAATCTGTCACCGGTCAGTAAAACGTAAATACGTTAATTTTTAGATTTGTTACAAAATCGGTTTTTGTTTTTAGTCGTAAATATTTTGTAAACATTTGGGTTACTTCATCGGGCAAAGTACAATAGGGCCACTATGTATCTCTTACCTTGCCAGAGACAACAATTGACATTTTTAATGCAAATGAACTCAAATCTATTAATCCACCGCTTATGGTATAACTATTGTAAAAATGCGAAACCTTTTCACACTTTCATATCAAAGGCTGTGAGCCTTCAGTGAAAAGAAAAAATACAAACAAAGAGCAACGCCGTTCCGCCTCATTCATTATTCCAAAAAAATGTAATGAAACGAGCTTTCATTTTTAAAATGCAACACAAATCGTACCGAACAATTCTGGAAAATATTTGAACAGAAATTTCACTTCGTCATATTATTTTTTATTATTGCCATCATCTGTAAATATACAATCAGTTATTTCTTAAAAAAATAATAATATAATACTTGCTAAATTATAAACTTTTACATCCTTTAACTAGGGTAGACAGAAATAGCAAACGCAGGCTTGTTAGGTCTCACATGGTGGTCTTCCGAGAAAGAAACTTCACATAGCATCTTATATCAAATTATTTAAGGAAAAAGAAGGTAGATTTCATAATTTATTTAATATTACCTTATTAAAACTTAAGCATAAATGATGACAGTAACAGGTTTAAGCAGCAATAAAAAATGTGCTTTTATACTTTTTAAGTACCTCCAACATAATTGAGTTTTACTGTCCGTATTATGTAGTATCTATTGATATAAATTAAAATATTATTATTTAGTAAAATATTTATTTATTTAATTTTTCAAATTCAAACTGTATTGACTGTCGTTGACAATCATATTCCAGTCCTTTTATTATTTTATTGTAATTAATTGTTTGTTAAAATATTATTATTTAGTATAATATTTATTTATTTAATTTTTCAAATTCAAACTGTATTGACTGTCGTTGACTATCATATTACAACAGTCCTTTTATTATTTTATTGTAATTATTTGTTTGTTAATATATTATTATTTAGCATAATATTTATTTATTTAATTTTTCAAATTAAACTGTATTGACTGTCGTTGACTATCATATTACAACAGTCCTTTTATTATTTTATTGTAATTATTTGTTTGTTAATATATTATTATTTAGTATAATATTTATTTATTTAATTAATTTTTCAAATTAAACTGTATTGACTGTCGCTGACTATCATATTACAACAGTCCTTTTATTATTTTATTGTAATTATTTGTTTGTTAATATATTATTATTTAGCATAATATTTATTTATTTAATTTTTCAAATTCAAACTATATTGACTGTCGTTGACTATCATATTCCAGTCCTTTTATTATTTTATTGTAATTAATTGTTTGTTAAAATATTATTATTTAGTATAATATTTATTAATTTAATTAATTTTTCAAATTCAAACTGTATTGACTGTCGTTGACTATCATATTACAGTCCTTTTATTATTTTATTGTAATTAATTGTTTGTCAAAATATTATTTTTTAGTATCATATTTATTTATTTAATTTTTCAAATTAAAACTGTTTGCATGCAATTAAAAACGATATTTTAATAATGCCAAAAAAACTATTAGTTCTACGCGTGTACACGCACCCATTTTTTATGTGACAGATTATGATATTTATTATTTTTATATAAACAATACTAACATCCTGATATTGATACCACATATTTTATAATTTCCTTAGGGTCAAGATAACTGGAATCGAACTCACATTGTTCTTGTGCGATAGTCCTAGCGGTCGCCTTTCACTGAGTTGCTATGGCCTATTAGGTTTGTTTTGGGACTTATTGTAAAAAATATATTTCACGAGAGCAGTTAGTCCAGTACAATAAAGTCAATTTGTCCCCGAGGTCTCATTCCCATTCATTGACCTTAACGACCGCCGTCGATAAATGTCCGAGCAAAATCAGATATTATCGTATTGGAATATTTTTCCATGTTTATCCAATCGAAAATAAATGCAAATATCCTTTTATGCCACAGGAGTAAGCTATTAAAGATAATTTATTGTAGTAATGGCGCACTCTTCTGTTACTGTATACGTGACAGGTAATTAAAACATGGGATTAATTTAAACAAGTAAATGTGGCAATATTATTGCCACGGAAGTCGGAAGTCAAGTTGCATAGTATGATAATAACCCGAGTTCGATTCCCGGTGCCGGGACCAATTAAATTGCTTTGAGCAATTTTAAATTTAGATCTTGCAATTTTAGGTTTGACAGAAAACATCATTAGGAAACCTATACTTGTTAGAACATTTTCTACGGCATGTGAAGTACAATACAATACATTTCGTCATTGACCTACTATATATACTATATATATAGCCGCATAGCAAAAAGGTTCAGGCTAAGCGACCTAAGAGTTATGTCACCTTTCAATCTGGTGAAGCAGTGAAGGCCAGCTTCTATGGCAAATCTGTGTAATTCGTTAATAAAAAAAATGGCCGTATAGCGTACTATATACCTTTTGTAGGCTACAAAGGGTATAGTACGCTATGCTTTGCAGGAGAAGCCTAACCGAACAGTAAAAAAGAAGTTATTTATCAGCATACATTTATAAACATAATACCATAACAGTTTTTTTACAATTTGCGGTATACATATCTCTTTACTAGATTAAGCAATATCATGTATTAAACAGATATAGTATATAGGGTGAGGACCCGGAGTTAAAATAACTGAAAGTAAAAATAAATTTGAAAATCGATATATTAATGACAGAAGCGTTGCTGGATTTGCTTCGGCTACTTCTCCCAGCGCCAATACGTCCCGAAGTGGGCCATAAGCTAGTTTAAGGTCTAGACATTGTAGTAATTCGAAAACAACCCAGCTGTAGTTTCGGACATCTCGGAGGCTTTGGGGTCGTAATTCTATTGCGAAGAAAGTAACGGATAAATTGAAAACCTTAACGCTGAATTACCTCAATAGATGTCCCGGGTGAAGCGCCCTAAATGCTCGGCCACTTCTCAAAAATCTGGCATGTACTATGTACAGGCTTGTTGACCAATCAGTGTAAACCGTAGGTCTTTAAACAACTAATAGAAATCAAAACAGGCTCTAATGCTGTATCTATGTAAAGTTTTATTTCGTGATTAATTCATCCTTGTCAAAAAATAGTAGGAGGAACAGAAAAGGTACGCTAAAGATGACCAATTTTATTTGTCGTTCTGACAACTTTGGTTACCTTACTACAAGCCTGACCTCAAAGCATGACTGTTCAATAATAATTCAAATGAGTTCGCCTCATAAAACATCGTTGTAACTTTCGATATAACAAACTCTCCTTGATTCTACAAACTAATCCAATATCATTTGACAATAAAATCAATTCGATGTTTCAGTCAAACATCAACTCGCAAGCGGTTGATCCAATTGTTTAATAAAGTTTCTATTAAAAAATAAAATAAAATACACTATTTTTATTACATAATAACCCGTAAATACACGTGTCTACCCCTCAAAGATCAAGGGTATGTGTGTGTGTTTTATACATATGTATATTTCTTTTCAACAATGGATTTATTTTCATTTCTAAATTATATTCAAATTATTCTAAAAACAATAATGGAAAACAGATAAACAGTACAGTAAGTAATAAATTTACTGTAAGTGTTCACAAACATGTAAATTATTAAACACTTATTTGATTTTATTAAAAAAATGTATGATCCGGACAGAACAGCCGAAATATATGATCGCATTAAGACCGATCAAACATACTGAAGACACAGTAATTTATTTAATAATATATTATGGACGTTTAGCAAAACTTGTGAGAGGGCCGGATTTCCCGAGAAAATCTGATATTCATGGAGATTTCATTCAAAGAGTGCGGTTTCAAAAACGACTCGGTAAACTCTAGATCTAAGTTATAAATAAAGTATTCAACTCGGTTACGTGAGAACTTGTTTCCTTAGAGGCCAGCTATCAGACTGGCAAATAGGTTTTGAAATGTTGGAACGTAACTAATTAATAAGTAATTTCGTTGTAATAGACAATGTCTGTTTACCCTGTACTGGTAAGGCGCTGTTAAACGGACGTCTAGAAAACTTTTCGTTTAATACTATCTGTTGGATATATTTAACAGGTCTCTTTATATAATTCAAAATGCTTTGAATCATAACTTAAAATTTAATCTATAATCGAACATTAGATTTCATAGTGTGTAGCATCCAATACTTTTGTAACAACCGTAACCAATAAAATTCATAAAGGGAGTATGTCGGATATTTAGATATAAGTAGGGTTTAAGTACAATAAAATAAACATTGTTATTTTCATATAAAACCTCAAAAACTAAGGCACAATGATCATAGATAAAATTAAAAAAATAAAGCTATAGCCGATATATTTCCCACAGGCCCCGAAAAGAGAATAATGCATTGTCTGCCGCGCGGCCTTAGTGCCGATTGATAGACTTCACATGCCTTAAAAATTTCAAAGTCATGCAAGTTTACTCACAATATTTTCTTTCATTGCCGAGTGGGTAGTAAATCAGCAAAGGTCCCAGCAACAGGGTCGAAGTCGGGTTGTTAGCGTACTTGTACCGAACATGAGCCAACACGGTTCTCAATGATCTAGATGCGTTTCATAATTGACAGACATAGAACTGTAAAAAGTGGAAAGAAGGTTTGCGACATGATGTCGTGGTAAGAGATCACTTAATTCACAACTCGGCCAAAGGAAAAATTCTAAACTAACGGCAAATGTATAATATAACTTAATGTATCAACTCTACTGGTATATATGATGACCTACATTTTCTCACACGAAAAGGAACTCATTAGAATTTCATGAATTTATCACACAACCTCACGAAACTTGTTCGGCAAATTAAACGTTCGTTTCAAGTAAGAAAAATATACGATGGTGGCAAATTTTTGGAACTATACTAAAAAAGAACACTATAAATACATTTTTTATTCTCAGTGTTCTTTCTAGCAATATCTAGATCCTCTAAACAGCTAGTTTCAAACGCAATCGCACCCATTATAACCCCTTTGAACATGACTCCCTGACACGATTGTCCAAGGGGACTAAAAGAGAAGTATTCAACATTTATCCCTGGAAAAGCAACCGACTGAGACGTGGTTCTACTCTCCTAAACGCTTTTGGATAAAAAATAAAGTACGGTTACTTTTTAAAGCCCAAGCCGAGATTAACATGTAACGTTCCTACGAATAGAGGTTCAGACTACACTACACGAGCTATGCCACCTCTCAATCCGGTGAAACAGTCAGCTTCTTGGGCGAGTCAGTTGCTTGAGGCTCTTGATGAATGCTTGTGTTCTATGAATGTGTTCTAGCCGTAAAAATCTTCTTCTTTTCAAAAAGTCTTCTTCGGAAGATACAACGAGATCCACGTCTTAGGATAAGGTATTAAGTGATTTTCAAAACAGATTAATTATAAAAAAAAACAGTAATAATGCCATAAAATATCTCAACTTCTTTCTTAAAGTCTTAGTCGTTAGATAGTGTTAACTATATAGTTCTAAATGATTTTCTATCCTTGCCTTGTAACCCAAAGTTTCGACTGTGAGGGGGAGTGTATGTGAGCCGAATTATAAACTAAAGCCCGTTACGGTCGTTCAACAAATTACGTCACACGAAAAGCTTTCTAGCTAACGTTTAGTCACGTTTAAGTACTGGTATAATACTGCCACTTATTGTTCATTGAAAGTTACGTTTTCTGAACTTAATTCTATTTGTTTAAGTTTCACTTGGCGTTAATATAAACTGATAAGCATTTAAATACTAATACTTGTTAACAATTTTCTTTCGCATAAAAAACGTATTAATTATCCGTGAAATATCAACCGACCGAGTGGTGGTTCGGCCCTCTCCGGCGCCCTCGGATCGGAATGCTTACGCGTAACATAGTAACCGTCCAAGCCGAGGTTACCCCTCACCGGAGGGACCCTTTTTTGTTGACGGGGAGGAAATCTTCATTAAAGATACCCCGCCTTCTGGGGAAGGCGGCGGTTATATGGGGATCTTACCCACTAAAACCTCCCCGGTGGCCCTTTCCTCGGTACATGACGAGGGGCTCCGGGATCTCACGTGGAACGCACCTCCCTCCTCCCCTGTGCCCTCGCCGATGTCGCCTTCTTCCCGGGTCCACTTTGGTGGACGACGCAGGCCCCCACCCTTGTCGCCCAGTGAACCAGAGGCCCCTTTTAGTCGCCTTGTACGACAGGCAGGGGATACCGTAGTCTTATTCTTGAGAGCCCAGAACTACAGGGCTGAACCGGAGGGACCCTTTTTTGTTGACGGGGAGGAAATCTTCATTAAAGATACCCCGCCTTCTGGGGAAGGCGGCGGTTATATGGGGATCTTACCCACTAAAACCTCCCCGGTGGCCCTTTCCTCGGTACATGACGAGGGGCTCCGGGATCTCACGTGGAACGCACCTCCCTCCTCCCCTGTGCCCTCGCCGATGTCGCCTTCTTCCCGGGTCCACTTTGGTGGACGACGCAGGCCCCCACCCTTGTCGCCCAGTGAACCAGAGGCCCCTTTTAGTCGCCTTGTACGACAGGCAGGGGATACCGTAGTCTTATTCTTGAGAGCCCAGAACTACAGGGCTGAACCGGAGGGACCCTTTTTTGTTGACGGGGAGGAAATCTTCATTAAAGATACCCCGCCTTCTGGGGAAGGCGGCGGTTATATGGGGATCTTACCCACTAAAACCTCCCCGGTGGCCCTTTCCTCGGTACATGACGAGGGGCTCCGGGATCTCACGTGGAACGCACCTCCCTCCTCCCCTGTGCCCTCGCCGATGTCGCCTTCTTCCCGGGTCCACTTTGGTGGACGACGCAGGCCCCCACCCTTGTCGCCCAGTGAACCCGAGGCCCCTTTTAGTCGCCTTGTTCGACAGGCAGGGGATACCGTAGTCTTATTCTTGAGAGCCCAGAACTACAGGGCTGAACCGGGGGGACCCTTGTGTCGAGTTACTAGTGGTAGAGGTTCAAGCTAAGCGACATAAGAGCTATACCACCTCTCAATCCGGTGAAGCAGTCAAGGCCAGCTTCTATGGCCACTCTGTGTTATTCGTCATAAAAAAAACAAACACGTATTCACATACATCGACTTATCTGCCTCCAATACAACTAGTTAGAAATCGAGTTTCACGGCTTAGTATTATATGAAGTACTTAATATAATATCAACCGACTTCAAAAAAGAATACTTTATAATAATTGATACTATATCTACTTTCAAACATTTACTATGGAAGCTTTACCTAAGCAAGGAATTGTTTGACAATTGCTGCCGCTGTCCAGATATATATATATATATATATATATATATATATATATATATATATATTTATATTTATGTTTTTATTTATTTGTAAGTAGTTATGTATATTATATATGCATGCATTTATGTTTTATAGTTTTCTTTTATTGATTATCTTTTCATCTAGCTTGCACCCGTTACTATTTCTCTACACAACCCCAAGGCAGACTGGCAGAGAATGTCTTCTGGCATTAAGTCCGCCTATTTGTTCGCCTTTTTTGTATTGTGTGTAATTTTTTGGCAAACATTATTAAATATATTCACTTAAAACCAATTTCTTCAACTGCGCGGTATTTTTAAACGATTTAAGTTGAGATAGTAAATAAGAAGTTCACTTTCGCTGGGAGATAATAAATTCTCGGACCATCAAAGTTTTCTTTGAAGTTCTTTAAAGTGTGGAAAACTTAAGAGTCGTGAACTTTTTGACAGCTTTAAAGTTATACCATTTCCGACTATATCTTTTATATTAGCAGTTCTCCGCGGTTTTGGTGTTAGTTTCTTTGCACACATTATAAACATCAGTGAAAAATATATCAAGCCACTTTTTTTTTTCGCTTTCCCTCATACTCTCTTTGGAAATAATTGTTCATTATATCATTCAGATACATACATACAATTCTCTATCTTACAAATATATTATATATAATATATTTGAGTCATCGTTCATCGTGCGTACAGCAAAGGAATGGAATAAGTTGCCGGCGTCAGTCTTTCCGTCCAAGTACGAGGTGGGAGCCTTCAGTAGAGTGAATAGGCACTTACTAAACTAGCGCTTACCATCTTTCGACTATATCACCACTTAACACCAGGTGGGATCATGGTCAAGCGCTAGTTTGCACGCATTAAAAAAAAATTACGAGTAAAAACAATACTGACTTCAAATCCAATACATATTACGAAATATAATTACTCAGTACCTACTATATTATACCAAATATACGAAACTCTCATCAATCTTCTTCTCTACTCTAAGAGAGTACATCCCTTCCAATAATGAATAATGTCTAGATTCCCAAGAACAAATTATGGCAAAAAAACAATTGAATGTGAAGGTGTAAATATCTATAATAAACTTCCTAACGACATAAAAAATATTAAGTCTATATTTACTTTTAAGAAAATATTAATAAAGCATACATAATAATTAAAACGTTCAAAATATGACACATCTAGCATGGCCGCAGCGCACCTATTCTCTAAATCTTTGGTCATAAACACGAACACCGTCTTTTATAATATTTATTTACAAAATGTAGTTAGTCTTAATCACCTTGCAATGTCCAATAACCCACTATTCAAAACAAAATGTTAATATTGTTCCTGGATGTTTTAAACCTATTATTATTTTATAAACATATTACTAGAACTGTAACGCTTAGCCTAAAATTGTATATTTGTGTATTTTCCTTAAGTAAGTGAATTTTTTGTAATTCTTATTAAGGAAATAAAATTCTCTCAAACAATAAAAAACGAATCATCGAAATCTGTTTGCGTAATATTAAGTTATTCATCCATTTGTGGCGCACATACTTGATGCAAATTTAAAACTTTATAGTTTTCCATGGATCCCATTGTCAGAATTGGAAATTTAAATGGGAAGGGGGAATTTACACGGGAAGGACCAGCTTTCAAATAAAAAAAATCATCAAAATCGGTTCATCCCGTCGAAAAGTTTATTTTTTATTTATTTAAATCAACAAAAATTATAACACCGTTACTGATAATACCTATATGATGTTAATATAAAATAAGTCGGGTTTTCCTTCCTGACGCTATAACTCCAGAACGCATGAACCGATTTCCACGGTTTTGCATTCGTTGGAAAGGTCTCGGGCTCCATGAGGTTTATAGCAGGTTTATAAGGAAAATTCAGGAAAAATTTCATCAGAAAAGCGGGAAAATCTTTTTCACATACAGCGCCATCTCTGATACATAGCATGTACTACAAACCAATATTTTAAGTAGATGACGCCGGTGCGTGATACATTGTTTGACAACTACTCATTGTTCTCTGCTCAGTTAATTTCATGTGACAAACCGATGTGGCGACTTGCATTCGCCAGCCACCAAAGAGGTTTTAGACGACAAAATGATTTATATTGAATTTAGAATTAGAAAAATTTTATATAAGACATATGTCATAATTTTTCATTACACACTTTTTATCTAGACTTTTCCGAATGTAAATATATTTCTAATGTAACAAAACGTATCAAATATAATTTCAATATCCTCAACATTTCTGTGATATTTTTATTTACCGGCGGACTATACTAGAAGGTCAAGAACACGTGCAAAAGTAATATTGGGATTGGCATTCCGCTCTGATGCCACATTACCCAAATTGGTGACCCCGACGTGATCCTTCTAACGGCAAGACTTTTTCTTCTTCTTCGTGTCGAAGATTTTTTCGAGAAGAATTTTTGGTGTGAAGATTTTTCCGACGCCGCACCAGCCAACGCCGCACGGACACACAGAAAGCTTGAGAAAATGTTTTTACTAGAAATTTACATCGCATCGCTACATTTATTTTCGGTAACAGTTTTATCTTTTATTTCGGCGGAAGATTTAATAAAAGAAGTTGCTGATCAGTCTCAGTTAACCGAAAACAAAGCAACCAAGTGCATCAAGCCCTGCAATTGGAAACCGCATCAGGAAAACTCTAGCAGCAGTCTACTGATTGTCACCATCCCGGCCGCCGACTTTTGCCACGGATCAAACTTCAAGATTTATATTGCTGCCCTCGGTCGGTATTATGTTCACTGTGAAATTGTGAAAAAGTAAAAAAATAGTTATTCGTTTCCTTACATTTACCATCAAATCGTGCAAATTTTATTAAATTTCAACAGCAGGCATTTGTCTTTAAGGTGGTAAGTTGAACTGTGTAAATTATGTGGATCGTGCATTTGAGGTTAAATTCACCACTCTGTCTATAGCCCAAAATGCCTAGAGGACGACGTGTGACGAACATCGGCTGCCGCACAAGACATGCAAGCCAGCAACAAGTGTATTCACAGAACTTAAGCGAAGAAAGATAAAATATAATAAGAGAAAATGCCCGATTGAGACAACGCGTGAGCACACGAAGATCATTGGCATCATACAATCGCTTGGCATTCCAATATGATCCCACTGCGAACTACAGTGATGATGAAAATTTCTTCCTGACGCACCTGGAGGAACAGGAAAACATTTGTCATTTCATTGATTTTGGCCACTATTCGATCAAGATGTGACATAGCTTTGGCGTTAGCATCATCTGGAATTGCGGCGACTCTTCTAGATGGTGGTCGTACTGCACATTCTGCGCTTAAGTTGCCACTCAATTTAAACACAATTGATACTCCAACATGCAATATTTCCCGATCCAGTGCAATGGGAAAATTGTTGATGCAATGCAAGCTCATTGTTTGGGATGAGTGCACAATGGCACATAAGAAATCACTTGAAGCACTTAACTTCACACTGAAGGATCTTCGGCGAAATAACAACCTCTTTGGCGGCTTGATGATATTGTTGGCAGGCGATTTCAGGCAGACGTTGCCAGTAATTCCCGTGGAACGCCTGCAGATGAATTGAATGCTTGCCTGAAGGCATCACCTTTATGGAATAACGTAAAAACATTATCGCTAACCACTAATATGAGAGTTCAACTTCAAAATGATCAAAGTGCTGCACAATTTTCCAAACAATTGTGAGCTGTTGAAATGGAAAAGTCCCAGTTGATGTGACGTCTGGATTAATTACTCTTGCCAACGACTTTGCCGATTTGTAGACTCTCAATTAGCTCTTATTGAAAATGTTTTCCCAAACATTAGTGAGAATTATCAGAATTATGCTTGGTTAAGTCAACGAGCAATTCTTGCCGCAAAGAATAATGATGTACACGCACTGAATTTCACCATTCAATCAAAAATTGCTGGCGATTTGGTGACATACAAATCCGTTGATTCCATAACAAATCCCGATGTAGTAAATTATCCAACGGAGTTTTGAACTCTCTGGAGTTACCAGGATTTCCACCACATAACTTGCAACAGTTATTATGATATTGCGTAATTTGAATCCACCGCGACTTTGCAACGGTACTCGACTTTCGGTAAAAAGACTTATACCGAATTTGATTGAGGCAACAATTATTGACGGAAAGTACGCAGGTGAAAATGTATGTATTCCTCGAATACCAATGATTCCGACTGATCTTCCGTTTGAGTTCAAACGATTGCAATTTTCAGTTCGCCTTGCGTTCGCAATGACAATTAACAAGTCGCAAGGCCAATCGCTTAGTGTTTGCGGGATAAATTTAGAAAATCATTGTTTTTCACATGGGCAGTTATACGTTGCGTGTTCACGAGTTGGGAAACCATCCGCTTTGTTTGTGTTAACGTCAGACCAAAAACAAAAATGTGGTTTACCAAAGAGCACTTCAATGAAACGGATAATTTGCGGACACGTATGACGCTTCGATTCAGTATTTACTTTGGATTCACTTTCATTTACTTAGACAAGTTCAAGTAAATAACACTTCATTTTGTAATCGAAATTAATTCATTACTGTTGTGAAATGAAATAAAAATTTTCCTTTTCAAATATAAAACAAAATAAAATTTTTCTTCACCAAACGAAATGTTACATAAAACGAAGCCATCTGGTGGCGAAACGGAGTTCGCCGGGTTTGCTAGTGATGTTATAAAACTTAGTTAAATATATATTATTAAAATTAAAACAAATAAAAAGCTGCTTGATGTATTGACAATAATTTATAAATATAATAGAGTCAAACACCTTCTACGCATTTGTAGGCAGCTTCGATAAACACAGACTCTGTGCAACAAAATATATCAATGTGCTGTGAGATGGTATTAACAAACAACCGCGCGCGACAGCGGAGAGTTCCTGTACAAGTTAGTCCTGGAGACAGGCAGTTGAAACAATGGTGGACGACATGTACAGGTAACTGTCAGGCGTCCGCAACTGTAGCGCGGCTAGAACTTCTGGGTGATGAACCCAGCCCCGCAGCACCCTCCACACATATTTAACCAGTGCGACGTCTCTCCTTTGCTTGCAGCCTGCTGTACCCGACCATGCCCAGTACAAATAGGCTCGGGTATATCAGTGGGAAGCAAGAATACACCCCGTACTGCTTATAATATAGAAATCTACAATTTTTTTTTATCTTCTCCACCATGAGACAATATTTCATAAGGATTCCATATGTAAGCGTTCGTCTCTAAATGGCTTAAAGTTATGCGGTAACAAACATAAAACAATACAGACGAATTAACAACGACGTATTTTTGAAGTCGGTTGAAAAAATAATACATCGGATAATAATAATTATGTGAAAAACTAGTACACAATAGTGCAATTAGGTCGGGATTCGTAACCTTACGTAATACATTTTCAAAATTACCTTGCAACGAATACTTGAGTATAATTTACTTTTTTGTAACAATGAACTGTTACAGTAAATTAATTAGCCCAACTCCAATTACTTTATTTTTCAGAAGCTTCATTTCCATTCATTAAGCTTAACGACGATCGTCCATAAATGTCAGCGCAAGATCAGACTTTATCGTATTGAAGTCTCAATACAAACATTATTTAAAAAGAACAGATATATTTTCAGGGTAGCTTTATAAAAACCATTACGAATCTACCAATAAACTCGCTTTTACATAAGAAATAATTATATTTATTTTTTAAGCCTCGATTAGTGTATTGAGTATGCATTCGATATTACGGTCGGAGATTTGAAACCATGCCGGCTTGTGTAAATATTTGAAATAACAATAATTTTTTGTTCCTAACAAACTATTCTATTTTTAATGAAGAAGCTGGCCAGATGCCACCACCTGCTCGCAAGAATAAACAAATTCAATCAAAAACCAATGACATCATTATGACAAAAAGATATATATATTTATCACTTATTTATTTTATGTATACGTAAATGTATTTTTACTTATCTGTATAACATTATCTACGGATCTACAACAACATTAGGACACTAGATAAACACTAAACAGACTACAAGTTAAAATACTTAAAAAAATTATACCACCTAAAATTAAAGAACAATTTCATAACGACGAAAAAAAACTTTTTAAACACTGTAATATCTTACCTATTTATACAAAAATAAAATACATTATGTTAAAAGAATATTTCTTTAATGAAAAAATTTTAACCAAAATGGAACATCCTATATGCACACGGTCGATATCGTCAAACCAGTTTAATACGATAGGCGCAAAAAATGTGTACGGCGAGCGCACGGCAAGATACATCGTGCCTAGATTAATTAATGAACTACCCTCAGATATTAGGAATTGTATCACAAAAACATTAAGCGTATATTAAAAAGTTATTTAGGAACGCAAGACGGACACTTTTTTTTTTTTTTATTGGAACAACAAACGAATACATATTAAAGCTTATGATAATAAATACATTAAGTATAAGAGTTATAAATATGTAAACAACACCGTTATCCACATAATAATAATAATGTCCACAAAATGTCTATAGCACACACTTTAGATCTGCATTTATATCATCTATATTCACATATTTAAAATATCCAGTTTCTTTTTTAGAGTTTTTATATATGAGGAAAAGGCAAGAAATAACACATCAATGTTGGCGAAATGGTCATTATACTGCTTCATAATCCTTGTCAATGGAGCGCGTTCACCGGCGTTGGTTCTCGTTCTTTGGCGCTAGGGACAAACCATTGCTGTTTATATAGCGTTAAGTTATATGTATTTTCCGTTTACTGTAAAAAAATTATTTGTAATGAATTAAAAAAAAATACTTTAACCCCCTGTGTCACTTCTCAAAAAACCTGGTGCAAAGATCAATCTAAACGTAAATATCTTTATATTCACGCAAACGTTACAAATCAGTATTGAGATTTTTAATATTAACCTAATTTTCATTTCAATTACATAATTATGGCAAAAAATAAAGAACAAATTATGGCAAAAAAACAATTGAATGTGACGGTGTAAATATCTATAATAAACTACCTAACGACATAAAAAATATTAAGTCTATATATACTTTTAAGAAAATATTAAAAAAGCATGTCATAAATAATAATTAATACGCTCATAGTATGACACATCTAGTATGACCGCAGCGCACTTATTATCTAAATCTTTGGTCATAAAGACGAACACCGACTTTTATGATATTTATTTACAAAATGTAGTTAGTCTTAATCACCTTGCAATGTCCAATAACCCACTATTCAAAACAAAATGTTGATATTGTTCCTTGATGTTTTAAATCTATTATTATTTTATAAACATATTACTAGAACTGTAACGCTTACCCTAAAATTGTATATTTGTGTATTTTCCTTAAGTAAGTGATTTTTTTGTAATTCTTATTAAGGAAATAAAATTCTCTCAAACCGTAATTAAAAAATATCAATTCAATCATTAATAAGTTAAGTGTCCGGTTACTTATTTTACTACTTTGTGAAATTAATATTTAATTTTAAATTTTACACAATAACAAAAATATATAAAAACAAAAATAATATTAAATATTAAAGTTAAGTTAAAAAGTTAAAGTTACAGCCTTTATATATATACTACATGTCCCACTGTTGGACGCAGGCCTTCTCTGTAAAGAGAGTATAAGGGCGTAGTCCGCCACGCGGTCCTAGTGCGGATTGGCAGACTTCACATGTCTTAGAAAAAATTTCCTACGTAGGTTTCCTCACGATGTTTTCCGTCACCGCAGAGCGCGTAGTAAATGAACACATAAAATTGCAACAACAAATTTATTTGTTGTTGAACTCAGGTTTCTATGCGTCGGCTATCCACTAAATTTTAAAATATTGTCTTAAGAAAACAAAAGCCTGCTAAAACTTTTGATAGATTTTTACTGATGACGTCAATGATCAAAGATAACTGTCTAAATGATTCGACTATAAATAAATTTATAAGTAAAAAATCTTGGAAATAAATTTCCAGAGAAAAATGCAAGCAAAGTAATGTGATGTTTACATTTATTTTACATTGTTACTGCTTTGTTGAAGCAAATATTTCATTCATTAATTATAGTCAAGAATTGAACTCTTGTCAGTGAAGTGTTATTCAGCAATCCCTTTTCGTAGCGTCCATTTTTAAGTCTTTGTACAACCCGATATTTTCTTTTAAAAATATATTATTCATCTCTCTCGACTTTTAACGCAAGCTGAGTAAGCGAAAATAGCTATTGCTATAGTTTCTCCGTAATTATTATGTGACAAGCGTTGAGGTAAATCTATCGGCATACACCGGGAATATTTTAGCAAATGAGTATTGTATATAAGAAAAATGTTAGCACAAGTACGTAGGTACACTTTTATTGGAAAGTGTAGAGGAGAATATAGTACTTTGTTAACCTGTTTTATGATGTCGTAGCGTGAATGGGTTGACGCTATTGAAGCACAATTGATATTGTCGGTTTGTACACTATCCCGAATAACGTCAAAATTATAATATTATTGATTCATCATGCACAAACATCCAATATAATCTGACTTTTTGAAGTCGGTAAAAATTACGTTTTTAGATGCCCTTACACTCTTAAGCTTATTACATACAGAGACAAACGAGCGTTTTAAAAATGGACGAGATTCTTTGATCTTCTGAATATGAATAACGATTGTATAAAAATGTAAAGAATAATATCATAGTTACCTCGATGATATAAAAGATATTAACATGGCTCATTAATAAACACGACAATTTACATCGATATGTAAAAATATAAATCCGTTATTTCCCATTTGGGAGACGTTGCGAGGTTTTCGAAAATAGCTCCATTATTTCAATACCCTGTTGCCGGAAAAGGTTTCTATAAAAGCAAGAGGAATGTATAAAATAACAATAGAATATTCTGCAGTAATCCCTTAATAGAAATGCCTTTTTGTTTTTCCTTTCAGACTGTTTATATCAAAAATAATGAATAATACTATCAGAGATTCTACCTGTGTTCGAACCCTTTTAGTTGACAAAACCTATCAAAAGTTGAAGTTTGGCTAACACAAGCCCTATTTTCTGAGTAGTTATAATAGAAAATTTGTTAAACTTTGTCTTTTAGGCTAACCATGAGCACTGAGCGAAAGGCATAGGTGATTTTAAACCTAACAAGAAAGAAAGAAATATCTTAGTGAAATAGGAAGTTTTTACTCTTGAAAACACCCACATTGTAATCGGAAGGAAACACGGAGGCGGGCAAACTATTCCAGTCCTTTACTATACGAATAACGATAGACAAAGCAATGCGCTTCGTGCGGCGACCATCAAAAAGATACCCCGATGGGGTTTTTACCCACTAAAACCTCCCCGGTGGCCCTTTCCTCGGTGCATGACAAGGGCCACCGGGATATCCAGTGGAACGCACCGGAGCCCCTCTGCACTGTGTCAAGGAGAGCACTGCGAGGGCACAATGGGAGGGGTTACTCCCTCCCCTGTGCCCTCGCGAGCCCATGAACATCCACAGCACCAGAGGAGCTGTAGGTGCGTTGCCGACCTTTGAGATAGGAATAGGCTCGTTTCTTGAAGGTCCCTAAATCGTAAACGTTCGGAAACACCGCTGGCAACAGTTGATTCCACAAGTTGACAGTGCGTGGGAGAAAGTTACGCGAAAAACGTACAGTCGTTGAACGCCAACCATCAAGATGGTGGCGGTGGAATTTGGAATTCTGCCGAGATGTGCGGTAATGTAAATCGGTAGCTGGGATGATTCCGAACAATTCCTCAGAACACTCCCCATGGTAAATGCGATACAGGATGCAAAGAGAACTGACATCTCTTCGCAGACTCAGAGGGTCGAGTCGATCGGAAAGACACTGATGGTTGACTAAATAAATATGGTAATGAAAACCTTTGCAAAATCCATTAAGGATTCTTAGTTTTATCTTTGTATGCAGACAGATATCTCGGACGAATTAATTTTAAAAGAATTGTCGATGAGGTTTGTTAACAGTTTTAGTCGTTCCCTATTCCTTTACTGATTTTAAAAGCTTTCCCTATTTTTATTTTTATATAACCAAGCACGTAACATAATTGACTTAGTCAAGGCTATGTAATTTATTGCATTAACAGATTCTACCAGAGATTTAAAGAAAGAGCCGTGGTAGCTTAGTGTCCAGACGGTTGGCTCAAGTTGCGTAATACGCTAGCAATCCGAGTTCTATCCCGGTGCTGACAATAAATTTGTTGTTGCAATTTTATGTGCTGATTCAACACGCGCTCGGCGGTGAAGGAAAACATCGTAAGGAAACCTACATGTCTTAGAATTTTTTTCTAAGGTGTGTGAAATCTGCCAATTCGCTCTAAGCCCGTGTGGTGGACTATGCCCTTATACTCTCTTTTCAAAGAAAGGCCTGCGCCCAAAAGTGGGACATATATATTATATATATACAAAGGCTGTAACTTTAACTTTTAACTTTAAGAACAAACGAGACTTAAAAGCAATTTCTACAGCTTAAAAAATATGAATGAATAAATGAATGTATAGAAAAACATGTAAATTAATGAATAGTTTACTTATACGTATTAGTGGACTTACATTTTTGTATATAAATGTCTGTAAACTTATTTATTACTTATTACCGAAAAATATCAGTAAAGAAATTATGAAATAAACGTTTATTCTTAGTACAGATAGCTTTTTAAATTTTTCATTTAAAATATGCTGTACCCAAGCAAAAAAAAAAGGCAAAATGTAGACAAGTCGGGCCAAAGATTATGTTGACCCTTTTTCCCTTGCTACTAAAACGTAATCGAATTCCCCGCAAGTACTTCAATTATCCAAATTCACTCATGTGTTTTTATTTTCTAAGAGAAATATTGCAGTAAAGCTCTTGTCATTCTTAAATCATTTGACTTGGAACTAATTATAAGTTAATAGTGCAACCTATGTCGGCCTATGCCGATATGCGAGGCGATAACAATTAATTTACGATACAGGGTATAAGAAAATTCGTGGAAATGTAGAGATTTTATAAATTGCAGTCTATTTCGATTTTCCTTTTTTTTGTAAGAATTCGGAAGATATACAAAACTAGGTTAACGTTAACGGAAATGACGATCCATCGCATCCCATCCGGAAGTTGTGTATCATTGTTATCCGTCAGTGTATCCGTAATATTCTGCGTTCTATTAATTATTCATAATGAGAATATTTATTACATAGCAAAAGTTATTGTAGAGATATTAATTATAACTTCGTCTATAAATTTAAGATGTCATTTGGCTTTCAATGTGTTGGCCAGTACGGTTGAAATTTATATTGGAACATTTTTTTTCATTGTTTCCAACTCTTTGTATAAAATACGCCAGCAATGACTTCCAATGTTCTTTAGGAGTTACGGGTGCATTCAATCCACTGTTGTGGATGTTTGCATGCGGTGATCGTTTAACTTCGGGTCAGCTGTATTTATTATGGTTATGTAAGGTTACAAACATATTATTAACCCATTTCTTGCTATAAACGCAAGGACAAAGTTTACGAAATCCGTATACAATGCATATTATATGGGGTATGGTCTTTAACTAAAAAAACAGTAGTAATATTTATCTAGGCACGTCCTAATAATTTATGACCGTATCAGAGTTCTTAAACATGATAGACTTTAGACCAAACATACTAAAAGCTTTTGGATTTCCCGAGAAAGGTTAACGATTTCACGTCTCAGATTTGGGTATTTACCCAAGGCGCGAAAACACATAAACTCTAGCGTAATCCAGTAAGAATTAAGGCACGGTTTACGTTTAATAACGTCGTTGTATCATGTGAGGATCATTTACGTGTCCAACAACGTCGAAATTACTATAATTTACTTTACGTTGTAGCTATGGGGAAACGTCTTATGTCGCATCATATCACGTTGTTCATTATCCTGTATTAACTACGTGGATAACTACCATATTACTAACATACATTAGATAAATAAAACTTCCCTACTATACCCACTAAGGGATTTCATGGCGGCCAAAGGTTTTTGAATATGTTTACTTGACGAAATAGTTAATAATCTTTTGGGGAGGTGTACTAAAAGATTATCAACTATTGTGTTTTAATGTGGACGACCGTCGTAAAATGCAGGTGTCGTTAGTGTGCCCGCTGTGATTTTATATTCAACAACTCACTTACAAGGCAATAGAACGAATAAAGAAAAAAATTAAGCTGTTTTCTTGTATAGTAAAAACGGTAATTAATTGGTACAAATCGACTGGGATTTGAACCCACGGCTATCCTAAGTCGAACCGCTTAGCCTCTAGGCTGTGACTGCTTTATATAGAATAATTCACCCGATCGTGCCATCCTATTGCTACAGCAGGAGCCGCTGAATAAATTCTTGTATCCACGAATATTGGTGCACAACACAACCACTGCGGCTGAAATCAATTAGAATGAATAAAGAAAAAATATAAGCTCTTGTCACTAAAAGCGGTAATTCATTGGTACAAATCGACGTATTTAAACCCACGACCATCATAAGTCGAACTGCTTAGCCTCTAGGCTATGAATACTTTATATAGAATAATATACCCGATCGTGCCATCCTATTACTAGAGCCGATGAATACATTCTTGAATCCTTGTATAGTTATAATCACAGCGGCTGAAACCAATGCTAGTGTCCCTGGCGACATGTCAATGACTGATCGTGCGAAGACAACATTCCTCCCTAACAGCAGTTCTGACAGCGTTCCTCCTTAACTTTACATGTTTGTGCATCATGTCACACGCCAGTTGTTTCCTAGTCGATACACGGCTTCAACTTCTCTCTGATTTTCTTTCCATCTGCTGTGATTAAGGTCAGTAGTGGCGTTGATCACTTACCTATTGTCCTATAGAAAAAAGTAGGGTAAATAATTAAAACTCGAAATAGATTTTGGCTTTTTTTTATTTCCCAGGAAGCAAATGATTCACAGCATTGGTGGGATACAGAGGTCTTACAATACTGGGCCGAAACACTATTTTCCTGAAAATTGTTTTATTTTTCGATATACAAGTAGACAATACAACAGCACTTTATACATAAGTACCCAAATATAAAAATATGGGAAAACCAACGCTATAAATACGTATGCAGTAGGGCAGTAGTAAGATTTAGTAAAGCGAGTTTCAATTTAAGTTTTGTATATGAACTATACACCTTACTAAATCACAATCTCTAATTATCTCAAAATTTTATTTATCACATTATAACATTTTGTACAAAGTAAAAAAATATCTTCATACTTTCGTTAGTACAAAATAAAGCTGCACTGTATAGCAACAACTGCTTTTTGATAAATTATACTGGTGGCAAACATTTAAATATATAGATAGGCCTCGAACACATGGCAACATCGATCCACGGCAGTATCAAAATCGTCAACTTTAAAAACGGTGGTATTACTATCGCGTCAATTCATTTAAAGTCATTAAATTTACAAGCAAGAACACCTACTGGAAGACCTTAATATATTGGAAGGTTATTCTGCGTGGGTGAAAGAAATTATAACGGCCACAAACAACAATGACATCGGTACGTTGAATTCCAGACCATAAATGATCAGAGTGTAGTAAACGAAACGTCAGGAATATAAAATCAACATTAAATTTCGATAAATTTCCTAATTTACGATGTTATTTTAAAGGCAGCTAAAGTGGAGTCACATAACCTATACCAATTTTACTAACACACCACGCGACTATTTCATGACCTGAAAAGATCGAAAGGAAGTCTAAGCCAAAACTTTAAGTAAATAACTTAATCAAGCATATTCGCGATACTGTCTCAAGATGGCCGGGAGGGCCACGATTCAATAAGTTGCTTCAGAAGAATTAGATAATTCTATCTCAATTGTCATCCGTCACGATATTTACGACGGTATGTTAGTTAAAATAACGTCATGATAACGCTCCTCTAATTAGTTGGAGTAACGCGATTTTTCAACGAGAATAAAATTACTAATATGCCAACCATAAACATTTTAAAATAACAATAGCCGATTAAATTCATTAACTAATAACACAAGCTCTTTTTTTTTCAAAATAGCGTCCTATAAATACTAGTCTAACAAGTACAAACACAACTAATCATTTTTTTTTATTTTTTGTTTTTTTTTATGATTATTATTATTTTTTAAATATAAATTGAAAATTTCTGAGTTTTTCCTTTTTAATTCAGTAACTATCATCTATCTTACATACCAGCTAATGCCCCTGACTTCATCTGCTGGATAAAAGCTGTTTTAATCCTAGCGGGTGAGACAGAGACAGGATAATTGAGAAGCGTCACTAAGATTATTAGGTGTCCCAAGACACAGTCCAACAAAAATACATCGCAATGGATTTTAGTTTTCCCTGCTTTATATTGTTTTTTTTTATTAATTACGACTAACAGTGAGTAATAGTCTAACTATAGAAAATAACAAAGAAATAAGAAAATCTGTATAGAAGTATTTATGTCAGTTTTATGTTTTTATGTATGACAATCCTTCCTAATGATTTAAATTATTATTATTTATGACATTGCCAATGACACATCAGGCAACACTACACACGTGGATCGCTCGAAACAGAGCATTCCACTGCCTAATCCTTTGACATTCCCTAGGTTAGGATCTCCGATATGCATACGCACGTATACAAACAACGCTTGGTAGATAAACAGTACGGCCACACTACCACAAAAAAAATCAAAACATACACACAAGTTTAAAAATATTTACACAGCTTAGACCCAAACGATTTAACAAATCTACGGTCTGCTATTTTTACCGTTTATTTTTAAAGACATCATGGGCTGTGAACAGTGATAATTTTAACAAGATATATATCATTTCTATAGTAAATTTCACCCGTCGTTTCTCGCAGTTTGACGAGAAGAAAGTGTTATGGGTTAATAAATTCTTCAAAATACTGTATTGAAGGTGGTATGAAATACGACATGTAGAGCCCACCAAGCTTTTACAATTCTACAGGAAGGAAGCCTGCAACTTGTTTTATTATAAGTAATTTAGCGTAAATGATGACCAGAGACTATCTTATTAAAACGAGAGTAGTTTTCCATTTTGTTTACAGGAGAAAAGAGAAACTCATTTAACGCAGTAGTATCTCCACTTGACGAAGTATTCTCTAATTACCACCATCCCGTTCGGTTCACAATTTTATCGCTAGTATCATTGTGTACCTTACACTACACATTATCAAATATAAATTTAAATTATGTAATATGTTAAGGGCCATCTATTTATTTAAATGTTTGGTCGGGAAAGTAATGCATTCAAAGTGAATAATGTACTAAAAATTCAAAACCAACAGCGTTTACAACTAAATTCATAATTACCTACAAATTGTCGCTAAAGCCATTGATGTTAAAGGGCTAAAGTATACTTACACATACAATTAAGTTAATATTCATCCTATTTAATCTATGCTTTTAACTTGTTTTAAATATCGTAATAAAATTATTAAGATTTAAATAACACAATAATTACATATGTGGACATACAACCTTCATAAGGATTGGTAGATATAATATGGATATATTTTTACACTAATAGTCCCTTACGATTTGTCTATAAAAATGGTGAAGTAAACGCGATATGAGATACAATGGAGTCATAATAATCTACCTTATTATCATAGGAAACCGTTTCGTTATAGTATTACAGTTGCATTATCTTTTTTGGAAACATTTCAACTTAATATGTCTGTTGGAGGTCTTTTTATAGCAGCTGGACAAGTTTTTAATCCAAAAAAAATAATTAAATTCCATAAAAAATTGCCTTTTAACAAAATTAAGTCATTTTATAACCCAAATTGGGTAGTCAAAAATGCCTTTCTCCGTAATAAATAGCAAGGCCAGCATGAATTTTAACAAAAGATTTTTCACTTGAGTGCAGGTCCTAATAAAACCAATGGTCTCACCGAGCTTATTTGATCTCATATGTGACAAGGGGTGAGCCCATCGCCATACTCCGGGCACGAAGTGTAGACATTTTTGTACACCGAAGGAAACTATTTCTACAAACAGGCCGGGATTCAAAACACTGTCTAACTTAGCTATTAAGCTACAATTTTTTAGCATATTATTTTTCTGTCACTTCGGTGATCAAATGACATATATATTTATTTATTTAAATGGTGAGGAAACCTGGAAATATATTACTATAACAGTGTAATTATACATTTTCATTCCCATTTCCTTGAGCTATATTTCGTCTAATTAACTAATAGTAAATAACTATATAGTAAGACCAGTGATATTATAATTTCCGTCTTTAAGTTCTATTTTACCAAATGATCAACACTGAATGATATCATATATTTGCCACGAATACCAGATACGCTTGACGAACTCTGCCCCTGTATTCTCTT
This sequence comes from Meandrusa payeni, assembly GCA_029286785.1. Lineage (NCBI taxonomy): Eukaryota > Metazoa > Arthropoda > Insecta > Lepidoptera > Papilionidae > Meandrusa > Meandrusa payeni. The sequence goes on along the minus strand of JAGSMX010000012.1, from coordinate 7,346,837 downwards.
CAGGAATTATATATCTAGGAAGTGTGTATATTTCAACATCGCCAGAATTGTACAAAAGTCAGCTCTTATAAAATGACCAACAGCAGATTATAAAGGACATATTGTTACAATTATATCTATTAAGATTATTGTAGTCATTAATTATTACAGCAGTAATAAATTAAATCGTCATCAAATACGTTTTGGAGTAAAAATGTTTTTTTTTTTATACTTTTGTTTGTCTGTCTTCGTTTGCACTTTGATAAAGATGCAATTATTTTAACATGGCGTCATAGACTAGTTCCAAATGTGAATTTAGCGTGTGATGAAAGTTCGGCCATTCAGACGACTCCCAGTACCCACCGTAGCGCGACACATTTGTTAACCATTAAAAAAATATAATTAAGCAAAAAAAAAAAACAATTATACAACCCTTATAAATTTGACTGTTTCCAACAACGAGCACACAAATGCAAAATTGTGATTTTGTGACAATGACCATTAGATAAATCATTATTACATCTAACACGGGACCACTCGAATTATTACAACGTAATTTACAAATATAATCAATCTCTAAATATTAACTAATTATATAAACCGAACTATTTACAAAACACGAACGCGTCCGATCTAGACGAGTTAACTTCCTTATAAATTTGTAATATATTTACAGTGACTATATGTATAAAACACTTATAATATTAAATTTAAGAGCATTGCATTTTTTATGAGCTTGATCAAAGTATTCCCTTGTTCAATAATCGCTTCGTCTGTACAAGACTGTTGTGTGACCAGTCACTATGTTAAATCAGATTTCAATCAAAATTGTCTCATCACCACGAGCACGGAAACACCTTTGGGCAAATTGGAACTGACAAGAGCCGAGGAAATCAACAATTAGTATTAGAAATCAGTCTTTGAATCAAAGGAAACAATTATCACTCCAACCATATCATGCACAAACTGTGAACAGTTTGTTAATCACTTTTCTACGCAACAGTACGCTGAGATATTCAAATTGAATGTTTAAAAAAAGTGTGTAGATATAGAATTTCGGGGAATTCCACAGGTTAGTCCCGTAACTATACAAACAGAAAGTAAAACACATGTACGAGCTATGAGATAACTAAATCAGGTGTAATTAAAATAATTAACGATAGCGGTAGTAAAATTATATTTAAAACTCTCTTAAAATTACTTTGTCCTACCACTGATTATACTAATAACCAGTTCTACTTGTACTAATGGGGATGTACTAAATTTATACTATAGGCATGAAATACTAAATAATAATTTATAACAAAACATTGGATTTAATAAAATAATATTTAGCTAAGAAATTTTTGTGAGTATACAGCTCTATAACACATTAAACAAAGTTTTAATCTATATATATATATAAAAATGAATGTTTGTCTATATGTCCGTTCTAGAATCTTAAACTGTGCATTTGATCATGTGACGATCTTCGGTATGAGTCTACGAAGGTTTTTGAGACGGTACTACCAGATGGTGCCACTATCATTCCAATGAATTTCATATTTCCATGACAGTTAAATGTCCCCCCATATTTGTGTAATATCTTTCCTTCAAATTTATTTTAGTTAGTAGAGTAGCAACGCGCGCAGGTACAGCTAGTAAGTAAATAAAATGACACAAGTAGTATAACACTAACACACTAACAGGGTGGATGAGATACATAAAACTACACTCACTAGGTTATTGAGGTCTCAAATACATTCACATCCGATTTCATAGGGCACATGCTATCCAAGATTTGTAATTTTTTTACCCTTGGTAACCTTTTTGTAACCTTGGTGAAGTAGTTCGTCATAAAAAAAACCTTGGTGAAGTTAGCAGTCCCTAACCACGATTCAGCGACATTTTATTTTCAAGATTGAACTAGGCTGATCAGCCTGACACTGGCAATTTTTGAGGAGGCACAACCTTTAGGTCCCTTAGCCTGAACCTCTTTCGGGAGTAACTCGCCCTAAAAAGCCGAAGCACGAGTCGATCACCGGTACAAGGTAGCTTTTATTGGAAGATTAATTTCCCAGCTTCATATATCCTAAGTATGATAGGGTTTGGAATTTTTATAGTACGCGAGAAACATACGAGTATATTAACAAGCATCCTTGTTTAAATCGAATTGAACGTTGAACGTTATTAGGCGAGGACACCGTCTCTGTATTTCCGAATTATCGTAGGAATATTACGAAATAGAATTAATCAGAACCTAACGGAAACTTTCATCGAACTAAGAGTTGTTTGTATCAAAAGTTCATCCTTTCCAAAAAAAAATGAATCATCGAAATCGGTTGGTGTGATTTTGGGTTATTGGTCCATTTGTGACGCACATATATGATTGAAAATTTAACATTTCGTGTGGATACCATAGTCAGAATAGGACCACGTAGAAGCCCTGTAGTTCTGGGCTCTCAAGAATAAGACTACGGTATCCCCTGCCTGTCGTACAAGGCGACTAAAAGGGGCCTCGGGTTCACTGGGCGACAAGGGTGGGGGCCTGAGTCGTCCACCAAAGTGGACCCGGGAAGAAGGCGACATCGGCTGGCCCGTGTCGCCTTGCGCTGCGAGGGCACAGGGGGGAGGGAGTAACCTCCCCCCCCCCCGGGACGTGCTCTCCTTGAGCACAGTGCAGAGGGGCTCCGGTGCGTTCCACTGGAGATCGCGGAGCCCTCGTCATGCACCGAGGAAAGGGCCACCGGGGAGGTTTTAGTGGGTAAGAACCCCACATAACCGCCGCCTTCCCCCCAGAAGGCGGGGTATCTTTCTGAAGATTTCCTCCCCGTAAACAAAAAAAAAAAAAAAGGACCACGTAGAAAATATCAACCTTTCAAATAAAAAAGAATCATCAAAATCGATTAACTACGTCGAAAGTTACGAAATAACAACCATAAAAAAAAACCATTACAGATTTGAGAAACTCCTTCTTTTGTTTAAGTCGGTGGAAAAGGGAAAACTCGTTGGTATAAATCAAATTGGGATTTCAACTTACTTCTAGCAACTAAACTACCACAGTTTAAAAGAAAAGTTACACACACAGGCCACTTAGATCAATAGGTTAAATTGTGGTTAATAAAAGATACTTAATTACATATAATTTTCAAGTGTTATACAGACATCTTTGTGGGCATCAATTATGGCACTGAGACCAGTTTCATTACGGTACTGGTTTAAAATTGATATTTAATGTACTTATGGCTGATGGCTTACTGCTTGACGGAATTTATAACTAGACCATGACTGTGAGGTGACCGAGCTCTTGGAACTCAGAAGTCCGTAAATCAATCAGAAGTAATCTCATCTTAAATCATGCACGAAAGCTCCCCCACAGCATCATGGCTGAAAGAGCCGAAACAAGGCTCCAATCAGATAACATAGCAATAACTCAAATAAAAAATGGTCACTGCTCTGGAGATCGTATTATGAGCTCTGCTCGGAACAAATACTCATTGATCTCTATTAATACAATAAGAAATAAACAGAGAAAAACAACGCTTCCTCACCCTCACGATGTTTTCACCGTGCTCCTCGGTGAAGGCAAACATCGTGAGGAAATCGTGTGTTTGAAAGTTTTCTAAGACATGTAAAGTCTGCCAATCTGTACTAAGGCCGCATAGCGGACTATATCCTAATTCTTTCCCAACAGTGGTACGTATAAATATATAAATAAAGAAGCATATAGGCTGTAACTTGTTACAGATATCGTGGAAAAATACTAGGAGACCCTTTTAAGAAGCAAACGAAACGTTTGGTGTCCCCGTACGGGCTATGCACATGGCTCTAAAGAAACTTCTCATCCACCTATGTCAGTCATAGTTTTTTAGCATTGTCTTATTTACGGGTAACAAAATCTCCATTTCAGTAAAAATGTGGACAGATTACGTAAATGGTCATTTGAAATATTATCTTTTTTATTTATTACTGGCCTTCGAAAAATGAGAAAAGAAGGACACTGGAAATTGATAACGCGTAAATGAGTGATGGGGTTGGTAGAGGGCGCCCTATAGGGGAGTATATCAACCCGATATATTAAAAAAGGAGCAGGTAAAGAATACCCTTTAAACAACGATTATGAAAGCGCTGATGTATGAATGTGAATGAAGCGAAAGAGGTGTGTTAGGATGCTAAGTGGAATCACTGCCTACCCCTCCGGGTGACGGAAGTGTTTGTTTTTGTATATTCAAAAAATGTACGTAAAAGTTTTAAAATTACATTACTTCATTAAAATAAATGCATATACATTTCTAACTTATCGCCAGACTAATTACATTAAAACCTGACACACCTCTTGTTTTCCTACAAATTTAAGAAAAAAGATCTCATCTCCTTTTAACAATACTTATTAGGTCATATATAAAAGGATGTGTGCCTATCGTCATACATACTATATTTGAACACATGGTAGTTATATCACTATATCTATATCTATTATCAGTGTCGAATGATAGTTTATTCTATTCTATTAAGTTGAACACACTTGCACTATTATGTTCACTTAATGTTGCTTATAATGGAGGCTTTAACTTCACCAGATTGAGAACTGGCTGCTATAAACGTAACTGCCCGAAAAGTTACCAAAAAGACCAAACTAAAACTTTAAAGTTGCCCAAGGGAGCCAATCCATGCATCATTTGATTGCTTTAGATGAACTGGTCCTAGGCATTAGAAGATTATTTAGATTAGACTATATGATCTAATAAAATGAATCCCCATCCCGTTCCACCATCGGACTTCAAGACGCACTGCGGGATTTCATCCTTTTGTTGTGAACAGCCGTCAAACCCAAACGAAGTGTTTTGCTTCGCCTTTCATTATTCGTACGACAAAGGACTGGAATAGTTTACCGCATCTGTCTTTCCCTCCGATTACAATGTGGGTGTTTTCAAGAGTAGAGTGAATAAGCATTTACTAAGCTAGTGCGCCTTACCATCCAGGACTGCATTTGCACTTGCTTAGAAAGGTTAAAAAAATAGACGAAATGTTCTATTTAGCAAAGGGTTAATGAATGACTATTACCTAATGAAGCTTAAGATGCACCAGATTATTGCATATATGTTTTTATTTCCTTATGTATATTAATGTTATGAATGTAAATATAAACATAATTGTAAATGTTTACATATTACATGCATTGAGGATATTTCTATCAAATAGGTATTTTATTTATGTATTTTCATAATTCAATAATTTCAATCAATAATTAAATTTTTGAAATTTAAAGTAAAAAACCAATTAAAAAAGTAGCTTACAGCAGTTAAGTCACAGTAATGACGTAGCAAAAACTAACTATAAGAACTAATTCCATGCATAAGGCGGGGTTAAAACGCTCAACATTTCATAACTTGAAATAACTTTTTTTCAAATTATATACAAAGGCACAAAAAGAGTTATATATAAATCTTAAAATGCTAAAAACCTATAGATATAGTATCAAGTAGCAACAATTTACATTTTTTTTTTTGGTTTTCAATTACTTACAAGATTAAAAATATTCATATCTACTATTGAGTATCTGAATGTATCAAAACTGATTTCCATTCATTATCAAAGCAAAAACCGCTTGGACTACACTAGAATTTAACAATCATGGAATTCCCTCTCCATTCTAAAACAAAATCATCAAGAAATAACCAATGTAACTGCACTTTCAATCATTCTATACTACCCTTAAATATGGGCACAGCCCTAGTATGGGAGGGAACAATTTAAAGTAAACCATGTCAAAAAACAGCTGGCCCATTAAACTGCTATTGTTTGAATTTTTTTGTTCTTGTCTTTACTACAATCTGTCTTTAGTAGGGCCATTCAGCAGTATATGTGGCATTAGGGTTTATTGGCTTGTTCGGTATAACCTTCAGTTTCAGTATAAACTACTGTTCCAGAAAGATCATCTTCATTTGAGACGTCTAGTCGGTTGTTCCATGTCCATCAATACTTATGCTTGATGGGATGGTTTGCTGTATGGTCTTTCTATGTCTTGACATATTGCACTATCTCCTGTTTAATTGTAATCATATTGAGGTCTTTGTGTAACAATTTGTTTGGGACAAACCAAGGCGTTGGTTATCACTCGCAATGTTTTAATGAAATTTATATTATCGATAATAACACATTTAACCTCACTAAGATATATTATAATGATATATGTAGTAAAAATAGTAGTTTCTTTTTTTTTCGTCAATGCAAACAACTACAGCAATTTTCAAAATGGCCAAGTATATTTAGGGATGGTGACACAAAAAATGCCTTTTATGTGCAGAATCTGAAAAGTGATTTCTAAAGATGTGCCTTTTAACACTAACATGGCATTCAGGGTAGGAACCGCTATTTGACTTTTGTCAAGTGCCTAATACATCCCTGAACCAGTATATCCCATTGGCACATGACTCTAAAAGACAAATGGAATTGCAGCAGACTTCAAACAAATTTTATAGCTAATCTATTGCCATTCTCTACTTACTAGCTTATGTCATGTTCAGCCTTATACATTATGTGTCACATCTGATATCATTGATTAACAGTATAAAAAACAATTACTTCATGAACTTAAGGTAACAAATTGATGGAAATACCTTGATGGTAAGGAAATTTTGATTGAACTATCATCTTCTCAGCTGCTTTTGACTTTTGACGTGCTGGCTTGTGATGTGATACTCACTCTGACACAATTAATATTGAGTGAACGCCACTTCAACACAAATAAATGTGGAAGAATTTCAAGCATGTCTCCTACCTTATTAATAAGGGTTTAAGACCCTGGTCCATCTCACTATGTGGAACAAATAATACTCTTTATGTTTCATCTATGTAGTATTCTGTGAGGTATGCAACTATAAAATATGCTGTTACCACCCTAACACTGTTGGGCAGCTGTTTAATGGCAAAGTTTTGTAAGAGTTGTCTCTGATGAAAGCATGTTCAGTTAGCTACAATATGGAGCTCTTTTTAAATTTATAGTCAGGAAAGCAAAGAATTGAAAGTGCAATACACTGGATTGTAGAGTTGATTGTCACCACTATAAAAATTTACTCCAGTAAGCGCATATATTTCTATCACTGTACACCTTTTGATAATTTCAATCTATAAAGAGAAATGTCAGATTGCATATAACAACATCTCTGTAGCTCCGGTGGTGTGGACATGTTCCGAATCAACTCAAGTCGTCATCCGTTTCCCGTTCCCGCCCATAGATGGTGGCGGCAATTTCGGACTATAGAGTCAATAACTCACCCAGATTAGCGCACCACTGTCTACTTCTCTGTCGATTCTGGAGGCGCGCCGCCAAAATCCAACTGATAGCCTCCTGCTCGAGTCATCTCTTCCATGCTTGGCTCCTTGCACTCGTGGCCTGAATGACCAGCCCCGCCACAATTCCAGCACGAAAGCTTAGGCGGTGCGTATATGACAGGAACGTAACCAGCGTAAGGAGGATTAGGATATGGTGGTGGTTCACCGTTCGCGAAAGACGGCTGCGGCGGTCGATATGCTGGTGGAGGGGTGGGATAGGCAAATGGTCGGGGATAAGCAAGAAACGGAACCGGTGGAACGTTCGGCGCCGGACCTGATGGCGTCGCCCTACGCTGTTGTGGCGCTGGTGTTCCAGGTGGTGAAGATGCTGCACTCGACCCGCTGTCTGAAGACGAACGTGTTGGCGGGATGTAAGCACCAGCTCGTCTTCTTACTCCATTTAATTTCTCTAATGATCGATATTGTTGGTGCACTGCATTGATTTCACGTAATCTCTCCTCTCCTATAGTATGTCTCATCTGTAATGTTAAAATTAAAATTACAATATTTTAACAATAATACTGATATGAACAATAATGGATAAACACAATAACAAAAATTTTGTACCTATTTTTTATGGATTTAATTTTGTTTATTAAATTATTGAAATTTTGACAGAACACACATTATATGACCCTCTAAATATAACTTTATGTTAGTCCACCGAAAAAACTGTCCAGTTTAAGTGAAGGCAGCAGAGGAATGATTAATTTCTATGTACCGTTTCCAAAATCTTCCCAAGAGTTTAGGATGTGGTTTCGACATTTTTACCAATCATGTCAGGGCACAGGGTAGTCGCTTGGAGTTCCGACGCTACGCCGTTGCCGGCCCATGTGGCTCCGGGGTGTGCTTTCTATTAGCATTTTGCTATACATGATAATAAAAAAAATGATGCAGGTTTTGTTAGAGCAAAGGGCGATACTAAATACATATTTGTAGTAAATATGAAACCTTTTATAATTTTAATAACAAAGTGATATGTCATACCTCGGCAACTGTTAAATTTTCAAAATTGGAAGCAAGGTGTGGCAAGGGTGACGGGTCAGAAATAGCAGAAGGCATCGACTGTAATGGCGGCGATCGTTCTCGCGATAGACGTCGACGGGCCCTGGGTGAACCTGTCCGACTGTCGACGGGTGATGATACCAGTGGTGACTGAGGGGCAACCACAGCAGTAGGATAACTTAAAACCTGGAAATAGTGACATTACCTTTATTTCCCAAATTTTTTACACATATTTACAATAAACATCACAAATACATCTTAAATTAAGGTTTACAGCACCCAGGCTAAGTAGCATTCTCCACCAGTGGAACCCTGGGTGGCATCAGTCATAATATTGGCAGGTATAATCATCAAGAAAAAGGTCACATATAAACTAAATATGATACATATAAATATACATACATTTAAACAGCAGGCTAGGTAAATAAGTACATACTACAAATATACATGTATTTTATTGCCTTTCAGTAATAACAATAAAGTAATCTCCTAAATAAGTATGTAAGGGATTTATTTATTGTGGAGATATATCAAAAAAAGTACTTGTAATAAAAATTGTACTTGATATAAAATCAAAATACCTTGATATAATATAAATAAACAGTCACTTTACCTCTAATGGTTGTGTTAGTGGAGACACAATAATATTTGCAGGCCAAGCGTGTTGACCTAGAAATTCCATATTGTACTGTGGCAGTGGCAAACCAGGTGGAGGATGAGTAACTTCTGCTAGCATTGGTACCACACCACCAGCACCCGTTAATACCGGTGGTGAATTAAGTTCAGGTACACCATCTGAGCTTGTAGGCTGAAATCAAATTGTTAATTTGTAGTGTAGCTTATATAAATGCAATTTAGAAAAATTATTATGTTGTAAAATAAAAATTATTATTATTGTATAAATAAAAATTAATCAATTATTGACATTGGTTATTATATTGTATTTTATCTTTTGTTAGTAAACGTTATGAATTGTAAAATACACTATTAGTAGTGGTAGATAGAGAGATTTAGATATTAACATAATGTTTAACATTAATTCAAACATAAGGGCAACAACAATGAAATAATATTATATGCAATTAATAATTATGTAATAAATTAATTGCAAATTTAGGTGCAAAATTAACATATTCTTCATAGTACAGGAAAAGATTATGAGCATATCTGTGAAGTAGTGCAATGAAAATTTAAGACAATGTTGGAGAGGAAAATTCCCTCAGCAGTAGGATATAAAAAGCTTCAATTGTGCTACTACAATCGCAACTATTTTCAAACTTTATTTATTTACACATATTAAACAGGTGATTTTTTTGTTTATTATTGTGAAAAAATTAGGGGACCGGGATTTTACTGTAAAACAAATGTGTTTTTATTCTTTTTTTATTCAAATGGGGTATATATTTTTAAATATAAATAGTTAATGTTTTTATGTAAATATATGTTGAGAGTTGAAGTTATTGAACATTGTGTGCTGGCATTTAAGACAAACATTGAATAAGTTAACAATTATGGATGTATTAATATGTATTAATTTTAAACCAAAATACTATCTTGAAAAAGATATGATAATTAGGCAATTGTAATATTTAAATATTGATTTGACAATTTTAATGTAAAATTATATTAATGTTGGCACTCACACCAGTTGACTAAAGTATGTATAACCAATTTTAAATTTCCTTTTTTTTGTTACCAACCTACACAGTACTTTCATCAGATAGAGATTGAGTGGTGGCACAGATCTTACGTCGCTTAGCCTGAATCTTTATTTTAATAACTCAACATGCCTGGGACTGATCTTCATGATTGCTTATCACCAATTTTGTTTACTTTTATTTTCACTATATATCTAATCTTTTACTTATTTTTACATGAATTACAATTACATGATGAACAAAGCCTTACTTTTTTAAGACTAGCAGTGGTAAATCAATAGAAAGTATGTTATTATATAACATAATTGTGTTTTCCTATTACTTTTTGTTTTACTCAAGTTTTGTTTATTTATTTACCATCAGGATGATTAACAGAAGGTAAGATCATACTTCTTTAACACTAAAGTATACAAAAACTATCTTATACAGATATCAAAAGTAGATGATCACAAAATATATGCAATATTAAATTTAAAGTACTAATAAGTTTAAATATAATATAATATATAAAGAATAATTGTAATCAAAGTCATTATTATCAAAAAAAATATTTTAGGATAGCAAACAGCACCATCTACTTACAATCAAACATGAAATATGAAATAAGCAAAAAAAAATGTTTGTGATTGTTTGATATTTTGAACATGATATACATGGAAAAAGCAGTATATTTACTAAACCACTTACGCACTAGTCATAGTAATAATGACTAGAATACACCTTCCAAATTAACAAAAGAACATGACACATAGGAGTAACAATAATTATGACACTAACCTGAACCGCAGATGTTTTAACAAACATGATGCCAGGTGGTGGTATCAAGCCAGGCAAATTAGGTGGTGGGACAGACATATTAGGTGTGATACTTGACTGATTATGACAACCACTCACAGGTGCTATATTAATGTGATCTTGCTGTTCTTGATAATGTATTCGCTGGTCTTCAAGTTTTAATTTCTCTAGTATTTCACCAAAATGAGATTTCTGATCGAAAGTAAAAGCTGGATGATGTAACGCCATCGTATAGAGTAAAAGTATCTCCTCCAAGAAATCTCCATACAAACCCTTCAATAAGCCACTCTGTTCTAAACTGACCATTTCATTGTACAATGTGGTGGCACAAACAAAATTACATGAACGTAACAATGATACATATAAAGCCATTTTTCGTCGAGTTCTTGGATCTGTGTTCGCACCGCCGATATCCGCTGCCAAATCTGTGGGATTGTTGGCTCTTAGTTCGGCACCACGCAACTCCTGAAAGTCCCGCTTACCGAGCTCTTCCAAATACGTGCCAATAAAGCGCAGTTCGAATAGAAAGTATGTTATTATATAACATAATTGTGTTTTCCTATTACTTTTTATTTTCACTATATATCTAATCTTTTACTTATTTTTACATGAATTACAATTACATGATGAACAAAGCCTTACTTTTTAAGACTAGCAGTGGTAAATCAATAGAAAGTATGTTATTATATAACATAATTGTGTTTTCCTATTACTTTTTATTTTCACTATATATCTAATCTTTTACTTATTTTTACATGAATTACAATTACATGATGAACAAAGCCTTACTTTTAAGACTAGCAGTGGTAAATCAATAGAAAGTATGTTATTATATAACATAATTGTGTTTTCCTATTACTTTTTGTTTTACTCAAGTTTTGTTTATTTATTTACCATCAGGATGATTAACAGAAGGTAAGATCATACTTCTTTAACACTAAAGTATACAAAAACTATCTTATACAGATATCAAAAGTAGATGATCACAAAATACATGCAATATTAAGTTTAAAGTACTAATAAGTTTAAATATAATATAATAAATAAAGAATAATTGTAATCAGTCATTATTATCAAAAAAATATTTTAGGATAGCAAACAGCACCATCTACTTACAATCAAACATGAAATATGAAATAAGCAAAAATAAATGTTTGTGATTGTTTGATATTTTGGACACAATATACATGGAAAGAGCAGTATATTTATTAACCCACTTACACACTAGTCATAGTAATAATGACTAGAATACACCTTCCAAATTAACAAAAGAACATGACACATAGGAGTAACAATAATTATGACACTAACCTGAACCGCAGATGTTTTAACAAACATGATGCCAGGTGGTGGTATCAAGCCAGGCAAATTAGGTGGTGGGACAGACATATTAGGTGTGATACTTGACTGATTATGACAACCACTCACAGGTGCTATATTAATGTGATCTTGCTGTTCTTGATAATGTATTCGCTGGTCTTCAAGCTTTAATTTCTCTAGTATTTCACCAAAATGAGATTTCTGATCGAAAGTAAAAGCTGGGTGATGTAACGCCATCGTATAGAGTAAAAGTATCTCCTCCAAGAAATCTCCATACAAACCCTTCAATAAGCCACTCTGTTCTAAACTGACCATTTCATTGTACAATGTGGTGGCACAAACAAAATTACATGAACGTAACAATGATACATATAAAGCCATTTTTCGTCGAGTTCTTGGATCTGTGTTCGCACCGCCGATATCCGCTGCCAAATCTGTGGGATTGTTGGCTCTTAGTTCGGCACCACGCAACTCCTGAAAGTCCCGCTTACCGAGCTCTTCCAAATACGTGCCAATAAAGCGCAGTTCGAATGGTAAGCACATGTTTAACAATGTACACATTGCGTCTATGCGTTTATAGCTTTCCAATTCTTTAAACCATGATACCACGTCCTCTTTGCAAACCATTTCCAGAACACATTGAAATTTTAGGTAAAGAATCAACCGGTCCTCTGCAGTCGCAGCGCTCCTTTAGCTTATAATTTTTGGCACACACCTTTATGGTGATAATTTGATGGTAATAATCCAAATCTTTTCGATTGTAACATTAGTAATAAAACTGTTAAAACCTTTTTATCAGTATTCCAGTAGTATACCTATTGGTTAAGCAACTACGAGCAATGCTAGTAGTTTTGTCTTGTCTATACTATAATAGTCTATGGCATAGGAAGATATTGGCAATTTAAGGGAAAGACATTCTATAAGAAAAAATAAAGTCACATAATTTTAACAAACAATAGTAAATACTATAATAATTACCTTTTATTAATTATTCAGTAATTTGACGCATATTTGGATTTTTAAAAAATACAAAATTTAGTGGAGCAGTAAAGTGGAAGTCAAATAGTGATGTTATTAAGCTTAAAATGTATAATGTGGTTTATTCCTTCATATCAATTGCATACGTAAGCTTAATAAACTAAAGTTTAGAAATTTTAAAAAGAAATTTTGGTCTCCGAGCCCATTTCCTACCTGTACGGTAGATATCAAGAATGTCCACAGGTACCATTAACAGTGAAATCTACAGATTACTGAATAACTGTTCACCTATACTAATATAATAAAGAAGTAAATTTGTGTGCTTTCATGTTTGGGCTCAATAAATTTTCATGGAAACCTTTTAATGCAAAAACTACTGACAGTACAGATTTCATATACCATAAGATGCAGCGTATTGCGCAAAAGAATATTTAGTTTATTCGATTATTACTTGAAGTATAGAATCCAAAAAAATTTGGGTCGGCGAATAAGATTTGTGCGACTGGTTTTAAAATTTGCATTTGTTACGAGTATAGATTTAATTTACAACATTTGAGATCGATGAACAACAGCGACACACTTCTGTTTGCATTATATAACGACATTAGGCTGTCAGGTTAAGTAACAAGTGTAATAATTTATTTTTTAAAGTAATATATAAGAATAAACATTATGTCCTGACATTTTTAATAATTTAATAACAATATACTTTGGTTAATAACCGTAGTGGTTGATATCAAGGTGTATCCGAACGTACAGGTTACTCGGCATTTTTGACAGACTGACATCTAACAACCAGCATGAAAATCTAGTTTCGTGTTTGTCTCAGATCTTTCGTGTTCTCTCTTACGGTATCTTATTTATTATTCAGAAAGTTTATAACAATGGCACCAGTGGAACAAGATGTCGAAATGAAGAACGCGGATAGTCCTGCTGGGGTAAACGACGTTGAAATGAGTGAAGTGAAGAAAGATGCTGATGTACTAACCGTCCAAGATCTTCGGGAACATGTCAGACAAATTGATAAAGCAGTTTCTTCAAAAGAACCGAGATTTGCTATGAGAGTATTAAGATCTATTCCGAATACGAGAAGAAAGTTAAATGGCAATGTTTTGCGTGCCATAATAAATCAACTGTATCCATCAACCTCAGACAAAGAAGGTTTACTTGCGTTTGTTGAAAGTACTGCACCAGGTGCCGTGGAAATTGAAGCTCCTCGTTCAAGGAGTGCTCCGAAAGTACCCGCTCCTGAGGTGGATGCATATGTGCATTTGCTAATTTTATTACGATTGTTAGACACAGATAAACTTGAAGAAGCCACCGAGTGCTCTCAGCAGTTAATGACGAAGGTGACAGTTCGAATGGTAAGCACATGTTTAACAATGTACACATTGCGTCTATGCGTTTATAGCTTTCCAATTCTTTAAACCATGATACCACGTCCTCTTTGCAAACCATTTCCAGAACACATTGAAATTTTAGGTAAAGAATCAACTGGTCCTCTGCAGTCGCAGCGCTCCTTTAGCTTATAATTTTTGGCACACACCTTTATGGTGATAATTTGATGGTAATAATCCAAATCTTTTCGATTGTAACATTAGTAATAAAACTGTTAAAACCTTTTTATCAGTATTCCAGTAGTATACCTATTGGTTAAGCAACTACGAGCAATGCTAGTAGTTTTGTCTTGTCTATACTATAATAGTCTATGGCATAGGAAGATATTGGCAATTTAAGGGAAAGACATTCTATAAGAAAAAATAAAGTCAGATAATTTTAACAAACAATAGTAAATACTATAATAATTACCTTTTTATTAATTATTCAGTAATTTGACGCATATTTGGATTTTTAAAAAATACAAAATTTAGTGGAGCAGTAAAGTGGAAGTCAAATAGTGATGTTATTAAGCTTAAAATGTATAATGTGGTTTATTCCTTCATATCAATTGCATACGTAAGCTTAATAAACTAAAGTTTAGAAATTATAAAAAGAAATTTTGGTCTCCGAGCCCATTTCCTACCTGTACGGTAGATATCAAAAATGTCCATAGGTACCATAAACAGTGAAATGTACAGATTACTGAATAACTGTTCGCCTATACTAATATAATAAAGAAGTAAATTTGTGTGCTTTCATGTTTGGGCTTAATAAATTTTCATGGAAACCTTTTAATGCAAAAACTACTGACAGTACAGATTTCAAATACCATAAGATGCAGCGTATTGCGCAAAAGAATATTTAGTTTATTCGATTATTACTTGAAGTATAGAATCCAAAAAGATTTCCGTCCAAGAAGATTTGGGTCGGCGAATAAGATTTGTGCGACTGGTTTTAAAATTTGCATTTGTTACGAGTATAGATTTAATTTACAACATTTGAGATCGATGAACAACAGCGATACACTTCTGTTTGCATTATATAACGACATTAGGCTGTCAGGTTAAGTAACAAGTGTAATAATTTATTTTTTAAAGTAATATATAAGAATAAACATTATGTCCTGACATTTTTAATAATTTAATAACAATATACTTTGGTTAATAACCGTAGTGGTTGATATCAAGGTGTATCCGAACGTACAGGTTACTCGGCATTTTTTTGACAGACTGACATCTAACAACCAGCATGAAAATCTAGTTTCGTGTTTGTCTCAAATCTTTCGTGTTCTCTCTTACGGTATCTTATTTATTATTCAGAAAGTTTATAACAATGGCACCAGTGGAACAAGATGTCGAAATGAAGAACGCGGATAGTCCTGCTGGGGTAAACGACGTTGAAATGAGTGAAGTGAAGAAAGATGCTGATGTACTAACCGTCCAAGATCTTCGGGAACATGTCAGACAAATTGATAAAGCAGTTTCTTCAAAAGAACCGAGATTTGCTATGAGAGTATTAAGATCTATTCCGAATACGAGAAGAAAGTTAAATGGCAATGTTTTGCGTGCCATAATAAATCAACTGTATCCATCAACCTCAGACAAAGAAGGTTTACTTGCGTTTGTTGAAAGTACTGCACCAGGTGCCGTGGAAATTGAAGCTCCTCGTTCAAGAAGTGCTCCGAAAGTACCCGCTCCTGAGGTGGATGCATATGTGCATTTGCTAATTTTATTACGATTGTTAGACACAGATAAACTTGAAGAAGCCACCGAGTGCTCTCAGCAGTTAATGACGAAGGTGACAGCTCAAAATAGAAGAACCCTTGATTTAATTGCCGCGAAATGCTACTTCTATCACTCTCGTGTTTTTGAACTCACCAACAAGCTGGATCTGATCAGAGCATTGCTTCATGGCCGTTTACGAACATCGACGCTACGTAATGACTATGAAGGACAAGCAGTCTTAATTAACTGCTTGTTGCGGAATTACCTCCATTATTCTTTATATGATCAAGCTGATAAATTGGTCAGTAAATCTGTATTTCCTGAGAATGCCAGTAATAATGAATGGGCCAGATTTTTATTTTACCTAGGTAGAATTAAGGCAGCCAGACTTGAATACAGTGATGCACATAAGCATTTAGTCCAAGCCTTAAGAAAAGCTCCACAGACAGCTGCAGTTGGATTTCGTCAAACTGTCCAAAAATTGGCAATTGTTGTGGAGTTATTATTAGGAGATATTCCTGAACGTGCTATATTCCGTCAAGCTCCACTGAGAAAGGCACTGGCTCCTTATTTCCAGTTAACTCAGGCTGTGCGTCTAGGTAACTTGCAGAGGTTTGGAGAAGTTCTTGAGAATTATGGACCTCAATTCCGTACTGATCATACTTTTACATTGATTTTAAGACTAAGACAGAATGTAATTAAAACTGCTATCCGTTCAATTGGTATCTCATATTCACGTATTTCACCTAAGGATATTGCAAGAAAGTTAGGTTTGGATTCTGCAGAGGATGCAGAATTTATTGTTGCAAAAGCTATAAGAGATGGAGTTATTGAGGCTACCATTGACCCAGAAATGGGGTACATGAGCAATAGAGAAAGCTCTGATATTTATTGCACGAGGGAACCCCAACTTGCATTTCATCAACGGATTTCGTTTTGCTTGGATTTACATAATCAGAGTGTTAAGGCAATGAGATATCCTCCCAAGTCATATGGAAAAGAGTTAGAAAGTGCTGAAGAACGCAGAGAAAGGGAACAGCAAGATCTTGAACTTGCCAAAGAAATGGCAGAGGAGGATGATGATGGTTTCCCTTAAAATAAATGTTGCCTTATATCCACCGTTTCTATTAGTGTTGCAATTAAAACAAATTAAATTGTAATTTTTTTCTAATGCTTAGAGTGTGATTAAAGTATGTTTATTTCATTTGAATTGTCTTTTAACTAAACTTTATTTTAATTATAATACAGTAGATTTAAAAACAGTTGTTTGTCAGAATTTGACATTTAAATAAAGTTATTACCGCAATAAAGTTACATTTATTATTTCCATTATTATGTACTTAACTACATCCTTAAAATACTTAATATCCTGATTATAACAATTTTATTTTTTAATATTAGTAAGGAAAAGAACAACTTGCTTATTGAAACACTAAACAATTTCCATTTATTTTTACATAACTTTGAATTAATTTGGGGTCAATATTAAGAAACAGGTATTGTAACTTCTACCACAGTCAAAAAATAAAAAAAAATCATTATGTGTTTTTTAATACCTTATAAATTAATTACCTTTCTATTTACCTATATTCTGAAACAGCTACCGACCGAGTTCAGCCCTCTTCGGGCGCCCTCGGTTCGGAATGCTTACCCGTAACATAGTTTTTGTGTTGACGGGGAGGAAATCTTCACAAAGATACCCCGCCTTCTGGGGGGAAGGCGGCGGTTATGTGGGGTTCTTACCCACTAAAACCTCCCCGGTGGCCCTTTCCTCGGTGCATGACGAGGGGCTCCGGGATCTCACGTGGAACCCACCGGAGCCCCTCTGCACTGTGCTCAAGGAGAGCACGACCCGGGGACGAGGTTACTCCCTCCCCCCCTGTGCCCTCGCAGCGCAAGGCGACACGGGCCAGCCGATGTCGCCTTCTTCCCGGGTCCAGTTTGGTGGATGACGCAGGCCCCCACCCTTGTGGCCCAGTGAACTCGAGGCCTCTTTTAGTCGCCTTGTACGATAGGCAGGGGATACCGTAGTCTTATTCTTGAGAGCCCAGAACTACAGGGCTGGACAACATAGTAGTCCAAGCCGAGGTTACCCCTCACCGGGGAAACCCTTGTGTTGAGTTACTAGCAATAGAGGTTCAGGATAAGCGACCTAAGAGCTATGCCACCTGCCAATCTGTGTAGTTCGTCATATAAAAAAATAAACTGAGGTTACCCTCAACGGGGTAACTCAATCGGGTGAAGCAGTCAAGGCCAGCTTTTCTGGCCAATCTGTGTAGTTCGTCATTAAAAAAAAATGATTAATGTCATTTCAGTCTTAGACAAAATCAGTATGATCAAGCACTTTATGGGCAAAGATGAGTCAACTGTTTGTCATAGCAACGGATGATATTTTGTCAATATAGTAAAACCTTTTATACTAAAGTAAAATTTCATATTTTTCTGGAGTACGTGAGAGTTGTTTAATTTACCAAAATGGAATTTACACCCGCTACAATGAACAAGTTGGTAGAATTATTAAGAGAGCCTGAGCCTGAAGTTTTGCAAGGAGATGATTTACCTTTTCAGGTATTTTTAGTTTATCGAGTACAATAAGTAAGTTGAATCATTTTACAAACGGGACGAGTCCAAAAAGGAGTCTCGATGGAAGAGTGATTTAGAAGACAGAGTTGTTTAAAAACATTTTGTTTTGTATGAAGAATAATTATTCATGGGGTAAAATTTTTGTAGTTGGTTGCTTAGAGATCCTCGCACCTACTGATCCAAGAATTTGAGGAGACTCAGCTCTGGACTTGATACATCCTCAAGCTAATTAGCCTAATTTAAATCTAAGGGTAAGAATGCGAACCATAAGTTCACAGGTTCAAATCGTATCGTATAAATTGTGACACGAACAAATGCCGTTTGTGTTACGACCTAATATTAGTGGTTTTAAAACCCTACCGTATTTTTGTAAATTGTTGTTAGGCACAAAAAAACGATTGCCATTTTTTTCCTAAAAACGGTGACTTATTATATACAATACTTGACATTTGTTACGTATGATACATTATAAGCTCGTTACGCGAACATAGCTATTGTCATCTCTACTTACACCATAAGAGTAGCAAAGAACGTGAGAATATTTACGTTGTCATATTTTGTACTAAACAATATTAATTTTCAAGACACATAATTACAGAGTCTAATTTGAGGAAATCGTTCTTTAGGTTATGAAATAACTTCAAATAGAGGTGAGGAGCAGTGCAAAGTCGCGGAGGAAACAAAAACACCCCGAACTATAGAGGAGTTCGAAGAACGAGAAGCGGCGGAGATTGAGAATTATGTTGGCCTCGGCAGTGGTGTTGGAGGCAAGAAGACTCCTGAATACACTATGAACTATCAACAGTCCGTCACCGCGGAAGACGTTTTTTTACAGGTAACGAGTTAATTGCTGTTTAATTTTGTGTTCTATACGGCTCAATTGATAATAACAATATGTATTATATGATATCTCAAGACATCCGACCAACTACAATTCAATAAAATTTATTAAATACATGTTATTTACGAGTAAAAATAAAAACCGACTTCAAATTAAACGTTAAACGCCATTACGCGAGTACGCCTTTTTGTATTTCCGAATTATCTTAGGAATAATTCCAAATCAAACTTAATCAGAACCTAACCAAACTTTCATCAAACTGCTCGTAAAATCCTTTCCATTATAGATGACTCATCGTAATCCGCTGCCGTGATATTGAGTTATTCATCCATTTAAGACGAATATAACTGATGCAAATTTAGGACTGATATGGTTTTCTCATGGATCAAACCAAATCTCAATTAAAAAAATAATTATCAATGTCGACACAACAGACAAATTCCGTCGCGTCGCCCGGAGGCCGAGACACGTTCTTGACGATCCGGACGACGCGATTACCATTGCACAGGCTAGATCTCTTCAAATCCAAAAGCGTCCATTCGCGATCGTCGGAGGTTGCGAATAATCCTTGCGCGTTACCGCTATTTTATGGGCAGGACCCACTCCTTAGATGTTAGGAGCGTTGCTGGAGTTTCTTCGGCCACTTCTTCTCCCAGCGCCAACGCTTCCCGAAGTGGCACTCAAAGTTAGTTTAGCTTTTGAATGTCTCTTAGATTATCTGTGAAATAGCAACCGACCGAGTCGTGGTTCAGCCCTCTCAGGCGCCCTCGGATCGGCATGCTTACGCGTAACATAGTAACCGTCCGCCGAGGTTACCACTTCACCGGGGACCCTTGTGTCGAGTTACTAGCAATAGAGGTTCAGGCTAAGCGACCTAAGAGCTGTGCCACCTCTCAATCCGGTGAAGCAGTCAAGGCCAGCCTCTCTGGCCAATCTGTGTAGTTCGTCATAAAAACACAACAGACAGACATAAAAAGTACGAATTGAGAACCTCCTCCTTTTGAAGTCGGTTGAAAATAGTTTTAGATTATATGATATTGATTAAAATGTAACAGTAAGACGTTAAAGTTACAGCCTACAAGTATAAATTTTCTAATTTTGGGCACAAGCCTCCTGTGAGAAAGAGATAACAAAGGTCATCTGGTACTAGTACGCATTGGCAGATTATACATGTCAGAAAATTTTCTTAGACATGCAGGTTTCCTCACGATGTTATTACCGCTGAGCGCGTGGTAAATCAGCATATAAAAGTGTAACAAACAAATTTATTGGTGCCGGTACCAGGGATCGAACTCGGATTGCTAGTGTTCTATGCAACACGAGGCGACCAACGGTTCTAATTTAGGTGTATTCACTGATTATATTACTGGTATGTTACCAGATGGGACCGAAAACACCTTCGTCGGCGAGTTGCGAGAATCTTATTGTGAGGGTTAAGATGACAGGCGACAAGAAAGAAAACGTGGAGCTGACTGTAGACACAAAGAGTGTGACCGTGACGTCATCACAACATTTCTTAAGGCTTCCTCTTCCCCATGACATTAACCCGGATAACTCTAAAGCAAACTGGGACAGTGCCAAGGAATCGCTGATATTAACCCTCAAGTTGGACAGAGAACTTGACTTTGTCAATTTTAATATGATAAATATATATTAGATGTCTTTGGTTGTGTTCTATTTATTCTATGTATCAAAAACAAGAACCTTTAATTCATAATCTATATGTATAAACAAAGCGAATGAGTGACCTTATTCAAGCTCAAAAAATCGACCTGTAAATCCGTTGTAAATAAGGAAAACACACCTTGCGGGTTGTCGTTTTTTTAGAATAGATGTAACTAGCATATTGTTAAAACATCAAACAAAGTAATACTTTTATTGTACACATAACTTACAATTTACAGCAACTTAATAATGAAAATAAAATACATAAGGAAGTCGTAATAAGTGTCCTCCTATTTTTAAAAAAAGCCGCCAGTATTTCAGCCAGCAATGCGACTTGTACCGCTGCGTCCAATATGATTATATCTGTTGTATATTACCTGTCTAATTTAAGCTATCACCACTGCCTGTAAGTTAGCCCGTGTGCATCTTCCTTACCGTCTGCAAGACAGAAGTATAATACAAATATCGCACCTTTATTCTGTAGGGCTGTACTACTATAATATTTATTCTGCATCCAAAGTTTGCCTAGAAGAGATCGCTTTTAGTGATATTGCCGCCTATTGATTACAAGTGGCTATTTATTTTTGTCTTGTTTTTAATTTTTAACTCAACAATAATGAGTTTATAAATTAATATAACCGCGCTGGTCCATTATGCAACTGTAGCTCTAGCGCCGTTGGATTGAAATAAAGAATTTGCATAATAAAAAAGAACATTTTATTAACAAGCTAACAGATGAATCGACCTAAGACCTATTCCATTGGGTTCGGTGTTTTACTCTGAATACCCTGGTTACAGCAACGTTTGGAAGAATAGCGTGAATATTATTTGTACACAGTTTACTTAGAGTATCGCAGTCAAATAGTGCCCTATAAATTTTATAGGTTATGGGCAGATTCTTATATAAAAGGCTTGCGTAACCCTGTGTATTTGGGTTATGTCCCGACTAAATAGTTATTGAGAATAATAATAACCACGAAGGCGCCATTTATACAATTCTTGACACATCAATGCCAGTTTTAATTGTTGGAGATGTAATTTGAGAACGTTTGAGGCTACCACAGTTGATTATTCAAATGGCGATGACAATCATTGTTACATTCTGATGCTGTCCGAAATCCTGCCTACTTATTTTTAATATATATTTACGCGCAAATACGGTCTTCGAACCTCAAACAATTAATAAATATCGCAAAGTAGGGTTCAAAAATTATAAGTGACGTCTTAGTATAAAGTCTATAACTGACTTTGTCTATGGTTTCACTTGTGTCTCTGTACATAATTCATGTGGGATCGGGAGTCCGAATTTTACTGTTCAGCGAACAATAATGACAATAAATAAGTCGTAATGCTGAACTACAGCCGAGCCACATAGTTTATTACAATATTATTCGTGGAGCAACATTAGGTTTATACAGGCAATACTGGTACTTTATCTATGGCCATAGCCAGCTATGCCTTTCTGTGGCCTGTTCTGTGCCCAAGTTCGGAGCATCGACACAGAGATAAAAATGGCGGAGCGGCAGGCAGTTGTCTTCGAGCAGTTAAACCGTTATTCTTCTGAAGTGAGTAGTTCCATACATTATTATCACTCTTTTTCATTTTTTGATGTGTTGACTTAACAATAGAGAAGCCTATTCCGTTGCCGGCCCCAACCCCGGATTAAGGAGGAGGGACACGAATACGCTAATTTACCATTAGTTGTAAATATCGGTATACCCACATTCTATTCAACATGCATAGTAATGTTAATAATTATTAATCTACCCTCATTAACAGCTTAGATTTATCCGTCTATTTCGACATACACTGTAAAATCGTCGAATAAATCTATATATCCTGTCATATAATTATTTATGCCAAAATTGCCTGTTGGTTGATAAATTGCCTTTAAGTCGAGAAGAGAAATCTTCGATAACTACTCATATTCATATTATATTTACAAAAAACACTATAACTACAACATAACCGTATGGGGTTCGAAACGCAGAGTGCACCAAAGAGTTTCTGTTTTTCGGTTTATTATATGCAAAAAAAAGATCTTGCTGAACCTTTGTGTCACATATGTGATCTAATAAACTAAATTGAAAAGTAGACTGCGATGATATACTCTGTCTACCCACCAGGTGAAAAGAAAAGGTTTAAAAGGACGTGAGTGATTTATTTAATATATGAATTCATTAAAATCGTTGCCCAGTAAGTAAATTCGGACAAGTTATTTGGCTGTAAATATTATACGAGTACATTAAAAAACATAGGTTTTTATCTAGATTCGTTCCAATATTAACTACACTTCGCCTATTAACAATTTAAATTCTTTAAAAATGACTCTCTGTATATAAATATGGCTGTTGTATAGATTTATTTCGTAATCGGAATATATAGTAGTAGAACGAATTATAGCATTTCGAATGTATAATATTCGGGATAAAAACATAAAGCCACACAGGCTATAAACGACAAAAAATCTGAAAATATATTAAAAACTATAAATTAAAATGCATAGAAATAAAAACGCACTTTCAAACACACACACACGAATTCATATACACGCACACTTAAACAAAGGCCGAAATACAGTCACATATACACATGCACATGCGAATTAACACACAGAAATTACATTTAAAAGACATAAATAGTCTTGGAGGATTGCCGAATCATATTTGCCAAAAAAATAATGTTAATAAATAATATTATTATTTATATAATACAGCTTTTTTTAAAAAAAAAATCATCCGTTTAACACCGTTTTGCGATGTCGGATCATTTTCCGAGCGGCCAGTGCGTGGTCAGCTTTAAGCGTGCCTACTCAATTTATTACAATTCTTGCTGTTGTCGGATTCGGTAGTGTTACATTTTACAATTAATTTAGGTTCAATAGCTATAAATTTTGTGTTAACAAGTAGCTAGTAACAATTGTGCATTTTGTATTCTTGTACTGATTCGATTCTCGTGAACAATAACGTATTTTTAGTATTATAATACAAGTTTTATTAACGGAGTTTTTATTAAGGAGGTGAGTTTTATTTTAATAACTGTAATGTTTGCCTATAGATTGGGATATGAGGAATGTATGTCTGTAATGAATAAATACTTTTACAAGTATGTAAAAGTATTTATCCATTACCAGATAAAGCAGCAGATTATACTCACTTTAAAAATTAAAAAGTATTTAGCTGTCAACCCGCTTAGCTATGTGCTGCAAAGTTACAGCGCTGATTCCCGGCTGGAGTAATTTTACTTTCAGTTAGATAACTTATAAGGGACTGTAAGTGAAATAAAAATTATAAAATACACAGACGTAAAACATAAACATGTGGGGAAGTATTGTATCGACTTTTTTTATTTTTAAAATTGTACAATAATTTTGCAGATTATAGATTATATTACAGTTTGTATATTTTTTTATATTATTTATAGTATTTTAAGAATAATTTCCAATTATCTGTTCTTATTTTATCTACCTAAAGTGAAATTAGTCTTGTTGAAAATTACCGCTGTAACTTCGAAATGCAGCATATAACTGAGCTGGTCGCCATTTAGGTGCTAGTTATTTTTTTTATATAAAAAAATGTATAATATGCCATCACTATGTCTGGTACTAAATAAATACTTTTTAATTTCTCCAGTTTTTATTAAATAGAAGTATATTTTACTGTTCTTATAAAACATATGAAAGTATTATTATGAGCTTGCTGCAAATGCAATCAAGTGTAAATACAACTGAACTTTAAAAAATTTGTTGCACTTACAACTAGCGAATAATTTATTCAGGTTTCATCAAATATTCTTAGAAAATGTGTCAGGAAATCGCAAACCACGTCGCAACCTGAGTAGGTGAGCTTGGAAACACACGAATTGAATAAACGCCTGTTCATCCAATTAAATGATCGTTATACAAATTGACTTCTGCCTTCCATATTAGATGCCTATATGTTCTCATTAATGATACATGATTTTAATCAACCTTGAACATCTCTTGGCCCAGTTAAGAGTACCTGACTGCTGTAAGATATGGTGTAATGCAGAGGTCGGCAAACTTTTGAGTCCAAAGAGTCAAACATTACAGTTTTCAAGTCTTTTTCTTGGCACAATTTTTTTTCTTGCCAACAAAATGAGGATTCATATCAAAATAGCCGCGGTTTACCGACCTCTAGTGCAGTGTACATGAGATTAGTTAAAAAAATACATAAAATTAAACACAAATTACGCGAAACTGATCTTTTTAAATATAGTAGTTATGCACGACCTTCAAAATAAACGTTCAAATATATCGACTGCCTTTTAAATGTAATTTTGAAAATAAAAGCATTTGATTATCAATCCGTAGTCGATTGTTAGTAATTCAATTTATTATTTTTAATTAGACTTAATGGTAAAATATTTTCATTATAATCGATAACGGTATTATATGTAACAATAATGTTCAGACAAAGGAGAGAAAACACTAATTGGTATAGATAACAAAAACTTGGCCTCACAAAGAATTGTATTCATTAAATTTAACCTTGTTCGTATATATAAATCACCGTCACGTTTTCTGGCAAAAACATATCTCTTTGAACTGTTTTTGTTGTCTTGTGTATCTTACTAGTCTTGTTAAAGCTTATTCTCTTATTTCCACGTTACGAGAGCCGTTAGGATCCTCATAGTTGGTAATAGAGTTACATTATTTTAGAAGAAGTTGGAGAGTACGGCCATTTATTTATTTATTTAATGAGATACACCAACAGCATTACACAAGCATACATTGTTGTAATAATCAAGTTTACAAACTAAGTCCTGTTGTGTATGCCAATTACAGGTGTACACAACATTCGCTATAAAGAAACGTAACGATTTTATTATTAATACTTACAAAAATATTTTATTAAATGATAAAGTAATAGGAATATAACTACTAAATTAGTTGTAGTTTGATAAACGTTGTTGTTTGATAAACGAATTAGCAAGCAAATGTCTCAATTGTGTTGTTTCGTGTTATAAAATTTAAAATTTCTCGTATATGTAAGTTTGGCACAACACGTCCCAATTGAAGGTTGCCGATATATGACTTATAGGTACAAATGTGAATTCACCTCAATTCATTATACAGACCCTGATGTCTTGCGATTTGCGCCTTGAAAATGTATTGCAAGGAATAGTAAACATCTGAATGGAGATTTAGCGCATTTGACGTATTAATCGGTTAGTTACGGAATGCGAACAATGCAGCGTCTTAATCGTATGAAGTATTGTAATAATATATACCATAATAAATCACGAATGGCACTTTTTATTGATTATTTATGTATCTTCATTGTTTTATTTGAAACGATTAAACTCTTGAAATGAAACTGATTTGCTATTTTTAAATTCCAGACGTTTCGAGCGTTATTAAGCTAATGCGATCCTAGCTAGCCATACTAACACGTTTTAATTTTCTACAGCGTTTTTTCGTTCGTCTCTTTACTCTCTCTCTCTCTAATTGAATAAATAAATAATAATAATAAATAAAATTTTATTTGGACAAAAGAAAAAGAAATATTACAATACAGAACGTACGTAAACTGCTTATTAGAAGACAAAAGATATAGATACATTATTGTGCACGTGTGTGTGTGCGTATGTGTATATATATATATATATATATATATATATATATATATATATATATATATATATATGTGTGTGTGTGTGTGTGTGTGTGTGCGTGTGTGTGTGAGTATGTGTGTGCATCACAAGCATCCAGACATAATTGCTTCAGTGTCTTTATAAGTTAAATTTTGCAAGTAGTTGGTGACTTTAGTTTTACATTCCCGGTGCGAGAGAGGATACAAATTCAATACTTTATTAATTTTGTTATAAACAGTTGCAGCTATAAGCATAATGTCACCTAGCAAGTGCAGACGGACAGATTGCTACCTCACAAATCCGTCCAGCTCGCCGAGTGTTAGAAGTCAGGTTCACAAATACTTATATAAATATTATTTACTCATTAGTGAGTAAAGAAACGAACTTTAGGAATAAAGATCGCATTGACTTTAAAGCGCTCGAAACGTCTGGAATTTAAAATGATATAATTTAAAAATAGGAAAAATCTGTTTATTCGTTTCAATTAAAACAATGAAGATACACAAGTTATCAATAAAAAGTGCCAATCGTGATTTATTATAGAACTAATAAATCTACATTAGGTTTTTTTTTAAAAAAAGAAAGCTAGCGATATTTCTTTTTTTTTTCCTGAAATATTTCTAACAATCTTGTTAACCATTCCAACTAAGCTTGTGCTAGGACATGGTTCACGACAATAGTCGAATGGTGGATTCGAACCCACGACCTTACGATTCGCAGACTGTACCCTAAACCATTAGGCTATTGTCGCTAATTAAAACGTGTTAGTATGGCTAGCTAGGATCGCATTAGCTTTAAAACGCTCGAAACGTCTGGAATTTAAAAAATAGGAAAAATCAGTTTTATCGTTTCAAATACAACACCGTCGCTCCACGGCACCAGAGGAGCTTCAGGTGCGTTGCCGGCCTTTGAGATAGAAGTAGGCTCGTTTCTTGAAGGTCCCCAAATCGTAAACTACACATTCGCATAACTTCTCGACTATGACTGTAGTTCTTTCCCTTTTTTTTCCTTTTGCACACATTTGTTTTTATTCATATATTTTTAATTATTAATTTTCGTATAATTTACTTAACTTACATTAAAAACTTATTGTACGCAGGACTTACTGTTTGTGACTCTGGAAGGCACTGTCTCCTCAGATACAGGTACACTGTACCTTGTTCAGGAGACAGAGCTCCTGTATATGTAACATGTTTGTTTTTATGATATTAATAAAGTTATTATTATTATTATAAAGTTGTTCCATTGTTGAGTACAGACCTCTGTAAAGAGAGTATAAGGGTGTAGTCCGCCACGCGGCACGACTTACTGTGGATTGGCAGGCTGTATATTATATACTGTATAGACTACATCTATATACTTTATCTGATGTAGTATTTGCAGTAACATAAGTGATAAAAAACATCTATCCATATACTCGTAATACTATACAAATATTTTGTTTACAGAATGGTTACGCGAAGTGTGATTTGGTTAAGTATTGCAATATTTTTGAATGGCGTTATATTACTGGAAAGTGTCAGGCAGTGGAGCAATAGACGTAAGTAATGCTCTTTTATCAGTCTCGTAGACACAAACAGCAATCGTAGTTCACTTTTCTTTCTTTATTTAGGTCACACATCGAATAGGTGACGAATCTATCACTATATATCAAATGTATTTGCAAAAATTTTAGATTAAGTGATTTTTTTAACGGAAAATCATTGTTACAAGCCAGTTGGGAATCGAACTGCCTGCATCGTGAAAATGCTTAAAAATTAGGCTATAGTAATAATAATGATTCGACGATCATTGTCCCGATAGTCGTTTCTGCAAACGGTCTTAAAGCGAAATGTCTCGATCAACATCTTAAGAGACTCTCGCTAGATTGCTGGGTCAAGGGTCAGATATAGAAGGCAGTACTCCTGAACACGGCACGCATCATCAGGAAGTTTCTCTCTATGTCGCCCTAACCACCGGTTGCTTGGGCCCTGCTTCGTTGTCGGTGGCACACACTGGGTTAGGTTTTTATTATGTTTTTATATTTTGTATGATATTTTTGTGTATTTTACTTTTTATATAAATATTAAAAAACTTAAGCTAAGGCTTCAAAATAAATACTAAAATAAACACAAAGAAATGTGAAGTCCCTTACTCCTGAGCTAGGTACTAATAGACCTATGATTCAGAAGTCAATGTCTTTTCCCATTTACTATGCAATGTTTCAAAAGAATCTATTGTAAAACATTTAAATAGGTCTTAAAGTGTATATGCTGTGTGTGGGTGTTTGTGTGTGTTGCGTGTAGTGTGAGTGAGTGTGTATGCTGATCATCTAAACTGTTCGGACGAAAAGTTATTTATGTGCGTTATTACTCCTCTAATTTGTTTTACGGTTGATAGTTGTTGTAAGACCCAAAGGTTTGTCAGTGGCGTGATGGTAAATCAGATTGGTGCGTTATTTAAGGCACATTAGCATTCATCTTTAGAGGGCCCAACCACGGCTAGACCAGATATTTAATTGGAATTACAAGAGTTACAAATGTGATACTGTGAAATTAATTCCGTCCTTCAAATGGTACAACCCTACGTTCTATATGTATCAATGTAAAATTATAATTTATAGAAACGTTTCAGAGCTTTACCCATCGAGTAAAATACCAGATGAAGGTCTGAGTCCCCGAAGAGGAATCGTCAGGCGTAAAATTGTTCTTTACCACAATTTTTTTCGAACAAAAGTGCAACCAACGGCTTCGAATATGTTACTTATGGTAAGTACCATACAATTTACAATTTAGGCTTTTATGGTTATCCGTAGCAAGTACGGACTTCACTCTTTAGGTCTCTTATATAAAGAAAAAGGAAAGTTCATCTCAGCTTCCTTTTTCAGTATATATAAGAGAGGGAGAAATGATTGTAAATGCAACTTGTAAAAAAAGTTAAAGTTACAGCCTTTATATATATCCCACTGCTGTGCACAGGCCTTCTCTGTAAAAAGAGTGTAAGAGCATAGTTCGCCGCGCGGCCCTAATGCGGATTGGCAGACTTCACATGTCTTAGAAAAATTTTCTAAGACGTGTAGGTTTGCGCACGACGTTTTTCTTCACCAACGCGTGGTGTATCAGGACATAAAATTGCAATAACAAAATTTATTGAGGCGACCGCCCGGACACTGAGTAACCATGGCTCTATATATATATTATCATTTAATCATCACCAAATACTACTCATAGACTGCGTACCACTTCCATGGTGCCACGATTGGCGTTGCAGCGGTACGCCGTCGGTAAACCACAGTGGCACCAATGAATTAAAAAACTACTAAACTAACAAATATCGACCACGATGACGCCAACGAACGAATTTTGTACTCAATTGGCCTAGCAGAATTGGGGCCTAGTTTGTTTGCATTTCGATTTGAAACTTATATTCACGTTTTCGCTTTTTAGAACAATAAAAAGAATTCGTGATGCGAAAACATTTCGTAAAAGAAACCGCAGCGAAGCTGTTGTCCATATATATACGATAATATATACGCATGCATCTAATAGAATTACTGTTTACTTACTCTTTTGACAAAATTATGTTTAAATTTGCAGTCGTGGCACGCGGGAGCAGCAAAACAAGCACAGAGTTATGCGGACCGATGTATATTTTTGAAGCATAACGATCCGCAAGAAAATACGGTACCTCATCTAGGATCTTGTGGACAGAACCTATTTGTAGCGGCACAGAAAACTCCATGGTAATTGTTTAAACTTCTTTCAAAAAAAATTCTAAATATTTTTTGACGATAAACAAGTTATAACGTCTCTGCCTGATTTTTTTTTGACTTTGACAGATAGAAGTGTGAATGTAAATGCACATAGATGGGTGAAACATAAACGTTAACACAAATATT
Organism: Meandrusa payeni; assembly: GCA_029286785.1. Lineage (NCBI taxonomy): Eukaryota > Metazoa > Arthropoda > Insecta > Lepidoptera > Papilionidae > Meandrusa > Meandrusa payeni. The sequence goes on along the minus strand of JAGSMX010000012.1, from coordinate 7,316,102 downwards.
GATTATTTATTAAAAATAAAAAAATATTAATATATACGACGGTCATGGAGGTAAATATTGAATTCTATGAAGGTCGTAATTTTTAACACTATGAAGGTCATAATGGCCCTTAGTACTATGGCAAGTTTAGTGGAAAAATTAATTGTAATAGGAAATATAAATACAAACGTATCCTATTTTAATATCAAATAAGTAATCTAGAAAAGAGTAAGAGTTTTTCAGGTAATTGCATTAAAGCTTAACTGAGCCACAAAGTAAACTGCTTTCTTGGATCAAGTCTAAATGCTTTTTTAGTTTACGAGGAGGAAATCTTCAAAAAGATAACCCGCCTTCTCGGGGGAAGGCGGCGATTATGTGGGGTTTTTACCCCCGGTGGCCCTTTCCTCGGTGCATGACGAGGGGCTTCGGGATCTCCAGGGGAACGCACCGGAGCCCCTCTGCACTGTGCTCAAGGAGAGCACGTCCCGGAGGGGGGGGGAGCGGGGAGGTTACTCCCTCTGCTCTCGTTTACTCCTGTTTACACCCGTCTACTCTCGTCTACTCCCGTCTTCTCTCGTGTGCTCTTGTGTACTCGTCTACTTTCGTCTACTCGTGTGCTCTCGTGTATTCGTCTTCTCTCGTCTACTTTCGTCTACTCTGGTGTACTCTCGTCTACACTCGTGTACTCTCGTCTATTATATTACAAAAATATATTTCTCTTTATTTTAAACACCGTTTTTAATATTTTAATATACTCCAATATGTTTTATATTATGGTAAAATTTTCTGTTCCCTTAATATATTATTGTCAGGAGTACGATTTTTGTGGCACCTGTAGTTCAAGGTTTTAAAAAACTTGTTCTGCACTCTTTCGATATCAACAACATATGTATTGTAAACAGGATCCCAAACCATACAAGCATATTCCAATTGAGGGCGGAGCAAAGAGTTGTAAAGGTGTAAATAAGTTGGAGTTTTTTTAAACTTTCTAGAAGCGCGTAATTTGAAGCCGTACATCTTATAAGCTTTGTTAATAATGTTTTCAATATGTGTAATTTTTCTGAATTATTAGAAATTCATAAATAAAATTATGTGATTACTCATATTATTTTATTTTAAAGAATTATTATTATTCTATTCCATTTTTAAATTCTAGACGTTTCTTGTTATTAACTCGAGTTGATAAAGCGCCACAATATGCCTTTAGGATAGGAAGCTGTTGTAGTTTTAGATTTGATTTCGAAACAAAATCAATCAAAATCACATGCATCATAATACAAATGGTCATAAAAATTAATATGTAGCTGTAACGAGCCTATTACGCGAACAAGACTTGTGTTCCTCACGTCCATGAATGAGATGATAAATTACCACTCAACAGACGAATGATCGTAGGTACATTTTTTGTTAGTAATCACTCGTTTCCACGACCAGTTGGACTGCGTCTATTCACGACATCAATTAACATCTGAATTGTGTTTATCATAAAGAAGAATCGTAATAGCATGTCTTAAGGTAACATACCTTTTTTCAACCGACTACAAAAAAGGAGGTTCTCAATTTGTCTGTGTTTTTTTAAAATGTTTATTACCTTATCACTTTCAACTGGGTGAACCAATTTTGATGATTCTTCTTTATTTGAAAGCGTGTGATTTATATAATCTAGGCGTCCGTTTTTTAAACAATAAGTAATGTAAAACAACTATAATAAATTAGAAAAAATGACATTACTCAGCGCCTAAGTAACGTTAGTTACTTAGTTTGAATCCCAGTCGACTTGATTAAATTACCGTATTTCGGGATTTAAGTAAAAAAATACTATCCTTACTAAAAATTACTTCTGGTATCTAGGCATAAGCTCACCCCCGTCACTGTCCAAAACACTGCTAGGGTAAAAGGATGTAAGTACTTATGAATTAAAAATATAATGGGTCACCGTTTGACTTAAGAATTGACGGTGGGAGATTCCGAAACCAGCTAGCCAATTTCAATGAGCATTTTCGTTTTTCAGTTTCTTAATTACATTTTAAATGGCAATGTCTGATCTGCTAAATCTTGTAGATGATGAACGTGATGCATTAAACTTTTTATTTTTAGGTTCTTCGCCCTCAAGACATGGTTCTTGGAATATCAAAACTTCACGTATGGACAACCAATTAGCAATCTGAAAGCTGTCGGCCATTATACCCAAATGGTCTGGGCTACGACTCACAAAATTGGCTGTGGCTTGGCGCACTGCCCAGGTGGTCCGTGGGGCCATTTTTATAACTACGTGTGCCACTACTGCCCTGGGTAAATAGACATCACGTTTCACATAACGTTTTAGTTTTAAAATAATGAATTAATCTAGCTCCACACATTTAATAAGTCCAAAATAGTCAGTTTTATACTTTTCATTTGCATATTAAAATACAATACATAGATATAATTTAATTTTTAAATAAATTAATAAATACTCAATTGTTCATTGCAGTGGCAACTATCACACCATTACTCATTTCCCGTACAAACCTGGTCCAGCCTGTGAAGATTGTCCAGGTAGTTGTGTACAAGACACGCTTTGTACAAACGTTTGTCCAAGAAAGGATTTCTACTCGAATTGTAAATCTTTAGTAGAGATATCGGACGTATGCCGACAAGGGACGTGTAACGCAACTTGCTTATGCGGCACTAAAAGAATACATAAAAATTATCCTTGGTAAATTAGTTTCTAGGTGCCTAAATATTGTTGTTATTATTGTGTCATAGTATAAAATATTTGTCTATATTAATATAAATTTTACGTAAATAGTTTTATTAATGCCCAAATTTAGGAAGGTACAAAGGTCTATATATCTCATTGTTAGATGCGTATTTTTTGATGGTGGGCATATAGACGATATGTGACGAGTAAATTACAATACCACTAACATATAAAATAAAAATTGTTTCATATCATAAACGGTGTCAGTCAATGTTCTGTAATATCTCCATGGCTGTTTAATTTTATCACGGATAGTAAAATCTGAAAGACTAGAGCTAAAATAAGAAAAAGCTAATATATAAGGGTCAATAACCTAATGGTTTAGGGTACGGCCTGCGAATTGTAAGGTCGTGGGTTCGAATTCACCATTCTACTATTGCCGTGAACCATGTCCTAGCACAAGCTTAAGCTTAGTTGGAATGGTTAACAAGATTGTTAGTAATATTTCTGAAAAAAAAAAATATCGCTAGCTTTCTTTAAAAAAATAAAATAAATGTACACTCATCATGAGCGAATGAGGTACAATAGGTTGTTATTTTAACTAAAAAAATATAACACAAAGTTGTTATTAGGTACAGATAATTAAAAAGAGGAGAACAATATAAGCTGTTGTCCACCGATAGAAGAAGAAATGAAAGAATAACAGAAAATAGAGTGAACGAATCTGTACACTCAATTGTAAAGAGTACAAAAGTACCAAAACATTACTTAAGGAACTGCAACTTATTGATACAAACCACATTTGAACTCTAATAGTCAGAACATAAGTCGATACGCTTGTCTACAAAGCTATCACTGTTTAGGTTAATTGTGCCAGTACTGCAATATAGAGGTTGGGGTTCTTAGACACAACAGGTGACTCACTAGGTGGGGTGATTGCTGATGCGTAACTGCTATTACATCAGTTACTTTTCAACTTATGTCAAATGAAATACCACCCTATATTTGACCTCCAAATTATCGTGGATTGTACATTCTACCGAAAAGTATACGTGTTGAAATTATACGCATAGTTGGCAAAAATATAATGGTTAAAAATATTCCCGATATTTGCATTCTACCGTATTCCCGAGTGACCGAGCAACATGTTTCCCACCCCCACTACGTCTCCGACCCAATTGTAATGCAACGGCGGATACGGAGTCCGGCGCGCGGGCATTGCGTCGTCGGCCACCGTACCTCGCGTCCACCTGCCGCGTCATGGTCTGTGACGATGGCGTGCACGCCCCATCGCCTCACATCCGACGCAAGTCGCTCCGACGTCTCGCATCCACACGAGGCTTCAAACTACGATCCTCCAACGAGTTCGGCTGGATACGCGTATTCGACGGCCTTGAGCCCTTCGCCATCGACGCCCCGAGCAAACTGATCAAGATATCCAATAAAACTTCGGTCGAAGAAGTGAACAAGAAACTAGGTTTTAATGAAGAGTTGACTCTGTGGGTCCAGACGGGCGGTGAAAGTTCTCGTCGGTTGGAACCCAACGAATGCCCTTTGGAAATACAAGAAAAGTTTCTTATGAAAAATGGATGGACTTCTGAAGCGCGGAGGCTACGATTGGCGGTGGATCCTGAGCTGCGTCACACTCTCCGCTGGTGTGCTGGACCTTCTGGTTCATTCGGTGGCGTTCTACAATCTGGAACTATCCATGTACTCAAAGGTCACGTTTTCCCACAATGGAAGCCTCGACAAGCTTACGTTCACGGATCTAGGCTACATACCTTTGGTGAGTTTGAAATTTTTTACAACGGTCACCTCTATTAATGATCATGTCTTTCAGATACATCTAACGCTTTATACTATTGTAGGTGTGGCTTGGGACGTTCTAGAACTAAGTGGAGGAACGATTGAACTATGTCAGCCTAAAGCTCAGAAGCTAGTGATTTGCGTGAAGCCTCGTTGTCATAGCAACAATTTACTGGACGCAGGAGTGAATCATCTCTTCCTCGGTTTTAATACAATTTGGGAAAGGAATACGTGGTTTTGCTGGCTGAAAGAGGTATAGTTTTATGATTACATTTTAAAAACATTTTAGTGGGGAGGAGAACATTTAAGCATACGCTCTCACGCCTCTTAACCCAAGCGGGATAGGCAAGGGAGGTATTTATAATTTATATTTCGTTATGCAGAATTCGTATTGAATTATGAAAAAGACCGCCCGTACGTTTGATTCGACTTGAAGTCGGTTTTTGTTTTTATTGTTAATATATTTGTAGATCTTAGGACTTTTTCAATATAACAACGCATTCAGTGCTGTTGAGACTGGCACGCTTCTTTAGCGTACCAGGAATGTTTGCCTAAGCGTGCGTTGATAGCTTTTATGCCTCGACGAGAAAAGATCCCTGATGCTCAAGGTGCGAGCCAGCACCAATACCATTCTGGAGATGGTTGCCTGTGCACCAGATTGTTAATATGTCAATCATTGCCTAAGTCTGCATGAAGCAGAGAATAATTGTATGTAACATTTTATTGTATTAAACTAATATATATGTATTGTATTGTTACTAACATAGTTATTGTCTTACTAACAAAATAATGAGCATAATATTTGAGGTCTAAATAAAAGTTATTATTATTACGTTAGTTTTAAAGTTATTTAAATAAGTGTTGTTTGTTCCATTGCGATGCACCACAAAGTAGTCTGTTTATGCAGACTATGGGGAATTCGATTCCGGTACACTTCTACAACTAACGAACCGTAACATAACAGAAGAAAATTGTTAGAAATTTCTTTGCCTAATCAAATTTTAGACATGCCAATCGCAAATTTTTAACGGTCGTAGGGTTGTGCCCAATACCCATTATATTACCCTCTATCGAAAATTTAGAAAATCATAAGATAGGAATACTTTTATTTATTTTATTACGAAAAAAATTAAGCAGTTATAGACTAAACATTAAGCGTTCGGATTAATGATCATATATTCAGGAGTTCTAATTCTAATTTGTTTACCAATAAGTTTCTAACGTACAAAAAATCATTTGTTGACGTTTAAGGCGTTCTACGCTTATTAGACTTATAAAGATTGTCACAAATTGATTGTTGACAAAGTTGATTGGTCAATATTTTTAAATGTAAATGATATTTATAAACAACGACGATTTACGATTTACAAAACATTTTTTATGATCAATTATTATGTTTATTGTGATCAATAATATGTGTTAGACACGTTCCTTTATTTGGACGAAGTACACAGTTGGTCAGAGTTGCTGGCCTTTACTGCTTCGCCGGATTGAGAGGTGGCATAGTTCTTAGGTCGCTTAGCCTGAACCTCTAGTTAAACACGTGGTTTTTATTTCTTTTATAGCTTTAAGCTTGGTGTAAAGCGGATAGTGTAAGCTGTCTCTATCTACTACGCTAGGGCTAAAAGAACATCAGAATTTATAACTTTTTAGTTCAGTATAACTAAAAATAATCGTATCTCAGAATGATAATTTCTTGAACAAAATTGTTTTTACATTTTATTTATATATTTTTATCAATATACATTATACGTATACTGCATATTTATGTAAAAGGAATCGATAAATTCATGCGCATTGCCCTAGAAGATTTGTTACGGTCGAGATGTCCGAACTGCGCGTGCGCAGAGATCGTTCCAACCGCCTGGCTACAGTCAGTTGAAACAACGGCGTGAACATATCACTGTCGCGTTTTTGTGCTCTCATATAATATTTTAACAAACCTAGTTTTATATTCAAACTGAGTTACGAGTTAAGTGTATTCCGAGTGATAGCTGCTAGGATAATAAGCAATGTAAATGAATCTGAACGAAAATGTACTAAACGTTCCTTTGCAAGGCCACCTGAATGTCATTTATCAAGCGACATGTTCGTGCACGGAATAATGAATTCGCAGACAGGAGTTATTTCGTAGTCTTTGGGAATAATAATGCCCCGGGGAGTTCGATGGCCCCCTGCGGTTACGCTTAGAAGCTTGCTAGTCTGTTGCTAAAACACCATTTATCTTTTGTCCTGAACTTAATGTACAAATTAATTCGAAATACAAAGAAAAAGGTCTTTCGGTGACAGGGTATACAAATATCTAGCTTCAAAAAGTTATAACGAAGAAATTATGATGGTAGAACGAAACGTGATGAAGTCTGAAGAGAGTGAAATTGATAGTTTAGATGTATTCAATCAGCAATACAATGAAGATGTTTTCCTGGACAGTCTAGAACCTTCCACTTTTAAAGAAAAGATTGATAATGCGGTAAGCCATATCAACTTTCGTTTTATGCAAATGTTTTGATAGTAAAATATATAGTATATGCAGAAGAAATGCTTTTAAATCAACTTTCATATATCAGAACAACTACCCGAGCTTCTCGACTTTGGTTTGAGCCCTAAGATGGTTACTTGAAGTTTTCATGTCAATCGAGAGTTGAATTTAGACGACTTAAGTTTTTTTATACAAGGAACTGTGACTATTTATTATAATAATATATTTGACTAAAATCCCACTAGATGTTAAGTAAAGATATTATGTTATAATCGGAGGGTAGGTTTAATTTTGTTCAATTTATTCCAATCCTGTACTTTACGTATAATAAAATATCGCATATGTCAGGGGGTCACTTATCAGGTTAATACGGTGACGAAAATTTTTTTTCACGCTTTTCACCAAGTTAACGCATAATTACGGCAATAAATTCAATACTGAACCATACCATAGATTAGACAGATATTATAATAAATGATTTTTGTACCACTTATTAACACAATTGTAGATAGATGTAAAAATGAGCTAATGCTAACGACTTGTGTAATAATAAAATGATAGGATTAGCATAAAGAAATGTTAAAATATTAGTAATAAGGACAAAAATAGGAAGTAGTGAAGATATGAGAAAAGAGGAATGAAATAAAAAGGAGAAAAATGATAAAGGCTCTAACTCGACACGTTGGGGAAACGAGAATAAAAAGACTATTGTAGTAATCCGAGGTTAGATACACAGTATAGACCGCTGGTACACTTAATTTCGTCCTTCTTGTTATGTGGAATGTCTGGTAAAAATGTAGTGAACGAATTTATAAGTTTTTGTAATGATTTTTTAAGATGACTCTGCCTATCCTTTTCTATTTGATTAAAATGTAACAAAGTACAAAGTTAACTCTGCTTTCTTTGGCTTTCACTGCATTTCGGCTCTAATTTATGATTACCTCTTGAATAAGATTAGTGTTAATTATAGCTACTCGGATTAAGATGCGTCCATTCGTATGTAATCACGTGATAACAATATTGTGAAACTCTACAAACTCAAAAGATATACTGTAGGATATAATAAGAGTTTAGTTAGGTTCTGATTAAATCTATTTCGTAGTATTAACTACGAAAACTTGGAAATACAAAAAAGGGGCGTCCGCGCTTAATAGTATTTAATGTTTCATTTCAATTTTTTAAAGATAGCTAGCAATATTTCTTTTTTCAGAAATATTACTAACAATCTTGTTAACCATTCCAACTAAGCTTAAGTTTGTGCTAGGACATGGTTCACGGCAATAGTCCAATGGTGGATTCGAACCCACGACCTTACGATTCGCAGTCCGTACCCTACACCATTAGGCTATTGACGCTTCAAATTTGGAGTCAGTTTTTATCTTTGCTCGTAAATATGAAGTATATTATATAATTTCTGTTCCAGAGCACACAAAGTACTCAACCGCCGAACATTCTAGATCTAAATGGTGGAGGTCGCACGTCACTAGATGCTGCTCTATCGCAGCATGTTAACGGCGAGTTTGCTGTACGTGTGCTTCGAATGCGAGGCAGTGCACTATCCAGTCTGCCACACCAGACCTGCAGCTTGACAGCTCTCACTCACCTCGATATCAGTGACAACAGGATCACCGAGCTGCCGCCGGAGATATCTCGGCTCACACAGTAGGTACATTTAAGTCTTAACATATTCGAATTCCTCATAAAGATCATAAACAATTGAATAAAACTTCCGATTTTCTCGGTTTTTTTTGGAATACACTATACTAATCAGCCATGCGGCCTTTATAGTGTTACTAGGTTTTGAGCAGTGGCACAGCAATTAGCATTACCATGAATCTCTTTGGGGTTTGGAAGTAACTCGGCGCTCCAGATAGGGAGTTTGGTTTGGGCGGTTACTCTATTCCCGATAGTATTCCGGTTCGTGGGCGCCCGAGAGGGCTGTGTCGCAATTCTGTACATAGATTTGTGTCCGCGGTTGTCGAGAATTTGACCGGATTGAGAGGTGGCATAGCTCTTAGATCGCTTAGCCTGAACCTCTGTCAGGTGGTAACTCGTAACTCGACACAAGGGTCCCCCTGGTGAGGGGTAACCTCGGCTTGGACGGTTACCATTAATACGCGTTAGCAGTCCGATCCGAGGGCGCCCGAGAGGGCTGAACCACGACTCGGTCGGTAGCTATTTTAATAACAAAATCTATTGGGACAATCTAAGCTAAACTAACTTATATGCCACTTCGGGAAGCGTAAATATAATATTCAAATTAATTAAACCATTGTTATACATTTGTTTGGTACTACATATAATAATCGATATAAACAATTATAGTCAAAAGTTTAATGTTTTTGCGAAACACATCGTATGTTCAAACCCAACGTAACGCACACTCGATAAGCACAAGTTTAAACAAAATAAAAGATCGTTACATCGAAAATAGGTCTTTAGGAGTGAAATTAAAATAGGAGATATGAATTGAATTTATGTTTACGTTATTACATGTAACGTCATTATATTACAAGCTTATATGATAGAAGCAGTTGGCATATGATTCGAACGCGTCTATATGTATCTCCGTACGTGGCCATAAAATTTCATCCGTTAACGCTCGGCTGGCGAAGCGAAGCGCTCTGTGCCTCTGTGCAAGACGTCAGCCATCACTTAGTTGGTTTTATATCAGGACATATTCGCATTCACCGCTTAGATTCGATTACTCGCTATTGAGCAATTATTAATTACTTCCCAATTATACAAGTATTTTTTAAAAAAAACAAGACTTTTAATATAATTTTTGCTTAATGAACTACAAAGTAAACAAGAATATTTACTAGTAATAACAAAAGTATATTTAAAATCGATGCAATTATAGCGACACAGACACCAAAAAAAAAACTTTAAACTATATGCACGGTTTTTATCCAATATTTTTGAAGAATCATAATTATGTTAGTAACATAACTATGATCAACACACTTCAACATTATCTTAAATTTACCGACAGCTCGGTCAAAAATCATTCTTCGATACTAACAATACAAAATGGGTCTTAATTGAAAGTAATTCGCTACTAACAAAACAATGGATTTTCAAAATCGTATTGTACTTTTGTACGAGCGACTAAGAGCATGCTCCCTAGAAGAAAGGTGAACGCAGTCTCGCATCGCATCGCATCCAGGGAGGGCATTCCAAAGGTCTGTGTACACTCTGAATGCCTCTCTATCTCACGATGTTTAACGCTAATAATTTTAGCCAAAATACTTTGTCTAAAAGTTATGTTATTACTCATCATCATCAGCCTTCATCAGTCCACTGCTGGACATCCAAGTCGCTCCAAAAGCATGCCACTGAGCTGGATCCTTCGCCACTCCCATCCAGCTCCTGTCAGCAGTCCTAGTTATAGCGTGTCCCACTCCTCGGTCTCCACTCAAGAAGTCCTTCTCCCAACAGTTATCCGTTCTACGGCTGATATGGCCGGCCCACTTCACATTTTTGTACTCACGAAACTGGCTGGGATCCGAATTTCCGGCCATCGTAAGTCGAGCCACATAATCATCAGACAATCACTTTGTCACCTCGCATCAAACATAACCTAGAAATGCGAGTAGCTGTCACAGTGAATTGATAAGCGTCGACATGTTTCCGTTGTGTGCTAATTTTTTTAAGCGAACACCCGCGTACGTACGTGTAACAAGTATCGCTTTATCTCCATCTGTGCGCCGGGCCGTGTAGAGTTACGTTCACTTCGCCGTGCCACTCGCGCAACCCTTCTTGAGTAACCTGTACCGTATACTTGTGATGTCTTTGATACTCTTTGCTGCACTGTCTCGAAGTTCTAATAAAATCGTGTTTTTAATGAATGAATTTCGTAATTGACTTTTAGCTATATAGTCTACGTATTTAGACCCGCACCCGTTACTACCTACCAAGATAGACTGGCAGGGATTCCCTTTGCCATTTAGTCCGCCGTTTTGTACAGATTAATTGTGTTTTTAAATACAAAACAGGCTCACGTTTATAAATAATAAATAATAAAAATAAATAAAATTTATTTGGACAAAAGAAAAAGAAATACCACAATACAGAACGTACGTAAACTGCTACAGTAGTTGGCAACTGTGTCGCAGCAGTTTACGCCACCTCGAGACACAAACAATACAAATACAAATTAAACTTACGAGTATAATTATGTACATAATATTAGAGGAAAAAAGATATAGATACAATATTGTGCATATGTGTGTGTGCGTGTGTGTGTATATGTGTGTGTGTGAGTATGTGTGTGCATCACAAGCATCCAGACAGAATTGCTTCAGTGTCATTATAAGTTAAATTTTGCAAGTAGTTGGTGATTTTGGTTTTACATTCCCGGTGCGAGAGAGGATACAAATTCAATACTTTATTAATTTTGTTATAAACAGTAGAAGCTAGGTAAACATAATGTCGCCTAGCAAGTGCAGACGGACAGATTGCTACCTCACATATCCGTCCAGCTTGCCGAGTGTTAGAAGTCAGGTTCACAAAAGGTAATTGAATGTGTTTACGCAAAATCATTTGACGAATGAATAATTGTCTCACAGTTAGGACCTTAGCGATTGCAAATAATTCATCTGTAGGGAACCGGATTGGCTTTGATAAAATTACTTTGAGGACTGCTCTTTGAGCTCTCTCCAAGTAAATGAAACTGGTTTTACTGGAGCCACCCCAAGCAGTTACACAGTAGGACAATACTGATTGCGCCAGAGAGAAATAGACCATTTTCAGAGTTTGTTGATCAGTTACAGCCCTTAAGGTTCTGAAAATATAAATTAATTTTCTTATTCTGGCAGTGGATGACTCAATCTGGTCTTTCCAAGTCATTAAGCTATCTATGAGAATTCCCAGATATTTAACACTTTTAGTGTGGGTTAATCTTGGACACGAGCACGAGATATCGCCGGAACCACAGTGATGTGCATGGACAGAAAAGATTGGGAGGTAGGGCCGACGCACTGGTGGCAAAGGTCGTGTATACAGTTTTGTTTATATTCAGAGTCAGTAAATTACTGTTTAACCACCCCATTACCGCTCTCATAGCAGCTTCGGCGTGAGTACGTGCCTCTGTCCAAGATGGAGCTTGTATAAGAAGGGCAGTATCATCAGCATAAGCAAAAATTTTGCACTTAAATAAGTCTAAGTTGCATAAGTCATTGACATAAATTAGAAAAAGCGTAGGTCCGAGGACACTGCCTTGAGGAACGCCAAAAGTTAAAGGTATCTCACGGCTGAAGTGGGACCCAATTTGGACACGCTGTAAACGATCACTCAGGAAGCTCTCAAAAATGTTAAGAACAAGTCCTCGCACACCAACGTGTTCCAGCTTTCTCAAAAGCATCGGAATAGAGACAGTATCAAACGCTTTAGACAGGTCTAAGAAGATACCAACTGTTTTAAGCTTCGAGTTAAAGTTCGTTATAATCGTGTTGGTGAGCTCCAAGACCGCATCCTCTGTAGACTTCCCACTACGAAAGCCGTATTGATTGTGAGAGTAGATTGAAGGAATTAAGATATTTTATAAGCCTATTGTTTAAAATCTTTCAAGAATTTTGGAGAGTTGAAAGTACAGATATTGGCCTGTAATTACTGACGCTATCTTTATCTCCACCTTTGAAAATCGGGTACACAACCGCTTTTTTTAAGGCAGAGGGAAAGGTCCCCGTGGAAAAGCACAAGTTAAAAATGTGCGTTATCACGGGTACTAAGCAATGACGTCCAGCTTTTAGTAGCGAAGGTGAAATTTTATCCCAACCAACAGCACATTTTTTAAGTCCCAGAATTATACAGTCAACTTCATAATTGTCCGTTTCGATTAGACCCATTGAATTAACACATGGCAGAATTGTTTGGGTGGGCGGAGCAACATTATTTGACTGGTCAGTAAACTTTGAAGCCAATTCTTTCCCAATGTTACCAAAATACTCGTTAACCAGGTTGACAGACTGTTCTGGATTTGTAGCTATTTGCAACAAATCTGTGGCAGAAGTTGTCTTATGAGTAAGATGTGTGACTTTTTGATAAGTTTCCAAGTATCTTTAGGACTATTCCTAACTTTTGAAACTCTGAGCGTTCATATGTTTGTTTCACCTTTTTTAGTAAATTCGCGCAGTAGTTTCTATAACGTTTGTATGTTAATAAAGCAGTGTTATTATCTGGGTTTCTTTTGGAAATTTTATGTAGACGATCACGATTACGAACACAGCGTAAGAGGCCAGGTGTCATCCAAGGCTTGATTATTCGTTTTTTGCTAGTAATGACTACAGAACGCGAGTGGCACTCAATGACTTCCATTATTGTATTAACAAAAGCGTTAGCTGCCGCTTCGGCGTCAGTCATAAGCATAATGAAAGAGAAGTCAAGCTGTTGTAGGTTATTGACACAAGCAGCTTCGTCAATTATATTTTAGTACGAGTAGTAATATTAACTTTAGTTTTTCGGTTGCAACAAAAAATTACAGGGGCATGGTCCGTAATAAACGAGTCGATAACAAGAGTAGAGGAAGTTCTGTTTGTTCTTAAAAGAACATGATCCAGACAACTGTTATTCCTCGTTGGAAAGACGTGAGCGGGTAACATGGCGTACGCAGCTGCAATATTCAAGTAGGAATTAGCATTTAGGTCATCACTACCAGGAACTATGTTAATATTAATATCACCAATAATAGTCACCGTTTTAAAATTACTTAGTGACTTTATAGTGTATTCCAAAGACTCTAAGAAGTTAGTTACATTTTTATAGGAAGGAGAGCGATAAAGAGCTATAATTGCTAGTTCTTCAGAAAATTTTAAAATAAGGCAATTGGCGTCCTGAAAAGCTGGTTTAATCACAGTACATGCTAAGTTAGCCTTAACAAATGCTACTACTCCATCATTTTGATTTGTATGATCACTTTTAAATGAGGAATATCCAGACAAGCTTGGTAATTTATCACATTTGCTCAGCCAACATTCGCTCAGTACAAGAACATCAAAGACAATATTGATACGTTTAAGTAGCACCTGAAATTCATTAAAATTGCAACCAATGCCCTGATGTTAAGGTGCAAAACTGTAAAGGAGTTCTCAAGATTACTTATATATTCTAAGCAACTTTCAGGCGAGCATATGAGTGACTTGGAATTCGATATTTCTTCAATATCGTTACTTATTTCCAGTGTACTATCCATACAAAAGAGAGATTTAAAGGACATCATGTGTAACTTGATGGACGGGCAAAGTAAATATATAAAAATATTGTAAATAAACACAAGGTACAAGCAATGACGATGAAGATGGATGCATTGTATGTCATAAAAACGTTTTTTGTAGAAGTATTGTGTGGATGATGATGACGAGTGTATGTTACGGGTGTGAATCTGTACGCAGTAGATGTGTATTGTTGGGAATAATAGATTTAGTATAGTAGTTTGTAAAAAACAATAGAGTGGTAGCGGACAGTAAAAATTCAAAAGTAGTCATGTGATACTATCTGTAGCAAACAATCTTCTAAGGTCCGTCTCGCACGTGATGGCAATAGCTGCAGAACCTTCTTTTTTTCGTAGGAATATCCTGCCATGAGACAGCCAGCAGTAATCGAAGGCATTTGACCTGGCGTATTCCTTGGCAGCATAAAGAAGTTTTTTCATTTTTGCGGATAAATTTTCAGAGATGAAGACCGGTTTTCGCGGCCCGCTTATGTGGAGGGTTTCAGTACTCAATTTACTTGTTTTATTACTCTTATTATAGTCCTTGTATTTCCGGATTATATGTTCCTTTGTAAGCACACTTGTAAAGTCCACAATGATAGTACTCTTACTAAGGTCTCGCTTATTGATGCGGAATACATCTCTAACATAGTGTGGGTCTAAAGTTGTGTTCAGAACATTAGCAATTGAAATGACCTGTTTAAGCAGGACCTGTTTTGTTTCCCCATGACTATGCGGTATGTTTTTTATCTCTACGCAAGTAGAACGTTTTTGACGTTCTATGTGTTCCATTTTTTCCTCAATTCCTTGTATGTACTGCAAATTCTTGTTTCGGTCGGATTCCAGCTTTTCTATTTGTGATTGAACCGAGTCAAATTTACTGGCAAGAAAGTCAGCAGAGTTTTGCATAGCAGTACTTTGTTTCTTAATCTCCTCAATCGCCAGTGAGATTTTTTCCATTTTTGAATCTTGAGAAAGTTGATGCGTTTTAAATTCTTGAAACATAGTCTTCATTTCCGACATGAATTCAGACAGTTGTTCACTACTGCACTCAGGACGCTTCCGTTTAATACGCTGGGTTATGGTAGAGGTTCCCTGAGAAAGGTCATCCGTAGATCTTGATGTATTAAGTTCCGGCTCCGATGCACAGTGCTGCAAAACTTGAGATATTGCATGAGTTGCTATGATCGGAGTAAGTCCCGCTTTTACTGGAGCTGCGTGAGGGGAAGAAGTAGGTGGGGGTGTGCGTCGGAGTGGCATCTCTTTCTTGTACTACCAGACCTGTCACAAAAACTACCCAGAAAAATGAACCAGGCTTAACTGCTATTTAAAACTCGCAGGCGCCGAAAAAATAGGAGCTTAGTAGGTAAGTAAACATTAACGTACGATCACGGATTTTGTGTTTAGATTGTTTATCACATATCACAGGTAATCACTGGGTCTATTATTCACTTTATGGTTCACATAAGATCACAGATCAACACAGTTATGTTTATTTTGATAATAATATGCTTTAAGTATTTTTAATCACTTATATTGCGGAGCGATTCGACAATACGTCTGTACAGTTTGACGTTGCGCGCGCGGGGACTTCTGTCTCGCTTGATGGAAGGCGAAGCCCGAGAGCCGATAAGGTGTCTGTTCACATTGGACTTAAAGGTGTCAGGATTGTACCCGTATGGAAAGACTGATCGCGGCTGATAAAGACTAAATAAAGTCCGAATCCTCGCTAGGGCCGCGTGGCTTACTATGCCCTATTAGTCTCTTTACAGACAAGGTCCGTGTCCAGCAGTGGGACATGTTATTTAGGATATAACTTTAACATTTTCGACCGACTTCAAAAAAGGAGGAGGTTCTCAATTCGTCTGTATTTTTTTTTATGTTTGTTTTTAAACTTTGAACTGGGTGAACCGATTGTGATTTTAATTTTGTTGTATTTTAGTTTTAATAATATTATTATGAAAAAAATTTAGCTCGGTATAAATGGATGGGCACACCATCCGTCACATAGGAACAGAAAACGCTGTAACTGTCTACCCTGGGATATTTAAAACGGCGTGAGAGCTAATATAATTAATATCATCGTTATAAAAACAAACTTGAATAGTTGGACGATCATATTGTACATTGTCCGTGACTCGTGAATGGTGTTTGAAAACCTTTATTGTTTGGAATCCGTCGTTTCCGTGCATGCGTTACGTGAATAATGCTAAATCACTAATTAGCGATCAAATATCTTGACTTAAAATCTTGAAGCTTATTACTAAATAGCTAAATTACATATCGCCATTGTTTTAACAGGTAATATATAGTCATCGTTTTAGTAACATTATTTCGAAAAAAGCTAAAAAAATGATAACTCAAAAATGGTTAACGAACAACCGGGAACTACGTTTACAAGATTTACTGCAACATTTTTTTACTATTCAGTATGTAATTCGTATCTAATAATTACAAACAAATACGATTTACCAGAAAAATAAATACCGAGCAATGCTCGGCCATCCAGGTGCTATCTATTATATTATTATACTATCTATTACCACACATACAAAGATATCATAATATTATCTTTGTTGATAAAATCGTGCAAAATAATGTATGCAGTAATGGTAACTTTGATTGTTATAGCATTGCACCTTGTTGCCAAAGACGTGTGGGCAGTGGTGCGTCGCGGACGTTAGGCCAGCACTGCGGTCAGTCTCACACGGTCCACCGTGTTGCCACATTACGTTCTTTTTTAATAGTGTTGGTGTTAATAAATCTTTAGTTTCTAATTATAAATTAGGAATGGAATTTGATCAAACAGTGAGTAGAAAGTTATTGTGTTTGTGTATTATATAAATTAATGATAATTTTAAACACAAAGGAAAGATATGCATTTATAATACCATAGGCCAAGTGTTAATTACAAAAAAAATGGTGATAATCGCTCAACTAAACCTAAAAATAATTCCCTTTTACTGCTTAATTGTGTCTATCAAGTAATTTAAATAAGTAGTAATATTTTTATTATATAAATCTAATTATTGATTAAGCGTAAATAGCCTAATGGTATAGGGTACGGTCTGCGAATCGTAAGGTCGTAGGTTCGAATCCACCATTCGAATATTGCTGTGAACCATGTCCTAGCACAAGCTTAAGCTTAGTTGGAGTGGTTAACAAGATTGTTAGTAATATTTCTGAAAAAAAAAAGAAATATTGCTAGCTTTCTTTTTATAAAAAAAAATTGATGAATTAAAATCAATAAAAGAAGTGTATTGTATTTCTTGTTATGTTTTAGTGTTTTATTGTTTCTATGACAAAGAATTTACCATATATTTATATAAATTTTCTTGATGTTTTATCTAAAATTTTAAAATTTGGTGTCTTCCGTTAAACTTCTTTAATAACTTTTCACGGTAGGTAATTTTAGAGGGCAAATATTAACATTTGCCATTCACCGCTACGAAACTGTAAACGAAACTTAAAATTACGCAATAACAATATATCTAGTACATTCTATGTATAGCAAATATCTTATTTAATTATTTTATGACGTACTATATAAATCTACTATCTCTATTAGTTTGTCTGTGCGGGTCCTTGTTCAGTGTTCATAATCCAAGCGGCCGAAAAGGAAACGCTTTTATCTTCTAAAAATTTTAAACAGTTCTAAAACAAATTTTATTAAACTTTGGTCACGGTTACTCTATTCCTAGAATTCCCTGTTTATTTTATTGCCCTGGAATGTGGGGCTTTAACCCACTAAAACCTCCCCGGTGGCCCTTCCTCGGTGCATGGTGAGGGGCTCCGGGATATAAAGAGGAACGCACCGGAGCCCCTCTGTACTGTGCTCTTAGGAGAGCACGTCCCAGGGGGAGGTTACACCCTCCCCCCGTGCCCTCGCAGTGCAAGGCGACACGGGTCAGCCGATGTCGTCTTCTTCCCGGGTCCACCGAGGACAAAGGCTCCACCCTTGTCGCCCAGTGAACCCGAGGCCCCTTTCGTCGCCTTCTACGACATGCAAGGGATACCGTTGTCTTATTCTACGAGTCCAGAGCTACAGGGCTGATTATCACTGAATCTGCACTGTGATAACCGCCTACCTTATTCAATTATCATTATGCCAAAATCTATTTATTGATTTACCAATGTAACTAGTTGCACCCAGTGGTGTTACCCGCGATTAAAAAGTATGTCCTTTTCTGTACCCCTTATTTGAAATTTAATGATGATCGGTTGAATAGATAAGCGTTACAAACAAACTCAGCTAGTTTATTTTGTAATAGTAACCATGTTGTACCACAATATCGTGCACTTTATTTAAGATAAACATTTCCATTATACAAATACGTGTAACTCCAACTCCAACTAACCTATATGTTGATGTCGTGCCTATTCCTATGTGTTGTCTTGTATTGTCTGATTTACGACCTTATCATTGTAAAATTTCATCAATATCCTTTCAGTAGTTTTTGAGTGAATATTTCACGTACTCACAAACGTTTACGTTTATAATAATAAAAGGATAGGATTAAGTATTAGATTACCAAATACTAACAATTGAAACAATATACAAATTGAAGAGTCACTAGCCTAATGGTTTAGGGGACGGCCTGGTGGACGTAAGGTCGAAGGTTCGAATCCGTCATCCGACTATTGACGTGAACCATCTCCTGGCACAAGCTTAAGCTTATTTGGAATAGTTAATAAGCATGTTAGTAATATTTGTGGACAAATATTGCTAGCATTTGTTATAATTGTAGGTTTTATGGAAAGAAATAGTCCAATAACAAGTACACTCGCTTACTGAGATCTTTATACAAAATTAATTAAAAGTCAGATTACGAACTAATAAAGTTAAATTATTGTTAACAATGCCAAGTTAATATGACGATTGACTAAATTATTAATTATGAATTAAATGATAAGGCTCAGGTAATCACTAAGATATCATTGAAAGTAGTGATGTGTTGCCTGCTAACATATTTAAAAAAAATGTCATGGGATAACCATGGCGACAACAATTACATTGATTGATAAAAATTGAATTAGTAGATTTCCAAAACTAGCAACACCACTATGACGTCACTTTGTTATTTTGATAAATTTAAATTCTTCTATAAATTAAAAACATGTATAATTTTTTTGTGTAAGGCAAAAGATAGATACGTCATTTTTTTTTTGCTCTCGGTCTCGGGGCTCAGCATTAACGTATCTAGTAACATCTAATATTAAATCGCCGTAGATCAAATTATTCTGGAGAATATAATACGACATATTTTTGTTTTGTTACCAGATTAGAGGAGTTGCAAGTGAGCGACAACGAATTGAAATCGTTGGATTGCGTGTTCCGACTGCCGCGACTACGAACTCTAGTCGCCGCTCGCAATATGATTACGAGCTTTGAGGTAAGCGCCCATCCATCATATTTTACTGTATAAACAATTTGAAACGAAATACGATTCTTATATTTTTGTCACGTCCCTACATTAAAGTTTTGAGCAATTGTCAATCGACTTCAAAAAAGGGACGAGGGACGTCTGTATTTTTTTGTTTGTTACCTGATAACTTTTGACTGGGTGGACCGATTTTAATGCTCGTCCAGCAACACAACCGGTCGAACCGCCGAAGCCGAGTCCGGGGCCGACTGTCCTTCGGGAGAAGGCACAGCCGACCTCTTTCCAGACCCTCGGGAACTGCCCGACCGCAGACAGCGGTCGAACAGCTCCCGAAGGGCCTGACCGAGGTGCACGAGGGAAAGGGCCAAAACCTTCCGTGCACCCCGTCCGACCCGGTGCCTCCGCCTACTCTGGAGGCATGTCAGAACTGCCTCCATTTCGGTATCCGTGACGGTGGTGGCGGGACGTCTTCGACGTCCGGCGTCTGCCGAGCCATCCTGGGGAGTGAAACCTGCAGGGCGTCGGGGAAGAGTTCCCGACTATCCTCCCAGGAGCTCTGGCTGGAGCACTCCGGTGAGAGGGGCCGACCGGGTGCGGAATTTCTCCCGCACCCTTTATACGGTCGGCCCCAAGGGTCTCTCGAGACCCTTCACCATCTCCAGCCAGGCAGTCTCCTTGGCTCGGCAGATGGCCAGCTGCAGGATCTTCTTTTCTCCACGTAGACCCTGTACAGCCGGCCATCTCTCCACATCCTGGGGTCGGCGCCGCCTGCTTCTGGTGTACGCCCTACGGGCCCCATTGCAGGCGACGCGGAGGTCGGCAATCTCTGTCGACCACCAGAAGACCGCCCGCCTGGGGGGACGCCCAACGCGGGGCATGGCCGCTCTGCAGACGTTAAGATCATTACATTAATACAACCATATTGAAATACTATATGGATAATACACAACAGTGATAGCCTGTGATAGTTATGTGCCTATGTGGTGACAATCCCAACCGACGTGTTAGAAGTTTCCGTTTTCGGTTTTTGACGTGGAAACCATCTCCTAGCACAAGCTTAAAATTATTTGGAATAGTTAATAAGCATGTTAGTAATATTTGTGGACAAATATTGCTAGCATTTGTTATAATTGTAGGTTTTATGGAAAAAGAAATAGTCCAATAACAAGTACACTCGCTTACTGAGATCTTTATACAAAATTAATTAAAAGTCCGATTATGAAGTAATAAAGCGTTCATTGTTAACAATGCCAAGTTAATATGACAATTGACTAAATTAGTAATTATGAATTAAAGATACAATAAGGTTCAGGTAATCACTAAGATATCATTCAAAGTAGTGATGTGTTGCCAGCTAACACAATTAAAAAAAATGTCATGGGATAACCATGGCGACAACAATTACATTGATTGATAACAATTGAATTAGTAGATTTCCAAAACTAGCAACACAACTATGACGTCACTTTGTTATTTTGATAAATTTAAATTCTTCTATAAATTGAGAACGTGTATAATTTTTTGTGTAAGGTAAAAGATTTCGTCATTTTTTGCTCTCGGTCTCGGGGCCCAGCATTAACGTATCTAGTAACATCTAATATTAAATCGCCGTAGATCAAATTATTCTGGAGAATATAATACGACATATTTTTGTTTTGTTACCAGATTAGAGGAGTTGCAAGTGAGCGACAACGAATTGAAATCGTTGGATTGCGTGTTCCGACTGCCGCGACTACGAACTCTAGTCGCCGCTCGCAATATGATTACGAGCTTTGAGGTAAGCGCCCATCCATCATATTTTACTGTATAAACAATTTGAAACGAAATACGATTCTTATATTTTTGTCACGTCCCTACATTAAAGTTTTGAGCAATTGTCAATCGACTTCAAAAAAGGGACGAGGGACGTCTGTATTTTTTTGTTTGTTACCTGATAACTTTTGATTCGGTGGACCGATTTTAATGATTTGTAAGGTTATTATAAGTTTTTTTTACTAGAAAGTTGGTACTCCCCTTTTCCCATTTCAATTTGATCCAATTGTGACAACAGCATCCATGTAAAAACCAAGTCTTAAAATTGCAGTAAGTATGTGCACGACACATAGACAAATAACTCAATGTCACGCCAAACGATTTCGATGATTCCTTTGTGTATTGGAAAGGATGGACTTCAAGAGTCATACATCACCGCCGGGGAATCGGTCGCGTTATGTCGGGCTCGGCATAGGCAGAGACTACAAACTAAAATATCCTGTGGTGTGCCGTCCTCCGGCATGATGGGCATTCTAACCAAACTTAACTTCTATTAAGATCATTACATTAATACAATCATATTGAAATATTATATGGATAATACACAACAGTGATAGCCTGTGATAGTTATGGGCCTATGGGGTGACAATTCCAACCGACGTGTTAGAAGTTTCCGTTTTTCGGTTTTTGACGGAAAAAAATGTGTTATTTTAGATTATTTTTTTAATGTTAGCTGACCGCCTGATACATATGAGACAAGAGAAAGGCTTCTATTTCTACCTTCCTGCTACTTAAGAGCTTAGTAATAATTCATTGTAAAATATTACAGAATAATAATTCAAGGCAGATGGGCACTGACGGTGAGACGAGATCCCAGCATCGAGCTCCTCTTACCAGCGTCGATCTCCGGCATAACAGATTAAAAGGAAGCATCGTTCTCGGCAATTATGAAGTAAGTTCTATTATATTCCGGTATTTTAACACCTTTCTGTATCTGTATGTATCCAATCAATATAACGGAATTTTTCAAACTATTTTTTCCCACTCATAACAACAAGATGTCTTGATTATAGATTATCTTGATACCTCTATTGTATTATATTCATATCATTGCTGGATAAATGTTTTTATTAAACTATAATTATGTATTAAAATATAAACTCAATTGAATCTATCAAATTTTTTGTTTGTTTGTTTCAGCATTTAGTGACGTTAGACATATCACATAACTCAGTAGAAGTTTTAGTATTATCAGCACTGCGAAGCTTAAGGGAACTTTACGCATCACATAATTCCCTTCAGCATCTAGCTCTGCACGGCGGATCATTGAGAATACTGCGCGCTCCGCACAACCGTAAGTATTGTAATCTGATCATAATAGACACATTTTCCAGTGTCGCTCCAGTTACTGGTGTTTGGCAGTCATGCTTTGAATTTTTACCTAATTCAAGGCGACTGTCATTATAAATCCACAGATTTGATCCACGTCCACTTTCGGATATCTTTAATTCAGGATGTTGATGTTGCATCCAGGATGCATTCCAAAATCCTGCACTGGGTGTTTCTGAAGATGTGGCTGAGAGATGAGACCTGCTTTGCTTTTCTTTGATTACGTTACGTAAATTTATTTTGTCTATACAAGCTTTGGAGTGGTCTTTAAATATGGAGAGATTGAATCAAGTCATGGAAACGAAAGTTTTCATGGCATAGAATGCGAAAAACAAAACACATTTGTTAGTTTTTATAGGAGAAGGGACAAAGGGGTATAAAGTGATCAACGTTGATTTTTTTGAATCACTTACCTTTATAAAGGAAGTTTGATCAGTCACGTGGATTGCTGATTCACAATCCACAAGGCAATTTGTACGTAAACCTTTTAGAAGATAAATTATAATAATTTAATAAATTATCCATCTACTTGTCTTCTTACCTTCTGGACCTTCTGTGTCTTCAACATTTATTTCCTTCATTTTATATTAAGGTTTGATTTTTATAAACAATTCAATTTACATAAATAATCCGTTTCATTTTATTTACAGAAATGGAAACATTAACAACTACCGTGCCGCCAATCAACCTAATAGAATTAAATGTATCACATAACAGACTAACTTCCTTACCGCAATGGCTCAGTGGCTGCTCGGACCTTACAACATTACACGCGAGTAATAATTGCCTGACCTCGCTACCGGAGCATTTGTTTTGCAGTGAACTCTCCAGTCTTAGTAACTTACATCTTGCACATAATAAAATATCTAATATTCCCTCAATGCCACGCTTAAGGTCACCGTTGAAAAAATTGCTACTACACGACAATTGTATACAAATGTTGCCAGAAAATTTCTTCTCGGTATGTGACAGATTGTGTGTTTTAAATTTATCTAATAACAGATTGAGCAGATTACCACGGGCAAGGGGACCCTCTTCGCAATGTCTTGAGCGTCTTTATTTAACAGCAAACTGCCTAACAGATGATGTTGTGGATGTAATTATTGCGTTTCGAAGATTAAAAATATTACATCTTGCCTATAACTGTTTGACGAGCTTACCTGACAACTCTTTCAATTTTTGGCTTGAAATCGAAGAACTCGTAGTATCAGGGAACTGTCTCAAAAAACTTCCCGATAACTTACCACAGCTAAATAATATACGCGTTGTACGCGCCCATTCAAACAGATTAAGATCGATACCTATGTTCGCGTGCAGTGCTTCCGTTAAGATTCTAGATTTTGCTCACAACGAACTTGACAGTGTAGATTTAAGACTATTAGCTCCTAAGCAATTAAAATTCCTCGATATATCATGCAACCAAAAATTGCAAGTAGATCCTTCACAATTCAGTTCATATCGATGTCAACGTCCTTTAAGCTTGGTCGATGTCACTGGAAGAAATTCCCTACCATGGTCACAGAAAAGCGGCTATCACGAAGAATTAGCTGGAGTTACACCATGGAGCACGGGATTTTCCGAATGCCCCAATAAATCTTTACAATTATCATGTGCACAAATTCGACTACCTTCATTTTGTAATAAAGAGGGTCTCTTTGCAATTATTGATGGGGAAACTGACACCGAAGTACCAAGAATACTACAATCGAGTTTACCTGGACTTCTTCTTGAAGAGAAATCAATTAAAGAAACTGTAAATGAATATATGAAATACGTGGTGTTATCTGCTCATAGGGAGTTAAAAGAGAAAGGACAAAAAAAGGGTGCCTGCTTAATTATGTGTCATTTATCACCTATTAATCAGCCGGAGAACGGATTTGGGAATAATCTTAAAAGATATAATATGAGACTCGCTAATGTTGGTGACACTCGTGCTGTGTTAAGCAGACGCAACGGGCCTTTGAGTTTGGGAATAGAAAACAATAAACGTTTAGGTTATTCTTCTCGTTATCCAAATACAGTACCGGATCCGGACGTCATCCAGACTGTGGTTAAAGAAGATGATGAATTTTTGATTTTAGGAAATGGTTCATTCTGGAATGCTGTCAGTGTCGACGCAGCAGTAACAGAAGTACGCGCTGAAAGAAATTCCGTTCTAGCGGCGAAGCGCTTGCAAGACTTGGCACAAAGTTATGGAGTTGAAGATTGTATGTCGATTTTGATAGTACGATTTGATACAGGCGGTCGATCAGACGTAGATTTATTAATGAGAGAATTGCGACAAACAATAGGTAGTAATAAATCTGTGTGCAGACCAGATTGCTGCTGTTCTAGGTTGGAACCCTGCTGTCATTCTGTCACTCCACCTAAACCGAGCAGTGATCGATCTTCGCCGAGCGGTCAAAGCGATCTTCCGCCAATGGAAATTGTCAATCATCAGCATTATGCAAGCGTAAGATCACAAAATAGAGCTTCAGATAGGAAAAGTCGCGGTGGTGTCGCTCGAGCGATAAGAGTTAGAGTTGAAGAAGAGAAAGACGAAGAACAAATTAAAGAGGAAGTCCCTTCATCTGAAGAACAGTTCAAATGTTGGGAATACATGCTGGAACAAAACACACAAATGATATTTGACAAAGAACTGGATAACTTATCAAAAGGAATAAAATCAAACGTTAGCAGTCTTAAGAACCTTAAAGGTTTATCCGGTAGCAGTCCGCAGCTACATCTTACTGGGAAACAGACAAAAGGTGTTCCGTTCCTTTCAAAACATTTTGGAAGTGCTCGATCATTTGGCACGTCACTGAAACCGGAGTTCCGATTTGGCTCCGGTAGATTGGCGAATGGTGGACCAAATGCAGCGTATTTCGGATCACTTCAAAGACTGATGCCTTATCATTTAGAATACGACTTTGCCGTGATACAAGAGAAAGGAGGTCAATCACAAGAATCGTTAGACCTCGAAGGGCGTATGCAACAATATTGGGGAGTAGCAACTACGGAACTGTGAATTAAAAAGTCTGTATGATTGTAAATAAAATTTCCGTCAATTAGCATTGTAATATTTATGTATCATTTATCTCTCGACTAGATCCTTTTGCACAAAGTATTATAATTTTGTGAACTTATGTGATAAGCTTAATCTCTTATGTTTCATTATATAGGTCTTATATACAACGATGTGATAGTATCTATATTAAATATTATCTTTTAATTAAACAATTATATAAATAAAATACAATTTTAAATATTGCCTTAATTATATTTTAACGACGATTAATTATAAGTATACAGATGTTTACCAAAAAGACCTCTAAAGATTCTAGCTTTGTTATTAAAATACGTAACTTTATTAAAACTATACGGATCTTCTTGATAAGTCTGATTGCAACAATTGTGTAGATATCTACAGATTAACGTTTACTTTACACATATATTATTATATTATGTACACCATACCTTACTTAAAGACATACACATTATTTTGTGCTCCATCAAAAATATTTTACATAGAATTATTTACAATATATGTTATATGTTACTTATAGCTACAAGTTTATTTTGATTCTAATCATCACATTAGGAAAATTGTCATAATATCTTTGCAATTTTTTTTCTTAACCACACCAATTTTATTATAGTTATAGGCAAAAAGAAGTAAGTTTTTAGTGTGAAACGAAGCTGCCGTAATCTTTTTGTAGACATTTCATTTCTTAATGTATTTTTATAAATGCACCATACACCTGCCTAATATAGACACGTGAATAGGTTTTTCTTCTGGCTATAACAGTTTTTCAAGTGCTATACGTTAATATATGTTATTATATTGATATATTATTGTTGTTGATGTTTCTATATCGTCGAATCTATTTTCCTTTAACACCAAAACATTCGTACAATGTCTAATTTTTTATAAATTGTTTTTCAGATTAATTTAAAAAAATCGGTAGAAATTTTAACGGGCACATTTTCACAAAATGCTGTGTTGTGTTTATTGTGTTAGTTCAAAACCACAAAGTGACCAGTAAATTACTAGAAACTTATCTTACTGTTTATGTACAATTCGATCAAAAATTGACAATTTATCGATTATTCTACATTTTTGATATTATAATAACTATATATAATACAGTTAAGTTGTATTTTGCAGTAATTGTTACCATAATACAAAGAATTGTGGTAGACTTTTACTATTTTAGTTGTTCGTAAAATTATCTGGATTTTTTTGGATATAACTAAAGCATTACAAACAAGTAACATTCTCAAATATATGTTCTCTAATGTCGTATCCGTGATATCTTTGAATTATGCTGCACATAATATGTAGGCAGTTACACGGTCAGTGTAAACCGTAGATATTATAAGTAGTAATGAAAACACACTAAATAGTAATCCATTTTCATTAAATCTGGGGTCGTTAACATTGAAATAATAATTAAGAACCAGTCTTAGTGGAGTTTTTCAAATCTAAAACCAAGTAATATCTCACATAATACTGTGAGCTCATCCCGCAGTAAATCGAAGCGAATACAGTTAAATATATAAATAAAATGGAACGGTAGCCATACCACGAAACTATGACACTAAGACGTTCAAAACTTACCCACCCAAATTATGAAACGATCCATAAAATTTAGTTTTACTTTAACGAAGTTAACATTTTAGCAAAATGATGATCTTTTTATTCATTTGGTTCTTCTACCTAACAAATTTAAATATTACACTTTAGTCCAAAGTAATTTTCAAATTACTTCTGTAACTTGATAACTTGCTAATCGTTTCGTATCTTCGTTCACTATCCGGGCGAAAAATCAATCCGATGTGGTAAAAGTTCTCAAGTTAAATTATCTCCGCGCAGTATCACAGTTGAACCATTACAGTTCACGTTTGACGACCAGCTCAAGTGGCTGAGCGGGAGTGCGGGAGGCGGCGGGTGCGCGGGGTGCGCGTGCGCCGGCGGTGGCCGCCGCTAGGGGAAGCCCCTCGGCGAGTAGTGGTGCGGCTCTCCTAACCAGGAGTCCGGCGACGGAGGGAAGTCCGGGTACCCGCCCGCCGCCGGAGACGACGAGCTGCTCATGTCAGATGCCCCACCGGCACCACCAATACCAGCTCCTGTCATCGCTTGACCTACAATCCAAACATAAGGCGTCAATAACCTATTGGCATAAGGTCTGGAAACATAAAATCGGAGGTCAATCCAGTCGTACTATTGACGTTAAGCATCTAGAACAAGCTTAATTGGAGCGGTTAACAAGAATGTTATATGTATTTATAAAATAACAAATAATTGTTATCAAAAATATACGAATAGCAATAGAAACAATAAATAATTGTTAAGATATAGGCGTTACACAGAGTCAGAAGTAATAATTGATGCCCTAATTCGTATGCTGCAGTGCAGGCAGGATCTCCTGTATTAATGATAGAGGTCTCCAACGAGTTTCTTCCGCGACTTCCTCGACTGATGGCAGACTCGCTCCGTAACACTTTTGGTAATTGCATTTTTTTTTAATTTAGTTATACTTCCCACAGAATTAGGGAGTGGTTACAGTAAGATTTAAAGATTTGTGATTTTTTTAATGGACGAACTACACAGTTGGCCAGAGAGGCTGGCCTTTACTGCTTCACCGGATTGAGAGGTGGCATAGCTCTTAGGTCGCTTAGCCTGTTCCTCTTTTAGCTAGTAACTCGACACGAGGGTCCCCCGGTGATGGGTAATCTTGGCGTTGGCGGTTACTACTCGTATGTACGCGCAAGCATTCCTGACGTGACTCGGTCGGTAGGTATTTTATTGATAAAACTATATTTTTTTTTTACATGGGAGGAAATGGTAAGCCATCCTCCGCCATGATGGGCGAGATGGGGTCGCGTTAGCATTCACCATCTCGCCCCGGGGATAGGCCCGGTAAGAACAACCAGGCCTCCTGCGGCTGTGGAGAGGTAACCCTGCTCACAAGGGTACCCCTCAGACGGGTGGAGCCTGTGCAAGCCGGCGGGGAGTTGCTCCACTAAGGTAGTAAAGTGATAAAACTATATGGGACAATCTAAGCTAAACTAAATTATATGCCACATCGGGAAGCGTTTGAGCTGGGAGAAGAAGTGGCCAAAGAAAATAAAGATTTATAATAAATACTAAATTATTAGTACCTATATTGGTATAGACGAGGTGATCGGGCGGATAGTGGTAGTGCGCATGCGGCGGCGAATGGGCCCGCAAGTATGGTGGGGTGGCGCCAAAACGTGTCCCTGCCGACGCCGTGCCGCCGCCCGCAGGGGAGCCTTCCTCCCCGCCCAGAGCTACCGTGCTGTAGCTGTCGTTACTAAGATCTGTAAATAAAATAACACTTACGTCTTAGATGTCAGAATCAGGATTACCTTCACACTCATTGTCACACATACATCAGACATATTTTAGTCCTTTTATCCTGTCGGGTAGTACAAAGATTTGCAGACTTCACATCTCTTAGAAAATTTTCTAACACATGTAGGTTTCCTCACGATGTTTTCCTTCACCGCCGAGCACATGGTAAATCAGCACTTAAAATTGCAACAACAAGTTCGTTGGTGGCGACACCTGGAATCGAACCCACGCTAGAGTAATATGCAACTTAAGGCAACCGTTCGGACACGGCCACCACGGCTCACCTATGTAAAGAAATAATTAAAAATGTGCATACCATGATGGCTGAAGGAATCCAAGTCAATTTTCAACTCATCCTTGTCCAGCAGTCGGTCGTGCCGAGGAGAGCCGCTTCCAGAACTTTTCATGGACCTGAAGTACTGCGACCAACGAGTTCGACCTGCGTCCTTTTTCAATCGTTTCTCTTTCGCTCGTCTGTTTGTCGTAATATTTATATAAATAAAAAAATCTTCGAAATACTAATTTAAAGAATAAATATCGGTTCATAAATAACGGGACTATAAGTGCACATTAACAATACAGATTAACACCTCTTTTTTAAAGCCGGTTAAAAATAGATAAACATGATGTATGCCTAAAGAACCATTTCTGAAATCCCTGTAAGCTGTATTTATTATGTATCCACAGTATTTTTGTTTTATTAATTATACTATGTTTTGTGTTATGAAGTGCCCGAAGAAACTCCAGCAACGCCCCTATCAATATGGGAGATTCTCCGAGCTCCTTGGCTAGCGTTGGAAACGCGAATCTGCTTGATACTTTAAGGCGAGTGTGATAGAATGGAGTGAACGACTACATGCAACAATGTACTCACAATACCGCACTCAGCACGGTCTGATCGTTTACGATTAAACGAAATAATATGTAGTATAAACAGAACGCCCCGTCCTATGCGAATGTTTTGCGTGCGCTGTTATTACGGAGCGGCGGGACGCCATCAACAAAGGGCTTGATTAATTAAAGTGCCTCCGCCCTGTCCGTCGGGAGCGCGAGCGTGCTGCGATACAGTACCGTGGATTATTTGGAGCATCGCCCTAAATTACCATTGTTTGATAATTATTACGTAAGTACGTCCTATGTTACATGACTACAATAATATTGTAATTTTTGAAGGAAATACATTTGCCCTATAGTCGAAATGAACTTTAACAATATCCACGTGTATATGTAAATGCATAGTAGTGTATGATGCATGTAATGCACCTTCCCGAAGTGGCATACAAAGTTAGTTTAGCTTTTGAATGTCCCTCAGATTATTCGTGAAATAGCAACCGACCGAGTCGTGGTTTTTTTTTTGTGGCATGAGGCAGGACTACTGACTTATTTGCTACAAATCAGAGTTTATTGCCCCTTGTCATATTTTTCTCTGAGCATAGTCTGCCTATGCTATAGCTAGTACCCCCAACGTGGGTGGTTAGGGATGTTTTCACTCATCACTATCTTCCATCTCTTGTTAACACACACACAAAGAATACTTTACAGTCACTCTTATTGTCTATCTTCTATTTCTATATTATTTTACTTTTACTGTTACACTTATTATTATTTTCTATTATTATTACTATTTTATTCTTACACTTTTACTCTATTAGTTTCCTATTTGACATTCTATCTGACTCTAAATTATTCTTTTTGACTTCTTCTTTTTATTATACAATTCTGTTACTCTTATTATCTATATTTTCCTCTTTCATTACATTTTATTTACTTACTATTTTATACATTTTCTTATACTCTACTTTATTCTATGTTTGGGCTCTCCCGAGTCGTGGTTCGGCCCTCTCGGGCGCCCTCGGATCGAAATGCTTACACGTAACATAGTAACCGTCCAAGCTGAGGTTACCCCTCACCGGGGGGACCCTTGTGTCGAGTTACTAGCAATAAAGGTTAAAAAAATGTAATGCATTTTGTATGCATATTTTTTAAAACATATTACCATTCTGCACTCCTTCTCTATTAAAACTATAAGTATGGGAAATTTCAAATTCCTCCGCCCGTACGTGCAATTATCGAAGAACATACGTAAAGTTTTTGCTTCACGTATTAATATATTAAGTGAGCTTATCACACGTCCTTCTTTTAACTCTTTTTTGTGAGGTAAATCGAGACAAGAATTGCTGACAATTTTTTATAAAGACATAGACATTTTATTTATTGGCATCATAATACACAAACACATTACAGACAAAATTTAACACACATTAAAAAAGAATGAGAAATAAATAAAATATAGTTAAAGTTACACGGACAAATAGTACATAACATGTGATGCCAATATCGGACATCGTCCAAGCATATGCTGTTGCGACAACGCTGATTTACAGCGGTATATATCATGTCTGTCAATATATGTGATAGATCTCCTCTAACTTATCACTATACATACACCGGCGCTAAATTCTGACGCGTGAATTTTTGTGCTCGAAAAACGTAAATTCGTTGGAAAGTTGAACTTAATTTGTTTTTATATATATTTATATTAGATTTTCTCTGGGTGTGTGTTGTTAATCTTCAAATTATAGCTTATACACGAACACACTATTCGTGTATACATAATATAATCTTATTTCGATATATAACGTAACGTTTTCAGCTCTGTCTACCGTCTGTCTGCTTTTTTAACCGACTTCAAAATAGGAAGACGTTATCAATTAGTCTATTTTAATCACTTTTATGCACTCTAGCCCCTTCATTTATAATATGATTTTGAATATTTTTATTGATTTCAAAGGGTTTCAAAATTTTTCTTGCTATAGATTTTTGGTGCCGAAGATCAGGCAATTCCTTATAACAGTATACATGCATGTTTGTTGGTATTGGTAGATTTATGACTATTTAATACTAGGTAAGTGATCCTGAACGACACGGAGCATAAATCTGGAAGAAGAGGCGCGAGAACTTTGTAATAGTTATGTGATATTACGTAGGAAATAAAAGAGTGTCGTCAATTTTTGTTTTTAATCATAAATGTACTTGTTTAAAAATGTCATTTGAAATAAAACCAATATCGTTGTTGCCATTATATAAAAGAAAATATAATTCCATTCGTACATTGTACGTGCAATTGTTCGACATAAAGAGTAGAAGTCGAGCGTTGTGATAACGGAGCTAGGTTTACGAGGCGAGGCCAAAGTGCATAGCGTGACGGCCGCCGTGACTGCGGCCGATCGCGCGGGACAAAACATCGTTACGCGTCTGTGCTGACTAAATGTCCCGACCGGCGGAATAGTGATGTGACTATATCGCACAAAGCCCGATTACAAAGGTCATCGATTACGAATAGCAAGGTCTCGATAACAATAACGAATATCCCATTCTTATCTCGCTAATTGTTGTTGATCGATTCTATTCGATTTCGATTTAAATATACAAATCTAAACTATAGATATGCCTTTCTTATACGCCGTACAAATGTAGCCTTATCTAATGATTAGCAATTTTAAAAAATTATATACGCACGTAAGAAGTATTTATTTTATGTAATAAATGTAAATTGAGACCAGCAATAGAAAGCCATATAATCGAAAAAAAATTACCCTGCATTGCAAAAAAAATAATTTGCAGACACAATGGCGACATCTACTCGGTTATTTCCTTTGACGTTTCACTACCATTTAAATAAATACTGTTACAGGGCGCACAACTTCTTTTGGTCATTTCCTGGTCTACCGCTACTGTGCTGGTTGTTTGGTTTACTGTGTGGTGTGTGAAGGTAACCAATAACAAAATTATTAAGGCATTAATAATTTTTCCTTTAGGCCTTTGCCATTACATTGAAATCCTCCACCCCTATTTAATGAAAACTTTTTGTACCCAATACCATTTTTGCTGTCGACTTCGCAAGCATTTGAACGAAGCGCGTAATCTTTCATTATTCTTTTATCAACGGACTATTGTTCTGTGACTGCTTGTTCTTGCACTTTCAGTGTTTTCAAAAGAAGAATAAACATTTCAATAAGCAAGCGGGCGTTACTATCAAGCACTCGTAAAACAAAAGTTTTGTGAAACAATGTAGGGAGGGCATTATTTTAACCGACTTCAAAAAAGGAGTTAGTTCTCAATTCATTTGTATTTCTTTAATGTGTACATTGCATGAAGCACTCATAACGCCATTTTCAACCAATTTGATATTTGGTAAATCAATTATTAGGTCAAATGAGCCGATGTGACGCGAGGGCAGATCGCGAAATATAATTTTAAAATTGGTGCAATTGCACTGAGGCCTATTTGACATAATAATTTTCAATAAAACTTTTATGATTTTTATGACGCGGGTTTTGTCGAGCTTTATTGTGATATTGCAATTAATTTTTGTTACCATTATAACGTCTAGCTAGGCACCGCTCGTAAAATGTTAATCTGTGTTTACGTCTTGTTAAATCAGTGACCATTTCAACTGCATCGGCTCACATGCCTATTGGAAACGCGTGTGCTAAATTGATTACGGATATACGAATATCTCGGTTTATTCATTTTAAACGGTGAAATACACGGTGCAAAGCGTGACGGATTACCGTAAAAGATTTTGACAAAATAAACGTCGTTTAATTCTGAATTTTAAATATAGCATAACATAGATCTAGCATAGATATCTTTTGAACAAATTTTTTTGAATAAAATTGAATTTTTAGTATTTAAATATGAACATAAATATATTTATGTACAAGTATAAGTCTATACCTTTGTACGTTTACTTCTAATATAAATATAGTAATTATAAAGTATATATATACTTTACTAATAATTATATACATATTATATAAAGTCTTGCTCCTATTTACTTATTCTCTTATTGTTTTCTTATTTCCCTACTATTTAATTATTTATATAACCTCACTTGTTCTAGAAGATTCCCTGTAAGAGATGGCTTATAGAGATAGGGCCGCCCTTGCCCACATTTGGATTAAGTTTAGTTTTTACTCAAATTGATTGTATCTATAAATTCTGAGGAAAGTTTATGCTACTATATTGTTGAGAGATGAGATTAGATGACGAACTACACAGATTGGCCCGAGAGGCTGGCCTTGACTGCCTCACCGGATTGAGAGGTGGCACAGCTCTTAGGTCGCTTAGCCTAAACCTCTATTGCTAGTAACTCGACACAAGGGTCCCCCCGGTGAACCATTAATATTGATGAAGTCGTATGGTCGTAGTCACAATGGCTGGATTTGATTATTGCAAATTTTAGTAATAGTAACCCTTCTGGGGCTTACAGAAACAATTCGCTTTTACTGAGACTATTAGATCTCATACGTGACAAGGAGTGTGTCCATAAACTTCGATTAAATTATTCGAACACATTAGAAACCTATCGGATAATATACCTCTACTTGGCATACACTCAACAGAAGAAGTCGTTTTCAGTGGCCCTAGTTCTGTTTTTTTTAGTGAAAATGCTAACAAATTTTCACGAAAACATTCCAAAAACAGCTAGTATATAAGTCACTAATCGAATAGTGGATTTGTATCTGAGAAATATTTCGTAAATCGCACTCAAAACAAGCAACAAGCTTTTGGCGCTTAAAATATGAACCTAAACTTCGATTACTAAGATCAAGTTTAACATGGCTATCAACTTAGACATAGATGCTTACCTATTCTGGAACCAGACTTGAACGACGCGCATATCCAAGCCGGTGTCCTGTGCTAACTGCTCGCGCACGTGTCGCGCCGGCTTGGGACTGCTGCTGTATGCGCTCTTCAAGGTCTCCAGCTGCTTGGCGGTGATAGTGGTGCGCGGCCGTTTGCTCGCCGCGTCGCCGTCTAACGAGCCCTCGCCGCCTTTTGAATGTGACACTTGTTGATTGTTATAAAATAATGATGGTGTTGTCAGCTCTAATATTATACTGATTTCAAATCGATCATTTAATCAATAAATTGTTTTTAATTTTACCAGCTTTTTATAAAAAAAAAACGATCAACGATACTTCGTTTTTCGAGTAGAGTTTCGAGCGCTGGAGGGTTTCACGAGACTTTCAGGGATACGATATTGAAAAGACTAAAGTCAATATACATCTAATTTCATATGTAGCTGCGGTGGCGTTAATGCGTAAGTACCCACCCACACATTTAAAAAAAACTATAATTCAAATAATTTCTTAATTGTAATCATGAGAAATCATGAGACTTGGATATATGAATTGGGTACGATGTTTTTTGGTGCTCTCCAGTATTATTAGTGTATCTTTAAACACCTCCAACATTAGTTTACCCAGAAACACGTACAACACATCATTTCTCATTGCCCTTCTGGGTCGACGGTTTTTTGAAGAAAAACTTCTCAATGCACATTAATTTGGGGTAAGACAAAAGGAAGTTGAGAGGGAGATAAAGATTAGTGAAAATAGACAGAGAGCTACATTTAGTATATCTAGGACACAATGCAGGCCTATTGTCTATATCACACTGTAGAAACATATATAAAGATTTTCTTTATCTTTTGAACAATCGTGTATAAATTGTACATATATATAGATGGAACAAAAGAAGTAACTTCAGTTGTGTGTCTAAACACACTCATTTTTTTATTTGTGGATAAAACTGTGATACACACCTTTAGCCCTAGCGGCTTCGTAATCCGGTTTGCAGACGAGCTTCCCGTCCTCCATGAGGTAGAACTCGTCGCCAGTGTTGAGAGTCCTCGCGCAGGCGGCGCACGCGAAGCACCGCATGTGGTAGACGTGGGATTGCGCCCTGCGCACCACCTGCGTGGGCGGTATGCCCTGCCCGCAGCCCGCACACTTGGTGCCGAACCGCCTGGGACAGCAACCGCAACCACAACAACATTATCAACGTGACATTGGTTTTTTATTAAATGTACACCTTAAAATTGTTTTAAGTCTGAACGACAGGGTAAAGAATGCTATAGGGATATAGTGTTGGAAGAAGATGTACTCAAGAAATAATTGAGAAAGGCGTGAGTTAAAATTGTTGGATACATGCTGATTGGAAGAACGAGTAAGAGGAAGACAAGAGAGTCTTTTAGTGTGGAACAAGACCCAAAGACACCTCTTCCCCCCGGACCGCGAAAGCGTTTGGACGTGTTGTTGTTGCCTAGTTTAATTGAACATAATTTAAAAACAATAAATTCGAAATAATTAACGCTCCACAAGTAGCGACGAAAAGTTATGTATTCTCTCGTGCCAAACGAATGAGAGAAGACGAATTCAATACGAGCTTTAAAACGGAAATGGATGATTTTAAAACTGATATGAAGAATTTAATGCGAGAAATGTTTGCCAGTCAAAATGAAGAATTGCACAAAATTTCATACGACGAGACGAGACACAAGCATATTTTTTGCTTACTAGAAGGTCTTAGCCCAAATTTGTAAATGAACGCATGTATCGAAATAAACATTTTTATTATTTTTTTATTATAAGACAGTTATTTATGGCGAGATTCAACATCAATTTCTTGGCTGTAGGTGTCTGTAATAGCACCATTGCCTTTCCACAGTCGGATTAGGTAAGAATGCTATACCGTGTGGATAAAGGACTGAAACTTAGATAATTAGTATACTTGTATTTATTTTTTCTTTTCATATATATCTGTTATTGTAAAATATATTGTAAAGTTGGTGTCCATGGTGATATGATCATCTTTTGATCAAACCCTACGACAAGACTATAAGAATATACACGACGTAAAAGTGAATAGCATAATCAGCAGAGCATGACCTGTATTTTTTTTTATATACTTTATAAGTGCTTGACCACGAATTTTAAAATATGATATTACGAGCACCCGTTAAATTTATTTAAATTCTCAACATAACCTAACCCTTAACCTTACATAGCTCCTAATTAAGCAGTAGATCATTTTTTTTGATATTACAAATATAGTTATAAACCTTCTCGTCTTTATAACCATAGTGGGGCATAAACAAAACAAACGGAAACAAAGATTCTGCTGTCCGCTTTTCACCAAACTTATTGGGTCTCGTATGTGACAGGTGGTGAGCCTAACGACATACACAGGGCACAATTTTTAATTTTTTTTATGTACTTAAAAAGTCGAAAAACGGAAATTTATTGGTAGGTAGTTATGCTACTGAATTAGTAACGTCATTAAAATAATAAAAGAAATAGTGTCTATTTTCGAGGCGGGAATTTTCTCAAACAACTGGCCTGCAATATAGGTATATAAGATATAATAAGTTATTGCGATTTTCCCAATTGCCAAAAAACGCATAACATACCCGCAATTTTGGGTTGATATACCTAAATATAATAATTTGAAGGACACTCTTAAAATGATATACAATTGCGTAATATAATTATGCCAGCATTAACAAACATATTGTATTGTCCCTACAAAAAACATATTGAGAATTCTTTATTTATTCACCAAGTAAATTTATAATAATAATATAATTAATAAATATAAATAAATTAATAATAAATAATAATTCACATTTTATTTGGTGCAATAAACGATTTATCTATCTATCTATCTAAATCGATAAACAAAAATAGTAAAGGTTGTGTTGCTTTCCAATAGCCAACCCTTTCAGAGTTTCTTGAATATTTCATTTGATGACGTGTATACGAGATGGGAACTTTTATTGTCGCCTAAATTTAGTTAACTCGATAAACAACTTTGGTTTTTTTACAGGAACTGTCCTACGCGATATTTTGAAGTTGATGTATACCCACGGATAGCTTAGTGATACTTTGGTTTACTGGGAAACACACCAATACGCATTTTCATTCATATAAAATATAAATACAAAATTAACCTATTTCCGCCGCCCTTTAACTTTTATAACACCACAAAGATTAAGATTAGTATCTTGCCGGCCTTTGGGAGTTCAAGTACTGATCCCTAAGTATGTTTGGAAATAGCAGATAACAGTAGCTTATTCCACTGAAACGTGGTAAGAAATTAAGTGAAAAAACTTGTAGTTGTGGAATGGCTTTTGCCTTTTTATTGGGATTTTTATATTACACTTGTTCTACGATATGAGTCTTACTTCAAGTTGCCTGTCTAGTTGCTCTTCGCCAAAGATCTCCTCTAGCCTCTTCCATTCTCATTTATCTTGCTATACCTTTCCACGTTGTGGAATGTTGCAGGCAATACAAGGAACTTTTTCTTTTGAACACTTCCTGTATCAAATACTAGACAAAAATGCTAAAAGTACCGACGGGATTGTATTTTTTAGTGTTTAAATCTCAAAGCTTGTAGCCTTGTAGCTTGAAGCCGATCGAAAGGAAAAATGGAATATTATTTTAAGTTCCTAATTTAAAAAAAAATACGTTTTGGTTCCTAATTAAAAAAAAGACGAGACGTTAACCATGAAGTCCTACTGTGAGAGATAACACATTATGCAGTTGGAATTGGGGCTCAACGTTTTTATTATAACTGGAGATTATATGACATAAATATTGTTGCCACTCATTATTACACACACGCATGTAATTGTTGGTGAATTATTTTATCTTTTTTAGCTTACTTAACGTTATTGTCTGACTTAGGTTATATGTAACGTGTAGTTTATTAATATTTATATTTCAGTTTAAAATCTAAAGTCGAATGCTTAACCATAAGCTAATCTTACTATATAAAGAGGCTTACTTGAAAAAGTCCTCGGTGCAATAGAGCTGGTTGTTCCTGGCGAAGCACTTGCCGGAGAGCATGGCGCGGCACTCGACGCAGCGCAGGCAGCCGGCGTGCCACGTGCGGTCAGACACCTTCAGCACGTACCGGTCCACTATCATCTCGTGACAGCCGCCGCATTTGGGGATACTGGCTGCACAACATACCGGAGTCAGGACGTGAGCACAACATAGTCACACTACCTATGCATAGCTCGTGATGATTTTAGAGCTTATATCTTGTATGACTTCAAAAAAGAGGACTTTCTCAATTCTCTGTCGTATTTTTCGTCTGTATTTTTTTATGTTATAAATAAATATAACTTTCGACCGGATAAAGCGATTTAGATGATTCTTTATTTATTTGACAGCTAGTACTTCCAATGTGGTCCCATTTGGTACAATTCTGACGATGGCATGAGACAACCATATAAGTCAAAATTTTGCATTATGTATACGCGCTACAGGTCGAATTAATAATATTTTATTATTAATATCACGTCAACCGTTTTCCATGATTCATTTTTTTTGGAAAAGATGTACTTCAAGAGTAGTTTGATGAAAGTTTGGTTAGGTTGTGATTAATTCTTTTTCTTAATATTCCTCAGTTAATTTTAAAATACAAAAAGAGCGTTAGTTTGATTCGTCGGTTTTTGTTTTTACTCGTAAATATTATAATGTTTGTGCACTTATGAACCGATTTTGATATTTTTTGTTTGAGTTCACTTTCAATTACGTCTCATTTGACTTGCTGGGAATTATTTGGTTATTGGTTCCGAAGATATACCGATTAACACCTAAAATGTATGCAAGAATGTTTGTTGATTGTTATAGTTGTACATTTATAACAAATAAAGACTACATATAAAAGAATATAAAGGGCGGAAATTCTATTATTAATAAAAATCTTCTTACTGGTATAAGAGCATTCGGTATGAGATTTGATTTTTAGTCGGTTTTTTGTTTTACTTGTAAATATTATTGTGTACATATTATAACTTTTTCTGTACGTTTTTTTATGTTTAATACGGTCAGAGGAATGATATAAGATATAATCGCGGTGTTTAACAAATGATGCGCACAGAAAACTTCACATACACTGAAATATAGGAACTGTTACGTACAAAGGAACACTTCTGGTAGATGCTCCAGTTGTATGGGGGGCACGCGCAAGTCGCCGAGCTCGGCCTCATCGCCCGGGTACATCATTGCACCCAACATTACACGACCGCCCCACGTCGCTCCGCTAGCCGCACTGCCGCCACCCCGCCACGCAACCCCAACCCTCTTATCACTACATCGCGACCATTGGTTGACGCATCTCCCATGATAACAACCACCACGCCCATCGGCCAATACAAGCGCGGCTCCGATCCACCCATAGATCGATTGCAAATTTCCACAGTCCTTCGGTGCGTTATTGAACGCTTTACATAGCTAGAGTGCTTTACACGTCGATGCTTTTTTTGTAATTTAGGCGCAGGGGAACGCAGTTAAAACGCTTTACCGATTGTCACTGAATCTTATTTAAGAGTCTAATTTTAAACAGCTCATTCGGACGACACAAGAAACTTATTATTTTGAAGATATTTAAAACAAGTATACTTACGAGCAAACACAAAAATCGACTTCTAATCGAATCAAACGTTGAACGCTTTACATAGCTAGAGTGCTTTACACGTCGATGCTTTTTGTAATTTAGGCGCAGGGGAACGCAGTTAAAACGCTTTACCGATTGTCACTGAATCTTATCTAAGAGTCTAATTTTAAAAGCTCATTCGGACGACACAAGAAACTTATTATTTTGAAGATATTTAAAACAAGTATACTTACGAGCAAACACAAAAATCGACTTCTAATCGAATCAAACGTTGAACGCTTTACATAGCTAGAGTGCTTTACACGTCGATGCTTTTTGTAATTTAGGCGCAGGGGAACGCAGTTAAAACGCTTTACCGATTGTCACTGAATCTTATTTAAGAGTCTAATTTTAAACAGCTCATTCGGACGACACAAGAAACTTATTATTTTGAAGATATTTAAAACAAGTATACTTACGAGCAAACACAAAAATCGACTTCTAATCGAATCAAACGTTGAACGCTTTACATAGCTAGAGTGCTTTACACGTCGATGCTTTTTTTGTAATTTAGGCGCAGGGGAACGCAGTTAAAACGCTTTACCGATTGTCACTGAATCTTATTTAAGAGTCTAATTTTAAACAGCTCATTCGGACGACACAAGAAACTTATTATTTTGAAGATATTTAAAACAAGTATACTTACGAGCAAACACAAAAATCGACTTCTAATCGAATCAAACGTTGAACGCTTTTACACGCAGACGCTCTCTTTATATTTCCGAACTATCGTAGGAATATTACGAAATAGAATTAATCACCACCTAACCAAACTCTCATCAAACTACCCTTGAAGTACATGATTTCCAATAAAAACTGAATCATCGAAATCGGTTGACGTGATATTGAGTTATACGTCCATATGTCGCGCACATAGTTATTGTAAATTTAAGGCCTATATGGTTTTCTCATGGATGCCATTGGACCAAAATGGGACCACACGAGAAGTACGAGCATTCAAATAAAAAAGAATCGTCAAAATCGATTCACCAAACAGTCAGTTCAGTCGAACACTATACTATAACGTTCTTTGACTCATAACGTTCGACTGAACTGACTCGATTTTGATGATTCTTTTTTATTTGAATGCTCGTGCTTCTCGTGTGATCTCATTTTGATCCAATGGCATCCATGAGAAAACCATAAAAGTCTTAAATTTGTATTAAGTATGTGCGCGACTAATTGACCAACAACTCAATATCACGAACATAAAAATACTTAAAGACGAGTTGAGAACTTAGGTCGCTTAGCCTGAACCTCTATTGGATTGCAGGTGTGTTGTCGACCTGTTATGGAGAGTTAGATGAATGGAATGGATGGAACGTAGAGTTATACCTCCACGTCACGTCGATATTCTGTGAGGTGGTACTCTCCCTTATATACCCATTAGTGCCCCAAAGTATCCATTGCAGTGGTCCTACCACTGTTAGATTAGGTATAAAGGCGAAAAAATTATCCCACCCCTTTGATGTTAGAGTTTTTTCGGCCACTTCTTCTCCCAGTGCCAACGCTTCCCAAAGTGGCACTCAAAGTTAGTTTAGCTTTTTAATGTCCCTTAGATTATTCGTGAAATAGCAATCGACCGAGTCGTGGTTTAGCCGTCTCCGACGCCCTCGGGTCGGGATGCTTATGCGTAACATAGTAACCCTCACCGGAGGGGCCCTAGTATTTTTTTTTTTTAAAAAGAGTGTTTAGAATCTTTTTTTTTTCAGTAAATATTAGTAACTTTCTTGTTACTAATATTTTCCTCTTATTCCATAATCCACATTATACTCGGACCAATTATTCCAACTAAGTTTAGTGCTAGGAAATGGTTCACATCGATAGTCGAATAGTGGATTCGAATCTACAACCTTACGATTCGTAGTACCCTAAACCATTAGACTGTCGACGCTTTAATGCGAGTCGAGTTACTAGCGATAGAGGTTCAGGTTAAGCGACCTAAGAGCTATGCCACCTCTAAATCCGGTGAAGCAGTCAAGGCCAGCTTCTCTGGCCAATCTGTGTAGGTCGTAATAAAAAAAGCGAAATAAATAGCAATAGGTCCGTTTTTGTATATGTATTTTAGAGCAAAAAAGGAAATCTGCCTCTATTTATCTATATAGGTGAAGCAAATGAATGCCTTATAAAAATCCTTCTTTAGGACATAGATTTCACTTGAAATTGGTATTACAACGATATATTTATAGGTTCCAATTTACTGGTCACATATTGCTATATATTATTAAGACTTGTTCTACAATATTAATAGTAAATGTAACAAACCTGTACGGGGTTCGGTGGATCGTGACTTGTGCGAGTTCAATAAATTATACAAGTGAACGCGAGGGCAGCGGCCTGTGCAACTTTACGACGGCATAAATCACAGCACCACGTCACTCTTCCCTCCCTCCGGATCAGCTAAGTCCAGCACCAGACTGAACACTATATAAAGCAAAGCAAACCGTTCGCTACGCTCCTACTGCACTTGCAGCTAACAGATTTATTTTCAATATTTGAAAATAACAGCAATATTTTTAACCAACATCAAAATAGTTGGGGGTTCTCAATTCGTCTGTATTTGTTTGTATGTTTACGCCCACCCAACCCAGTTTTTTTTATATATTAATTTTGATGGCGTAATTGCGTTCCGAAGATATACCAGGGAAGATAAACTAGAAGATGCTCATACCGACTAACACCTCACACGGTGTGCCTCCGCCATGGTAGGATGAGATGGGGTCGCATTGGCGTTCACCATCCTGCCCTAGCGATAGTCGGTTGGGAAACCAGGCCTTCTGGAGATTTCCTGTACTCCCCGCCTGCAAACCCCGCTAAGAAGGTTGATTTAATGAAGGCAAGCGAACCGCCGTTTTCTTACGTCTAAACGTCAGCGCCTAACGTGCACCATCTACTAGCACAAGCTTTTAATCTTTTTTGGAAAAGTTAACAAGAATGTTAGTAACACTTTTAACAATAAAGTTTGATAGCTTTCTTTTCCAAAAAAAAAACACAAAAATATGTCGATGGTGGAATCAATGAATCGGCAGTCAGGCACGTGGTTGCAAGTTCTGGCGTTTAAAAAAAAGTAGCGACAAATTCCCGCACCACCAGATAATTGGTGCGGGCAGACGCGTGCGGTCTCCCCGGGCGTAGGCGCGTGCGCGAGCGCCGCGCTCTAATTGAGGGTTGCTTCGCATCACTCGGACGGGCTCCACACTGCTAGTGCTTCGCTCATTTCTCTCCTTGATTATATCGACTTTGACAAGCGTGTAGTCGATTGAAATCAATAAGTGAGCGTTTCCTGACTCCATTTGAAAATTTTAGATCAATTTAACGGTGTATTTTTAACCGACTTCAAAAAAGGAAACCTCCTGAATTCGTCGTAAAGTTTTTTTTTTGTTTGTTTCCTTGTCACTTTTGACTGGGTGAACCAATTTTGATGATTCTTATTATATTTAAAAGGTGATTCTCGTGTGGTTCTGACAATAGCATCGTTGAGAAAACCATATGTCTTAAATTTACATTAAGAATGTGCGCGACAACGAATAAGTCAATATCACGCTTACCGATTTCGATAATTCATTTTTATGGAAAGGACGTATTTACTTAAAAGTTAGTTTGATGGGATTTTGGTTAGGTTCTGATTAATTCTATTTCGTAATATTCCTATTCTATTTGAAGTCGATTTTTGTTTTTACTCGTAAATATTGTTTAAATATCTTTAGATTTTATCTAAATCATTTCCTAAAATTTTAAGAAGAATAGAAATA
The DNA here is from genome assembly GCA_029286785.1 of Meandrusa payeni. Taxonomy (NCBI): domain Eukaryota; kingdom Metazoa; phylum Arthropoda; class Insecta; order Lepidoptera; family Papilionidae; genus Meandrusa; species Meandrusa payeni. The sequence goes on along the minus strand of JAGSMX010000012.1, from coordinate 7,272,015 downwards.
AAATAATTATTTATTTATGTATATTGGTTACAATATTATTAGCATAATTAACAATGTGAATAAATTATTTTCTAATAATTTCATTTCGCATTTATAAAAAGGGGCAAACTAGTTTACGGCCTATCTGATCTGAAGTGTCAGTGCAAATATCTTCGTCCATGCACATCAACGACATCAGTACATGTTTAACACATGTAAAACAATAGTTTTCACATCATTCGAAATCCAATTTTATCGAGGAAATTTGGTATTTATAAGTGACAGCACGAATTTTTGTAAATTACTTTTAAGCTTGAACCGAAAAAATAGAAAACACATTGATTGAATAAATCTACTCTTGTATTCCCGCATTTCGGACATTTTACCGTAGTCAACATCACAGAGGGTGAAGATAAGTGATTGTGATTAGTGAACTCCGTGAAAATACTTTTATTCAATAAGTAATTATAGCCAGTATGGAAAACTCATTAGTAACATGCCGGCTTGGATTCGTACCCATAAGATTAACGTTCTGTAGGCTACCACTTTTATAAATGTCAAGAAATATTTAGATCTATTATCATTTCAACTATCAACGCATTTATAGTATCGGACCGTTAAGACGAGGCCTCTCGACTACGTACACTACAACTTTTCCTTCCCATAAAAACAACCTTTTCTCAACTTTTTCTCTCTGGCTTGTCCGAACTGCCGGAGGTGCCGCTAGGCGCGACTGGCTATCGTTATCCTTGCAATCTTCATTTATTTAACAAACCTTTTGTTGTTATTTTTTATTGCTGTTAAAATTCTGCACTTGTTAATTCATTTCCAATTTACTTTTACAGGTATTTTTCTTATCTATTGCTTATTTATATTTTATTAATTACATTTCTTCTCTATTCTCTTAAAAAAGAAGAACGTTTGAAGAAATACCTAAGACAAGGTGAGAGAGTGTAGTGGCGAAAGACATGAGGAATTGCAAGATTTCCCAAAACGATGTCTCGGACAGAGAAGAATGGAAAGCGAAAATCCGGAAAGCTCTACAACCATGCGGGACCAATATCAAAAACAGGAGATATAATCTATCAGTGCACTGTTAACGAATGATACAATGTTATTGTTACATATATTTCTCTGTTATTACGAAGGGAGGTATTTCAATACGTTGCTAGTTTCCCATAGAAACCTAATACCACAGAGCGACGGTGCGGCACGTGTCCGAGAGGAACGCCTGAGGGTAAATCAAAAGGAATGCGACAAATGTGAGTGATGTTAAACATGGTTATTTGTTATCAATTGATACGAATCTACACAACACTCGGTAGAGCTCAAGTCCGGTCGAGTGTAGAATACTGTTGTCATATTTGGACCTCCTACTCCTTACGTCGTCTTCCTCATTGCTGAGGGTCGAGAATTATCCCACAATTATGTCCACGAATTATGTGGCGGAAGATCGCTCTCCACCTGTTGCGGTCTTTAACTCTTTAGCGTTGTGTAATGGCTCGTGGACTCTCGTGTTGGTGTTGTTGCTGTCCAACGCATAGGGCTCCTCCCTCTTGGTGTTTCCAGTGTAGGGCAGGCGCTGCTAAGTGCCATCTCATAGGCCTTTCGGTGTTGTATATATTTTGGAGAGTGTGCTCGGGAATTACATGACCGAATTCCCCATTCCCCGTTCTATCAGCGGATTACAAGACGCACTGCTGGATTTCATCCTATTTTCGTTAATATTTCTCCAGCCGATATACGTTTAAATTAAACTAATTTTCAACCGACTTCAAAAAGGAGGACGTTTTCAATTCGTCTGTATTTTTTTTCTGGGAAAACTTTCGACTGGGAAAACCGATTTTGATTAAAAGTGGAGCTTCCTGTGTGGTTAAATTGCACAATAGCATCAATGAGAAAACCATTTAAGTCATAAATTTGATTAATATTGCGATAAATAGACGAATAACTCAATATCACGCCAACCGATTTCGATGATTCATTTTTATTGGAAAGGATTGGTCTTCAAGGGTAGCTTGATGAGAGTTTAGTTAGGTTTTGATCAATTCAGTTTTATAACATTACATTCATTTTTAAGTCGGTTTTAGTTTTTATTCGTAAATGTACTTGTGCTTTACATTTTAAGAGCACTGAATTTTAGAGCCGTGGTAGCTTAGAGTCCGAGATCAATCCTCGGTGCTGGCACCAATTAATTTGTCTGATGAAATTTTTACTTTTGATTTACCATGCACACGGCAGTGAAGGAAACAATACACAGGAAAACATACATGTGTTAGAATTTGTGGTTTTAGATCATTTCAGAAATGAGATCCGTATATGAACGAAGGTAACCGATATAGCCCACAGTGTAAACAAGTTGTACTGGCATTGGGTAGAGCATATAGCACGTAGAACAGAAATCTGGCCGTTCAAAAGTTCTCTATTGGAGACCACGGAAGTATACTTTACAGGCTGCCAATTATTTATTCACTATTCAGGTTATTGTTATTTAATCTATATTGTTGATTTAATGTTCTGTTACAGGTCAAGTTCATATCCAGTCATAGTGAATGGCAATAGACATAATATCATTAATTATTTTGTTATATTTTAATTGAGGTTATAAAAATGTTATTAGTTAGTAGTTGTTACTTTAAAGTGAAGGATTTTTAAAATATAGAATTTATTTAAATATAATATTTAGCCTAATGGCTAAGCGGAACCTGACGCGCGGGTACGAATCCCGGTCGGCTTGTAACAATGTATTGCCGGTTTTTTAAATACAAAAAAATATTTGCTAAAAATTTGTACCCGGTGTATAATAATGGCCTCACCATCTGTCACATATGGTGCCTAATAATTCCTCCAAATCTATTAGCCTCATTTACTTAACGCTCTCCTATGTGATAGCGTGCTAAGCTCCGACAGGCTTGTGTCTAACCAACCTTACGATCTTATCGTTAGGATTTCGATTCCCAGTTCGTACTAGTTAGTTTCCATTTTTCGTTCTTCCTCGTTCCTTAAGAATAAGAAGTCACTTGCTAAAATTATTTTTTATGACTGTAATAATATTTTTGTCCAACCAGGACTTACGGGATACTAATAACCCTATATGAAATTTATAATCCTAATTGATAGCATATCCTTTCAATAAAAACATACGTAATGGCACACGTAATTTTGGAGTTAGGTGTGGGTTGTTTTTTGTCACGATGACATTCTAATGATCTGATGACTAGAAATGTTCAAGAGTACCGTAACAGGGCCTCATCGTTTCATTTATCCAGATTTAGCTTCTAATACATGTCTAGTAGCTATACAGGGGCACGCTGTGCCGAAGCGGGGCCCTTAATAATTTCGGGTAAAATTGTAGACGCGAAAGCGGGAGCGCTGTCGCCCGCTCTTTACAATCGCAAACGGCGTTTTAATTCGATAATGTCTCCATTATCTGATTATGACAGAACCGAAAAATTATATCATCTCGTAATTAAATTAAAATGCAATTTAGAGATGCGCCGCGGGCGGCACGCGCCTACGCTTCAGACAGTTTTATGGTATCTGGCACTAGGGGTTCGTTAACTCCCAATAACACGGTGACTAAGCGGGGTCAGAAGCCGTTTCTAATTTATTTTTTACAATATTTTATGCATTTATAAAAATACAATAATAAATATCATACCCTTTTTGTAAAATTTTTGTTTCACCAGTGATTGCTATTTAAAAAAGTGCAGGCGCTAACTATAAATTGTAAATACGCATCTTAAGTCCTTTTAGTCGGAGCGAGATAGACAGAGACGGCTTTTGCTATTAGTTTCACCAATCTTATTAGATATTCCATATATGATACAGGGTGAGCTTACCGCCATATGCCGTACGCAAATTCAAATACACATATTTATTTCATTTTAAATAACTAAATTAAGGAAAACGCTAACACACAAATAATTATACTCTAGTATGTTGTGGGATATGTGGCATTAGAGCGGAATGCCTCCCTTTATTATTTTTACACAAGTCCTTGGTCTTTTAGTGTTCCGCCGGTAAATAAAATAATCACAGAATCATGGAGAATAATAAGATTATATTTTAAGATTTTGTTACATTAAAATACAATTGGAAAAGTCTAGATTAAATGTCTCTGGAAAAACGTTGACATGTGTAACATAATAAATTTTCTTATTCCAAATATAATATAAATAATTTTATCGTCTAAAATACTTTTTGGTAATTGGTGATTGCTAGTCGCCACAATGTATACTTATACATACTTCCTCTTTTATTTTCGTTGGCTATAGCAGTGTTGCAATAAAATGTCTATCCCTTCAATAGGCGTGATGACTTATTGTCAAAATCTTTTCTATGATATTTACAACTATCTATTTTATACAAAATGTAATTGCATTGAGGCGTCTTCGCTTACGATGGGTGTGTGCGTTCGTTTGCAAAGGACGCTCGCAACGGCTCGTGACGAGGTGTTGCGGTGTTCTCTTTTCATCATCATCATCATCTCAGCCGTAAGACATCCACTGCTGGACATAGGCCTCCCCAACGATTTCCAAAAGGACCGGTTGTATGCGGCCCACATCCAGCTGCGCCCTGCGACCTTTATGAGGTCGTCAGACCACCTCTTTTATATCACAAATATTGTAAAATGGACGAGAACTGAATGCTGAGCATCAAGACAAACCTGGGATAGGTTTTGGGATGCGCTTTAATATGTAAAATAGTATATGTATAATGTATTAAATAAATAAATTAAAAAAATCATTTTAAAATAAAGAATAAAAAAAAATTATCTTAAATACGCTCGTCAGTGACTATAACGTACGTGTGACGTCACGGCTCAGTACGTCAACAGTAAACATTAGGTAGTAAAAACTAACACAATGAGCTAGCCTTTTTAAGCTAAGTTGTTTTATCATCGAAGATTACAATTATACTGTAGCAAATTAAGCTATCACTGTAGATTCATTATTATACATATCGACGCTGGAAAACAAAAACGTAGTAACCTACAAAATTGAAATTGTTCACCAGAGCCGAAAAACATTTCAAATTTAAAAAAATTATAACTCTCATGTTTGTGGAGCTAGAGCTGTCGTTTTTGGACACAATATTTATTATTTTTTGCTGAATAAGTATTGTACCACGGTATTAAAAAAATATTTAGAGGTTTCCTAAAATAAAATCGTTTTACGGTACAAAAAATAAAAGAGAAGTGTCAATCTTGAAAATCCTATTTTCACAATTTTTCATCTAATTATTACAAGTTTTTTCTGATTCCAACGACGTAAAAAAGTGAAAATGGCCATATGTGTCATTTACTACGTCTTTGCTTTCCAGCGTCGATATATTTCATAAATAAATAAAAGCTGTTATAATATATATATAACATTTAAATAGCTTCAATTAGCTTATATACTTAGTATGAAAAATAATCTATAACGAACAAACGAACCATCGAGCCATAAAATCAAAACTAATAAAACAAACTTTACGTACTGTCGTCGCCCCCTTTAGGAATCGAGTCACCCTACTTATTAAAATTAATAAGCGGGTTTTTCGTCTGTATTAATGATCATGCTGTGTCAATAACCATGTTACGAGTATATATATATGTGTAAACAACGTTAACCAGGGCATGGTAAACATAAAATAGCCTGGAGAGACTGTGTGGGGTGTTTTAGCTATAGTAATTCCATTCGGCTTTGTACATATTTTAATGTTTAACACATTTTTTATTTTATTTTTGACGAACTACACAGATTGGCCAGAGAAGCTGGCCTTGACTGTTTCACCGGATTGAGAGGTGGCATAGCTCTTGTTTGACACATGTCGTATTTAAGGCTTATAAAGCATAGAACACACAGCATTTTAAAGTGATTGGAATTCAATGAAGTGAAATTCAAAGCACTGGGCTCGCAATCCGATTGAAGCTTCTAAAGGGGACGTAGTTCCTCTTGCGATCTTGAGTCAGGATGTTACCAGGCCACCACAAAACTAAGCGCCAATAGCTCAATGGTTTAGGGTAAGGTCGTAGTTTCGAATCCGCCGTTCTACTATTAACGTAAACCATCTCCTAGCATATGCTTAATCTTAGTTGGAATGGGTGACAAGAATGCTAGTAATGTTCTATAATTATTCTTTGCACAAAGATAACTTTAACTTTATTGGTTTTTTCAAACCAAAAAAAGGATAGATTTCAAATAAGTGATCAATGTTAATTGTTAATTGTTTGATTCAATATTAATTTATCACTTATCTGAAATCTTATACCAGTAATAATACCTTCTCCGAAACACGCTGCATCATATGCTATAATTGATCTGTCTATTCTTCCTGTAGATTTTGCAGTAAAATGACAAAATAACGCCTCACTATTTATTAGAATAGATTAATATTTTTGTATACATATTATGAACAAAGTAAAAGAAGGAATATTTATGAGTGAAGTTTATATTCAATTTTAAAACATTCAACTTCCCTTGTGAGAAAAATCTGGAACGTTTTGCTTAGTGGAGTGCCTACTCGACTCTTTGATCTACTTTTATTTGCTAACCACTACAAACCCGTCTCTGAGGGTTGCCACAGGGAGGGGCGGTGTGTTTGCTAAACAAATATTTTTAATAAGCACACTCGCTCTATTTGTCTTATAATAAGTTATTATAAGAGACGTCGAGTGAGCATTTTGCAAGTGAATGCAATTTCGCCATAAAATAAGTTGCATGGTTTAAATGTTGACAGTGTAGTAAAATTTGTTACACGTATGTTGCGCATTTATATTTTGCATATGTCTCATGGTTTTTAACCGACTAAAATGGAGGAGTTTCTTAAATCGGGACTCCTGATAATCTTATATAAAAATGTTTGCTGATTGAGATCTTAATGGGATTATGAGATTCTAACTACTCCCGAGTACTCCTGACTTCGGTCCCCGGCACTGGCACCATTGAAATGATTTGTTGTAATTTTAATTTTCTACGGTATAGGCAATCTGCGACTAGGCCCGGCGGACTACAATCGGCCTGTTCCCAACAGTAGGATATATGTTGTATATGAATATAAGCAGTAACTTTAACTTTTAACTTAGAAAATAAAAGGTAGCCTCTGTACGTAGTAGCGTTTAACCCACCACATTTTTAGCGTAGCTTTGATTTGAAGACAGGCATATTTTTGTTTTCAATCATAAATATACCTGTTTGTGTTTATTTACGGAATGGTTACCATGTAAAACATTGTTAAGAGTTTTAATGTGTGATCACGGAGTCGTATTTCGTATCGAGACGCGGTACACATTGTTTTGGCGCAAACACGGTTTCGTTTCTTAATGAGGGCTACATTAAGAAGAGAGCGTCGAGCGTGACGTCAGCGCGTCGAAGCCTGCCCGGGCTCCGGTAGCTGAAATTGAATCTGGCACGCATGCCGCCCGCGCGACACCGCATTTAGTTACGCCTACCCGCAAACTTCGGCACGGAATGTGTACTTTAAAATCATTGCTTTTGCCATTATGTCTGTCAATTAACCAGGTCTTGATTTGCTTCATTTTTTTGTTGTTAGTGAACGCCGCAATTTAAATACAAGGATAAATGTGTAGTGCGATAATTTTAAACGATGACTAACAATCAGTTGTATAATTTATAAACAAAATTCATCTATATTATGAAAGATATAGGCCAGTTTAGACGACAGAACGATAACTAAAATGGTTTTAAAATGTCATTACTGTAAACACAATTATATTTATTTTGTCTTTATGTCGTTATGTTATCTTTACACAGCTACGATACATTAAAAAATGATGTTCTGTCTCCTGGCCTAGGACATCCTGTCTGGAAATCGACGTCTCGTTGTTTTGGTATTGTTAACAATTAAAATAAGTAAATATCGTGTAATTTTTGTATTCGATACAATCCCTTATCAACCTACTTTAAAAAAGGAGGAGCCTGTCAATTCGTCTGTACTTTTTTGTAATGTTTGTTACTTCAGAATTTTTGACGGGGTGGACAGATTTTGTTGATTTTTTTTAATATCTGGCGCTTCTCTTGTTGTCCCATTTCTAATAATGGCATCTCTCTTTACTACTTAATCTGAAATCACAATAGTTTTCAATTGTCAACAGTAATTAATCTATATATATAAAAGAGAAAGTGTGTGGGTTTGGTCCGTATAGGCTCCGAAACGGCTTTACCGATTCCAATGAAACTTTTAGGGAATCTTCAGATTGATCTAACGAGTAATCGTGTAAAGTTTGGTCACCATCGGAGCACTCCTCTTTTTGAATTGTCAAACGAGCCATACGTCCTACTTTTATTTCTGATATTAACTTGAGCCCGTTATGTTTTTGTATAAATGATAAGAATGATATAGGTAATGATCTTCACCCACTTGAGAAGAGAATGAATACGGAGAGAAATGAAAAATTTAATATATTGTGAGAGTAAGTAATGTAAGTTTATTGTTTAAATAAAATAAAGCAAAATCTAGCCCGGCGACGCGGGCTACGTACACTAGTAACTTATAACAAAGGTTTAAACCTGACTGAGGTCTTAAGACACTTGACCATTACTCAGTCCAACAGGATTCCGCCTTCAACACCAAATAATAAGTATGTCAAGGGGCATTTCTTCCATACAGTGACATACAAAGTATCATTTCGCCATGCAATCGGCAGTTATTTGCAAATGCTTACATGTACGAAGCTATAACCTTTGAACCAAAACATACTTATTGCATAAAATGATTCAACTTCCTTGTCGTTTTTTCTTGCACTTAACAAAAACTAGGCGTAACAAAAGTCTAGGTTAGCGAAGAGTTTTTCCTCGTCGACTCGTTTGACAAAACAAATGCAATAATAGTATTATTTTTTTCAATATATTTTATTGCGTTGGTAAACCAGGATTTAATGAATTAAGTAACAAAGTAATTTCGTATTTTCTGAATAAAACTGGTATATTAAAATGAAGTAACTCAAGGAGAATTTCATTTATTAAAAGTACACTGAACAAAAACGATGACTCGGACACTTTATATTGTGTCCATGTGAGCTGGTTTTGTTCAGAAAATACAAAATACAAAAAACTAAATATATGTTATTTTTTTAATTTTATTTATTGTTTCTTTGAAGAATGCTAACAATATTTCATTTTTTTTTCATATCACTAATACGAGTATTCTTGTTAACCATTCCAAATAAGCTTAAGTTTGTGCTAGGAGATGGTTCACATCAATTGAATGGCGGATTCGAACCTACCATCTTACGATTATGAGATAATGTTAAAGTTAAAGTTACAGCCTTTATATATGTATAATAAATGTCCCACTGCTGGGCACAGTCCTTCTCTGTAAAGAGAGTATAAGGGCATAGTCCACCACACGGCCCTAGTGCGGATTGGCAGACTTCACATGCCTAGGAAAATTTTTCTAAGACATATAGGTTTCCTCACGATGTTTTCCTTCACCGCCGAGCGCGTGGTTAATCAGCACATAAAATTGCAACAACAAATTTATTGGTGCCGGCACCGGGGATCGAACTCGGGTTGCTAGCGTACTATGCAACAAGAGCCAACCGCCCGGACACTGAGCTACCACGCCTCCTATGAGATAATGTAAGAATTTATTATTACTCCAATCGTCGCCATTTTAACCTTTCCTAAAAATTACCTCACATAACAATCGGGTGTCACAAGTAGACAGCGTACGCTGCTTAGTAAGGCAACTATAGTAGCTTTCAGTAAGGTCAGCAAAGTATTGGCGACTCCATTAGTGTTCCTAGTTTAAATCAATCAAGAAAACGTTTCGCCGTAACAATAATTAACACACTCGTTTGGTGTATTCGACCGATTCGTGTTAATGCAATTAAGAGCTTTTTATTTAATATAAACTTATGGTTAGCCTGTCATTGACTTCATAATTAACAAAGTAATTTCGTATTTTCTGAACAAAACCAGTACATTAAAATCAAGTAACTCAAGGAGAATTTCATTTATTAAAGTATTACTTTAATAGGGTGGTATCGATTTTGTTTAGTTTGATATTACAAGGATTATGTTCTATTTAAGTTTCCCGAAGTGCCACTCAAGTTAGTTTAGTTTTTGAATGTCCCTTAGATTATCCGTGACATAGCAACCGACCGAGTCGTGGTTCGGCCTCCGATCGAAATGCTTACGCATTACTTAGTACCGTCCAAGCCGATGTTACCCCTCACCGAGGGAACCCTTGTGCCAAGTTACTAGCGAAAGAAGTTCAGGCTAAGTGCTATGCCACCTCTCAATCCGGTGAAGCTGTCAAGGCCAGCTTCTCTGACCAATCTGTGTAGTTCGTCAAAAAAAATCTATTTAAGTTTCCCGAAGTTAGTTTAGTTTTGAATGTCCCTTAGATTATCCGTGACATAGCAACCGACCGAGTCGTGGTTCGGCCTCCGATCGAAATGCTTACGCATTACTTAGTACCGTCCAAGCCGATGTTACCCCTCACCGAGGGAACCCTTGTGCCAAGTTACTAGCGAAAGAAGTTCAGGCTAAGCGAACTAAGAGCTATGCCACATCTCAATCCGGTGAAGCTGTCAAGGCCAGCTTCTCTGACCAATCTGAGTAGTTCGTCAAAAAATCTATTTAAGTTTCCCGAAGTTAGTTTAGTTTTTGAATGTCCCTTAGAATATCCGTGACATAGCAACCGACCGAGTCGTGGTTCGGCCTCCGATCGAAATGCTTACGCTATACTTAGTACCGTCCAAGCCGATGTTACCCCTCACCGAGGGAACCCTTGTGCCAAGTTACTAGCGAAAGAAGTTCAGGCTAAGTGACCTAAGAGCTATGCCACCTCTCAATCCGGTGAAGCTGTCAAGGCCAGCTTCTCTGACCAATCTGTGTAGTTCGTCAAAAAAAATCTATTTAAGTTTTAAAAAAATATTTTCTATATTTACGAAGATACGAATCTGACATCTAGTCAGAGGGTGGACAGACGTCCTAACGTCGTAGTTAATTGATTTAATTTTTATAAATTTTGTTCCAATGCTAATTGGTTTTTAATGTATTTTAATCAATCATAGAATCCCAAGAATAAATTGGGTATGCCTTCTTTCCGTAAGTAATTTTTATATATAAAATGAATAATTGTCTGTGTAACTTCCGACCTACTGCACCAAAATGGATGAATTGTTCAACAAACGAATGACAACTTCTGACAGACCGTACGTCATATCATAAATGTCAATCATAGAATCCCGTCCGGTTGAAATCGAAACCTCTTCGACGTTCTACTACTAACTACTATCAAAGCTTGAAATTAACTTATATCAATGCTCATTTATAAATCTTAAACGGAGAACAAGTTTTCTTTCAATTAACTATTAGATGGCTTCTCAGAACTGAAGCGAGCTCAAGATTGTTTTATGGTGTAATAAGATGCGCAAGCCATACATGTGATGAAGTAATTTCATGGCGCGTCTCGCTAATGGAAGATGGTACAATAATGAATTTAGAAAACCCACATTTTTCCAGATATTTCACTAAAATAAGGCCCGTACAACTTAATATATGCCTCGGCATGCACACACAAATGCAAACCTATTAACATAAATGCACATTGCCATTATGTTAGTAACACAAACGGATTTTTTAAAGGATATTTTCTTATGAAAATCTTAAAATCAACAGATTTGACGTTAAGCATTTCTGCTGTAATATGTTTTGCTTCCTTAAATTTATCTTAATTCGAAATTCATAGGTGATGCCGGGCGCCAACAGCTAGTTTTAACATTTAACCTTATGATTTGTCTTCGGTACTTCCTGATAATAAATTCCTAATATTGTATTATTATAACAATTATTTTTCACGCTCCCTCTCGAGTCCCTTTTATCGTATCGCAGTATACAGACACAACAGTCGCTGGGCGACAAGGGGCGAGCCTATCCCACCATAAACCCGGGTACAAATAGTACAATAGTTACAAGTGATTTATTTGTACTTAAGAAACCGAAAAATGGTGATTTTAAAATTTGGTCACATTCGATTCGTACATCAGACAGACCATCATAAGTCGGAAGCTTAGCAGAAGCAATCTATGTATCGTTTATGTTTCTCGGTGGAAGTGTCGCTTCGTTAACAGCTTAATGATAACTCGCTGAGGTCACACGCAAGTGACCTCGCAATAAATTAGTACCTGGCAGCCTGCAATTCTATTAAATCAGTTCCTATTGTATTAATTCCACGTATTTTCATTTGTTTCAAATCACGTTATAATAAGGTCAGCCGAGTTCAGTGACCTATAACCTGACTGCATCGTTTATTCCAACTCCTATTTAAAACACGGAACTCTTATGGAACTTTTTAGCCTAAATGCATTTAAAATTCAGGTCACAGTTGGTTTTGCACACGAAAAAATAATTAGCTATTTAAATAGGAAAGTAATAGATAATTTCTATTAGAGATCTTATCTCAGCCCAGTAACATTGAAATTCCATGTTTCGGTTACTTATGCACAAAATCGGTGCGGCCAAAAAATTCATCACTTATCGCATATAGTAAAAGCAAACTACAATGGCTCTATTTGTCGACCCCGCCTGAAAGGGTTAAAAAGCTTTGAGAGCTTTTATTATACAGGAGACCCGTCTAAAGCAGGTCTTCTTCTTCTTGGTCGCCTCACTCTTGTGAGAGTTGTCGCGGCCATCATGATCCGGTGGGTTGGGAAGCAGACAGCACGACGTCGCGCTACCTCCGCCTGCTGGCCGTCAGTCGGGCACATTCGTGGAGGGGAGCACCCACCATACCCCGTACCTGATCCATCCATCGCATTTGCGATCTACCTGGCGGTCTACTTCCTTCCACTTTGCCCTGCACGACAAGACGAAAGCTGTTCTACTGGTAACTAATTATGATCATAAATATTTTGTTTCCAAAAACAAAAATCTGTTGTTTCGAATACTGCCAAAGTTCAAAGGTTCATCGTTAACCTATGAAATTTAGGTTATAGGTTAAAATGAAAATTTTTCTTAATCAAAATCGGTATCACTATATAGTGAGTTCATAGGGAACAGAAAGCCAGCTGTGCAAATGATATTTCGTTATGAAACCAAACTATTACAATTCAATAGCCACTGTATGAAAAACCGTAATCTAATAACATTATGTAATTTTCAATTGAATTGTTTGATAATCTTATAATTTATTTATTGGCATATTTGTAAGACGTCGTTAAGTACGATATTAACAAATATTAACAACAAAACCATATTACAAAAATTTGCAAAAATCGACAACTGTGATGCCAGTGAATGTTCAATTTACACAATTGGTTTATTCGATTGGGGTCCTGATATACACTCATGTCCATGAAGATTAAACCAAAAAGAAACATTTAATCTGATCTCTACCAAACTTTACAGGATATATGATTAGTATAAGTATGTATAAATATTCACTAAACTACAAATAGTTTTTTTATTAGTTAATTTTTAATTTCAAATTTAGTTTTATTTTTACTTTTGTGTTAATTTTATTTTTATCTTACATTGTCACTGCCAATTAATTGCTTGCAATCTACGCCTATAACTGCGATGGCATTTACTTCACAACTTTTCACTGTTTTATGTATTGTTTGTTAAAAATGTTCATTGTGTTGGTGTAATAAATAAATAAATAAAATAAATAAATAAATAAAATAAATAATTAAATTAAATCAAAATCGGTCGAACCATTTCGGAGTCATGAAGAGAAACATACATGCACACATCGTCTTTTGTATATGCAGATGAGTATATTAATTACAATACGAGGCAAATAATACATTCCCTTAAAGTTTATTAATTAGCTTATAAAGTAATTTACATTCAATCTCGTACACTGACGAGTAATTAATATATGATTAATACAATAAAATACATGTTCAATCTCTTTTAAAATATTGAAATATTGCATAGAATGCCTATCATTAACGATTTCGTTACGTCAGTCCGTTGTATTTATTTTATGAAATATTTTTGGAATTATAAGTTGTTTTATTTACATCTTATATTTGTTGTTTTAAATCCTTATCGTCGTCGTAATTGCATAAAACAATGAGTTAGAACGATGAAGAGACGGAAATGTATGTCATGTATGTCCATGTTAGTGGTTACATAGCAACTTAATACGATGATAATCATGGCCTTGTAACGATTTCTTTGACGCAGTAAGGTTACAATTACGAGTTACTAATTCGTATATGCTAGCTTCGGATATATTTGTATGCCTCTCAACTGCAGTGCAAACAATACAGGTACAGAGAGTACAAAAATAAATTTGCCTACCCATTATTATTTACGTAATTTAATACACTACAAAATCTCCTAATATAATAGGATAAACGAAATATTTAATATTATTAATTCGTTACCATTTTTTCCAAACGATCAAGCCAGAATGAGACTGATGAGGCATCCCGCAATGTTTCAGTAGACGGAGAGATGCGATCATTAAGAAGTATGCTAGGGGTGATTGAATGATAGGATTAAAGGCTAATGAATAGAGTAATTAGAACAGAGAAAGAGTGTAAAGGAATGCAGCAAAGATATATGGGAAAGGGAGACAAAAAAATTTTGGCGCAAAAGCGAGTGGTAGTGACGGTAGAGGATGCCCTTGGTGAATGCATGTCGTCCAGTAGATTGGTGACGTATTAGATGAAGAAAAACGTCAAAATAAGTGGAAAGCAATGAATATCTAAGTCAAAATAGGTAGGCGAATAGGTCAAAGAAGCGAGGGAGGTATGTCAGGACCTTACACGGTCAATGGAAATATTTGCCTGTCCCTCTCAATCAAGGGCGTGTGTGATTTGATTTATGGTTAAGAAAAATGGGAGACGTCACTAATTTTTATAATTTCGGGTCAAAATTTAATTTACTTGTGTTAGAAAAACATGTTCAAAATTCTAAAACCGCAAATATTTTTACTGTAATATATTTTGTAATATGTTTATTTTATCCGTATTTTCCAATGACTTTAACTTACCAGGTTTCAGACCTACATTCTGAGGAGGTCTGATGCAGGCTGAAGTTGGCGGTCTGAAGCCGCCTTTACATGAAAACAACGAATGGGAATGTAGTAAGCATACCGTTTTTGCAATTAGCACTAAAACTTAGCATTCCTACCCACACTATTTACAATAGTAAAGAAAAAACACTTATTGAAAAGTTGTGTCTACATAAGTAAAAGCTACAGTAGTGCCTTTACTTATTTATGTTATAGTTTCCCTTGACTGAAAAAGGGTAGGTAGAGGTTAAGTTTTTCCTTTTTGCATGATCCTGACATATCTTTATTTTTACATTCATACATCTTTCTGTTGCCTCTTCTTTATTCCTATGCTTTCTCCTGACAACTGAACTAACAGACTAACTTACAACTAGAAAAATCAACAACAACGTCGCTGAATGTTCATTCTGACATTGTAGTAGCGCAATTGGGAGTAAGGGTATTTTAACACAATGCGAGTTAGCATTTATTTTAGAAAAAAAATCAAAGATCATTCTATCAATTACACTGAAATGTTGTAACAAATTGCTTAATCGTTACTTCGTAGAACCATTCGCACAGAAAACAATGTAATTTATTTGCAACACAAAAAGTTCGTAACGAACGTGTTCCGCCATTTTTAGTCTGTCATCGAACTAATCTTGCATTTCCAAGGTAACAAAACGATATGCGATAATTATCTATTCAAGTAAAACTATTCTTATGTATTATAAATTCCATACGTTTCGAAATTTTTATTTAGTCACAGGAGGGACTGACGTGTCCTAATATAATAGTTGTTTACACAGTTTTACCTCAACGCAGCTTCTCAGCCGTGAATCTACCATGTTTCTTAACCGACTTCAAAAAAGGAGGTTCTCGTTTTTTTATGGAGGTATAAACTAGTGCTTGACCCCGACCCCACCTGATGGTGATATAGTCGAAAGATGGTACGCGCCAGTTTTGTAAGTGCCTATTCACTCTACTCTTGAAGGCTCCCACGTTGAACTTGGACGGAAAGACTGACGCCGGCAACCTGTTCATTTGCTGTACGCACGATGAACGATGACTCAAATCGCTTCGTTCAGACACGAGGAACATCGACTATGAAAGGGAGACCCGCCGGATGTCTAAGCGTCCGAAGGCAGAACTAACTCGTGTAATTCCTGTGTATATTCTCCATAATGTAATCTGTAAAATACCGAAAGACTAGCCACCTTTCGCCGGTGCTCAAGTCTATCTAAATGTAGATCTTGATCATCTTACCTCATCTTCAATTCATCTTTATTTTTTTTAATGTGTATGCACTCTAGCGTCGTAATTTATGAACCGATTTTGTTTTTTTTTTTGCTTAAAAGGATTTGGTTTCAATTGGGTATGTAGATATGATTTGTTGATCTTCCGAAGATACAAAATAAAACACAGAAGAAATGAGATCTTCTTCTATTGAAACCGGTTAGAAAGATAGAAAATTTTAGAACGCAAAAAACAAAACAGATATTTGCCACACCTCGGAAGTGATTTACGTTACATCCGTATTTAGTTACCTGATGCAAAATAGGAAATCGTAAAGTACAGGAGGCGATTAAATCAGAATGGGTCAGCTGTTGCGGGGAGATATGACGCGTGGCAATTGCGGGGCAGTACGAAGCCCTACGTGGGCAGGGCTTCGCGTGACGTCAGTCGCATCTGCCCGACAGATGGCGCCCGCGCCGAGATAATATCGCACGCCACGCACACCAGGAACTCGTATGGGAAATTCAAAACAACGAATGCTCCACCATTTCCATTCATGAAAATTTAACAAATGTATTAAATTGTAAAGATTATCGTGCTCACATTTTAGCAGATGATGATTATGAAGAAACCAGAAGATACGTGAGATAACTGGAAACTTATTTTTTTTAATAAGTACAAGTATGAGTGTTTATTCCTTTATATTTATTATTACATTTGTTATCTTATGAGTTATTTTTGAATGCTAAGTTAGCCTATTTGTGTGAAATTTACTAAGTAAAATTTCCTTACGCAAGAAAATTTTAAAATATATTGTTAAGGACGTAGAACGTTGGCTTCCTAATACATAAATATACTTAAAAATATAAATACAAACCAGCTGTAATTCGAATCCCCAACCATTTAGATGAATCAATAATTTTATTATGAAAATTTGATATTTGTTTTATTGAAAAATCAATTTATTGTGCTTTAATGAATTACGTCAATGGGATTGTACATTGTGCACTTTGAACGCGCATTCGCGCCGCAGTATCTACTCCCTATTGTTTTTATTACAGACTAATGGTTAATTAACATGGCATCATCGCAATAAGTGATTTGTTTTGTTATTACTCTACGCCATATGTCAGCCATAATTTTTTTTTAACACAATAATCGACTTCTCATCCGCGTACCTTTAATTATACGTCTTATAGTATTCTCTATGTATATTAAAATTAATTAAAGTTACAGCCTTTTTTATATATGTAAAGTAAAGATATAAAACCTCTTTACTTAAATTTATTTATTTTTAATAATAATTATTGAAACGTAAAATGTCACTGTAATGTAATGTGTCATGACATTTATATATAGTAGATAGAATTGGAATACGGACATTAAATGTTGTTTCTCTAAACAGAGTATAAGGACATAGTCCGCTAAGCGGCCCCAATACGGATTGGCAGACTTCATATTAGAAAGCCTTAGAAAAAAAATTTAAGACATGAAGTTTTCTTCACGATGTTTTCCTTCACCGCCGAGCGCGTGGCGAATCAGCACAAAAAATTGCAACAACTTGATAGAACTTGGCTTGCTAGCGTTCTATGCAACTTGAGCCAACCTCCCGTACATTGAGCTACCACGGCTTAAGCTATATACATTAAGGAATTGTTATTTTATTAACACGTAATAAGGACGTATGAGGTTGCTCAGTGTCCTGGCGGTATCGTCAAGTTGCATAGGACGTTAGCAACTCCAGTTTGATCCTAGGTGCACCAATCAATTTGTTTGTTGCAATTTTAAAAGCTGAAGGAGAGTATCGTAAGACATGTAACGTCGGCCAGTCTGCGTTAGTGCTAAGTGACGGACTGGGCCGTTTGTGCCGTGACCTCTAGTGGGACATGTATATGTGTATAGGCCATTTACTTTTAAACGTCTTCAAAATAAGAGGAAGTCTCGATTCTTGTCGATCTTTGTGTACTCTGCGGTAAATGGTGTATCTACCAGAAGAGTCGCGATTAAAGCAAATGGTTAATAATCTCTGTATACCCAATTTAATATAATCTGTATAAACAAATCTCGGAGCGATTTTGACGGGAATTTCACAATGATGAACAATGAAAAATTACAAACTGGTATATATATAGTCGTTTATTTATATTGAAGTATCTATATATTTATTTATCTATATGATATTTTTAAAACGCTACTTTTATTGGCACTACCTGCCAATAAAAGTAGCGTTTTAGCTGCTCTTAACCACTGAAGGTTAGCCGGGAGAAAATGCTAAATAGCATTAAGTTCGCCTTTGTACATATTCTTTGGTGCAATAAAGGATTTATCTATCTATCTGTGTAATATGATATAACTTAGGCTACTATCATTTAAAAAAAAAATTAATTAAAATAAAATCATGATATTTTGCATATAATGGGCACAAATTAGAACATACTTTTTAATATAGGGTAACACCGACTAAATTATAAATTTCGTTAAATTATTAATGTTTACTTCCAGTGAAATCGCTTACTCATATGCTTTCCAAATTATACTCATTGAAATACCGCGCAATTAAGTAAAGCCAACGCTTCATTGTTCCAAATTTGAATAAAGCGACACGTTCCCAAAACAGAAATTAATTCACATGGAAGCTTGATACATGTATAGATAAAGCGCAAGTGTAGGAAAAATTTAGTGTCTGGTACACGTGAAAACAATGAACTTTCACACGAGAGGCAACCGGGTTGATTCATAGCAGTTTGTTGTTGAATCAAAGCGGAGAAGTCAGCCTGCGGTGAGGTCGTAATTGAATTTGGCGAACAATCCGTTACTAGCGGCGGGACCCGTATATATATTCGCAACACGAAATCTCTCCCACGCACCTGTTATCCGTTTTATTTACAACGCTCTCTTTTCATCAAAACAATTACGCTTCCCATCGTGTATCTTTCGACTTCTTATATTTACGCGAATATAACAACAAATAAATCAATATTATTTTATAAATCTTCTTTAGATTAGATTTTAATTTATTAGTTAAAATTGTCGATATCGATAACTTCACGGTGCTCATCATCTCAATGTCTTCTTTGTCGTAGCGGTAACCTACTCAAGCATTTACCTATTTACAACGCAACAAATTCCGATGATAACATCCCTAATCAGTTATTGCCTATATTAGACCATTTAGGGTTGGTGAAGAGCAGATAAACTTTCATCCACTATATATGTGAAGCATTCAAACATATTTCCATTCCAACTTAAGGTATTTCTTTTCTATTTATAAATCAGCCTGATGCGATTCTTGCTTACCGGATGGAGTTTTTATTTCGAGATAATTCCTTGAACGCACTTACGCTATAATGCGAGGAAAAGACAGACTAACTTTCAGTAAAAGATTGGGAAAGTTCTGATTAACTTAAATCTTAATCTAACTTTCCCAATCTTTTACTCAAAACTAACTGCAAAATAATTACCGAAGGGTGTGATATGATGCTTATAACACAAGATGTTACGTGCTTCAGAGATAGTTTTAGTGTATTGATAACTCCACAGGAATGTCTATTTCTTTGAATAATTATAAATAATTTTCTGAAACGGGAAATAAATAATTATAGCAATAAATATAATTCACTGGTCTGGTTGGATTTATTTATTTTATTCTATCATGTCTATAGTGTTATGTAAATTTTGTATATTATGTATAGATTTTTATAATAGCGTCAACCAGACGGAGAAAGTTGTTAAAATACCCAAAATAGCTATAATGGTAATTTAAAAATCATCCAAAACCCCAAAAAATTCATGCTGATGTTAACTTTTACGATCATACAGGTCACTGAAAATGAATTAGGATCCTCATAGCCCCTAAGCTCAGAATAAAATAGGAGGATGGCATCCTGGAAGCCCCTATTGACTGGCACGGTTTACTCAATCGATGTTATTACATTGCAGTTAGACAACTATTTATTTTAGTTATAAAACTATTCACCCTAAAAAATCCGTTTATTAGCTAGCGTAGCTTTTTAGCCGCGAGAAAAAACAATGGAACAATCTCTCACAAGTATCGCTTTCACCCGTCGGCAGATCAATTGTGAGCCCCGCGCGATAATTGAATTGCGAGGGTCCGAGCGACCCCGGGGCTGGTATTAGTGTAACATTTGATTCATATGCGGCTTCCCTAACCAGAACTATACTCATCTATTTGGGGGATGACTTAAGTGACTTCAATAAGTTACAGTCATTAGAAAATCATCGAGATATGTATTGTGTCTTAGTCGTTAACAAATATATTTATGTATAAAACAATAATCGAACTTTAAACCAAGTCAAACGTGACGGTACATATGTTCAACGCTACTTCACGATAGCGATAATCTTAGGGATATTCAAAAGCTAAACTAACTTTGAGTGCCATTTCCGGAAGCGTTGGCGCTGGGATAAGAAGTGACCGAAGAAACTCCAGCAACATAAGCTAACATAACTAACATAGCTAAGCTAACATCTAAGAGGTGAGGGCCCCGCGCAGACTTATCTCTGACAGATAAGTCAGAGAAGCTGATTTTGACTGTTTTCACCGGATCGAAAGGTGGCATAGCTCTTAGATCGCTTAACCTGAACCGGACGCTTTATTTCCGAAATGTTATAGTTATATTACGAAGTTCGTGTTGAAATTAGGATATTAATGAAGTAATAAGTCTTTATTGCATTTAGAAAAATAATTTAATTGTCCTAAAGCTGTCTCTATCTACCCCGGTATTATTAAAAGAACTTGAGAGATCTTACTTGCTTTTCACCATTTATTCAGTTCCATACGTGACAGATGCTGAGACCATCGCTATACACCAAATTTTAAGCAATTGTTTGTGTACTTTAAAAACTTTAATAACGGCGATTCATTGGTACAAGCTGACTTGGATTCGAACTCGCGACTATCATATCGTTCGTCCAACCGTTTAACTAATAGGCTAGCACTGCGTATTTTACATCTAACTATCAAGAAATACTACAATTACTTTTTATTGTATCGCTTTCTACTTTTGGTCTCAACCCATATGAATACATTTTTTGTACGTAAACATCAAGTTCTTATAACCGACTTCAAAAAGGAGGTTCTCGATTTTTTATGGAGGTATAAACTAGTGCTTGACCCCGACCCCACCTGATGGTGATTTAGTCGAAAGATGGTACGCGCCATTTTTATAAGTGCCTATTCACTCAACTCTTGAAGGCTCCCACGTTGAACTTGGACGGAAAGACTGACGCCGGCAACCTGTTCCTTTGCTGTACGCACGATGAACGATGACTCAAATCGCTTCGTTCAGACACGAGGAACATCGACTATGAAAGGGAGACCCGCCGGATGTCTAAGCGTCCGAAGGCAGAACTAACTCGTGTAATTCCTGTGTATATTCTCCAAAATGTAATCTGTAAAATACCGAAAGACTAGCCACCTTTCGCCGGTGCTCAAGTCTATCTAAATGTAGATCTTGATCATCTTACCTCATCTTCAATACATCTTTATTTTTTTAATGTGTATGCACTCTAGCATCGTAATTTATGAACCGATTTTGTTTTTTTTGCTTAAAAGGATTTGGTTTCAATTGGGTATATAGCTCAATCGATAACTCACCGCCTGGGCTGATAGAAACAAATAAAGCGTGTGATGAAGATGTCCCATTAATCCTAAAAATAGAGGTAGAAACCGCAATACAATCACAAAAAAAATGGATGACTAAATTAAACAAAGCAAATAAATTAACCACAGGAAAAGGAAGGAAATCTCAGAAATTGCAACAGAATATTATAGGAATCTATATAGCTCAATCGATAACTCACCGCCTGGGCTGATAGAAACAAATAAAGCGTGTGATGAAGATGTCCCATTAATCCTAAAAATAGAGGTAGAAACCGCAATACAATCACAAAAAAAATGGATGACTAAATTAAACAAAGCAAATAAATTAACCACAGGAAAAGGAAGGAAATCTCAGAAATTGCAACAGAATATTATAGGAATCTATATAGCTCAATCGATAACTCACCGCCTGGGCTGATAGAAACAAATAAAGCGTGTGATGAAGATGTCCCATTAATCCTAAAAATAGAGGTAGAAACCGCAATACAATCACAAAAAAATGGAAAAGCAACAGGAAGTGACAATATTTCTAATGAGATGTTAAAAATTGGTATTAAAGCAGTAGCTCCTATTCTAACACAAATATTTAATGAAGTAATAAAGGAAGAATCAATACCAACAGATTGGAACAAATCCACCATAACTTTAATACACAAAAAAGGTGACAAAGCTGAAATAGGAAATTATAGACCCATTAGTATAATGTCTAATATTTACAAAGTTTTTTCCAAAGTAATTTTAAATAGAATCAACAGGATCTTAGAGGAAAATCAACCTAAAGAACAAGCAGGCTTTAGAAGCCACTTCTCAACAATAGACCATATTCATGTGATTAAACAAATTATCCAAAAATATAACGAATATAACAAGTCCTATTACATTGGGTTTATAGACTATACTAAGGCATTTGATACTTTAGAACATAAAGCTATATGGACTGCATTAAGAATACAAGGTGTGCAAGAAAAATATATTCGAATTCTACAAAAATTATATGCAAACTCCAAAGCCGAAATTAAAATTGAAACCGTAGGCCCAATGTTCCCTATCGAGAGAGGTGTGAGACAAGGAGATCCGATCTCACCAAAACTGTTCTCCGCTGTTTTAGAAATGGTGTTCAGGAATTTATCGTGGGAAGATAAGGGGATAAATATTAACGGAGCAATCCTCAGCCATTTAAGATTCGCAGACGATATTGTTGTATTTTCAGAATGTGCTCTAACTCTAGAAAAGATGCTACAAGAACTTGCAAGTGAAAGTATAAAAGTTGGTCTTACTATAAATACCAGTAAATCGAAAATCATTACGAATTCTATAAAAGTTGATATATCAGTAAATGAGGAAATTCTTGAATACGTAGACGAATATATCTACTTAGGACATCTAATATCTATCACAGACTGCACTAACAAAGAAATAGAGAGAAGGATAACAAACACCTGGAAGAGATACTGGTCTCTAAGCGAAGTGATGAAAAATAGAGACATAGCAATGATTCACAAACGAAAAATTTTTAATACATGCATTCTACCCTGTCTAACATATGCATGTCAATCATGGGCACTAACAAACAAACAGCTTAATAAATTAAAAGTATGTCAAAATAGCATTGAGAGAAGTGTCTTAGGAGTGAAACTTAAACATAGAGTAAAACTTAAATGTAATAAGGAAAAAAAACTAAATTTAACGATGTTATAACAACTATTAGGAGACTAAAATGGCGTTGGTCGGGACATATGCTAAGAGAAAAAAATGACAAATGGACTAAATTGATCACAGAATGGTATCCGCGCCAAGGAAAAAGAAATCAAGGCAGGCAACTAAAACGTTGGGAGGATGACATTAAAAAAATTGCGGGGCCCTTATGGACCAGAAGAGCGCAAAATAGATCCGAATGGAAATATTTAGAGGAGGCCTATGTCCGAGGACAAGCTGACGAATAAAAGATAAAAAGACCGATTTACAGCATCACACACATATAATATTATTTGTAACTTGTCAGCAATAAAGGCTATTATTATTATTATTATTATTATTATTATAATGGATAATTAACATGGCATCATCGCAATAAGTGATTTGTTTTGTTATTACTCTACGCCATATGTCAGCCATAATTTTTTTTTAACACAATAATCGACTTCTCATCCGCGTACCTTTAATTATACGTCTTATAGTATTCTCTATGTATATTAAAATTAATTAAAGTTACAGCCTTTTTTTATGTATGTAAAGTAAAGATATAAAACCTCTTTACTTAAATTTATTTCTTTTTTGTATTTTTAATTTATTGAAACGTAATATGTCACTGTAATGTAATGTGTCATGACATTTATATATAGTAGATAGAATTGGAATACGGACATTAAATGTTGTTTCTCTAAACATTTTATAGAAACGTAGTCTTGTCTTTAATTTCAAATAACCATATAGACATTATTATATATATAATTTCCCACTGTTAGGCGCAGGCCTTCTCTGTAATGAGAGTATAAGGGCATAGTCCGCCACGCGGCCCTAGTGCGGATTGGTAGGCTTCACATGCCTTAGAAATGTTTAAGATATGTAAATTTCTTCACGATGTTTTCCTTCACCATCAAACGCGTGGCGAATCAGCACATAAAATTGCAACAACAAATTTATTGGTACCGGCACCTGGATAGAACTCGGCTTCCTAGCGTTGTATGCAACTTGAGCCAACCGCCCGGACACTGAGCTACCACGGTTTAAGCTATATACATTAAGGAATTGTTATTTTATTAACACGTAATAAGGACGTATGAAGTTGCTCAGTGTCCTGGCGGTATCCTCAAGTTGCATAGGGTGTTAGAAACTCCAGTTTGATCCTAGGTGCACCAATCAATTTGTTTGTTGCAATTTTAAGAGCTGAAGGAGAGTATCGTAAAACATGTAACGTCGGCCAGTCTGCGTTAGTGCTAAGTGACGGACTGGGCCGTTTGTGCCGTGACCTCTAGTGGGACATGTATATGTGTATAGGCCATTTACTTTTAACCGTCTTCAAAATAAGAGGAAGTTCTCGATTCTTGTCGATGTTTATGTACTCTGCGGTAAATGTTGTATCTACCAGAAGAGTAGCGAATAAAGCAAATAATCTCTGTATACCCAATTTAATCTATACAAATCTCGGATCGATTTTGACGGGAATTTCACAATGATGAACAATGAAAAATTACAAACTGGTATATATATAGTCGTTTATAAATGCCATGTGTATGTATTTTATTATATTTATATTGAAGTATCTATATATGTAAATATATATTTATTTATCTATATGATATTTTTAAAACGCGACTTTTATTGGCACTACCTGCCTGCTCTTAACCACTGAAGGTTAGCCGGGAGAAACTGCTAAATAGGATTAAGTTCGCCTTTGTACGTATTCTTTGGTGCAATAAAGGATTTATCTATCTATCTGTGAAATATGGTATAACTTAGGCTACTATCATTTAAAAAAAAATTAATTAAAATAAAATCATGATATTTTGCATATAATGGGCACAAATTAGAACATACTTTTTAATATCGGGTAACACCGACTAAATTATAAATTTCATTAAATTATTAATGTTTACTTCCAGTGAAATCGCTTACTCATATGCTTTCCAAATTATACTCATTGAAATACCGCGCAATTAAGTAAAGCCAACGCTTCATTGTTCCAAATTTGAATAAAGCGACACGTTCTCAAACAGAAATTAATTCACATGGAAGCTTGATACATGTATAGATAAAGCGCAAGTGTAGGAAAATTTAGTGTCTGGTACACGTGAAAACAATGAACTTTCACACGAGAGGCAACCGGGTTGATTCATAGCAGTTTGTTGTTGAATCAAAGCGGAGAAGTCAGCCTGCGGTGAGGTCGTAATTGAATTTGGCGAACAATCCGTTACTAGCGGCGGGACCCGTATATATATTCGCAACACGAAATCTCTCCCACGCACCTGTTATCCGTTTTATTTACAACGCTCTCTTTTCATCAAAACAATTACGCTTCCCATCGTTTATCTTTCGACTTCTTATATTTACGCGAATATAACAACAAATAAATCAATATTATTTTACAAATCTTCTTTAGATTTGAGTTTAATTTATTAGTTAAAATTGTCGATATCGATAACTTCACGGTGCTCATCATCTCAATGTCTTCTTTGTCGTAGCGGTAACCTACTCAAGCTATTTACAACGCAACAAATTCCGATGATAACATCCCTAATCAGTAATTGCCTATATAAGACCTTATAGGGTTAGTGAAAAGCAGATAATCTTTACATCTATCCAGTATATATATGAAGCATTCAAACATATTTCCATTCCAATTTAAGGTATTTATAAATCAGCCTGATGTGATTCTTGCTTGCCGGTTTTTTTATTTCAAAATAATTCCTTGAACGCACTTACACTATAATGCGAGGAAAAGACAGACTAACTTTCAGTAAAAGATTGGGAAAGTTCTGATTAACTTAAATCTTAATCTAACTTTCCCAATCTTTTACTCAAAACTAACTGCAAAATAATTACCGAAGGGTGTGATATGATGCTTATAACACAAGATGTTACGTGCTTCAGAGATAGTTTTAGTGTATTGATAACTCCACAGGAATGTCTATTTCTTTGAATAATTATAAATAATTTTCTGAAACGGGAAATAAATAATTATAGCAATAAATATAATTCACTGGTCTGGTTGGATTTATTTATTTTATTCTATCATGTCTATAGTGTTATTTAAATTTTGTAAATTATGTATAATTTTTTTATAATAGCGTCAACCAGACGGAGAAACTTGTTAAAATACCCAAAAAAACTATAATGGTAATTTCAACAAAATCATCCAAAAACCCAAAAAATTCATGCTGATGTTAACTTTTACGATCATACAGGTCACTGAGAATGAATTAGGATCCTCATAGCCCCTAAGCTCAGAATAAAATAGGAGGATGGCATCCTGGACGCCCCTATTGACTGGCACGGTTTACTCAATCGATGTTATTACATTGCAGTTAGACAACTATTTATTTTAGTTATAAAACTATTCACCCTAAAAATCCGTTTATTAGCTAGCGTAGCTTTTAGCCGCGAGAAAAACAATGGAACAATCTCTCACAAGTATCGCTTTCACCCGTCGGCAGATCAATTGTGAGCCCCGCGCGATAATTGAATTGCGAGGGTCCGAGCGACCCCGGGCTGGTATTAGCGTAACATTTGATTCATATGCGGCTTCCCTAACCAGAACTATACTCATCTATTTGGGGGATGACTTAAGTGACTTCAATAAGTTACAGTCATTAGAAAATCATCGAGATATGTATTGTGTCTTAGTCGTTAAGAAATATATTTACGTATAAAACAATAATCGAACTTTAAACCAAGTCAAACGTGACGGTACATATGTTCAACGCTACTTCGCGATAGCGATAATCTAAGGGATATTCAAAAGCTAAACTAACTTTGAGTGCCATTTCCGGAAGCGTTGGCGCTGGGATAAGAAGTGACCGAAGAAACTCCAGCAACATAAGCTAACATAACTAACATAGTTAAGCTAACATCTAAGAGGTGAGGGCCCCGCGCAGACTTATCTCTGACAGATAAGTCAGAGAAGCTGATTTTGACTGTTTCCACCGGATTTATAGGTGGCATAGCTCTCAGATCGCTTAGCTTGAACCGGACGCTTCATTTCCGAAATGTAATAGTTATATTACGAAGTTATATTAGTCGAATATTATTGAAGTAATAAGTCTTTAATTGCATTTAGAAAAATAATTTAATTGTCCTAAAGCTGTCTCTATCTACCCCGGTATTATTAAAAGAACTTGAGAGATCTTACTTGCTTTTCACCATTTATTCAATTCCATACGTGACAGATGCTGACCATCGCTATACACCAAATTTTAAGCAATTGTTTGTGTACTTTACTTTAACTAAACACTTAAATAACGGCGATTCATTGGTACAAGTTGACTTGGATTCGAACTCGCGACTATCATATCGTTCGTCCAACCGTTTAAATAATCGGCTAACACTGCGTATTTTACATCAGAAAAACTATCAAGAAATACTACAATTACTTTTGATATCGCTTTCTACTTTTGGTCTCAACCCATATGAATACATTTTTTGTACGTAAACATCAAATTCTTATAACCGACTTCAAAAAAAGAGAAGGTTCTCAAATACTCTGCATTTTTTGATGTTTGTTCGCCGTTGTTTATGAGTAGAATTTTTTTTGGGCAAATGTGGAAGAAAAAAGATAATATAGGCGTCAGAATTTCTTCGGAAATGTGGCCTAGGTAGTTTAACAGTTTAACAAAAAACATATGTATATACACATACATATGTGTTTTATTTGCAAAATATTTATCATAAAAAATAAAAATGCTGCCGAAAGTCTCTATTCCACGCGGACGAAATCGCGGGTAAAGATATTTATCCAATATGTCAACACTTCAGTGTGTTTCTAATTCTTACACACGATCTCATAAATATTAAAAAAAACAATGCGCCTTCTCCCAGCGGGTTAAAGCTCGTATTTTGCTCTTCTCCGCGAGGGGTCATTACTGAACTCCATTACACTTTTTGTGCCAAGTGTTTTGGTGGTATAACAAGGGTGAAAACGACCCTACAAAACGAATGACACGCTCTAAGCAGCCTCTGTTTTTATCGCTGGTGAGAAAGGAAAACATTCGATTGGCCTTTCATTGTTTATTTTTATAGTTCAACAGTTTGTCCACGCAAACCATACAACAAATAAACTCATATTTCGACCCGTCCGATGACCGGCACATAATGCCTCTTTTGTCGTCTTATTATAAAGTTCGAATCGCTTGGATATTTTTTTATTTATTTGCGTTAAAATAGTATGTAGAATACTATCTATAAATTAGAAAAAAGATTTTATTGTAGCGTCAATAGCCTAAAGGTTCGGGATACGGACAGCGAATCGTGAGGTGGTAGGTACGATTTCACCATTTTACTATTGATGTGAATCATCTCCTAGCACAAGCTTAGTTGAAATGTTAGTAATATTTCTGATAAAAAAACTAAATATTGCGAGCTTTCTTTTAAAAAAAGAAAAAAAACTCACGTCACTTCAACCCCTTTCTTTAGCAGAGCAGGCAGATACAACAACCTCTGTTAGCTTTTACTGTACTTAATATGTCACATATATGACAGGTGGTAAACCTGCTCACATATACTGGGCACAAATTTTGCAGCAAGCAACTTTGTTTATCCAAGAAACCGAAAAACCTAATCCCATTGCCGCAAGCTGTCTTCGAAATTTTGAAAATAAGTTCATAATGTCGCTTGCTTAGCTAGTAGAATAACTTCTATTCTTGAAATATAATAAAATTAATTTAATTATAAATATAACAATTGTAACACTTTACCATTGAAATAATTTAAACACATCTATCCAAATGCAATCCCTTTCTTAAAGTTTCCGAGCTATTTGAGTGAGTGATCACACGGCTTAATGCGTTTGAATGCACGTAGAGAATCGTCATCGATCTCGTAGGAGGGAGTATAATGTGCCCATAGAGTAAACGAAGTCGGGTAATGCGATGGGCATATGGCGTTATAGGCGACAGCACGGCCCGAACAACGCTCCCCGTTACGCTCGGATGCCGCCAAATACTCACGGCTTCGAGTGACCCGCGTCGACCTTAACTTCGGTGGACCCAAATCGAGATTATATCACTTCAAGTGGACACCTTTGCATGGTATACGTACAAATTATCATCAAATGAAATCAGTGACAAATGCGCTTCAATATTTAAAGAGCGCCTCTTTACTTCCAAGTAAATAGGACCCGCATATTATAGTGCAGTTATCTGATTTCAAAAAAATGAAATCAACGTAGTATTTAATTATATATATGTATATATATATTTTGATAAGTAATCAAGTCTGTTCTGTTTTGTGATATCGGCTACTAATTAATATTGACCATAGGAATTTATGGTTCTCGATTCCTTTTCTATATTTTTTAATGATTTTTTTTATATTAAAGGGTTTGTTTCAGTGAGGACCTATTGTAATTTTATGGCATCGGAGCTTAGTTATATACTTTTGGGGAAGATATATGGGGGAAATCTTGAGAAGCGTCAAGACTAGGTTATGTCGATATCTGCCCTGTAGTTCTGGGCTCTCAAGAATAAGACTACAGTATCCCCTGCCTGTCGTAGAAGGCGACTAAAACTGGCCTCGGGCCTTCAATGGGCGACAAGGGTGCGGGCTTTTGTCGTCCGCCACGGTGGACCCGAGAAGACGGCGACATCTCGCACTGCGAGTGCACAGGGGGGGAGGGAGCAACCTCCCCCTTCCCCCCGGGAAGTGCTCTACTTGAGCACAGTGCAGAGGGGCTCCGGTGCGTTCCTCTGGAGATACCGGAGCCCCTCACCATGCACCGAGGAAGGGCCACCGGAGAGGTTTTAGTGGGCAAAATCCCCAAAAAATGGTAGGTGCCAGAACTTCGTTATAAATTTATGATATCTCGGAAATCAATACTCCGTATGTAGTAGAGTTTAGTGTTTATTCCATCTACTAATTTGAATCGTCGTTGGATTTTGTTTTTCTACCAAATACTTGACCGTAAATTTATTCAAAAAAAGTAATTTAAATATATTCTTTCAATACTTGGGTTGCGTCATAGAAGTTGCACGTCTGTGAGGGGTAGGGGACACGCGGAGGCGATGTCACGGGGAGTGCTAAGTGCTTCGAGGCCACATGTCGCTCTCGTCTCGCTAATCTCCAGGATTTGCCATCCGATGTCCCTCGCCGCTCCCCATCTCGCTCTCACCACAGTCGACAATACATCCATCTCATGTGCCTCATTGAATATTATTGCTCTATGGGGATTTTGAAAATATGGAGCCGTTTAACGAAAGCCGTACATTGTATCCATTCCGTGGAATTATTCATACGCGGCTCAGTGCATTTATCACTTAATGGTATTAGCTATTAGACCGTTTAATCGCTCGATTTGCGACTTTATAGGCTGAGATTAACTTTATAGTTCTTTTATGGATAAGCTTAAAATTAAACATTATACTAAATTTTTAAATAAATAAATTAGGTTTCAGGTATTTTTAACATAATTGGGATACGGCTCTTTGAAGCCTCGGCTGCGGCTCTCCCACAAAATGTTTAGTAGTTATCTTAAATAATTATCTTTTTGAAGTTATACTTCTTTAGGCGCCTCATAAAAAAATATGAAAGTGAAATTTTAAAATGCGCGCGCATCATTGTAAAACAATAATATGAATTGAAGCAGTAAAAAATGTGCTTAAATACTTTTTAATGATGCCAAAGAAGTGTAACTTCTCTATCTATTCTCTACATAAGTACACGCAGTTATATATATATATATATATATATATATATATATATATATATATATATATATATATATATATATATATATATATATATATATATATATATATATATATATATATATATATATATATATATATATATATATATATATATATATATATATATATATATATATATATATATATATATATATATATATATATATATATATATATATATATATATATATATATATATATATATATATATATATATATATATATATATATATATATATATATATATATATATATATATATATATATATATATATATATATATATATATATATATATATATATATATATATATATATATATATATATATATATATATATATATATATATATATATATATATATATATATATATATATATATATATATATATATATATATATATATATATATATATATATATATATATATATATATATATATATATATATATATATATATATATATATATATATATATATATATATATATATATATATATATATATATATATATATATATATATATATATATATATATATATATATATATATATATATATATATATATATATATATATATATATATATATATATATATATATATATATATATATATATATATATATATTTTTGATAAGTAATCAAGTCTGTTCTGTTTTGTGATATCGGCTACTAATTAATATTGACCATAGGAATTTATGGTTCTCGATTCCTTTCTATATTTTTTAATGATTTTTTTTATATTAAAGGGTTTGTTTCAGTGAGGACCTATTGTAATTTTATGGCATCGGAGCTTAGTTATATACTTTTGGGAAGATATATGGGGAAATCTTGAGAAGCGTCAAGACTAGGTTATGTCGATATAGATTATATCGATTACGGGCATGATTGGAATAAGAGAGAGAATGGTGGGTGCCAGAACTTCGTTATAAATTTATGATATCTCGGAAATTAATACTCCGTATGTAGTAGAGTTTGGTGTTTATTCCATCCACTGATTTGAATCGTCGTTGGATTTTGTTTTTCTACCAAATACTTGACCGTAAATTTATTCAAAAAAAGTAATTTAAATATATTCTTTCAATACTTGGGTTGCGTCATAGAAGTTGCACGTCTGTGAGGGGTAGGGGACACGCGGAGGCGATGTCACGGGGAGTGCTAAGTGCTTCGAGGCCACATGTCGCTCTCGTCTCGCTAATCTCCAGGATTTGCCA
This sequence comes from Meandrusa payeni, assembly GCA_029286785.1. Taxonomy (NCBI): domain Eukaryota; kingdom Metazoa; phylum Arthropoda; class Insecta; order Lepidoptera; family Papilionidae; genus Meandrusa; species Meandrusa payeni. The sequence continues at coordinate 7,239,602 of JAGSMX010000012.1, read as the reverse complement.
TCCGATGTCCCTCGCCGCTCCCCATCTCGCTCTCACCACAGCCGACAATACATCCATCTCATGTGCCTCATTGAATATTATTGCTCTATGGGGATTTTGAAAATATGGAGCCGTTTAACGAAAGCCGTACATTGTATCCATTCCGTGGAATTATTCATACGCGGCTCAGTGCATTTATCACTTAATGGTATTAGCTATTAGACCGTTTAATCGCTCGATTTGCGACTTTATAGGCTGAGATTAACTTTATAGTTCTTTTATGGATAAGCTAAAATTAAACATTATACTAAATTTTTAAATAAATAAATTAGGTTTCAGGTATTTTTAACATAATTGGGATACGGCTGTTTGAAGCCTCGGCTGCGGCTCTCCTACAAAATGTTTAGTAGTTATCTGAAATAATTATCTTTTTGAAGTTATACTTCTTTAGGTGCCTCATAAAAATGAGAGTGAAATTTTAAAATGCGCGCGCATCACTGTAAAATAATAATAATAGATTGAAGCTGTAAAAACATGTGCTTATATACTTTTTAATGATGCCAAAGAAGTGTAACTTCTCTATCTATTCTCTACATAAGTACACGCAGTTATTGGCTCCCAGGTTTCTAACCACTGACTGGACGATATAAGAAATATGGTTTAAGGTGGTTTATAGTCATTAGCTGGACTTATGCTAAGCAAATGCTTAGCAAAGTGTAACATTATTGGTCTTGACTGTTCAGTGGACTGTTCGTTCCATTTTTTGTTTTGTCATGGTTTTAAATAATGGGTTTTTAAAAGGGGATATTTGCAGAGAAAGGCTGTACCCAACAGTAGGTTATTTAGGCTGCAATTTTACCATAAATATGAGCCTTTAACCACCTTATTAAATAACTCGACCGTGAGAAAACTCTCATGTGTATTATTATTGCAGTAACAAAGATATTTGTTTATTCTTAACTATGAAATTGTCTCATGTAATTGTATTATAACATCAACAATTTTATATAAACTGATTTACTGATTATTATATAAAAGGCTCAAATCCTTTTATCCTCAGCGGGGTAGACTAAAGCATCTTTTACTGTCGACTTTTCACCAAATTTATTAAGGTCCATTTGTGACAGGTAAATGTCATACACAAAACGTCATAAATCAAATTTTTAGCAAGTGATTTTTGTACTTACAAAACGGAACCCGCGACCATCAGATCGTAAGTCGCACTTCCTAATCACTATACTATGATTGTTAGTAAGTTTATCAGTCCCATGAATTTATTTTAGAGTTACAATGCTTATTTGGTTGGTAAAAAGACGCCTCCCCCTTTTAAAGTCGGTCGTTTCTCAATTCGTCTGTATTTCTGTATGTTTATTACCTCATCATGAAAGCTAGTGTTTCCCACGTAGTGCCATTTCAATTTGGTCCAATTCTGATAATGGCATCCATGAGAAAACCTTGTAAGTCTTAAATTTGCATTAAATGTGTGCGCGAAAATTGAATGAATAATTTAATATCACGTCAACCGATTTCGATGATTCATATTTTATCGGTACGACACTAGAAGCACATACATCCTGTATCACTTGTAAGTGCTTCAAGTGCCGTAAGATGAGTTTGGTTAAGTTCTAATTAATGCTATCTCGTCATATTCCTACGAATACAGAGGGCGTACGCGCGTAATAATATTTGATTCCATTTGAAGTCAGTTTTTGTTTTTACATGTAAATATACTTGGTAAGAGAAAATAATTTACAATTCGCCAGTATTTTAATGGACGTCAAAAGTCAATGTCTATAGTCTGTGCTGCGAACATAATAATGATCGCACGGGCTGTCATCGCACCGCGCGGCATTCAATACATATGCCAACTTTTGCAGTGGCAAACACAATTCAATTTAACAACACTATTAAAACACATTAGCCCTATGAACTACAATATAAGGTTGAAATTATAATAAATATTTCTTTCTCAACTGCAAAATTATTGTTATTAAAATGACTGCATTTTGGGGAGGCCGCTTGTCATTGCTTCCCTAACCCTAAACGCGTTCCTTTCTGTCTAGCCGGATGGGCAGACAGGTTAACTTTTGTTGTTCTACAAAAGCCGTGCATTACAAGTCCGATTGTTGGCACAAATGTCGGCCATTACACAGCATTTTGTGTTTGTCGATGATTATTTCAAGCTCTAATTCATTAAAGCGACGCGGCGTTCCCGTTCAGTGATTTGTTTGCTATTAATTTAATATGGTTTTTTTTTCGATTTATGACTGTTTTAGTTCACATTTTAATTTATTTACATTTATAGTCTTCTTGTTGGTAAAATTTTATGGCGTGTTTGTATTTATTTATTTAATTTACATATAGCAACACTTAAACAAATTACATTTTTGATTTATATTTAAAATTAAATTGTACACAACACACATGGGAACTTTTATAGAATATGTTAATTAACATTTTTTTATTAAATTATTTAATACATTTTACAAATAAAATTTACACAATAAATCGCATCCCAAAAACCTATCCCAGGTTTGTCTGGATGCTCAGAATATAGAGCGGGAACGGAACCATGAACGGAACGGAAGGCAGTTCGTTATTGATAGAAGCGTGTCAGAAGTTTCGTTGGTTAGTTATCGCATCGTCGCATCTCATAGTGCCAATTATCGGTGAAAATTGCTATGCGTTAAAGCGGTGGTCTTTTTCACAGTTTTATATTTTTTCAATTGACTTTAAAAAGGAGGGCATTGGTGACGAGGACGTCAATTCGTTTGTATTTTCTTTGACTTATTTCCACTTTGAAGGACCCTTTTATAAGTACACGTTACGTACTCTTCCCAGCAGAGCATTCTCATATCCGGTAATTTCTGTTCCATCGTTTATTTACGGGCAAATTAGTATGCCGGAGTAAGTGAAAGGGGTTTAAATTGATATAATTGTGTTTTACAAGTTTTAGAGGTTCAGGCTAAGCGACCTAAGAGCTATGCCTCCTCTCAAATCCGGTGAAGCAGTAAAGGCCAGCTTCTCTGTGCCAACTGTGATAGTTCGTCCAAAAAAAAAGTTCAAATATATATAAAAAGGGATAACTTACAATAATATGGATTCAAAATGCGTGGAAACCTACCATATAATTGTTACACAATACAATCAAGTAATAAGGATTCAATGTCAGCTGAAGCCTACTATGGTCAAATTAACTATAGAAACAAGTAATCGAAATGACCCGAACACTCCACGTTATCAAAGACATGACGTAAAGCTATAGGCAGAAATAAAAACAAACCTCAAAGCTTCAATCCCTATACTAACGAAAGAAAAAAACACAAAAATCCTTCCTTTAATTTGACAGCTTTGACAGCCGGAGAAGATATTGACATTTTGTATAAACAAAAGGAATGTCGGAATATTTCTTTACTGGAAGGAAAGTCAATAGAGGTTTTGAGGCATTGCCCCCGAGGTTCCCGTGCGGGATCCGGGCGGGGCGGAGACGGCGGGGCGGAGGCGGCGGGGCGGCGGTGTCTGGGGACGGGTGTACTCTTCTTGATTACAGAACGCTGTGCAACCCCGCTCTGATCCCCCTTACACATAGTTACCCGTTACACCGGCAATAGGCCGACACCGTTTTACTAACTTTTTAACCAACTCGAAAAAGGCAGTAAATTAGTACTCAATTGTGTATTTTATGTTTGACTCACTGCTCCATAATTTATACATCGATTTTGATTATTTCTTATTTAATAACAACAATAAATAACACGAAGATCTCTCAGAACCTCTTAACACAGACACCATTTGAAAATTATTTTTCTGTTGCGACAGTAAGTACTAGTATTCGTAGGCTGAACAATTAAACGTTTCAACAAAAAAACGTTCTGTTTTTTTCACTCATCGTTTACGGTTGCTGCATCTTTAAGACAACGTCGCCAATGTAATCAATATTCTTTCTCCGTAGTTTAAATTTTCATCATCGATTCTTTCCCCATTCAATTTTTCTACGTCCGAACGACGGAAACGTAGTCCCGACCTCCTCTTTCAAACCACATTTTAGCTTTTTTTATTTACTTGATGAACTACACAACCATTTTATATTAGGTCTTAACTATGCTTAATGACATTTTTCAATGACATTAGAAATATTGGAAGACCTACAAAGACTTATACGGTTCATAAAAAATTGCCATTAACGGAAACACTACTAAAAATCTCATTCTCCATCCTTTATAATAAAGACTTTTACACATTTTGGTATTTTTCGCGAAAAACGCTCCATCTTACGGTATCGTGTCCTATCTTGTCTATCTTTTGCATTAAAGGGTAATAAAAATATCTCTCCATTTATTTGAATAGAAGTTGTTTGTCATAAAAAATCGTATTAGAAAATATACAATGAAAAAAATTCTAAGGCATGTGAAGTTTGCCAATTCGCACTAGGGCCGCGTTGCGGTTTATACCCCTATATACTCTCTTTACAGAGAAGGCCTGCGCCCAACAGTGAGACATATATTATATATTTAAAGACTGTCACTTTAACTTTCCTATAATTAATATATTTATTTACATTTAGGCACGTGGTAAAGTCAGTAACGAGTATAAATTGTAAAGGCGAAGTCTCCAGGCGCCGCCGTAGTCCGTGAGCTCAGGTGGCAGAGCCGAGATTGCACGCATCAAACTTGCATGAAGATACGACCCGAGCGCTCATAAAAATACATATTCTAGCAGAAGAGCCCTGCTTTTAATACGGGGGCGGTAATGAGCATCCCTAGGTCGCTTGTCTTCTTAATTTTCTCTTAAACTACCCATTCAAGTAAATTGCGAGTCTTTAGTAATTGTTTAATGAGGTTGAGGTGAAAACGCTTACGAAATTAATTTAAGTGAATTTCGGAACATCTATCATACAATATCAAAAATCAGGAGGAGCTTCTTTTAAATTTGGAAGAAGAAAGAGAATATAGGCGACAGAACTTGGTAATTATGATCCTTTGGTAATTAAAGAGAGAATGAGCGTGTAGTCCTGTTTTATCCGTCACGTTTGATTTGATTTGAAAGATGTTTATGAATTTTTAGTTCTGTTTTATAAATAAATAAATGTTTATTTATTAATCTTTCACAAATTTAAATATGCAATACAAATAACTTATCGTACAGTTTTTAGTAGATACTTAAACAAAATGTGAAAGACTGGTGTCTATACTAGGCTCCCCTGTCAGACATAATATTATGTATTATTTAACAAGCTTGGGTGTTTGTGTGGAGTCTCTGTGGTGTGTGTAAGTGCATGTGTGTTTGTGTATTAAGCTTTTATATGATAGTAATGTTGTTTTATATTATGATGAGATTTTTAGAAAATTCTGCGTTATTATAGTCTAGCTTTAGTAGCCAAGGTCTGAGAAGTTTTTAAGTTCAGCTTTAGGCAGGTTGTAGGTGGTTTTGACATCGTATTGTGAAATTAAAAAATAGAAAAACTTATGAGTATTTAACCGCGACTTCTTAATTAAAAATAAACAAATATTGGATATTTGAAAGAGAACATAGATTTGTAATTGAAGTTGAATAAAGTTGAACTAAGCTTTGTGAGCCACATTCCGACCTACTATAATAAAAGTCAAAAATCAGCTACCTCCATATAATTACCTACTCACCAGTCGCTCCCCTCAACATCTGCCCCACGCGCTGCGCCCACTTTGTTTTGATATGAATTTAGTAGGGAAAAAAATTATACTTGTTAAGATAAAAATCACTTGGTTAGCGCAATTAGTTATTTCATTACAACAAAATTATATTATTTACACAGATATTAAGAAGACATGGACCCTGAAGAAAGCCGATCGTGATCGCGTTGATGCCTTCGTGACGTGGTGCTGGCGAAGGATGTTACGAATCGCATTTTTAACAAGTATAATTCTTTTCCTTACTAAATTCATATCAGTATTAGGCAGCTTCTAACGCTCTAGAAAACTCATGTTTATTGTAAAGCATATTGTTGTCACATTTGGATAGTCGCTTGGCCTTGCATTCATCTAGAGTACCATTGACACACAATAATTTCCGCTTAGTGGGTTTTTAATGGCAAAAGGGCCAAACGTACATAAGGAAAGATACGTGAATTGAGACGTCAATAGTCTAATGGTTTAGGGTACGGTCTGCGAATCGAAAGATTGTAGGTTCGAATCCACCATTCGACTTTTGACGTGAACCATCTCCTAGCACAAGATTGACAATATTCCTAGCTTTCTTAAGTCAACACTGATATTAGTTTCGTGTTATTAGACGCCTCATCTTTTTTGTTAGATAATTATTTTCAAAGCGTAATTAGCTTCTATAAACTTACCAAATTATAGTTCCAGTTGCATTAATGAAACCTGCTTTCTCCATAAAGATCTATAAAAACTAACAACTCGGAGCACACGGTTGCGAACAGACGGCCCGCCATCTCGCTGATTGATTAAAACTCTAACAAAGGGATAAAGCTGATCACCGGGAGCTTTGTACAGAGAAGCCCTTTATGTTCACGTAATCAAAGAATTCACCCTATACAAAATCATTCAACGAAAATATGAATTTTCTTATGATTTTTTGCCTGGAAAAAAACTGAGGTTTGATTTTTTTTTCATACGTATTGTTTTGCGTTACGTTTGAATTGAGTTTGAATATTATTGAACAGGCTTCACCAGATTACGTTATTCAAAACATCAACAAATAACAAACTTTTGAGATGTGTGTTTAAACATAATTATTTTTGTTTAATATAAAATCATTTTCATTTAATACGAAATAAGCCCTAACATCTTTAGAACCGTAGCAGGACAGACAAAGATATCCACTTGCACCAATCTCATTGCTATATCAGTGTTTACACAAATTTGAACACGTTTTTTTTGTACGTAAGTTAGTATTACGTGTAATAACTTGTAGGTTTTGTGGAATGAAATAGTCCAATAACTAGTACACTCGCTTTATTGGGACAGCGTAACGTTGTACGAGGAATTATTTTAACAAATGCTGTGACAACTGCGCGTCTTCGCCATCTTCTTTTTACAAAAAATAATTAGAAGTCATATTACAAACTCATAAAGTTAAGTTATTGTTTACAATGCCAAGTTAATGTGACGATCAACTAAATTATTAATTATGAATTAAAGATACAATAAGGTTGATTTAAATCACTTAGATATTATTGGAAGTAGTTATTACCTATCAATACAACACATACGCTATCAATACTTTCTGTCGGTGATAAATAGAAGAAAAATCACATATTATCAACTTTCTACCAATAATAAGCTCGCGTGTATAGTTTTTACATACTTGTAATCAACTCCATAGAAACTGAATTGCGATACGTAATGCCATAGTGCTTGGATGTATTTATATTCTAGATTTTTAGTCAATAGGTTGTTGATGATTTTTAACATTATTACGTACATTGTAATACCTTTGATATGAGTCTCACTTCTAGTACATATCTTAATCAATTTAGAGTTCAATCAAAATTACAGTAAACATAATCATATCTCAATTAATATTAACATAAGTTAATGCACTTGGGTTAATTTCGGAGTGTGTACATTTCTCATCAACAACTATATTACGTTTTCAGTTTTTAGTCATCGAATTAAAAGTCCAAAATTATTTTTTTGATAAAATAGATGTCAATTCGATTTTATATATACACTGTTATTAAAACAGTGCCCGCGTAACTTACTCCTTGTCACTCAGCCAGTGAAATTTCAGTCAAAATCGGACCAGCCGTTCCAGAGATTAACGGGAACAAACAGACAAAAATTTAAAAAAATGTTATTTTGGTATATGTCCCTTATATACTTTCATATAGTTAAAAGCTTATTTAAATGTTAAAAACAGACACTCCAATTTTATTTATATGTATAGATGTATATATAATTGTTATTAAGGATAAATTAATAACCATAATTACTCATGATCATAGAATTCAGGTAGCTTTTGATAGGTAGGTAAGTGCAGGGGTCGGAAGCCGGCAGATGTCGCCCCCCGCTGGCCGGTTGATGATCCCTGGCCAAAACAGGATGGCCCACATAATTTGTAATCTTTCCTTTTATTTATATCAAACTCGCGTACCCAGCCCGCCGGGCTAGATTTTGCTTTTCTTTTAGTTTAAACAATAAACTTACATCAATAAATATTTAATTTAACTCTCACAATGTATTAAATTATTAATTTCTCTATGTATTCATTCTCTTCTCGAGCGGGTGAAGATCATTACCTACACCCATGTACATATCAGTAAATAAAATTTAATTCTTATAATTCATAAAAAAAGATATCGGGCTCAAGTTCAATGTCAGAAATCATTATCTTGAATACTTCAAAATCCTTCTTTGTTATCTTTAATATACTTCAGTATACTTTATTATACTTCATCATACATCAATATACTCCATTGTAATTGAATATGGTTCATAATGACATACTGTACACATACACATGTGTATATTTAAACACAATGCATGTGTCAAAACAAATTTGAGTTATAAAACAATAAAATATCATCATAGTAAATAAAAGCTGAAAAGTTCAAAAAGAGGAGTGCTCCGATCGTCACCAAACTTTACAAGTTTACTCGCCAGGTCAATCTGAAGATTCCCTGAAAGTTTCAATGATATCGGTCTAGCCGTTTCGGAGCCTACATGAAACATACCCACACACTTTATCTTTTAAATATATATATATATATATATATATATATATATATATATATATATATATATAGTTATATCAATCCGTCAATTGTTGATCATGCGTGCTATATCGCGAGCACTTTGTTGATCCGAAAACCTATGTTGATCCGGGTGGTTTTGTTGATCCAATGTAATATTTTTCATACAAATGGGAATTCCGGCCGGATCAACGATTTACTCCGTTGAAGTTTAGGAAACGCAACCGAAATGTTGATCCAATATACAAATCCACTCCGATAGATGTTGATCCGATTCAAATGGGCCAATCAGAAGACAGCAAGTCCTCCTACTGGACATACCTAAGGTATATGGATAGTTTAATTCCTATAATTTATTGCAAGACCACCTAATCCTTAACTTTTCTTTATTTATAGTATTGTCGTATATAAAGAAGGATTTCTAATTGTTATTATAATGTTTAAGTTGTATGGATACAGACATTAATTAAAGTGATAATTGAAAGGCAAAAATGATCTTATCACATCATATTAAAGTTGAGTTTGGATGACATGTAGAAAAACAATTGTTATCAATCATAATTTTTTTATTATATAACATCTTTAATCCGTTAGACATTATTAACATTTAGAAAATAAAAAGACAATTATTTTGAAAAAATAACATAAGTAACGTTTATAGGTACTTAATCGACAATTCTAACATATGTAACAAACATTATAATTAGCCAGATAATAAGAAAAAATATGTTCTCAATATTTTTATTAATTATATAACTTAAAAAACATCATCAAAATATTTATAATCAGTCAGTCAAAAATTATAATTATTAACAGGTAGAAAAAAAATCACATACCAAATATTCTTCTTCTTCTTCCTACCTATTGAATGAGTAGTAAGAATATTTGGTATGTGATTTTTTTTCAGAATCAGTCTAACATTTAGGAGACATTACGTGTGCCCTTGTTATGAGATCAATACAATTACTATTAATATTAAGAGGAACTTGTGGTATCACACAGAATCTTCATTAAAATATATTTACTTTTTCTTATAAATATTGTTAACATACGTGTTAAGTTGCATCCAAGTCCTATTTTGAAGAATAGGTTCTTTATTTAAAACTTCCATACATTTGTTTTTGCCTGGATTTATCTTTTTATTTATGTATGATTGGAAATATTTTTTGACTAATTTTATCTCTTCATCCGACCACTTTCTATGACTGATTTTTTTTTCAATTCAATTTCAAATTGGATTATCACTATCACTATCGCTTGAACTTGGGCATTTTATTTTTGTCTTTCTTTGGTTTAATATTCTTTTATTTGGTTTAATATTGATATTTTTATTTTTAGAATCTTTATGATATATATTTTTTCATTTGTTCGTCTAGTTTTACTTCGTTTCTGAATCTGTTTACCATCATCAATATCGCTTTCACTTGTACTACTTGACCATTTTGTTTCCGTCATGCTTCCGTTTGGCTTAATTTTGGGGTCTTTATTTTTAGGATCTTGGTTGTACTGATTGTCTTGTTTTTGATCGTTTACTTCATTATAGTCTCCAATTTCTATTTCTTCCGTGTTATTATTGACTGTAGTTTCTGGTGTTTTGATAGATATTTTGGGGTTTGTAAGTAAGGTTTTAGATTGGTCGCTTTCTATTGCCGGATTTTTTGAAGATGGCGTCTGTTCCTCAAAGTTTTTAGTTTCTTGGTATGATTGAGATGTAATCGTTTCTATCCTGTGACCCTTCTTCTCCATTAATGAATTTTCATATTCTAAGAGTTGAGATCCTACAACAGCTTTTTGGAGTACCTGCATAGGCAATCTATAATTTTGTGCATCAACTGATATATTATGCCCTAGAAATCCTGCCAATTGCTCTGTATAACGATCATTTTGCTTAGAATGAATTTGGGACATTGTAGCAATATGATGTCTCATTCCGGTGGATGTAATCATTTCGGGGCGTTTCAAATTACACTGTTTTTTTATCATATCTAAACACTTACCGCCCTCAAAAGGTTCTTGTGCACCAGGTCTTGCAAATAAATATTGGCTGGAGCTTGGAATTGGAATCTTCACGGCAAGCTATTATTAAATCAATGTTTTCTCTCATTATTTTGTTAGCAAAATAAGCACACCCCTTGTTCTTTTACCGGGAATCTGAAATACGTCTAACAATTGTTGAACATCTATAAAGACGCCTGAAGGTATGTCTTCAGACAGATTAGACATATTCATAAGTGACGATATTCCCGATACGTCAACAGAATGTTTGTGGTCAGGTACATATTTATTCCGGTGATTATCATCATCAATACGCCATTTACTTCTGATTAATAGTGCAACTTCAGTTTCTTTTTCATTTTCAATTGCATTCTGAAAAATTAAATACCTATATTTATTATAAGGTCTCAGTATATATACTAATACTAATAAAGTAGGTAGGTACTTACACAAGTCTGAATTTGCTCACTAGGATTAAGCAGTTCAGAATTTTCAATAAGACTATTGTTTGAGTTATCAGAAAAAGCAATCATTCCATCATATCTTATTCGATCATTTTGACTAACTTTTATAGTAGGTAATATAGGTTGTCAAATATCTCCTTCCGGCTTTTGTCTTTGAATTTCGCGGCTATGTACAAAGCGCTACAGAGCTCGTATCTAGCAATACTATACATAATTTGAAAGGTCTTGACATAACCTACAAAACGACGCTATGTAATTAGTTTGGATATTGCGTTCAACAGTTATAGACGTGTAAACATGGACTTCACTAACGCCGAAATTCGCGGCTTGGCCACTGTTTGGGATGATTCACCGGCCTTCGACCACGACCGTTTTCGCTTGATATTGTCGTATGTGATCCATTTTTCGTCGCCAGTCACCATCCGCTTCAAGAATGGGTCGAGTTCGTTCCGTTTCAGCAGCATATCGCAGGCGTTGATTCGGTCCAGAAGGTTTTTTTGCGTCAAATCATGCGGCACCCAAACATCAAGCTTTTTTTTGTATCCAGCCTTTTGCAGATGGTTTAAAATGGTTTGGTGACTAACTCCCATCTCCTGGGCGATGTCACGAGATGCCACATGCCGGTCTAACTCGATGTAGTCCATGATTTGATCGGTATTTGTCGTCACAGGTCTTCCGCCGGCTGGCTTATCCATGGTGTCGTTTTCACCGGCTCTGAATCGTCGAAACCATTCCTCCGTGGTTCGAAGTGATAGAGTACCATCCCCAAAACACCATTAATCTCACGGAACGTTTCTCTAGCGGATTTGCCTTTAACGAAGGAAAACTTTAAAATAGCGCGAATTTCGGCGTTAGTGAACTCCATGTTTACACGTCTATAACTGTTGAACGCAATATCCAAACTAATTATGCATCGTTTTGTAGGTTATGTCAAGACCTTTCAAATTATGTATAGTATTGCTAGATACGAGCTCTGTAGCGCTTTGTACATAGCCGCGAAATTCAAAAGACAAAAAGGCGGAAGGGAGATATTTGACAACCTTATATTAAAGAAATTACTGAGCTACCGGATGTATTCTTAGACACAGAATCTAATGTGACATATTTTCTGCAAAAAACATGAAAATAATGCAAATTACATAATATTAACATACTAGGCATAGGTAGGTAAGTAGTAACAGAGTATATAATAAAAGGGATCAAGTAGGTACCTACTTTTCTGACTCGAAAATTAAATTTTTAACTAATATTTTATAATAAACGTTACTGATAATTTCGTATAAATAAAGAGATATTTAAAAATACTTACCATCACAATAATCCGCTACAAACAGATTTCCCGACCGAAGCCACCGCGCGGGCGTCGACGGGTTCAAGGTCAAATGCCCCCGGATCAACGTTAGTTAGTAAGATTGCGCATGAGCATGAATATAAAACGGATGCACATTTGACTCGTCGGTATAATTTTTGCGACCGTTACGGATCAAAAAAAACAGTTTTTTAATGTATTTTTTGATGGCGAGTATATTGCAAAGCGACCGATGCAGATCCCCAAACAACCCTTCCATTTCAAATTCAGATCAAAGTATATCAGTTATATTTGTAAAGAGCCAATCATACACTGCAAAAAGGTGGATCAACATTTATTTTAATATCTTACTGGATCAACCTTTACATGGAACATATATATATATATATAAATATATATATATATATATAGATGTAACAAGTATTCATTTAACAGCATTGCTATTAGTATATGGGAAAATATATAAAAAAATATTTTCTTATGAAATTAATGATAGCAAATAAAGATCACACAAACCAATATTATTTGTTTGTATTATAGATAATGAGTAGAAATGAATTAATTCACACACTCTTTTTCAGCTTGATACTATACCTACTAAAGAAAATTGTCAACATCTACCTTTTCAAACCGACTTCAAAAAAAGAAGTTCTCAATTCATCTGTACGGTTTTTATGATTGTTACCTCATAGCTTTCGACAGGCTGAACCGAATCTGATGATTCTTTTATTTGAGAGCTCTGAGTCCTTTCAATGTGCCATTCCCGTTTGGACATACACATTGCAATTCTGGCAATGGCGTCTGACAAATGAACGATTAACTGAATATCACGCCAACCGATTTCGATGATTCATTTTTATTCGAATGTTTTTGAAGGGTAGTTTAACGAAGTTTTGGTTAGGTTCTGATTAATTCTATTTCATAGTAACCCTACAATAATTCGGTAATACTATAAGAGCGATAGTGGACTATACATAAGTAATGTGTGTCGGAGGTATTGTGAATAAAATGGAGAGTGTAATAAGATATCCATTTATACAGTTAAATATGAAAAATACACAAATATCACAACTGCATACTGAAGCAGTATTATTTAAAGTAAAAACTTTAATTTACCTTTTTTTTTGTTTACGGGGAGGAAATCTTCAAAAAGATACCCCGCCTTCTGGGGGGAAGGCGGCGGTTATGTGGGGTTTTTACCCACTAAAACCTCGCCGGTGGCCCTTTCATGGCCCTTTGGCCCGGTGCATGACGAGGGGCTCCGGGATCTCCAGTGGAACGCACCGGAGCCCCTCTGCACTGTGCTCAAGGAGAGCACGTCCCGGGGGGGAGGTCACTCCTTCCCCCCCTGTGCCCTCGCAGTGCAAGGCTACACGGGCCAGCCGATGTCGCCTTCTTCCCGGGTCCACTTTAGCGGACGACAAAGGCCCCCACCCTTGTGGCCCAGTGAACCCGAGGCCCCTTTTAGTCGCCTTCTACGACAGGCAGGGGATACCGTAGTCTTATTCTTGAGAGCCCAGAACTACAGGGCTGAATTATTTAATTTACCTAAATTTACCTCACTACAAATATTGATGCTGGTGAAATACTTTAAAACCCTTATTGTTGTGTGAAAATTTGATACCGGAAGGAAGCGATTCGGCGCACACGCGTCGCCACGTGCCCACTTCCGGCGATAATGTGGTAATATAATAGGAGACATCTCCACTTCATTCGTATGCCAGCTAAAATAGTAGGTCAATATTTGTCCAGTCATTTTCTCACACTGGCATTTAACACGATATTTAAAAAGGTATTGTGGATAAAATACAAGTATATTTACGAATAAAAACAAAAACCTACATCAAATCAAGTCAAACGTTAGTTACATTTAAAACGTACGGTTTTTATATAGTTTTCACATGGATGACAATAGAACTGCACCAACATGACATGGGACTGGTATATAGCGCCAGCTTTCAAATAAAAAAAGAACCATCAAAATCGGTTCAAAGTTACGACGTAATAAACTCAAAAAAAGCAATCAAATTGAAAACTTTCTCCTTTGTTGAAGTCGGTTAAAAAGTAAAAGTAAACATTTTTACGCGCCATGAAATGAAAGAAATATGCAATATAACATGGACCCTAAAATCTTTTTATCCGTCCATAAAGTTAAAACCAGAGATAAAAATTACTTAGATAAATAATCCACGGTACGATACTGAATCGATTTTTTTATAAAAAAAGTTATATTTTTTAAGAATAACTAGTGTTCATATTTTACTTTAGTAACTTTAACGGTTATAAAAATAACTATACGATAAATTTCCTTACAATATGCAAAAGTAAGGAAATATAAGATATGATATAAGCAGCTATGAGAAAACCATTGTATTAAAGATTTCTCTCCCACATAGAGATGATTCTATCTAGCCTGGGAAACTATTTAAACACAGGCGACGAATACTTCCTTTTAAATATAAATCTATAATGTATTTTAGCTTATAATATAGACTATATTATAAGTCTATATTATAAGCTAAAACAGTCCCCCTTTCACTTGACAATTCTCAATTTGTATAATGGACAATAGTAAAATTGTAGTTCATTCAGTACAGAATAAAACGAATTTGTAATAGATTTTTTTTCCCTCTCCTTCAACCTTCAACATTAATATCAACAAAATATTAATGTTGTAAACCCTTCTCCGACACATAATGTAGTATGTAGTAAAAGATGACAAAAAATACCTTTTTCAAATAACGAACTGAATAAAAACGTCTGGAATTCAAAAATGATATTAAACCGTCGAAGTGTTTGATTACAATAAGACTACCAATATTACAATCAACAAGCATTCTTCTACGCGAGTTTTTACGAGTTCCCTAGTACATCCAACCACAAGTACACCCAAGGTCTATATGCCACCAAAATTCCTACACATAAATTAATTACATTTTCAAATGAATTTTGTCCAGCCAATACTTTCAAGGAAATCGAAATCAGTTCATATATGCAGGCACTATACGTGCACATACAATAAAAAAGTACAGACGAATTGAGAACCTCTTTTTTTGAAGTCGGTTAATAAATTCAAATTGTAACTTCAATAAAAATTGTTAAAGAAGTTTTATCTAAAGTAGAATGTATAAAATAAAAGAAGCAATACTACAAATAGCACTTTAATACAAGCATTACAAACAATACCCCCGTATAACAACAATTTGCTAAGTGCGACGTTATCGGCATAATAGGTGCGCGTTTGCCTTTAAATCGAAAAGAGCTCATCGACACTCCTGTGTTGTACGAGCACTTAACTTGATTACGCGAAGCCCTACAGCCCACTGGTGTGCCCATAGCCGGTACAAAAAGCTGGGATAGGGACACGCACATGCCCCACCGCCCCGTCGCGTGGCGCTCGACACGTGCCTTCCTCAGTAATTGTAGCTTACTTTATGAATTACTGATTCCATTCCGACAACAGGAGGCCTTCTTTAATAATGTTATTATAGTTTAACTTTTAAAAATGTAACTGATACAACATCTTTAATAGTTGTTATTTAAAAAAAATCAACATACAGCAATCTGTCCTCACCTTCCAATGCCTTATTCCTAGCTAATAACGCCAGGAGTACGTCGGGCGGAGGCGGGTCCAGGGGATGCATCTCGAGTGTAGTGCCCATAGGGACGTTGAGAGTCCCGCAATCCTGCACAACTTCGTTGTATCCAGTTTCCATGTGTCACAACTACGTCCTGACGGCACTACACAAACATTGACCATCGACTCGAAGGTCTATCATTCCGTTCGAACCGCGCAAATGTCCTCGAGATGATCATACAACGGGAGCGTGGCGGCGGACCGGGAACAGTGCACCGGACGTCGCGGCGCGGATGTAAAGCCTGCCCACGTGCGGCACCGCCCACACCCGCCCTACACGCCGCTCGATCTGCGCACTACCCTCCTACCTCCCATTGAGAAGTCATTTTTTACCCCCCCAATCTGATAAACCCTTGGGCGAGAGGGGGCGACCGGGGCTCCCCCGCCCCGAACTAATTTGTCGGAGTCGTACGACACACCCCTGATGCTTACATCCATCTACAATATTACTCCGGCACGTTATCCCGTTCGCGGGGGCACTGCGTTCCTACTCATCTGGCAACGTTGGGAAGAAAGGGAATTTTGAAATTGTAATTGTAATATTTAAAAAAAAATTATAACAAAAATCTTATGTATTATCAAATGAAGATGATATATTTTTATACTCTCAAAACTTTGATCAAATCCTCGATAGCACGTCACGATGGAAAGTGTTTAAGTATTATTGGGAAGGTCTACGCTGATCGGGCAGATGATCGAGCTGATTCTCTTTATTTGGGACAATAAACAATAGCACAATTGATATTATAAAAGACATAATAGAAATAAGATATGTAACTGCACTACCAACAACATTATCCGCAAATTATTATCATTATTATTTTAACGTGCAACACTTAAAAAACAAAAACAAAATTTAAACTAAGAAGAAGAATACGGAAATAAATGAAATAATAAATACTTATTAACTAAATTAACTAAATAAATAAGCTGTCTTTAATACATTTTCTAAATTTAGTAGTAGGCAATGAAAACAAATCAACATCTGCGAAGTACTTATTGTTTATATCCACCACACGACGGAGAGGTGGTTAAACTGGCTTTTGGTGTTTAGGTATTTCACCTGTAAACAGAACAACACTTATACTACAAGAATCGTTTATAATTTAAATAGCTATTAAAGAAACACTATACTTTAGAGACAAACTTCTTAAACTCTCTATAATTGTGTTAATACAACGGATGTTAATTGTAAAAACCCAAAATTAAAAAAGGTTAAAAGTTTAATTCAAATCATTACTTATAACCTCATTTATGCGTATAACCCATAAGAATTATTAGAAAATAAAGCTTCTTGACATTTCAATCAAAAACTTGTAATATGTTATATTTTATCTTTCATATAAAGTTTACTTATCGTAATTTATTTAATTATGTCACAACATTATGTTAATTTGTAATTCACGAATGAAGGGCGAAATGGAAGTTTGTAACAAATTTGACCCTGATAATGTTTTTAAAATTTTTAAAGTAGTTGAATTTCCAATATGTTTTGTGGGATTATCTATTTCAAAGGAGATTACCGTGGAATGTGATCTGGACAGATCGGCATATCTCAAAACAATGTATGAGGGTGCATTACTGGTACGTAAACTCATTTAAGGATTTACTCTTCTAATAAATATTTATAAATCTGTATTTTTTACGAAAGATGAATACCATTAAATTATATGGACACCCCCGTCCACAAATACTAGAGGAATATGCTAGGGATCGTCGGTGCGTTACGAACATTTAAGAAAGACGAAGGCACCTAACTGACCGCTCGTTTGTCTGCCTTCTCTTTTATAATAAAATAAAACAGTTCATATTTTGACTTATGTATACGTATGGTATGGAACTTCATTTTATATTTCTTATATAAAAAAACACTAAGAGTTTCCACGACTTGAATCAATAAAAAGTGTTGTGTGGATGGATATTTATTTTTGGTAAATCGTGTTTTTTTGGAAATTGTGTTTAGAGGTAACCCGGTTTTTACCCGCAGCCCACTTCTAGTGTACTTCTAGATTGCTCGCCTAAGTCTAGATTTTACTAGCTCTTCGATCCGTTAGTGACTCCTAAGCCTTAACCGAGTAACTGAACCATATTTTTGTTTCAAAATTTGTGATCAATCAAATCAAGAAATATCTTCTACATGTTTTCCCATTGTCTGTTGTAACCCAATAATATATATCTCCGCGCACTATGTAATTTTTTGACGTGAATTTCGACTATATTATCGTCGACTATATTATTATTTTTTTATTATTTCATTCATCACTCATTTTATAAAAAAAATATGTAATCAAATTAATTTTCTTGGTCCAACAGCTAAACAATCATTGACTTACTGTTTCTTAGCAACTCCATGTACTGAACTAATAATGGGGTATACGCGGATAAAACATTTTCTAAAAAAATCCTAGCTACATCGATTTATCGCCCTCGAAACTCCCTGCATAACAAATTTCATGAAAATCGTTGTAGCCGTTTCCATGATTCAGATTACTTATTAGATACAAGAATTGCTCGTTTAAAGATTTTAAATGAAAGCAATGGATTAATTTATAATTATTTTTATAGCATGTATGTAGTCGCATGAATATTGTTGAACTGTACAATCCTGTTTAACCGTACCGAATTTTTCTACACTTGGTTTCAGTAGCAAAGTTTACAGTTTAAAACCAATCGGCTGTGGAGATAATTGGTGTACTATATAATTGTTGTGTAATGTATGACTGATGGATAAGATCTCTTAGTGTGTAAAGCTAAAGTTCGATTGTAAATTTAATATGTTTAATATAATAAAACTACATTTATTTTTTAGAAATTTGAAGACGCTCGTGACATATCCGCATCGCACAGAGCATTCAATATAACATATATTGATAACCACACAATTGAAATTACATTCAAACCGACAAATGAATGCATTGTTGGACCCAAACAAATAAAAAATAATGATAACAGATTTGTGGTAGATATGCGTCTCATACAGGTGGATGGAACACGATGCTGTAATAATGAGTTTCACGCAGAAATTGGTAGATACTACATCAGTGGTCAATTTGAATACGTTAAAATTTCTCATAGGCCAAGAGTTTTAAGTTTTGGGGTAGCTACTTTAAATACAAAAGTAACGACTAATTTAAAAATACGGAATGATTCTAAATTCACTGCAGCAAAACTATACTACCAGAAATCGGTTAGCTTCGAAGTGTCACCTCAGGTGTTTTGCATAAAACCTTATTCGTCTCAAGATTTATTAGTAACTGTTAAGCCCAACAGTTTAAAAGTAGACAATCAAATTCTATTTCATATACGAAATCCTAATGAATTAGTTCAAAAACCAACAATGAATAATACGATTGTACTTAATAATAAAATGATACCCTATAAAATCTTATGCAAATTAAAAGTTGTATGCCCTAAAAGATCCCATCCTACAGTTGTCGAATCAATACATACATTGTATGAACAGAATCCTTCTTACACTTTTGTAGACAATGAGCTAGTAAAAGCTAAAGAACGCAAAAAGAAAGCTTTCGAGTTTTTTGCTTTATCCAAAAGGCCAGGTATAAGCAAGATAATATCTGAAAATAGGCTTATAGGAAAAGATAAATGTTACATCGATTCAGAAAATAAATCAACTGATGCAACAAAATTGTTATGTCAGCCAGTTTGTAGAATTTTAACAATATACGAAGCTTTCTTTATAATACCACATCCAACCGTTGTTAATTTCGGTCAAGTTGGATTATGTTCTTTCGCTGAGCGAGAGATAACCGTTAAAAATAATAGCATGTCTGATATAACACTGGATTTTTATCATGATGACAATATATTTTACACGGAAAAAAAAGAAAATACATTAAAAATAAAACTGAAGGCTATGAAAGAGACGAACATAGTTTTATTCTGTTATGGTCACGCAGAAGGAAATTATTCTAAATATTTCATTTATAGTATAAATGAAATGTATTTTCGACAACATCCATACATTCTTGAAACTGGTAACGCGACACTAATGCTATCAGATAAAAACTTAAAGTTCGGAATGGTTACCATGGAAGCTTTTATTACATCGCTGCCAATCAAAATTTATAATAATTTTAATGTTACTGTAAACTATAATTGGAGTACGCCTAATGATGATATGCCATTTGAAGTTGTTCCCAGTGCATGCTCAGTTCCAGGAAATACTTGCAGGATTTGTGATGTGATATATAACTGTAGACCTACAAAAGCAAAATTATTTGAAATTGACTTAAACCTAGAAAACAAAGTAGTCCCTGTGGAACTCACTATTGTCACTCGGAAACTCTCAATAAAGTTTTTAAAATCTACGCTAGCATTAAATGACATTGCCTTAAATTTAGAGTTAGTAGAAAAACTAAAATTGGAAAATTCTTCACGTGAGGTGGCTTTCTTTTATGTAGTCGAACCTCTTTTACCCGGTTTTAAGGTGGAACCTATGAGTGGAGTAATAGGCCCAAAAATGATCATACCTTTCGACGTTATTGTAAAAATTTCGTTTGTTATAGAATTTACCTTTGACTTGATTCTTAGAATTAATAACAAAGAAAACATTGTTGTACCTGTTAGCGGCAATGTGGTAGAACCAAAAATAAATATTCAACCAAAAAATATTTACATGCCTCGGATCCCTTGTGATATGTTAACATATGTACAAGTAATGCTACAAAATTTAAGCAACGTAAAATCAGAAATCGAAATCCTCGAATGTCACGACGATAACAGTTTTAATGTTTACATTAATAAAGGAAATGAAAAATGTAGATTAACGAAATTTAACATTGACGGAGGACAAACTAAAACAATTTTCATCCAAGTATATGGTACATACCGCAGAGAATATGATTTTTATATGCCTTTTAGAGTAAATGGATTAATTGGGCCTCCAAATAATAATCCCTTATCACAAGATCTAAGTTTTTACATAGAAAAATGAACAGTAAGCATTCATCTAATCTATTTGTGAAGAAAAAATCTTCATTTTATATGTAATTTAAAATATTTTTTTATCATCCACAGATTATATGAAAATAACCCTAAAGTAAAAATTAAGTCAACACATCACAAAGAAATCAGTTTTTGTCGCCTCAACGGCGTAATTAGCCTGCCTCAGTTGGAATTTTCCGTTACTAATTTTGAAATTGTTTACAATAAAAATAGTAACAATAATATTAATTTCACAATGAAAAATGTTACAAAAAACGATTTGTATGTTACAATTTTGACATCAAAGCTAATGCCTAATTTTTCTTTAACTCTAGTATCTCAAGAAAATTTACTAATTCCTACTGAAAATTATTTAAAATTTGAATTAAACCCGTCAAAAGCAGCAGAATTTTGCTTATACTTTCATCCTAAAGGACGCGGTAGATTTGTATCAACTGCCCTATTACATCTCGGTACAAACATGACCATACCCTATTATAACTTAACATTCACCGGGGTGAATGAAATATCTGTGATGATTGCAAGTAAATCCCGGATAATATTTCCGCCGGCCTATGTTGGAAAAAATATGTCTACCATTATTACTTTAAAAGTAGACAATGAGACCGATACAAATTCAATTTCTATTGCGTCAACTAAACAAAATCTTATTGCAGTAGAGTTACTGGACTATAAAATCTTAGAGAATGACATGAAAAAAAAGTATACCTCTATAAGAGCTCAGATAACCGTGTCAAGTCAGACAGCCGTTGTGGCTAATGCAACAATTGTGTTTAAACATTCTAATGGATCAACTTGTGTTATAGAAGTCAAATTCTGTTTTACATACTGTTCTTTGACATTACATGCAGAATCAATCGTTACGTTTGAAGATAATCCATACCCATACTATCCCGACCATAGACAAGTTGATCTTTACAACTACATGGAAACTAGCTCACGATTTATTGAGAAATGGATGTTTTACCAAGGATTTAGAAAGGAATTATATCCCAAAATCCCCGAAACTCTCAACGCTTTATCAGTGGCAATGACATCACAAGCTAAAGAAAAATCCAAAGGAATTAACGTGTCTTATCTTAATTTTATAAAAAGAATTGCTGGACCATTATTAAAACATATACATAAAATAACGTAAGTTTGGCTTTACCGATGTATGTGTTTTAATTCATTTAAACATGTATTGAGAAGTTTATTTCTGAGACTATTATTATTACTGTTTCAGATCGATGGACGCAGATGAAGAAGTCAGACAAGTTAAAGATATTCATGGGGCTTATAGTGAAATTATAAAACTATTAAAATCTCGTGGGGCTAACATATGGGCTTTGGAGCCAACATTTCTGCTAAGTCATGATCAGTTTGTCGTTTATGTAGCGAATGTGTCACCGAAAAGTGAAGACGATGAAAGTTTCACGACAAAAGTTTTAAACGATGTTACTTTATTTAAGAGATTAAATAAACAATCTTGGATTGACTTTATCCTGCAGAGCTACAAGGTGTTTATATTAGATAGTTGCTTTTTTGATTGTGTATGTGTAAGTTCACAGCCAAGAAATATACTGGATATAATAATTAATTGGTATAACGATCATTTGCGAACACAATATAATTCACAATGCTTTAAAGAAGAAACGAAAAAATGTATAAACAATATCACAACGGATTTATCAGATGGCATTGCTATTATTGCAGCAATTTTGAACCATTGTCCTTTCTTAAAAGACCACTTCTCAAAACTTAGTAAAGAAAATGAATGCAAGACAGATAGTGGCAAAATAAATAACGCATGTCTCATCATCGAAGCCATTAATCAACTACGACTTAATTTCCCGCTAAGCAGTACAGATTTTCTACAACCAAATTTTTTACAGATGTTTTTTCTATCAGTTAATTTATATGTTGTTTTGCCAATGTTCAAACCAAAAGATGTTATTAAATTTAGTCCTCCACTTTTGAGAAGTTCCACTCGAAGAATATCAATACATCCATTGAGTCAAGAGTCATTATCTCTAACATATTTTGTTATTGATAACGCGAAAAACGGTTTTAATGTTGAGAAAATAATTACTGGTGATACCGGTAAAAAAGTTGCCGTAAGTGTTACTTACAACGCTAACTTTGTAGATGAGTATAATTCGATTTTACTAATACATGGATATAATAAAACGAGAATATTTGATACCTATATCATATTCATACTTTCCGGAAGTGTTGAGACTTTGACGCCTTTGCGAAAATGTAAAGTGTCCGGACCTAATTACCGTCAACAAAAAGTCGATGTGTTAGTATCGTCTCCTTTTACGACAACAACTACATTTCAAATGTTTATAATAGACGAAGAACCTTCGATTCCTTTAACGCTTGATTATAATCCAAAACGTAAATTTTACGCAACACGGCTCCATCTCATTGATAAAGAGATAGTTTTATCTGGTCTACCAAAAGAGAGTGGACAAGACGTACCGGAACATAAGGTATATTTTCTATTAATATGTTTGGATGCCCAAATCAGCAATTCTTGGGTCTGGTTCAGAAGTAATATAGGAGAATTCTTTATAAAAGTTACATCACAACCACGTTGTGACGTGTATCTTGAGACGCTATATGTAAATGTCGCTACATGGCCGATGGTGGCGTGTAATTGCGGGGAAGACTGTGAATGCTACCGTACTGCTGTCTTAATAATACCCCATCGTAACGATATGATGATAAAAGCACTGCGTGGTGCACTATTGGAAAAAGCGTCTGAAAAGATGATTGAAATCTTCGATCAGCTAATAGGTATAAAATTTATAACATATACAGGTGTACCAGAAGGTGACGATAATAGCACGAAGAAATCTCTGTGTTACGATAAAAGCGTCACTAAAATATAAATTACTTATACAACTGTATTTCGCATATCTTTATTTAGACGATACTATAAGGAAGTAGGTCTATCGCAAATCTTTCGCAAATAAACGAAATAAAATATTATTTTGTTACAGAAACTGTATATGTGACTGTGTAACTGTTACTTGCTCAGCTTAGTGTATTGTTTTATACTACGAGTAATCAAAGTTCAGTGATAGTAAACTTTGAGTAGATTTATCAATATTCACTTATTTTTATCCCAAAATACATTTGTTCGATTTGACAACAATTAGTTTGGCTTCTTACGAGGTCAAAACAGAATTAAAACCTGCAAACGATTGAAAACTCTAAAGAGAATGTCTAACAATAAGACTCCGGATAGTGTGTTTTTAGTGTTTTATTTAAATGGTTGCTACTCGGGTACTGCTGGTTGTAGAACGCTGTTTTTTGACTAGCTCCTCAATACGAAGGTCTGTCTCCCGGTGCCAGGTTATCGTCACCTTCTGGGACAACCTGTATTTGAGAATTTCAAAAATATATAGTTTAGATATATTTGTTTGTATGATGTTGATTATTTGCAGAATCAGCCACGGGGAGAATTATCCTAGGCATGCTTTTAGCTGAGGGCGGTACTAATGTATCTGAAATACAACACATCCTACACAACGAGACTTCCTTTCGGGTCACGGCGCGCTCGCTCGAGCCGCGATTCGACCGAGTGACATTGGCCCAACACACTGAAGAGACTTTAGCCCTGCCGGTAACGGTACCCGCGCACGATAAACCTGAGAAATATTCTGTTACTTTCACCTCAGATTGCGGTATGGACGTTCGTACTTATAAGGTCGTCTTCGTAGAGAAGGAGTAGATTTATTATATCATAGATATAGTATATCTATTAATCTATAGATTTATCATCCATAATGCTATCGATAGGCCTAAATTAAATACGATTAAAATAAATAAAGTTCGATTTTGTGTATTTATGAAATGTAAAATAAACCTAAGATATATTTTGAGAACTATAATAGCGTAAAATAGTTCTTTACAGAGACAGATATTAAGAATGACTGAAATTATGACAATTATTACAAAGCAAAGATAGTTATGCGGTAAATGCAGTGAAAATAATAGTGTAAAAATTATTTTGTAATCAAATTGACCATTTTATGTTGAAATTTCAAAGTTACGTTTAGTAAAAACGTCAATGGCCTAATGGTTTAGGATACGGTAATTATATAATATGATAATATTAAACTATTTGAAAACTGTGATATAGTTTGATGTAAAGACATTTTTCCTTAGAATTTGTTAATTTTGTTTTACCCATTTATATTAATACCAAAAGAGTCTTGGTAATTTTTTGATGTGGGCAAATATTCAATCGATTTCTTTATAACTTACTAATTTTTTTTGTCTTCTAATAAATCTTAAGTAAAACAGAACTATTTCTTTTACAAATAATTCTTCGGATTTTATCATATGCTTTGCGTGCTGCTATTTTAATACTTAGTAATGAACATACGACCTTGAAATTGCGGACCTGGGCAATAAAATAGCAAATGCTTCCTTAAGCATTAATATCTTATAAGTTGTATGGAATTATAACAAAATTATTTTCGAATTTGTATTATGATGTTTAATTCGCATTGACTCAGTTGGGGCTCTTTTCAATAATATACACCAGTAACATATACCAATTGTTTTAATGCAGTTTTAGTGGTGTAAGTGTATATGTTTAAATTAACATATAAAGTTTGATTTTTTTTAACTTTTTGAAATTGTTTCTATTTTAATCTATGACCGAGGTCCACCTGCAAATCTTCAAAGTCCCAACTGTGCTATTATGGGTGTTCAAAATAAACACTCAGTTACAGAAAGTTGGACTAAGACGACGTCACGTCAATAGTCGACTGGTGAGTTTGAACTACCTTGCTTCTAATACTATTAATACGACTAAATTCAATTAAAATCGAGTGAGTGAGCAAGCTGCTTCATAATGATGGAACATTTGCATGTCTTTATGAATTGTTTTTTTATTGCAACTTGAAGTGGCGATAATAAGAATAATAATAATTGATTAATAAACAACCAAAATCAAACCACCAAATATTATATTAGATCTAGAATTGATGCTATGCTGTAATTAATATAATCAATTATTTTAAGGATTATATTTAGGAAGCGTCAATAGACTAATGGTTTAGGGTACGGCCTGCGAATCGTAAGATCGTGGGTTCGAATCCTCCATTCGAATATTGCCGTGAACCATGTCCTAGCACAAGCTTAAGCTTAGTTGGAATGGTTAACAAGATTGTTAGTAATATTTATTAAAAAAAAGAAATATTGCTAGCTTTCTATAAAAAAAAAAAAAAAATTATGTTCTGCTGCCAACTAAACTAGAAACTTCCTGTGTTTCTACTCCGACGACTATTTATGTATTTTCAACCGACTTCTAAAATGGAGGTGGTTCTTAGTTCGTTTGTATGTTTTTTTATGTTTGTTACTTCACAATTTTCGACTGGGATGAGCCGATTTGGATTATTTCTTAATTGAAAGCTGCGTCTCGTGTAGTCCTTTTTTTTTGTTCACGCGGGGGAATCTTTTTATAGACCATCCTCCGGTACCCTCGGTGGGCCCGGAGGGATGTGTGGGACTCGGCCTGGGCAGCCCCTACCCACTAAACCTTCTGCGAATGCCATCAGCCGTTATGATCTCGTCTCGTGTAGTCATATTTTAATTTCATTCGATTTGACAATGGCATCCATGAGAAAATCATTTGTCTTAAATTTGCACCAGATATGTACGCCATTTGTGGCGTACATACCTGGTGCAAATTTGGATGAATTTTTAATTTTTATTCTTTTTTAATTGGAAATGGATTATATGGAAAGGATGTCCTTCAAGGGTAGTTTGATGAGAGTTTGGTTAGGTTCTAATTAATTCTATTTCGTAATATTCCTACTATAATTTGGAAATACAAAGGGGGCGTCCTTGCGTAATAGAGTTTAATGTTTGATTCGATTTGAAGTCGGTTATTATTTTTGGTCGTAAATATAGTTGTATAAGGTATATAAACTATTTACAATTGGTTGGCAACGCACCTACATTACGTGTAGTAGGAGTTGTGAGCAGGAGCACTTAATATCAAGCGAGCCGCATGCTCATTTGTCTCCTCCCCAATAACAAAAACGGTCTCGGGAAGTCGATTCCCATGACCGTTCAAGCGATCTTCGGAAGTAGAGAGGTGATGGTACCGCACCGCGTCGCCTGCCGCCTTGACCGAGCCACTGGGCCATGCTTACCCGACCGGCAACTAGCTACCAACTACAAAGCAAGTAACGAAAGATGAAGAAAAAAAACAAAATTTTCGTTACTTAAAAATTACGTAACTCACAATGTCAAATTGTCAAATATAGTAATTAACTATACAATTTACCAGGTGTCAAATTGGTTAATAATAGAATTACATGTTAATCGAATAGAACGAAGGTGTTTTACAAAAATATTTTTTAAGCAAAAAAAATAGATTCCATGTAAGAATAACAACATATTATTTACTAAATGATTTTTCTGAAACACGCTGTATCTTTTATTATAAGTACGATTTCTATCTCTTCTGTAGTTTTTGCAGTAAAAGGTGAGTATAAAAATACATCCCCCATTTATTACATCCTGGTACATAATTGTAACAAATTTATCAAACAGTCGCGTATATTTTGCATACGCAATAATGTAACTTAATTCCATATTATGCATACACGTATATACAATGTTTCGGTAATTATCAATAAAGAAGATATTATCTTTACCGTCGTATTCAGTTTTTATTATCCTTAATTATATCTTGTGCCGGCACTCGTGCAACGTAGAAAGCTGGTGTGCGCCTATAAATCCACTTCTCGTCAACACGAACCTCCATTGTCTCGTAAGTCGGCATCACAGCGTCATACCTGACATCTAACCTTATTTTTCTCGATATCTTTTGTTCATTATTATTATTATTGTTTCAATTTATAACATATACGAAATTATTTTTTTTTATAGATTATAAAAAAAAAAAAATTGTTGTGTATCTGTGCAAGTGTCAATTGAAAGTGCAAAATGGAAATGGACAGTAAACAATTTCGGGAGTTTGGTAAAGCTGCTATAGATTTACTGGCTGATTATTACGATCATATTCGAGAAAGGTAAATTTATATGTAATTAACGGACGAGTTAAGTGTGGAAGAAAAATAATACAGTTCACAAATGGAATTCAATTTCAGGGTCGAATTCCAGGTCATGAGTTTAATAAAAAAATTCAAAGGTTTTTGGCTGAAAATCAGTGCTGAATTACATGTTTGTAGCATAGCATTTGCTGAGCTAAATCTTTCCGCACTATTTGTCTATTGGATAATTTACTTTTTTGGCTTTGTTCTGTTTTTTGTTTCACATTTTTATAATTGTTTTGTTATCGCCTCCTTGTCGAAAAGATGTTTCTTCACAACTAAGCTTAGAACGCTGAAAAAACTTAAAAGAACGTCGGAATTTTTTTATCTTTTTTTTTTATTCACAAATGTTTGTCTTCAAATTTTAATATTAATTAATCGTAAATAAGGATCGAGATTGAAAAACAAATACCGTAATACTTTTTTCGATCAAATGACTTTCTTTTTGTTGCTCTCACAGTTTTTAATGATTCATTTTCCTTTTAAATTCAAAATTATGAATGCAATTCGAATCACAGCAAGTTTAACACATATTTAGAAAATTAGTGTACAAAATTAGAACTTAAATTTTAAAAAGCGGATAGCGATCCTCTGTCTACCTTAAAACACTTAAAATGATCTGAGAACATTTTTAAGATATTAATAAAAGACGAAACAATATGACAGAACAGTAAAACAGATCTAGTACCTCTAATAGATAAATTACTAAAAAAAAATAACTCTTATTATTAATATAGTCTGTACAGTTGATGACGTGCTAAGCTAATCATCAAAACAAAATTATTTACGTTCTTTTTGTATTTCAATATTGCAAGGAACCCTTACACGCTGGTATAGTTTATTAACTGTAAACATTTTGTCAGTGTGTCGTATGCGTGTATTAGACTACACAGAGGTTCAATTATATTTTTTCAAGATATGGTAAGACAATTTGTACCGAAATGTCACTGATTACTTCAACTTGTAGAAGATTTATTTCGAGTAATGATAGTGAGCTTGAAGGGAAGGTAACACAATATTTGTTCCAGTTATAAAATAATTATTTTCAACTCATCGTATCATATTATTGTTAGTTCGGAGGCCACCTAGAGTTTGGAAGAAATTGGATTAATTTCCTTCTACTTCGAAACTTTCATCAGCCTGCCCTTGCTATGCTTGTTTTACCCTCTGGTCCCCTCCATGTCATAGCCTCTATATTTCGCCATAAAGCAAATTTTGTGGCCGCGTCATTTGAAATGTTAGTAATGTGACAGCATTTGAAATGAACTACGTACGTGCGGAAGGTAATGATTTAATAAGCTAACAATGCCTATTCATAATGAATGAACTTAATTGTCGGAGACACGAACCATTCCATCAGTTAAAATCTCCCACTAATTATTACACAACATAATTATCAAGAACTAGCTGCGAAATTACGTTGTAATATTTGCATATCTAAAGAAACTAGTACCTCAGCAACCATGACTTGATCGGACCCTTGATTTTTAGAAGTTTCTACGTGGAAAGATTTTTCTAAGTATGTGTAATACTTGCGGTGATTCGAATTCCATTCATAATTTTAAATTTAAAAGGATAAATAAATCATTAAAAACTGTGTGTCTAGAGGCAACAAAAAGAAAGTATTTTTTATTAGTTCTTTTTTGTTATATTACATAGACATTTTTAATAGTTCTTTTTTATTTTGAAAGGGTTTGATTTTGGATCATAATAAGGTCCCATATTAATTTTGTTGTCATAGGACTTTTGGTTTCCTAGATATACAAGGTGTCTCCTAAAAATCGCATTGAAGAATGCCTCTTGATTGAGATATTGATAGGTTTATGACAATCCAAGACTAGATAAGGACTTCATAACGTTGACGATGAATGTAGAAGAACTGAGTGAATTAAGACTTTCTTCGTAATATAACTACGATACTTCGGTATTAAAATAGAATGTCCGCCTTAAATGTTTGATCCGTCACGTTTTATTTGATTGATAGTCGTTTTTAACTAGTAAATGTACTTACAACGTGATTGAATTGTCATTCTCTTTGATTAGAAATGTTCTTCCGTCTGTGGAGCCCGGACAAATAATAGAACAAATGTCTGAAGACGCGCCGGAAAATCCCAGTGAATGGAAAGATGTTTTGAAGGAGTTTAACGAAAAGATTCTGCCAGGCGTAAGTAAAAATCATAATTTCAATAATAATATGTATTATACTATAAAAATAAATGTGTAAAGTAACATTGCAACGGTATACGTTGATTCAATGTTTCACTTAATATCACATCTCTCAACATAAAAATATGTATGTTCCAGACTACTCATTGGCACTCCCCAATTTCATGCTTATTACCCAACTGGAGTTTCATACGCAAGCATTGTCGGTAATCTGCTCAGTGATGGCCTTGGAGTTGTTGGTTTTAGTTGGGTAAGTTAATTAAATTTAAATACTGTTCCTTAAAACTGAAGGAACCGTTTCGCCAGGTCGCCAATCGGGCGAAACTCAGCAATGTATTTCTTTACTTCACAGTGGTATTTTGTAATCTGATCTGATGGAGTCATGGTTTGGCCCTCCCTGGCCTTTATTTTTTTATTATTTATTTTATCACATTAGAGTATCTCCCTCTTAAAGCTCGATCACATCACATTCTGTTGAAATTGTAAAATCATCCACTTTATAGCATAAGCTAAAAATAATATTCCGATTTTCGGTATCTACGATGGTTGCTGGAGATAGAATAGTAGCCTGCCTAAAATCCGTACAAATTATTTTATTTTAAGTTTTGTAAAATATAGTAGTGACATTCACCCATATAAATACTGCCAACCACATTTCGTATATCAAATTATAATAAATAAAGCTCCTTGTGAAATATAATAGCAAGGTAGTAATGCAGCTACGATAAGATAAGACATCGATTATATAATTACGTAAATTGTAGTAATTTCACAAATAAGCATCAGGACCTTTACTTTCCAATTGAATATTAATTTTATTTGAGCTTACTGTCAATCCGTGATTTCCTACCAACGGTCAACGGGCAACTGTAATCGATTGATTCTTACAAAACGAAATTTGGTAGGAAAGCTCTATGGGTACTTTAAATTATTGTTTTAAAAGCAAACAAAGTAGTTAAGTAGTACATGACATTGATGATGATGCCTTGCAGCTTGTTATATCTGCCACTATGCGATTGCTCCAGAATATATATTTATTACTACTCTTGGGTTCTCTTTCTATTACTAAATTATGAATATGTGGTCGTTCCCATATCTACTGTACCTATTCGTGCCACACACTAGTCACCATGTATACAAGGGTATTTCTAACGGCACTCTGCAATCAAAACAGCATATCTGTCAATAGAAGGAGCTCCTGAAAACTGTTTTTAATTCTATGTATTTACCTTTATCTCAATAAAGTTGAAATAAATCTACAAAAATATTCACATCCAGTAAAGTGCTGTGATTTTTAATTAAAAGTTTTTATGCGTTTTATAGATCGCAAGTCCTGCGTGCACTGAACTAGAAGTGGTGACGATGAACTGGCTCGGCAAGTTGCTCGGTTTACCCGAGGAATTTCTCAATTGCTCATCCGGACCCGGCGGAGGTGTTATTCAGGTAAATAGATGTATAGTAAGAAGATTTTGTATAAGGAAAGAGAAACGAATAAAATTATGGTTAAATAGGGAACTGTTGGTATGGAACATCCTGGGTCCTGTAGTTATTTGTCTACCTGGTCGGTAACATAAAGCGAAGAGAGATGTACTGATTACTGGCTAGTAAGTCCATGAATGTAGAAGCATAATAGGTGTGCCAGGCATGTGACGTATGGAAATTCAGAAACTAGACAGATTATGGTTTTAAGGTCAAATCGTGCAAATGGTGGTATGATACTTGTAATGTAGTAACTGCGAGTTAAACAGGATTAGGTCAAGAAAATCTCTGTTTATTCTTTTCACATGTAACTCACCATACGTGACAAAAACAGAGATTATTTTAAAAATTAACATGTAAATCCATAGAAAGTTAAATGATGGTAGATTTATTATCAAGGTATACATTTTTAAGATTGTACTTTAGTTTCACGTAGTTTATATTATTTGTAATTATATCAAGATTTGCTCCACACCAGGGTTCCGCCAGTGAATCTACACTCGTGTGTCTTCTTGCTGCTAAAGATAAAATGATTCGAAACCTGACTAAAGCTGATCCTGACCTTGATGCCGATGATACACGTAATAAACTTGTTGCTTATACTTCTGATCAATGCAATTCTTCTGTCGAAAAAGCAGGCGTTCTTGGTTCAATGAAAATGCGACTGTTAAAATCGGACGCATTCGGTAAATTACGTGGCGATACTTTGAAGAATGCCTTTGAGGATGATATATCTAAGGGACTTATACCTTGCTATGTAGTCGCCAACTTGGGAACCACAGGAACTTGCGCTTTTGATCCTCTCTATGAGCTAGGACCGATATGTAAAGACTACAACGTCTGGTTGCACATTGATGCCGCGTATGCCGGCAACGCTTTTATATGTCCTGAATACAGAGGATGGATGAAAGGTGTAGAATACGCAGACTCTTTTGATATTAATCCTCATAAGTGGCTGCTTGTGAATTTTGATTGCTCAGCAATGTGGGTTAAGGATGGATACGATTTAATTAACGCATTCGATGTCCAAAGAATTTATTTAGATGACGTAAAAACAAGCCTAAAAATTCCGGACTACAGACATTGGCAGTTGCCCTTGGGTCGCAGATTTAGATCTTTAAAGCTGTGGTCTGTGATGAAAACTTACGGAGCCGAAGGTTTAAGAAGCCATATTAGAAATCACGTTAATCTCGCCCAACATTTTGCAAAACTAGTGGCATCTGATGAGAGATTTGTCATTGAACCAGAACCAGCAATGGGATTGGTTTGCTTTAGACTTAAGGGTGGAGATAATTTAACAAGAAAATTACTGGAAAATTTGACTGCAAAGAAGAAAATCTTTATGGTGGCTGCAAGCTATCGTGGCAGGTACATCATTCGTTGGGTTATCTGTTCGCTGCATACAAAGAAAGAAGACGTTGAATTTAGTTGGAGTAATATCAAGCAAGAAGCTAACTTAATTTGTTTGAAAACAATAGGTGTTAAGTCTAAAATATCCAATATAGAAAGTATAGAAAGCGTAAGCATCTTTGAAGAGAAATCCAAGTAGAATGAAAAGGTATTATATTACATAGAGGTATTGTCCTAACAATGATGAGTAAATCCAATTATTTTCTCATGTTACCAGTAAGAATATATCTTTCTATTTAATTCCATTTATCGATTGATAGTAGCTTACAATTAAAATAATTAAAACAAAAATTATTTGATTATGTTATAGGTATTAAATACCAGTTTTTGTTATTAAGCCATTATTAACTGTAATAAAATGGTTCGGTTTGATTTACTTGATATATAATTTCAATGACCTAAATAATTCGAAGAAAAGAAAATTAATAAGTTTGTAGGTGCTATTTAGTTCCTTAGATATATTTTAGTAACGTTAGTACTTAATAAATGATAATATAAAAATCTTCGTTTAATTTATGAAAATTAACAAAAATAATTAATGTTTGTAATTGCTAGCTTGTATATACTGGTGAAAACATATAAAGCGAAACGTATTTGTAAATGTTATTTCTGCTTTGAAGAAATACCAACAGTAACGTGACTGACAGAGAAGTGCTGTTTTTGTCAATCTAAGACAAAAGCTACTAGAACCTGAGACCTTATTTTTTCTTTCTTCTTAATTTATTTTTTGAACATTTAGTGCTGTCAATTAATTATTTAATTAACTGTAATATATATTTATACAGATTTGTATGTTTTGACAAATTTATTAATGATGCGTGTTCGAATAGT
Organism: Meandrusa payeni; assembly: GCA_029286785.1. Lineage (NCBI taxonomy): Eukaryota > Metazoa > Arthropoda > Insecta > Lepidoptera > Papilionidae > Meandrusa > Meandrusa payeni. The sequence continues at coordinate 7,205,608 of JAGSMX010000012.1, read as the reverse complement.
ATTGATTCATCATTATCATCATATCAGCCGTAAAACATCCACTGCTGGACATAGGCCTCCCCCAACGATTTTCAAAAGGACCGGTTGTATGCGGCCCGCATCCAACTGCGACCTTTATGAGGTCGTCAGACCACCTTGGACGTCCCACACTGCGCTTGCTGGTCCGTGGTCTCCAATCGATAACTTTCGGCATCCCATTGCCCATCTGTTCTACGAGCTTTGTACCCTGCCCATTGCCACTTCAACTTGCTTATCCGGCGAGCTATGTCGGTTACCTTCGTTCGTCTACGGATCTCCTCATTCCTGATTTGATCTCGTAGAGATTCTCCGAGAATAGCCCTCTCTATAGCTCGTTGTGCGACTTTGGGCTTGCTTATGAGGCCCATAGTGAAAGACCACGTTTCTGTTCCATATCTCATCACTGGTAACACACACTGGTCGAAGACTTCGAGTCGAAAGTATTGATTCGAAGTAGATTAATCACAAATTAAGCTTATCCTGCCTTAGTATACAATCTTCATATGTAATGACAGTACGTCAGGAAATGGAAGGCGACAACTTACCTAAAATATGCGTTATTATATGTTTGTTCTAATTCCCCAGGAATTTTAATCATTAGCAAACTTTATCTCCGGTATTCAGACCATTTTATGAGGTGAGTGTCTTCAGATAATTATATTACTTTGTATATTTTATTTGATGATGTTTTAATGGGCCCCTTAATATATAAACATACTTAAATAACGTTACTCTAATTACTGTAATACAGAAGATGTAAACCAACTCATTTCGGAAAGTTTAAACGTAACTCAGTAATCTCCCAAGCCGAGCTTCTGCTCGAGCAGAGTTACTACTTAATAGATGTTCCGGCTAAGAGACTCATAAGATCTCCCACCTCTCAAATCTGAGTGAAGGTCTGTTACGGTCAGCTTCTTTTTCTCATAATAAAAAATAGAATTTATCAATTTCTAATATGTGTATTATACGTTTCGTATGTGATATTGGGATACTCAAATAAAAAAGCTATTAAACGATTGAATTATCTCTATTTATATAATTATTAAAAATTATTGAACCAAGTCATGAAATAATTGTACGTATGTATTTAAACATTTTTAACAGTTACAAATACATGGACTATAAAGTTGCTGAAAGAAAACATAACACAATCTTTGTCATTTTTGGACCTCCATTTTTCAAAAACATTTAATGAATTATAAAAAAAGACTATTATTATATTACAAAAATTAAACACAACTGCACGTATTATTAACGCAAATGCCATAAGAATATCCTTTAGGAAGACAATGTTCCTGGCAAACTATGTCATCAGTTGGTTCTTCATACTGGCAGCTTACTCTTCCACGGAGTTTGTGTCCTAAAAAAAATATGCTTTGTTAGCTGGCTGGCAAACATATCGGCCGGCGGGGGAAGAAATAAAGTATAATGTATGTTACACACAATTTTAACGTCTCGTCGCTTTCGAAATCAACCACTCGTCGATGGTAAGTTTTGTGCCTCTAATGATGATTTGTAGTTTAAGTAATCTTGCGTGTTTCTATTTTTTTATAACGTGATACGACAAAAATCAGGTATATTTAGACAGTATCTTAACACTCTGCCATAATACATTTCTTTGGAATAAATCTCTTTCTTCCGTAACAGTTCAATTCTGATTCCGCTTATTGTTTTATTAATAATATTAATAGAAACGTGAGACCAGAACGGAGAACGGTATGTTACCGACCTACCTTTATAATTACTATTCGGGTATTGAAGTGATCAATCTCCCAGCTTAATAACAAACTGGGATATTGATGCTATATAATTGATTTTTTGGTATATTCCGATAAAACTGTAGTCGCCAGCTTCTCTGGCCGGCAGCGTAGGTTCGTTCGTAAACCAAATTGAAAAATATTATAACTGTATTGATATTATTTAATGAAACGTTTAGGTTAGAGAGGTATATTATTATCTATTTAGAATTTATTTACATATTTTTAATTAATCTTATAGCTCATGTACTTGCTGACCCTTTTTATGCTGGGTAAATGATGGTAAGCCCATCGCCGTTCGTTGTAGGACACAAATTTTTAATTTACGCAAATTAGAGTATACCCTCTCTTTTTTAGGTGATAATATATAGCACCTATGATATTTTTAAAAATTATTGCTTGAATTATTCATAAAGTTTAACGAAATTGCCACGTACACAGAGTTACGCGCGATTTTCTTTGTCTCGTTAGATTATAAAGCATAAAAAATGTATCACCCGTGTAACAGTTGCATTGACCTTAATGCTTTTATAAACAATTGCAGATACAAAATAACACTTTTCAAATATAGATACTACTGCACACAAACGGCTAACTATACTATTACAAACACAAGACAGAGATATATAGTGAACGTAATGCCAACCTTGGGTAGCGGGAGAGGCACAGGCCCATTTAAAAAGAATATAACTAATATACGTAAATTTATGCATGTTACATTTTATAAATAAAATGCCAAGAATTTGCTGTATTTGAATAAAATTATCAAACAGTTACTTCAAACTAACAAAATACATACCTTTTTCGATTAACACACTGGGAGAAATAGTTCCTTTAACTGGGATATTATTTACATCTGATACACTTTCTTGTTTAACAATGTTAACTTCCCTTGGTAAAGCATTTGCTACAAATAAGCAACTTATTATAACCATTAGGAAGAACGTTAACGTTTTGTACTGCATTTTAATATTAAATTAGGTTAGTATAATTGTCAAGTCGACAGTGAAATTGACTCCTCAGAAGTAACAAAACTTAAACAATGACCACAGTATTTAAATGACTGAGGACACTTAATGAGAATGCGTTTCATAAGGTCACTTAACAATGCTCTTTATATTGTATGTCGATGCGTCATGCGGTTTTTACTTCGCTTTAATCAGTTACTAGAAACATGAGTAAACATTTATTGTTTGTATTAAGTTTCTCATAATTGACTTTTTAGCAGGAAAACGCGTTTACTTATATTGTTTGTATTTATTCGTTAAGTATATACAAGTATCATAATTATCAACTTTACAGAGCACCTACAACTAAGAAAACGTTTATCTAAGCTATGAAACTTACCTATTGCGATTTACGCTTTCTCCATTTATCCTTCATCTATGTATGTAAATTTGGTCACAAAGGATCTTCAAGTCAAATCTCAAACATCTTCAAGTAATTTACTCATCCACGCATAACCAACCAAATCAGCTGTCATCACCGGTGTTTCCGAACAAAAACGATTTAGGGATCTACATGTGGCAACCACTAGTGTCATGCATATTTATATTTAGACAATTTAACTAAACTTAAGATCAGATGATGATGAATGAGCATAACGGCTAAGCGGCCAACTTTACGACCTTATGGTCGGAGGTTCTTAGCCCATTTCTTATTTTTGTGCATTGTTGTTATAGCGCAATCATTGCCTTTAAAAACTGAGTAAACTCTAGAATTACGAACTTCAGCTCCCTAGACCACATTCGAATCAGATGAATAAAATTCTTATAGAGCATATTGCAACGACGCAAATCACGGTTTCCGCGAGAGTTTTTTACGAACACACAAATCAAAATCTTACGTTTTTTTTACTTCATTCCAGATGCTTCTATAAATATACTAGAATCAAATAAATTACAAGTATAGGACTATACAGTTAATGTCTCGCAATGGAACGTAGCATCGTGATCAATCGATCGAGATGTGCTGTCAATGTCATTGTTAAATGTCAAAATGTTGATTTGTAAATAGATGCAAGACCCGCATTTTTTCAGAAAATTCTATACGGAATTTATTTATCATTAATATTCTCTGTAAATATATGATAATAAAATGGTTTATTTACATTTTACATCCAATTTGACCGAAGAAGAATTAATGTTGCAAGCAAAATATCAAAAGTTAAAGAAGAAAAAGAAGGCTCTTCAAGCTTTAAAAGCTCCAAAGCAGGAACCTGAAAAGCCGATATTACCTAAACGGCCGACTGAGGCACGTGATGCCCGGGAAATAGCTCGAAAACTCATAAAAAGTGGTGCCATTCAAGCTATCAAAAGCCCTCCACCTCAACCTCAAAACGCTACGTTTAAGCGCCCTCGTGCGGGTATGTCTATTGTTTATTTATTTATTATAAGCAGGATATGGTGTTCTTGCAAAATATTTTTTAATTTCTTTAAAGTGTCACAGAAAAAAGTTAAACAGGTAAATAAATTAATTGTATTATATGTGGTGTTGGTATCAAAAATAAAATACCTGTAAATTATATATTTTAGGTCGGGAACGTAAATTAAGTGGTTCAGCCGGTGCAACAGGTGGAGTAGCATCCTATCAGCCCTTCAGTGCATCACAAGAACCTCCTCCAGAAGAAAAACCATCTCCTCGTGTTAAATATCTTTATGATTCATTTGTCACCGCAAGAGAAAAGTGTGTATTGCATATTTACAATTTTCTCACGTATTTTGTTACATTACATAATTTTTGAATAAGTTCAATGGATAACTAAGTGTTAATAATGCAACTGTTAAAGAATCCCTAAACAAATGTATCAACCAGATTGGTAACACATTGATTGGTGGTCTGAATAGACTAGAATCTACATAAGATTTGTGGATGTGGCTAAATAGGAAAAATTGTCAACTTAACTAAGTTTCTATTCAAATATGTGAAATCATTGTTAACATAATATTATAACTTAGTGCCTTTACCTTTGTAACATAGCATACCTTAGCCTACTTACATAGCTTAGCATACCATAGCCTTTACCTGTGTACCTTTTCATTAGACTTTTACCTTTTTTTCAGAGAAGAAAAAGGTGCCCAAGGTCAAACTGGTGGTGAAACTCCAAATCCAAATGCAGTGAAAAGCTGCATGGTTCAAGTGATGGGGAAAAATATTACGGAGGAAGTAATAAGGCGTCGGTTAACTACATTTGAACCATTTACATTCACTTTGGAAGATGAAGAAAAGTTAGTACAGATACTATTGATTACATTCCATGATAATTTTGATGGCATTGGACTTTGGGTTTGGTCGTTTCCAAGACTAGTAGGTATAACAAGAAAGAGTATCGTCAGAGCTTTCTGATATAACTCACTCAGTACTTAGGAAGCAAAAGACACAAAGTGTGCATATGTTATACTTGGTGACAGGTGAAAATTGAAAGCATTGTTTGCCTATCCTAGAAGGGTAAAAGTATGCGAAACAATGTAAGTCACAATGTATCTACTTATTAGCATAGTTTTGACTTGAAGTCGAATTTGTCTTACTCTTGTATGTATCTGTAAAAACATTAATATTATATAATCTTTTAAGAAAATCAAGCTAAAACATATCTTTTATTTATTATCTCGTATATTTATCTTTTTGTCGTATTTTTTTTAAATTGCAGAGTATTATTAACATTTGAAACTTCGGATTTGGCAACTCATGCACTGGGAGCATTAGAAGATTCGGAAGAAAATTGGCGTGTTACATCAACTCGACATCCGTCGACAGGCTCGTGGGCGTCGGCGGCTTCACCTCGTAGCGCTTCTTCGCCAAAAGACACCAAACGAACTATTCTAACTTATGATGATATATTTGATTAATTTACTACACTAAAAATGTTAAATAATAAGTAAAATAATCTTAGATTCTAAAACCATACTAAAGAATCGTATAATAAAACATTATTTATGCGGAAAGTAAATATGCTGTGATATCTTTTTTAACCCTAGTATTGAAGGTTATAAAAATATGCTGCTAATACTATTTTAGATGTAAAGGAACATTCAACTCTAAATATGATTTGGTATGTAGGCTTCTATTGCTTATATTAGGTATAATTCGATCGTGGCAGAAAGAACAGTCTTCTTTTATTCAATTTTCTCTCAATGTCTTTCTATAGTACATATCTCTAATGCGTATTTAAATCTTTACTAATAAATGAATCTAAGAACTACTAAGTTAAGGGTGTTTGTTATCCACAAAAATCCTTTTTTTAAAGAAACACCAATACTTATTTTATTGATTATACCTATTTATTACTTTGGTCAAAGAAACAGCAGAGAGGAAGCTCATTTTTCAATAACTGGCAATGCTCGAAAATTAGATTAGATAGAGATTTATTAAGATGGGTTGAGTTTGTTGCAGCGTTACATAATCAGATAAATTTGACTCTCGCCCAATGTGTAAACATTGTTTAAATAGGATAATATAAAATGTTCTATTGAAAACTAAATATTGTAATCTCTTTTATTTCCTTACTCTTTAATACTGCGGCAACCCTACGTCTGTTTCGTCTGTTGTATATAGAATTATGCTGTCTAAGTGACATTAAGCGAAAAATAAAATATGTATCGCGTGATTGGGTTTTAAGTCGACAAATATAATTAATATTAGTAGCACCTTACTTCATTGAATTTGAAAATGATTCGAATGCTGAATAATATCACCCATTTATGCCAAAACAATTCATTTAAACGAATATTGCAGCATGAAAATGGTATCTTAATGTTAATACAAGGAAATAGAAATTTATCGAACAGAGGTAAACATAGTAATCATAATTATTTACATTGTTTTACTACCCTGGTCTAACTTTACGCTTATGTTTTAGCTGATAATGACAAATTTTCATTAAAGCATGAAGAAGTTGGTCGTCCACTTTACTTTGACGCACAAGCGACAACTCCAGTGGTGAGTTTTACTAAAGTAACCTTGATCTGTATAAAGTAACGGTGTGGTATTAAAATGCATAATTGCACTTGAATCACCCGGCGTCGTTGTCTTTAAGTAAATTAGGAAAAGGTGTTCATATGTTGTATTTATTGCATAATAATTATTTATGTATTTGGATTGACAAACTGGATGATGCCACATTGTGCAGTCATTACTTTGTATGCTTAAATTTCATCCAATAAATATAGTGTTTTTTTTGCTATCTAGCAATATTCTTTTTTTCAGAAATGTTACTGATATTCTTGTTAAGCATTTCAATTAAGCTTAAGCTTGTGCTAGGAAAAGCTTCACGTCAATAGTCGAATATTGGATTCAAACCTACGATGTTACGATTCGCATACCATACCCTAAACCTTTAGTAACTAAATTTGGCGGCACACAAAGAAAAAGATAAAAATTATTTACTTACTACAACATTCTGCATAAATAGTTTATCACAAAAATTTTAATAATATATATTCATGTTAAAAATAGTTTTCTTTTTAAATGATATAATTTAATAATATTAACTTTATTATATATTTGCAAAATTTGGTGGCACACACAAGTGCCGCAGCACAGTGGTTGAGAATCACTGCATTAGGCTATTGATGCTCCTATTTACGTACATATTGAATTTATATGTACATTAAAAGTTTTGCCGCATAAACCATAAAGATGCAAATATACTTTTTAAATTATTGATGATTCCCCTATAAATTTTAAAGTAACTGTAATGTTTCTTTATTTAGGATCCAAGAGTCTTAGATGCCATGTTACCATATCTAGTTAGCTATCATGGTAATCCACATTCTCGTACACATACCTATGGTTGGGAGAGTGAAGCAGCAGTGGAAAAGGCAAGAGAACAGGTTGCAAATTTAATAGGTGCTGATCCAAAAGAAATAATTTTTACATCAGGAGCTACAGAATCTAACAACATCTCGGTGAAAGGAGTGGCTCATTTCTATGCACCGAGGAAGAAACATATTGTTACAACACAAATTGTAATTATAATTTTGATTTATCTATTTTGATATCCTACTTTCTATTAAATATTCCTAATACCAATAAATGTATATATAAAACAGAGCACTATGAGAAAAGTGGTCAAATGAGTAGAAACACAACCTTATAAAGTTTAATATTAATATTTATTTATCATTTGATGAGATCAAGTTAGCATCAGATGAGAGTTGCCTGTGTGTTTGCTTGTTGTATAAAAATACATAGTACAAATTTGAGATCTGAGATAATGCCACAAATGCAGATTATCAAGAGTATGATAGTTGTAGTATCATTTAGTAGAAGCACATATACACATCAAGGGAGATGCCAAAAATTTTGAGTTAAAGGTTTCAATTTATAAGAGGTTTAAGCAGATTTTCTACAAATATTGTTTCTACATCTACAATACATGGGTAACTTAATTCGTCCAAACACAGTAAATGGTCAAAATAAAGTGGCCCAATTAAATTATTATAGCTTTGGAAGGATAATTTGTACAAAAATGTTTTATCAGGAGTTATTTAGAGTTGTAGCATATTGGTCTTAAATGGAAGTAACAAAATCATTGTTTCAAGTCAATTTACGGAGATTTTTGAGTTATCAAAGTTGGACGTGCAGACATCTATTGTAATATTTTATTGTAACTTAGTTAAAATATTTATATTTTAATTTAAACATTTTTTCATAATTTATAATTTTACACTTGTGTATATAATTATCTATTTCCTTGCAGGAACACAAGTGTGTCCTTGATTCATGTCGTGCTTTAGAGGGTGAAGGTTTCAAAATTACTTATCTTCCAGTAGGACCCAATGGAATTATTAATATGCAGCATTTGGAAGAGGCTTTAACACCTGAAACAAGTCTGGTTTCAATTATGACAGTAAACAATGAAATAGGTATAATAACTTTAAGCTCTTGTTTTACAAATTTCTCCAGTATGCGACAACATTATAGGACTCAATAAGTTGGTTTATTTTAAAGAAAAGGTTTTACTTGAATGCTTGAAGTAATTATATTTTATATTGTATACAGAAACATAATTTTGTCATATATCTGGAAATATGAATTTTGTATTGTTTATGTTTGTTGCCTTTATTGTTTTTTTACAGTCACTCAGTTACTCGGTCAGAGTTGTTCCTTCCCATTATGTAATGATTCAGAACCAACTTTTGAGAATTAAAAAGATATGTGTGTAGTATTCGTCTTCAATATATTTTGTCTATTTCAGGAGTAAAACAACCAGTGGCTGAAATTGGTGCATTATGCAAAAAAGAAGGTATTTTTCCACACTGATGCAGCCCAGGCTTTGGGCAAAATACCTCTTGACGTCAATGGAATGAATATAGATCTGATGTCAATATCTGGACACAAAATTTATGGTCCAAAGGGAGTGGGCGCATTGTTTATAAGGCGGCGGCCTAGAGTACGAGTTGAACCTCTTCAAAGTGGCGGTGGGCAGGAAAGAGGGATGAGAAGTGGTACTGTTCCTACACCTTTGGTAGTGGGATTAGGTGAGTAACATTCAATAGTATGTGTTCTCTGTAACTTTCCATTACCTTAATGGATATTTTTTAGAACTTGTAAATACACAAATCTGCACTGGGGTCATTTGGCAAAGTATGCTCCAACACTCTTTAGAGAGACCAACTAATGGACAATTATAGGCTGTTGCTTTTTCTTTTTGTTATTTAAATTACTAATACATAACTTCCAAAAACAAATGGTTAGTTTCATATATTTCTACATAATTTTGGCAATTTATATAAGTAATTAAACCTTATAACTAAATTTTAACACTATCAGATTTTATTTTTCCGACATGGGTAAACAAGGATTGTAATTCTTCCATTTAATCTATGATGTTTGCTGGTCTCCTCCTGTAAAGACACAGGCTTATGATTATATATTGGGCACAAATGATTTATTTAAGTAATTTGGACATGAGAAGCCAAGTAACTGTAATTTTGTGTACTCATTGTGTCTTGCCTTTCTACATGTTTTACACTTTGTTGTTACATTGGAAGTTGACATAATTCTTAGTCCACAATCTTATTTATCTTATCATTTTTGATAAGAACTATCTTAAGATTAATATTGTAATGCAATTATGACCTTTGTAAGGTGAAGTAACAGACTTATTTTGCTACTAATGGGACAGCTAAGGATGGACGTAAAGAGAAAATAAGGGAATTTAGTCTCCTTCATTAAAAATTGGAAATCCTTGCTGTATTTATGTAAATGCTCATATAAAAAGAAGGTCTTTTGCCAATTCAATTTACAAGCCAATATGCAAAAATTACATGCCAACAAACTACAATTTCAATCGTATGGTTAATGATTCACCACATATACACTGACATGTATTGTCTCAAAGCAATTATCTCAATTGTAACACAACAACAACACAACAACAGTAAAATACAATGTCATAAAAAAGCAAGACCGATTTTTTTATGAAACTATTTCCAAATGTAATGTAGAAGTTTTTATAGAAAAGCCAATACATTCATGCAGCAGTCTTGGGCCCTACCTCGGATTTTATCAATTCCAACCTTTTTTTTCACTTCATAGTAGTTAACCAGTGGAATAATAATAATAATAAAATCTTTATTTGTCTTACTCCCACCTCATATAGTACATTTTTAATACAATTACATGACACAATAGGTGGATGTGGGAGTCAGGAGCTCATACTAAGTATACTTGTGTTATGAGTCTCCTGGCTCCTCCGTTGGACAATTAGGCACAACAAAACAGTTTATATATCTATCTTTGTAGATGTAGGAATTTTACCTCATAATCAATTTCCAAACACCATTCAATAATTTTTTTTGCAATTAAATTTTGATAGGTTAGTTATATTTAATATTTTTTTACTTTATTATTCAATTTATTAATTCTTAAGGTATAAAAGTTTTGTGCAAAGAAAGTTTTGGTTGATAAAGGCATACTTCGTAGTGTCTCCTATTACTAACTGTACTGTGGAATATGTCAATATTTTCAATATGCTTATGAAACAATAATTACTTTGTACATACATTTAATACAGGATCTTCAGGCTATGTGGAACCATCCAGTGACTATTGGCTAAAAAAAATAAGGAGTGATTTGGCTTTAAATGTCATTGAACTGGCTACATAATTGTGAAATGCACATATACTTTTACAGGTGCTGCTTGTGAGATAGCAGAACGAGAAATGAAATATGATCATGTGTGGACGGAGAAATTGGCGCAGAGGTTCCTTGATAAAATGTATTCCAAGTTGACACATGTAATTCGTAATGGCGACCCGGAGCAATCTTACCCTGGATGTATAAACTTGTCATTTGCCTATGTTGAAGGTAAACATAGTTTTTTTGTCAGTTACATTTGCTTATACCCTATCCAAAAATATTCAAAGATATTTTAGTTGCTTTTAAACAATACAACAGCCTATAGTATTATGCCATTTCTAAACAAGTGATTTGAAATTATTTATGTTTGCTGCTTTGAATCAATGTTAAAAGGATATGCAGTTTTAGACAGTAAGGTGCAATGGCTTAAATGGCTATTCAATCTTCTCTTGACAACACATTGTAATTGAAGGAAAACACCAACTAATGTAATCTATACCTGGAATATATTGTCAATATTGTTTACAATGGCAACTGTTGTACTGGGGATTTTCCTCATAATATTGATGATTATGTCATTATATATATATATACTGTTATAGTTATATATATATTTTAATGTACTTGATAGATTAGTAAATCACTGTATTTTCCATGTTGATAGTTGTTATCAATAATTCAATTTGATTACAGTCTCTTGGTGGTATTATTTATTATTAAACTGATAAAATGTTTTTAAAAAATCATGTTTATTTCAAAAAGACAATTAATAGATGAAATAGAAATAAATGAAAGGCAGATAATACGGATTTCAATTATCCTTTCTCACCACTTGCTTCTTCATGTCTTTGCTCAATTTCTTCAATGCATTGTCGTCATACATTCATGAAGTGTCCCCGCTCACTTTTGCGTGCAAGAGATTTTCGTCTCTATTCCCCTCTTTCATCTTCACTATATATGCAAGGAGGCAGACAGATTTCGTATTAACGCATGAGATGTGGTGCTGGAGGAGAATGTTACGAGTATCTTGGACAGCCCACCGCGCAAATCTGTCAATTCTCCAAGAAGTGGGAGTTACCGTCAGGCTGTCAACGGTCTGTCTTCGTAGGGTTTCCGAATTCTTCGGTCACATAACCAAGAAAAACGGTACACTAGAAATACTCCTGGTCACAGGCAAAGTACGGGAAGACCTATGCGTTGGACAGACCAAATCAGCAAGAACACCAAGAGAGAGAGTTCACAAGGCATTTCACACCGCTAAAGACCGCATCAGGTGGAAAGCGATCGTCCGCCACATAATTCGTGGAGGTCACGACCCTCAGCAATGAGGGAAATGGTGCAAGGAGGAGGGAGGATATATGCCCAAACCAGCAAAGTATACATATATTGCAGTATACATATTATTTTAAATGTCTTAATTGCAGGTGAATCACTTTTAATGGCCCTTAAAGATGTTGCATTATCAAGTGGATCAGCTTGCACATCAGCTTCTCTGGAACCATCATATGTGTTAAGAGCCATTGGCACTGATGAAGATTTGGCCCACAGTTCTATAAGGTGATATACCTCTGATTGATCATTATTATTATTGCAGGAAATATGTTCGTTGAGGTTCTGTAATATCGCTTCCACATTCGATTATGTGAGGGTCATTCAGGCTCTTTGGGTATTTAACCCACCAAAAACCATATGTACCATACGTTTCAGAAGCGTAAAAGTCATTACTTCCTAAGTGCCCTTTTGTACAATAAATTATATAATATTTAATACTATTACATATATCACTACAATGTAAGACACTTATTAATGAACCTCTCATATGAATTTACAGAAGATCTTTTAAAAGCACAATAAAGATGTCAAAGTAACCCACCCCCTACTCCATACTCAAAGTGAATTACGTATGATATGTTTTTAATTTTAGTAAATTTGTATTTAAATGTTTGGAGATGCGGGCAACACCGTTTTTACTGCTGCGGCTACTATCCTACTAGTTTGTACATGTTTAAATTTTTGTGTTGTTAAAAATTATTATTATTATTTAAATAAAATAAATTTTCTTCGCTGCTAGACAACCATTGCAAATAGGACTGCCAGTCGTCTAGGGTTCTAAGGAACAGAATTTTTTTTTTTCAAGATTGTAAGGTCTACTGTATATATGTTATTTCTAAAACAAAAAACATTACAGGTTTGGTTTAGGAAGGTTCACAACTATCGATGAAGTGGATTACACGGCCGAAAAGACAATCAGACATGTGGAACGTCTCCGAGAAATGAGTCCACTGTGGGAAATGGTACAAGAGGGTGTTGATCTTAAAGCAATCAAATGGTCCCAGCACTGAAGGAAACGAATACTAAACACTGACAACACGTATATGTAATTTTATTAAGATATTTGTTGTATTTCTGAGAGATCTGTAACTATGTCTATAGTAATTAACTGGTATTTTCGTTTTTTATAAGTTTAAGTACACCACAATTCAAATTATTTCACAAAATGCCTGTTATATAAACTTATATATCCTATTTTTGCCAAATAGCTCGGCAGAATATCTTGTTTGCTGCTACTGCTGGAAATAGGCCTTCCCTAATATCTTAAGTAGACGAAATCATCAGATGGTGTACATTTTTTTGACCACAGTGAAAATACGCGATTTGATAAAAAATCACAGCTAAAATGAATTCCTTTTTCCTACACAGAGACAATCACATAGTTTGTGTCCACGTGTTATGTTGGTTATGGCGGTGCTTACTTCACATATGGGAGAAAATGATCTCAGTGAAAAGTGGACTATGATTGCTATCAATGCTAGGGTTCTATTCTTTTTATAAAGTAGTAAGGTAAGGTTTAAGTCTATATTTGGCCCATTGTTCAGCAAAGGCTCAAAAAATTCTCTAAAGAGAGTAATGGACATTGTTTGCCATTTTTGAAAAAATGTGATATCCAGATTTCCTCAAAGCATTCTTGCATCACTGTATATCGTTAATTAGCATCTAAAACTGTTTACTATTAACGCACTGGTTCAGTTCAGTTTCACTATGTTATTTGGTTACCAGCGCCCCCACGGCTCTAAGAATGTATGAGGTACGAGTTAAAAATGTAAGTTCCAATATTAGCAGTCTGTGGTAAACACTTACGTTATTTTAAATTGTTATGGACTTTGTGTAATAAGTTAATTTTAAAATTTGCTACGACCTCTTAGTACAAAAAACATAGCTTCCCAATTTACTTGCACATGGCTGTAGACAAATTGTTGGTAGGCATATGTAGTATGCAAGAGCTTTGTAATATAGAAGTGGAACAAACAGACATCACAAGCAAAGTATATACTGAAATATTACAGAATAAATTGATTCACCTCGTAAGGACTTTTTTTTCTTACATTATTTTGGTATATCCTTATCTGCAATCTAAGATTACCTACCCCTTTTTTTGTTAACGCGGGCGAATTCTTTTTACAAACCAGCCTCCGGAACCCTGGGTGGGCTCAGAAGGATGTGTGGGACTCGGCCTGGGCGACCCCTACCCGCTAAACCTTCCGCGAATGCCATCAGTCGTTATAAGTGGAGTGCCCCGGATCTGTCAGCGACAGGATACTCCAACGACCGGCTGGTCCCGACAAAGACCGGACTTCATCCTCTAAAGGGGACTTCTCCGACTCCGCTCCGACGACGCCGAAGCATTACTGGGGCTGGGTACCCAGTTCGGATTACGGGGGCGACATGAGGCGTTGGTTATAACGCCTCCTGCGCACCCCGATACGCCGCCTGCGGAGGGAGGAAGCCTCTGCGCTAACCTCCCTGAAAGATTACCTACCTGACTACATATCAATCAACTCAAGACTTGCTAATTCTGCAGTAATATTGCTAGGAAATGGATGTAAATTGTCCCTTCGATTTTTTTTTGACAGATTGGCCAGAGAACCTGGCCTTGACTGCGTCACCGGATTGGGAGGTGGCATAGCTCTTAGGTCGCTTAGCTTAACCCTTTATCGCTAGTAACTCGACACAAAGGTCCCCCCGGCGAGGGGTAACCTCGGCTTGAGTCCCTTCAACTACCGTCGTCGCTCTTCAGGCAGAATATACTAGCATAATTGCCACTATTTACTACTCTATGTAAGGTCGAGATAACCCATTCATTATTTTCACATAAGTATAACGACTCACTATTTATATATATAATGACTATGTTATACTAGTTATATAAAGAAAAGAACACATTTAATTTTTATGTATACTTATTTATTGCTTTACTGACAACGAAGAGTATTCCGTCAACCAAAACCATCGCTTTTATATTCTACCCCCTCCTCTCCTCGCCCCCTCTCCCCACCTCGCCTCATCATCTGCGCACCCACCTCTCCCCTCCACCGCGTTATTCACTCCCATATCCGCTCCTCACCATTCCTTCCGTTACATAAGCTTTTCAGCTGTCAAGTAAGTAAGAGACCTTTGTTATTATAAAGTTATTACAAGGAATTTACATTACACATTTACATATTGAAATTATTCCCCAGATCTGTGAGAGAGACAAGGTAAAGAGAGAGGAAACTTTAGGGCGTAACCTCGGCGTTACTTGTTGTTTTACATGGACTAAATTGTAGGTGTAACTCTTACTACCAATTATATTGAATTAATATCGATTTGAGAGAGCTTGAACAAATGAAAATTATATTTGTGTAAACTCATACTGGGGCCCCAGGACTTGGACAGATCGAGTAATAATAACTGAGAAATGTGTAATAGTCTTATAATGATAAAAAAATGTATATTAAATAATTACAAAAGACAAATGTTTGACACATTTTAAAGCTTTATTAAATATTTTTAGCATCAAGTTGCAAAATAATCATGTATAACAAATATTAGAATGAAAACAGAGATTCAATAGGTATATAGACACAATAATACTGGTGTAAAATTACAACATTCAAATTATGTTTTACATAAAAATCTATTTCATTTCTCTAGATTTATATGCTATATTTTATTTATCTGCACATGGTATATATTAAGGTACACAGGTGAACATGCACCTTAACCTTACGCGTAATAGGGCATAGTCCATACAGATCAATTTACGAACAACTCAAAAATTATATTAATGCATACTAGTTATGTTTACTGCCCATAAATTATTCAAAAATCAATGTATAATTAGCCCATATTATTTTACCAACTGTTATAAAATTACTTCTATCCTTAAATAACTGTTATTATGTATATTAGAATTCATACATTTTAATAAAAAACAAAAATTGACATAACATTTATAAAACTAGAGTAGGTTGTAGGCCTTTGCGTACATATGTACAAATATATAAATTTACTCAAACTAAATAGTAAAAAAACATCACAATTACACAAAAAACTTGTATTAAATAGTGCCACTATATTTACTTGTAGTTAGTGGATGTGAAATTAGGGTTAACTTCGAAGATGTATTTCGTTGCTTAAGAATCTCCGGTTATGGTTCCACATGAACCCAAAATCCTCATTCTGTGCCGCTATATCCAAAATTAAAATAACTTTAACACAAGCCAACCTATGGTATGAGATGGCATCTCAAGAAGTGGAAAATGTGTGGCATGATTACTGGTGAGCGACACATTTTATGATTTTTTTCTTAAATAAGAAATAACAAATCACAAGGGTATTTTTGTTTAAAAACAGCATCTCAACAATTCACATTAATTTCGTTTAATAGTGTAGTTAGTTTTGCTGCAGTATTAAAAAATTATGTACATGAATGTCAATATCATCATTGTTGACTAGTAGTGTAATTGAATTTAATTCTATGTAAAAAACTACATTAATTATTTAGTAACATAAAAATGTAAAAAAAACTACACAAAGAATACAGTACATACAAAATAATAATGAATCTAGTGTCAGGTACATTTAACTGTAATATTCTATTAGATCCTGGCATAGTGATTATAATCAAAAGATATAAATCATTATCTGTAGAATTAGCATGTTGTATGACTTGAATATAATTAATACACCTACATTTACTGGGCTTATTGTATATATTTGTATATTATGTAAGTGATTACCCAGCACCAATGTACATATAAATATACTCATACATAGACAATATTAACTATTAAATTAGTACATAATCATTATTATTACTCTATTAAAATTTATAAAAAAATTTTCTACTGTCTGTAATAAGAAATACAGTATGAACAAATATTGCTGTGCTGAAATTTATTTTCTTCAAATTGTTGTGCACATACACTATTGTAAATTTAAAACATAAATTTAAGTTTGATCAATTGTTAAAAGCCAGCTTAAATATGAACAATCATCAAATCAAATTGTCGGCACCAATAGGTTTTCATAATTTATTTTATAGATAAATATAGGATAAAATTCTAAATAATTAACAGATCTTACTAAGTTTATCTGCACTAAATAAACAGCAATGAGATGTTTAGATCCATAGTAAGGCTCACTTGTCTTTCACACAAGAGTATTGTCTATTCTTTCATTGTACCACTATTTGGAGAAAAGTTCAGAGTAGCAAAATTCAAGTTCATACTATATAGAGATTTACGTGAGCAAATTTCTAGCAAGCCTAATTTAATAGTATGTCATGATATAGCAGACATTAATTACCTACCAATATAATCGGGTAATCAAAAAATAAATTTCATGTAAATTATAAAAAATAAGAAGAGAATTGCTTCATTCATTGGTTAAAATTAAATATAAATTGGACAGACCATGCCTAATACACACATGGTTATTAATAATTTATAATATCAAAGTTGTTTAAAATACTGGATACTTGTAGATAATATGTTTGAAAATTTGCCATATAGTTTATGACCTTAACAACTACACGGAGGCTCTTCAGGAGGTTCGGGCTGAGTTATTTTAAAACTATTATGATCTAATGTTTGAAGTTCTATTCTTGACCTGTTTGACTCTACTAACTGTAGAGCAATGTCGGAGAACATTTCTTCCAGACCTTTCCCAGTTTTACATGATGTTTTGTAAGTAGTGTTGATAAGATTATGACACTGTTCACTGAAATAATAAATAAAGTTCAAGCAATGTATTGAATGATTAAACAAATTTTATGATTTAGTAAAATTGCATACCAAAAATTTTCTATATCTGCCTCGGTTACTTGTGGTGATGATCCTTCCAAATCAGACTTATTTCCGCATAAATATATTTTTGCATTTTCAGCATATGTCACAATGTCCAACAAATGTTGACTTAATACATGAAAGGAGGATGCATTATCCAAAGAAAACACCAAAATAGCAGCCTCTGCAAATTTATAGTAGCTGGACGTGACAGATGCAATCCTTTCCATACCTCCAGTATCCCATAACTGTAACTAAAATTTACATATGATCAGAATATTTTTTAAATGGCAAAGCAAACTGGATTGAATGTGGGAAATAAAAGGGTGCCGCCAGCCTCGTTTAGAGTGTTCAGACAGATACTCATAAAAAAAAATTATAAAAACTCATAGGTATGAGATGGCAAAAGTGCATAAATAGCAATGGTACGTACTTTTATTAAATAAATATATAATATTTTGAAATAATCGACTACAGGTTACTCCCTTACAAAACGCCTATTTTATATGTAAGACCTAATAGGACAATGATATACGTACTTTAACGTCCTTGTCACCGATTTGATAGAGCTTCTCGAAATGATCTAAGCCTAATGTTGATCGTCTGTCGGGGCTCGGAACAAATGTGTTGTTTATAAACCGTCTGAAGATAGAGCTTTTTCCAACACCATATTCACCGCACAAAATAACTTTCAGCACGGGTGTTTTAACAATAGCCATTGTTAATAAACCTTATTTAAATTTCATACAATTGTCAATTAATAATTATACTTATTACGAAAGTTTTAAAATTAGAGATCTTCCTTTAGATATGATTATTTACAACTTTTTTGTTACAAATTGAGACATACAATAAAGCACATTATTTCGCAGATAACAAAATTTTCTATTTCATGTTTAATTAATTAGTCCTAGTCATACTCTTTGATTCTAGTGATGGGTTGGTACCAGGCCATAAATTAAAAAAAAAGTGTGCTTCGATATTATAGAAGACTTTATTCTTGTTTTACAGAGTAAATTATTGCACATGAGTATGCCTTTCTGACATTACTTTACCCAATAATCATATATAATAATGGTTATGATTTATAACAACAAAATCGGAAATTATTATGACTTGCACCAAGGATTATAATAAATTCTGACTGTTCGAATACTACACTAAACTCGTTAAGTCAAATAATGTTCTCGAAACTTTATTCAGCTCGATCAGTAGCAGTCAGAGCAGAATATCGGCGTCTGACTACTAATGGGTTGGTGGCCAATAAACTTAAAAAACCCTTTAAACATGCATAAAATCTCAAAAAGTTAAAAGATTGTTTAAATTTAGTAGACAATTTAGTAGAAAATTTTATAGAAAAGTAGTGGTCTTTTACAAACCTTAAAATATTTAAATCTTCCATTTACAACGGATAAAGGACTTTAAAATCAATTTGTCTCGACTTTATTTAGTCATGAAAAGAGAATTCGTTATTGTCAGTAGTTTTGTTTTTATAGCAGCCACCACTATTTAAAACCTGTCATTGTCATTGCTGTTGGTGTTGACTGATGCTCAGCTCGGCCGAGAGAGGCGATGGCAAAGTGCAACGGATTGTAATAACTAATAAGCCGTAATAAGCGAATTAACAACTAATGTCCCCAATTACTTCAACAAAATGAACTAGTGTTGTTATTTGGGAGTATTTAGACCTTTTCCGCATCATCTATGTCAATAAGCGTATAAAAGTATAGTGTCGAAATTATTGCTTATATTAGAATTATTTATAAAACATTACTATGGATATACAAACATCTCATTTAGCAGCAGCTTTAATGTCAACAGGAAATACATTTAATAACAATGTTTCAACTTCCGACATAGTACCGACTGGGTCTAATACTGGTCCTGATGAAAATAAAAACGAAAAGCCGAATGAATCAAATAAAGAAGTATGTGAGGAAGAGAAAGAAGAGACTGGTAGTGGCGATGAGTTTTCAGATGAGGTACGTTTAAACAACTAATTTTCTTGAATTTCTAATTGATAATCTTTGCTACAACCATTTTAAATATATTTTATTTTTAATCGACTGTACTACTGTAGTAATATATTTATATTTTTAAGCTTTTAATGTTTTATCCACCTTTTATATGTTAGTAGCAAAATAATTTTATACTTAAAACAGGTGAATTTGTTACTCCATATTTAGTACATATTTTATAAGCACATATTTTTTGTGTTTCCAGGAATCCGAAGCCCAGCCTGGCAACAAGTCTATGCCTGGAAGGGGTGTTACTTTACAAATGCTGCTGGAGGAGAAAATGTTGGTGCCTGGTATAGCAGCAATGACGATAGAATATTTGGTAAGTATCTTTATCATGGTAAAGAATATAACTGCGGAGTTTTAAAAATAATTACACTTAGAATCTTCTTTTCTTAAATAGATTTATTTTACTTGAACTTTAAGTGAACTTATAAATTATTTACTTGATTCCTGTTCTCCATATTTAAGACATCATAAGTAAGACTTAAGTAGGCCCGAAATTCTATATGTGCACAAACACTTCAATCCAGGTAAAGTTGTAAAAGTCCAGTGTACAACATCTAACACACAAATAAAGGAAACTTTGCACTTTAACTTTGTAGAATTGATAAAATAGTCATCAATTATAATCAATAGACAAAGAAAAATTATAAAAGATCTTATACAACTTTAATAATTTATATTATATACATTACCTTAAAAAAGTGAGTATTTATTTGATATTTGGGGTCTTAAGATTTGCTATTAGGGTCTGCCACATAGACATGTGACAAAGAAGTGCTCAGTCTGCTTTTGTGTACAATAAGTAGTTCTATCTTTATTATCAAATGTATTCTTGCAGGGACAGAAATTTGTAGGTGATTTGCAAGCTGACGGAAAAATAAAATCCCATGAAACGGAAACTATTTTTTGTTCACCTTCTGCATGGGCTATACATTGTAAAAGGATTATCAATCCGGACAAGAGGTCAGGGTGTGGTTGGGCATCAGTAAAGTACAGAGGAAAGAAATTAGATACAATTAAAGCCACTTATCTACGCAGGAAGCAGTTGCAGAGAGAAAATATGCACTCAGATGGTACATGTTACTTTTTTGTTGAGTTATATACAAATTTCTTATTTTTGATTGTACTGTATTAAAATTCTTTCTTAAGGAATGAGATTATTGGTGTACAAATAGATACAAATAATTGAATAAGCTTAAATAGTATAAATATATTCTATTAATTTGCAGAAGAGGGTGAAATGGAAGTTGAGAGTACTCCGGAGCCCCCACCACAAAGAATTGTAATGAAGCATAACACTGTTCCAAATAGGATGATGCAGCAGTAATATATTTGATCTGACATTGATAAAATTTTCATAATGAGCAAGCACCTCTTAACAATTATTTATTATTTCAGTGACGCCAACATGCTGATAGAAGCTGTATCATTCTCCACCGCAGGCAAAGTTCAACCATTCTTAGTGTCAGTCAGTTCTAATGCCTCGCTTGTTCTTGACCTTCATTGTCACTTGAAAAAGGAAGAAGTTCATGGATATTTAGCTGGAACGTGGGATTTGAACAGTCACAGTATGTAGAAATTATTATAATCTATTATATTTGTCTTTTGTGTACCCTTCATTATAAAATTCCTGTACATTTTCGTTTTATCACTAGTCATATAAACTTTTTTATTAATTATGTGTTACAAAAAGATACATATTACATGAATAACACAATCATACAATGATGAGTATGAGCCGTGGTAGCTCAGTGTCCAGGCGGTTGGCTCTTGTTGCATAGTACGCTAGCAACCCGAGTTCGATCCCCGGTGCCGGCACCAATAAATTTGCTGTTGCAATTTTATGTGCTGATTAACCACGCGCTCGGCGGTGAAGGAAAACATCGTGAGGAAACCTACATGTCTTAGAAAATTTTTCTAAGGCATGTGAAGTCTACCAATCCGCACTAGGGCCGCGTGGTGGACTATGCCCTTATACTCTCTTTACAGAGAAGGCCTGTGCCCAGCAGTGGGACATATATATTATATATATAAAGGCTGTAACTTTAACTTAACTTTAACAATGATTATATGAAATACTGAATTGATCAACTACAACTAAATCAACACCAAGTCGTAATATGTATAGTGTTATTTAGTGTTGTGTAATAATTTTGATAAAATCGAATTAACTTTTCGTGAATATCATAGATAAAAGTTTTATAATTAGTTTTAACCTCCTTTTTCCCTTTTGCAAACATATTTTATCATTCACTTATTGAAATTCGTAACCACCATGTTTTGTGATTGTATGATGTATGCATTGCATTTACATGAATATACCATTATTGACTTAAAAATATTTTTCAGCTGTGATGATTACTCATACATTTCCTTGCTTGAAAAGTAAAAACGACCGTCGACCTAAAGTATTAATTGAAATTGAAATTCAAATGGAGATGGAAAAACTTGGATTAACATTGTTGGGATGGTACCACTCACATCCAACAAATCCAGCTATGCCAAGTTTAAGAGACTGTGATAATCAACTAGAATATCAAATTAAAATGAGAGGTCCATCTGAAATATCTTATGTGCCTTGTATTGGTGTAATATGCTGTAAGTACCTTAGACATATCGATGCCAAAAACATTTCAACTTTTAAAAAAAGATTATAACTTTCGTGTTTGTGGATCTAGAGCATTCGTTTTTGGACACAATATTTATTATTTTTTGCTGAATAAGTATCGTACCACGGCATTAACCTAGAGTTTTCCTAAAAGGAAATCGTTTCACGGTACAAAAAATAAAAGAAAAGTGTCAATCTTGAAAATCCTATTTTCGCTGTTTTTATCCAATTGTTACAAGTCATATATCATTCGACGCGTATTTTTTTTCTGATTTCAACGAAATTAAAAAGTGAAAATGTCCATATATGTGCTACTTCTACGGTTTTGCTTTCCAGCGTCGATATATTCTTTGTGTATTTTATTACCATATTCAAGCCTTCATCTCTTTTCAGCTCCGTATAATCCCGAGAGTCCTGTTTTGGAATCGTCATTAACATTCTTTTGGGTGATGCCGCCACCAGAACAAAGACCAACAGAATATCCTCGACCTCTATTTCTTCAATATAACATGATTCACGACAGCCATTTATCCACACATGCAATGGAGCAAATTAAAAGAACCATAAAGTATTATTTTAACTACGCAGACGAAACGTTCGTTAATTTTAAAGAAAATTACAAACCCGATATTACATATTTGGACAAGTTAAAGTGCACTTTGACACCTAAGTTTCCACGAGAGCAAAGTGACGGCTTGTTATGGCATTTCATTCGTGATGAGTTAGGTTGTTCCTCGGAACAAGATGAGAAAATAGATTTGGACGCTCTTTTAGCTGTTCCCCAACCAATACCAACGCCTAAGACTACTCAACCCACGTCAATACCTAATTTCCCTTCTGTGAGTACACTGCAGCAGTTGGTTAGTCGTCCAGCTGGTGTTCCGCCTATTAACGTATCTTCAAGTATAGGATCAATGTCTCCCCATAAATTTGAAGCTCCTCAATTAAATATTCCCGTATTACCGACTTCATCAAAATCATCAAAGTCAAATACGTCTTCATTGTCATCAGCATACCCAACTGGTTTGGATATGTTAACAAGTATGGCTTTGGGATTAGGACCCGCAAATATGTCCCTACCTTTAGGAGCTAGCAGCTTGGAGAGCCTCGCCGCGGCCAACAGTATGTTGACAGGACTTACACCCGGAATGACGTCCAACTTGGCAGCAAGTCTGTCAAGTAGCAAGTTAACGGATCCGCCATCATACGCTGCATCTTTGCAAAATTTAACAGGCATGGGAGCTTATGAAAAAACTTCTACTAGTACGTCGACAAGCAATACAGCTACGTCAGCGCCAATTCCAGCAAACATTGCTTCAAACCTAATGATGAGTTCTGCTGATATTGCCAATGCGTTACTTTCAGCGAGCAAATATTCCAGCGCCGGTATACTAGGCATTCCAGATCCGATGTCAAAGTCTACTCTAGCAGCCAATAATATGTTCTTATCGCCATCTTTGCTTAAAATGCAGGAGTCTCTCATGAAACCTCTCTCAAGCAGCAGTCCTATTTCATCAAAAGTTGGCTTAGACCAAAACGTACTAATGAAATCACCACATGATTTGTTAAAGAGTAGTAAGGACTATTTACCTCCTGATTTTGGCAGTATAGGAAAAGGAAAAGTAGAGAACTTAGAAACGGGGAAACATGCAGACAGTAGCTCTTCAAAAGTCGATACTCCGAAGCCCTTGACTTCCGACACTCAAGCGACTGATTTTAGTATGCCATCACGCGTTGGCGGAGAATCGTTTTTGAACCAAATGTTAGAATTAACGAAAAAGACAACAATGCCCGATTATATGTCCGAATACACTCAGCCATTGAAGATGACAGAAGAGGAAGCTCCAACAGCGCCGCCATCAAGCCATTCATACTCCAATACATCCAGCATCGTAGATACGATAGCTCAGGTGGCAATGGGAAATTATTCTAAGATGGAAGATGCTATGGACTATACAAAAGGACAAGATTATAGCACGAACAAAAATCCTACAAATGAGTGTGAAAACTAGAAATCCACTTATTCGAATATCATTGTGAAATTAGTTTTAATAGACCTGATGTCGTTTTTTATAATACTGAAATTATTGAAAACTAGGATTTCTAGTGTAATACAATCAATAATCAATACAGTGAAAATGTGTTGATCTTGCAGCTCGAATAATTGTAGTCTTAATGATACTTATTAATGTATTAGTGTTATGAATTTCTTTATTCGGATTTATAATTGTATTTATGACTATTTATATTTAAGATTTTATGGTATGGTTTAATCGAGTTTAAAAAAGGAGGAAGTTCTCAATTCGTCTGTATTTTTTTTATTTTTGTTACCTCATAACTTTCGACTGGGCGAACCGACTTTGATTTGTTTGGAAGCACCACTTCCTATGTGGTCCCATTATAAAATTTTAAATTTAGTCCAATTCTGACAATGAGAAAACCATATAGGTTATAAATTTGCATTAAGTATGTGCGTCAAAAAATGGACGAATAACTCAATATCACGCCAACCGATTTCGATGATTCATGTTTTATGTCTTTCTTAAAAAGGATGTACTTTAAGAGAACTTTGATAAAAGTTTATTTAGCTTACGTTAGCTTCGCGTTATTTCTACGATAATTCTGAAATACAAAAAGGTCGTCCACGTTTAATAGCGCTTAACGTTTGATTCGATTTTTAGTCTGTTTTTGTTTTTGCTCGTAAATCTATTTGTGGTTAGAACAATGGATCCGATAGTATTCACGATACCAATAGTTTTGTCTAGTTTTATTTAGGGGGAAATTCGCAGTTGGACGTATTAATACAATAATAAAGGTCTGACTTCCTCTTAACCCTAGCGGGGTAGGTAGATGCAGCTTTTGCTGTCCGATTTTAACCAGAATTACCAGTACGGTTTGTACCAATAAATTACGGTTGTTTAGGTTTTTTAAGTACAAAAAAGCACTTTCTGATTAAATTGCCAGTGCCAGGTGTATGTGCGAAGTGCTCCCCACCTCTGACATAAATTACTATGGTGAAAAGTTTAAAATGATGTGATAGTGGTTATGGTATTCTCGAAGGTTTAAATAAGTAAACTAATAAAATATACAATAAAACTTAAAAAATCATGAAGACTTTAAAGTTATTAAAGACTGTCGTATTTATAACATATATTGAAAATGGATTTTGTCTTTCATTAATTTCATTTTTTCAATCACGTACTGATTATATTAAGTATTGTAGTTATATATTTTAACTGACGTTAATAACAGGTCGTTAATTTTCGATACTTTAATTATTTTTTTATTCACAATTTTCAGTGTATAATTATTATAAAATTACAGTGATAATTAGTTCAGTTATTTCATAAATTATCAATCTATACATATTATAGGAATCAGTCTAACATACCTAATCCCATACATCATAGTCTTGTGGACACAAGATCATTAAACCAAGTTTTGTTAAACTATTTCTTGTCTATAAACGCGAAATCTTGATGATTGATATTTATTGTCACGGCCCCGATTCTGCTATTTGCCAATGACATTTCACTACGAAACCAACCTATTGCAATTTAATTGTAATTGTGCCAAAAACCGAAATATACAATTTAATTTTTTTAACATGTAATTTTCTAATGATAACATGATTAACTGATTGAAATGTAACGGCATATTGAAAAATCATTTTAAGTGTCAATTGTATGTGATTGGAAAACCATAGCGGCACAACTGAAGTAGCATTTTACCAAAACTAGTACAATTCGTTAACTGTGAAGCCACTGAACGTTAATTTTGACACAATCGGTTTAGCAAGTTCGGGGCTCCATTAAAATGTTTGTATTAACTAATTTAATGCAGTAGAGATGTAACACCACCTGTTATGATTTGTAATTAAATCTAATTGAAAACAAAGTTTGATATTGTCTTGTTATTCTCCTAGCTTTTTTCTTTATAGCTGCCCTGGCATGAGCAGACTGTCCCCGGATTAAAATATGACTTAGGCTGAATTTTATAAAGCGTACTTTGACTTTGGCTTTGCGTGAGTTCCTGCCCAGTGAAATCTCGGCATTCAAGTTTATAGTCTTTCACGCAAAGATAAAACTGAGTCAATAGTAATCTAGTGATCTAATTTTTAAT
Organism: Meandrusa payeni; assembly: GCA_029286785.1. Classification (NCBI taxonomy): domain Eukaryota; kingdom Metazoa; phylum Arthropoda; class Insecta; order Lepidoptera; family Papilionidae; genus Meandrusa; species Meandrusa payeni. The sequence goes on along the minus strand of JAGSMX010000012.1, from coordinate 7,178,889 downwards.
AAAACGTCAATCGTAGATGGGCCCTTACTGTGGATTATGCTGTTACATAAATAGTTCGGCGTAATCGCGGCAATACCACGACTTTCTAGAACAACGGCAGTCTGGCAACTGGAGTGGATGTCTATCAGAATGATTCTTCAAAAAGTTGCAAATGAGTACCAGTTTTAAATAATACTTCTTAAGTAAAATCAGGTGAAGATTATAATTTTATAATATCATTGAAACAGTGTGTTTATTTTTAGTATTTTATTAGTTTCATTAAAAGAAAAGTTCGGGCATTTGATTACCTGAGGATTTGGTGTACAAGGAATACTAACGACTTTTCAATTCGATCCAATTCCGCCCTCCATGCTCAACGTCATCGGTACTTTATATACTTACCTGGCGTAGGGGATACCGTGATGATTATCCGTGAAATAGCAACCGACCGAGTCGTGATTCGGCGCCCTCGGATCGGAATGCTCACGCGTAACATAGTAACCGTCCAAGCCGAGGTTACCCCTCACCGGGGGGACCCTTGTGTTGAGTTACTAGCAATAGAGGTTCAGGCTAAGCGATCTAAGAGCTATGCCACCTTTCAATCCGGTGAAGCAGTCAAGGCCAGCTTATTATAATTATTATAATTATTTTTGGACCAGTCAACACTATCAATAGAATTTCGAGAGGTTATGATTAACCTGATGAAGATAATGGTTATTGTTCAAATGTCGCGTCTTTAGAACGATTTCCAATCAAAACCCTGATTGACGATAAACTTTAATCAACACTAGATAATAATATGACGTTTGAATGAGACAAGTACTTTTATACTAATCTATTTATTCAATGATTAGTGCTGAATGGGTGAACGATTGTCCATTGTTTTCGCGTTGTGCGCAAATTAAAACATTTCGACGCTATTGGAAGTCATGTAAATTGTCATCAAGTGTATTTCGTTTCAAGATTTTCAGTGACAGGCCAGTTAAATTGCATGTGAGAAATTTAAATATTCTATATCTGTGCTGTCAGGTTATGGTGCTATGTGAGTGTAGGTGTATGTGATTTATAGGATCATATTATAGTGTATTATATATGTGACCTTGTGCTAAATTTAAACTATAAAGGAAACTTCTTGAAAATCACGAGCTTTCTACATCTAGTTTAGTAGTTTTTTGTTTTACTGATGATTTCTTACTATGTTTGTTCCCCAGCGTGTCTGGCTGGGGGTATTTTTACCTTTACATTAATTTGTTACTTACTTACAATTTATCTACTTTATATAAAACTAATTTCTAAGTTCCTTATTTCTATTTACAATTCTGTTTTTTTTTTTTTGACGAACTAACACAGTTGGCACAGAGAAGCTGGCCTTTACTGCTTCACCGGATTTGAGAGGTGGCAAAGCTCTTAGGTCGCTTAGCCTGAACCCCTATTTAGGTGGTAACTCGACACAAGGGTCCCCGGTGAGGGGTAACCTCGGCTTGGACGGTTACCATTATAACGCGTTAGCAGTCCGATCCGAGGGTTACAATTCTGTTTTATTATCTAATTGTCTATCTATTAACACTATGTTTTATTTGTCGTTATTACTTTTTCACTACTTCTCTACAGAACCTTAAAAATATGTCTATCTTATTCTTATCGCTAATTAAATTTCTAATACTACATTTAGGGTTGTAATTATTTTGAAAATATCAAATGGTGTTACCAGTATCGTCATCATCAACAGCTTGCACCAATCTACTACTGGGCGTAGGTTATTAGTATGTAAACGGTGTAACTATTTTTTATGCTATTATATTTAGCCCTTATTGTTTAAATGTTATCCTATTTTTATATTTTATATCTTACATAAAGATAACAACTGACAGCATAAAATTTAATGTAATTCGGTTATGAAATATTAAAAATATTTAAGTAAACTTCTATATATAAAAAAACAAAGTTTAGGAATATTTTTTTCTTGTATTACAAATCACTTATTTTGCTCTAATAATCAGCCATGATAATAACAATAAGATAAACAAAGTTGGATCATAGCATTATTTGTGATCGGTCAAAAACAACTTTAGCATGTATTATGTTCTCGTCAAAAAACTTTTGTCCATTTTTGCACGATGCATTTGCCTTCCGCCTTATTTTATAAGGCCAATATGTACAGTAATTACGTATTTTTGTTACTGTATCTCCGCCTCCTTACGATATTCTGATTAAGTAGGGGTATCTTTTTGTAACGTATTAGTTATTTGTCCCGCAAATTCCCGATCTTAAAAGTATACGCTTAAGCGTATAATAGTTAACTAACATAACACTAATAAACGACGATGACAATGGCAAAATAAGGTATTTCATAATATTTTTGCGACTCAGAGCTGTATCAGATTTCAGCATTCGTCCATCGTACTAATTCGACCATTATTTCCATAAAATAATGCATGATGAAGATAATATTGAAAAAGAAGCCGGATCGTTTTCCCTGGGCGTGGCCTCTTCTCTCTTCTGATCTCTATAGATACGTCTATATGATTCTTCTATGCATTCCTCTTCATCGCTCGGCACGTCGTTTTTGACATCGACCCTTACAGTGAAGACGAAAATAACGAAATTCACTCTCTAAAAGAGCGGCCAGGATATTTATCTTCTACCAAATTTCTACTCCCCAGTATCCAGTTTATGAGTCAGAATATATAAAAAAACAATAATAAAATTAAAGTAATATGAAATACGATAAGAAGCATTTATTAAAAAGAACTTGCATCTAGGTTGAAATCGTTACCTTACCACATAAGCATGCATCATTTTGAATCACGCGGTAGAAACAACTCAAAAATGGAAACCTCAAGTGACGTATTCCTCCAGGAATGGCGCAGCAACGATAATTTTGATTAAATTTACAATTGTAAATGTACAAATAATAATACAATAGAATATCATTTGTTTTTTAACTTTGATTCCAGAACTGTAGGTAATGGCAACAACCCCAGGGTTCAAGGACCTGGAGGATGACAGTGACCAGTCGGACTCCGAATTTCAGCCGCTATACGACGACACTGATGAATTAGAGTATGTATGGCTTTGACGGTCGTATCGTATTTAGACAATTCCTAGATATTTAATCTTTTTTAACTATATTACAAATGTTTAATTTCATGTCAGAGTGTGTGTGTTCTTGATATTGCAATCGAACCCTGGTGAAGATGAGCACATGATTCTGTGACAACTACAATATTGCGCTGTTGATATATCTTGTAGCCACCAGAATCGAAGTAGTATCGATCGAATGGCGCACACAATGAGTACATCTAGATGATGTACTCATAATCTCGTTAACAACGTTATCCACACAATCCTTCCTGATAATAACAGAAGATCCTAACATTCCCATTTGATATCCCGTCTAATCCCATATTTTCTATCGTTGCTAAAAAAACGTAGCTTTTGCTTTTACATGAATAGATTGCCGCTGAGGAAATAGGGGTGAAGTGCAGTAATTTAAACTTTCGTTCCGACCGTTTAACTTTTGTTTCAAGAAAATAACAGAGGAATTTTAAACGCGTTGCCGACGTTCTAGTAATATTTTGACGTTTCGACCGGAGAGTAAAGGACCGTCGGTACTCTCCGGTCGAAACGCAAAAATATAAAATATCTCCACTTCACGTCGGTATTTTGCAAGACCATGAAAGTCCCCGGTTCGTGGCGACCCATTCAATACCATTGTTATAAATGTTAGTAAAGTTACAAGCTATATTTAGATTATTGTCAATATATTAATACTTCTGGAATTCATAATCGCCAATGATAAACATTATTTATTAGTCATAGGTCTGGTAGATAATATTATTCTGCCATTGTATTTTGCATGGAATTAAGATTGATTTTATATTTATAACAAATCCGTGCTTGATTCATGAAGGCTAATTTTTACATTATTACCAAACTAGTGCAGTGCCGTTTTGCAGTAAAAGCTGACGAACAACACAACATTTATTCATGCATACAATGATGTGCGGTTTTGTGTTGATAGCTGACTCAATAGATGGATGACATCGCGAGTAACCTTTAGTCGTCGTTTCCAATCCTTGCTGATATGTAGTTGTAAATTCCTCCTAAGTATAAACAACCATTACCGTTGTTAAACGGTGTTAAATACGGTGTCACTTATTGACAATTTTATTAACTAGTACTATATAAGAATATGTTTAAAGTTATTGCTAATTTGTGTACTACCGTCATTATCGTCAGCTTATGACAGTACACTGCTAGGACAGGGATCGTTCTAATCTCCGTTAGCAATATTGACTCTACAAGGCGCCTAATCTAGCCGTCGTCGCCGAGTACAAAGGTGTTCAGGTCAAAGCCACTTCAGTACATATCCGAATTCGACTAGTCTCTTTAGACCTGCGACGTATTTCTTTATTGAAAAATTTATTCACTTTTGCGCGACTTTATAGAGTGACTTTTTGGAATGACTTTATAGACAAATTCAGAAAGTACGCTTGCAAGTTCTGTTAAGAACAAGCAAGACTCGAGGCCGAAGATATTTGTCTATAAGCTTGATGAAGATAATTGACTTTAGTTTTTTTTTAATTAATTTTGAATTTTATGTATTTAAAAATAGCCAAAGAACAGCACAAGAAACTAAAGGATGGAACCTGTTTCGAGAGATCCCTGTGAAGAAGGAGAGTGGGTCGATGGCATCGACCGAATGGATAGACACAAGCATGAAGGTTTTCAAGGTTCTGGCATATATATTTACCTTCTTTGCGGTTTTGGGGTCCGCTGCACTAGCTAAGGGAAATTTACTATTCATAACTTCGCAATTGAAGAAGGGGCGCCTTGTCAGCCATTGTAATAGAGCATTAGGTAAGATTATTTTATATATTAGCATGTAAATATCGCTGTGTGTTTTATATCGCTGTTCATTTTTATAATTATATGTTTCATTTGTAGCTTTAGACAAGCAGTTCTTAGCAGTTCTTCCGTTAGAAGAACGAGTTATATGGCTATGGGCCGCGCTGATTGTTTTTGGTGTTCCCGAACTTGGAATGTTCTTTAGATCCGTAAGGATTTGTTTTTTTAAAACCGCCAAAAAGCCGAGTAGATTGCAATTTATCATAGTAAGTAGTAGTACAGTAGTGCTAGTTATAAGCTGCGGTCATGTAGAAAAGAAATTGAGTAAATATCTTTTTTCAGGCCTTCGTGGTGGAGACCCTACATACTGCAGGTGTAGCGATGTTAATGCTCATTGTTCTGCCTGAACTGGATGTTGTCAAAGGAGCGATGTTATTGAATTCGATGTGCTTTGTGCCCGGCGTACTAACCGCGCTGACACGAGAGAGCAACGACAGTCGGTATATCATAAAAATTATATTGGATGTCATAGCGATATCCGCACAGGCAACTGCGTTCGTAGTTTGGCCACTTCTATACGGGACACCAGCTCTATGGACCATTCCTGCAGCATGTGTGTGCGTGTCACTTGGATGGTGGGAAAATTTTGTGGATATTACAGGAACAAACACATCTGGTATGTGTCTATATATATATATTCATAAAAAAAGTCTCACGTCCTTTTACTCGTCCATGCCTTAACGCGGTGGGCAGAGATAGCAATCGCTAACCGTTTTTCTCAAACCCTTTAAAGGTTTAACCTAGATAGATAAGATATTATGTAAGTTACATGAGCTGTCGATATCGACGTCCAGTAGTCCGTTTCCTAGTGAGCTAGACAGAGATAACAATCGAATACAAAAAAAATTGATCTAAAGGCTAATCATTAAATACTCGAAAACCAAAACAACAATCACTAACGTAGATTTCACAGTAAATAGTAACAAAGAAAAGGAAAATATAAGCAGCACTTGCAAGATGTGGCCGCTCCGAGTGATCCGACAGAATGAAGGGGCGGGATGCGCGCACGCCGTTTATTCGAAATGCAATGTTGGTTTTCCCTTATAGTAGTATATATCTAGGTCAAAGTGTGATGGTCAAGGGAGTCAAAACGTTGTAAAATTTGTACCTCGTCACCAAAAAGTTGTAGATAAACAAGAATTTCAATAATGTGTAAAAATGACTGTTACGTAAAAATAACTTATACCGTTAGTTAATAGATTTTACTGTAATCCGGAAACAAAAGAATGTGGTTTACCAACTAAACGAGTCTTAAATTGCTAATGAGTAAAGAGGTTTTAATTGTATTTGTTATTAATTACATTTTGCACTAGCAGTTTGATGTTGTAATAACCTCGTCGCTCTAGCGTTCAACTTATGATCTAATCTGGTTCGAATCCCGGATTGTGCCAGCGAGTTTCCGTTTTTCCGATTCTTATTGCGAATTGTTGCGAATCGGTTCTACTTACGTATCCATTTTTAGGTTCCTTACCTACAAAAAATCTTTTATCAAAATTTAGTCCTAGTTTGTGGCGATGGACTCACTCTGATTTGAGACCTAAGGGACTGGGCAAAGCTTGCCATATCTGTCTAACCTGTCTGAAAGTATGAAATGGATGTTAGAGATTAGCTTTTTTGTACCTTTTGCTAAAATGCTAATGTCCATTTGCTATAAAATGTTCGGTAAAAGGTTACGTTTATTTTTTTATAAATTTGATATAATTTTTTTACATTTTTTTAGTTATTTTATACTACTTAAGCGAATTGAAAGTGGCGCTAAAGAAAACCAGATATTATACACAACGAATTCTTTCTGTATGGAAGATTTGCGTTTTTATCGTGTGCATTATAATTGCATTGCACGTTCAAGATGACGATCCTTTCGCCTTCTTCACGTCTGTTAGTTCCGGATTCGGCGAGCGCAATTACAGTGTTTTTGAGGTTAGAATGAAAATTGTTTGACTATGACAAAAAAACCGACTTTTTCAATAATAGAAAATAGTGTATAAAAAATAGTGTATCACCATCTAAATCTATGGTGCTTGTCTGAACATATCAGTAAATTTCTCACGTTTACATGAAATAGTAATCTTACTGCTATTTCGTGAAAAGTTTCGGAACCAGCATTTTTTAATTTTGTTCATCTGTTTCTGCATAAATAGATAATTTCTCACGCCCTTTTGACTCTAATGGTATAGACAGAGACAGATTTTAATGTCCGTTTTTCACCAAGCTGTTTAAGTGATGGTTTAGTTTTAGGTGGTGATTCCCATTTGTGACAGGTGATCTCATCGCCGTACATACAAATGTTTAACAAGTGATTTTTTTTGTATTTAAAAAATCAATAAAACGATAAATCATTAGTACAAGCCTACTGGGATTCGAATCTATGACCCTAAGATCGTAAGCACTTTAAAATTGCAAAAGACAAATTTATTGGTGCCGGCACCGAGGATCGACCTCGGCTTGCTAGAATACTATGCAACTTGAGATGACCGCCAGGACACTGAGATACCACGACTCTATACTATTTACAGGTTATAAAAGTTAAAATTAAAGCCTATATATTATATATACGAGAGTATAAAGCGATAGTCCGCTACGCGACCCTAGAGCCGATCGGCAGACTTTACATGAAAATTTTCTAAGGCACGTAAGTTTCCTCACGATAGTTTCCTTCATCACAGAGCACGTGGTTAATCACCACTTAAAATTGCAACAAACAAATTTGGGTCAAGATCTACTCGGGTTGCTAGCGTATCATGTAACAGGAGGCAACCGCCCGGACACTGACTGATTGATTAGGATATGTATTTATGGCATATTATGTTGGTTATTTTATATAAGTTAGGTTACTGACAATATTGTTAAAATATTTTAGCTTACAGTAGTAATTCAAGAAGCGTACGAAGGCCATTTGGACTTTGATTTATCAGAGGCGGCGTTCATCTTGCCGGCAACGTGGACGTCGCCGCTGTGGGTGGCTTTGATCCAAGTGGCGGCGGCGTACTTCTGTTTCATAAGCGCAAAGTTCGCTTGCAAGATTCTTATACAAAATGTCAGCTTCACCTTCGCACTGAGCCTAGTCGGACCGGTTCTAGTCAATCTGCTCATCGTGTTTTGTGCGATGAGAAATGCCGATCCCTGCGCGTTCCACGGCATGATACCGGATTATTTGTTCTTTGAAATACCTCCAGGTTAGCGAATGCATTTATACATGTACACTGAAATCACACATAATTCGCAGCTTCATTAATTATTGTCACTTAAAGCAATCCTCGCTCGTTACCGATATTTTATGGGTAGGCCCCACCTTAGATGTTAGTAGAGTTGCTGGAGTTTCTTCGGCCACTTCTTCTCCCAGCGCCAACGCTTCCCGAAGTGGCACTCAAAGTTAGTTTAGTTTTTGAATGTCCCTTAGATTATCCGTGAAATAGCAACCGACCGCGTCGTGGCTCGCCCTCTCCGGCGCCCTCGGATCGGAATGAATTGAAAAATTGGAATGTCTGTTTGTAATATTAAAATAATCGCCTTTACTATATCCATATGTATTACATATACGGCACATATACAAAAATAGATTTTTTTACAATTTTCTGTCAGTTTGTTGGTGGACTGATTTGGATGAGACTTCACATTACATACATTCACATACATTCACTGGCAGATTAGGAGTAACTTAGGCTATTATTTTTAAAATAAAAAATATATTTCAGTGTACTTTCTAAAGGAGTACTTGGGTAATGAAATGGCGTGGGTCTGGCTGCTGTGGTTGGCGTCTCAGGCGTGGATAACTGTGCACACGTGGATGCCGCGCTGCGAGCGTCTCGCTGCCACAGACAAACTGTTCGCCAGGCCCTGGTACCTGGGACCTCTCATTGATCAGTCCTTGTTATTAAACCGCACAAAGGATGACGAAAACGACATACAAATCGAGGTATTACTCAAGAATTGGTGTATTTAGATTTTAGCAGTACGTAAGACTTGTTCTGGCAAAGTGGCTTTGATTCGATTGATTCGAGGTGGGCGACAATACTCTACATAACAAAGATTGACAATGCATCTGCATTCTCTGATGTTGCTTATGTTTGTGTTTGACTCTGTTCAATTAATCAGATATATCGTATGCTGCGTTAACGAGTATTTTTACTAGTAAAAACAAAAACCGACTTTAAATCGAATCAAACATAATTAATCAAACTTTAAACGGACGTTCTCTTTCATAGTTATAATACAAAATTCTGGCGTCTATATTCCTTTCCTCGCTCCTTCTTTCGCTGTCGTTATGGATTTGGTCTTGATTATTATAAACCTACCAATTTGAAATCAACAAGCATTTTCCCATACAATTATACAGGAGTTCCCCGGTATATATTAAATAGCCAAGGTCCTATCGCAATAAAATATATATTGGGCTAATTAAGCCGGGTTAGCTGGTATTCAGATAAAAAAAATCGAAAACCGTTTATGTAAGAGTGTACAAACATTAAAAAAATTGATAACCTCCTTCTTTTTTGAAGTCAGTTAAAAACGAGGTGTGTCCCGTCCCCCCCTGACCTATATCTGATAGAAGAACTTAAGTGTACTATTTTACAGGATTTGAAAGATCTTCAAGACGAAGAGGAGCGATCTCGTACAAGTTCCGATCAAGTGGTGAAAGATATAAAACCATCTGATAGTTTAACGAGGTATGGTTTCTATAATAATAAGAATGTCGACATACTCTGAGCGTGATGGCATCCCGACATCACATGTAACATGAAACAATAAAGTAGAATAAGTCCGAGTCAATTAGATTAACGAATAATATATAATAATTAATTTAAGAAAAGTATCGCAAAAACATTTATCAAATTATACTTATTTGATTTGTACGAATGATAGACATGATAAGATCTGTATTACGAATCGAGTAGTAGCTACGTTTATAGCTAGTACAACACATATTTTTCACACGAACAGATAATTTTAAAGGCTTTATGAACTCGACCACTTATCTATTCGTTTAATATACATACATCACTAAAAATAAGACTCCTTATTCCGTAGCTTGAGAACTGGTTTGCCTGTCATTCTTAATTCTGCAAATAAAGACTATTTCGGTAAATAAAAACCGCCGACTTTCGTTTCTTTAAGTCCTAAAATAATTAAAACATGTCTTTGTAAAATTTGTATGCATATCTTATCTTAATCATTTCGATCTGACCTTCGACGTGATTGCAAAGATAAAGTTCATTTAGCGGCATTGTATTATTATTTATAATATTTTTTCAATAAGTATAACAAGCTACAATCAAGCAACTAATGGCATAAGACAGGATAGAGTGTGGGCTATCACTGTCTGTCGTAAAAAACGACTAAAAGGGACCTCGGTTTCACGGGCGACAAGGGTCTTTGTCACCCGCTACAGTGGACCCAAGAAGACGACACTGGTAGTTCTGCGAGGGTACCGGGGGTAGGAGTAACGTCCCAGGGACGTGTTTTCAGAACACAGTGTAGGAGCGTAAGGAGTAAGAGCCTCATATAGCCCTGTCTACCCCCCAGAAGCCAGGGTATATTGTTGAAGATTTTTCCCCGTCAACGAAAAAACACAAAAAATGGATATACATATATATATATATATCGTGTTACAAAAACATGATCATCGTCCTCACTGAATAACCGAGAATTAAGCTGGTTTGTCATTTTCATCCACAGGATTTACGTTTGTGCGACCATGTGGCATGAAACGAAGGACGAGATGATGGAGTTCTTGAAGTCCATTTTTCGTCTCGACGAAGATCAGAGTGCGCGTCGCGTTGCCCAGAAATACCTCGGTATTGTCGACCCAGATTACTACGAATTGGAATGTAAGTTGTTGCAATGGTTTACTAATCGACAACATTAGAATAAGTCGATTAATAAGCTTTTACAACTGTATAATTCATCAAATATTGAGACCATTATATGACGTAGAGGCATCTGAAGGATCAATCCACACAGCGAGCGGAGCGTTGCGTTGGCGGGAAATTAGCAGTTGTAATATACTAGATAATATACAGCATCACACATAAAGCCATCGCGAGCGGCGCTCGACTAGCCGCAGCGTCTGGCGGGAATAAAGATAGAGTGCGGTGGAGTAGTTTTTATCACTGTAGCTCTGTGTGTGATGCTCTATATTAATTATTATTTTACAATTGTCAAATTTCCGGCCCCGCAATACCCCGTTCGCTGCGTAGCTCGACCTTAAGTAGTCTGAAGTTGAAATTGTACAAGTAAATTTACGACTGAAAACAAAAACCGACTTCAAATCAAACGTGACCAAATATCAAACGCTCCTACGCGCGTACTCTTTACGAAAGCGAAAGCTCTTTCTTCATGATCGTTGTCGTTAGATGGCCAAGCTCGTAGTGTACTCTGCCTGTATCTCTATTTCAGAGACCCCTGACTTGTTGATTGCTTGAAAATTTAGACTTAAGTCTAGGCTCTTGTCGTTTGCTTTTAGATTAATAGTTAAAACGATATGTGTTTACATTTTATTTATTACTAATTGTTTATATATTGATGGTTCTTATAATGTGTCAGGTCATATATTCATGGACGATGCCTTCGAAGTGTCAGACCACAGTGCGGAGGATTCACAAGTGAATCGCTTCGTGAAATGCCTAGTCGATACTATAGATGAATCAGCTTCTGAAGTACACTTGACTAATGTTAGACTGCGACCGCCCAAGAAGTATCCCACGCCTTATGGCGGCAAGCTGGTTTGGATACTGCCGGGGAAGAACAAAATGATATGCCACTTGAAAGATAAATCCAAGATAAGACATAGGAAGCGTTGGTCTCAGGTAGTTCATTTATAACTATGGTATAAATATATTTTTTAAATTGATTGACAATAAAATAAATTCTATTACTCTTGCTCTTCAAGCGTTAAAATGGCCATCATTAAAAATATGATGGGCTTTGGAAAAATTGTAATGCACCGACTAAATAATAGCATTATTGTTTGTGCATATCTGATGGGTTTACGGCGTATAAGCTTTGGTTATTTAAAAAAAAATGTGTTCTCGTATGCCGCCACATGGGGCTTAATAACCTTCATCAAAAGCGGACAGTGAAAGCTGTCTCTGTCTACTCCGTTAGGTTCAAAAGGCCGTGAGAACTATTAATAAATGATACAGTTTGAAAGAGCTGATTAAACGAACATCAGACTGAAAGAAACGTGGTTATATTCTATTAAAATAATTTTATAATTATTTAGATAAATTCTTTATAGCAAAAATACATGTAGAAAACTTACCGCTATTTAGCATTTTTCCAGCTAACATTTGGTGTTTAAGAGCAGATGTAGTGCCGCTGACAATAGCGTTTTAAGAATCTTCTATAGATAAAAATATAAACATTTTTTGTCTTTTTTAAAAGAATTTTAAAAATATTTTTTGTTAACGAATATTATTAACAATCTTGTTAACCATTCCAAATGAGCTTAGGCTTGTGTTAGGAGATGGTTCATGACAATAGTCGAATAGTAGATTCGAACCCACGACCTAACGATTTGCAGACCGTATCCTAAACCATCAGGATATTGACGTTTAAATAAATTTACATGTTATAGGTGATGTACATGTACTATTTCCTGGGCCATCGATTGATGGACCTACCGTTGTCCGTGGACCGGAAGGAAGTGATAGCGGAGAACACTTACCTGCTCGCATTGGATGGAGACATTGACTTCAAGCCCAGCGCTGTCACGCTGCTCATAGACTTAATGAAGAAGGACAAAAACTTAGGAGCTGCATGTGGTCGTATTCATCCAGTGGGATCTGGTGAGTCACCTTGTTCGTAAATTATTTTCAAGCGAATTCAAAAAGAAGCAGGTTCTCTAGTCTTCTATTTCAAAGTTGGTGCTTCTCGTGTGGTCTCATTTTAATGTGGTTCAATTCTGTCTGTCTTAAATCTCTTATATCTTAAATCTTAAGTATGTGCGCCACAAACGGACGAATAACTCAATATCACGCATTTGACACAATGATACATTTTAAGAGTAGTTTGATAAAAGTATAGCTAGGTTGTGATTAATTCTTAATATTTCGTAATATTCATTTGATACTTCGGAAATACAAAGAGGGCGTTTGCCAGTAGTAGCGTTTAACGTTAGATTCGATTTGAAGCAGGTTTTTGTTTTCGCTCCTAAATATACTTGTTAAATAGTCGTAATATATGCACACAGAGGTACTAAAGTATGTTAGATAGATGAACTTTATTACTCACGTTTCACATATAAAGACAGGTAGGCATATAAAACAGTTGGACAATGACTTAAATGTGGGAATGGGCGGTTTTATCATTATGAGCGATATCTTCCAGGTAACCCTGCAGGCCAGGGTAACCTGGAAGATATGGAGAGGTAAAATAAATAAATATAATATAAATGTCCGTTCCTGTTACCTCGAAATTATATAGAAATGTTTTCAAGAGTTATGATTTTATACTATTGAATGTATCTTCATTGTAGGTTTCATGGCGTGGTATCAAATGTTCGAGTACGCCATTGGCCATTGGCTGCAAAAGGCCACAGAACACATGATTGGATGCGTACTCTGTAGTCCTGGATGCTTCTCACTCTTCAGAGGGAAGGCCCTGATGGACGACAACGTTATGAAGAAATACACGCTCACGTCGAACGAGGCACGGCATTATGTGCAGTATGATCAAGGTAAGTCGATAATCGCCAGAGAAGTCCGTTCTTTGCCGGGATCGGCCAGTCATTGGGGTGCCCTGTTGCTGACAGATCCTGGGCTCTCCATTTATAACGGCTGATGGCTTTCGCGGTTAGGTTTAGTGGGTAGGGGCCGCCCAGGGCGAGTCCCACACATCCCTCCGGGCCCACCCAGAGCACCGGTGGACGGTCCGTCAAAAGGATTCCTCCGAGTAAAAAAAAAAGTCGATAATAAGGTTCATGGTCTTTAAACCCTAGACAGATATAGCAATCGCTTCGACAAGCTTGGTGAAAAGTTTTTTTTTTTACTCTCTAACCAAGTGCTTGACCACTATCCCACCTGGCGTTAAATGCAGTCCCGGATGGTAGTCGTACTAGCTTAGTAATTGCCTATTCACTATACTCTTGAAAACATCCTTATTGTGATCGGAGGGAAAGACAGACAAGGGCAACCTATTCCAGCCCTTTGTGGTACGAATAATGAAAGACAAAGTGCTTCGGTTCGAGTTTAAGGGATGTCCCGTGTGATGTCAAAAGGATGAAAGGTGTCAGTGTGACAAGTGTGCGAGCCTATCGCCACGACTACAAGTTTTTAGTATTTTTTTGTATATATAAAACTGAAGGTAAAAAAATGTTTTCTCTATAATCTATAATTTTCAGGCGAGGATAGATGGCTGTGCACATTACTGCTGCAACGCGGCTACCGTGTGGAATACTCAGCGGCGTCGGATGCTTACACGCACTGTCCCGAGAGATTTGACGAATTCTTCAACCAGCGCCGACGCTGGGTGCCATCCACTATCGCTAACATATTTGATTTGCTCGCCGATTCCAAACGCACTGTAGAAGTCAATGACAACATATCAACGCTTTATATCGTATACCAGGTGGGCAAAATAATATTAATTTTGCATACCTTTATACTATTTTATAACTTGAACTTGTCTTGCTTATATTTTTTTGTTTATAGAAAAAGGGGCAAAGGTCGGCGCACCTGATCTTAAATGATCTCCGTCGTTCATGAACGTACCTGAACACTGGATGAATAGCAGATGCGTTTCTAGCCTTTAGATGATTCATTTTTTATTGGCAAGAGTAACTTCAAGAAGATGAGAGCTTGGATTGGTTTTGATTAGTTCTATTTCGTAATATTCCTACGATAACTCGGAAATAAAAAGAGGGCGTCCGTATTTTAACGTTTGATTTGATTTGAAGTCGGGCTTTGCTCGTATATACTTGTGTAATTGAGGAAAAGTTTGTTGCGGAAGTGAGTGAATGGTCAGTAGAGGGCGCTTTAACAGGACAGCGTAAATAACAAGACACCGTTTTTTTGTTAACGCGGGGGAATTCTTTTTACAAATAACAAGACACCTAGCCCAAGACAGAGCGAATTAGCGACGCACTGTGGACGCCGTCTGCCCCACAGCGGGGACTTAGGACTATAAGTCAAGTAAATAACAAGACATTGGTAGGTCAAGAATACCCGACAATTATGGCAGTTATGCATGCGAAGATATGTAATAACTATCATGATCATACTAATTTAAGATGTTTTTCTAATAAACAATGTTTAAACGTCGTTTAATTTGTAGACGCTGCTTATGATGGGCACGATATTAGGTCCCGGCACAATTTTCCTCATGATGGTCGGCGCAATGAACGCCATCACGGGCATGAGTATCATGAACTCCTTGCTGCTGAATCTTATACCCGTGCTCATTTTTATTGCAGTTTGCATGACGTGCAAGTCGGAAATACAAGTACGTATGTTCCCATTACTTTTTTTGTGCTTGATAAAATTTTAGTTTTCGTATCGTAGTGAAATTACATGGTGAGATATATAATGTACACTGTTTTAATAGTTACACCGTTTTCGTAACTATATTTAGAATGATATTTTTCTCACAAATATCTACCAGGCGAAAAGAAATAAAATATACCTCCACTTCATCGTGTCGACTCATTGCTGCAACAGCAGAAGTGTATAGTCAATGGTAGGGACCATTGCTGGATTTTTTGAATTTTTATTAAAAAAAACCAACAAATTTTCAAGAAATTTACTATAGCCCTATTAACCATTTCAAACTGAGCTAGGAGATGGTTCACGTTATTCAAAACGCATCAGAAATCATGAGGGAATTGATCCTTGAAATATCTACACCAGTAGTTAATGATTAAAGGAAAGCACCGTTACAGGTTATTTATCTAACAGTAGTTATGTCCTACTGTTAGACACAGGCCTTCTCTGAAAAGAGAGTTCAAAAGAGCATTGCACCATGCGGATTTAAAAACATTTCATGTTCCTTGACATAAAATTGTGTCGCTATTTAAAGTAACAATGACATTGGCGACGGCAGAGGGAATCGAAACTCGGGTTGCTAGCATACTATGAAATTTGCAGCGCCCGCTCAGACATTGCGCTACCAGGACACTCAAAAAAAGAATAACAATTTATTTTATTTACAGTTAATGCTTGCTAATGCAATCACGTGTGTCTACGCGATGATTATGATAATGGTAATAGTGGGTATTGCTCTACAAATAATAGAGGACGGCTGGTTGGCGCCGTCCAGCATATTCACGATCGTAACATTCGGAATATTCTTCGTGACGGCGGCGCTGCATCCACAGGAGATCGTGTGCCTCTTGTATTTGGGAGTGTACTACATAACCATCCCGAGCATGTACATGTTGCTCATTATATACTCGTTATGTAATTTAAATAATGTATCCTGGGGAACTCGAGAAGTTGCACAGAAGAAAACACTTAAGGTATGGAATAAAGACATACCGGGTACATAAAGGAACTTTTTAACCGACTTCAAGAAAGGAGGAGGTTCTCAATTCGTTTGTGTTTTTTTAAATTCTATGCATCCATAGCGCCGTCGTTTATTATGGTTTCAATTAGTTCACATTTTAATTTTGTTGGCATAGGATTTTTGGTTCCGAAGATATACTAAGGAACTCGTAAAGACGCATGCTTGTTTATTGAGATATTGGTAGGTTATTGACAATCTAAGACTGGGTAAGTATATATAGATAACATGCGCAATTGTGGAATAAATAAAGATAATATAGACACCACAACTTTCGAAAATGTTATTTTTTTCTCTTTTCTTTTCTTGTTTTTTTCTTTTCAATGTAAGCGCTTAGTTAGTTAAAGTTACAGCCTTTATATATAATATATATGTTCCACTGTTGGGTGCAGGCCTTCTCTGTAAAGAGAGTATAAGGGCATACCACTACGCGTCCCTAGTGCGGATTGGCTTGACTTCATATACCTTAGAAAAATGTTGTAAGTAGGTTTCCTGACGATTTTTTCCTTCGTTGCCGAGCGCGTGGTAAATCAGCACATAAAATTGCTACATCAAATTTACTGATGCCGGCACCGAGTATCAAACTCGAGTTGCTAACGTACTATTCAACTTGAGCCAACCGCCC
Organism: Meandrusa payeni; assembly: GCA_029286785.1. NCBI lineage: Eukaryota > Metazoa > Arthropoda > Insecta > Lepidoptera > Papilionidae > Meandrusa > Meandrusa payeni. The sequence goes on along the minus strand of JAGSMX010000012.1, from coordinate 7,161,878 downwards.
GGGCACTGAGCTATGACGGCTCAGAAGAGTACCTTAGTAACGTTTAATATTTGGTTGGTCAAATTTCATTGTATTTGAAGGTTTTTGTCTATTTAAATTCTATATTTCTTCAAATAAAAATTTACACATAAGTAACTTTCGAAAGTATTTTACAGCTTTTGTTCAACTATGGCTTCACCGTGTCTTAACAGTTAAACAAGTAAGTTAAGGCTACACATAGTATACACTATTTGATAGTTGGTGAAAGGTTTTTTTAAATCTTGCAGGAATTAGAAATGGAGAAGAAGGCAGCCGAAGAGGCGAAGAAGAAAATGGACAATCAAAGTATGATGAAGTGGTTTGGCAATAAATCGGAGGAAAGTAGCGGCTCCTTGGAATGCAGCATCACGGGCTTATTCAAATGTATGTGCTGCACCAATCCCAAGGATTATAAAGAAGATTTACATTTGCTGCAGATAGCCAACTCCATCGAGAAGATTGAAAAACGTTTGGAATCTTTGTATGTACACATTATAAGCATTATTTACGCTCATATAACCTATGATAGTCATCATTTATATGTTACGCTAGTTACCCGCTTCGGTGGGATAGATTTTGCTTTATTTTATTTAAACAATAAACTTCATCATTAAATACTCTCAATAAAACTCTAACAATATATTAAATTATTCCTTTCTCTCTGTATTAATTCTCTTCTCGAGCGGGTCAAGATCATTACCTATACCCATGTACATATCAGTAAATACAATATCATTCTTATCATTTATACAAAAATCTATCGGGCTCATGTTTATGTCAGAAATAAAAGTACGACGTATGGCTTGTTTGACAGTTCAAAACGCGGAGTGCTCCGATCGTCATCAATTTACTCGCTAGATCAATCTGAAGATTCCCTGAAAGTTTCATTGAAATCGGTCCATCCGTTTCGGAGCCTATATGGATCATACACACACACATTCTCTTTTATATATATATATATGGATGGACTCACTCTTGCGTACAGACATCGAGTGGTTAATAGTATTTGCTATCTACTTTTAATAGAGCTGTTTAAATACCAAACGTTATTTTATACTTAAATCACAAAAAAACTTAAACACTTTGGAACCTGAATCATAGTCAAACGCCATTATGGCGAGAGCTTTAGTATCGTAGCACTTGGATTAGATAATTGAGGAATTTGATTTTAGGCGACACCTAAAAAAAGGTTTTAAAAAGGTGTCAATCAAAATCAAAGCTCTTTGTCACAGTGTGTGTGATATCGACTCTCACACACTATTTACAAGTTATCAAGAACATCAGATAGTCAATTAATACGCGAATAGTTCTCATTCGGTAGATTAAACACCTGGGAGTCGGGTATTTTTTATATAATGTTAATAATACAGAGGCGCACCACCAGAGCTAGAAGCAGCGCCCCGGCGTCGCTCCTCTATGCCTTTACGCAGCGGCACTCTGTCTATGCTTCCCGACTATGAAGATAGCGAGGGTTCGGCGGATATACCGAGGGTAAATCGAAACCATTTTCTTAACTTACGCACTTCGGAAGACTATAAATTATCGAGTAACTAACATAATTATTTCAATCTTTATTAAGTTTTTCGGTTCATAAAATGTCATTGTATCAAATTCGGGCGAATGTTATTTTTTTTTACATTTTACACAGATTGGCCAGAGAAGCTGGCCTTGACTGCTTTACCGGATTGAAAGGTGGCTTAGCCTGAACCTCTATCGCTAGTAACCCAGCACAAGGGTTCCCCCGGTGGGGGGTAACCTCGGCTTGGACGGAAATATATTATGGTTTTTAATTTGGTTTAATATTTTTAACGTTATATTTAACGTGACCATTAGTGTAAGAGAGGTGAAAGTTTTCATTTGCTGCATATTGCCAATTTAAGTTATATGGAGTAGTGGTATTTTTAATAAAATAATGTTAGTAAATTTTGTAATAAAGGTACACACTTGTTGGTTGTCAAGTCCAAATAAGCTTAAGCTTGTACTAGGATATGGTTCACGTCAATTGTCTAATGATAATAATTACTCGTTAAATATTTTATTTTTATTCAATGAAGTTTTGTCTAGGAAGAAAGAGATGACCTAATTAACCCCTATTGGATAGAAGATCCTAATCTACAAAAGGGAGAGGTAGATTTTTTGACGACAGCCGAAACGGAGTTTTGGAAGGATCTTATTGATGCTTATTTGAGACCAATTGATGAAAACAAGGAAGAGCAGGTATGAATTCATTTATATAAACACAACTTTATGGCTATTGAAGCCTATCCAGAAATACAGAAGATTTTTACTTCATTTATTTAATAAAATTTGATTTTTAGGACCGCATTAAAACTGATTTGAAGAACCTTCGAGACACAATGGTGTTTGCTTTCGTGATGTTAAATTCGCTGTTTGTGCTAGTGATCTTTTTGCTGCAACTAAATCAGAACCAGTTACATTTCAAGTGGCCTTTTGGTCAAAGGATTGGGATCATGTATGATGGCGATACCAATTTGGTAAGTGCTTTAGTATATTTTCAATGCTATATACAGACTCTCCCGGAATTCATAGTCCAACAGTTAGTGGGTGTATGTGACGATTTGACAGCCTCGAAAAAATAATAAAACAAATTCCATGTCATTCATTTAATTTGGACAATTTGCATAGATAGATTATTTAGAATCATCATCTTATGCTTGAAGATAAATCATTTTTTTAATTTAGGCTAATGAAATATAACTTTATGCCTTTTGTTGAAAAATAAACATTTGACATTTGTGTACAAAAAAATTTTCAATAAGTAACGATGGTGGGCAGTGGTGTTATATCATTTTGGAATAATGAATACAATGAATGCCAATTTTTGAAATTACTCGAGTACTCGTATCAAATATATTTTTCAATGTTATTTTGACATGTCTAGTGTTAATTGTACTTGTAGTCGATAGCATAGTTATTGGCGCTTTTAATTAAAAATATTCGTCGGCAAAACCACTATTTGTCGTTATAGTATTGAAAAATATCGTTAAGGTCTGAATTTTTCAGTTGACAATTTTCAGTTAAATGCTCAATTATAAAATTAAAAAAAATATTTCTGCCGAAACTCTCCAGTCACCTACCACCAAGTAACCGTTGGACGTTGAATTACGGGACAGCTTGTATATTTAGAATTGCAATACTTTATTAGACAAGTATTTTTTCTCTTGTAGGTACTAATAGATCGCGAATATCTAATGTTGGAACCAATTGGATCGCTGTTCCTAATCTTTTTCGGTACCGTCATGGTTGTTCAGTTCCTCGCGATGACGTTTCATCGACTTGGTACACTTACTCATTTGCTATCCACAGTTCAGCTCAATTGGTACTTCACGAAGAGAGTAAGTGGATTTTTTTATTATGAATTGTATATCTGAATTAGAATGTTCACTACTTTTAAAGAATAGAGAGATAGATAGATATAACTTTATTGTACATCAAAATTCAATAAGAAGAAAATTACAGAGCAAGGTACATTTTACAATTCAAAATACAATGGGCGACTTTATCGCATCAACCCTTGTGTCGAGTTACTAGTGATAGAGGTTCAGGCTAAGCGACCTAAGAGCTATGCCACCTCTCAATTCGGTGAAGCAGCCAAGGCCAGCTTCTCTGGCCAATCTGTGTAGTTCGTCATAAAAATAAAAAATCGCATCGAGTGATCTCTTCCAGGCAACCTCTGTATGAACAGGACCTTTTTTTTATCAAAATCTACCTTCGAAGAAGTCCTACTATAACCGAGCTAAAGTTAATTTACTGATATTCAGTTACTTCTATAAAGACGAGAGTGAGCGGCAGTGGCTGTGTCCGTGCTATCATTATAGAGAAGTCCTAACAGTGGGACAAATGTAGGATGTAACTTGCCTTGATGGGGTGGGTTATCATCGGTGGTGGTATTGCATTCTGTCTCATTTGATTTGAACAAATATTTCCATTGTTTTAAAGTTTATTTTTATGTTGCCATATTTTTCTTCTTTCGAGGTTATTTCCTCTGTATACTATACTACTTTTTTTTATAAACAGGCCGATGAAATGTCAGAACAAGCAATAATAGAGAAGCAGGCGATAGAAATAGCGAAAGACTTGCAGAAGTTGAATGTGGACGATTTAGAGAGGCGCGGCGTGGACGAGGCCAACGTGTCCCGTCGCAGGACACTCCACAACCTGGAGCGCTCCCGCGACAACAAGCAGAGTGTCATCAATTTGGACGCTAACTTCAAGAGACGGTTGACATTACTTCAGAATGCCGATCCTGGTATGACAATTGATTGATAAAAACCGGAACTAAATATATATATAAATATATATATATATATATTTCCGCAAATCTCTGATCACTTAAGAGAATCTGAGCGCGAAGCTCATTTGTCCTTTTCCTAGAAAAAAAATAGTAGAAATGTTTTTTTGTAGATATGATAGCGCGTCTGCCATCGCTCCGTGGCAGCATGTCCGCGCGCCGTGCTACACTACGCGCGCTACAGTCCCGCCGCGAGTCGCTTACCGCTGAGCGTCGCCGCTCGCAGCTGGCACGCGACTCCAACACATACTTGTACGACGACCCAAAGACGACGGTACGTTCATTGTCTATATAATTTACGGTGGAAGTGTATATTTAAGTCATGAAATTTTAACCAAATTGTGTATAATGTATGAGGTTTTCAATTCATGTGTATTTTTTTTTATATTTGTGCAAAGATTTTTTTGATAGGATTTGGTTACGAGTAAAAACAAAAAGAACAATAGAAATATAATAAAATTATTCAACGAAAGGATTGGCGTGATATCTGTGAGTCATTCGTCCATTTATCGCACACATTCTTAATGCAAATTTAAGACTTATATGGTTTTCTTGAGACCATACAGGAAGCAGCAACTTGCAAATAAAAAATAATCGTCAAAATCGACCCATCCAGTCGAAAATTAAAAGGTAACAAACAAAAAAACACAGGCGAATTGAGAACGGAATTGAGGCGTACTCAAGTTGGTTAAAATACACTAATTTTTGGAGACGGTTGAATATGGTGTCAAATGCTCCTGTCGAAACAAAATGGTGCTGCACAGGTTTTCTATATAAGGATAATCCGGAGCACCCAGTTTAGCAAGTCACCTTCAATTAGTTTGAACTCTATGGATGTAAACATTGAATGCCCTCGTTTGAACAAATTAAAAAAATGTTTATTTCAATATGATTATCTGATGAAGAGCATAAAATAATAATTTAAATAATAAGTTATGATTATTTGCATAGTTATTATGTAATAAGCTAACTATCGACCGTTTTATATTTTTATTTACATTTTGTAATTTGTCATGCCGACAAATATATATATATATATATATATGTCATAAATATAAATATATATACGTCGAAGTTCCATCTTTGTTTGGGTCTCCAATTTTTCTTCTTCCAAGAATGGCCATTTTGATAATAGTCTGATAGTCATCTTAGGTCATAACGATGATGTGCATTAAAATATTATATCTGGGAAGTAAAACCAGTGTCAAATGGCCTGGGCTAATATTCCTCATAAATTAATTAAAGATTAATTTATCTACACAATGTTAACGTACGTTCGGCATGACAAATTACAAAAGAAAAATAGTATTGATGAAGAAATCCTGGACTGATAAACATTACTATGTTATATTAGACCTGATCCATCGTCGGACATAGAAAAAAATAAAGCTCTCACCTGGAGACAGACGCAGCTTTCGCTATCTGCTTTTCACTAAGCTTATAAAGACCCTCTCTTTTATAAGAATGAGTGACTAATGAGAGTTCTACACTCAACTCACAAATTTTTTTTTGAATATTCCTGACTGCCACAGCTTCCTTTCTCTTCCGTCAAGTGCTTAAATCAGTACTTAAAGCTAAATTTAACAATTTATTTTGTACCCTTACCAAAGTTCCAACTCATGTTGTTTGCGCACATAGACCTTGAGCGGTAACATCATGTAAAACATCACGCTTATAAATTAAAAAGTTTTTCGGATAAGTTTTCGTGTTATGCGGTGTTTAGCCATTAGGAAGATTTGCCCTTAATTCGCCACGCTGGTATAAGGTGGTGAGCCGATCGCCATACACTAAACACAAATTTTCTTTCATAAAGTCTAATAGTCTAACTAAAGCATCTGACCGAACCGTGTTTTGTTTATGCCGGGCGCTCTGTGGTCAGAATGCTGTTGAGCTAGAATAACCGTCCAAACCAAGGTTCCTTTGTCCTGGGTACCCTTGTGCGAAAGCAAATAAATAGCGCTCTAACAGCTCGGATCGAGTACCTATAAAATGGGTAAAATTGTAAAAACCCGCGGCTCTCCCAAAAAAATCCATCCCAAATAAAACTTAGCCAATTAGAATTTGTTAGTAAAACCAAAGGTATATTACACGATTGTAAGAGTAATAAACGTTACATTTTATTTAGCAATTACTTTCATGGTCCGTCGATTTAGGTTGTACTTAATCTAAGTCAAGGGCTTTGAGTTCGAATTACACGCCGATCCTTATTTTCAATGCAATCTATACAGCATTTTGTTAAAGTAATATCAGAATCGTTCATGACCGTCTGCTTGAGGTATAGGCAGAGATCGTAGTATAATAATACATCACCTTGCAATTCAAGACTGAAATAACGAAGCATAACTATTGTACTTTGGGACTAAAAGAGAGTGTCCAAGATATACGAGAGAAGAAATTTTCTCGTTTAACTAACACTTTAGAAGACCTTCAGCGAATTCACTCCGCATACTATAAAATATGGTCAATACAAGCGGCAGGAAAAGTTATGGTAACTTTGTGTACCAGGTACCTTTGGTAACCAGTGCTTTAACAACTGGAAGTTGATTTAAAATGATTTCTATGTTTTTAGTTGGGCGATCTTGCTGGAAGGTCGTCCATGTCGGGCGCGTACATGAACAAAGGCTACGAGCCCGCTCTGGACAGCGAAGACGACGACTCGCCCGCACCGCAGCGGCGCAGCACTGTGCGCTTCAGAGACAATTTTAATTGATATAATGGATTTTCATATAATATTTATTTAAAACAATAACTTATACATTAAAAATTATTATGATCTCTGAATTGTTTTTATTCTATTTATAGTCTGTATTATTTTTATGTTACTACCACACATCTGAAGTGTTTTTATAATTTCTATGACATGAAATTTTCTTTAATTAATTTTTGAAACCAAAAAACTATATTATCAATAATCTATATTATCGATATCAATAGATCAGTAATCTATTTTTATAAGTGGGAAGACTTTTGTCAGGTTCTATAGCAACTACAGAAGGGATAAACACGACACTTATACCATAAAATGCAGAATTAGCAACAACTCTGCTTAAAAGCTCTAATGCTCTTATGGCGAGTTTTAATATTCTAACAAGAAGCTATTATGACAACAAGCTAATTCTAAAAACAACATTCTCAATCTATTACAATCAATTGATGGTCATAAGTTTAAGCTTTTCGTACCGTTAAATAAAGAGTCATGACTCAAAATACCTCGTTAATGTAATCCCAGCTGGTAGTGTAAGCCAAGTATCGTGTTAGTTTAGGAAGTACACGATTGGCGAGTGAGTTGGAGATTGTTGTCGAAGTGACAGGTCACTGCGGCCCCGTGTGGAGCGCTGGCGAACGGCAGTGAGTGCGCGGCGACTCCGGCGACCGCACCGTGCGCACAATGCGCATCGGAAACGCGCAAACGCGAGTGCCCTATACCCTCTGGAACATTGTGAAGTGACACTTAAGTACAGGATTTCATACGTACATCTATATCGACGAAAAGGTGAGCGAATTAAAAAAAAATTTTTTTTGCAACATTTGACCTTAAGTTTAGCGAGGCTATAGTGCGTGCCTGCGAAAGTATGCGAGGGTGATTGCGATTGTTTCTAATTTGAATACGTTTTTAGGCGTTTACGAAATTCTATTTAATTAAAAACACATTTGTTTAAAATACAAATTTGTCGATTAAAAAATAATTGTTTGACTCCAATTTGCGTTTCGCTTTCGAAAGTTCAAATCCGTCTCACAAGAATATGTAATACTAAACGGTTAAGTAGGTTGAAAACGAAACGTGTGATAATTTTTTTTCAACAGTTTTAGGTATTTCCGTGCATAAAATGAATTTGTTTTGCAACAAACAAAAGTGAATGTGGGTGGTGCACGAGAGGAACATACAAGGCAATAAGTTACGGCCTAACTTCGAGCCTTAATCGTATTCACTAGTCATATTAAAAAACTGTATAAGCAGTATTAAACTTTGATAATTCTTAAATAATTTGCAAATAAAATTAAGCTCGACCTTCTATTAAGTTTTAATAAAGGTCATTTGAATAAACGAAAAACTTCAATGTAATCAGAATTCACCTGTTTAATCCGGTTGACGCATTTGACCGAGCCACGGTTTGGCATGTTTAGGCACCCTCCTGCCGCCATATGCTGTCTCTCGTAGAGTAATGGCCCAAGCTGAGCCCCCGTAAAGAGTAACATAGAGCAAGGTTTCCCAAGGGCAAGTTACTCTTGTTGATTCTAAGCTACGTAAGAGTTTGTCTCTTAGTCTAGTGAAGTCGCAAATTCTTTCTTCGAATCAGCATCCTGTCATAAGGTCTTGAATTACTTTCACTTAGCTTAATTATTGAACAATGACGTAACAACAAATACTTTAACATCATTTAATTAACTACCTCATAAACCTAACTGTAGAATCTGATTAATGAATCATAAAAAATAGAAAAGTTATTGAGCTAATTACAAGTAGCTATAATATAACTGATACAAATATATATAATATATCTGAGATAGTTATATTCATATGTCTTATAATTTCCATGAGTAACCCATAAGTTAATTTTGTTTTTTAAGCGCAATTAAAAAGCTTGTTGAATATTGGATATCACTTCCGTATTATTTTTTAATAATATTGCTTTGATTGTTTATTTATTTCATATTAATTGTTTAGGCTAAATCGCAAATCTATATAATGTAATTTTATTTTTTCAAGATTTCACATGCAATAAAGTTGAAAAGAATAGCATTATGGGTTCGTGGCAGCCTTAAGACCTCGCTTGCATCCGGTTCCGACGGAGGGTCGTTCTCACTTTGAACAAGAGCAATTTTGTTACTTCCGTAGCTGTAATTAACGTAATTTTATACGAATGGGTTGCTGGCTTACCTTATTACTTATTAAACTACTGTATTAGAAAGTAATTGACGCTACGCCATCCTTGGAACTACATAAGATCGCTAAAATGGGTCACTGGAAACTTTGTCTACTCCTTTCCAAGCTTTTCATTACTTTTCAAATGATGTATGAAAAATGTCTACTATATGACGGTTGCAAATTGTATGTATAAATGAAGTATGAAGCTTGGCACCGTTTCTAAAACCCGTTATATTTCAAGTACTTTTTTCATTCAGCTTAGCAACATGTTTAAATTGTTCATGTCAACATGCATTCAGGGTATTTGGTAATTAATAACGAAGAAAATAAGTACATAAAAGTAAAATGAATAATAAAACATTTATTGTGAATGTATAGAAAGAGAATATAACAACCATTACTTAAATGAATACATTTTATTAAAACGGTAAACACTAAGTTACACTTACCTTATTAATTGATAGTAATTAAAATTAAATAGTAATTTAAAAAAAATGGTTTTGTAACAGTCATCATATTGGTAACCTCTGTGGTAATTTTATGGTCGTAACTGTAATAGTGATTTGAATATAATAAACCTTCATTCAATTGTAAGTAAACTAGGTTTGGACAGTAAAATTACACCAATTTTACATATAAAATCGTCATTGGGATTAGATACGGATCATTGAGTGATATTTTTGATTTTATATGCTCTATTTATTATATATTACTCAATCTCGTTTTTCATATTCTTACGTACTAAAATCATTTGTATACGGTAGCCTACATAGTAGTGATTTATAATAATTTGTATTATGTAAGTTTCATGGAACGCGAATAGCCTACTAAATAGTTTATTTTTATTATAATAATATCTTGTATTAACCGAAGAAAATTATCAATTATCTAATTTACAATATACATCTTATTCGAATGTTCTGGAATTAAATATATAATTCCACATGAACATTGTAAATTAGTTGTCTGGTTTCCGTTAGTGAATAAAATTATTAGTAGATGATGTATGGTAATTATGGTATGATTAATAAGGGAAAATGTTCAATCTCCATTTATTGAGTCATCTTGTGCTTATACGTTCCCCGCATGTTGGCTTCTCTATACAAAAGACTTCAACGCATGCTCGTTTAAAACTACAAATGTTAGTCACTCGTAGGTTGTGTTGAAGTTTATGACTGGTTTTTATCTTAGTATTTCCCCATGTCTATATTTATCGCTACTGTATATTATCGAATATACGAAATTAAGATAAAACTTTATACAATTTCTTTCTTTATGTAGAGAAGCTGGCCTTGACTGCTTCACCGGATTGAGAGGTGGTATAGTCTTTTTGATCGCTTAGCCTGAACCTCTATCGCTAGTAACTCGACACAAGGGTCCCCCCGGTGACGGGTAACCTCGGCTTAGACGGGTACTATGTGACGCGTAAGCATTCCAATTCCATTCCAAGCAGTCCGAGAGGGCCAAACTGCGGCTCGGTCGGTAGCTATTTCACGGATAATCTAAGGGACATTAAAAAGCTAAATTAACTTTCAGTGCCACTTCGGGAGAAATGTGATCACCCTTCGTATTGCACGTTAACGTGCACAACTGTTTGCAATAAAACACTAAAGCAATGTAATGTTGACGCCCCGATAGATAAATAGTTATTGTGTATATATGTTAGAAAACATAAATAAATAAGAAAAAGTTCGAGGCCAATTGTTTCTTGGGAGAGTGATAGTTGATATACTGATAACTGGAGGGGCAGCACAAATAAAGAAATTGACTTCTACGTAGCCTTCATAATGAATTCCTTGGCGCTTAATAATGGGTCATTAGAGATTATGAAATTTACTTGTCATAATTAATTATTTTAATGTGGTGTAATCATAGACAACATAGAGTTACAGAAATCCATCACATTACTTTCAAATAAAGCACAGTAAATTTTAATTTACTGTGCGTTATTGTCTCAAAAACAATAAAAAAACTGATAAAACTGTATTTACTCTATTGTATATTATTTTTGGAGCTTTTCTTTAATATATTTAATATATTTAGATATTTTAATAAACAATTAAGCTCCCTAATATTTATACATTCATTATAAAGGGTTATTGCTTATTCATCGTATATCCGATAGGAGGTAATAGGAGTATTTCTATTTGCGATATTTTTAACCCTTAATTTTCTAACTTTTTTCAAAATAAGTCAGAAATGTATATACAAAATAGCGTTATATTTAAATAGTCTATTTGGTTTAACAAGGTAGCGTACAAAACGTATTGTCTGTGCCGCGACAGGTTGATAACAGTGTTTAAAATATTTTTTTTGAAATGAATAAAAGTTGCAAATTATACTTGTATAAAATTTTCTGAATTCAGAGTGGAGAACATTATTTTAAAATCACTCTAAATATTATCTTATAGAGCGTATCTCGGTTAAGTACAAACGTACTGAGGCCCACTTTCTCTTTTGTTTTGTACACATTTTCTCGTGACTTCATCTGACGGTCTATTGATGGCGTAATAACGTCTTACAAGCGGATATTATTCACACTTGAGTCATTGTACATTTTTAAAGGAGTAGGGGATAGCAAGTGAGTGTATACTTACTTAAAAATATGTTGTACGCACTAATTTTACAAATTTCGCCGACATCAACACCATCGGCTCGTATCAGTCCACAGCTGCATATTTCTATAGAATTAGTTTTATTTTTATTTACTTGGTTAACATTCGGGTACATATAAGCAATAACTTTGTTTAAAATATCATAGTCATGGAATTTTAAACAATTTTTAGTTATTTAATTTGCTACTTTTGTATATAATGCTGCGACTACTTTCATAGTACGTATATTATTGAGTCTACCTCACTTTTGGGTAGACTTTTAAGAACTTGATGAGTCTTTCTTGAATTTGTATTACGGAAAGGAAAGATCATGTGAATACATTGAGAGATTTTTTGAGAGTAGTAGAGCATTGTGTCCGCTTACTTTAAAATGAATGTAGTAGAAGAAACTGAAATCACTTAGACGCTTTACGCAAACAAATGCAGTATGTACTTTTAACCTTGTTTAAAATCGTTTCCTACAAGATCGATTGTTTGAACTAAAATGGTAGTAACATTCTTATCTCTTTATGTTTGACTACATATAAGACTTTAACTTTTATCGTAAAATGACCTTATCGTATTGCTTTCTTTTAATAGCAACCTTTCTTAAGCGAAAATACGACTTTATCAAATGGCGATATTGTATTATTATTTTGACAGTAAATACTGTAACAGTTTTCGTTTACTAAGCTTACTTAGATTATCCTATTGACATAGATATTGATTATTATATATCACAAATATTCCCTTGTATATTGTATTGATTGTATTTTGTATAGAATTTTTCTATAGCTACTTGGTGTGTTCCTTTTTTTCTCTCGCTCTCTCTCACTAGCGCTTGATAGAGTTATCTATTAGCCCACCTTTGAACCGATCTAGCACCTCATCAGCTACTAGATAGGTACAAAGTAGTCTAGTAGCTCTGGCAGTTATTTCTAGCAGCTCACCTTTGTACCTATATTATATTAAAATTAGTGTTTTTCATTATATTCAAAATACTTTACTTTAATAATTACTTTAAATCAATTATTTTTTTACTTAAAATATTGATTACCGTGGCACTGTCCTAATCGTCATTGTTACAAAACAAATAAATGTCGAATGTGTGTGTAGACAACATAGGCGATAGTAAGTGATGTCCCGATTATAATTCTGTGGTACGGTTCGTAGCGGAAGCCAAACATGCCGAGGCCGGCGTGCGCTGCTCCCCGCACGCACGCTATACATGATACATAAACGATTTCTAACCGGCTTCGGAAATAACATAATGAATTCCTAATTGTATATAAATTTTAAGTAGAGTTCTTTTAAAAACAGGTTAATTCGCGTTCCTTTCGTCTCTAAACCAATTTCCATTAAATGGTTCAGGAAGTCCAGGAAACCTCTTTATTTCTTTAGGAGAGAATATATTTTTGTCTTTTCTATATTTAAATTAGGGGGATGAAACAAAAATGTAAAAATTAAACTCAAATTACTAAAGCCTCAATAGCCAATATATATATAATAAATAAATTTAGGATACGATCTGCGAATTGTAAGGACGTGGGTTCGAGTACACTATTCTACTATTGACCTGAACCATCCTTTCACAAGCCTAAGCTTATTGTTGAATAAATACGAAGAGTAAAAATTGTTAATTTAAAATATTGTGCAATAAAAGAATATATGTTTTAATTAAACAGGAAATTGTCACGTTAAAATAAGATCATAATTAATTCGTGCGTCAAGTTATGTCACTAAGCGAATGACATCATACTACCTTTTCACGTTTACGGGAATGTTAAACATTAAATAAAATGAATTTAACACATTGTACATTGTTCTTGGTCATAAAAAGACATCAAAACTAAAAGAATATAAAGACAAACTGCGCCATTACATCAGATTTGATAAATGAAAAATCCCTGCAAAAAAACACCGCCACTTCCAGGTTCAGGTTGCCCCGCGTCCTCCTGAGGTCAAGCACGTTGACGAAGATGACACACGCTCAGGCTAGTTTTCAATAACATACACACGCTCAGGCTATTTTTCAATAACATAACAAAGCGTCTCATCGCGCGTCGTCTGAGAGCCGGTTCCTCTGGTAATAGGGCCCCAAGGAATCGAATCTATAACAACTATAACCAGAGTCAAACAAATCAGTCGCTCTCTTGACTAATGCGCTCGTGGCTCAAACTCGAAACGTCGGGAATTTGAAATTACAACATACCTGCCAAAGGAATTGCTATATATGAAATCAAGTGAAACGGAAAAACGCAATCATCGAGATTATGTAAAAAATATAAAGCCGACTTTAATAACGAACGATTTGATTTTAAAAGATATCAATTATATTTTGACTGCTTGTTTTTAAATTATGTTATATTTAAATATCTATTCTTCTGCTCCTAATGTCGGCTATTGATATGGTAAAAATACTGCATCTATTAATAGTTTGCTTCTTATGAAAGGTCTTGAAACTATATTAGTTGAATTTATCATTAAAGTAGTCCGCCGTATATGGCATGTTAGATAGGACAAGACGGAACATGGAACAACTTTTCAAATGGTTTGGCCTACGGTAACCTTATACACGATCTACCTGTAAGTCGTAGGTACTAGGTGAAGTATTAAAAGGTATTTTACAGTCGGCAGTAGGCAACAAAGAATGTAAGGCAGTGTTGCGCAGTGACGGTGGATTGGCGGGAGGCTGGGAGGCGGGAGGGGGGAGGCACCAGCTGGCGGCCGTCAACAGTGAAAGTGAGACTAAGTTACTCCGCACTGACTATAACTTGTTGGTTCTAGATTTATACCCTTGTGCAAACATATCAGTTGATGTTTATGAAGATAACACAAATATTTGAAACCTTATCGGCCTAATGTCTACTCAGATAGTGTTAAAATGAGCTTATTGTAGAGATCTACTACAAAAGTTGATTAAAGAAAATATATATATAAATAATATTTCACGTTCTTTTCACCGTAGCGGATAGTCAGACAGACATAAAACGGTCTTTTATAACATCTCAAATGTAACTTAGGAATGATGGAGATCTAAATTTTTTCTCGATCCCCTGTTCTAAGTGATTTTATCTAAAACGGTAACCAGAATGGTTATAGCTTTCCGAATTATTTAAATAAATTCTCTTTGCTTTACTCTATAAGAAAATTAAGTAGAGATACTGGCTAAGCCCTCTTTGCAGCTTTAGCACCAGGGACTTTCGTTTCTCGGTTGTTTCAGTAAAAATATCACTTTGTAAAATTATGTCATTGTATATGGATATACTGTCACATATATGACATAAGCTATTAATAATGATCGAAAGTTGCCCGCTATTTCTGTATAAAACAAAAAAGGGGTCGAAAAGTTTTTTTTTATATGTAGAGAATAAAGAATAAATCCGTCAAACAATTTACGTAACTGTACAAAGTAAATAATATTCAATTCACGAATGGTGTGTCTTGTTATCTCCATATCCAAATGTATGGCAACCCTGTGTATAGTTCAGCAAGCCGACCGCTCGGACAGAAGTCGCCGACCTTGCGGCCATCGACGTCGGCTCCACAGCCCTGTACGCCTCCGCCAAACTTTGTATTTTAACAATATCGCTTCTCTATCGTATTCCGACAAATGACGTGATCACGTATACTGTGGACTCTGATTCTAGCATGCTATTAATATAATGCGAGGAGAAATTTAACAACAAAATTATAGCACTTAAGGTTGTAGATTCTAAAATGATGTTTGTCTATATTTACAAATTTACTAGATAAAAATAGTTTTTTCCTATGCTAACAATATATACCTTACTGATAAGTAAATTATTGCCACATTATCCTGACTTGTACTTTAAAAATATTTTTATTTTCAATAAATGACTTCATTAATTTAATTATATAAAATATTACAAAGGAAAATATTAACCTATCCTTGTTGTTGAATTAAATCGTAAAATATATATTTTATTCTATAAAAAGGATTTAATTTTGATCATTTGCATGTTAGTGCTTGCTTTTGACAGGACGCTAAGGCCTTTGTCATAAACCGAGCACAAATTAAAAAACATCGGAAAAAGATACAGTCCATTTAATCACTATTGGTAATAATTTGTTCAGACGATGTTATGATTTCTGTCGGTTAATAAAAAAATAGTTTATTTTTAGAATAGATTTGATTTATTAATCACTAGTTTTTCTTGAAGGTAAATAAATGTATTTTTTATTTTTGTTTCATTGCTTGAAACAAAAGTAATAACGTGGAATTACAATAATGTGTCCGGTAATCATAACATATATAGAAAATTGGATGCAAGTAATGAAAATACAATGATTGAATTGAATGATACAATGAATAAGGATTGCATTAATTCGTGAGAGTGCAAAAGAGGAACGACCTGAAAGGTCGAGGGATTGTAAGGAATGCGAAAGGCTTGTTTGCAATGATTCATTCAAAGGGAAGAAAAGTTAAAATTCAATTTCTTTGTTACATGTCGACTCGACTCTAAATAACTCAAACATGGTTTACATAGCAAGAGATTAATCGCCATCCACTTAGGTATATATCTGGCGAGTGGTGACCTCCATAAAAAAACAAATATTTAGCAAACGATGTTTTGGTAGGTAACTAACCACCAAAACGTGACTTAAGTAGTTTGTTTTTTTTTTCTAATTCATTGTTGTCTTTATGTCATATTGAATAATATACATTACTAATTTCAGTAATATTAACAAAATGAACACTTAATTTTTGATTAAAACCAGACGTTAAGTCACTTCTACAATAAGAGTTGCAGGTATGTTGCAAAAAAAAAATCGAAAAATGAAACAAAAAAAATTTGTTGCGATTGGCCGTTTTATCAGTCAATTTCATTTCAATCTTATTATTGGCTTAATGATAAAGCCTACGTGTCGTTAACGGTGTCACATGCTACATTAGTTGTAGCGATTTCAAGAGCAGACAGAACATCAAGTTAGAGTCAAGACAGTATATGAATGCGAAGATAGAAATAAATATGTATTATAGAAAATATGCACGTTTAAATTTAACAGTGACTTAATAATAACTTATAGATCTAGAAGAAACATAACAAAGGACGTGTTAGTTCAGCAAATCTTAACGTTTTATTTAACCTCATAGGTTAAATATTCACCTCGCTGCTCCATCATTCCAGCCAGTCGAGGTCAATTTATTTTAACATTCAAATGGAAGTAAAAAGAATCGATCCCGACTTTTTAACCGACTTCAAAAAACGCTTGAGGTTGCAATTCGTCTGTTTTTTTAATATTTGTCCACATTCAGCGTTATCTTTCATCATTCTCTATGAACCGTTTGATTCTATTTGAAGTCGGTTTCTGTTTTTGCTCGTAAAGATATAATTTCATTGAGCTTTCAGCTCATTATTTATCACCATTTAATTTCATATGCAATCCATTTATTGTATATTCGTCAAAATTATTAATTCTTATGAAACACAACATTGTAAGTAAATACTATAAATGAGGTAATAAACTTGTTATATCTCCCTCTGAGTCTGCGAAGAGATGTCAGTTCTCTTTGCATTCTGTATCGCATTTACCATGGGGAGTGTTCTGAGGAATTGTTCGGAATCATCCCAGCTACCGATTTCCATTACCGCACATCTCGGCAGAATTCCAAATTCCACCGCCACCATCTTGATGGTTGGCGTTCAACGACTGTACGTTTTTCGCGTAACTTTCTCCCACGCACTGTCAACTTGTGGAATCAACTGTCACCAGCGGTGTTTCCGAACGTTTACGATTAAGGGACCTTCAAGAAACGAGCCTATTCCTATCTCAAAGGTCGGCAACGCACCTACAGCTCCTCTGGAGCTGTGGATGTTCATGGGCGACGGTGATCACTTAAGATCAGGTGAGCCGTATGCTCGTTTGCCACTTTTCATATAAAAAATCTATATTTCGTCACCATAAAATCAGGCAGTCTTTATAATAATTATAACTTGATTTAATTTTATAATATTTTAAAAACTTACCTATACACGCAAAAAGTAAAAATAAATACAGGAAATACACCAAAAAATAAAATAGTAATACACATCTAACTCAAGTATAAAGACTCATTTGTTGTTAGTAATCACTCTCTAGGGATAGTAATAATTACTTATTATATAACTCTTTAATGTCATATGGACCCAAGTGCAACTAACAGTTTTTTGTTTAATTTCAATTTTGGAAATAGAAATAATAATAATTCTGTTCTTTTTCAGAAGTAGTTCAAGATGGCGACCTCGGGAGGGAAGTCGCGGCGGGAGGAAGCGAGCGACAACTCCGATGACGAGCTTACTCCTCTTGCCAACGAAATTTATGGGGGCAGGTAATCTATAATTTAAAATTAAAGTATTGTATTTTGTGATTTTAATTCCGTAAAAATCTGCTAATGATATATTAGTTATATATATTTTACTTTTTCCTGTTCTATAAATGTTGAATGACTGGAGCAAAAGTTTAACTTTGACGGCAAAAATGAATTTCCTGTACAAAATTAGCGTAAAATTAATACATGTTATTTGAAGAAAAATGATTTAGCGATTGGAAACTTTATTAGTAGAACTGAATTTATGTACTGTACTGTATTATGTTACATGTGATTTAAGTATTTCTATGTGTTGTATAAGATTCTCCTGTACGTGGAACACGCTAACGATAATGTATCATAAATTCGTGATAATATAAAAATAAAAAGAATAACAGATGAATTTAGTGTGCAGCTTAGAGGTCGGTTCGCCGTCGATCGGTCACAGCCGCCCGGAACCCGCTCAAATGCCAAGGTTGTCAACTCTGACGACACAACTTTCGATCGATCGAGTGCGCCACATTTTTGCGCCCCACTTCGCCTTTGTGGCCTCAGTCTTAAATAATGACAGTAGCACTTAGTCACATCTAGTTAACGATACTTAAGATGCCATTAAATCATTAAAACAATACATTATAGAAGCATGTTAAAGAAATAAACATTAATTGCAATTTATGGCATTTCTGTAATAATCTGTTATAGCAGTTGCGTCCATCCTATATTATTCAAAACCAGATAGGATACAAAATAACTTTTTGATTTAAGTCATAGACAATATATATATCTTTTAAGAAAACCATCCGACATCCACAAAACACTTAAATACCTACTAAATGCCAAGCGCAGCTGGGTCGAGCGTGATGTGAATAAAAGATTTCAACGAGTTTGACCCGCCTAGCGTTCTCAATCTTTGTCTATTTATTACTTTTTCAATTGTTTATCTGATATATATGAATATATTATTGTTACTGTATCAAATTATTGTTGTATGTATACATTTGTATGTAATTACAGAAAGTCTACAGTCCCCGCACCAGGCATGGTCAATGACCGTGGTGCGTTGGGTCCAATTCGAAGTAGTGGTTTGCATACTAAGATTTAACAGTACAAGAAGTTAAAAATGTCTTTAGAAAATTTAAATAAGTAATTTTTATTTCTTAATTTTTAAAATGTGTTCGGACGTAGGCCAAGGTCTTTTTTACCTATGGGCCACTTTGATTAATTACAAGTTTTTCTGTATTGTTTCAGTATAGAATACACCCAATATTACTACTACTACACTATTTGGAGTCGTATTCATAATACAACGCTCGTTATTTTCTGTTCTGTAAATTACATTACGAATAATTTTCTCTTATGAATGATTAAAGTGTTTTGCGTTTTGAATAGATAGAATTTGTCTAAATATTCTTAGTGTTAAATTCCCAACGACTTTTTAACTAACGCTACCAAGCTGTAACTAAATGTGTGGCTCCAAAATTGTTCGTTTGCATAAATACCAATTTAAAAAGTTCATTAGGCCAAGACTTTCGTAAGTTTTCGTGAGTATGCACGTTGACGTATTCTATTGTTACAAAATATGTCTGCGGTAACAGTATGCGGCTTATTATCGCCTACGACGTCTAGTCGTCAGAATCGTGATACTTGGAAGGCCATACTACTTTTGTATTAATCTTGCAACGATTCAATAGTATTTCAATATTGTTCACGCATATGAGAACGGCAGCTGTAGACGATTGAAATTATCGACAGTGTTCAATGTACATTACGCTTTCAAAGGCATTCATACATTTTGTTTCTTCATATAAAAACTACAATGTACTTAAAATTAACTGCTACTTATAAAAATAGAATACAAGCTCACCTTCAGAAAATGATACTAGAAGAAAATCTATAAAGCGTTATTAAAACAATTTGATATATCAAACTGTTAGTACAAAAACAAAATTCTCTCGCTATGCTTTACATAATTTCTATAGCACCAAGTTCTATAGCACTTTAAAGATCTTTACGAAAAAAGGATTACCTTAAAATGAAATTAGTTACATAATTAGGAATCGAAAATATAAGATAATGCTTCAAATTTATTAACTGAACTTGTATTATATGTTGGACTTCCTATACGTTCTATAAATACCAATATTTTATCTCAGAACCAGTTTAATAGAAGCTTCTCGTTTATCTGATTTGTCATTCAAGAAATCATTTGCAAGTGATTTCAATTTGCATTAACCTGACTCTATGCTAGTTTATCCTAAATAAGCTTCGCATGGAGTCTAGGAGTCTTGTATTTTATTATTAATACTAGACGAAGATAGCGATTGCTATCCATTATTTACCATTTTTTGTTGGTGGAAGGCGGGGTTAAGTGAGGTTCTTACTCAATGAAAACCCCGGTGGGCCTTCCGTGGTGCATGGTGAGGGGCCCTGCGATCTCCAGTGGAATTTATCGGAGTCCCACTGCATTATGCTTGGCAGCACGTCCCGGGGGAGGTTAATCCCTCCCTCAGCAACTTTGCAGTACAAGGCAAGACGTGCCAGCCAATGTCGTCTTCTTCCCAGGTCCATTGCAGCGGACGACAAGGGTCCCACCCTTGTCACCCAGTGAACCCGAGGCATCTTTTGGTCGCTATTATTTACCAAGCTTATCCCACATGTTACAGGGTAAGTTTATCACCATAAAAATTCAAAAAAGGTGAATACTGATACACCCCGGATTTCCCCAAAGCATAAGGCTCACCTTAGTAATTAGGTTATCACTGCTTAACTGATTTTTAGCAAGTCATTTTTTCGTATACTAGTAAATTATTTAATATTTAGAAATGCGATATAGTATTATCCGGGCTTTGCTGATACAAAAATAATAAGATAACGGTGAGGGAAAATCTGCTTTCAATTAGTATCGGGTTCATATGATTATACATATGATTATAGGTAAGCACTCATTAGAAAGAGGGTGTGAGCAGCAGTGGGACATCCGTAGGCTTATTACTTTACAAATTTTTTATTTCGTATTGATAACTACGCGCCATAAAAAATTTGTCACTGAAATAAAAATAGAGTAATTTTCAAAAGCAAACAATTATATAGCGAAACTTCTTTGGTTTGGCTGGTGGGTTTGGATTTTTTCATTTGAAAGCTGATGCTTTCGGTCAATTCTGACAATGGCTTCCATGAGAAAAATTAATACTTGAGCGTTACCGCTATTTTATGGGCAGGCAGCACCCCTTAGATGTTAAGAGCTTTGCTGGAGTTTCTTCGGCCACTTCTTCACTCAGCGCCAACGCTTCCCGAAGTGGCATACAAAGTTAGTTAAGTTTTTGAATGTCTCTTAGATTATCCGTGAAATAGCAACCGACCGAGTCGTTATTCGGCCCTCTCCGGCGCCCTCGGATCAGAATGCTTACGCGTAACATAGTAACCGTCCAAGCCGAGGTTACCCCCCACCGAAGGGACCCTTGTGTCGAGTTACTAGCAATAGAGGTTCAGGCTAAGCGCCCTAAGAGCTATGCCACCTCTCAATCCGTTGAAGCAGTCAAGGCCAGCTTCTCTGGCCAATCTGTGTAGTTCGTCATAAAAAAAATCCATGAGAAAACCAAATAGGTCTTAAATGTGCATTAAGTATGTGCGTGTATAATTGACGAATATCTCAAAATAACTCCAACTGATTTTAATGATTCGTTTTTTATTGGAAAGGATGTACTTCAAGGGTAGTTTGATTAGAATTTGGTTAGGTTCTAATTAATTATATACGAGAATTCGGAAATACAATGAAGTAAGTCGGATTTGAAGTCATTTTCACGTGATTATAATAACAATTTTATTTACTTCACTATTAAAATTTGTGTTTACTTTCTATATTTAGCTTGGAAGATCGTTTCCTTCAATGAGTATTGCGATGGTGTGCGTTTGATATATAAAAAGTCAGTAGCGTTGTTTTCTCACAAGCACCGTTGCAGAACGAATAAACTACACTGCATTTCTCCACCGATTTTTCTATATAAAATAAATAAAAAATGTATTTCTAATTTTTATATTACAATTACAAATATGATAATAAAAAAAATGTTTTGTTAATAATTAATAAAACTGCCCTTTAATTTTTTAAAACATTAATTATAATAATATGGTACGTTAATAAAAACGTATGCGTATAGATAATTAATTTGATAACAATCGTTTACAATAAAAAAAAATTATTTAAAACAGTATTTAAAAAAAAATAATTTCATCGATGATTAATTTTTAATTTCATTATACCATTTCTCGGTCGATTTATACATTCAAAGCATCCGTCATTGCAAATATGAAATTTTATTATTCAAGTTTTGTCCACTGGCAAACAATAGCAAACGAACATTTAGTGTGGTGGTCAGGTACCGCCTCTGGTTCTTCGCAGTAGTCGCCAGCGCGATCGCACAGCTTGTCGTCCTCGATATAAACTCAACCATGAGTTATTGATTGTCAGATAGGCAAGACATAATATCGTTGTGTAACTTTCCCTTCTTTAAACTAAAATAGAACTGTGTTTTAAAAATACGGCCAATTTCAATTGTGTAACTCTTGAAATGCTAAAGTGGTGAACATGAGTGAAAAAGATGGTAAAACTTATTACGAGAAACACGAACTGGGAGAGCCCATTTATATCGCCAACAACAACAATTCAATTTACAGCG
This sequence comes from Meandrusa payeni, assembly GCA_029286785.1. Classification (NCBI taxonomy): domain Eukaryota; kingdom Metazoa; phylum Arthropoda; class Insecta; order Lepidoptera; family Papilionidae; genus Meandrusa; species Meandrusa payeni. The sequence goes on along the minus strand of JAGSMX010000012.1, from coordinate 7,139,098 downwards.
CTGGAACACTGCATTATTGTAGTATTTACAGGTAATTAAATATTTATATACAAATATATACTTATTTTTTTATATATATACGAGAATTATACTATAAAGTGCAGTATAATAACGAGTCTCGGCGTTTCCAAAATATAACAGCACTTAATGACGCGTAGAGATTTAGGAAGATTAAAGTCCTATCATAAATCCATTTGAAATTTTAATATTCTAAATTTACGTTACAAAAAAAAATATTTTTAAATGTTAAAATTTGTTAATTACCCAATAACAAAATCCACAAATTATACGTAATAGTAGTTAATAATTTGATTTAATATTCCTCTTCCTGTTTAAAATTCAAAACTGTAATTATATAATTTACACCGTTCCAAGTATTCCACAAATATGAAACTCGAAGAAAGCAATGTAATGATGCTAACGGTAGAATGTAAGAAAGCAATGAATATGATGAATGAGAAAATCCACATTTCTAATTCAACTGTGTTATGTTTCATTACAGACTATCATGATTGAGTTAAAATAACTATAAAGAAAACCAACGTATACCGTAACCAACCAAAAAATAAAGCATATTAATTAGCATGTAAATTAGTATTCCTTTAATCCTAATACTCCTTAGGTCTCACAAAATCCTGTGTAAAGAAATTAGGAAGGAAGTTTTAAAATTATTGGAACGCCATCGGTGCTTGACACGTGTACAAATACCTACAAGATGATCAAAGTATTTAAGTAGGTGAATGATATATTGAAAGAATACCATTATTAGATACATATATATAGAGCTAATAAAAGCGTGTTAAAAAAGGCGGTAAAAACTTAAACGAATATCTAAAAATTTATCAAAACATATTTTATAGCAAAGATAAAATATGTGGCAACGGAATCATTTCATAACTTTCTAATGTGCGAAACAAACGCGGACAACGTGTGAATGTTAATAAGCGTAAGACATAATAACTGTCGCTGGCCATATTGTGATATTATATTACCTTGATGCATAATACCATAGGTTAGCTTTTGTCGCACGGGATCAACATTTTAATTTGTAAAAATGATATATTATGACGGAAAAACTCAGTGACAATTTTGTAATTTTGCATGAGAAATATTAAAAATTCCAAATTTAAATTAACGACAATTTACTCGTGTTTTTTAAACGCTTACTATCACGTCATAATTGATCGGAAAACATTTTAAATTCAATTTTGTTATATTTTTTCGCATATATTTAAAAAAAAATCTTTTTAATTCCATTATATTTTTTTTTTACTTTGAGTATATATTGACTGAAACTACATTACGGATTTTTTACTTTTTAAATTTATTCGTAAATTCCCGTATTTCGAACACTTTACGGCGTTCATTTCACAGGGGAGACCAAGGTGTGTCTTTGGTCCGTCTTACGTTTGTTTCTTCAAGTTTTCACAGAGATTCTATCAATTTTAAGGAAACCCAGTACACACGTTTTAATCTTTCAAAGTAAAAAGTGGGTTTGCAATAATTAAAATAGTGTTTTATAACTATTTATTTAAAAATAGTATATCTAAAACCATCACATACCTGGGACCTAACCTTTTTTTTTTTTGTTGACGGGGAGGAAATCTTCACAAAGATACCCCGCCTTCTGGGGGGAAGGCGGCGGTTATGTGGGGTTCTTACCCACTAAAACCTCCCCGGTGGCCCTTTCCTCGGTGCATGACGAGGGGCTCCGGGATCTCCAGTGGAACGCACCGGAGCCCCTCTGCACTGTGCTCAAGGAGAGCACGTCCCGAGAGGGGAGGTTACTCCCTCGTCCCTGTGCCCTCGCAGCGAAAGGCGACACGGGCCAGCCAATGTCGCCTTCTTCCCGGGTTCACTTTGGTGGACTACTCAGGCCCCCACCCTTGTCGCCCAGTGAACCCGAGGCCCCTTTTAGCCGCCTTGTACGACAGGCAGGGGATACCGTAGTCTACTAGACCTAACCTCTTTTAACTATTCCGCTTCCTCAATCTCCAAATCGCAGGAAGCGGTTAGCTGTTATACTCTGCCCTTCAAGGATTAAAAGCATTTTTAATACAACTATGTTTCCTTCAATTAGCACAAACTAAATTGCTCAATACGATAATATTTTTTTAAGTTGTGAAGAATATGCGAAGGTGAACTATGATTAGTAGATGAAAGACCGAGGGGCTCGCAATGCTTAATTGGGTTACGCTTTATACCGGCCGTTGACTTACGTAAGGACACTGTCACAACACTAGCCAAAGCCAGTATGTGTCGTAATGATTGTATTGTGTATAATTACGTATCCCTGTAGAGATATTAACACGAGATTACATTTTTAAATACATGGAACTCCAAGTGTCTTAGTTTGCGAACATATATAAAATTCTTAATACTTATTAATCGGGGATAGTTTATGACAAGTCTCCACATATGTAGTACCACATAGACTTCCAAAAAGGTTGAGGTTCTCAATTCGTCTGTATGTTTTTTGTATGTTAACCCATACCTTTCGACTGGCTAAATATCACGCCAACCGATTTCGATTATTTTTTTTTTTTTATTGAAAATATGTACTTAAATTAAACTAGGATGAGAGTTACGTTCTGATTAATTTTATTTCATAATATTCCCACGATAATTCGGAACAACAGCGCGCGTATATGTAATAGCGTTTAACGATTGATTTGAAGTCGGGTTTTTGTTTTTATTCGTAAATGCCTTTGTTATTACAGTATAATTAAAAGTTACATCTTTTTTAAAGCTTTCTAAGTAAACTTGTTTATTACTACCGTATGTTTGTGTACTGCTGTTGGTGGACCTAATGAAATAAATAAGTAATATAGACTACAAATTGAAAAATAATATTTGTGTAACGCATGTGAAAGTCGTTTTTCTCGCACCGCCGATTTGTACCGGTTTGCTGCGGGAGAAGAACGATGTTATGTTAATACAATTAACTAAGTAATAATGTATTACTATGAACAATATTGGATTGATATTTTTTCTATACAAAAATGATAATGGCCACGTAATCTATTTGAGCATTTTGTAAAATGCTCAAATAGATTACGTGGCCACTCTCTTCCTGTGGCCAATAGGAAATCACAGACAATAAATACTTTTAAAATCAAAGTTAAAAAGTTTTACTTAGACAAGTCCACCTAACATCATTTATACTGTTACGATATATATGTAAATATATTATATGTAATACTTTTAACACACGTTTTGTCTCTTCATAATTATTATATATATTTATACCTATATTATATGTATGTATGTATGTAAATATTTATTATCAGTATTTAAGTATATCTACTTTTTATAAACTCCCGCCGCTTCTTTTTATTATTCCGCTCCATCCAAAGGTTGCCTGGAAGAAATCGCTTTTAGCGATAAGCCGCCCATTGTTTATGTATTTTAATTATATTTTCTTTTTTTTATTTTAGTTCATAAGTGTAAACAATAAAGAGTTTATAAATAAATAAAATAAAGAAGCAATGAAACAAATTGTATATACATCGTTTTTGTTTAATATGCGCAAAAACTGTGTAACGATTATTGTCTCTGCCTATATATCGTACTGCCTCAAAAGCTGCTTCATAAGTTTTCCTCATAAAATATTGTTTGTAAACTAAATTGAAAAATTAACTTTAGATGAAAATAAAGAAAGATATTTTCTCTATTCCAGTCAAAGAACAGTACAAGAGACGAAAGGATGGGACGTCTTCAGAGAATTTCCACCAAAGCAGGACAGTATATCTATGGAAACACAGAAATGGCTGGAGTTTACAGTGCGGTGTCTCAAGGTGCTGGCGTACGCTGTCACGTTCATTGTGGTGCTTGCTTCTGGTGTTATCGCCAAGGGAACGGTTCTCTTTATGACATCTCAACTGAAAAAGGATAGGCGGATTGCTTATTGCAATAGAAATTTAGGTAAGTACCTTTTTTTATAACACTTAACTAACATGTAGACGAAAAAGCCTAGTGTAAGTCTCTTTGAATGATTATATCTTCGATCCTTCTATACCCTGAGTATAGAAGGATCGAAGAGTAGAGCCCTACATATCTGAACCTTAACCACCCAAGTCACAGTCATCTCGGAGACCCTTGCGCCATAGAGGTTCAGGATAAGCGACCTAACAGCTCTGCCATATCTCAAACTGTGTAGGACTGGATCGGTACTCCCCAGATATGGAATACAATAATATAGATGCCCAAACACTCGGATAACGTGCGACGTTTAAGGCTAATGCTTAAATATAATGGTTACAGGTAGAGACAAGCAGTTCATTGTAAGTCTACCAGACGAAGAGCGCGTCGCGTGGATGTGGGCGGTTTTCGCTGCGTTTGCCATACCGGAAATAGGAACATTTATACGATCAATCAGGATATGTTTCTTCAAGACTTCGAAACGACCCTCGCCTGTCCAATTTATAGTGGTATGTATCTTGCAACATTTTGAGTTACTTAGCGTATGTTAATGTGTTGGAAGCAACTGCGATATTTTTTTAAGATAGACTGGCTGGCCCGTGGTGTTACCTGCGATTAAAAATTATTAATTTTAGAATTTTTCTTTAGTAAAGGTAGCCTATGTTACTCCTTATTACATCAGCTATCTGCAGTGAAAGTCCCGTCAAATCGGTCATCAAACATTAGCCGGAACAAACAGACAGAAAATTTGTTTGTTATTATATGTATTTTGGTATATGAATCGTATCATATGCATGTAGTAAAAAGCGTTTATTTTAATATTACAAACAGTCACTCCAATTTTATTTATTTGAATAGATACGATATGTTCTCAAGTCCTTTTAACCCTTAAGTGATAAACAGACATAACAATTCGCTTTTAACCGAGGTGATTAAATGCTATATTGTGAATATAATATGCCAGAGGATGAACCTATCGCTAGACCCTTTTTCTCGTACCTATACGAAACGAACGTAAAACCTAACGGTACAAATTGCCTGGATCCGAATTCCAATGTTTAGCTACTAGGCCACTAGGTTATTACTGCTATTGATAAAGTTTTACTAAATTCATAAAATTCATCTTCAAAAAATTGTGTTTCAGGTATTCCTAGCAGAATCGCTACAAACAATCGGAATGGGCATTTTATTCTTCATAGTTTTGCCGGAACTTGACGTTGTCAAAGGTGCCATGCTCACAAATTGCCTTTGCGTTATACCGGCGATCCTCGGCTTACTCTCGCGCAACTCTCGGGACTCGAAGCGATTTGTGAAAGTGATCGTTGACATGGCGGCTATAGTAGCGCAAGTCACCGGATTCATTGTGTGGCCGCTTTCGGAGAACAAACCTGTGTTGTGGCTGATTCCGATTTGTTCTATATGCATATCGTTAGGATGGTGGGAGAACTATGTAACGAGACAGAGCCCTATTGGTAAGATAAATCAAAGTGACAATATTCTACTTATTACAATCCGGAGATCCGACCTCGATTTTACATTCATGTACCAAGTGTCAAATTAGATAATAAATATTAGAATTACTTTCTAACATTTCTGCAGTAAAAAAATAGAAGGAAATATTTAGCACCGTCGGACGGTTTTAAATGAATACCAGCTATTTTATTAATGGACTTGCTTATTGCAGGCATAATGAAAATTTTGGGCAGATTGAAAGAAGAATTAAATGCTTCGCGATATTATACATACAGGTTTATGTCTATTTGGAAGATACTTCTGTTTCTCATGTGCATACTTTTCTGCTTGTGGATGGACGGGGACGAGCCTGCAATGTTCTTCCAACTATTCAACCCAGGCTTTGGTCCTCATAATATAGTCGTCGAAGAGGTCAGTTTAATAATTATAACACTTATTATAAAAGACAGATGATAATTTGAAATGTGTTGAGAAATTAATTTTGTTTTATATGTAATTTCAGATACAAATTCAACTGGGCGGAACTGTGATTCCAGATTTAGTTAACGCTACCTTAACAGGAGATTCCGTGGAAGTGGCCGCGGTGCACAAGTCTGCCTTTTACGTGATGCTAATTCAGCTGTTCGCTGCATACTTCTGTTACATATTTGGAAAGTTCGCTTGCAAAATCCTTATACAAGGATTCAGTTATGCATTCCCTATAAATCTAGTCATTCCGCTAGTAGTTAATTTATTGATTGCCGCATGTGGCTTAAGAAATGGCGATAATTGCTTCTTCCATGGGACTGTGCCGGATTATCTGTTCTTTGAGAGTCCTCCGGGTTAGTAACAAAATATTTTACTGATTTTTCATACAGTAGGTACATCTGTCCGATGAATAATGGAGCTGGCTAGAAATAATTACGATAAATATTATCAAACATTTCATTGCTTGTAAAATACTGTTTGACGTTACGTTACCATTATATTTTTACAGTATTTTCACTAAGTGATTTTATATCGCGACAAATGGCGTGGGTGTGGCTCCTATGGTTACTATCACAAACCTGGATTACTATACATATATGGACTCCAAAAGCTGAACGTCTCGCATCGACTGAGAAATTGTTCATCCTCCCAATGTATAACGGCTTGCTTATTGATCAAAGCATGGCACTCAATCGAAAAAGAGATGACCAAAAGGATGTTAAAACTGAGGTTTGTAAATAAAACATGATTTCTACGTTAATTCCAATATACAAATAGAACTGTACTTCTTACTTGATTTGGCAAAACAGTACTTGAATCTGCGCTGTCCTAGTTCATTTTCTTTTACAGGATCTACCAAGTGAAATGTTCCGATTTTCTTAATACAAGAAGAGTTACACGAGCATATGGCTCACCTAGTGTGTTTAAGTAACCACCTTTGCCCAGAAATATTTAACATACCTTGTAGAGCAGAATATTACGCCTCCATTACACGCTGGTATTCTGCAAGATCCTTCAAATGAGCTACTGGAGTAGTCCACCGTCGTGGATTTCTGGGTTTTTCCTGCTGTACATTATAGACTTGAGACGTTAAAGAGCCTTACTCAAAGTCCTCTTTTTGGTTAGACCTCGTTTCCATAAAATATTAGTACTAAATTTTAATATTTTGATTTATAGGATCTGGCGGAAATAGAAAAAGAAAAAGGCGACGAATATTATGAAACTATATCGGTACATACTGATAACACAGGATCATCCCCTAGAACTATTAAGTCATCGGATCAAATTACTAGAATTTACGCATGCGCTACTATGTGGCATGAAACGAAAGACGAAATGATGGAGTTCTTAAAATCTATTCTTCGATTAGACGAAGACCAGTGTGCTCGACGTGTCGCTCAGAAATACCTTCGCGTTGTCGATCCTGATTACTATGAATTTGAAAGTAAGAATTTTGCATATATGTTCATGAAATTGTTTCAATCAGTAAAAGTTACTAACAAAATTATTTCTCAGCTCATATCTTCTTGGACGACGCTTTCGAAATATCTGACCACAGTGACGACGATTCACAAGTGAATCGATTCGTCAAACTCTTAGTGGATACTATCGACGAAGCTGCTTCTAATGTTCATCAAACTATTATTCGAATCCGACCACCGAAGAGATATCCCGCGCCGTATGGTGGCCGCTTGACATGGGTTTTACCAGGCAAGACCAAGATGATTTGTCACTTAAAAGACAAGGCTAAGATACGTCACAGAAAACGTTGGTCTCAGGTAGACTAATATCTATTAATCATAATAATTTTGATAATCAATTGCAAATCGTGTGCTTAAAACTGTTTTTAAATAATCCAGGTCATGTACATGTACTATTTACTGGGGCATCGCTTAATGGAACTGCCGATATCCGTTGACCGGAAAGAAGTAATGGCCGAAAACACATTCTTGCTAACACTGGACGGAGACATTGATTTCCAGCCACACGCTGTACGTTTGCTGATTGATTTGATGAAAAAGAATAAAAATCTGGGTGCTGCCTGTGGTCGTATTCATCCAGTGGGATCCGGTAAAAAACTTCGCTTATCATTTATATTGAAATGCCACCATATTCGCACATTCTTTTCCATTACTATTCTTCTTCGGTGGAGAAAAATCGGATAAACTCTTTTAGTTGGTGGCTATTTTCTCACCCAGCTTATTAGGTCAAAAATAATGAAGACTCGACAGTGAACATGCCAATCTAAACGATAATGGTAAAGAATATTTACTGTATTGAACTTAATATTGTGTACAGAATCATGGTTCACATAAACATGGAATGCTTGCAAATATTGAAATAGCGTGAGCGTTGATATATATTTTTTTTAATTTCCAGGCATGATGGTGTGGTATCAAATGTTCGAATACGCTATAGGCCATTGGCTCCAAAAAGCTACGGAACACATGATCGGATGCGTACTCTGTAGTCCTGGATGCTTCTCCCTCTTCAGAGGGAAGGCCCTGATGGACGACAACGTTATGAAAAAGTACACATTGCGATCTGACGAAGCCCGGCACTACGTACAATACGATCAAGGTATTCAAATTAATTTAGCCTAAAATTGATTTTGTTTTACCGCATATTTGTTTAAATGCCTAATATTTACTATATCCTCTACATCATAATAATACTGCTAGGAAATCTTTTACTAAAATAAAAATAAAATATTCTACAAACTAACGTCTTCCAATTTGTTTTAAGTCAACGTGTAGTCCGCTTTTAACTAAACTTCTTTTCTTGTTAGACATGAGTCGACTCATTCTAGTCCCAAACTCTATCACAAAACGAAAGGCGTGCTCTAGGACAATGACCTACCGCAATCTGCTTTCTTTTACATATGTACGTACAGATTTTAATAGTTACTTTTTATACCATAAATTACAGGTGAAGACCGTTGGTTATGCACGTTACTTCTCCAACGTGGTTATCGTGTAGAGTATTCGGCTGCTTCCGACGCTTACACCCATTGCCCTGAAGGGTTTAGCGAGTTTTACAATCAACGTCGCCGATGGGTGCCTTCCACCATTGCTAACATTATGGACCTGCTTGTTGACTACAAACACACTATCAAAATCAATGACAACATTTCGACACCTTATATCGCATACCAGGTTGGTAAATATGAATCGTAAAACAATAACAATAGAAGCTTAACGTATAAGTTTGCTATCGTGTTTAAATGATTATTATCGAGATGTATGTAAATTTTAAGTCATATACAATTGTTTTATTCTAATTAAACTAATTTGTTCACAGATGATGTTAATGGGTGGCACTATTCTCGGCCCAGGAACTATATTTCTTATGTTGGTGGGTGCTTTCGTGGCAGCTTTTAGAATCGACAATTGGACCTCTTTCGAATATAATTTGTATCCTATCGCACTGTTTATGTTTGTTTGCTTCACGATGAAATCTGAAATCCAGGTAATTCTAATGGAGAAATATTTCTATTTTTATATTGATTTTATCGCATTTTCATTTTTAATTTCCTCCGTCCTGAGTAATTTATGGTATTCTCAAAAATGCTCGACGGATATTTAAAAGTTTTTTTTTTAAAGTTGTTTAAGCATAAATTTTGTTCCATGTCCAACATTTCTTCTTCTTCTTCTATGCCTTTTCCCTTTATTTGGGGTCGGCCCTCCTCGTGTTGCGGCGCCAAGACAGACGGTCTTGGGTTGTCCGTACCAAATCTTACCTTTTTTCATATTTACGAGGAGGAGAGTGTTGACTTTGAAATTTTACGGCCGGTTGTCACCTGACGCCAAGGCTGTATCTTATGCTAAGATGTGGGCGCTGCCGTTGACCCTACATTGGGTTCATCCGCCACCATCCCTTCTAGACATTTATTTTATTAAAATCTATGTCTAAGATTAGCCTTTATATAGACTATTATTAACTATAGAAGAAACGGATAGAGTATTAAAATTATATTTATTTTCAGTTATTGGTGGCACAAATCCTATCGACAGCCTATGCGATGATAATGATGGCCGTAATCGTTGGTACAGCCCTTCAGTTAGGCGAGGACGGTATTGGATCACCATCTGCTATTTTCTTGATATCCTTATCAAGTTCTTTCTTCATAGCAGCCTGTTTGCATCCGCAAGAATTTTGGTGCATTGTACCTGGTATCATTTATTTGCTGTCTATACCTTCTATGTACTTACTTTTGATCTTGTATTCCATCATTAACCTGAACGTCGTATCATGGGGTACACGTGAAGTGCAAGTGAAAAAAACGAAAAAGGTAAAAAATATGGATAATCTATTTGGTTTAAAAATATCAGTAATAAAAAATTATATAAATATCGTTTTTCTAGGAAATTGAGCAAGAGAAAAAAGAGGCTGAAGAGGCAAAGAAATCAGCCAAACAAAAATCGTTATTAGGCTTCCTACAAGGGGTTAATAGTAATGAAGAAGAAGGATCAATAGAGTTTTCATTTGCTGGTTTATTCAAATGCTTACTGTGTACACATCCTAAAGGAAATGAGGAGAAAGTACAACTCCTGCACATTGCGTCCACTCTTGAGAAATTAGAAAAAAAAATGGATACAATTGAGAGGTAACTAAATTCCTGTATATTTTGGAACTAAACCTCATTTGTAAGAAAAATAAATGACAAGAACAAAATATATTGTTTTTACAGAACTGTTGACCCCCACGGATTAAATAGAGGAAGAAAATTATCTATAGGGCACAGGGGAAGTACTGCCGGTGACCATCAACTAGATCCTTTAGCCGAAGGACCAGAAGAAGACAACGATCTAAGTTCCGATGCGGACACGATGTCAACAGCGCCTAGAGTAACAACCGATTGGAAATTACTCAATTTATTAGATAATATAAAAAGATTGCATTATATTAATTTTTGTTGCTTTCAGGAAAGACGAGACGACTTGATAAATCCCTATTGGATTGAAGATCCGGAACTTAAAAAAGGAGAAGTTGACTTTTTGACTCAATCCGAAACACAGTTCTGGAAAGATTTAATTGATAAATATTTGTATCCTATCGATGCTAATAAAGAGGAGCAGGTAAGCTTGGATATGCATGTGTTGCTAATTAAGTATAATGAAATATTTAATTATATTATCTTAAATGGACCTTAAGTCATCGTAAAAAATAAACTTGATTGGACAATTGGCGAATAATTTCTCAATGGATTTAAGGTGAGTATGTGATACAAAATATATTAAAACATCTGGTAAACACTTTTAAAACAATCGTGATTCAAAATTTATTATTGTAATGAAAAATTTGCTATATATGCCATGCATGCCAAATTGAAGCTTATAAATAGTCAATAATTTAAAAATACAAGACAAAAGCTAAAATTTAATTAATAATTTTTCTTTGGTTATAATAAATTTTTAAACTTTTGCATCTTCCCGTAATTTTAGGCCCGTATATCCAGAGACCTGAAAGAATTGCGAGACTCTTCTGTGTTTTCCTTTTTTATGGTCAATGCTCTTTTTGTTCTCATTGTATTTTTGCTACAACTGAACAAGGACAATCTTCATTTTAAATGGCCATTTGGAGTTAAAACTAATATAACTTATGATGAGGTTTCACAAGAGGTAATGTGAGAATCTACTTTGTGGCAATCGGCCTTCAACGATGACTGAGGACAAATAAATGAATATAACCAATATATATTGCCCCAAAAACGTGCCCCAAGTCAACTTTGAAAGCTGATGCATTTAATCTCTATTATTTTATGTAATTTTACAGGCACGAATTGCACGTGACTTGATAGAGCTTCGCAATAAGTCAGTTTTTGCATTCGTAATGTTCAATGCTTTATTCATATTGATAGTATTTTTATTACAACTGAACAAAGATCAACTCCACGTGATTTGGCCTTTGGGAGTAAAGACAAATATTACGTACGTCGAGGACACAGGCGAGGTATAGCCAAATATTAGTCAGATGTGTGTCACTTCACAAGTCTAACGACCTTCTTCTAACCGGTCTGTTTTGGGATGGCACAAGCATGGATATCCCAGTTTTTCTACACCGAGAACTAAAATTGGGCGACAACGGTTCTACACATAATCTAATTTTAAGCCCCCCAGCCTTGGAATTTCCTTCCTTCTACAGTTTTATACAAAGCCACAAAAGAAACAAAAACTGTTTCTAGGTTTAAAATAATAATAGTGTTTTCATTCCTATCTACAATGTTTGCACTGTACCCAATACCCCGAGGAGTTGTTTTTCTGTCTATTAAGGTGGTGGTGGACTTTTCTATTAAACATGGTTGAATGGTTGTTGATTTTCCTTGTACATATCTTTATTGAAGAAGAACGTGGTGATTTGTTTAACATTACTGTCTTTAATTTTTCATTAATATACAAATTTAAGTACTGAATAAGTTGGTCACTATATCTCATTGTTTTAACTATCACAATGTTTGTCAAACTTTAATATTTGTGTTATTACTTAATATTCACGATCATGGAATAATTCGATTTTGTCAATAATTTGTCATTTCGTTTGTTTCATTTTACCACGTTCTAAGATCAAGGAATCGTTTGAAATTGCTATAATTGTGTTGTTTTTTGTGTTTGTGAAAAATTGCTATTTAATGCGTTCTTTTAATCGCTTGGTATTTTGTGACACAAATGTGATCTAAGATAGAGGGAATAATATTTTTCTGTAAACTTTTAGGTGCTAATATCGAAAGAGTATTTGCAATTGGAGCCCATCGGTTTAGTTTTCGTGTTTTTCTTCGCTTTGATCTTGGTCATTCAATTTACTGCCATGTTGTTCCATCGTTTCGGAACCATTTCACACATATTGGCATCAACTGAATTGAACTGGTTCTGTACTAAGAAGGTGAGATATTTATGAACAACCTATACTTTGTGTCCCTTGATTTTTTGCTATTTTTTAGATCTGTTGATTTTATTATATTTTAGTAATACATTATTAACAATCGAGTCTGTTTGGTTAACGCTCGTGGATAAAGCAGCCAAGGGTTTTTATTTCCCCCTTTCGACACACTAATATTGATTATTTCAATGCTAAGTTTATCAAAGTAAAGCAAAATTATATAGTTAATTAAATTATGTTCGATAGCTTCCCATTATTAATTTTTTTTTTTTATTTGTTAAGTAAATGAGTTATAAACAATTTACCATTTATAATATTAGTTTTCATATAAAGCAACAAATGTTTTTAGTCTGAAGACCTATCACAGGATGCACTCCTGGACAAGAATGCAATAGCAATAGTAAAAGACTTACAGAAACTGAATGGATTGGACGATGATTACGAAAATGATTCTGGCTCGGGACCACAGAATGTGGGACGAAGGAAAACTATCCACAATTTGGAAAAAGCACGACAAAAGAAGAGAAACATAGGAACACTTGATGTTGCGTTCAAGAAACGTTTCTTCAACATGAATGCCAACGAAGGGCCAGGTAAGTTACTTATATATCTTACCACGATCAGCCTGATGAGATTGATACATAGGGGCCTTAAGTAAATATTATGCCTTTATTAAACGTAGCGAGCAACGCATTTGTACCTCTTCTTTGTTGGGAAACTTATAGAACAGAGGTTCCCAACCTCGACACTCGCCACTATTCGACACAGACTGATTTTTTTCTTAAACATTAATTAAAAATGTGAATTATTCTACGTTTTGTAAATAAATTTCTCTGGGTATATGCAATTTGAATAATAATTTTATTATTTTGATAATTATTTATTAATAAATTATGAATATAAGAAAACAAATGATGGGAAAATGACAAGTTTTGAAAGGAGTTGGTCGATTAAATAATTCGCGACCGTCGGAGGTTGCAAATAATCCTCGCGCGTTACCGCCATTTTATGAGCAGGCCCCATCCCTTAGATGTTAGGAGCGTTGCAGGAGTTTCTCCCAGCGCCAATGCTTACCGAAGTGCCACTTAAAGTTAGTTTAGCTTTTAAATGACCCTTAGATTATCCGTGAGAGGGCAACCGACCGAGTCGTGGCTCGGCCCTCTCGGGCGCCCTCGGATTGGAAAAAAATTTAGAGTTCAAAAAGGTTGGGAACCCTAGTTCTAGAATAAACCATTTAAAGACGGCGCCGAAATAATATTCCTACAGTCCAAACGGATAACGATTGTTTGTATAGCCTCTAGTAACTAGAGGCTATACAACTATTACACTAAAAATATATATAATTTTAGGCACTCCAGTGTTAAATCGCAAGATGACATTGCGTCGGGAAACATTAAAAGCTTTAGAAACGAGACGGAACTCTGTAATGGCCGAGAGGAGGAAATCGCAAATGCAGACACTTGGAGCAAACAATGAATATGGTGTAACTGGCATGGTAATTTAATGAATTATTTTATTATGTTTAAAAAATATATAATTAATTGAAAATTAATAATCTTACTAATTTGCAGCTAAATAATAATCTTGGCGTGGTTCCCCGACATCGTACATCGACTGCTAACATATCCGTGAAGGATGTATTTGCCGAACCTAATGGAGGTCAAATTAATAGAGCCTATGAGACATCACTGGGTGACGATGACGATATGAATTCCATGAGGTTACAGCCGAGACAGAATCAAGTCACTTTCCAGGGTAGATTCTAATGAGAGTGCGGATATTTAAACATTTTGAAAGTTGCCAAATTGTTAGAGAAACAAAGGAATGAATGGATTTTAGGTTAAGAATTTGTAGATACTCATTTTGTATTATTATAGGTATTGATTCCTGATTTTTATAAAAAAATAAGCTTTTTGAAAATATCACATTGTTTGTGATATATTTTATAACATTATATATTTATCAAAATTGACAATGTAACAAACCTACAATAACGTCTCCCAATAATGTATACCATGATAGTACTATTACTCAATATTAATGATAAGATTTTGTATATTATGTCACTGCCAATTATTTTTACAATTTATATTTCATATGATATTTATGTAAGAAAATAAAACATTTTTAAAAGAAACATGTTTTTCTACAATTGCAATGGCACTGTGTATCATTACATATAAACATTTCCCTCTGTACCAGACACAACCAATCATTGTCCTCCTAAAGGCATTTTTTTTAATGACAAACTACACAGTTTGGCTAGATAAGCTGGCCTTGACTGCTTCACCAGATTGAGGGGTGGCATAGGTCTTAGGTCACTTAGCCTGAACCTCTATCGCTAGTAACTTGACGCAAGGGTCCTCGTAACCTTGGCTTGAACGGTTACTATGTTACGCGTAAACATTCCGATCCGAGGGCGCTCGAGAGGATAGAACAACAACTCGGTCAGTTGCTATTTCACGGATTATAAAGGCATTTGCTACTTCCCTTGATTTAAAGATAGCCTTGCTTTTAGGAGCTTTGCTTTCACCTCTATTATGTGTTCTTTCTTGCTTTTATTTATAACACTTTTAATTTATAATTAGCAGACTAAGCACCTGACTATTATCTGATAGACTATTATGTGATACTTGGGGTTTAAATGAGAGCCGGCTCATAAAGAGTTTTCTTTTTGTTATGTACAAAAAAAAAAGAAATACATAGAAGACATTTTACTCTATGGTTGAAATTACTAATTTACTTTTACTGTTTGTGGAAGAAGAGGTATGAATGAGAAAAATATATCTTATTTATCCTTTATTGAAACTGTTGAGTATATGAACTTATATGACATCTAATGAAAAATCATTTAAAATTTGCATGGTGAAAGTTGCATCACCCTAAGAGCAAATTAATACACTTAATGTGAACATGTATTTCTTATGAAATCTTTAATCTTTCTTTTGAGTTTAAATGGAAAATTATTTTAATATATCTTACTTAGTTCTCCAAAAAGGTCACAAACTCGGTTAGTTTAAACAGTTGATCTTCACTGGAAGTGTGTAATGGTGTAGGTTGAACTGGTGGCACAGGTTTAATTGTAGTTTCATTGTCAATCAGTTCCCATTTACGTTCTTTGCAGATCTGTGCAATTGCCTCTTTGCTGAGTCCAGTCATGCTGATTACTGTCTCAAGTGAAATAGAACTATATGAGCGCCCAATTAAATTTAAAGCTCTTTCTCGAACTCTCTCTGTAAAAAATCAGTAATACTATTTTTAATGTTGCCAATAATAGAAAATTTAAAATTTGATGTGTGGTACTGAAGCTGAAGGTGTGCTCTGTCAGAGTTAGGCTCTAGGTACCACTGAAGTATCCATTTTTCAGCCAAGTAGTGCTGTGCATATATTATAATGATCCAGATTGAAGAAGCCTTTTTATTTTTAGCATCAGCAGTTGAACAGGCTGGGGACTCCAGTATAATGTACAGTAAATTGACAAATCTGTGCAGACCTAGTTTGCACTATTTAAGCCTTACTTTGCAGAAGCGACAATGACTCTTCCATGTTACTTGAGTATGTCTCAAAGTTCAAAAATGTAATTGTGGTATGCAGCATGGTTTTTGTATCTCAACTTATTCGTTATGGGCAGGGATAGTTATTTTCCTTTATAAAAATGCTGAGTAACTTGTTAAAATGAATATCCCTATTAAGCTTTGGTAGGGCAAAGGATGATACAATGATTATCAAATAATGATCATTTTAAAAAATTTTGGTTGATAACAAATTGTTGAAATGCTTACATGTAATGACTGAAATAACAAGGACTGTTTTGTGTCATAATAAAGAGAAAAAGACCCATCAACCAGTTCTTCTGAAATTCAACCTTACATAATCCTACAATAATATTACATCTAGTAATTAAATTGTCTGCTAGATAAGAATAAGAACCATCTTGGTTTCTGCAGAATGCCAGTGCTGATTTACCCTCCTTGTCAGTATTATGCTGAGCAGTGAACCCTATTGGTTCGGCGTTGCAATGCATAGCCTTAGCCTTATTGGACCTTGTTTAATGTATTTTGTCATATTATCTCATTTTAACTGTGTGCTTAATTTATATGGGTTGTAATCTGTCTAACCGATGAAATGGTTTATTATTATTATTATAACTGTAGTAACAATTACATTATTTATTTACTATTTATTTTATAGATATGATGATTTAGATTACCTTCTAATTCTCTGATAATATTAGATATTGGTTCCGTCCAAGTGTAAGCTGCTAGTGCCTGGTATGTGCCAGCAAGATCTTTTTTCCATAACTTTTGTCCTACAGTCCAAATCGCTGTTAATTCTGGATTGCTACTTGTGATGTTTTGCGGTATCCGCTTCCATAAAAATTTTGCATTACATCTAAAATTTAAGTTAATTCTCTATTATAATGAGCCCTCCCATTACATACTTATATATATATAAATCAAAAAAGGGGATTGACAAATATAACCTCTAGTTTAATTTTTGTCACAGAATAATACTTACGTTAAAGACGCATAATAAAAATTTTAACTAAATATAAATTAAGGAAATTGTTATTGAACGCCGGGATGATGCATTACGCATTTCATTAATTGTAAAAAAATAATACTTACAAATCATTTTGATATAAATAAATGGCCAACAATTGAGCATATGTGGAAGACGAAGGAACACCGTTAGGAGCCTGGAAATCAGAATTATTAAAATTACCTTTGGATATACATTTGTAGTCCTGAAAGAGGTTATATTATGTTACCTCTAATTCTTGTTTTTCCAACTCTTCGCAGAGTGTATTGAAATTAGTTATCATTTTTAACAAATATTTTGTGCGATTTACAAACAAATCCCGCAATGCACCAATTCAATTCAATCAATTTTCTGTTTTTTTCTTGTTAAATACTGACATATGTCATAAGTCAAATGAAGTTACTTTTTTTCTTCTTTTATTCAGATACACAGTTTTGGCATTTTCTCAAAGTCCTACAGAAATCCTAACAATAGCTGCGTATGGTTTTTATTACATCACGTCAATATTATTTTAATTTTAATATCTTTAAAATTTTACAATTACCTTCAAATTTAAAATATTTTTTTTAATTTTTATTGAAAGTTTCTAGGGAAATACCTCACATCACATTATTTAATTTAAAGCCATAATACTGTTCTTAATATACATGGTATTGTACTGATCGATTTTTTTACGTCCCATCATCAAAGGTGTCATGAGTCCTGTCTTCGTTTTCGGAAGCGGTCTCCTAATACTTTATATAGCACATTAAATTCGACATGAACGATATTAACAGTGGAACTATAAAAAAATAATAACCACTAAAAGCTTATACTTTATTTTAATTATTTCTCTAACTTTGTGCTAGCAGATATTTTAACGACGAGTCATGAATCACACCTGTCTCAGCTAAAATTCTGCAATCTAGTTAATTCAAGGTGAACTCTAGTTATAACAGGATTTTAGAAAGACAAATGAAGGACGAATCTTTTAACAAATAATTTTTATGCATAGCGATTTTACTAAAAATTTATGACATAATAACAATGGCTGAGTTGCGAAATGTTATGCTTTTAGCTATAAATTGCCTGTAACACATTATTAACTATGAAAATACGTTTTATTCTTATCTCTCTAGACATCAGTCGGTGTATTTTTTTTTACAATAAAATACTGATTGGGTAGAACTATAAGTATAAATGTGTAATAAAATATATTATTTCAGCATTGAAATGTCTTTATAAATTGTAATCGAGTTCTTTATCACTATCCCACTTGATTTTTTATTTGTCCTGACTTATTTTTCCGATTTGAATTAATCTACTGTTTGATGTATAGGACCTATTAAAAAATATGTGTATATGGTCTCACGGCCTGTTTTTTCACCAAAGGAAGCTTGGTGAAAAGCGGATGGAAATACTCGTCAACCTCGCTGAAAAGTGTTAAAAAGACCTTAGAACTTATTTAGGAGCTGCATATTTAATACTAATTTAGGAGAAAAACTGCCAAGTATCCCCATCATATATAATGAAAGACTTGAACTTGAATTACGTGTATATCGCTATATGATTAGAAGTAAAAGGGATATTGCTTGTTTTACACTTTTTAAACAAGTACTTGTCTACGTTGTTTCAATTAATATATTGCTCAAAACGTTTTCCAATTAAATAGGTAACCTGATTAGTTATTTTATTCGATAGACTATTGTGTTCACTGCTTCATCATGTATGTCTTTAGAATTTAATTTCACCACTAGATTGAGGGTTTGGGCGGGCTTGCTCCAATCAACTTGTCGGCTCAGATTGCTTGAGACTTGCGTCACAATGTAACCGGAGCCGATGGGCTGACGTGCTGAGTCACCCTTCAATATTGTCGCTCGTAATGCTAATTTTCGAGTTATACGTGTACCAATTTGCATCTTAATGCGTTCTAGAGCACAAAATCGAAGTTGTATTTGTTTATAATGGCTGCAGCGATGCCTACATTCCTCTTCGATATCGAAAACTAATTTAATCTTCTGTGAATTTTGTTATTTTATTTTTAGTATATATTGAAATTATGAGGATAAAAGTAGTGCCTATTGAAAATAATAATATTTGATGATCGTAAAAAATTAAGTCGAATACAATTGTCTAATAAGGTCTTAAGTAAAACTTATAGATCGTTTCTTATAATCGTAGTCCTTGCTTAGAGAGTATAGTATAATAATAAGAAATACTGGGGAAGACTAACAATGCATAGAATAAAAACAGTTTACCACAAGAATAAATATGGATGTAGCGGATCCTTTGTCTTAAGATAAACAGTGTGTTTGTTTATTTTACTCCAATTACATCAAAAATGGATAATACTAAACATAAAAGCAATAATAGTATAATCACATCGGTTTTCAAATCTTAGACTTATTTTTTTTTACTTCAGTTACTAGTTCAGTTACATTTTTTAAATAAGATTTTTTAAAAATAATAATATACTAAATGATTGTGTAATAAAAAACATTTTCCCCGTAATGTGAGTTAAATAATTGTTTTTAAGGCCCCAGAATTCACAATGGCAAAAGAGTTCGATATATATTGTTATAATATATGCAACAGAGCGAAAAGATGAGGAGGAAGATCAGCTGGTGTTAAATGCACGTGCGTTGCTAAGCAGTAATTCAAATTCACACGCGAGAGTATTCTCCTGTGAATTGACTATCTTCAACGTAAGTTTTTGTTGCGATATTTCAAAAAATCTTTTCGTGCTGTTTTTCTTGATGATTACAACTGGCATGTGTTTTCTTTGTCTCCTAGGTTTGACTAATAGAAAAAAATATACAAAAAAATCATTATAAACCTTAACTTAAGGTGTTAGAATAAATATAAATGAATAAAACAGTGTAAGATGAAACCGGAATACAGTAATGTATTCACGTTCATGCTTTAGAAACACGCGCCGTGGTAATAGATGTCAAGCAAGGGAAACCTGTCGCTGATAAATATTTTAGCAATTTTTTTTTAATTTTGGGTTCCTGGACTTCATGTATAATCTATTAATGATGTATAAACGTGTATTTTTTTTTAAATTTCGAATATAATTAAAGTTACCAAACCTTTTAACTCGTGATTCGGAAAATTGTATCGTTAATGATAAGTCTATTGAACGTTAGTGAATTAGTTTATAACGAATTCGCTTATCAAATTGTCAGAAAAGTCTAAGTTACTAAGATTAAGTTATCAATTTGATTATGTGTGAACATATTTTTTTTTATAGTTATATAACGCATCTTATCATCATGAAACCGCGGCCTATCCAGCCCTACTGCGTGTGTTTATCGAAGGTTACCGAAGGCATAATTACTAGTGACGGTTCATGTTAGTGCTCAGGAAGTAGATAAGGTATTTTTGCATCCTGTCTCGTTATATAGGAACGAAGAAAATATATCTTTTTGAATTTACTTGCATTAATAATTTTAATTCATTTTTAATTGAAATAACTTTTTTCTTCCTCGGGAACTATCGAATATTTTCAGCATTCTCGAAAACTTATATTTCAGAAACGAGAAAGAATTAGCATAGTATTATTATTATGTTGCATTTATTATGGTTGCACAGAAAGCAGTTAAATGATGTTTAAAAAATCTGTGTAATGTTGCCAGTCTAAAATAAAACATTTACATTTTGGTAGTATATGGTTTAAATTTATTTATTACTTATGCGATTTAGTAAGCAATAAATAAAGAATTAATATAATTTGTTTTATTCCATGAATAATTCTGAATTAATTGTGACTGAAACCAATAGAGCTTTACCTTCTCTAATTTTAAGTCTAAGCCGCGTTAAATTTGACCTATCTTTTTTACATTATAATTTTGCGCAAGGTGTTACGAAAAATGGTCTTCACTTTCACTTCTTGTTGGTTTGTCCAATGAAACTGTTGTCACGCTCTGTCGGTAACCAATGGCACTCTGCCCCGCCTTGAAGGATAGGCGTGCACTGTGGCCCCGGTCCAAATAGCCACCAGCAATGTTACTGTGGTACTGTCCCACGATACACCAACTGCTTCGCCGAGCAATGCTTGAGTGATGTTATCGTTTCGTCCCCTTCGTTGTCACATTTATTTGTTTAGTGAGTGTTATTGAATCTTTGTGGTTTCATTTGAATTAATGAATTTTACGATGTAATTTAAATGATGTTATCTTTTATTTTATTACACTCTATTAAATTTAATGGTTTAAATTTATAAATAAAATTATTTACACTTCAATCTAATACTTAGCCAATTTTTAATTTCATTTTATGATTCATTATTGAAAACTGGTTAAAACCATTTAAGCATTAAAAACCAGGAACACTCGTTTGGTTGTCAAATAACATTGAAAACTACATATGTATGTTGTTATTATTGAAAGCTGAAATTTATAGTGAACTCCCTCTGGGACGCATTTGGATACTGGGGAGCGGTTTTGTGCATGAGTGGATTGACAGATTGATCACAATATAGATCAATATACATTTTTTTTGTGTCTGTTCGTAAACGTGTAAAAACACGAGCCACGGGCTTAACGTCCACTCACCAACGTAATTGTTTGTTGCAATTTCGACTGCTGGTGATGGAAAATATTGCCAGGAAATATGCATTTCCTAGAAAATTTACTAAGACACATCAAATGTCTTGGAAAAGTCACCCTCACAGGGGGAGACCGTTTTGTCGTATTACTAGTAATACAGGTTCAGACTATGCGACATAATAGAGCTATGCCACCTCTGCCAATCCGGTGAAGCAGTAAAAGTCAGCTTCTCTGGCTAATCTGTGTAGTTATTCAAAAAAACATTACAAAAGTATACCGCAAGAACAAGAGCGGCTACTCTCTTTGCAGACTCTGTGCCCGACATTGGGAAATATACAGGTTGTTATTTTAAACGTGAAAAGTTTTATTAACGCATATTTATTCTGGAATTAATTTCGCCTACGTAATTATGTGATTGACGTCAACCGTCATGGAACGTAGTAGTGGCTGACCCAATCTGTTCTGGTAAATGTAACGGGCGGCAATTATAAAAGTGGTCGATTTAAACGTGATACCGTTGTGTTGTGTGGTGCAAGCGGGTCGGGTGACCCGCGACATGGGTCAGCGGTCGTCATCGCAACCGAACTCCGCCGACAGCGCTGTGCAAAATTGCTAATTGCGTCCAATTTTGGTCTCGCTTTGCGTCGCGTTGCCGCATTCTGGTGCTGTACTTTACAACTTTTTACTTGCAACAGTTAATTTTTTTGTACTCTTTATAACTGGCTGTTTCAATATGGAATATTTTGTTATCGTTGGAGTGAATTTATGTTTATATCAGCATTATTTTCACCGTCGACGATACTATGACTAATTTATATTATCTAAATGTATTTTTTATGTGGTTTATATTTCGATTTAGACGTGGCCCAGAAACCAAATTATTCGATTACTTTACAATGGAGGATTAGAGAGATTTTCATTTAAATCGACTTTAAAGAATATACTGCACGGTAATTTATAGGTAAAAATCATGCCCTAATATATTTTCAATTAAAAAAATATATGCAATGCCAATACATTTGTTGAAGTAGAAGTTGGTCTTCATGATTGGATTCATCATAAAGAAAACATTACTATTAATTTATTTTAATTAACTATTATATTGTTTAAATTTATTCATGCGTATATATTTCTTTAAACGCATTGAACTTTGCAAATCAGAACATAAATTTATTAGAACACAAAAGAATTATTAGGAACCGAATTGATTTCTAATCTTAATATCCAGGTTCATTGCATTTTCAAGCGTTTATATTAATATTGTATGTAAAAATGACGAATGAATACTGCACGTGGCTGGGCATATCAAATTAAACAGGCTTAGATGGGCTGGTCATGTGCAGAGAATGGATGAAGCCAGCATACCCAAGGCAGTTATGACGAAGGTCGAAGAGGTCGGGGAAGACCAAAGCTCCGCTGGATAGACGGTGTCAAGCGAGACGCCAAAGAAATTAGCATAGGAACCTGGAGGACTGCGGCCATGGATATACCGAGGTGGAGGATGTTGCTTGACCAAGCCAAGGCTCACAAAGGGCTGTAGAGCTTATAGAAGAAGAAGAAGAATGTAAAAATCAATGTTAAAAAAATATGGAATAGTACAGTCCACATGTACATTTAAAAAGATATTTGCTCTTATATGTGAATTCTTGCATCATTTTATATTTTAATCGGTTTAAAAAATACCGCGTGGTCGGATGGCCGGAGCACGGGTAAAACATGGAGAGATAACTTATTATTAACAGAAATATTTACACAAAAGTCTCAATGCATCCAAACTTAATGTACATTAATTAATACAATTACCTCACGGCAAATTGCGCATACGCCTGAAATAATGAGCCCAAATTGAGGTAACTTTGCACTTCTGATTTATTGTCGTGCACTTGCACGATTTCGTCGAAAGAGAAAACAGACCAGTTCAGACGGATATTACGAGCGGTATATAAAATTGATAATGAATATTTATAAAAAAAAAGCTTAATCACAAGTCACCGCGTTTTCCTCCGGGTCACGAGGAGAAACCATTAATCAGAACATTTCCACTTAATCATGCAAATGTACCTGTTTTCTCTCTGTAATTATAATTCACTTTAAGTGCTTTTAAAGTTCGCTCACACGAAAAAACAAGTGCAATAAAATGCGCTTACGTGACACTGAATACGAAATTTACGATACAATTTCAATCATTTAATGCTACTATAAGTAAAAGAGTACAAAAATTAAATACTGCACTTATACTGACTATGTTTTGAAATTTGACAAGTGAGTAATAAATATACTGCACCCAATTCCTAATAGAGTGAACAGGCATACATTAGCTTTTGGATTGTTTGTTAAATGTCGTACAAAGGCTCCACCTTCGTTAATTTCATTGACAACATAAAGACGTATTCACACACTCATCTTGTAAATAATCAGAAATACCTTATAGCAAGAGTTAAAGGAATTTGTTTTGTTTCGATGAACTGAAAAATTATTTTGTGTCGGAATTTTTTATTGATTGGAATTAGAAGTATTGGTACGTACGCAAAGGTGTAGAAAAAAAATTTTGTAATGAATCAACATAAGGTTCACTTTTGGGAGATTATTTATTTTATTTATATTAAAAAAATTAAATTAGCCGTCTCACACTTTTAACAGGGATGTGTATGTAAGTATATGCATATATATATCGTAGCCGTTATCCACTTGTAGCCCGATTAAGGATATTCGTCCGGAGGCTTTTACAACATCACTGTATTTTGAAAGATGTTGTTGTACAGATAGTGCACTCAAAAAGCTTTCATCTTGGGCAGTTTCTAGGTTCCAGAGAGAGCCAAATCACTGCATGCCTTTTAGGTCATTCAGATTTTCTTTTTACCGAGCTTAGTCGGTTTCTTATGTGACAGTAGATAAGCCTTCCGCCCTTACCTAGCACAAATTTTATCAAAGTGAATTTTAATACTTAAGAAACCGAAAGACGGAAAACTCACGGGCACAATGGAATTCGAGCCTACGACCGTCAGTATAGAAGTAGAGTTAGAGCCTATGTTTGAGGACCCTCTAAGAGGCAGTGTAGGTGTAGTGCCGGCCAATGATTTGTGCCGTCTGAAAACTTATAACATACCTATGAGTGTAATATAGTTCACATAACTCCACGTGATAGTATTCTGTTAGTTCTAGAGACCTTCCTTTTTTTTTGTTTTTGTTAACGCAGGGGAATCTTTTTATAGACCACCCTCCGGTGCCTTGGGTGAGCCCCTACCCACTAAACCTTCCGCGAATGCCATCAGCCGTTGTGAGCGGGGTGCCCCGGATCTGTCAGCGACGGGACACTCTAGAGACCTTCCTTGATAGTGTCAATTAATTCGTGAAACATACGTCGCTTCATTGTCCTCAACACTATTTGATTTAACAAGTTAAGTCCAATAGATAAGTTACCAAGTTTTAACTTAATATTTATTTTGATTTTTGTTACTAAAAATAAATTTAAATAAATCACAATTTCATGTATGTGATAATGTAATAGAATAGTAAGCACTATTCTATTAGATATTGGATATGTATGTTTAGTAAATAGTTGTCGATTCAAGGTTTGCGACATCTTGTTCGAAACCGAAAGTTGAAGCTTACATTGTATGCGACTAGTGGACGGATAAATAAATTCAATTATTAACTGTGGGATATATTTCTGCAGTACGAGGATATGGCTGGATATTTGCATTCGATAAATGATAGTGTATATTTATGATGGTTTAGGCGATAAACACTTGGTTGCAGTGGTGTAGAACATGACTTAAATATGGTAAGTTGGGATGAATTTTATTTTATGAATGCTGCAAAAAATTGTGCGCAGTGTATGGCGATGTGCTGCCAACCTGCTGCATATAAGACCTAATAAGTAATAACTGTCAACAGCCTATTGGCTTAGGGCTTAGGCTTCTGAAAAGCTTAAGCTTATTAGAAAAGGTTGACAAGCAATTATAATAATAGTTTAACTTACTATCACTTAGAAAATAGCGTTAGCATTCTTTAAAAAAATAAATTTGTTGTAATTTGCTAGTGATTACTACCTCCGTCTACCCCGTTGGTATAAAAAGGATATGAGATCTTGTAATTTACTCTATACTTTAGAGTTTTAATTTTATAAAAATTAAAGGTTAAATTAAATAATTGACAGGAGCGATAGTGAGAAAGCCGTGACAGAAGTTTATGTTTTTGATAAATAATAAACCAATGTTATTGCGTATATACAATATCCAAGCTTTGTGTTATCAGTGAACACTTAATAAAATGGCGGTTCAATGATGGAGTGGTTTGAATAATACGCCAAGACTACAACCATTAACAGTTGACAGGCTGTGAGCGATGGGTGCCGAGGCGTTCTCCTCCAACGCCACCTCTTTGTCTAAACAATGGTCCGAGCTATCTCGAATCAACATAAAATAGTTTAATTGGGTCCGCAAAACTTCATCTACTTTTTGTCGTCGCACACAAAGCAATCATTCAATTCAAGGCCGCAATAAGTTTTATTTTGAAAGCTTCGATTGCCCTGATCGTTTGTATCAACGTTGTAAATTTTCCGTCACTATTAAAAATGTCCACGCAATTAAATAAAAGTGTCAGAAATAGATTTAAAACACTTTTAAAAGTTTAATATGTTCAATAGTTAGCATACCAGTCTCATAAGTTAATCTCAAATAATTAAGAACGCCTTAGTCGTGTAAAAGTATTTTAATTGAATATTTGGGACAAATTACGCGTGGTTATCAATGTAAATCAGGACACGTGTTAATCGACCGGTAGAACATAAATTTGACGTAAGGCTTATCACAACTACTAAGCTGTCATAGCTTCTTGGATCTACTTTTGTATTTATTTTAAATTAAATAAAAAATTCGTTTTCCAAGTCAGAGCATATATTGTATTTTTATAGCTGAATAATGTTGTTAACCTGAAGTCTTTCGCAGCTCTACTAAATTGAACAAACTTTCATAGTGCTACGCCTGAACTCCTATATTCAGTAAGGGTTCTGGATATTAAACTTTCAACTTAGTGCGGCACATCGCATTTTCATAGTTAGATATTAAAAGGGCTTGGCTATTATCGGTGAACTTTTCCATCTTACCTTACAAATAAATTTACGATTTTAAAACATGGCGTGAATTATCGGGCGGAGAGAAGACATTTTAAATAAAATATAATCGCTGTATAATTTACATTGCTATATTGGTTATCTTTGATAAGACTATTGACATGAAGAAAGACTATTGACACGATTTCTGATGGAAAATATAACGTTCGCCAGACGTGAATGCGTGTCTTCACCACCGATCAAATCTGAATCCTTCTTTTTCCTTCATCGCCTCCTCTGCAGTGCCCGGCGTTACATCTTGCTTCAACAAAATTTTCCCATGCGCCGACATAATATTACGTTATTCCACGATCCAAGGAATGTTGTCAATAATAACAAAACACAAAACTAGAACAATATTCAACAAGTATGGCGACATTATCCGGTCATTTATTTAATTAAATTAAGTTTACAGCAAACCACATTAATACATGGAAATTTTATGCAGATGTATCCTGATGTTAATTGGAACTTATCTTTGTACAAACGAAATTTATCTTTGGATTACCATCGTTGAGTATTTACGCGAGAGTGTTCTCCTCCACGAGGATCTGAAATACATGTTTTACAAGTAATCATATGTGCGTTACAATTGTAAATACTAACTCGGGTAATGCTTTATCTATATGTATACGTTCAAGTCAATTAATCAATGAATGTCTCGAAGTACAAAGAAAATAATGTGGAAAGAGTAATTTTTCTGCGATATAATTCGTACTTGCTACAATTACGAATGAAATTTACAGATAAAATCAATTACTGAGGAAGGTAATACGCAAATGTCACAGGACAATTATGGTATAATTGCTCATTAAATCTGAGATTGTTTAAGAACACGCACATTTTAACAGCCGACAACAGGGGCAGCGTTATCATTCGCAGTAGCTTAGTGTTTGGGCGGTTAGCACGCTTGACAACCCGAGTTCGATTCCCGGTGCCATCATCAATAAAATTGTGTAAAGCAACGTTAAGTGCTAAGTGAGAACTCAAAATTGCTACGTGACGACGACGTGCCGTTCAAGGAGATGGGTGCCTCAGAAAATTATTTGAGTCAATCTATACTTTACTTTTTGATCCGTAAAGTTTACTTACAAAAATAATAAATAGACAATAGTGATTTTATAAACACGTGTGTAATATTACTTAACATGTGTGGTAATATTACTTAACATGGAAAAAAATGTTTATACAAGTATTCCAGATGTCTGATTAGCTTGAACAAATTATAAATATACAAGTTGTTGATATAATCTACATTGTCAAACTAACTTTTTCTTAATCCTTATTTGTGTCAATCGGAAGGATTTTTTAGGTGTGGCATTACTGTTTTTGATAAAATACAACGATAGTTTGAAACAACTAGAAATCATAGTGATAATATGAATATGAACCAAAAAGTATTTTTAAAACTATTTTTACTGTCGAATCGTATCTTATTTATTATGTGTAAAATTAAGTTTTTAGTATTTAAATTGTTTATCGCTAATATGCGTAGAACATTTCCAACTATTAGGTGTAGTGACTGAAAATTAGTAATTTTATCATTCTGAAATATAAAAAAGAAATTATTGTATTGTCATCGGTCTTTGACACATGTGCAAATTCTCAAAAGAATCAGACATCTTGAAGTTGTTGAAAATCTTCAGTAATTATTTTACATTAGTATAACCTTATTGTATAAAATTAATACCAAAGTACAAGCTATTAAAAGTGAGTTAAAAAAGTCAGTGACGTGAATAAATTTCACTTCGCTCAAAATTTTCACTATGTATAATGTGTATATTTTATCTACAAATCGTGATTCATAGATAAAAAATAATTGTAAAATATAACATATTTCGAAAGGTTAAATGACACATGATTGTTGATGTTTTTATATTCGCAATTCAACGAGTCGCATTTACAATTTTTCACATCGCCATAAAGTTTCGCAAGGTTTGTCGTGTAGACAAATGTTTTACCGATTCAGGATTATTGCAAGATCGAAACGTGGCGTGAAATGGCCAGTTAGTGAGTAATATCATGTTATTTGGAGGCGACGAGGGCGAAGGCGGTCGTGACGGTACGTTGCCGGTGCGCGGGCCCCGGTCACGAGTCGCTCTGCTGACCCTACCAACTCTGCTTTCGTTCTCCACATCTAACGATACAAAACAATACTATACACTGACTTCTCATATTTACTGGAGTATTACTCATTGAATAAAACGTCTTTTCAAATGACTTCAAAAATAGAGGTTCTCAATTCGTCTATCTTTTTATGTTTGTTACATCATAATTTTCGCCTGGGTTTTTGTGGTTCTTTTTTTATTTGGAAGTTGGTGCTTCCAGTATGGTCCCATTCCAATTTGGTGAAATTCTGGCAGTGGCAGCTATAAGAAAACCACTTAAGTCTTACATTTGCATTAAGTATGTGCACGACAAATGGACGAAACTCAATATCACGCCAATCGATTTCGATGATTCATTTTTATTAGAAAGTAGTACTTTGATGGGAGTTTAGAGCTCTCGTGAAATTCTTACGATAATTCGGAAATTCGAAAAGGGCGTCCGCGAGTAATATCGTTTAACGTTGGATTCGATTTGAAGTCGGTTTTTCTTTTTACTCGCAAATATACATGTACGGACTTTTTTCCATTTTAATGTTATATTTGAATTGACAGCGATTTTGTCTGATGTCAGAGTCAGAATACTGGCAACTCCACGTTCTGTTTAGCTCAAGAACTTCTTAATACGTTACTGCCAATATTAGTAATCAATAAAATATGAATTAATAGATTATAAATATTAAAATCACAATACACGTATTAAATTAATATTTCCGACACCTTTTGAATATAATGCTGCCATCATTTTTAGTTAAAGTATTCAATAACAGATGATAAATATTAAAATGATGTTACAAGTATTGAAATAAAATTTTGCTTTGTAACTTAAATATTGAAAAATAAAAATGTAATAACGTGGAATTCCAGAATTTACTTAAATCTATTATAAAATAATTACATCAATATTCCATAGACTATTTACGTTTGACTACCATAGATATTACATTTAACATACGACTATGGACAGATAACGATGTGTCGGATGTCTTAATATTGGATAATTATAATACTTACGAATTTAATGAAATACAAATCGATTAGACAAACTGCCCAACTGCGTACAACTGGTTATATTACTTTTGGTTGTATTCTGCAGTCAATTTACTAATATTTTATTAATGTTGACTGTACCTTATATTATATGCGAGACGCTGCACAATCAACGAACGACCAGCAAGCACTTAAATTGTGCCGGGCTTAAGTTAAATTAGTTACATTACCTACGCCTTAAAATACCTACTTCTGTTTTTGCAATCGTCCGTAAGTATTACCTACTCAAAATACATTTTGCGTGGGAAATATGTCGTGTGTTTTGCATATGTTTTCTTTTGCAAATTTAGTATTCTGATCTAAGGTATTAGCTTAGTTACTACCTACTTCAAAAATAAGATGAGGTCACGATATGCTAGTTATTGCGTGGTCCGATTCTAAATCTGACCACAATCACAACTCTAAAATGTTGAACTTCGTGTTTTTTGTTAGTGAATAGGTTGAACATAACTATTCTGGATTTTTCATTCACTTTATTATTCGAAGCTGTGTTGGGTTTTGTGTTATATAATATTTACAAACTGGCGTTTAGATACCAAACTTACACAAACCTTTGTTCCCTATAAAAAAAGAAAGTTTGTCTATGGTTCCTAAATCGCTGTCATGGAAGTGCCCGTACAGATGATTGAGCGCGTGCAATCGGCAAATAACAAGGCGCACGTTATTCTCGTTGCCGTTAACTGTCAGGTGTTTTGTGATAAATAGACACACCTTTGTTGCATTTTATTTGTCAATTATTGACGTTGAGGTGTATAAGAGTATCATTAATCCCAGGTCGACGTTATAAACGTGTCTGGATTATTGTGGTACATAATTGGCGTTGCTTATAATTTACCATGTAATAGTACTACCAAATAATGAGATATTACTAAAATATAAATGAAATGGAGGTAAATTACCAAGGCGCTATTAGACGTGTGGCTTACTTGTGTTGAAATATGTCCTTATCCCGACGAAATAGCATTAAATTTTTTTTTTTTAAGTATTCATATATTACACTTGTTGCTCGTTGCTTACCGAATAATGATACGTGACAATCCGTATCTTTCGTCTAAAATCGCATTTATTCAAGGGAGGTACATGTTGAGATACACATCAAAAGTTAACCGTTAACTATGCTCAAACTAATCTACTCTTAATCGAATGTGAGAAAAAATTGTGTACTAATACATCGCCTAGAAATTTGATGTACAAGTATGCAGCAATGTTTTCATAATTATGCCTCAAGTCCATACATTATCTACCGATATATTCACCAGAAGTTGACTCGTAAAGAAAGCAGGAAGCGTTTGTCTGTCTACTTTATAGAGTGTAAAGGTAAAGTTAAGATAAAGTTAAGCCTATATAATATATATGTCCCTGTTAGGCGCCGGCCTTCTCTGTAAAGAGAGTATAAGGGCATAGTCCACCACGCGGCCCTAGTGCGGATTCATTTGACTTAGAAAATTTTCTAAGATAAGTAGGTTTGTAGATGTTTTCCTTCACCACCGAGCGCGTCGTAAATCAGCACATAAAATTGCAACAACAAATTTATTGGTGCCGGCACCGGGCAGCGAACTCGATTTATCGTAATGCGCAACTTGAGGCGACCGCCCGGACACTGAGCTACTTCATAGTGTATAAACGGTTTGGTTTTTTTCAGATTATTGATGTGCAATTAAATTCTATATACATGAAAAACGCCCCAATAATAGGTACATTAACGCATAATTTCATCTAACTATCATTTTAATAATACAGTAGCTTTTATAAATACAGCGTTCAATGTTACCGCATTCTAAATTTAATTATCATATACTGGAAGCTTTAATTAAACTTAAAGCTCCGACGCGTACTGCCGTTAGCGCTGCATTAGCCGGCGCCGATTTATGTATTTAATAAATGGACTATTCAAGGCCGTCTCATGCATTAGTCTTTTTTCCTAATCAAGTCTCCACATGTTTCCTTAATATGGCTGCCTCATTTGACATAATAGCAATTTTAATTTGAATTCTGTCAGTTGTCTCACTCGTGTATTTTTCAGATATAACAGCATATTAGACTGTAATTTTTAATTTATATTTCACGCATGTTTTCACAAACACGGAAATTTATTGCATTTTTAGTATGTGACTAAGTTGCGCGTGGCGTTGTAGTACATATTTTTTAGTACTAGGGGAACGTCTAAATGCTGCTGCATATACTTCCTTAGATTATATAGCTGTCTATTGTTTGTCTTCTTTCACATTTCTATCAAAACCTCCGAAAAACACTGAATCTTATGGCATATATATTACGTCTATTCCTTCTTAAAAACCATAAAATCTGACAATGAAATCATGTCCGTACTTTTTTACAATTATTGTTAACATTCTGGTTAACCATTCCAGCTAAGATTACGTTTGTGCTTGGAGATGGTTCACGTCAATAGTCGAATGGTGGATTCGAAACTACGACACTACGGTTCGCAAACTGTACCCTAGACCATTAAGCTATTGATGCTTCAACGCTTTATATACACCTTAGTAAATGTTTATAAAGAAGTATAAATATCATAAGGTGTTCGCTCCTATACAATATTCAAAATATTCAACAAAGACGAGGATTGAAATAGCTATGATATAAGGCTGTTCCTATCCTGTAGCCATTAGCTATAAATTATCACGAAGCCCATGTTTAGATGTTGCAGTTTACGAAGATATGTTGCCCTCATGGGAACGTTGGATTATCGAAGAATTACACACTTCATACACGAACACTAAACGTCTGCAAGCAATTTACGATTACTGCCTATAATTTTATTAAAATTAAATACAACTAAGACAATACATGGAATTGATAACTAATTTAATATCATCTTATCTTCTTAATGTTCGACATATAAGTAGCTTTTTATAGCTAATGGGTAACAAATTAGAAGAGGTTATATCTATAGATACTTATATACACACATACAACTTTTTAGAATTCTAATCGAGGTCGCCTTCTTTCCAAATATCCAGGTAGGTAGGTATGCTAATTACAAAAAGAAGCCCAATAAATAAGCCATTGCTTTTCGAAATAAAATTGCATGTCATCTCAAGGTTCTCCGGACGCGATTATAGTATGGCGAATTATATTCAACCGGTAATAAAGACAGAAATTCGAGAAAATCGGTGCAGATTGCGCATGCGCAATGGGCATGCGTAACTTACGTTGGGGCTGTCACGGATAAGTAGTGTGTTATTCACGAATCTTAATACATTCCGCGGGGCGCAAGTTATTTGGGAGCACGGTAATGCATTTTTGCAAGCGATGCGGGCGCGCGTTGTTACGCAAGGATGCTCGGGGGAACTGGTCCGACCGGCTTTGGATCTG
Source organism: Meandrusa payeni (assembly GCA_029286785.1). Classification (NCBI taxonomy): domain Eukaryota; kingdom Metazoa; phylum Arthropoda; class Insecta; order Lepidoptera; family Papilionidae; genus Meandrusa; species Meandrusa payeni. The sequence goes on along the minus strand of JAGSMX010000012.1, from coordinate 7,105,685 downwards.
GGCCAGAGCCATCTCTCCGCTAAGATATTACCGCTAATAGATATTGAACCTCCAGCCGCTAGCCGTCGACTGCACCGCCACTTTTGCTGTCCGCCGTTCGTTGTGCTCGATTTGCTTTTAAATTGATTATTGCAGAAGCGGCCTGTGTCATGTTTCGACTCATAAAGCATGCATTATGCCGTAATGGTTAAATAACCTCTTTGGCTTAAAATATCTTCGTATTTATGATGAAGAATTACATTCGAGTTAGTAAATAGTAATTATTTTAGAAATATTTAGGTCCACTCAAATACTTGAACTACAATAATCAATTGGTTCGGTAGTTAATAGAGGACATCTTGATACAGTACATTTTGTAAGCGTATTTCAGTATATGTACTCAGCATGTTATTAAATATTAATTTCTGGTTAATGTATTGATTTAAACCGACTTTAAAAAGGAGGAGGTTTTCAGTTCGTTTGTTTATTTCTGTTTGGAATACCTCAGGATTTGATAAACCAGAATATCCTAAAAATCGTATAGGCAAAAGTTGCCGTGGTAACTACCACTGTCTACTGTATAGATTGATATCAAATTTTGAAACCCGTGCACATAATTCAATAATAAATTACATTATAAGTATCATTGTTTTCCTAACTTGAATGGTAATATCAGGTGGGGAACAGGGTACGGTTCGCTTACACAATGGAGGTTTCACTAAGTGCTGACATTTCATTAAAATATATTGAAATCGTGAAATGGTCTTGCATCGGATTGATTGAAGTGGTGGCCGATGATCAGCGGGCGTGCGTCGGCGCACTGCCCGAGATTGAATTGTTTCATCTTACGACATTGGCAACGGTGCGTTTTATTTCCAACTTAATATGTTATCCTTCTTTTCTTTTAGAAAATAGAAACCAATTGTAATGTATGTACGTCAATAAATGATTTTACTGTCATTGCCAAAAACCGTAATCTACTAATTTAACTTAACAATCGATCATTGGTGTATCATTTGAATTGTAATGATATATTTGAAAGATTTTATTATGAACAAATAGTAATAATTTGAAATAATATTGGAGTCAATGGTCAGATTACCATAACTAGCGGCGACAACTATGATGTCACTGAAGATTCATGACACATTTTTAATAGCAAACAGAATTGTGTTACCAATAAATAACTATCAAACCATTTCCAATATATATTCTATAGAGTTGTGTTGCTCAATCTCTCCCACCAGGTCAAATGAAAGGGGAAAAAACAATAAATTTTACATATGTGAATTATACATATAGCCCACATATCAAGTATAACATTCAATTGTAAAATGTTGTGTGGGTCCGTCGTAATTCTTAGTAGTGATTTATTTGAAAAAAAAAGTGTTTAATTGGTGCAAGCCGACTGGGATTTGAACCCATGAATATTAGCTCGTAATTCTGCTTAGACACTAGGCTAATACGGCTTTTTATAGCTTATGTGTTACCTAAACGCATTTTGTCCAATCAATCTCTCATACGACGGCGGACAGCAGGCGATCATTAAATTAATTATAATAACATTATCTGTGTTTAGCTTCAAAATGACGTTCCTAATTATTAGGTACTGTAATAACAAATTGCCGGGACCTTGGCGCTAAATCTTTAAACACATAGCGACGTTACCTACATACTTGTACGTGGATATCTCCTCACCCGATAAATCTAATTTATTGGGAGCTCGTGCAATCATGCGCGTGTAGCCAGTAAACACAGAGTTTATCTCGGTAAATAACTAGACAGCGGGGAGATTCATTAGGCGTCGATCCGTGTCGGGCCGCGCTGTAATCGAAGCAATTGTTCTTGGAGGGAAATTCAATTATTAGCTTATGGGAGACGCAATAGAAGCCACTAGCTTTTGCCCGCAACTCCACCTACTAGTGAATAAAAAAAAAAACAAGTGATTTCTTTGTACGTGATAATCTATTATGAAACTCATTGGTACAATTCGACTGGCATTCGAATCTACAACCATAATAACGTAACTGCCAACGCTAAGCCATTGGTTAGAAGCAGTAGCCTACTGCTTCTAAGCACCAACAAGATATATGTTTGAAAAGGGGAACTTATATTTCCAATAAATGATTGGCAACTATGTTGTTCTCGTTTGGTGTTGTGTAATAATTGAAAGATGTTATTTTCGATATTGAAGAGCTTTGTGGAGAATTTTCGTTGCTTCTTTTACGCCTTATTCATACGATAACTAACAATAAATGAACAAAACGCTTAACAGAGTGGAGAATAAAAAGAAAAGAATTGGTCCAATAAAAGATAGAGAGACATCTTTAAAAATATAAGTGAATGTCACCAGATGTATAATGCAAGAGATAGACGAATTTGCAAAGGTTTTAAGGGATGCTAACGCTTCAGAGACGACTACTACCGACCTTTAATATAAAAAGGTACAGTCCATTTGCAGATTTGGTAGTAGCACAATAAAAAGGCTATTTTATTTTATTTATTTAAACGATTATTTTCCCTAAACCATTTCAAACAAGAAAAAGCAATATCGGTACATAAATGACGGCGCTATGAGTACACAAAGAATTAAATATATAAAATTGAGAAACTTCTCCTTTTTCAAGTTGGTTAAAATAAATCTCACCATTTATTAATATAGACTTATATATGCTGTTTGTAATATTGTTGATGTTCCCCTATCAAAACTACACAGACTTAGTTTAATAACATACAGTTTAGTAACGGTTTGCTATTATATATTGGGCAACCCACTGAGTCGTTAAGAGTTAGAAATAATTGTTAGCGATTTATCTCCCTACTCTCGACCATAATTAAATGGTTAATAATTGAAGCGCAACGGTATGTATCTTTGGCCAATAAATTGTTAACAGCCTTCGTTGGAGTCAACACGCGCTGCCGGCGCGCATTCGTGATTCGTGTTTTTGTAATTCAGATTGGAGCGGTCCACCCCGGGTAGTTGGATCTCACGCTTTACTTGGTACAGCTGCCGCAATCGGTTTATACTTTGTATCGAACTTTGTTAACATAGACAGTTAGCATTTGGCAATAGGTTTACAGCTCGAAAGAGGTCAGAATTCTCTTGCGACAGAGGTTCCTTATCAGGAGCTTTTGTGTACATGCTAAGAAGAACCACAGCGCCACCTCAGAATGTGATAGGTACAATTGTAAAAACTCCAGGGCTACAATGATTGTTGAAAAAACTTTGCGTGTCCTTTTAACCCTGTCAGTGTAGACAGAGTCGAAGAAAAGTAAGCAAAATGTTTTGTTCTTAAGATTTGAAAAAATATATTTTAATACTTAATGAGCCGTAGTAGCTCAGTGTATGAGCCGTGGTAGCCCAGTGTCAAGTTGCATGGTACGCTAGCTAACAGAGTTCCCGGCAATAAATTTGCTGTTACAATTTTATGTGCTGATTTACCACGCGCTCAGCGGTGAAGGAAAACATCATGAGGAAAGCTACATGTGTTAGAAAATTTTACAAGACACGTGAAGTCTGCCAATCTGTCTGCACTAGGGTCGCGTGACGGGCTGTGCCCTTACACACTCTTTACCGAGAAGGCCTGCGCCCAGGTGTGGGACATATATAAAGGCATTTACTTTAACTTTTTACTTGATACTTTAACAATACAATGCGGCTGGCATCCCTAATACAGAAAAACAGAAGACATTACATTATCAACTAATGTTATTAAAATGGGTTTTCCATAAGTAAAGTAGTTCAGCCCACTCGGACGCCCTAGGGTCATTTCCATGTAGTACGCCATCTCTTAGGCCAGTATAGTTGTAAAAGCTCCTAGAATATCAGCATAAAATGATTCTCAAAAAAAACTCAATTTTTGTTATTTTAGGTGTCACTGTAGAATTTAGTTAATAAGTATTTATTAGTTCATTTATTTCCGTATTCTTCTTCTTAATTAAAATTTTGTTGATAGTGTTTTTGTTTTTCAAGTGTTGCACGTTAAAATAATAATGATAATAATTTGCGGATAATGTTGTTGGTAGTGCAGTTACATATTTTATTTCTATTATGTCTTTTATAATATCAATTTTGCTATTGTTTATTTACAGAGCCGTGGTAGCTCAGTGTCCGGGCGGTTGGCTCAAGTTGCGTAGTACGCTAGCAACCCGAGTTCGATCCCCGGTGCCGGCACCAATAAATTTGTTGTTGCAATTTTATGTGCTGATTTACCACGTGCTCGGCGGTGAAGGAAAACATCGTGAGGAAACCTACATGTCTTAGAAAATTTTTCTAAGGCATGTGAAGTCTGCCAATCCGCTATAAGTGTGCATGGCGGACTATGCCCTTAAAACTCTCTTTACAGAGAAGGCCTGCGCCCAACAGTGGGACATATATAAAGGCTCTAACTATTGTTTATTGTCCCAAATAAAGAGAGAAAAAAATAATTAATAGTACGTAACTTATAAACGCACTTATGATATAAAATCCACCGTGCTCCAAGTATTAGATCACATATAATTTATATCTTAGTCCCTACTCGCTTAATTATTTTACTATTATTATAATCTAGCCAGATTCAAATCGGTGAACCGCTACGACATATTAACTGCTATGTCATCAATCAATTTTGCAACTGTCCACTGTATCGCAACGAACTGCTGTATTTTGTCTTTTGTAAGAAATCTATAAACATAAATACGCCAAGTTGAAATTTACAGTAGTCATCCTTGAACATTTACATACAATATGATTAATTTACATTAAATATCGATTAAGCCATTGATTTCTGAACTTAGAAGTGGAGTGCTTATAAATTACTCGTGGTAACAATTTTTAAACCCGATTTCAAAATTGTTTTGCATTGTATTAGACTTTATAATTCCATGTCTTTTATTCCAATCAAGGTTCTCAGTGTAAGATATTACTGTTACAATGAACTTGTTAGTGCTAGCTAAAGGAAAAGATAGGCATAGATAAAGATATAACATATTCAAGGGAATTATTTTTTTTTAGTAAGATAACAAAAGTATTTACGCATATTAACCAAAAGCTCAGCAGTGATTATAAAGTTAAACATCACTTATTTATCGTGGTTCTACGAAATTTCATTCTTGTAATGTATGTTCTAGTTTTTTATGTATTTTTAACCACAACTAGGTGATCAGAGATAGTAATATCTGTCCGCTCATTAGGTTCCATATGTGACAGGAATGAGCTCATCGACATACCGAAACACGGAAACAGTTGTCTATATACCAATGCTTAAAATAATCGTTAAGCCAGTTATAATAGCAAAATGAAGCAACAATGATGTTATAATTATAAAACTGTAACAATTAAAGTTATTTAGCAATTTAAATGAACTTCGATACACAAAACTGAATTCCAAGTTCCGTGTCTACATATGTGGCATAAACAAGAGCTGAACAAGTCTTGAGCACATTGTACAACGCCGGGAGTATCGCCGTAGTGGTACTAACTGTGAATTTATGTGAGCCCTATAAATTTTCAATTGTCTGTTGTCATTAAATATTCAGAGTAATAAATCAATGCGTTATCGCGGCTCGTTGTCGTAACGGTTACATCGCGGACGCTCCCTGGAAATAATTTAAAGATATCGATAGGGGATTCCGGATTACGAATAACAACAAAACGGGAACGATCTCATCGTACAGTGGCTCTCCTTTATATTGTTGAACACTACTGCAGAAATACAGATAACAAAAAGCGTTAGTGAGATACAGATTAAAAATGAATGACTAATTCAAAGTCGACTAACTATTGTCGAAATACCATTGAGTTTGTCAATTAGATATTAAATAAAGTGGTTTGTTTTTGTTTTTTATATTTACGCGAATGTTACAGATTGAATAAAACGAATTTGACGGATTTTTATTATATTTATACCGTTTAGTTTTAATTTTAAATTTGAGCCCTTTGAGTGTTCACCAAGAGGTGTGTAGATGGGAACATTCACGTCTCAATCAACATATTTATGAGCGATATAATTATCCTTTAGGAATTTTAGGCCTTTAATATCTTATTTATTTAAAAAAAAACTTTTTCTATTTAATTCTCAGTTATAGTTTGCGACACGGGCCAGCCATTGTCGCCTTCTTCCCGGGTCAACTGCAGCGGACGTTTAGGGCCCAAAAGGCTAACCTTGTCGCCCGTGAACCCCAGGGGATACCGTTGCCTTATTCTACGAGCCCAGAACAACAGGGCTGAAGCTATTGCCAACTTAAATTAACTATGTGTTTTTGTATTAACTTGGTTTTTACAGTAGTTATAGATAGATCGCTTGATTTCTTATATCCATACATCGTGCAATATCGGTCAGGAATACGTGGCTCATCGATTCTTGGGTGCAAACCGTGAGATGGTACAAAAGATTCGGGTGCCATTTTACCGCAGATAATAATTACGATGTGCGAATATTGCGGTTCTTTAGATTATGCTTTGACAAATCACGACTTTGCAATTCGAATGCAGCAGATTTAATGTATGGGCGGCAGTTTGCATTCTACCCGCGACCCGACGGGCCACCTCTTTCCTAATGCACGCTTATTTGAGCTTTTTAACCTTTCCTCCGTTGTCGATTTTGTGTATTCAACAATGAACTGCAAACTGTTTCTTATTCAGTCTTTGACCTCCATTAATTGTAATGAGTGTTTAACGGCTCTAAATGAGCCATTTTTATGATACGATTGTCGTTTAGAAGGAATTTGTATTCCATACGTTCTTTAAGTACCTAATTATTGTTTGATTCACACTCAATTATACTGCAAAACACCGTTTATAAAAATCATAATATTTGGAATTATTTCTATAATTGCAGCCGTGTGCTAAAATAAATGGTCGGAATAAAGGGTCGGTTAAGAAAATTAATTGTACATGATAGATTAAATATCCTAAAATAAAATAACATATTATTATTAATCTATTTATATTTCATTAAAAAACATAAACTTAAACGAAAAAGGATCTCTTACGCAAACTTGGTTAATACAGTATTTTTCATAAAATTTTATTTTTATTTAAATTTTAGTACTTAGTGTTGCTTCCTTGTGACGAAATTGACAATTTATAAAAACCCCTTATTGTAAATGTATTGATATCATTTATTTCCGAATAAATAGCTCTTACGTTAAAAAGAGAAATCGTTGTCCGCTTTTATCCATGTTTGTCGTAAAGTGGAATGCTTAGCTTAAAGGCTGTCACTATTTTTCTTTATATAATACCTAGTTAGTGTCTATTAAATTTAAAATATCATACTCAAGCATAGGTTGTTTTTAGTACGCTGATGGGATCTGGCCTGTAAGCACATGGCAAATGTCTTTTTACTAGTAAAATGTAATCAGCGGACATTATACCAAATTACTACCAATTTAACAAAACAGCTGTATCGATATACTCTTTTGAGATGGAGACATGTAAAGTTGCCAAGACACACATTTCCTATTATGAGTTCATTGGTACCAACTGATATATTTGTTAGAAATATCGATATTTAAGTTATCGAGCCGACCGGAGCGAAACAAGTTGGTATGGTGACATTCTGGTTTTGATCCTCGATATCGTGATTTGTGATTTGGTCGGCTAATATGACCCAATCAATATAATCGAGTAGTATAAAAAAATACACTAAATTACATTTCAAATGAAAAACTTTTATTAAGAATTGCGTAAACGGGTGCACTTTTTTGGTAACGATTTCACTTATGTTGGTATTTTTACGGCTTATTTATTTTGTTAGCCCAAGTGCTTTACAACTTATTGCAGTACAACTTCACAGGAGATTCGGGTTCTATGAGCTGTATTTTGTGTACCTTAGCGCAAGGTTTCTGACGCAGCCGTCCTGTAATCCTGGACTTATATAATAGGGCTATGGTATCCCCTGCCTGTCGTAAACGGCAACTAAAAGGGGCTTCGAGTTCAGGGATGACAAGGGTCTTCTTTTAGGCTCTTGCCGTCCTCTACTGTGGACCCGGAAGTAGACGAGACGGTGTTTTTTCTTCACCGGATTTGAGAGGTGGCATAGCTCTTAGGTCGCTTAGCCTGAACCTCTATTCACGAGACGGTGCTCGTGGCGTCTTAGTATTACGGGGGATTTAGGAGAAAGTAATCTTTCCTGGACGTGCTTCGACGTGCAAAGGGGCACCAGTGCGTTTCTTTGGAGATCCCGGAGCCTCTTACCATGCATCGAGAGCGGCCTTTTATGATGGGGTTTTAAGTGAATAAAAATCTCACATTCCCCCCAGAAGGCTGGGTATGTTGTTGAAGATTTCCCCACCGAGATCAAAAAAAAGGATTTTGACTTGGAGATTGTCCGCAAGTGCTGAAACAAGGCTTGATCAATCGGTTTACCTGTTGTGCGGTTAATTAAATCGGGCTTTTGTTTTTCGTGTTACAATAAATTAATGTCATCCTTCTGGCGATTAAATTGTGACTTCTTTGGCTGTTCAACTTAAAATTGGGTTTATATAAACATAATGAACTGTTATGACGTATACTAAGATATACCCCGGCCAATTGTGATCTTAATACGGGCATTGCGAACGGGTTTGAACGATTAATTACTCATTATCTTATAAATGGTGAATCGTAACCAACTTATAATTGAGAAGTGAACCTTAACCCGGATACTTATTGCCAAATGGAAAATTACTGTTTTACCGACGAAATGATCTTGTTTACTAAAGATAATGTAACACAAAACAATGATAATAATTTAAATAAGTCTACAATTAAAAGTTTAAAAGATGTAACATACTACTAAAATTGTGAATATTATAAAAGAAATAAAATTATTGATTAGTAGTATTGCAAACTAATATATAATAATGATGGCATCGTCCACCACGCAGCCACAATGCGCACTGGAAGTCACATGTCTTAGGACATTTTTAACACATGTTGGTTTCCTTTACCATGGTAAATCACCACTTAAAATAGTAATAAATAAATTCATTGGTGTTCAAAGACTTCCATGTCTTCGTGCAAGAAAAACTGCATCTCAATCATTTACAGCCCACAGGCTATAAGTTTAGTTTTACTCAATTGATTTCAGCTACTTGAATGTGAGCAATAAAGTATTTATCTATCTAAAGAAAGCCTATTTGAGTTTTGAACAAGCTTAATTTCTTTTGATTGTACATAACTAATAACATATTGTCAAAAAAAATAATAACACGTTATATTTAAACAATATTTCAATTAAATAATTCCAAAGTGGACCCGGGAAGGAGGCGACATCGGCTGGCCCGTGTCGCCTTGCACTACGAGGGCACAGTGGGGGAGGGATTAACCTACCCTCTCCCCCCGGGACGTGCTCTCCGAAGACCACAGTGCAGAGGGGTTCCGGTGCGTTCCTCTTGAGATCCTGGAGCCCCTCATTCACCGAGGAAGGGCCGCTGGGGCGGTTTTAGTGGGTATTTTAACAAGATCTAAGAGCTTATTTCATTTTAAAGTTAAACATTAAGCAATTTTTATCTTTAATACAATTTAAAGTAATATATTTTATTAAAGCAACAAATTGTGTAAAAAATACAGTAGAAATATATTTGTCAAATTAGAGTTGTAATCTATCAAACATTCTATTACACAAAGTATACGTTTCTTATCGGCTGTAATCTCCGCAAAGAGATTTACTGTGTGAACGTATTTAAACTGCGGCTAGCATATAACGTCGTTTCTTTGACAGTTAAATAATTTACTACCTTGATATTAGCTATTTCAGTTGGGACTGTATAATAAAGTAGGATATCATTTGCTGGCCCCATAATGTTGTCATGTTTAAAATCCTGTTCTTTAGTAAAAGTCATGTCAATGGTTAATATCAATATCTATGGTTATATATAGGGACATTCTTTTTTGCAGTTTTTTGCAAAAACCACAGAATGATACAAATGACATGATATTTATACTACAAGCAGCGTATTTCGAAGGAGGTTTTAGTCTGTTTGTAATTCCTCTGGGAAATATATAATTGGTTTAAAGTCCATCATAAATTAGCCTAAATGACATATAACTCTTTTGTTTATTGTATAATCTAAGGCTTGGTAAGTAGGTTATTAAATAAAAAAGCTGGAGTTAACCGAGAGCAGATATGTATATTTATATCTGCCGACCGCGGATGCAAAAAGCATCAGAACAATGACAGGTGCGTTGCCGATCATAATAAGAAGAGTCAGAGTTAGAAAAATAAAGATATTTGTCTATGGTGCGGCGTTTACATATATTGTTTGTGGATTTGCTCACCATACTCGTCATCAATGCTTCTAATGTCGTGTCTAACCTTTGTGGCTGTAACTAAATGTCCTCTATGAATTCCAGCCCGGTGGACTAGTGAGTTCCTATCTTTCATATTCTTCTGCTTCGAATAACACAAACTCATTTAAGATTAACGGCCTCTGTCGTCCGCCAAAGTAAACCCGGGAAGGAGGCGATATCGGCTGGCCCGTGTCACCTTGTACTGCAACAGTGGGGGAGGAATCCTAGTTCAAGTGTCAATCCACCATAATCTTTCTGTTATTATGTCTCTTGTTCCAAATGTGTATTTGTTTTTAATTATATAATTATCTTAAGTAACTACTGTGGATTACGGTGAGGAATAAATGATTTATTATTATTATTATCACCCCCCCCCCCTCGGACGTGTTGTCCGAAGACCACAGGGTTCCGGTGCGTTCCTCTTGAGATCCTGGACCCTCACCATGTACCTAGGAAGGGCCGCCGGGGCGGTTTTAGTGGGTAGATTAACAAGATCTAAGAGCTTATTTCATTTCAAAGTTAAACATTAAGCAATTTATTTTAACACGACACTTAAAATGTTATTACAATAGACTTGGTTAAATGAAACCTTTGTTCAGTTTAGTAATACCGAGAGACAAGAAAGATTAAGAGATTATTAAGATTTGTCACTTACCTGCTGTTACACTGTACCGAATGCGCTGGTTAATTGGTTGACTTGACCCCGAAAATGTCAAAGGGTAAGAGTTAAAAATTTCGCCATTTACTTAACAGGTTTTATTGCCTTACAATAAGTGAGATACGTACAATCTGTGTTTCTTCATAAATTGTCAATGCTTAAAAGCTGTCACTCATAATTTAATTACAATAATTAGAATTAATTAATTTTTAAAGAGCATTGATGAGAATTAATATAATTAATTGGTGAATTGTAACGTTATTATTATCACATTAAGATCTAGGTTTGTTTCTCCGTTTTGAATCCCGAGGTTGAAATCACAGCTAGTGAGTACTGTTGGCTCCGCACGACATGACTCGTGGGGTCGACGTAATTAAAATTTTAACATCTTGACGGCAAACAGTCTGTCGAAAATAATTTACATCGTAATCGTGAACAATCTGTGTCCATTCTAATGCATGATATTAGTTTATGGCGGGAGGGTTGAAAGGTTTTAGTACCGATCGCTTTTGCAAGAGTCTATTAAAGTCGATTGCCTCGGGCGTTTCTGTGTAGGGAATAGCGAAGGGTTACGTAAGACTTGCATGGAAGGTGGTTGTTGAGGGTGGTGGGGCGGAGCAGTCGGTGAAAGGGCTGGGCGGGGCGGCGTGCGCGGCGCCGCCCATTGCGCATTTCACCACTGCAACCGACGACGCTCCGCCACGAGCCTCGTGCGTCCTACTTCCCTCGACAGGTACGCTCTTGGTGTTCCATTGTGTGCCAACATCCTCGAACAATGCCATTGCGAAACATTAGATAACAGAAACCCTGATTATTCGTTACCGCGCGAAATAGAGCATGTCTCTCATGTTCGATGCTTCATCGATATTTTTATTGAGCTTTTAACATTACTCTAGTACAGTTATTTTACCGTTAATATAGATAGCAGCTTAAAGTTCAAATACATACGGTTATTAAGCTTCTATTAAAGATAAATGTTCGCGTGTTCGTTACTCGACTGTTGCGTGTTAAAAGCTAGTAAAGAAATAGTATAATAATCGAATGCAGCTGCCTGCAGACGAAATACGCAAGTAAAGTTGATCTATATATAAAAAAATAGACGTCAAACGTTCGTCAAGTTAATTGTCTTATTATAATGCAACTAAGTCTAACCTAAAAAATTTTCAAAATGTCAAAAACTAAGGAAAAAGGAATTTGACTACAAAGTCCTTTTTCTCACATGGTAAGTAAAGGTATAATAATCTCGCGAAGTTAATAGAAAGATGATCTGTAGTGTATAAGAAGGAATCTTTAAACATGTACGAATCAGGACGGTGGAGTTACACTTGGTGGTTTAACGTAGTACACAAATCGTGGGGTAATTGCGCTGAAAAGCATCAATTTGAAGCGAGTTCGCGCCGCATTTGGTTCTAAATAAGACGTCGCTCCTCCGTGCAGTAAAGAGGTCGTATTACTCTCATTGAAGCCCACGGGCTCGCATTATCTGGTCGCCGCTGGCACCGCTACGTACTGAACCAGCTTGTCAGTGGCGAGATGCGGCCGAAATATATGACCCGAATTACACAGCCGGATCGGACTGTATGAAATTACCGTAATTTCGGTATAATTTTAATATTTTAACACTTGCAAAATTATAGCGTTTAAAATAAATTATCGCATTATCGCTGTGTTAAAAATTCTGTTTCGGTTTGTAACCAGGCAATCTGTTTCACCATTATTATTACCACCATCTCGCCGAGTTATGGTAATTTCTATTATCGAATTTGAATGCTATGAAACCGACTTTAAGAGATCCGCTCGTAATTTTTAATCTATATAAAGGTTGAGACGGAAACTTATTCCTTATGGAATACGATATTCCTCCACTGTTTCGCTATGGTTCTTCCCCATTCGTGCATCGTTTAAAGCCGCTGCAGTGTTCATACGACTGTTAAATCATACTTAATAGCCAAGAGATTATCATCTATTTTACCTTAGTAAGGAAGTAAAAGGTAGTATTCGCTTAAGTAAGCAAAGTCTCATATGCAAGCCGATCGCAACTGCAGTTGTAAGTTGTAAGTTTTTTTAATCATCAGAAACTAAAATTCAATAGTACAACCCACACTTTTATAGCTGTTTTCAATCTGATCAGTTGTTTATAAAAGTTTACGTAATATTAGGTCCCTCTGAACAAAGGTTTCTACGACCTCTTAAGAAAGATTCACATCCCACATCCCTACCAATTTTATTATTTTTGAGACGCAAGCAGTACCATTGCCTTTAGAATACGCTGCGCAGGATTTGTGAATAAAGAAATAATCAAATCTGACCATAAGTAGAACTGTCTTGCGCTCGTCGCCTCACAACACAGAAATATATGCAAACTATTACATGACTATGCGTAGCAAAGAACTACAAGATGCCTACCTCAGATTTACCCTACAATAGAAATGTATGAGATATCAAAATCAAGTCGTACACTAAATATTTGATAGACCAACACCCACTTGTCGTTAGGCGAGTATATTTTGCTTCAATTTGTATTGCACATTTAAGACATCAAAGGCAATTGATGAAATATAGACATGTAATGATACGGAAAGGTAACAACTAGCTATATATAGTATATCTATATTTTAAACTGATAACTATTCGTATAATGTCCCATTTGATTTCGATAACCCAAACGCCACTAGCATGTATCCTAATTTGAATTTCAACAACAATAGATAATTGTGGAGGGCGTGTCGCAGCACGAGTTGGGCGCCATTCATCTTGCCATCATATTGCACTAGGAAGCTATCGACACTGCGCTACGGTACCACTAATTGAAAAAAGAACAAATTTACGTCATATACATTTTTAATCATTTTATAAAATTCTCTTTCGTCATCATTATCAGCCTGCAACAGTCCACTGCTGGTCATAGGCCTCTTCGAAATCATGCCACTGATCACGATTCTCACTCCATCTTCTGCCAGACCTTTTTTTATACTTTCCAAGCAAGTGCTCTACCACGATCCCACCTGTTGTTAAGGGGAAATGCAGTCCTGGATGGTAAGGCGCACTAGCTTAGAAAATGCCTATTCATTCTACTCTTGGAAACATCCACATTGTAATCGGATGGAAAGACAGACGCGGGCAAACTATTCCAGTCCTTTGCTGTACGAATAATGAAAGCGCTTCGTTCGGGTTTGAGGGATGTTCACAACAAAAGAATGAAATACTAGTCTACTAAAAATAGTCTACTCAAGAACTCTACGCCCAATGGTTATGGGATCTACGGATTTGGCCGGCTCATTACAATTTCAATTTGCTAATTCGGTGGGTTGTACCGATAAAATTATATTTGAAAATTACAATATCGGATATGTCGTAATATGGCTCATTCCTATAATAATTTAAGCTAAGCGATAGAATGTTCTAAGTATGCTGTGCTCATATTTTCGCGGCGATGTCACAGATCCCGAAAGGTCGCTGAACCAAAACCCCATTGTTTAGTGTTGCGTCAACGAATCGTCTGCCTCGAGATACAATGAATTGAATTTGTACCGTAGGTACTATTGTAGCAACAATTGCGTGACTAATTTATTTTATATTATATCTGTAATGGTATGCGGTACAATTATTATTTTCACAACAATGAATCAGGTGATGCCAACAATTTAATGTAGATGAAATTGCATTGTTTTCTGACGTTTTGTTAATGGCCAGCATCTATCTTATAGTTGCCATTTATATTAAAAAAATGTCTTATATCAATAAATCGATTTAATATAATCTATACAATACATACATAAGATAGCATGCTGTATTGGAAAATTAAAATAAAAATTGGGGCTTAAATCTCAGCTAACTTGTACAAAAGAATTTCCGCATTTAAGTTTCTTACGTGTAAACAAATCACTTGATAGTTTTTAGCCCTTTAGCGTAAAGCGATAGAATCATTTCCTGAGATATTTGAACCTAAAAGAGGATGTTAACTGACCCTAAAAACCTGACCTTACAAAATATCATATCTAGGCATTCTGTGATTTGATGTCTTAATCAGATAAAGTTTTCAAATCCTTCGGGCATAAAGAAATATATAAATTATAAATATATCAAAATACCTGCGTATAGTAAATTGTTGAAATTTCTATTATGTTAATGTTTTGAATAGTGAACATGCGATTATATGTAAAAAACATTTTTTTGTCGAATAAAGGGTGGAAAAGAAAACGAAATGCTATAAAATAGTACACGGCTTAATCATACGCCCGTAGAAAGCGACAGAAATGTAGGTTGTTAAAAATTGTTTACTACAGACACAAACTAACGTGATAATAATATCAATTTCTGTTTATTTCCACTTGTAAAAGCTGGAAAAAACGAATCAACGAGTAATTGCAATTGTATGGTAAGGTATTGAATAAAACAAGACCGAGCATGCACGAACCGTTAGAGCTAGAACAAGAAAACAATAACACCTGCCTATGGTGAACATTAATTTTTCTTATCTTTATGTTTTTAATTCAGCCAGTGTGTATGTAACTGCATCATAAATTAAAAGTAAAAATATAGCAGCACCGTTAACGTATGAAAAAATAATAGTAGTATCGAACTTTTTTATAAATGAAAGCGACGAATTGAGTTTCATCCAATGATAATTTTTAGGCAAGTGCTCGACCACGATCGCATGCAACAAATGCATACTGTTATGGTAATGTCCGTTGGCTTAGTGTTAGCTAACCTATTCATTCTACTCTTGGAAACATCCACATTGTAATCGGAGGGAAAGACAGACGCGGGCAAACTATTCCAGTCCTAGAAATAATGAAAGACGAAACGACAAAGGGCTTCGTTCGGGTTTGAGGGATGTTCACAACAAAAGAATGAAATACTAGTCTACTAAAAATAGTCTACTCCAGAACTCTACGCCCAACGGTTATGGGATCTACGGTTGATTTGGCCGGCTCATTACAATTTCAATTTGCTAATTCGGTGGGTTGTATCGATAAAATTATATTTGAAAATTACAATATCGGATATGTCGTAATATGGCTCATTCCTATAATAATTTAAGCTAAGCGATAGAATGTTCTAAGTATGCTGTGCTCATATTTTCGCGGCGATGTCACAGATCCCGAAAGGTCGCTGAACCAAAACCCCATTGTTTAGTGTTGCGTCAACGAATCGTCTGCCTCGAGATACAATGAATTGAATTTGTACCGTAGGTACTATTGTAGCAACAATTGCGTGACTAATTTATTTTATATTATATCTGTAATGGTATGCGGTACAATTATTATTTTCACAACAATGAATCAGGTGATGCCAACAATTTAATGTAGATGAAATTGCATTGTTTTCTCTGACGTTTTGTTAATGGCCAGCATCTATCTTATAGTTGCCTTTTATATTTAAAAAAATGTCTTATATCAATAAATCTATTTAATATAATCTATACAATACGTACATAAGATAGCATGCTGTATTGGAAAATTAAAATAAAAATTGGGGCTTAAATCTCAGGAACTTGTACAAAAGAATTTCCGCATTTATGTTTCTTACGTGTAAACATATCATTTGATAGTTTTTAGCCCTTCAACGTTAAGCGATAGGATCATTTCCTGAGGTATTTGAACCTAAAAGAGGATGTTAACTGACCCTAAAAACCTGACCTTACAAAATATCATGTCTAGGCATTCTGTGATTTGATGTCTTAATCAGATAAAGTTTTCAAATCCTTCGGGAATAAAAATCAAAATACCTGCGTATAGTAAATTGTTGAAATTTATATTATGTTAATGTTTTGAATAGTGAACATGCGATTATATGTAAAAAACAATTTTTTGTCGAATAAAGGGTGGAAAAGAAAACGAAATGCTATAAATTAGTACACGGCTTAATCATACGGCCGTAGAAAGCGACAGAAATGTAAGTTGTTAAAAATTGTTTACTACAGACACAAACTAACGTGATAATAATATCAATTTCTGTTTATTTCCACTTGTAAAAGCTGGAAAAAACGAATCAACGAGTAATTGCAATTGTATGGTAAGGTATTGAATAAAACAAGACCGAGCATGCACGAACCGTTAGAGCTAGAACAAGAAAACAATAACACCTGCCTATGGTGAACATTAATTTTTCTTATCTTTATGTTTTTAATTCAGCCAGTGTGTATGTAGTATTTTGTGTCTGTAACCGTATCATAAATTAAAAAGTAAAAATATAGGAGCACCGTTAACGTATTAAAAAATAATAGTAGTATCGAACTTTTTTTATAAATGAAAGCGACGAAATGAGTTTCACCCAATGATAATTTTTTTTAGGCAAGTGCCTGACCACGATCGCATGCAATAAATGCATACTTTGATGGTAATGTCCGTTAGCTTAGTGTTAGCTAACCTATTCATTCTACTTTTGAAAATACTCATTTTGTAATCGGAGAGAAAGACAGACGCGCAACCTATTCCAGTCCTAGAAATAATGAAAGACGAAACGACAAAGGGCTTCGTTCGGGTTTAAGATAAAGAAGAGGATGTAATGTGATTTAAGGCACAAAAAAAGTATGAAATCCATCAGTACGTCTTGAAATGGAAGTCTTGATTGATAATTCTTTCCCTTTTACCCTCCAGTATTTTGGTCTTCTTGCCTAGTTGTATGAACTATAGCTTACAAAAGACATATCAGTGGTACTTCAGATGGTGCTAAACGAGATCTATCACAGGCAAGGTACTCTGCAACTTGCAACAAATCCTATTCGAAAACTCAAGAAGTTGGCTTGTGAGGCGAACAATAGCTTCTATCCGGGTGTATATTTCACAAGCAATGCCAAGCCAGATGTTGCTGCCTAAACGCGATAGTAATGCCTATTGTTTCTCGTAATTTTCAAAGACAGTATTATCAACCCTCGAACAAAGGCGTTTATCTTGAGGAGTCCTCTTAAATGGGTATAACGTTTTCGAGTGCGACGCACCGGTGGGCACGAATTGACAATAAGAGCAAAGTTCAACGGCGATCGGGACCGGAGAGGAATGCGCAGGCGCGGGGCCCCGGGGTGAACATTTACGAAGGTGCCGCGGCACTAACTCCAGCGAACCTACAACATCACGATTATCCGCCATTTATATTGCCCCGTTGGATATAACTGCGCTTAACGTCAATAAATTCGGCAACATTATAAGTAAGGTGTAGTGTTGATATGATTACTGTTAGCTGTCACTCCAAATGTTCACAACGAGGTCGTTCATATCGATCGATAACATCAAATCAAGAATAATCATGGTATATAATTACTACAGAAATAGCTGTTCTTTATCGGAAAAAGGCACACCGGGTTAAGTGATCACCGTTGCCGATGAAAATCCGCAACACCAGAGGAGTTGTGCGTGCGTTGTTGGCCTTTGTGAATGAAGTAGGGTCGTTTGAAGGTAACCCTTAAGGTAAGTCCATACCAATAATGGAAACACCAACCTGATGGTGTCATATGAATCCACAGATTAATTGTGGAAGGAATTTACATGAGACATGTACAATTGTGGAATGTCAACAATCATGACTTAAAGAGCTCCAATAATGGGTAAGTGGAGCTCATAGAAATTTAAGCGTAAATCATAAAAATTATGATGTGGTATAGTAAATAAAATTTTTAGGAAGTAAATTTTCAGAAACGACAGTATATCATGTAGGCAACATTTTGAAGTGAAGCGGGGAATCTTTGTTGTGTATATACAGTTATATGATTCTAGTCCATCTACCCATTACAGTTGGGCAGGCTTTCATAGTATGTATTGCGTCATATGTTTGAAATGGGAATCAAAGCTTCGATGCCATATGCATCGTTTTTATTTTTTTGCGTACATGTTAATTGTTTCAATGGGCTACAGCTACTTCTATATTCTCGGCGACTCCGCTATAGTTATTAATATTACCCTTTAAATTGGACCATAAACAATTAGATTTCTTGTTTAGCTGCGTGACGTGAAAGTGCAGAACTGCCGTGTTAAGAACGCATCAAATAAATATTTGTGTGAGGGCATTTTACGTTTTCCGTCGGATACGCTAGGGTTAACGTCGGAATGAGTGCTTTTCTGTTATGGACCGACATGTTTTTAAAACATTATGTGTGGTGTGAATATAAAAGAAGTTTTTACGAACTTTTAAAACAACTGGATATAGATAGATATAGCTTTATAGTACACCAAAATCTAACAACAAGCAAATTACAGAACCGTATTTTATTTGTTAAATTATCGTTTAGAGCTATCTCTTCCAAGCTTTGTTTGGGTGGAATATATGTGAACAAATCGGGACGTTGATGAGACAGATGTCTGATCTGTTTTTTTATTTGAGACGGTGCAAGCTAGCCTCCGGTCGTCCAGATCGCCGAAATTCTGGCTATCTTGGTAGGGAGGTTTCTTAATGTAATGATAAATATTTGTAATATATTACGGTAGTTAATAAAGTGACTTGTGTTATCGTCATACCTGGTCATTATACCTGTAGGCGACTCGCACAACAGTGGTCCTCTTGGACAGCTCAGATGCACACGCATACATACATACGCGCGCACTCGCTCTCTCGTTCTGAGAGCTCAGTGGACTGTATATATAAGTTCGGTTCAACGTTTATAGCTCCAATTGTTTACGGTCATCCATAAACCTAACAAATTAGAGCAATATGCCCAATAAGCTCTTTATCCGGAATTTTAATAATTTTAAATGATCTTCGAATCGGTCTCATGCTTTGAACTATTTACAATTTACTGGGAACTTATACATAATCACTTATTTACTAATATTAACTATATAATGTTCCCGGGTTCGCTCGGTCGGCTGGCCGGTCGTCTACAATACGTTTCAGATCTTGATCAACGTGGTGTGAGGCACATTATACAGAAATTTCGCATTGTAAGTGAAGTGTAAACGGCCTAATCTATATAAATAACAATCAATGTTGCTAAGCACAAAACAAGAGAAATAATAAAAAATAACACTTTTATTTTCACTTCATGGCCCATGTAGAAATCTTAATACAAAATTCACCGTGTACGGAATTAATAGCAGAAATAATAACCGGGAACGACGGCTATCCATTATATCGTCGCCCTATATTTGTGAAAGTAAATCAACAAGATATCGAAATTGATATTGGTTGGATTGTGCCTTATTCACCTATTGTTGAGTAAATACCGTGATCTCGACTCTGACTCGGAAAGACGTTATATTGATTTCATTTTTACTACAAATTTTTGATAGAACGAAGTCTATCCGGGCAGTTCTTAATAAAAAAGGTTGGCTTCTGCGATTTCTCTCGTAGATGTTTGAAGGTGGCAATAATCACCTAACAACAGGTATCGCGTCGTTTGCCCATCTCTAATAAAATAAATCGTTAAAAACTTTTGTGTGTATATTTATTGTTGGACATAAATCGACTGTACCCTCAATCGTCGAATATCATGCATTTAACCAAGACCGTTATATAACAAATGGTTATTTCTCACAATTGAAATGAATACGCGCACAACAATAACCTGAAATCAAAATCAACAACGCTTGTGCCGCGAACCGGCGAAAGTATTCACGGAAAGCCGCAAACTGTTCACGCATGACCCGCGGGTCAGTTGCACACTCACTGACACATGTCAATTAAGAGGCTCGCTCGTCGAGAGAGGATTGAGTGCTTCAACATGTTTGTGGAAACCCTTCAGCGGGATTGATTCATTACCCGCGCCGTTTAGGAGTCTGTGACAACTCACCGCGCTTCCAGATAACGCCGATATAAACGATCTTATTTCCATTCATAAATTACATCACACGCGGACACATCAAATTAATAAGATAAATTTTAACGTATAAGTGTCCATATTATCACCTTGGTTTTAATACCTATCACTTGCTTCAATTTATTCTCGGTGTACTAATTAACGATCAAACCTGGGTTTAAAGAATTAGACTGTTTTCTCTGTCTGTCATAAAAGGCGACTGGAAAAACAAACTCTTTTCACCGTAAAATGCAGTAGGATGGCAAACAGACATGGAATGGTGTTGCCTTAACTCCTTGCCCGTGACGTGCTTAAGCTCCGTGTAGAAGGGCACTGGTGGGTTCCATCGCAGATTCCGGCCACCGAAGCGGTTTTTCAAGATGATATCTCCATAACCATTCCCCCAGGAGGCGCGATATCTTTTGAAGATATCGCCTCTCGACAATATCGAAAATTAAGTAAATATAAATTAGAACAAATCGGGACGATGATGAGACAGATGTCTGATCTGTTTTTTTATTTGTTTGTTATCGCTAAAGAGTTATCTCTTCCAAGCTTTGTTTGGGTGGAATATATGTGAACAAATCGGGACGATGATGAGACAGATGTCTGATCTGTTTTTTTATTTGTTTGTTATCGCTAAAGAGTTATCTCTTCCAAGCTTTGTTTGGGTGGAATATATGTGAACAAATCGGGACGATGATGAGACAGATGTCTGATCTGTTTTTTTATTTGTTTGTTATCGCTAAAGAGTTATCTCTTCCAAGCTTTGTTTGGGTGGAATATATGTGAACAAATCGGGACGATGATGAGACAGATGTCTGATCTGTTTTTTTATTTGTTTGTTATCGCTAAAGAGTTATCTCTTCCAAGCTTTGTTTGGGTGGAATATATGTGAACAAATCGGGACGATGATGAGACAGATGTCTGATCTGTTTTTTTATTTGTTTGTTATCGCTAAAGAGTTATCTCTTCCAAGCTTTGTTTGGGTGGAATATATGTGAACAAATCGGGACGATGATGAGACAGATGTCTGATCTGTTTTTTTATTTGTTTGTTATCGCTAAAGAGTTATCTCTTCCAAGCTTTGTTTGGGTGGAATATATGTGAACAAATCGGGACGATGATGAGACAGATGTCTGATCTGTTTTTTTATTTGTTTGTTATCGCTAAAGAGTTATCTCTTCCAAGCTTTGTTTGGGTGGAATATATGTGAACAAATCGGGACGATGATGAGACAGATGTCTGATCTGTTTTTTTATTTGTTTGTTATCGCTAAAGAGTTATCTCTTCCAAGCTTTGTTTGGGTGGAATATATGTGAACAAATCGGGACGATGATGAGACAGATGTCTGATCTGTTTTTTTATTTGTTTGTTATCGCTAAAGAGTTATCTCTTCCAAGCTTTGTTTGGGTGGAATATATGTGAACAAATCGGGACGATGATGAGACAGATGTCTGATCTGTTTTTTTATTTGTTTGTTATCGCTAAAGAGTTATCTCTTCCAAGCTTTGTTTGGGTGGAATATATGTGAACAAATCGGGACGATGATGAGACAGATGTCTGATCTGTTTTTTTATTTGTTTGTTATCGCTAAAGAGTTATCTCTTCCAAGCTTTGTTTGGGTGGAATATATGTGAACAAATCGGGACGATGATGAGACAGATGTCTGATCTGTTTTTTTATTTGTTTGTTATCGCTAAAGAGTTATCTCTTCCAAGCTTTGTTTGGGTGGAATATATGTGAACAAATCGGGACGATGATGAGACAGATGTCTGATCTGTTTTTTTATTTGTTTGTTATCGCTAAAGAGTTATCTCTTCCAAGCTTTGTTTGGGTGGAATATATGTGAACAAATCGGGACGTTGATGAGACAGATGTCGGATCTGTTTTTTTATTTGAGACGGTGCAAGCTTAGCCTCCGGTCGTCCAGATCTTGCTAGGAGGTTTCTAATGTAATGATAAATATTTGTAGTATATTACAGTAGTTAATAAAGTGACTTGTGATATCGTCATACCTGGTCATTATACCTGTAGGCGACTCGCACAACAGTGGTCCTCTTGGACAGCTCAGATGCACACGCATACATACATACGCGCGCACTCGCTCTCGTTCTGAGAGCTCAGTGGACTGTATATATAAGTTCGGTTCAACGTTTATAGCTCCAATTGTTTACGGTCATCCATAAACCTAACAAATTAGAGCAATATGCCCAATAAGCTCTTTATCCGGAATTTTAATAATTTTAAATGATCTTCGGATCGGTCTCATGCTTTGAACTATTTACAATTTACTGGGAACTTATACATAATCACTTATTTACTAATATTAACTATATAATGTTCCCGGGTTCGCTCGGTCGGCTGGCCGGTCGTCTACAATACGTTTCAGATCTTGATCAACGTGGTGTGAGGTACATTATACTTCTGTATTTCGCATTGCAAGTGAAGTGTAAACGGCCTAATCTATATAAATAACAATGTTGCTAAGCACAAAACATTATGTCCTGGTAAAATACTTTGCAACACATCTATCATTTAGGTAATAAATCTTTATTAAATAGTTTATAGATATATTAACAGTAAAAGTTAAGTTTAATCCTCGGGAATGATCTTATACTTAGCAAACACTTCCAGTCGTAAATGTCACAATTCATATGTCATGTAAGACGAACGAGCGACATAAAGAGATCATTTATTCACACATTTTTTTTTAAATTAAGAGATGAACGTATCCACGAAACCCACGTAAAAATATATGGTCATAGATGACACTTCTATATAAATAATGACTTTTAATATATTTTAGATAATGAAATTATACACATAAAAGTAAATTGCCTTATCGATCAAAGAATATTACAAAATGTGATCTGAATTCTAGTAACATAAAAGCGTTTGCAAGATCTGATATATTTCGAAATGATTGAAGCGTCCATATATTTGCATTTTTATAGTCCGATTTAAGTATTTCAGACGTACGTAACAACGTTTATCTAGGCATTAGCAAGGCCGAAGTATATCAACGGTATTTGCAACAATCTAGTTAACGCGATAACTATAATAATTTTGATAAAATTTAACATTTATCGTAGCAGTTGTGGCTGAATTGAGAAGCTCTTTTGAATTTGGTTGAAAAGCACAAAAACATTATGTCCTGGTAAAATACTTTGCAACACATCTATCATTTAGGTAATAAATCTTTATTAAATAGTTTATAGGTATATTAACAGTGAGAGTTAAGTTTAATCCTCGGGAATGATCTTATACTTAGCAAACACTTCCAGTCGTAAATGTCACAATTCATATGTCATTTAAGACGAACGAGCGACATAAAGAGATCATTTATTCACACATTTTTTTTAATTAAGAGATGAACGTATCCACGAAACCCACGTAAAAATATATGGTCATAGATGACACTTCTATATAAATAATGACTTTTAATATATTTTAGATAATGAAATTATACACATAAAAGTAAATTGCCTTATCGATCAAAGAATATTACAAAATGTGATCTGAATTCTAGTAACATAAAAGCGTTTGCAAGATCTGATATATTTCGAAATGATTGAAGCGTCCATATATTTGCATTTTTATAGTCCGATTTAAGTATTTCAGACGTACGTAACAACGTTTATCTAGGCATTAGCAAGGCCGAAGTATATCAACGGTATTTGCAACAATCTAGTTAACGCGATAACTATAATAATTTTGATAAAATTTAACATTTATCGTAGCAGTTGTGGCTGAATTGAGAAGCTCTTTTGAATTTGGTTGAAAAGCACAAAAACATTATGTCCTGGTAAAATACTTTGCAACCCATCTATCATTTAGGTAATAAATCTTTATTAAATAGTTTATAGGTATATTAACAGTAAGAGTTAAGTTTAATCCTTGGGAAGGATCTTATACTTAGCAAACACTTCCAGTCGTAAATGTCACAATTCATATGTCATGTAAGACGAACGAGCGACATAAAGAGATCATTTATTCACACATTTTTTTTTAAATTAAGAGATGAACGTATCCACGAAACCCACGTAAAAATATATGGTCATAGATGACACTTCTATATAAATAATGACTTTTAATATATTTTAGATAATGAAATTATACACATAAAAGTAAATTGCCTTATCGATCAAAGAATATTACAAAATCAATCAGAACCTAATCAAACTTTCATCAATTTTTCATAAAGTACATCCTTTCCAATTAATAACAACTACAAAAACTATGAATCTTCGATATTGGTTCGCCGGATATTAAGTTATTCGTCTATTTGTGGCGCACATATTTGATGCAAAACTAAACACTTATATGGTTTTCTCATAGATGCCATTATGAGAATTGGACTAAATTGAAATGAGACCACACGAGAAGTACCAGCTTTCAAACAAAAAAAGAATCATCAAAATCGGTTTACCCAGTCGAAAGTTATGAGGTAACAATAATAAAAAACAGACGAATTGAGAAGCTTTTTTTTGAATTTGGTTGAAAAGCACAAAAACATTATGTCCTGATAAAATACTTTGCAACACATCTATCATTTAGGTAATAAATCTTTATTAAATAGTTTATAGGTATATTAACAGTAAGAGTTAAGTTTAATCCTTGGGAAGGATCTTATACTTAGCAAACACTTCCAGTCGTAAATGTCACTATTCATATGTCATGTAAGACGAACGAGCGACATAAAGAGTTCATTTATTCACACTTTTTTTTTTAAATTAAGAGATGAACGTATCCACGAAACCCACGTAAAAATATATGGTCATAGATGACACTTCTATATAAATAATGACTTTTAATATATTTTAGATAATGAAATTATACACATAAAAGTAAATTGCCTTATCGATCAAAGAATATTACAAAATGTGATCTGAATTCTAGTAACATAAAAGCGTTTGCAAGATCTGATATATTTCGAAATGATTGAAGCGTCCATATATTTGCATTTTTATAGTCCGATTTAAGTATTTCAGACGTACGTAACAACGTTTATCTAGGCATTAGCAAGGCCGAAATATATCAACGGTATTTGCAACAATCTAGTTAACGCGATAACTATAATAATTTTGATAAAATTTAACATTTATCGTAGCAGTTGTGGCTGAATTGAGAAGCTCTTTTGAATTTGGTTGAAAAGCACAAAAACATTATGTCCTGGTAAAATACTTTGCAACACATCTATCATTTAGGTAATAAATCTTTATTAAATAGTTTATAGGTATATTAACAGTGAGAGTTAAGTTTAATCCTCGGGAATGATCTTATACTTAGCAAACACTTCCAGTCGTAAATGTCACAATTCATATGTCATTTAAGACGAACGAGCGACATAAAGAGATCATTTATTCACACATTTTTTTAAATTAAGAGATGAACGTATCCACGAAACCCACGTAAAATATATGGTCATAGATGACACTTCTATATAAATAATGACTTTTAATATATTTTAGATAATGAAATTATACACATAAAAGTAAATTGCCTTATCGATCAAAGAATATTACAAAATGTGATCTGAATTCTAGTAACATAAAAGCGTTTGCAAGATCTGATATATTTCGAAAATATCGACAAATTAAAGCAATAATTTTAGAACATCATTCTTTGAGATGCGGTCACATTAACCACTTTACTAAAGATTTTAATTATGTTTGTGGTCAGGACCTTCTAGAGACTTTGACTCAATTTATTTGTGATTTTTGTATGTTTGTGCGCTCTTAGGTCCGTTACTTATATACCTTTTATAATTCTTTTTTGTTTGTAAGACTTAAGTTCGTAGTTAAATAAAATATTCTTTTAATATAGTTTTGTATTAATTTTCTGGAGTGTTTCCTGGTATATCGTTAAAAACTGGTAAAGATCGAATAGAAAAATGTTTCACGGTTGAAATATCGGTAGCTTTATTAAAATCGAACATGGAAGAAGATAGAGAATGTAGTATGATATATCGGTAATAAATTTGATTTGATTTTTAATTCTTTTTACCATTTCTTTTTTCTTTTTTTTTAAAGAAAGCTAGTAATATTTCTTTTTTTTTCCAGAAAATATTACTAACATTCATGTTAACCTTTTTTTTCTGTTAACGGGGAGGAAATCTTCAAAAAGATACCCCGCCTTCTAGGGGAAAGGCGGCGGTTATGTGGG
The DNA here is from genome assembly GCA_029286785.1 of Meandrusa payeni. Taxonomy (NCBI): domain Eukaryota; kingdom Metazoa; phylum Arthropoda; class Insecta; order Lepidoptera; family Papilionidae; genus Meandrusa; species Meandrusa payeni. Next base: position 7,078,895 of record JAGSMX010000012.1, on the reverse strand, counting down.
GTTTTTACCCACTAAAACCTCCCCGGCGGCCCTTTCCTCGGTGCATGACGAGGGGCTCCGGGATCTCCAGTGGAACGCACCGAAGCCCCTCTGCACTGTGCTCAAGGAGAGCACGTCCCGGGGGGGGAGGTTACTCCCTCCCCCTCTGTGCCCTCATAGTGCAAGGCTACACGGGCCAGCCGATGTCGCCTTCTTCCCGGGTCCACCTTAGCGGACGACAAAGGCCCCCACCCTTGTCGCCCAGTGAACCCGAGGCCCCTTTTAGTCGCCTTATACGACAGGCAGGGGATACCGTAGTCTTATTCTTGAGAGCCCAGAACTACAGGGCTGAACATTCATGTTAACCGTCCCAACCAAGCATAAGCTTGTGCTAGGACATGGTTCACGTCAATAGTCGAATGGTGGATTCGAACCTACGACCTTACGATTTGCAGACCGTACCCTAAACCATTAGGCTATTGACGAGAGCGTCCCTGCGTAGTGACGTTTCATCCTTCGATAACGGTAAGTACACTTCTACTTTGCCTAGTACAACAAGACGTTCTAAAGAGTCGTTTCCACATCGTCTAACATACCCAAAGCTGTATCAATTACACAGAAGACTGTGTAATTGCCACAGGAAGACTGGTGATAAGGACAACGGCCGCGCCAAAAGAAAAAAAGTTGAATACAATTTAATTACTATGAGAAACAGGGACGCAGCGGTCGCGGAGAAATTAATAACAATGCAATGGGGCGTCTACGAAGCGAGAACCAGAGCATTCTCCAACACCACCTTCCAAAATCAGGCATATAAAACAAACATGATCTCATTTTACTATATATAACCCTAACTTTAATAAAACACTGAAGTAATTGTAGATGTTGATCTTTAGAAAATAGCACAGACACAAGTCTGTGGTACGTTTTATTGATTAGAAATAAAATGCTGCTGTCTGACCCGACCTCAGAGGGAGCGAGGAAGCTGGTGGCTATGGCCCTACAACATTGATGACTTTTTTCTTGCTTCATGTGATCGAAGTGTGTGTGCGTGGGTTAGGGTATGATGGGCATAAAAGGCCAAAAGTCCCCAATTAATAAAGAAAAAAAGAAATAAAATAAAAATAATTTTTAGTGTACATTTGGATTTTAGTTTGACATGTAAATATGCTTGTTTATAAGATAGCTTGTCACCTCTCGGGTTGTGTCGTAACGTCGTACGCGCGAGGACATTGCAGGATGGCTTGGTTCGTGCATGCCTTCACGGGAGCACTCGGACAGTATTAATTTATCGGTAAGTCGTGCAAACAGATTGACGTGCCGGTTTTTCGGTTAGCACTTATGGAGGCGAAATTAGGGTGCATTAACGCAACAAGGCCAGCCGTCGCCGCGGTGTCGGGATTCTACTAGGGTTGTTATTTTGTAATATAATTTTTTTATGTATACGTTAAACTTAAGTGCTATTAGAGTCTAGTCGACGGTGCGGTCTGAAAAACAAAGTTGGAGACCACCTCTCTATATTTCTCTAACTTATTTTACAGCTGGTGAAAAGTAGAAACATGTATATATGACATCGCACCTACAATTACTTTATTTTAGTTCTATATTGTCTTGTAATCCGATCGAAGGAACTGACCATTCGGCCTCCTCCGGCGCCCTTGGGTCAAATGTTATCGTGAATAGCGAACGGCTTTCTGGCCGATCAGCGTAGCTCTTTTTCAATTAAATAAAAAGATGGCGGTGATTAGTTACATGAATCTGTAATCGATGATATAGTCGCTGCTAGCCAATTGTTATCGGCTTTTACAGCTTCATCTGTTTCAAGGCTCACAAAACCTGAGTTCACAAATTAGGGAGATCTTCCCTTCTGTAAAAAAAAATAATTTCTAAAAACTGGGCAACCCTACGCCCGACCGCACGTAGTGCGGTTTGATTGATACGCTTTGTAGATGTCGTTGTACGTTGCGGTCGCCTGTTTCCGCGAAAACCAATTATCGATATATTTTGGGTTGAAATATGTGAATATCCGCCACTTGTTAATGACAATTCGCGCGTTTCTCTCCAAACATGTTATTACATAAAAATATGTTTTTATGTATTGTAAATATTGTAAATTATTTAATAAAATTAAAAAAGCAGACATGCCTGTTGATTGCTTGTGGGTTAAGCGAATTGACTTCGATCTGATGGTCGGGGATTCGATCCCAAACGACTTATATTAATAAATTACCGTTTTCGATATTTTAAATACAAAAAAAAACTCGTTTAAATTGAAAATGACTTGTGCATGGCAATGGGAAAAAATAAGCTTAAAGAAAAGTGGAGAAAAGAGAAAGTCGTCTCTGTCTATCACGCTAGGAGTAAAAAGAAGGGAAGAGCAGTGAGAGCTAAGTTTTATTTTGTTTTATTTCTAATAAAAAGAAATCCAAATAAACTATACTAATTCCAATAATAAGAATTCTTTTCTATACGTACACTTATGAATTTGTATACGGTTACAAACATTACAATTATTTTTGCGCTTCTATTTTTTTTTTTTTTAAATATTCAATTTATTTATCTTAATTTATATATAACTACTAACTAATAAAGAAATATTTACAACTTAAAAGATAAAAACAAAATATTTACAAAAAATATAACTGTACCAAACCGTCATCGCTTGGCAGCGTGCCCAGAAGGCTGGTAGCATTGCCACGTTGTATGGCCTTAGCCTCTGTGCAAGGTATAAGCCAGCCCTCTGGTCACCAGATGTGTCGACCAACTTCTTAGCTAACACATTAAAAAGGTGATGTGCGCTAGGACCCCACGGACCCAAAGTTTCTACCCCAAACGGCTCAAATATGAAATCCGTATCGAGGTTACTATATTTGCGCCGCTTGAGGTTTTCTGCAGTAGCAGCGGCCGCTCCAGCCTCAACAGAAGATTCTCGAAGATGTGACGGCGCCAAAGTATCGACGCATGTGGCATCCCATACTAAAGGCCGTCCCATCTTCCAGGGTATAAGAGTTATTATATTATTATTTATATTATAATTATTTCATTTAATAGTAAGTAATTTTATCTGGCACTCAATGCATTAACGATATGTATTTATAAAATAAAGTCATAGTGTTCTTTAAAAAGAAACACTTTATAATATTATTAATCAACAACAATAAAAGATCGAGCGCTGCTTTTATTTTATCAACTAACCATATACATATATTAAAGACTCATCGCAACGCAATCTAGACAGCTGTATGAGAAAAAGCTCAGCGGGCGACCGTGCGACATAATCCTTGAATGAACACTTCGAGGTGACTAACGCCAGTCTTATGAAAGTCTATTTAACCAGACGAGGGCACTGATCTGAATTCCGATGTGACGGGTGATCCGAACAGATATGTGTAATTCATCGATTAATACTTCCAAATATTACTTTCGTGGTATTCTCTAAGTTGCACGATTTTACGCTTTAATGTAACTTATGACACTCAAAATAAATCGCATATAATGAAGTCTCGACTGCGCCGTGGTAGCTCATGCCGCCTTGCACTGCGAAAGCACGGGGGGTATGGATTAACCTCCCCCTCCCGGACGTGTTCTCCTAAGAGCACAGTGCAGAGGGGCTCCGGTGCGTTCCTCTGGAGATCCTGGAGCCCCTGATCCCGGAGCCCCTCCACCATGCACCGAGGAAGGGCCACCGGGGAGGCTTTAGAGAGGAACAAAAAAAGGAAAACATCGTAAGGTAACCGTTGTGTTCGATTTTTTTAAAGACATTGGCTTCGTTGGATGCGTTGGCTATCACTACTTATTATGAATATAATCAAAATGTACTGTAAACTAAGTTTATGAAGTAGATCGAGATTGTTTGACACATTTTCTATCATCAATTATTTAGATCGTGAAACGAAGCTCACACGTCGCAAGATTACGTCAGCTGTGTGTGTGCGGTCTCCGAGCAACAGTCGATGCGGCCGACAAGCTGTTCGACGGTCTAGAGACGAGATTAGTGAGATCAATTACTCAGTTCTCACGGGCCGCTACTGGCGTGCACCGCTGCCACTACTGTACACTGACGAACCATTACAATATTATACATTCGACCAACAAATGTGAATCTTTGCGATTTTATATCGACAAGCTTAAAAAAAGATTTCTCCTATATTTTGAACTTGTTTATGGCTGATTACCATTGTTAAAACTTCACTTTATATAGCTAACTTGTCCGAGTTTGTCTTTCGCTTCGTTTGCAATGGGGGTATTTTCAAGAGTAAAGTGAATAATCGCCTTACCATCCAGGACAGCATTTCCACTTCACATCAGATAGGATCGTGCTGAAGCACGTCCCTAAAATGTAAAAAAAAACTTAATTTGCTTATCGTAAACGTCACACTAACTGAATTACATACATTAAAAAATAGACGTGTAATATCTAACCATATTTTCAAACATATACAAAATAACTTAAGTTCAGATCAAATCCATTGAACCCAAAACAGTGCAAAACAAGCACAAATTTTTAGCAAGTGTAGCTGTATATAAGAAATTGATCAGCAAAAAGTGGTCCGAAAACGTTTATATAAATCGTATAATTGATCAACTTAGAAAATTGTGGGAGAAAAAACATTCTAATAGTTACATTCCCTTAATGGTATGCCATTTTATCTGTAAATACGGTTACAATATAAAAAACAAACATACGTAAATTGAAAAAAAAAAACAAATTAATTAGTGGTTTTTTCAATTAAATTCGACATCGGCCGGTTGTGGTCCAAAAATCTAGTTTCGGTACTTCAGTTTTGATCAAAAACCAGCCGAGAAACTTTGGTTTCGTCTAAACTGTGCACATGAATAATTACTCAATTAAAGAATAAAGTTTTTATGGAGTTGTTTATTTTTAGCAGTCTAAGCTTAAAGTATCGTCTGATCTGTATAATCTATCTCTATAATCTCTAAATACGATAATCCTTGCGCGTTACCGCTATTTTATGGGCAGGCCCCACCCCTTAGATGCTAGGAGCGTTGCTGGAGTTTCTTCGGCCACTTCTTCTCCCAGCGCAAACGCTTCCCGAAGTGGCACTTAAAGTTAGTTTAGCTTTTCGAATGTCCCTTAGATTATCCGTGAAATAGCTACCGACCGAGTCGTGGTTCGGCCCTCTCGGGCGCCCTCGGATCGGAATGCTTACGCGTAACATAGTAACCGTCCAAGCCGAGGTTACCCCTCACCGGGGGGACCCTTGTGTCGAGTTACTAGCAATAGAGGTTCAGGCTAAGCGACCTAAGAGCTATGCCACCTCTCAATCCGGTGAAGCAGTCAAGGCCAGCTTCTCTGGCCAATCTGTGTAGTTCGTCTTAAAAAAAAAAAAATCTCTAAATAACAAGACTATAGCATACAATAGAAATTTATAACAGCCCGAATAAATTTAGTTTTAATTGCTAAAACGACAGTCAGCTTATTTTTTATTAATAAATAGTTGTATTGGAATCATTAAATTCAGTAAAAGGGGATAAACTGGGATATTTCAGTCCCAGTCTTGTTAAGTTCTCGTTCTTGAGTCTACTCAAATTTTTACGGACTTTGACATCCTCCGTCCAGCCGACGTCTCTTGGGCAAGCATACAAAATCAAATCATATAGATAAATTAATAGCATTACCATAATTATTAAGTAACAATAAATATAAATATTTATACCTGGCGCTACAGCTTTCCCTCGCAGTACGAAAATGCAGAGTAAGACCCAAGACAAGGTGGAGACTGTAGTGTCGACGAGATGAGGGAGTACAAGATTTCCCAAGACGATGTCGGGGACAGAGCGAAGTGGAAAGCGAAAAGCAGGAAAGCTGACTCCACCACCATGTAGGACCAATAGCTAAGAAGAGAGAGAGAGAGAAATATATATATAAATTTAGAATAGATTTAAGAGAGAGCGTTTGAATGTAGCCTTAGCAAATGCCTCTAGCATAAACTAGAGGGTTTGCTTTAATATAAGTAACAAAAATATTTTTTTATTATATATTATTTCCTTGTATTGCAACAAATAAAAATCGATGCACAGTCTTTTAGCGGTCATGCTGTGCGCCACGTCTGTACTTGTATTCCCACGATGTGCAGATAAGATTGCAGATGACTGATGTGTATAACAATAATGTTACAGATCAGTTAAGGCTAAAAGTGAAACGGTCGCTAGCATAATAGCTCATTTATTGAGATGGCTGTCTGCTTTTAGCTGTACCACTTTAGCGTTCCGGATCAAGGAGGACTGACAAAAAGTTTTTTTTTGTTATTATTAACGTTTTTCTCTATTATATAATATCTGTAATACTAATACTGTCACGGACGTATTTTTTACTAAGCTTATTAGATCTCAAATGTGACAGGACGTATACCCATAGCCATAAACCGAGCACAAATTTTAGTGAGTGTTTTTTTTTGTACGTTACGTACTTATTGAAAAAGATTTGAACGTAATTAGACGAGCAAATTTAAAAACCGAACTAATTAAAACAGAATTTCCCTTTTATATCTGAAGTAAATTTCGAAATTTATATTGTCTTTCTTCTTCGGCATTTGCAATCCGTTCTGATTCTTTCTCCGTTTTCCCTTGTGCACATATTGGGACAGAAAGATAATACATGTCATGTGGCTTATGTATATTATGTTCCCTTAACGGCCGTAGAATCGGTATTATTAATTGCAAAAAAAATCATGGATAATCGAACAAGAAAACGCTCACTGTTACATACATATTGCTAAGCGTATTATGAAGCTTAAAGCGAGTAGCCGGATAAAAAAAATACAAAATTAATTAATATAGTAACTCAGTGACTCTTCGTCAAAACTTGTTTACATTCTATATTAAAAGTAAGAGACAGATAGTTTTTTTTTATTGTTAGATTGCAACCACAGACCTGTGTCCGTGCTCTTTTCCAATACACTTAAATTGTTCACTCTGAATTTATTAAAAGAGTGCCACTTCTACAGTTACTATTTTCCTTTTTTTTATATATATATATAATGCCTGAATTTGGAGGTGGCCGGTTCACGCGTCGCAGACGCCCCGCTGCATTGCTATTAGCTACTCTGCGACCGCTGTGTCCCTGCTTTTTATGGCTATTTTCAGGTTGTAGTCCACTATCCTCTCCCTTGATGCGGCCATTGCCTTTGTCATCAGATAGTTGTAACGATCAGGGAATCATCAGGACTACACTGAATACCGGATTTATTGGAGATACAATTCTTTTTTTTTGTTATTTTTATTTAATTTTCCGGTAAAGTGAGTAGCCGATATCCCAAATCTTCATAAAAAGGCCGACAATGTAATTGGAATAAAATAATCACATTGTCTATATATCTGCTTGCTTATTAAAATTATAAATTTTGAAAATAAATTATAGAACAAATTATTTTATGAATTCCGAAATATAATTTCTTTACAGTGTTTATACCTAAGCTGGAAACTGTATCCATTTGTCTATAACATTCAAGATAAATGTTGGCAATTAATCCTTACACGCTAAATCAATATCTATCATCTTTGGTGTACAAGTACACCGGCTGGCACGACACTGCATTACCAATGCAGGACAAAGGTTTCTTGGGATTGAGGTCATGTAGTTTCTGTTGCCTTGTTCACTTATGTACTTTTAAATATAAGTATATAGTAAGGTATATATTTAACAAAAAACAAGAAAATAACATTTGCTGTATTACTTCACTTCACAGTTTTTAACCGAATTACTTTAATCATTTTTTTTACGGCTGACTACAGTTATATTTTTAAAAAGGATTTCATTATATTGAGATGTGGCTGAACTCGTAGATCTATCAGTGTTAACTACTTCTTTGCGTTTAGCGAAAGCGCTGCAAAAACGTGCCTCGGACCGTTACTCAAGGCGCGATATGATACTGGCTCTGGGATGACCGAGAGTTTCTTTTTTTTAGTCAAAGGGGCAAACTAGCATGCCTGGTCATATAAGAGAATGAATTGATAACTTGCCAGTGCATTGCCGACCTCTGAGATAACATAATTTTATTATCTAGAGATCTTTATGATCTAAAGAAGATTTTGTTACAGCTATCAATCCAGAAAGATTGCTGAAATAATTCTGACCAATTCCATGGGGGCCCCAATAATAATTGAGATGAAGAATGCAACATGTCTTAACAATCCCTGAGAGTCAAGTTGAATATAGTTCAACTTCTTTACGATCGTAGATGATTGGACCAGTTCTCCGATGTGTACAAATGGGACTGATATAGGATAGCTTCAGCATAGAGATGTGAAATCTCGATCTGACTTGATCTCTCTCCTCCTTCGGTTGCGATGTCGTTCGATTGGATACTTTAATTGGACTGCTATTTATTGTAATCTCTTTGATGTTGCATATTACGTATTCTTGGTTCACGAATTAAAGAGATCTCATACAGAGTTTTGGTTAAAAGCGGACATCAATGATAATTAAAATAAGACGTACGATATTACTCTTAAAGCATTTAGTAAGATCATTAACTACTGGGTGGGGCACAGCGCGCTTGCAATTTTTCTACATTGTATTTAATTAATGTAAGTTTTCGAAATTATTAAGCATCTGTTACGTAGATGCTTGCTCACACGGACACGTAATCGCTCGCACCTTATAACGTCATTTATTTCGGTAGATACTTGTGTTTATTCAGCGAATTCATGGCGGCGTCGCAATTAATAAATACCTTTGCTGCTATTAACTTTATGTATAAAATATTATAATTACTATTCCGACAGCACGTTTCTTTACTTTTTTTTCACGAATACCTTTTAGGTTACGTGAGTATGTATTCAATTACATATCGTAAAAAATCGAAAACGCTGTAACCCACACGAAATCGTTTTAAGAGTTACTTACAAGAAATCTATAAAATTCCAACTCCACTGTACAAAAATATTATATTAATCATGTCACTATACTAATGTAATTAACTGAGGAAATATTATACCAAGTTTTATTGCAATAAGTAACGTTTTCTCAGTTTCATCCATACGGAAAATTCAGTTAAAGGGGCCACAGTCTCACAAAGGGGTGTTTGTCGTCCTCCAAGGTGGATCCGGGAAGAAGGCGACATCAGCTAGCCCGTGTCGCCTTGCACTGCGAGGGCACAGGGGGAGGGAGTAACCCCCGGGAAGTGCTCTCCTTGAGCACAGTGTAGAGGAGCTCCGGTGCGTACCTCTGGGATCTCTGAGATCCCGGAGCCCCTCACCATCCACCTAGTAAGGGCCACCGGAGAGGTTTTAGTGGGTCAAACCCCACATAACCGCCGCCTTCCCCCCAGAAGGTGGGGTATGTTTTGAAGAGTTACTGTAAATTTGCTTGCTAAAATAGCGAATAGAGTTACAATAATAAATGGAGTTACATAGTTTATAAAGACCACTATGACGTCATTCGATGTAATCTTTTGTTTTTTTTTGATGATTTATATAGGGTCAGAGCTTCCGTAATGTATTTAAATCCAAAAGATATTCTTTCTTTTTAAATGCCTCTCTGCCTAGCTAAGTTAGCGTAGAAGTGCGCAGGATATATTCAGACACTCGCAATTCCGGTCAACTCTTTCATGTCACACGGTCATTACTTCTTCCTGCAACCAACAGTTCTTTTACCGGCGAATCTCCCTAGCACGTGGACTAGTTGAGATATACTTTTACATTCTTTGCGTTAAAAGAATCTCTTTTTCAGCTCGGTTTAAAACAGTAATCAGATTTGTTACGTTAACAGTCTAACCACGCGCTCTTCCGATAATAAATAGGGAACACACAATAGAGAGTTTACGTAACATAGTGCACAAAGCCCGTCGGTCAAAAACAGTATTGTCCGTCTGTTAGATACATAAAGGTAAGCGCGTGTGGGTGCAACTCGCACTTAACCTCGTTGCGATGATGATGCAAATTTAGCCGAGAAATCGTCTCGTATCGCACACTTTCATAACAATCCGGTGATTGATTACATAAATTTGAATACTGACGCAGTTAAAACCAAATTAAATTCGTCCGCGGCATCGGATAAAGGACGTCGCAAGCGTCTGATAAATTATCGAAATGATGATTAAAGACTGTTGCGTCTATACACTTACTTGATACTAATAAACAGTAGTACGCTGGCCGCTATTACGCGTTATGGCTATTTGATTGCCACAAAATGAACTAGGAACTGCGAAAATGGAATGTACAAGAAAATGACGAACGAATATGGTGAGTAATATACATTGCCACATACAAATATAAATAGATCCTCATGCCTAATGGCAGAGCGTGTGACTTTACAATTTTGTTATTGGAGGATCGAATCTCAGCCGGTTTATCCCCAGACTGTACGAATAGGACTTATCGAAGTCATCGTACAATTAAAATCAAATACACTTTAAAACCTGTAATCCGAATAAAGCAAAAGACTATGCCATAATTTGACCCTCTAAGAAGTCCTCCGGACAGAATAGTATCAAGGTTTCTACTCGGGGACCATTGCGGTGGGTATCTGAGAGGTTACAAAGAGAGTACACGTAGAGAGTCTCCTCTCAAATACCATTAATGTTGTAATATACTTCGAACTAAAATAACAAATATTTTATTGCCTAATTATTAAGGCTATCATGTGTGAAAGATAAGGTACAAGCCCACCGTTGGACTATTGTTGTCAATAGTAATATATGTTATTATATGTCCTATCTGGTTTTGTAATGGTAATAGAAACATTCTTAGTAGAAATAAAAATCTAACAATGGTCACTACAGCGGAAGCCAAAACGGCTTCTTCGGCTTTGGATAATATACTCACATATTTGAACAAAGACGCCCTTAATGCTATTTAGAATTTTCTTCGAGCTAACCTTTAATGGTTAATAGCAGGCATTAAGGGTAGTTCCGCTAAGAATAGCGTTTTCAAAATCGTATGTACTTAATATACATTTACATATTCATCCATAGATATATCAATATAAATATACATAGTATAAATAAACGATAAAATATACCATTTTGTCATTTTCACAGTTTAAATTTTGCCTCTTAAACTCATGCATTACCGACATACGATTTAGAAGTGTGTTACACAAATTTTAAAATTGTATTTCACAAAATGTTATTAATCTATATTGAGGATGTCAATAATTACGATTTTATTCTACCTCCATATTATTCAATTTTATTGACGTAAATGTAGAAATCAGCGCTAATAAAAATAAAAGATGTAAAGTAACAACCTTGCTGCGTGACTTCAAACGTAAGCCGTGCGCAGTTATAAAGTGATTTTAGATGGCCATGCCGTTTGATTTCATTCAACTGGCGCCAAACGTTTTTATTTACATATTTGTTGCAATTGAAATTAAAAAGGTATCATAAAATTTTATAGTCTATGGCTTTGTTTTATTATGCGTGGCATGTATAAATCAACTCGAAGGGTCTGATCTGCTCAGATAACTCATCAAGCTGACGTTTTCAAACTGCCACGAGACGCTACCGTTGTATCTGAGTTACTGTTGTGGAGGTTTTATGACAAATCACCAGAGAGTCCAGGCGTGGTAGCAAATTGTAGCGAAGATTTCGAGCTAATTGTCTAGTTATATTTATTTACTGTTAGTTGGAAGAGTTTTACAACTTAATGGCATTGAAAGCCAGGCTGTTAGAGCGTTAATAATAGTTCTGGGCTCGCAAGAATAAGACTACGGTCGCCTACCTGTCGTAGAAGGCGACTAAAAGGGGCCTCGGGTTCACTGGGCAACAGGGGTGCGGGCCTTTGTCGTCCGCCAAGGTGAACCCGGGAAGAAGGCGATATCGACTGGCCCGTGCCGCCTCACACTGCGAGGGAGTAACTTTCCTCCCCCGGATGTGCTCTCCTTGAGCACAGTGCAAAGGGGCTCCGGTGCGTTCCTCTGGAGATCCACCATGCACCGAAAAAGGGCCACCGGGGAGGTTTTAGTGGATCAAACCCCAGATAATCGCCGCCTTCCTCCCAGAAAGCGGGGTATCTTTTTGAAGATTTCCTTCCCGTTAACAAAAAAAGGCTGAGATTGTTGACAAAATGACAATTGAATTATGGTTGGTTTTGTAGTAAAATGTCATTGGCAAATAGTAGACTCGGGGCCCAGGTGGACGGCTCATATACAAACATTCTTTTATTAAAAAAAATATTGTCAAAAATAAAAATGTTAACAATAAAAACCCCGCTACCATATGAATTAGCGGCATTTGGTTATGCGTGGTAAGTAACAACAATGGGCACTTAATTTCCATTCGATTATTGTAATTAGCTTTATAGAAAACCACCAAAATTACTGGTATAATTCTCATTAAACACGTGCACCGCGATAGAGAGTGAGTCAATTTAGGAAGCGGCTCCCCTTGTACAATTATCGCCATTGATTCTGCGGTCGTCCTAACCATGAAAATATAACAGGTGCAATGTTGAACATTTTATATTCCCATAATTTGTACCAATTAGCTACAAATTGTTTACCACACTGTTGTTATATATCATGAATGCTAGAAATCTTTATCCGTAGCCACAAATTTTGGCGATAGTTTACGCTTTTTTAACCAACTTCAAAAAGGAGGAGAATCTGTAATTTTAAAGGTTTGCGTATTTATAACCCCATTCCCGTCAGTTATCGGCATAATAATTTATTTTTATTAAAAAGTTACAGTAAGAGCCTTTACATATGGCAGCATGGGCGCAGGCCTTCTCTGTAAACAGAGTATAAGGCATTTATTGGCAGACTTCACATGCGTTAGAAAAATTTTCTAAGACATGTAGGTTTCCTCACGATGGTTTCCTTCACCGTAGTCACTAGTAAATAGTTGTTAGTATGTAAAATTTATCGTTATGTTATTCTACGTCCCTCTTATTACTGCTACGCAAGTGTCCATAGTGTTTATTTGCCATAGTCACTGCATAATTAGATTCCATAAATGTGTTTAATACGTCTACAAAACAGGAGTGAATCCAGAGGGGAGATCAAGGAAGCAAAACGTGACCGTTAACAAAATACCGCAAAGTTATTTCTTGGAATGGGGGGAAAGAAATAAATAATACACGACAATTTGCGGTATCCGTGTGTCTGGAACGCAAAAAAATTATCAACGGCAACATCTGCTCAGCTTAGAAGTACAGTTTTTTTTACTTCATATTTATTAAGCGAATGTATTTATAGAATCAAATAACGCTCCAATTAATAATAAGACAAATAACAATGAGCCGTGGTAGCTCAGTGTCCAATCGGTCGATTGAAGCGATCAATTTTATGTGCTGATTTACCACGCGCTCGGCGGTGAAGGAAAACATCGTGAGGAAACCTACATATCTTAGAAAAAATTTCTGAGGTATTTGAAGTCTACCAATCTGCACTAGGGCCGAGTGGTGTGCTATGCCCTTATACTCTCTTTATAGAGAAGGTCTACACCCAACAGTGGGACATATAAATATATATATAAAGGCCGTAACTTTAACTTTAAACAACGGAAATTCACCTGTTCCTCCTTTGGTAATGTGGATATTGTTCATCAGATGTGCCGCAAACAAATTTGCCCCTTTTCTTATACAAAAAATATTTAAAGTTGATTATTCACATGTTTACTCAAAACTCAAGCTCACTAAATTCTATTAAAGTGGCATAGATAAATAAACTACAGTCAAAAGTGCTCAATCATTTTTGACCGGTAAGTGGTTTACATAAACTGTTTCGTAACACTTTCTTTAGAACAATAACAACTCTGTCAAATTACAATGTATAGCATTGTGTGTTCAAGTTGTTTAACATTTACAATTTGAGGTTATTTCCTACTTTTCACCTTTCATTCATAAATATAATATACAATAATAATTAAATTAACCGTATACATAATATGAACTCCTTCCATTTAACCGTATATAATCATCGACAATCGATTGACTTGACTCAATGGGTCTGTGAAGAGATGTCAGTGCTCTCTGCATTCTCTATTGCATTTACCATGGGGAGTGATCTAAGTAATTGTTTGGAATTATGGTTGGCGCGACTGTACGTTTTTCACACAACTTTCTTTCACGCACTTGTGGGATCAACTGTTAGAAGCGGTGCTTCCGATATTATTCGACCTGGGGCCTTCATGAAACAATCCTACTTTATCAAAGGTCGGCGATAGTTATCACTTTAGATCAGGTGAGTCGTAAGATCGTTTGCCCGTTTTCCTATAAAAAAAATATTAATCTCTAAAAGTCTTGATTTTTTAACAATAATCTATCCTAGATAGAAATGACAATCGCTATCAGATTTCCAACGAGCTTTTTGTACGCGTGCTTAAAGCTTAACCGAGTATAAGTTATATTTAATAAGGTTATTAAACTTCCTATACAAATAAAACAAATTTATTGTTTGTTTAGTATAACTCGGTAGGTCGTAACGTAATAATATTATTTGCGCTGCATAATTTGCTATTGAAGTGTTTTACGGGACTTAAGATTGGTTCGCTCATTAGCATTGACACGAATCGCGCTGTACTCGATCTGAGTCAACAGATGAGCTTCCAGAACGACTCCGGCTTTGTTAATTAATCGTCCACAGTTAACGTCGATGACCGCATCAAGACGTTTAGTGTACTGTAAATAATTACACCTGTGGTCGGTTTTATATCTATTTAACTGGCTACTGCTATATTGTGATTTCTTCACAACAGTATAACAATTATGTGTTCTAATTTGCGGGACTCCAGTCTCTGTATCACACAAGCTGTGGACAAATTTGAAAATCAAAATAATGTAGCTATTTATTTTGTCAACGATTGAGCATTTTAGAATAAGGAGATCATATGTAATAAGTATGCAATACCATCATAGTCGAGTGTCCGAAACCACAGCTTAGTTTCAGACACTCGACCCAAGTAATTCCAATTAGCATTTATGTGCATTATATTTCCTAATTTCTATATAATAATGAATAAATAAACAAAAATTTTACTCTGTTACGTAGATTAAAAACATCCATGTCTATTAATGCAGAAGATTTTTTTTTTAATTATTACAAAACCTTAACCACATTCAAACAAATACTCAAGGTCAATCTGTGGTAGGTGTACCATCAAGGTCCACCATAGCCACTCGACTCCACTTAACAAGGCTGAGAGGGTCAAAAGATAAGTATGTCCGATTACTTGTTTCATAGGAGATAGATCTTTCTTGCTGAGATCATCTAGCTAAATTACAATCAGCTAAGGTTCGTCAAGAGTTCTAATCTCAATCGATTTTTTAAGTGAACACACATGTTTAAAATTTCTGCCCAGTGTATGGCCACGGCTTCTGGCATTATCTACCTTTAGGGTTAAAAGGGCGTGAGAGGTTATTTTTATTTTAATCATATAATAATATACATATATTTATTTCAATAAATTGAGTTTTAAAGGAAATAATCTCAACTTATTGTAATTCAAAATTATGCTAATTGCATATCCGTAAAATGTAATTGCGCTGTTTAAGAATAGGTAAACTTGGAATTAGATCACTTGCGTGAGATAATCGAATAGATATGACTAAATTACTAAAGTTTGTAATAATAAGGTACACGTACCGAGACTATATCGATACTACTTCGAATGTGTAATCAATATTTTCCTCAACATAAAGTCCAGAAAATGTTTAGTATTTATCACGTTTATACATTGCTCTAAGTTTTGTGTATTTATTCATTATTGTTAATTAATTAATTAATATAATATTGTAAACCAGCAATAAACAAGCATACATTGTAGTTTTTTTTATGACGAACTACACAGATTGGCCAGAGAAGCTGGCCTTGACTGCTTCAACGGATTGAGAGGTGGCATAGCTCTTACGTCGCTTAGCCTGAACCTCTTTTGCTAGTAACTCGACACAAGGGTTCCCCTGATGAGGCGAAGCCTCGGCTTGGACGGTTACTATGTTACACGTAAGCATTCCGATCCGAGGGTGTCCGAGAGGGCCGTACCACGACTCGGCCGGTTGCTATTTCACGGATAATCTAAAAGACATTCAAAAGCTAAACTAACTTTGAGTGCCACTTCGGGAAGCGTTGGCGCTGGGAGAAGAAGTGGCCGAAGAAACTCCAGCAACACTCTTAACATCTAAGGGGTGGGTTGTAGTATTAAACATGTTTACAAACTATACCCTCTTGTGTAATCCAATTACAGGTGTACACAACATTTGCTATTAAAAAACGTAACGTTTTTATAATTAAGAATAACAAAAATATTTTAACTAAATTAGCCAATTTATTATGGATAATTTTTAACACTAGGATACGGGACAACTTGTGAGAATTAGAAAAAATGTCCATCGATGTGGACATTTTTTCTAATTCTCACAAGTTAGTATTAACTAGGTTAAATACAGCGGAAATCCTTGGCAATGGCGAGTGTGACAGTAGGTTGGTTCTAGATTGCGGCACATCAAAAATCCTACACCAACGACTCCTTGGATATTTGAATAAAACAAAAGCCCATGATCAAGCGTTTAACGTTAGATTCAATTTGAAGTCGGTTTTTATTTCAGCTCGTAAATATACTTGAATATTTTGGTAAATAAAAATATCGCCGTAAGCAAAAATAAATGGTAGGTTAAGAAAGTTTGAATATCTCGGAAGTCACATGGAGGCAACACTAAGTACTAAAATTTAAATAATAATGAAATTTAATAAAAAATACTGTATATCCAAGTATATGTACGATATCCTTTTTCGTTTAAATTTTTGTTTTATAATGAAATATAAATAAATTAATAAATATATTTTATTTTATGGATATTTAATGGTCTATCATGCACAATTTATTTTAATTAGCTAGCGTCTTTATCTTCCAAGATAATCTAACTTTCTTAACCGACCCTTTATTTTTGCTCACGAGTGTAGTATTTAATTTTGAAGAATATTCTCTAAGCACTGACCCAAACTCGCTCCACTGAGATTTCAATTAAACATTGAATAATCAACACTGTCAAAGGTAAGCTGTTAACTATAATGATGTTCATAAATACAGCGGCTCAGTTAGCTCGCGGCATTATTTCAGCGTAAATAATTGGACGGCAACTATTTGCATTAATGCCTTTTCTAAGCGCATTCTTCTTTTTCAATTGAACCATAAAGTTGTTGGGAACGTGGCGAATTTTGTTAGCGAGCCGTGTACGTGGGCTGGGTGCGGAATACCGTCTCGTGAGATATTCCCACTTGCAAATTCGCTTTTGTAAACGAGATGTTTCTCCACTCTTACACTGGTATTAGTTTACACTTAAGTGTCCACAGCACTAGTGGATAAGGGACACGCTTTTAATTTATTACCTACATATTGTATGAGATTCATAAACTGAACGTATTTAATACGTGCGTACAATAAATGGCTATAGCCTAGTGCCTAGATATTTGACAAATTAAACGATCTACGAATATAGGATTAAATAGCCTACCCTAATGATATTGAAAATTTTTATTTTTAACCGACTTCAAAAAGGAGGTAGTTCTCAATTCGTAAGTATTTTTTACACTCCTACTTACTCAATGTCTGTACACTCATTTAGCGCAGTTATTCATTAGCCAATTTAGAATATTTCTTTTGCTTCTAACGGTTTCCTTTTAATTATATCATGACGTGGGATCTTGGTTTCCGAAGTTATGCCAGAGACCTCTTAAAAATCGTATGGAAAATGCTTGTTGATAGACATATAGGTATGTCTATAATGTATGGAAAGGTTATATCTTCCTTAAGTTATTCTACTTTGGCGCATTACACGCACAAAATTCGACTCTAGCAGGGGAAACGACAAGTACTCAGAAAACAAATAATAACACATTCATAGATGTAGAGAAAGACAAAAAGACTCACACACTTCTCCTCTACTTCCGTGTCACGGCGTTAAAGTTAACGTTTAATTTTTAATCCGTCACTGATTTGATTGGAAGTCGATTTTTCCTTTTACTCG
The DNA here is from genome assembly GCA_029286785.1 of Meandrusa payeni. Taxonomy (NCBI): domain Eukaryota; kingdom Metazoa; phylum Arthropoda; class Insecta; order Lepidoptera; family Papilionidae; genus Meandrusa; species Meandrusa payeni. The sequence goes on along the minus strand of JAGSMX010000012.1, from coordinate 7,060,991 downwards.
TAAATATACTGTATATAAATGGCCTAATATACGGCGATCTGTTCCTCATCTGTGATCAAAGTGCCCTGAGGTTTTTTATTTTTTTTTTGAGATTGCCCTACTGCTTTTTTGTACGTAGGAAACCGTTAAACTAGCAAATCTCTGAAATATGAGCAGGTCGCCTTATAATGCGAATGAAAGCTTTAAAAATACATTAAATTTAAATTATTCTTAATCATATCACGAAATAATTAATTCCTATACTAGTACTCTATGATATATTCCGCCAGCAAAATATAAAAACCATAATTAAAATCACGTATCGAATTTACTTTTACAATGGATAAAAATGTAGGTAATGCAAAATTGATGTTTGCGATGCAACGTCTACGGTTCAGACACGTCCGACGAAAACAAGTTCCACCGATTCGTTCTTGTAATATCAGAGTACTTTATTTAATGTTAGAAATAGACCTCGCTCGGCGCTACAAAGAATATTGGCTTTCACAACGGAACCTGGCAAATTTATATGCAGCTAGATTGAGCCAACACTACGCTCACGAGAAGCGAACCGCCTTATAATCGCCTGCGTACTTGCGCTACGAACAATCCGTTAATATTACGCAACATATTTATAACTAAGTACTAGTTGTACCTGTTTAGAATAGATAAAGATACTTTTATACCCCAACTTCAAGATAACTTTTGGTATATGACCAAGGAAAAACATCTTATAATATATAACTTTAATTAAAAAACACGATACTTTTAGCCTGCATAACACAACCAAATGGTTGCCGTATTTTCATACTTTCCAAGTAAGTGCTTGACCACGATGACACCCAATGTTAAGTGGAAATCCTGGATGATAAGGGGCACTAGCTCAGGAATTGTCTATTTACTTTTCTCTTAAAAACACCCACATTGAAATCGGACGGAAAGACAGAGACGGGTAATTTATTCCAAACTTATGCTGCATGTTACACGCAGTTGCATAAAAATATTATGTATTAAATAATTATTTTTGTAATGTTTTTTAAAAATACTGCATTAAATATGAATAAAAAAGGAACAAATAAAAGCAGCAGCACCACCGAGCCTCAGATAGGTAAAGACGATTAAAAAAAACATCACCAGATGAGACCTTTTACAACTTTACCAGATTGAAAGCAAACTTCTTAGTCCGAAGGTGCCCAAGCGGGCTGAACCGCGATTAAATGTTTCTAGCAGCCATGTCCCTCTGTCTTGACTACGCTACGATTTTATCTTAGATTATTTTACGAGATATTAAGTTATTGAACAAGTCCCAAAGTTAAAATAAGCTAAATTGTAAGTTGTTTTTGTTCGTGAGCTGTTCCCAACTATGAGTATTAAAAAAATAAAGAACAAATACACACAAAACAGACAAGAACTTTTTATTGAGAATAATATTAGGAAAATCCTGTATAAGGAGCACGGCGACTAAGGCGTGTTCGCCTACTACATGCTCCCAACTGACTTTGGTCGACTTTACGAAACAAAACTTTAAGTTTTGTTACGTGGAGTCAGTCAGTGTTCACTGTAAATTTATAATTTTATATAAACTTGTGTGAGAACTTGTAGTATCTAGACAAATCTAGAATAGGTTTTAAGTTGCTATTTATGATGTTACGAATGAAAATTATCTTAAGAAAATAATAAAATATTAAAGTATTAATATTCAGAAGAGAACCCCGCGGTGTTACCCGCGATTAAAAACTATTTCTTTTTTCTAAAATAATTGTTGTTTCATCAGCTGCCAGTTAAAGTTCGTCAAAATCAGCGCAGTCGCTTCAGTGGTACAGAAGAACAAATAGACAGACAGATACACAAAAATTATAAAAAAATGTAAATTTGGTATATTAACCATATAAACATTTATATGCATGTAGTAAAATTTATTTTAATATTACAGACATACACTCCATTTTTTTATCGTATGTGTATATATTTGTATATATTATGATGAACACGCTGTAATTAGCAACACTAATCTAACCAACAACTCTGCAAACAATTACCGTTAAAATGGTCAGGTGGGTGAGCTTAGAATTGCATAGGGATCGATTATAGTGAACCAGTAATTTCGCAGCCTACAAGCACGCTTCCCTAGTACAGGCTTAGCCGTAAGCCAATTCCATTGGTAGGAATTATGAGTGCTTGTCGCGGTTTTACACCTGCTCATGAAACAGTTCTTATAATTACGCTAATTGAAGTGTGGAATCTACTCGCATAAACACTTGAATAAGTTCAAAGATATTAATACGCTGGTAAAATGCAATAATTATGTGCACGTTTTTAGATAATTATAATTGGACCATCGTATTTTAACGGATGGAAAACTGGTCCATGATTTTTTAAACAACATATTATATTTAGTATGAATGGTTTATTTTTTTTCGAAACTAATTTAGTTCATGTATTTTAAAATATAATTACTAGTGAAAGTAATTTTTTTTAAACAATGATAACAATATATATTTTTTTGCAAATATTATTAACATTCTTGTTAACCATTCCAAAATAAACTTAGGCTTGTGTTAGATGATTCACGTCAATAGTCGAATGGCGGAAAATACTTAAGTATACACGTAAAACGTTATATTTCTTCAGTGCAACAAATAAAATGAATTATGTAAAACTACTCTCACAGATATTATCGAATTATTATTATCTTTAAGCCTCAAAAGTCTAGTGGCTTAGATTACGGTCTGCGAAATGTAAGGTCGTATGTTCGAATCCACCATTCGACTATTGACGTAAACCGTCTCCTAGCACAAATTTAAGCTCAGTTGGAATGGTTAACAAGAATGTTAGTAATATTTAAGAAAAATATGTAACAGTTAATATTATTTTTCCAAAAATAAATTAAATTCCCGACATTTTCGACGTTGTCAATTTATGATTATAAGCTTGGTGAAAAGCTGACAACGGATTGCTGGTTAAAAGAACGTGAGGGATAAAAAATAAACTTACGACTTCCAATCTGATCAAAAGTTAAATGCGCGCGGACGTCCTTTTTGTTTTTCTTACCTTGTCGTTATTACCGTAGGAATATTAGGAAGTCAAAGAAACTTAATCAGAACCTAACCAATCTTTCGTCAAATTACTCATAAAGTCCATCCTTTTCAATAAAAATTAATCAATTAATCATCGAAATCCGTTGGCGTGATATTGAGTTATTCGTCCATTTGTGTCGCTCAAACTTGATGCCAATTTAAGACTTATATGGTTTTCTCATGGATCTCACTGTCAGAACTGGACTAAGGGAAGGAACGGGACCATACGGGAAGCACCAGCTTTCAAATAAATATAAAATCATCAAAATCGGTTCACCCTTTCGAAAGTTATGCGGTAAGAATCATAAAAAAAATACATACCAATTGAGAATGAACTACGACGTAACGATTCGCAGACCGTACCATAAACCATTAGGCTATTGACGCTTCATATTGTTACACGTCATTTCGATAACTGACTAAAATAAGTATATAGAATAGAGGGACTATTGGTGTTGACTGTTGACTGTGCAACGTGCCAGGGTGACTCCTAGCGGGCACACTGGAAATGGAGCATCGCGTGCCGAGTAACGGACGAGCAGCTGATAGCGCGTTTAATTACAATCAATGATGCATTTCGCAAACTATCCAGAATAATAAGGTATAATAGAGCGAGTTTTTCTTTTAATGAACACATGGCTTACATAATACACGTTCTTTTTTTCTTTTAATGGACAGCTAATACCTAACTGTAACCAGCTAAGAAAATATCGATTTCGTTTAAATTAAAACTTTTTATTTAAAATACTATGTTTTTCAGGTCAAATCTTGGAAGATCAATTAGAACACATTTATTGAATAATTTTGCAGAGTCGATATTTTGTAGGTTCAGTTCATGTAAAACCGTATTTTTATGTTCTGCATAATCTGATTTTAAATTGGACCAGACGAAGGAGGTTACAGCTAACAACACAGGCATACATTTTGTATACACATTTAATTTTCATTGCCTGACTGCTTCCCCAAGGGTTGGCCCCCAATTAGCGTTTTTTATGCTTTTCATACTATTAATAATAATAACCCATTCTAAGATTTAATAGAAAAAGGGGCCAAACGAGGCAACGCCCTATCTAATTCTAAGTATACATCGTCTCCCATGGAGCTGCAGAAGCCGGCAAAGCAAAAATCATATGATCTAAAAATTTACTTTTAAAAATTATCTATTTACCTTTCCCTAAAACCATCCTTTTCATTAAACAATATCCCATTTAAACATTGCCGTTGAGAATTTGTGTTCATGTCTTGTTCTTTAAAGAACACAATACCCATAAGGAATCTATTTACAAATTCAATTCAGCACTCATTACGGCTGTACGTTAATCGGGCAGTGAGTTATGTAAACGCGTTCTCAGCGGTACTACCGTCGTGTGGTCGTATTTCGAAGGCGGGCGAGTTGCCCCAGCGCTCCGCCGTCTAATTAGGCGCAGCCCTAGCTAATTTGACGCGTGAGTGCCTTGCCGCCGCCTAATGAATGGTATCGCACACGTTCATCTCGGCCACGTCGCCCCGCCTGACTTAAGCTCCACCACATACAAAGCTAGGGATGCGACCGTCCGATAAAAGAAGTCATTTCCGTTAAATGAAACACAAATGCAAAACTAAACGCTAATACTGTTACGTGCGAATAGTATTTACGTACAAGGAAACGAATACAGGTAGTGGATGCGCGATGAGATTGCCCGATCCATTCTCCGGCTCCAGAAAAGCGAGTCTAATGCTTATTCATAGTGCTTGCATCACGCGGCTTCGTTTATTACAGTCATCGTTGCGAACACTGAATGCAGTTGCCGCTTTGATATATTCATATAAGCAAAATGTTGCTTGCCGTACGCAGTTCCATTGTTACGTATACTTTTCCCAGTCTACACAACGCGTATAGGTTATTAGTACGCAATTCGATTGATGTATCGCATTATCAGTGAAGAGAAATGTTCCAGAGCTATTAGTGATTTACTGATTACTATCACAGTCGTATATGAATCAAAACAATGTTCAATGGATCCTTTGATATTGTGTGTGACCATAGAGAAAGATTATTTAAAATTAGGTGAGCCGTTAGCTCTTTTTATTCTTTTTCTATAAAAAGAACCTAGTGGCTAAGCATTCTATTTTACGATATTATACTCGGTCGTTCAATCAGGCTTTGCAGCAATGGGTTGCCATTTTATTAAATTTAGGTAGCTTCACCACCTGTCACATATCAGACCTTTTTTTTTTTTGTTCACGCGGGGGAATCTTTTTACAGACCATCCTCCGGTACCCTGGGTGGGTCCGGAGGGATGTGTGGGACTCGGCCTGGGCAGCCTCTACCCACTAAACCTTCCGCGAATGCCATCAGCCGTTATGAGCGGGGTGCCCCGGATCTGTCAGCAGCAGGACACCCCAACGACCGGCTGGTCCCGGCAAAGACCGGACTTCATCCTCAAAGGGGACTTCTCCGGAAATCACATATCTGACCTAATCAACTTGATGAAAAGCGTTATTATAAGATACAGCGATTACTGTTTCTGTCTAAACCGTCAAAAAAGGGGGTTAGAAGTACGTGGTAGCTTATGTACTTCTTCGTGTTAAGTTCGTAACAACGTGTGATAACTTTTTTAATTGAAAATAAATTAATTGAGACAACCAATCGAAAGCTATCTAATTGAAAAAAATACTTTTTTTATTATACTTTTAAGCACTTGGCTTGACCTCGATCCCATTTGATGTTAAGTGGAAATACAGTCTTGGATGGTAAGGCGCCCTAGCTTAGTAAATGCCTATTCACTGTACTCTTGTATATACCCACATTGCAATCGGAAGGAAAGACAGACGCGGACAAACTATTGCTAATTAAACTATTAACTGCGGTAATAATCATCATAATTAAGCATACATTATAGTTATTTCATATAGCACTGTTATTTATAACAAAAAAAATACATATCACATCGGCGCGCCCACTTCGTCACACGCTAAAAATACACTCAGTTAAGTTTTGAGAAACGCGCCAATGTATAATTTCAATAATGTTATGAATGGAATTGTAAATACAATTATTTTATGTGTGCAGAGGAAATTATTATTTGATTGGCAATAGAGTAACGGAAATGAATGGATGAGATGTAATCGTTGATGGTCTGTTGAATACCAATATTTCGCTAGTTATATTTTAAAGTTCAGAGAGCAAATATGAAAATACGAGTATTTTATACAGGTAAGTGTACTTTTTTAAAAACGTAAAACAAATTTTAAAAAAAAGCTAGCAATATATCCTTTTTTTTTCAGAAATTTAGTAACATTCTTAACCATTCCAACTAACCTTAAGCTTGTGCTAGGAGATGGTTAACGTTAATAGTCGAATGGTGGATTCGAACCTACGACCTTACGATTCGCAGACTGTACCCTAATCCATAATGTGTGAATTCTGAGCTCAATTGCGAAACTAGAATGTATCAAAGAAACAATAATTACATTGCAACGGCTTCTAAAATTGGACGAATGAGATGGCACGGTAGGAGAAATACTACGACATCGCAGAATACCTACATGAATGGATTGAGTGTTTTGTCTGGTGAGTAGAGATATAAAGAGTTGGGTCATGAGTAGTACTCAACTCTTTATATATTGGCACCTTTTAAAGGTGCTTGTCAACGGCGGGATCACTTAAGGGGGTCGTATTCTCGTATACAAAGGGATATAACCCAATAAATAAAATACATGTATTTATCATCGTTATATTAAATTATTATTATCTTCAACTTTATACTTTAAACAATAGTTAAAGATAAAGATCGTCAAATAAAACAATATGAATAAACAAAATGGCGTATTCAAGCGTCTTTAAAGATAAGTACCATTGACACGATTGATATTTAACAATAACTAAATGAGCAAAAGCCGTATCCGTTAGGAATATTCCTATTCCATTGCAAAGTCTAAGATATAATCGTAGCCGACGTTTAAATGTACCACTGTTTTAATCTTTGACTCTGAAAGGAAACGAGACAAGTACCACATCATTAGGTGGAGAATTCCATCGGAAGCGGCCGTTGCCGCCGCCGTAAACCAAACAAATTCGTGCTTCCTTATACGCTGTACTTATGCTCTTATCTGACAATTTGTCACTAAATCGAATGCGTTTTCACTTAAGCGTTGTCAAAGAATACAAATGCAGACATGTAATCTTGTTCTGAAAATAAAAAAAATATTTTTCGCTATTATTTGAAAAATTTCGTCATTATTCGAGAAGCCCGTTTGTTGATTTGTTGTGTATACAAGATAATACCTAATCCCGGATCTATGTATCGCAGTTATGGTCATTTAGCACAGTCAATTCAACAGTTAATTATTCTGTCGAGGACTCACGACTCAGACGTGCTTTTAAAAAGCTTTAAGCTGTGTTATTTGTTTCCAGCTATAATGGACTGATAACCGATATAATTCACTTGGTTTTTTTATACCCGTGGTACTTGGCGATTTAAAAAAAACGATTATCATATCGACTGTTTGTAAGTTTTTAAATGACGTTTATATCTGTGCCAAGTGTTCCAATTATTTCATGTTACCGATGCTACCATTTAACTTTCCATAGTTTTTTTTTAAAGAGAAAAAGAAAACAAATTAATTTATGAACTTCGTAAAGGAGTTCCAATGAACACCGCCTGTAATTACTTACATGACACAAATAAGGAATTAACATAATTTCAGACACTTCGAGAATGCAATGTTTGCGGCGAAAATCGGTTTCATTTTGAGAGAGAATTGTAATAATTTCACTTAATTACAGCATTTATTCCGCGACGAGGCCACGCAGTCAAACGGCTGTGCCTCCAATCTTTATCGCTCACTCGCTGTGCTAGTATTTCAGTTTATGGCGATGACAATGATAAATTCATTGTCATCGCCATAAGAAAATTAAAAGCTTTTCCTTGTTACACATTATATGCAAATATATATCGTGCGTCAATTTCCTTCTTACGTTCGAGCAAATGTTTGACAAATTGTTTTATCGTAATTGTATGTACTGGAACATTCAGGCATATTTTTTAAGATAAACTGATGTAATTACTATGTTCGAGAAACTGTTTGGGATTGCCAGGCAAATTATTTTTTTAACGATATGCCTTACTGTTCTTTCAGTGTAGTTAATCAGAGCGACAGAGTCAATAATTTGTTGTTATTTGTTAACTTTACTATATCACACAGTTATTTATAACATCTGAGGTTTAATATATCTTGATAGTATTTTGTAGCTTACAGTAGGGTATACAAAACGCGGGTTCACTGTTTTTATTTATTTATTCTTTATTTGCACACAATACAAAAAAGGTACAAGTAGGTGGACTTAATGCCAATAGGCATTCTCTGCCAGTCTACCTTGGGGTTGTGTAGAGACAAAAATAACGGGCGCAAGCTATGTGATAAAATAATAAATAAAAGAAAACTATAATAAATACATGCATATATAATATACATACCTACTTACAAATAAATTAAATATATAATTATTTATAATAATAAATAGATACATAAAACATATAATTATAGATGGATAGGGAAAGCAATTGTCAAACTATTCCTTGCTTAGGTAAAGCTTCCATAGTAAATGTTTGAAAGTAGATTTAGTTCCACCTGTACATACATTTGTTGGCAGCGCATTCCAAAGTCTTATTGCGTTAAAGGTAAAAGATTTATGCATAAAATCAGTATGACAGGAAGAAAGATGGAGAAAATTACTTTTAATGGGTAATAACCCCACATAAGGCGGGGCCTTCCGCTAGAAGGCCTTTAAATAAATAAATAAGATTTCCTCCCCGTCAACAAAAATAAGGGAATGCAAAACGTAAAGTCATAGAATCCAGCCCACCATTTGTTTATAGACGTGAACCATCTCGTAGCAAAAGCTTAAACTTACATGGAGCAGCTCACAAGAAGTTTTAGAAGCTTTAAATTATAGGCAATATTGTGGTAGAGATTGATCGTGGTAAGTACCTGATGGGGTGGTATTACAGCTTAATTGGTCCGTGACAACTTTCATCAGTGAATACGTTGAGATAATTAATTTGATTTAATATATACTAAAAAATTAAAGACCTCGTACACAATTCATAAAAAGCATATAAGTCGAAATGTTTGATTATTTATAATACAAGTAGTCGTAAAATCGAAGGTTTTAACGTATTGCAATGGACGGTCTCCCCGTCGCAGCAACTATTATCGTCATAAGAAATGTTTTTTGTGTATAAAATCTTACGATTTAATAAAATCTTGTTTTTATGACTATTTCACTGTCCGTGGGGTAGGAAGGGGCGACGGCGTATATATGTAATTCGGGCAGTATAAAATTAAAGGCATCATTAAATTTCATAATTTATATCGTAACCATAAATAGCTTGTGATTGTTATAGACTAGACTTTAATTTACTTACCCATATTAAGTGTGTATCCATGCTCTTGTTTTAAGATTCATATGGTAAAGGACTCGAGTTCGAACAGACCTAGTAACATTTTAACATAATTATGTGCGGCTATACACCATACGGTCTTTTCATAAAATCTGCATTTCAAAACGAGCAAGCGGCTTGCTGTCTAGTGTGTGTAGTGTTTACCATTACCATCTAATGAAAGCTCTTAACTTCAAACGTTGAATTCGAAAACTGAAGCCAAGATGAATTGGCATATACTGAGAGAATGGACCTAAATCAATTTAAACAATAATTCAGTTTAGCTTCAATTCATATTTTCTTCTTCCTGTCTTATTCCACTATCGAGTCAGGTCTCCTCATCATTGGGTCTATATTTCTCTACTATATGTCTGATAGAAATCCATTGTTATCCCAAGTCGTCCGTTTTCTCTGCCTTGAAATATAATCTAGGACTTTTTAAATCATGAGAAGGCCAGTTGACCACATGTCAACCGGCCTTCTCATGACATGGCCGTACCAACGTGGTCATGGCTCCATTAGCTCTTCGTGCATAAGAATTGCTTTTAAAGTCAATGTAATGGTTCGGTATTTTGTCTAGGTACGCCTGAACATTCTCATTTGAGCTACGTGGAGTTTGTCAGCTAGTTGAGACTTGAGAGGCATCATTCCGTATGTAATCGCGGGTCTATCTTTAGCCCATATTCATAACCAATATGGTGCATATACGAAAATGGTAAAACAAATGGAAAACTTGACCTATAATTGCATTAATTAAATTCTATGAAAAAAGTATCTAAGTGTACCAATTTATGATAACCTCCCCGAAAAATGTGATCTCTTGAATCAGTCCGGCAATCATATTGTCATATATGATTATCCTTGATTGGATAATTCAATAGTTTCCTACGTGAAAGCATAAATTTACATTTTTATATATAAAACTTCCTGTACAACTAGACGGTAATGGAACCAGAAATTGCAAAAGGCAATATGTTTCATTTGATATTATGATACATCGAGTTGCCGATTATATATGAACGCTATAACGTACTTAACTCGCACTTTGCCGTGTCGACCTTAGTCCGGTTTGCTCGATGTTATGGTTATATCGATATCTCGAGTATTGAATTTCAGGCGGAGACACGAAATTAAAATGAACGATATCCACTGAACATCATTTACAGTAAACTGATGTCGAGAATCTTATCTGATTCACCGTTTTTTTTTAAATTTCGAAATCCGTTCTATATTTGGCACACATACCTTTTATAAACGTATAATGAGACGCAACATGAAATAGAAAGAAAAAGAACGGTAAATACTTGGTATTATTCTGGTCAATTCCGCTGCTGTTTAAATGGATACCATCGTAGTCCGATTTAGACCGTTAACCAGTAGTAACAAATAAATAAAATATTATCACTTATTGACCTAGAGGGGCGAGCAGAGATTACGGGTTTCTATTTGGCACAGTCGTGACAGAACGCTATTGCCTTTTCCACAACTATAAACAAAGGAACTTTTATCTGGACTCTTGTTAAGTTAGTGATTAATTAATCGATATACGTTTTTCTAGGACGTCCCCTATTGAACCTGTTAATCTGAATAACATCATATACCGTCTTTCTCTCATCAGTGAAGTAAGTAGTTTTTATATTTATTTCTAAATTTGGTTTCAATAATAATATTGAAGACCGTAGTGCCGTACTATAAGTACACACCGGCGCCAGTTCTCGAAAATGGTCATGCAACGCTCTATTGGGTCTATTGTCGCCTATAAACCTGATATTGTGCTGAAAAATTGATCAAACTAACAGGCGGTGCTCGTCGATATTACCGTCACACATGACGACGATGACCTTTGAAGGCCGAAAGTCACGAGGTGACCGCCATGTGGGATGTGGATTCGACGATCATTGTCCCGATAGTCGCTTCTGCAAACGGTCTTATAAAAGTCGATCAACATTTCAAGAGACTGCCCGGCTGGCACGTGTCGCCTTGCACTGCGAGGGCACAGGGGGGGAAGGTGGAACCAGTGGAACGCACCGGGATCTCCGGTGCGTTCCACTGGAGATCCCGGAGCCCCTCACCATGCACCGAAAAAGGGCCACCGGAGAGGTTTTAGTGCATCAAACAAACCAAACATAACCGCCGCCTTCTCCCCAGAAGGCGGGGTATCTTTTTGAAGATTTCCTCCCTGTTAAGAAAAGAAAAGGTTAGGTTTTTATAATGTTTTTATATTTTGTATGATATTTTTGTGTATATAACTTTATATATCTGAATATTATTAAAATTTAACTTAAGGTTTAAAAATAAATAAAAACAGTATTACTAACAAAATCATTATTTGTCTTACTCCTATAGTATATATAACATGACAATGGTACTGTACTGGTAAAATTAATTGGGTTTTTCACAATTTTTTTAAAATGTCTTTCAAATAACAAATTTAGACGAAATTATTTTAGGTACTTTTTAAATAAGCTAAGATATAGACGTCTGCCGTATAGTTAAATGGTGGGTACTTAGCATCTCGTCTTGCCGGCCGCACTTGTAATGATTAGAGTATTGACCTCGCATTTTGGACTAAAAATTAAGCAAGCATTTTCACACATTGAGTATATCTTAGTTCATCATATTGTTAATAACTGTTTTATTATTTTTTTTTTAAAAAAGAAAGCTAGCAAGATTTCTTTTTTTTTCTGAAATATTACCAATAATCTTGTTAACCATTCCAACTAAGCTTAAACTTGTGCTAGGACATGGTTCACGGCAATAGTCGAATGGTGGATTCGAACCCACGACCTTACGATTCGCAGGCCGTACCCTAAACCATTAGGCTATTGAGGCTTCAAAATTTTTCAAAATTATAAGCACTTAATTCATGTATTAAGACTCAAATGTTGTTAGTTATCACTCTCACTAAAGTTAGTAATACTTATGCATATTTATTAACTCTATGCAATGTTTACGTATGTACAGTCCAATCAGAAGACTACCACGAGTGTTTAAGATATAATAACTGGAGCTAGCCCACACCTTGCGCGTCAGGAAAGCACACGTCTTTCGCATTGTCGCGTAAAACTAGTCGACTTGCAAACATCCCTGATGCGCTACAGAATCGGGATCACTCCAACAGCACTCTGAATGCGTTATTATTCCATGTGACCATAACTAAACTTAAACATATATCTTTGAAAATGTTTTAAAAGATCAATTAAAATTAAATAATTGTCATTACAGATAGCATTTAGTGGTTATTGCTGAAATTTAGGTAGACTTGAGATAAAATCAAGACGTGTCGATCGATCGTATTATTAATACACTTTTCGTTGCGATAGCCATCGGCGTAATCCGGAGTCAGTCAATGACGACTCCCACGTAACAGAATATAACTGCCTATTCCATCCAATCTGAGATAAGGCATTCAATAGGAATTAACTGTAACTGTTATGAATGAGAATATAGCTTCTATTGCTTCGTTTTAAATTTATTTGAGAGCATCTTAGAAGGTCCTTTGTGTTCGATCGGCCAAACTGTAATGGTCTTATTTTCTTTTTTCCCACACTTTAATTCAATTTAAGTTGTATCGATATCGAGATCTCAATTTTTATTCTAAGCTTTCAAGTGCTTTTAGCAATAATTTTAATAATACGGTTACAAGCTGTCTTTTTCTGTCAATTAGATTTTTGTTTTATACTTTGCAAGCAATTGACCACGAACCCAGCTTTTGGTAAGGCGCACTAGCCCTAGTCTATTCACTCTACTCTTGTAAACATTGTAATTGAAGGCAAAAACAGACGCGGGACAATTATTCCAGTTTAGTGCGAATAATGAACGACGAAGCAAATCATTTGGCGGGACAAAGGATTTTGAGGGACGTTTAAACCTGCTGTTGGATTTCATCCTTATAAAATCCAGTAGCGAGTCTTGAAGTCCGATGGTGAAAAAGGATGGGGTAATTAGATCGTGTCAATTCCTGAGCACACTCTCCAAAATACTTTACTAATACCAAAAGGCTAGTCGTTTTCGACGGTGGTCAGGACTAAGCAGATTGGTTTCAACTACGTCACCGTTCACCGTTTATTACTTTTTTAAATTCATTTGTTCTTCTGATCGTACCTTTATCAGAGGTTAATTAAAAATTACGGTAGGAGTAATTGGCCTTAAATGCGCAAAGCAACGCAACTCGCCAAAAAATAAAAGGAAAAAAAACACTTCTAATGAATAAGTTTCTTACTTTGACTAAAACGCATAATTGCATGCTTAAGCGCATTTATTCATTTATCTCTTGCATTCTATATTTTTTGATAGAAATCTAAATAGAAAACTAGCACTAAGCGAATTTATTTTGTAATGTGTACAGAAAATTAAAAAAAACTATTCAATGCAAGATAGAAAACTTTTTTCGTGTAACCAACACCTGTTATCGTTAAATGACATTTGCAACCATCACAGTTGGATATGATTAAACCAACTCCTTACACAGAGACCTTACATAGTTATAAATGCGCAATAACATCGCCATGAATAACGATCCGATGTTGAAAGCTGATTAACGTCCTTATTATACATATACGATCTTTGTAATTGACACTTTGTTTCTATTATATTGTTGTAGTAACAGACTCACCGTTTCTAAGCATTTGGGGCAATTTGGGTTTTAAGAACGAAGTTTTTATTTATCCTTTTCTATTAATCTTACGCCGTAGGAATATTATTACAGGATGAAGTAGCTCCGTAGCAGTTATGGAAGGCGCTGGTCTCCTTCTGCGAGTCAGTAATGACCCAGAAGGAGACCGCAGAACGGGATCGGGAGAGGGCCGATCCCGTTCGGAGATGGCGCAGGCGGGCCGGTGGCAGACCGGCCCGCAGCCCTGTAGTTCTGGGCTCTCAAGAATAAGACTACGGTATCCCCTGCCTGTCGTATAAGGCGACTAAAAGGGGCCTCGGGTTCACTGGGCGACAAGGGTGGGGGCCTTTGTCGTCCGCTAAGGTGGACCCGGGAAGAAGGCGACATCGGCTGGCCCGTGTAGCCTTGCACTATGAGGGCACAGGGGGGGAGGGAGAATCCTCCCCCCCCGGGACGTGCTCTCCTTGAGCACAGTGCAGAGGGGCTCCGGTGCGTTCCACTGGAGATCCCGGAGCCCCTCGTCATGCACCGAGGAAAGGGCCACCGGGGAGGTTTTAGTGGGTAAAACCCCACATAACCGCCGCCTTCCCCCCAGAAGGCGGGGTATCTTTTTGAAGATTTCCTCCCCGTTAACAAAAAAAAAAAAGCTCCGTAGCAGATCAGATCTCAAGTCGTCCTCTCTATAGCGTAATATACTAATGGGAGGAAATACCACATTTTTGAACATTACCTCAGAGTTTGCTTTGACCAAAAGTTCTTGTGGTATTTAATGTAAATGGCACATAACTTTTTAAAAAGTTTACTAGCGAAGTGTCCTTCATGATTTCATCGTAGACCACTCATATTACTTATTTATTTTCGACAATTTAGTGGCAATCTATAACCAGGCGTAAGTATACTTATATAAAATTAATTTAAGCAATATAAAAAGTTACATGTCCACGGTAATGTGCAAATTTACTAATAAATTCATATACCTGCCTTGAGTCATTTCGTAATAACGTATAAGAACTTTTTAAAGAGAAAATTTATAGTTCTTCGTAAAATTTAATAATAAAGCTCCATTTTACTGCATTGAGAGATCGTGATCGCGATTGTTTGTTTTTTTTTTTTTGGACGAACTATCACAGTTTGCACAGAGAAGCTGGCCTTTACTGCTTCACCGGATTTGAGAGGTGGCACAGCTCTTAGATCGCTTAGCCTGAACCTCTATTAGATGGTAACTCGACACAAGGGTCCCCCCGGTGAGGGGTACCTCGATTGTTTGTGATCGATACGTAATTAAATACCATTAATGAGATATCAATCAATCATGACCAATATCTAATTTAAATCACTAATGACTAACAATAATAATCATTTATTCTTCACCAAAATCCACATTAATAACTTAAGATAAATTATTAAATTAAATTCTCATACATATTATACAAGAGACATAATAACAGATATATTACGGTGGATTGATACTTGAACAAAGACGAATCCTGTGTCTCAATTAGTGAACCCTCCACCCCATTACATAATCAAAAGTAGTGTACATAAATACTTTAGAACACAATGTTAAGCTATTTCAGAGAATAATATTAATTTTAAGCTAAGTCATAGTAAAGTATTATTTTAGAGAAGGTGTCGGAGACGAATTTTTTTTTTTTTTATATATGAAAAGTGGCAAACGAGCATACGGCTCACCTGATCTTAAGTGATCACCGTCGCCCATGAACATCCACAGCACCAGAGGAGCTGTAGGTGCGTTGCCGACCTTTGAGATAGGAATAGGCTCGTTTCTTGAAGGTCCCTAAATCGTAAACGTTCGGAAACACCGCTGGCGACAGTTGATTCCACAAGTTGACAGTGCGTGGGAGAAAGTTACGCGAAAAACGTACAGTCGTTGAACGCCAACCATCAAGATGGTGGCGGTGGAATTTGGAATTCTGCCGAGATGTGCGGTAATGGAAATCGGTAGCTGGGATGATTCCGAACAATTCCTCAGAACACTCCCCATGGTAAATGCGATACAGGATGCAAAGAGAACCGACATCTCTTCGCAGACTCAGAGGGTCGAGTCGATCGGAAAGACCCTGATCGTCGACTATATTATACGAATTATACGAAATACCCATGATGAGGTATAAAACTTAAAAAGATTACATAATTCTGTATTACTTAATATTTGCAACAAGTAAATGACTGTGCATGCAATATTATTTTAAGCCCATTACCGTTATGCTACCAGAAGCTCTCACAAATTTCCCATATTGCTGCCCTAGGAGCAGCTTGAACCCCTATTACAAGCAGTTCGGCACACGGGACACTCGGTTTGGGACAATACTTATAATGTGATAGCATACTTGCCTTAGCCTGAAAGATCCGAAATACGGCTCATTCATTCAAATTATACTTGCACTTGACTTTACGAATTAAATACCTAGACATGCATTATCTATTTAAGCTCCCATGTCTATGATATAATATAATCAAATAAGATCTTTATACGTGTAATTTGAAGATTTAGTAGCCATTGTTTGAGCGCATGTTTGCAAATATATACGTGCACAAAAATACAAATGGAAACATATCATTGAAACCCACACAAAGCCCCATTAAACAATGAGTAAGTCAATGAACAACGCAACTCGTTCTGTGACAGGACAATAAAAATATTTTATGACTAGGATGTTGTAAATCAATAACGGATACCCAATGGACCAGTTACCTAGTAATAGAAATCGCCACAGTGCAAGAGAGCAAGGCCGGCTCGCTCGCCAACACAAACGAGCGTGGATCCGCAATCACCTTCGAATCCTTGACCCATCCAGAAGAGGCTACTCAAATAGAATGCATCGCGGTCCTGTCGCCGTACATAGATAAATAGGTATTTAAAATGCCGTTCTCCGTGGGAACCGTGACGGGCGCCCGAGCCGAGATAACCCTGCGCCTGCGCAGCCGCGCTCGCAGCGACTCGTAGAGACCACGTCGCGAATCAAACAATGAACTTTGTAATCCAAAACCATTTGGTTGCTTAATTTCGTAACTACCTCTATCTGTCTTTTTTATCTATGCTTTTATTTTCAATAAATCTAAGACTCAACTTGATATTAAACTCTAATATAGGTGACTTTAAGGATGCTTTTAAAATTTTAAATGTATTTTTTTTAGAATTTGAACTCTATGGCTGAAGTTGTAATGTCTACGGTTCAGTGTTGCATGTAACGGCGCATGAGTACTGAGGTACGGCTGCACGCTGCGAGATGTCATCTCGATATCCCGCTGTGACCCGCGAACAATATTGTCTCTCCTATTCCGCTTTGTAAATTTTAAAATCAATTCATATTCACTACGACGAGCTACGAGGTTACGACACGATTCAAATTGCCTTTCAAAATATTACTTTTTTTTTATTAAACTGTCAATTATAGTTGCAAACTTTGACATAATATCGATACATAACATATGTTATATTTCTTGTAGATTTATTATCAATCAAATTCACAACTACACTAATAAAACTAATTGCGAGTTTGAGTAATAAAGTTTAATATTGCAATTAATTATTTGTACTTTTATTTAAGCAAATAAGATTATTTCCTTGTGTTCAATATTTATAAAAAAAGAAGCAGATGGATAAACAAACTATTTCTTTATAATTTATTAAAATATTTTTGTAACTATTAATTATTAAATCGTTACGTTTCTTTATAGCGAATGTTGTGTACACCTGTAATTGGCATACACAACAGGACTTAGTTTGTAAACTTGATTATTACAACAATGTATGCTTGTGTAATGCTGTTGGTGTATCTTATTAAATAAATAAATAAATAAACAAAGGTAGCAATTGTTAGTTAATACCCCATAAAAAAGATATGTTAGGACTGAAATAGTTTGGTCACGCCTGTCTATAGCTTCAATTACAATGTATTATGTTAAATTATTAATTTATAAAATTAATAAGGTAAAATATCAATATAAAGTTATTTTCATAAGTAGAGTGAATAGGCATGTACTGAGCTAGTGCGCCTTACCATCTAGGACTATACTTACACTTAACGTGCTTAAGCACTTGCTTAGAAAGTATTAAAAAAAAGAAAAAGTGCTCTTAGAAAGGTGCAGATAAAATTATAGCTTTAACCTTTTTTACGCCTGGTATATTATATAATATAAATTTGATACAAGTACATAAATAAACCATAACCATTAAATAAACCATTTACAATGTCAGTTGAAGTACATGTAATACGGAAAAAAAATAGGTGAGAATTAAATAAAGTAATAAATTTACGTTGGTCCAGAGACTTGAAAGTAAAACGGGTTATCTGTACAAGTACCATTTAACGACAAGAGGTTTGTACAAAAACAACTATCGCCACGAAATTGGCGAGCTTTGTGATTATCATTTCGTATCAATACTGAGACGCGTGAAGATTTCGTTGTATCGCGACTCCGTATTGAGGTGAACATTTGCGTTCATAATTTATCTGCCATGATCTAAGTATAAATTAATGTAGCAATGCGTATTTATGTACAGGGCGTTACGGGATTGTAAAGGGGCGATGTGAGAGATGCATCATAAAGATATAGCACGATCAGAGTGCGCTACGCAAACGTTTTAATGCGATCTTCCGATTATTATCAACACTTTTACGATCTTGCAAATGGCCGTATGAAAGCAATATCTGTATTTAATTATATAAACGTATTAATCATCGGCGTACAATAGAAACTATAAAAAGCGACTGCCATTATTATAGATTAAACTGGATTTAATGCGTATTGTTGGCCCATGCGCTCAAACAGTTTACATCCGACTTTAAAATACGAGGAGGTTCTCAATTTGCCTGTATGTCTGTTACCTCATAACTTTTGGTTGAATTTGATTATTATTTTGTATTTGAAGTAACACTTTTGACAATAACATCTACGAGAAACCATCTAAGTCATAAATTTGCATTAAGTTCGAGTATGTGCGTGACAAACTTGTTACTCAATATCACGCCTACAGATTTTGATGATTCATTTTTTATTGGAAAGGATGTACTTTAAACGTAGTTTGATGAGAGTTTGTTTACGTTCTAATTAATTTGTAATATTCCTATTCTATTTGAAGTTGGTTATTGTTCTTCTAGTAAATATATTTGTGTTATGAACAAGTCCGTTAAGCTACATAAGTAAGAAACACATCAAAATCGCCGCTCACCTGTGCCGGTCCCACGATCGCTTGTGTCTTTATTTATAGATAGTTATCTCGAAATCGAGAGGCGCCTCGTATTTTGCATTAACGCTGGTTAGTTTGTGCACAACAATGCCTCTTGGACTACAATAAATTGAAATGTCTAGTGTTCAAGGAATTTAGATATCCATTAATAACATCACCATATCATGAATTCGCTACGGTAACAGTAAGAACTTATTGCTAATATAATAGAGCCGCCATATTGATGTAAAATTAACCTAAACAGTTTTAGAACAAGTTTATTGACAAGCAAAAACAAAAATTGACTTCAAATCCGACATTCTTCTTTGTATTCATTCAACATAGCCATAAAATAAGTCCTTTTTTTCAAAAATGAACTAATTCAAACTACATTTTGATTTGTAATGTTTAAAAAAAAACAGGTATCTTGTATGCGAGTTAATTTGTTCATTAGGGTTCGAATAGAATCAGGAATATAATTAAGACTTAATTATAAAAAAGGTATTCGAAAAACACATAAATCTTTTGTCGTCCAATTGGACCAACTTCCTGTATGGACCAGTCGGTCGTGGCGCCCGACTCGGCACTTCCAAATCGGTATTCTGATATTCTTTTTCTTCACGAATAAAAATAGAGCAAAAACTGGTTGGCGTATTTTTTTTGTACCCGACGACCTTGCAGCTGAGTAGATTACCGATTGTGGTACACAGTTACTAAAAAAAAAAAACGGAGAGTGTGATGAATCGCCGCTATTAAGGCGAGCCGTAGAGATTGGCGGATACGTACAAATAGTAATTAATTTCCACGTATAGTAATGTTTCCTGGACACAAAGAGTTGAATGGCGAAAAGATCGATTTAATGTTTCAGTATTAGGCTTCACGAAGATTTACTTTTACTTTTATTTGGTAACCAGTTACATTATCGCGAGAGATATGAAACAGCATCAGTCATGCGATTTCAATGTTTCGATATTCTTGTTTTTTTTTACATATCAACTATTGCGTATTGAAATACAAGAATCATAAAGATCGCTCATTTAAGCTTCAGTGGACGCTTTAACCTTGTTTACTTGCAATGTACTTGAATTTATCGATTTCGGGTAACGGTATAATATGACAAACCACTTGTTTTACAAAGGAATATTTCGCCCGAACATTGCTTTAAAATTAACAAAGTTTTGATTCTATCGAAATGATTAATGACGTAAACACACAAGTTATTTATATTTGAGAGAATGATATCATAAATAACAGTGTTTTCAAATTACAAAATGTGTTGAGGAGACTTGCAAGGTAATCTGATAAATTCATTTATAACTTATAATGAACACATCTTCGGCATCTTCTATTATAAACGTATAATCACTCCGTAAATTTATATTTACTACAGGTTTTTATGATATATATTTACAATATAGACTACGACAAGTTAAATGTTTTTGAACATCGGAAATATAAAATAACAATAAGTAATTTAAGGAACAGCCAAATGGCTAAGCGTTCGACGTTACGATCTTCTGGTCGACGATTTGAATCCCACCCAGCTTGTACCAATGAGTTGTAATTTTTTGGTTCTTGTTACGTATAAAAAACAATAACTAAAATGTGTACCCGGTGTACGGCGATGGGTGGACTACCTGTCACATATGGTACCTACTAATCTCGGTGAAAAGCGAACAGTGATTGCTTGGGTTAAAGGGACGTGAGAATTTTTTTTCAACCGTTTTCCAAAACGAGAAGCTTCTCATTTCGTCTGTATGTTTTTTTTATGTTTAAGCTGCTGCTTCCCGTGTGTTCCCATTTTTTCCATGTAATCCAATTCTAACAATGGCATCCATAAGAAAAACCATGTCTTAAATTTGCAACTAGTTTGTGTGACTCAAATGGAAGAGTAATAGTTAAATATCACACACTGCAATAACTAGAATATAGAAATGGGAATTGTCATACAAGATATTAAGTTTCGAGTCGACCAATAACCGAGACTTGGGAAGTTAGAAACGCTAGTTGGACTGATCCGTAGCATGTTCCATGGCGCATCCATCTGCAAACATATGAATGATCAATGTCTTATAGCGAATTTACTTTGCTGAGTAGTAAAGCGCTGAAAGAAATACGTGTGGTACTATTGTTTCCTCACTTCACTTCAGTGTAATAGACATAAATTGCCTTTTCTTGAAGTGACTTGATCAATTGTTCGATGATTATTTTTATTGGAAAGTATATTTAACTTAAGAGTACTTTGATGAGAGTTTGGTTTGGTTCTGATTATTCTTTTTAGTAATATTCCTAAAATACATCGAAAATACAACGCTGTTCTTTTTCAATAATTTTTTAAATAATTACGTATTTTCATCGTAAATCGTTTTAAGTTGAGGTACCAAATATTTAACTAAACTTTCTAATAATAGCGAGCGATTTCTATATCTGCCTATCACTATCGGAGTAACACTTATGATTTGAATTATCGGAGTATACTACTATAATTCATGAGCCGTGGTAGCTCAGTGTCCGGACGGTCGCCTCAAGTTGCATAGTACGCTAGCAACCCGAGTTCGATCCCCGGTGCCGGCACCAATAAATTTGTTATGCAATTTTATGTGCTGATTAACCACGCGCTCGGCGGTGAAGGAAAACATCGTAAGGAAACCTACATGTCTTAGAAAATTTTTCTACGACATGTGAAGTCTGCCAATCCGCATTAGGGCCGCGTGGCGGACTGTGCCCTTATACTCTCTTTACAGAGAAGGCCTCTGCCCAGCAGTGGGACATATATATTATATATATAAAGGCTGTAACTTTTAACTTTAACTACTATAATTTATTTATTAATAATCGTACACGTCAATATCAAAAGTTAAATAACACTTGATATTTCATCAGATTCTTCGACGTTTTAATCATATGGAAACTTTAATTCCTCCGGGTCAACAAAGCTATATGCAATTTATCATTGTTAAGGTAATAACTTAATACCCAACGGGCAGTGTGACTCTAATTTAATTTAAGATTGAAAAGTCATACTCGTAACTTGTAATAAGTTAATGGTCAAGCTTCTACGATTACCGCTATAATGAAGATTGCTTAAGCTCCGTCCTGCTTATTGCTGAATTTACGTTTTCTTGTTGACTAAGTAACAACACAAGAAAACATTAAATTTTCAACTAAATAATATTTCAACGCAAACAAAAATAAACTAACTATTCGTCCCCGGCGTCACTTGAGTGAATTTTAACACGATGAATTTTAGTAATGAAAATTTCGCAAAATAATGCGTTTTGATTATTTATACGAGACAGATATATGGTTTCACTAACTTTAACCGTCATCGCTACCAGCTTTCTGGGCAAGCTGCCAAGCGATGACGGTTTGGCACAGTTATATTTTTTGTAAATATTTTGTAATATCTATTAAATTGTAAATATTTCTTTATTAGTTACTATATGTTATGTTTATAATAAATAAATTTATTTTAAAATTAAATTCATAATGGTTGTCGATTAATGAGCAGCCCATTTCAAGTATTATCTCCGTACGGTACACCTATAGTGTGTAAAAGAATGCGTTGGGCGTAGTCACGGATCTATAGTGAGACGGATGTGACACGAATCAATTATGCGCATATAGATAAAAAAGCATCTTTAACGGCCGGAAAATGCACAGATTAAAATAATATAATTTAGTGTACGAATAGATATTGGTAACCAAGAATGAGAAATAAATGATAATTTAAAAATTATGTAAATGAACGTAGAATTATTAGCACACTTTTTTTTATTATAAGAGAAGGAACAAACGAGCAAGCAGCTACCTAATGTTTAATGAACAGCGCCGTCCACAAACACCTTCCAGCAAAGCTCAGAAGACATACCTTCACTTCACGTCAGTATTATACGAGGTCGAAAACATTTGTCATTACAACATTTTGTCATTACATTTTTATTGTTAAATTAATTTGAGTCGACCTTGACTCGATCTGGGATTAGGCAAAGAAAAAGAAGAAGATTAATTTAAATCGTCAGACGTCCTTACATTTACGTTTCGCTCGGAATGTAAAATCAAACATTTACACACCTTGTAAAAGGTCCCACATATCATATATAACAGTCCGCCTGCAGTCTCTGGTCGTAACAGGCGGCCTGCCATCCAAGGTCTATATCGCCCAGTTCAGAACCTGTGAGAAAACTGAGTGTGTGGTCTATTGCGATTAACTGACAGATTAATATCGGGCGGCGGAATGTGTGGGACCCTTAACTCCTATGGTATGGGTAGTCATAGGCGAATGGGATCTTTCAATATCATTTAAGACACAAGCTCCTTTACCTATTTATAAAATTAAAAATATTATCTTAGCTTCAAATTTCAAAATACGTATCAACATTCGCTTCGTCTTCAATTATTCGTACAGCAAAGGAATGGAATAGTTTGCACGCGGTCTTTCCTTCCAATTACAATAAAGATGTTTCCAAGAGTAGTGTGAATAGTAATTTACTAAACTAGTGCGCCACCCATAGTAGCCATGTAGTACTATCCAGGATTGCATTTCCACTTAACATCAGGTTGGATCGTGGTCAAGCACTAGCTTTGAAAGTATAAAAAAAAGAAAGACTCACTGTGTTCATTGGCAGGGATGAGTAACCAGTGATTTTAAACTTGGGGTGAAATACAAAAACATACGTTTTATCACATACTGTAGGCAAGTCTACCAAACTTAAACTCCCATCTACGTTTATATTACTCGGTACTACTGACACAAATACGGAATCGTAAGACGAGTAATATCTGTTAAGTCATCTCATGCGGGACGCGTTCGTAGACCAATCTGTTAACGTGTGTCTGTTCCTTTGTATTAAAAATAGTTGTCTGATTCGCTTGCAGTGTTCAATAAATTCAACTGGACATTCACTTTACTGATACAACAAGAAACGTTAATTATTTTATGTTTATTGAGTTAGTGAATAATACAATTCGACTGTAAGAAAATAGAATATATATCATCCTAGGTCCCCTAGGCGGGGCAGCGGGCGTCCACAGTGAGCCTCCATCGCGTTCGATCTTGGGCTTCACGCTTTATCTCACTCCATGTCTTCCCGATATTCTTCGCCTTGTCTGCAACTGTGCGGCTCCAGGTCTGTTTAGGACGGCCGCGCTTGGGCTTTCCTTGCGGATTCCAATCAAGGGCTTGCTTGGGAATGTGGTCAATCCAGTTCCATTTGCGAGGCCTTATTTGGAGGTCGATCGGAATTTCACGACAGCGCTCCAGAAGATGTTCATTGGACATTTTCTCGGGCCACTAGATACCGAGGATTCGGCGAAGACATCGGTTGACGGAAACTTGGAGCTGATGGGAGATGGTTTTGGAAACCTTCCACGTCAAGAAAATAGAATGATTGGACTCAATTCTATCTGAATGTGCCTTCTCTAGCACCCTGCGTTTCTTAATGCTGCGTTAGAATCCACTTATATTTTCAAATTTTTTATAGCTTTTACAATTTCACACACATTTACTTTTCATAAAATAAAATAATAAAACGGTGCTATGTACGATTTTTTAAAAAATCATTCTATCTCAATCTCGTTTTAATAAGAGCGAATTTGTTTGAGATACAATTTTTAAAATATTTGAAATCTAGTTAGCCAGAGACTTTGCTAGCTTCATGCTAGTAACACTTTTGTACTCACTATACTCGCTAGTGCAACAAGAACGTTATAATGTCATAATTAACAGCATCAGGGATACGAACAAAGGCCGCTTCCTTATAAGGGCATGCACACACTGGCGGTAACATATGGCAGAGGATATTAATGTTACGAATAGTAATAAAACTTGATGGAATGTGAATAAAATTTAAGTTTCCTAGAGTATCGTTGGAATAAAAACTGCGGTGTTGATGCAGGACTTGTGAAACGTCAGGATCGCTCGAAATGCTCCGACAGTATTGTAAATGTATTTTATTTTAAATTACAATTTAAAAATAAAGTAAAATGTATACTTTTATTTGTAAAATGTATAAATTTAAAAACGTTTATTTCCTAATGGTTACATAATAAACTATTTTACTAATAAAAATCATTTTATATATTTACATATTATTTTATCTGAGTTTGCATTAGTGGTTTTATAGTTATTATTTATATAAATAACTATTTTATTTACATGTAACTTTAAAATATGGATGGGATACGGAATTTTATAATATAATCGTATTTGTTATTCCCATTTACTGGATTGGAAGTTAGTTTATTACTGAATTTAAATCTATATGATCTTGACTGTTGACATTCAACTAGTGTACTTTCTTGTTTAATTTTTTTATCAAATTTACTTACCAACGAATACGCCGTTACATTACATTACTACTATTAAATACGCGCAAAGCGTCTGTAACTATGGTTTGAAACTCACAATTTTACGGTTTTGAGTTTGATTCCACTTAACATATAGAAGGTATATATATCTATAGTTATATATATATTGTTGTAACTGATTATATTATAATGAAAATGTACTCTTCTAGTGATTCCTTAGTCACTGTACCGAACCAGCTCTTCACGCGTCGCACAATGGAGGCTTCGACTTTGTTGTCCGCTATGTCTTTACTTTCCGCTAGAAAGTCACTTATCAATTCAATTGTCTGCGCCACGCCCGCACGCCTCACCAATGGACGCTGTCCTGTTTATCGCAATGTCATTTATCATTAATTTTAATAGGCAATAATTATTATTACACCAATCGAGCCATGTCTTTTTCTAATATTTAAATAGAGTGCACCTTTTGATCTACCATTGAACTCATAAAAGTTCGAATTTACAAGAAATTCACAAATCAGAATGTGTGGAATATTTGAACGATATAGTCACTCCATGTTACATTAGGATCCCAAGCAGCTCTATGAAACATGCAGACTGTAATGTAATGGTTAACAAGATTGTTAATAATATGTAAAAAAAAACAATATTTTTCTTTAAAATAAAGGAAAAAAATGATCCCTCTATCTACCCCGAATGTAATAAAAGACGTGTCAGTTTCTCACCTACCTATTACTTTTTTTTTTTTTGTTAACGCGGGGGAATCGAGTTATTAACCATCCTCCGGTATCCTGGGTGGGCCCGGAGGGATGTGTGGGACTCGGCCTGGGCGGCCCATACCCACTAAACCTACCGCGAATGCCATCAGCCGTTATGAGCGGGGTGTCCCGGATCTGTCAGCGACAGGACACCCTACCTATTACTGCATCAACTATTAGTACACAATAAAGCTTATAGTCTACATATGCATATGGCTAAGTCTGAAAAACTTAAGAAGATTTGAATCTTTAATAATTAAATACAGGCAGTATTTATTTATCTTATTATGTAATTATACAAAACATTAATGAGCATTGATGTTCATTTAATTATGTACTGAATTAAGTGGTCCTCAGTGACCATTGGAATAATGTGGGATTTTCAATACATGATTCTGGTATGCCACCACAATTATACCCTTGTTATCTCGAAACAAGTGACGGTATACTTTGTTATACCAGTAATTCCACTTAATATCGCACCATGTCACCAGATCAGTACAGAATAAAAGTCTTCCACTCCATCACTTGTTTATCATGACTGAATAATTTTGTGTATTAAACACAAAATGTATATTTACACATACATTTTTGTACAAGTACTCATAAAATTAAAAAACCACACAATGAGAATATTAAAAAAATAAGGAATGGTTGTAAATTTAATCAACATCGACCTTTCGAATCGATTGCTATTTGTTTGTTATCTGCTTTAAACGGTTCCGTTCAAAATCAAAGAACAATGATTCGGTACATCCTGACAGTTATCGATAACTCAAGGTCTGAGATTTGAATAAGCATTTGACAAGGTTACATCTGCACACGAGTGGATAAAATCATTGTACACATTTTTATGTTTGGACATTTTAGTAATCATTTTTGCTTTGATGATAATATGTTGTGGCGACAAAACGTATAGGTTATTTTCACAATATGATCTCATTTGAGACATTTAATTAAAATAGATACAAATTTATTTGCTTATATCAATGGCCAAGCGCGTTGATGTCTTTTACAGGGCGATTCAATTGCGTTTTTCAGATACAATCTTTTTCCTCAACGTGTTTTTTATAGTCAGAAAAATAGGTATAAATATATAATTAAAATAAAATAGATTAATTATTTCATAACAACTGACCGAAGTCACTTCGCGCGATTGCAAATTAATGAGCGCATTTAAAAATTGTTGTGCAGCACACCCAAGTTGATATCGGAACCTGTCCACGGGCAGTCCGTTGTATCAAGTGACCGTTCTTTGTCCGGATCGTCCTAGACAGCCGCCGCGCGCCGCATTCATGCATAGTAAATAATTACAGTGATCATCGGCAGGTGGACGCGCACGCGCACGGCTACTCGCGCATAGAAATAGAAAGCCACATTGCAGTAATTATTTAGTACAGTTATCCTTAATGGGCCGTTTTGCGAAAGCTGTTAAGTAAATAAGCTTCGTCCTGCGGTTCCCGCCGGCTGTGCACGTGCCTCCCTGCCCCCTCTCCCCACGCTTCCCGGCGAGCGTACACCGTCAGGAATTTATAATTGGAATTTTTAAACGTACTAACAATTCTTTCTTTCAATTACTACTATTTGTACACGTGAACCCTTTTTTCAGATCAGTGCGGTGTACCGATACGTGGAAAACATGAAGAAATATGTTGAACGAATTGCATCAAGTCGAGAATTCAAAAACGGATTCGTTTAAGGTTTTATGACGTTATTAAAACGTTCATGAAAGTTTTAGTATTGACACTGCACTGGCAAATAAATGTAATTTTCTCGTTGTTTTTAGTACATTATGAAAAGAATTCACAACTAATTACTGGTCCAGATCATTTGTTTCTTGTATTAAATTGAGCTGCGACAATGTCTTAAGTAAACAAGATTTTTTCTTAATTAACCACCTTCGGAACTGTCATAAAATTTTTTACGTGTACCTTACGAATTAAATTGACAAGGAATATGAACTTTAAATATTCGAATCTTTGAGTATAATATATTATAATATGAAGCAATGATTATATATTTATACTAGTACATTTTATATGTACTCTATAATTATAGTTTATCTATTCAAATATTAAACTATTGGTAAGTTCGATAAAATTCTGAATTCTCATTCGAACCCACAGCATGCCTCTAAACTACCCAGATGACAGTTCTTAAGTCTAAGTCCACGTTCTCAATTTTTGAATTATATGAATAAATAAGATGAAATAAAAGGAATCATCATAAATTAATTACAATAAATCACTGAACCAAATTGAATGTGCAATTGGAATAACAACTTATATGATGATTTGTGACGAATAAAATCCGTTACGAATGGAACCTACCTTGCTACGATTTTATTAAAACATTTATTTTTAAACGCGTGCATTCAAATATATTGAGACGCGTTTTTTGCTTAACCTTCGAAACGTTACAATACTTGATATTCAAGTTATTAGCTACGTTCACATGCAGGCTGCAAAATATCTGTCTAATTTTAGATTACCGTGCATTGTTATTTTTTTTCTTTTGTATCGTTTTATACTTAAGTTGAACCTACTCGCAGAGCTGATTATTGATAAAAATCTGTGCATCGTCAATATGTTACAGTTTTTATTAATTGGTACAACAATGTAAACAATTATTAACTAAACAAAGATCAAGTTATTCACATATTATGATTCAAATGAATATGATTTTTTTTTGACGAACTACACAGATTGGCCAGAGAAGCTGGCCTTGACTGCTTCACCGGATTGAGAGGTGGCATAGCTCTTAGGTGAACCTCTTAGGTGAGCCTGAACCTCTATGTGAATATGATATCATGTTCACATCAATAGACGAACGAACGATGGTGGATTCAAGCCTACGACCTTATATTTCGCTATACCGTACCAAACCATTGGGGTTTTTGAAGCTTCATTGTTCATTACATTAACTGTATCAAATTTAATATTCCTTCATCCGTTTAATCGTTAAAAGTAATACAAAGCTTGCTTCACGCTCCATAGTTTACTTTATAAAAATCAGAATAGACAATTACTTTTGAGACAGCGTTGTTACACTCACGATTTCAAGATTGTATGACGCGCACGACGGTAGCCGAGAGCACGGTCGCCGAGGAACGACGGCAGAGCGGCTTGCGGCGCGGGTCACGGGGTTAAGCGATACTTTATTTTGAATAATTTATATGTCTTTACGCGATAGACGGCGTGCCCTCCAGCTTGTACTGTTTATGGTAATGTGAAATATCGCGCATTGCAAATACGCTGAATGTGTCGCCGCTGCACGGTACACTTCGCGATAAGTCGCCAATGTATTCCTCCCTAGAAACAAGCTCGTTTCGGGACCAATGTTAAACTGTATAAGGTTAACGTTTATGCCCTCATTCAATTGTATTGCCAGCCCGAAAGAAAATTGCCAACGTTGCTCTGAAACCGACATTAATGACAATAAATTATCCCCGCGCACGGTGTTCGTTAAAATATAAGCGCAATCACAATCAGCGAATAAGAACAGAAAACAATAATTAAAATGTAAAAAGTTCACAGCCGTCGGGGGCGAGACGGGTCGCTCGCTCGTGGCCTGATAGTTATTTAAAATTCACTTTTAAGAAATTGTCATTAATCAAAATTAATGGAGTTATTATCGCACTGGAACTTTCAAAAAATATTTATTGCAGACATAAATCAGTGTTAAGGGCCGTAACGAAGCGGCTCAGTGAGCTTTCTAGGACGAGGCAGGGATATGCCGCAATTACGATCGCTCGCCCCGCGGCGCTCCTTACAATGCGCTGAAAACAATAGATGAATCGGCTAAAGCAGGCCACTATTGCGGAAATTAAGCAAACCTGCAAAATTAAACTGTTACTTTACCATATAATTGTGAGATCCATTATAATTATCTTCTTATAATTACTTTCTAAAGCCGTGGTAGCTCAGTGTCCGGGCGGTTGCCTCAAGTTGCATAGTACGCTAGCAAGCCGAGTTGGATCCCCGGTGCTGGCACCAATAAATTTTTTGCCACAATTTAATGTGCCGATTTACCAGGCGCTCGGCGGTTAAGAAAAACATTGTGAGGAAACCTTCATGTCTTAGAAAATTTGAATGTGACATGTGAAGTCTGACAATCCGTCCCTTATAGTCTCTTTGTAAAGAAGACTTGCGCCCAACAGTGGGACATATATACACCCTTTTTATTTATCCCACTGTTGGGACATTTATTACAATGTATGTACATTTTAATAAATGTCCCAACCACAGTTAAATTTGTCGTATCATATACGTTGTTTTTTTACTTTTTATTGAAGAAGTGGACAAACGAGCATGCGATTATCGTGATCTTATTGATGATTGCAGGTGCGTTGCCAACTTCTATAAAGGGGGGTCGCTAACTTCTGCCAAACACTACACAAAAGTATAACTTCTGTGCACATCACTGTATTCTGCGAGGTCGTGGTACTTCTCCTAATATGCTGACCAATTAGTGCTACAGAAGCGGCTGTAGTATCCCTGTATCACTATTGTATTGACTATTTCCTATCGTCTGGTAGGTTTGAAGCTAAAACTTATGTTCTACAGACTGCACCCCAAATCATTCGGCTATTGACTCTTTTAATGAAATACTATATTAACTATAAACTAGTAACAGAGCTATTACGTTAATCTGAATAAACTTGTGTAAGAAGGCTGACTGACGACTTTAATAAGTGCGTTTTATTACAAAATAAACAAGAATAAAATTTGAATGAAGGATATAATTATAATTAAAGTAATAAAATTGCTTCCTATTCCGTTCGGATAAAATATCTTGATGTATTCGCAAATTTAAAATTGAATAAATTAGTCAGTACTCATTGAATAAGGTAGTTAGTACTCAAAATATTAGCAATAAAACATAAAATATGTGTACTAAGTTAGGAATTAACTTACTACGAAGAGTAGTTTTGGTGCAATTAATTATTTTTAATTAAAATTAAGAAATATTTACAATTTAATAGATATTACAAAATATTTACAAAAAATATAACTGTGCCAAACCGTCATCGCTTGGCAGCGTTCTCAGAAGGCTGGTAGCATCGCCACGTTGTATGGCAATGCTTAGCATCTGGGCTAGGTATAAGCCAGATGTCGACCAACTTCTTAGCTATTACATTAAAAAGGTGGTGTGCAGGACCCCACGGACCCAAATTTTCTACCCCAAACGGAACAAATATGAAACCTGTATCGAGGTGACTACATTTGCGTCGCTTGAGGTTGTTTTCTGCGGTTGCAGCGGCTGCTCCAGACTCAACAGAAGATTCTGGAAGATGTGACGGCGCCAAATTATCGACGCATGTGGCATCCCATACTAAAGGCCGCTCCATCTTTCAGAGTATAAGAGTCTTACCGTCTGGTCTCTTACCGTCACTACGCAATAGTCCATTTGGTTCCAAAGTTGATGGAACATTTGCGGTGGTAAGAGCCCGACGGATGATGTCATTAAGGTTGGAGTGATGGGAAATGCGTCCTGAACTACGCTGGCATGATAGCCCGTGTCCCAGCTGGTCGACCATTTCGCCACAGCGACAACGATGTGGCATAAAACATGCAGCGCCCTACTTCCTACTACTCGTATTTACAAAAGAAATCATATTATTTCGAATCTAGTACGAACACGGGGTAGAAATCTCTATGCACTTTTTGAAATTCATAATAATAAATGTTTATTTTCTGCAACCAAATATATATAATATAATAAAAAATAAAACTATATAACAATAATTGACATGTTTTGAACTTATATTGGCACTGACACTGTCGAATTCATCGTAAGAACAAACACTAGAATCCCCTTTTTTAAACGTAATTTTCTATTAATTGAAAAAAAATACTTACATAACAATAGTTTTTTAGGTCCCATATGAAACAAAGGGTTAGCTGTTGGTCATTCACTGATTTTAGCAACTGTTTTTTTTAAATTAACCTACGCTTTGGTACAAACCGTCTCGGATTCGAACGTTCAACTATCAGACCTCAAGTCGGACGCTTAACCGTTAGACTGCGTGTCTTCGAAAGTTAGATTATTACAAAAAGCAGATATGACGTGATTTTTAACAGACAATGACGTTGATGTACGACAGCGCCTCGCCGCGGCCTCCGATCACACCGTGGGAACAATTTTTCGGATAACCAGCGCTTTTGTAACCATCTGTATTATGTATTATTAGTTATTAGCGTCAAATGAATTATAACTCTAATTAATAGCTTATAGAAATGAAGAAAACCACACAATCTAAAATCACAATTTGTGCAACATCATCACGCAAATCACCAAATGTAACAAAACACGAATGTATTAATGATCTCACGCACCAAAGAGGTTCAATATGTTTATTAATAAAACGTCGCAGTGAAATGCAGCGAAGTGCATATCTTTTCAGTGATATTAAGAAATTGACATCTGACATTGGAAACTTCGGATTGATATAATTGGCAATATGTCCGCAAAGTAGCGCAAGGGGCAAGCGGCGAAACATATTTATGTCTTGAAATTCGTGTGACCTGCACCGCCTTGGTAATTTAACGAAAGCTCACGCAGGTCGAGACACTTTCTACTGGCCCTCATACTCAAACCACCAATATTTTCATTATCGATTGCACGCATAATTCATCTGACGTTTTTATACCATCGTATTATTCAGTATCGGCGAGAGCAATATTTCGACATTCATTTATTTAAAAAAGACTGCATGAATATCATTTTCATCAATAATAAGTTAATTAATCAGACAAAATGACGCCTAATAGATTCAAAAATCCTATAAGCCAATTTAAATCGTCCATATCCAAATGGCCAAACGAATGTCATTTTTTTAAATTTCATATTTCAAACAATATCATTTGCATTTTCTGTATTAGATATACGTCAATGTCAGTTCGGCTTATACATATTGATTAGAATTATTTATAAGCACATTTATTGTAAATATTGAAAGTTTGAATGACTTTTGAATTAATGATCAAACAAACTATTGTATTTTGCACCGAAGAGTAATCGCCGCCCGGAATCTGTACCGACACATCACTTCTTATTTCGTAAGCAAAAGAAACTTTAAATAATAAGCCTCAAGCCGAGGTGCCGGCACCAAAGTTATACAATATTCGTTACGGATTTCACATTGAGAAATAATTTGGACAATGCGTAATTTATAACGTTGATGGAAATTTAATTTCACATTTCATGTTTCTGATAAAGCTTGTTTAAAAAACTTTACAATAGAAGCATAGCATCGTTTTAGACTGAATTTACGGTCGTTAAAACGAAGTAGACCTAGGAAAACGGAACCATAATATGCCAGAAAATTGCAGAAGCAGAAGAAAGGACATTTTATGTTTCTATTTGACATCAGTTTATGCTTGGTAGTTTAGTTTCCTTGTCCCTAACAACCACCTCTCAAATTCCGGTCAAAAGCTGGCAGTTTCCCTGATAGCGTAGGTTCGTTTGTGAAAAAAATCTCAAGTTCAGCAGATATTTTAGAGAGAAGTAACATTATTTTGAAGCGACAATATAGCGTCTGCGAATCGTAAGGTCTGTAATCGTCAAGTTAATAGTCGAATCCACTATTCTAAACATCTCCTACTACATAAGATTAAGCTTATTTGGAATGGTTAACAAGATTGTTTGTGTAAAAAAAATTGTTAGCAGTCTTTTAAATATACATGTATATATATATATCGTTATACGTGCTTTCTGCATTGGTGTTTATAGTAGCAATGTTAGCAGTAATAGGATTTGGAGCAAAGCTATTATCATCAATTCAACTTTGTATTAAATTCTTTTTGCCCTGTAAGCAATCTAATAATATTTCTATTTCACAATCATTCGACAAGGTTATATTCAGACAACAGGTTAAATATAAAAGATAATTGTTTACAAACACTAATAAAAATGTGCACTCATGTTTGCGTATGCTCGTTTACTGATATTCAAAATCAACCGCGTATTGTTGTTTAAATTAAGAAGACAACTGCGTGTCATAAGAAGTGATGTGAAGCATACGAGAACATATATGTTTTTTTATTATGACACAAGAAAAACATAAACAAGAGAAGTCTACATAAATCTATTCAAATAAATAAAACTGGAGTGTCTGTTTGTCTATCTGTTCCGTCTAATCTCTAGAACAGCTGGAACTATTTTGACGGAACTTTCACTGGCAGATAGCGGATGTAATAAGGAGTTACCTAAGGCTTTTTTTTTGTTCATGGGGAAGAAATCTTGAACAAGATACCCCGCATTCTGGAGGGAAGGCGAGGTTATGTGGGGTTCTTACCCTCTAAAACCTCCCCGACGGCCCTACCTCGGTGCATGGTGAGGAGCTCCGTGCTCTTGGGAGAGCTCGTCATTGGGGGGAAGGTTACTCCTTCCCACCCTGTTTACTCGCACGGGCCTGCCGATGTCGCCTTCTTCCCGGGTCCACCTTGGCGGACGACAAAGGCCCCCACCGTTGTTGGCTAGTGAACCTGAGGCCCCTTTTAGTCGCCTTTTACGACAAGAAAAGGGATACCGTAGTCTTATTCTTGAAAGCCCAGTACTACAGGGCTGGAGTTAACTAAGGCTACTTTAAGGTAACACCGCAGGATGCTGCTAGCAAGAAATATATATTTTATAATCTCTCTCGTCCATTTAAGGAAGGTTTATTAGAGGTAAATAAATACGCTATACGCTTTTCACCAAGCTTATTCGGTGCCAAATCTGATGAAGAGTTAAACCATTTTTTTTAGAGAATGAATCGGTATATCTGAAAATAATACATAAGATGAGTGTTTATTTACGCGAAAGCCATCCCGGCTTTTTAATGTGTCTGACATTCGAGCAAATCTTCTCCAACAGAATCTCCAGATATGGTAGCCGCACATTTACTGTGGTATCGGAATTATAATTTTAGGGCCCATAAATTATTAAGCTAAGGCATAAGACAGCTGTAGTAGTTTAGTGTCTAGACTGTGAAGAAAAATTTCACAACCGTCGGCTCTCAGTAGTGGAAAGAATTTTCCGATTACAATTTTAAATTTTGACTTACCATCGGCGGTGCATATATCTACCATACTGGACGAGGGCTATAAATATATTTCAAAGACGGGTAGTTTTTCAATTCGTATTCTACACCGTGTCCACCTCTACTCCTCACGACAAAACACCGTTATTTATTTAAATTGCACCATTTTACCACAATTTATTTCTTAGCAAAGTTCAGACTATTTAATTTGATGTTACACACATGTCATTGATGATACGTAAAATTACATTTACATAAAAGTAAAATTGATTTTATGGATTTCAACAAGGTCTTGAGAGCCGTGGTAGCTCAGTGTCCGTGCGGTTGGCTCAAGTTGCGTAGTACGCTCAGCCCTGTAGTTTTGGGCTCTCAAGAATAAGACTACGGTATCCCCTGCCTGTCGTACAAGGCGACTAAAAGGGGCCTCGGGTTCACTGGGCGACAAGGGTGGGGGCCTGAGTCGTCCACCAAAGTGGACCCGGGAAGAAGGCGACATCGGCTGGCCCGTGTCGCCTTGCGCTGCGAGGGCACAGGGGGGGAGGGAGTAACCTCCCCCCGGGACGTGCTCTCCTTGAGCACAGTGCAGAGTGGCTCCGGTGCGTTCCACTGGAGATCCCGGAGCCCCTCGTCATGCACCGAGGAAAGGGCCACTGGGAGGTTTTAGTGGGTAAGAACCCCACATAACCACCGCCTTCCCCAGAAGGCGGGGTATCTTCTGAAGATTTCCTCCCCGTAAACAAAAAAAAAAAAAGTTGCGTAGTACGCTAGCAACCCGAGTTCGATCCCCGGTGCCCGGTACCAATAAATTTGTTGTTACAATTTTATGAGCTGATTTACCACGCGCTCAGCGGTGAAGGAAAGCATCGTGAGGAAACCTACATGTTTTAGAAATTTTTTCTACGGCATGTGAAGTCTGCCAATCTGCATTAGGGCCGCGTGGCGGACTATGCCCTTATACTCTCTTTACAGAGAAGGCCTGCGCCCAACAGTGGGACATATATAAAGGTTGTATCTTTATTTATAACTTTAACAAGGTCTAGTTTTGATTTTAAGTTTTCAATTAGAGAATTTTCATTGCTCATTATAACGCGAGTAGGAAGAGTGATTTTTTTCTCTTTTTCTCATTATTGTGGCAACAAACAGTCCTTATTGTCTATTATGTTACATCATATATTTTTACAAGTTTTTATCGACCAACAGTGCCGAGAATGTTTAGTTTATTATAATTTGCAATTTGCATCCGAGTACAAACTAGAATAATCAAACAGAATCGAGTCAGGAGAATTTACTTACAATTAAAGTTTTGAACCTAATAAATGAGTTGCTAAAATATCCACTTCTGAAGTTAAGTCAATAATTAGGCTTTCGACATACAGTCATACAAATAAGAGAATATTAACACATAATCAACCATAGTCAACCAACAGCATATACATTATTAATAGATTATGAAATTACATATATACATGGACATATTTTATAATAACAGATATAAAAAGAAGAAAGAAAAAATAAAATACAATTGTAGAAAGACAGTGCAGACAAATAGGATATGATGCCCACATTTGCCCCTTAGATGTTAGGAGCGTTGCTGGAGTTTCTTCGGCCACTTCTTCTCCCAGCGCCAACGCTTCCCGAAGTGGCACTCAAACTTAGTTTAGCTTTTGAATGTCTCTTAGATTATCCGTGAAATAGCAACCGACCGAGTCGTGGTTCAGCCCTCTCGGGCGCCCTCGGATCGGCATGCTTACGCGTAACTAAGTAACCGTCCAAGCCGAGGTTACCCCTCACCGGGGACCCTTGTGTCGAGTTACTAGCAATAGAAATTCAGGCTAAGCGACCTAAGAGCTATGCCACCTCTCAATCCGGTGAAGCAGTCAAGGCCAGCTTCTCTGGCCAATCTGTGTAGTTCGTCATAAAAAAGCCCACATTGAACACCGTCTCAGTATGTGCTGTAGGAAGGCTGCCACGACGCTAGATTTTAGAGAGTCCAAGACTACCCAATGTCGTATACCCATATGGTTCTTAACCTTATATACATACATTACAGGTTAACACAGCATGCACAGTAAACGGATAATAGACAAATTTCAAATTAGGTGCGAATGTGCGACAAAGGGCAGTATTAAAAGTATTTGCTAACTTGGAATTTAAATTTGTTGTATGTATCGAAAAATATAGCAACGTCGGACTGGGAAACTTATATAAAATAAATGTGAAACCTGTATGCATAAAGAATTTGGGGCAGGGGTGAATGTGTAGCAATTAAGGAACAGAAAAACTTAAGTTCGGTCCTACAAATGTTAAGCTCACACTCTTCCGAGCCTACTGTACAACTTTTAACACGTGCAGTCTGTGGGCAAAGTATACTCAAATATCGTACAGCGCTCTCCGTGTTCAATATAACAACGCGTTCACAGTTCTGTTGGGGCTACCCCGTTTCTGTAGTGCATCGGGGATATTTGCGGATGCACAGGTGGCATGCTTTTTTGCGACAATGCAGTACAATGACGAGAGGTGTGCATCTCTGGTGCGCAGGGTGCGGACCAGCTCCAACAGTATCCTGAGCATGATCGCTCAAGGGCTTGACTGTTTATGTAAACAGATGCTGCGCCGTCTCACATGGGGTACCTTCATAAGCATAGTCAATCCGTTGGTATAATATTATATTATATTTTTTATATTATTATTATAATGAAATAATTATAATAATAATTTTATATTAAAATCTTATAATTTAGTCTAAGGTTGTTATTTAATAGTTATTTAAAATAATGATGAGTCTCAGTTACTTATTTGAATAAATGAATTATTATTATTATTAGATCGTAAAATTGAACGTATATCTACATAACTATCTGTTTTCATCAATAAATAAATTGTTCAAATTTAACAAATGTACTCGTAATCAAATAGTCAGTCCAAATTCTAGGTATTCTCCCTTCTCTTTACCATAGGAAAGTTTCTGTTATTTTGTCAAGCTCTTACATAATACTGACAACATCGCATCGGATGTATGGATCGAAGTTTTGTGTTACCAGTCTCGTTAAAATGCGTAAATCATTAACAGTATATTCTGTTTTCAATTTAAATGTTTGCAATAACTTAACTGTCACTCGTTTAAAAATCCAGTGGAAAAGTAAGACGAATAACATCAATAACTTACACTTGCTACGAAATAAATAAATTACATAAATTTAATTTGCACAATATTTTAATTTTGTGAGATTTACGTTTCCAGTCTATTGAAGCCTGACTGCAGCTACGATCACATAAAGTAATCAGGTATTCCATTGAGGAGAGCGATTATTATTGTTCATCTATCGGCAGGATGTACAGTATAGATAAAATAATTAAATAAATAAATAAATAATCCCTAAAAAGGATTAAAATGACTTGACAAACTGTCTTTTAGGTCATTAATAATGTCTTATGTCACAGAGGGCGGGTTCGTCACTAGGAACCTAGTACAGATTTTAGCAAATCATATTTTTACGTGATTAATGACAAGTATATTTACGAGTAAAAACAAAAATCAACTTCAAATCAAATCAAACATGAAACGTTATTACGCGTGTACGCTCTGTTTGTATTTCCGAATTATTAGAGGAATTACGAACCAAACGAAACCCTTGAAGTGTGTACATCCTTTAATCCAATAAAAAATCAATTATCGAAATCAATTGGCGTGATATTGAGTTAATCGTCCATTCGTCGCTCACATACTTAATCAAAATTTAAGACTTATATGTTTTTCTCATGGAGGCCAATGTCAGAATTGGACCAAATTTGAATGAATCAGATCAAATCAGTATGGGACCATACGAGAAGTACAGCTTTAAAAAGAAAAGAAACAGCAGAATCGGTTTGTCAAATCGAAAATTATTGAGTTCTAATGTATGTATGTTGCAGTTATTATGTAGATGTGAACGTAAAAAAAATACAGACTAATTGAAAGCCTCCTTTCTTGGAAGTCGGTTGAAAATCGGAAATTGATTCATACAAAGCAACAGGGGCTTGATCTTTACTTAACGATCTAGAAACGTAAAATAACTTAATATTTTCTTTAATGAAGGCAAACGAACTCACTTGATATTAAGTGATTAACACTACCCATGAACATCTACTCGTACATACCAGAGAAGTTACAGGCGTTGCCGGCCTTTGAAGAGTGGTTTTGAAGGTTCCGAAATCGTATAGGTACGGAAACACTAATGTGACAACTGATTTCACACACTTTAGTAAAATATACAACAATACTTTAGTTTTATTTTAAACAACTACTATTAAGGCAATTTGCACAATAAATTATCTGCAGAATAGACAAAAGTCCACATATGTTACTAACGGTAATGTTTCTAAGGTAAATATTTTACCGAATGTACAGTCAACTGAATACGAATAAATCATCGCAGCTGTACGAAGTCTAGTTGTAGATAAGCGCGTCGTAGAAACACGCGTACCATTTAGCAAACGAGCAGACAAGAAACATGAAACAACGCTCCAGCGGTCACTTTGCGGTGTCCACACCTGCCCCATGCTGAGCCTTCTACGTGACGTTTTCTACGTATTATCATGTGTACTATCATTTTCACTACATTGTTTAAAAGTATTTTTTTATGGAAGATCGAGTATTCAAGTGATTACCGCAGTCCACTAATACCGGCATAATGCTGCAGGTGCGTCACTGTAATAAAAAAGAGCTGGTAGATATGAAAGACAGGAGACTTTGGACCACCGGCTATTCCAATCACAACCGAGGTCGGGCCACTCAACGGCTTCTGCTGTTTCACGAATGAGTCGGCACGATCGGGGAAGTACCAAGACATCACAGAATACCGTCATGAAATGGAGATAATATTTTAGCGTTTCGCCTTAATTTAAAATTTTTTTTGCCAAAACGAATAATGATCAAATGTTTACTATACAGTCATAATAATTATTATCTAACAAAAACAATATGTAAACAATATAATTTCCTTGTTCCACTAAATCCCTGTGTATTATTAAGTTCTTACAAAGAGATATTATGTTACGTTATTGAATAGTAATACAAAAATAGGTATATTTCAAGATGTAACATTCGCGTAAATATTATATAAAAATTCATTTCATAATAATAATAATCGATAAAACCAGTTAAATTAGTTTTATCAGATATTTACTGTTGTGTTATTATTCGAATAAATATACTTATTTCTTGAATCTATACCACAATGAAATTATAATACATGATAATATAAACTTTAAACCTTCCCTTTAATTAGCTGAATAAATTAAATTTCCGATTACCTAATTAAGGCGTCAATGGAAAGAGTAATTATTTTCGAATAAATGATCAGTTAACATTTTACGCTGTAAGAAATTCAATTTCTTTGAGACGAAGTGGGTCAATCTGATATAAAGCGGCCATTGAAAAACGAAACCATAGCAGTAATCGACGTACAAAAAGGTCTCGGCTCTCGCGTCGTCTTGCGACAGCCTCACCGCCGCATTGTATATATTGTGTTCGCAAGGATCTTACGTTTGCAAAGAAATGATCAATAAATTTACGCCGCCAATAAAGATATCGATCAAAATTGCAGGGTTGCGATGATTTAACAAATATGAGCGAATCGCTTCGACGCAGCGGACATGGTGGTCGAGTGGCCCTTCCGTGAAATTGTTATGTTATAACGCTCAACAGTAATTTAAGTCCATGTAAGCTTGAAAAATATCATTGATTATCATCTGCATTCAGACTTTGGGACTGGTCAATTAAATATCCAAACCTCTTTATTGGCTCAAAAGTACTTTATGGCGCTATTACGACCGTGGCGTACAAACAATATCGGCAGACCCGTAAACACGATCAGGGTCAATGACTTCCATTGATTCGAAAGTATCAGAGTATAAAAAAAAAACAAATAAAATCGTGAAGGCTATATTTAAAAACAATACAAACATCGCGCAGTACGATCGATTCGCGTTAAAATACTTTTCTGGCACGTTTCCTCCGATACGTTCAGTGGTCTCACATAAAATACACGTAGTAGGTAATATCTGCAAGCGACTCATAATTTATTAAGGTTGATAAAAAAAACAACAACTTCCTGATGCTTGCGGTAGTTTCGAGAATAAAATGCTTTTGTTTCTTGTATAGTAAGTAGGTTTAAAAACCGCATGATTGATTTAATTGATTAAATTAATTATATAATTTAATTAATTACGAGTAAACAGAATAGAAAAGAACATTTATTCGACACAAGAACACAGAAACAACAGGTAATACAAGACAAAAAAACAACATAAACAAAAATAAATTGCGAAAAAGCAAAAAAATAATAAAATTTACCTTGTGCCGAAAAGGGGCTCAGCATATGCTGTGCTCACAAATGTAGCACTGCACTGATTTTCAGCCAAAAAACCTGTGAGAACTGAGGCGGACACGAATCAGTTGTGTATAAATAATGTTTCACATACACTTTTATTTAAATTATACATAAATATATATATAAAATAGTAGTTGTCGTCGTATTTTGAACACAGCACGGCTTACTGTATTTATAGTTAAAGGGACTATTAAACGCGTTTATGCGGCACAATTAAACGATTCGTTTACACCCAACTCTTATTCTTCCTCGTGCCCTCACTGTTAAGGATCTTGACTACGTAAGAGAAGCCTCCATACGGCCATAGCCAAGAACTGGTTATGGTAAAAAAATTGTCTGTAGGATCACAACTGTTCAATAACCTAACTAATGTAATTCTATATTGTCCGTCCTTACATATTTTCAAGCAAAAACTCCAAATACATATCTTGAATAATAAATTTTAAGCCTAAATTATTATGTAATCTTTTTTTAAGTAATAAAATGTTAGCTGGCAACACATAGGCGGTTGTGACGTGATGCTCCTCCTCCTCGCGTCGGTTTGCTCAATGTTATCCGTCGCCATTTTCCTCCGTCTGCAGCCGTGCGCAGAGTGACAAACGTGCCGAGAGTGGTGCAGATCTGGTCAGTCCATAGTGTCGGGCTTCGACCTCGCGATCTTGTCCCGTCAATTTTTCCAGTTACAAGTAGCCTTTCTAAGTTATCGCTGTTTTATCTGGCAATGTGACCAAAGTATTCCAGCATCCTGCGTAGGTATTTGTATCACAGACGTGGTACAAGTAATCCTAATTACATATAAGTGATTTATCCATGCAATAATATTTTCAAAATTCATATATTTTTTAAATTTTTAGTTGATCATCATATCGATTCGGCATTGTAAATAATAATTTAACCTTATTGGTTTGTGTGACTTCTAATAATGTAAATGTGTTAGTACATATGTAAAATAATAGTGTGAAACGGGTGAGGACACGCCATTCCAACTCCAACTCTTTGTAAACAACTACTTATACGACGTTACGCTGTCAAAATATAAAGCCACAACATAAGTCTTTAAACCTAAATATAGGGAATATGATAATATAATTAACAATTCAAATCATTTTTTTGTAAACACACAAGAAATGGATTATACCATACGCCGAGCACCCCTACTCGGAGGTTGCTCCCGATAAAAAGATGACAAGGCTCTCATTAGCTCTTTGCGTAAGCTCGAAAGCGGCCCTTGGGGCGCTCGTTGGTCAGAGACAAGCAACGCAAATTACTTTGGCACCGTTTGACAGCGCGAAATTTCATTACCAAGAGCACATATCATTATTATCTCGCTGCCAATCTACATATTTTACTCGGCAATAAATGCGCGGGTGATTTCACTCTCGGGCACTGGTTTTCGAAAATGACCCGACTTAAAAATTCTTTGGCGCTACTCTCACGAA
This sequence comes from Meandrusa payeni, assembly GCA_029286785.1. Lineage (NCBI taxonomy): Eukaryota > Metazoa > Arthropoda > Insecta > Lepidoptera > Papilionidae > Meandrusa > Meandrusa payeni. Next base: position 7,017,799 of record JAGSMX010000012.1, on the reverse strand, counting down.
GGGCGTGTTACAGTTTTAAGTGAATTTCTTTTTGACCTCTTGCACCAAGGTGTTGTCGGTAATTATGTGTAATGTACATGACATATAACTTTGCGTAAACAACATAAATTGACATTTACCTTAGCAGGCACTACGGTACACATCTGTAAGTGGAGTGAGGCGCAATAAATACTTGATTGATACGTTTATACCTTTTTTTAATAAAAACGGCTTCTACCCAACCCATAAATACTTGTAAGTGTTACCATTTCGTTCGACATACACAAAATGGTTACAAATTCACAGACTTACTGTTTTATGACATATTTAAGTCTCTTTATCGGTAAATCTAGCTAGTAAATACTGCAATTAATAATTTGTAATTGTAAAAAATCGGTAATTTTAATTTAATAAATTTCAATTTTCTTTTTATATTCGTTGGTAATAATGTAAGGGCAATATTGAAGCATTTATTCGAGCCGTGGTTTGCCACCCGTTCAATTGTATACCTATTACATGTCAATCGAACGGAATGTCTCAATCCAATCCAATTTGTCATAAATTATATTTACAATTATAAGGTAAAATAGGCGAGGCCCAACTTTACTACTTATAGATTACAACATATTAGAAACATTGTTATATAACCAATCTGCTCAGTCTTGAGCACAGGCGTAAGGTAGTGTGCTCAGGAACTACATGATCTAATTCCCCCATCCCCTTTCCACCATCGGACTTCTAGACGCACTGCGGGATTGCATCCTTTTGTTGTGAACATCCCTCAAACCCGAACGAAGCGATTTGCTTCGTCTTTCATTCTTCGTACAGCAAAGGACTGGAATAGTTTGCCCGCGTCTGTCTTTCCTTCCGATTACAATGTGGGTATTTTCAAGAGTAGAGTGAATAGGCATTTACTAAGCTAGTGCGCCTTACCATCCAGGACTGCATTTCCACTTAACATCAGGTGGGATCGTAGTCAAGCACTTACTTAGAAATTATAAAAAAAAAAAAAAAAATTACTAAATATTTCTTTTCTTAAATCATAATTGAAAAAATGATTTAAAAGCTGTATAATACTGCTTTAAAAAACAAAATTGTTATGGAAACCGAAAATTGTAACTCATGGAGCAATTTAAAAGGGCGAATGGCTGTAATTTCCGAGGCGAAAATTTAACTTCATTTTGTACGTTATAATTATTTGTTTGTCAACACGTTAACAAGTCTTTCCTTGTTTCAATCTTGAACATTCACACCAAGACGTTGATTGATGCCATAAAATGAGTGTATTTCTTCCTGAATGAACAGAAATACCAAATCAGATTACATAGATGCGATAGTGTTACCCCTCACCGGGGGACCCTTGTGTCGAGTTACTAGCAATAGGGGTTCAGGCTAAGCGACCTAAGAGCTGTGCCACCTCTCAATCCGGTGAAGCAGTCAAGGCCAGCCTCTCTGGCCAATCTGTGTAGTTCGTCATAAAAAAAAGATGCGATAGATGGACTCGCACCGACTAACTAAATCCCCACGTTGCTCGAACCCGAACCCATCAAATCGTAAGTCGACATATCCATAGGTTAAAAGTAATTCAAATTCAATAAGTTCAATTTTTTAAGCAGGCATTTCGACGGTTTTTCGTGACTGCCACCAAACATTCTAACAAACTTCTTGTAAGTGCCGCCACTTATAAGCCTTCCTATACTAAATTCCGTCGCGTCGCCCGGAGGCCGAGACACGTTCTTGACGATCCGGACAACGCCATTACCATTGCACAGGCTAGATCTTTACAAATCCACAAAGCGTCCATTCGCGACCGTCGGAGGTTGCGAATAATCCTCGCGCGTTACCGCTATTTTATGAGCAGGCCCCACCCCTTAGATGTTAGGAGCGTAGCTGGAGAAATCATAAGTCGAAGTGCGAAGCCACTATCACTTCTTCTAATAAGGAAAAATACATATTTCTTTAAACGGCAAAACACTAATAATATAATACATTTTAAGAAGTATTACGTATACTCCCATTAAGAACAAAGTTCAATAATAAACACTTGCTTGTTGTAATTTTTTATCATTGACCTTTTTATAATATTGAAATAAAATTAAAGTAGGTAAAAACGATTACCCGTTTTACGCCGTAATAAATGTAACGAGTCTGTTTATTTTGATGTGTTTTTGATAATTTTAAGACTACGTCGTATAAAAAGCATTTTATAACAATGCAGTAAACGTTCAATTTACATTAATATTTACGTATATAATTGAACGCATATCTTACGGTCGTATGTTGTTTAAAAGGTTAAAAAATATAAGAGAACAATTTAACAGCGGTGCGGTGCGGGTCGCTTCAGAAATATCAGATTGGGTGCACCGTTGCTGTCAACGCGCTCCCGTCGCGCGAACAATTCCGAGGTGCTGTCAGTAATTATTCCGAGTCACCGGTAAAGTGAGGCAAAGATACGATAAAAGTCAAATTGTTGTATAAAAACGCCGCCAGAGGGACCGGACTGGGCGGAATGCAACGTCAACGCCGAGGTTGGTACGAGGGCACAGAAAGATGACGACCCAGTATGTTGTTGTATATCGATTTAATGTCTGCTTTCACGATCGCGTGTCACACAGTAATTACTAGTAGGTGTTGATTGGAAAATCGGTGTGCGGAAATCGTTTAACATTTTCACGAATCAATGATATTAAGCCATTTCGCTAACTATTGGGTTCACTCTGTGTGTATTTTTATACGGTAATAATTATCGGTTATTTGATTGATGGCGATGTCCGTATGCATATCTGCCTAAAGAGCAGTGATAGCCTTGTAGCTAATGATTTAACTTTACTTTTGTGTCGATCAATTCCATTTTAAAATTAACGGTTATATTAAAGTATATTTACGACTAAAAACAAAAGCCGACTTCAAATCGTATTAAACGTTAAACGTTATTAGGAAGCCCTCTTTTTACTTCAGAATTATCGTAGGAATATTACAAAATAGAATTAAGAACCTAACCAAACTCTTATCAAACTACACTCTTTCCAATACAAAATAAATCATCGAAATCGATTGATGTGATATTGAGTTATTCGTCCATCTGTCGCACGAGCATAATTCAAATTTAAGGCTTATGTGGTTATCCCATGGATGCCATTGATTCGGACCACATTGGACGCATCAGCTTTAAAATAAAAAACTAATTCAAACAGGAATACAAACGAAACAGGCAAAAGTATACAGACGAATTGAGAACCTCGTCCTTTTTTGAAGTCGGTTGAAAAGTAAATTAAATCGATACGAAGTATGTTATATTACATATTTAATAAATAATAAATATGTATACTTATTTACATAACACAATGAAAGATTCAACGCGATGACTGTACAGTAACGAGAATGCTATTCGGAAGATGAATGGCCCACCCACTAGAGTGAGGAGGAAAAACATTTTTAGTCAGTATGAATTTCGTATATTCGGGGGTTTCCCAACACATAAGCTTTAGCAAATAAGTTTACCCTAGATAAAGAACCTACAGTTATTAGAAGTCAATTAAAGGAAAGACCAACATTTTTGATAAGTTGAGTTTGCGTTTTGTTGTTTTTTGTACATTTACAAAACCATTTCTGGCAATGGGATTTTATAACTTCAATGGCAAAAAATCGCTTTGAGATACGAGCATGGTTACGGAAAGAATTAAACCCGTATGTCAAGGTACCGTTGTACAATGTAGTTTGTTTTTAGAGTGAACACGAGGCAATTATATCTTCTACTAAATAAGATGATATACTCAAAATAGAGAAGGGTTATGTATATAAAAATATCACAACTAATATCTCACGCCCCGTTAACACGTTTCTCACCTCCAGTCGGCACCCGCCGGCTATGATGGTTTATCGTGAACTGTCGCTACAATTCTTTAGCGCAGACATTTTAATTAAGTTTTGATTACGGACATACTATTCTGTTTCCTTAATAATTTATGCATATCGTGAGTAGAGTGCACTATCCATCCATCCGTGTATCTAAATTTATATTAAATGTTGCAGTGAGGAAGAGATGAAAATCTATGCAGGATTCAAATAAAAACCAACATTGTTTTTGTTCTATATTAAAGAACTATACAAGTGTTATATACATCGTTTTGTTATGGTTTTTTTATACTTTCCAAGCAAGTTTTTGACCACGGGGATAGTGGACAGTCCTGGACTGTTGTTAAGTGGAAATCTCGGGGAGGTTGAGTTTATTAAATGCCGATTCAGACCACCGTTGAATAATCCATATAGTAATCGGAGTGAAAGACAGACTCGGGCAAACTATCTCAGTCCTAAAAGGACATTTTTTTACAACACTAGCATACCCAGCCCGGCAAAATCTTGCTTTATTTTATTGAAACAATAAACTTACATGAGTAAACGGATACATTCGCGGCGCTATAACTTACCTTGAATACTAAAAATCCTTAATTATTATCTTTAATATATTTCGGTATACTTTATTATACTTCTATATGGTTCATAATGACATAAATATACACAACGCATGTGTGAATACAAATTTGGGTTATAAAACAATAGAATATCGTCATAGTAAATAAAAGGCCAGGTCAATATGAAGATTCCCTGAAAATTTCGTTGGAATCGGTCCAGATATTTCGGAGCCTATATGGAACATACCCACACACTTTTTAACTATTAACCACGCGCTCGGCGGTGAAGGAAAACATCGTGAGGGAAACCTACATAACTTAGAAAATTTTTCTACGACATGTGAAGTCTGCCAATCCGCATTAGGGCCGCGTGGCGGACTATGCCCTTATACTCTCTTTACAGAGAAGGCCTCTGCCCAGCAGTGGGACATATATATTATATATATAAAGGCTGTAACTTTTAATATAAAATACCGCAAGACTTAAAATCAACAAAGACCTCATTTATCACGGCAGGCCACAAAGCCAAGCAATCACAGGTAATATTAACCGTATCCTTGGCTGCCTGGTTACAACTCAAATGAAAGTGCTAATTCATCGGCATCTCAACTCGTTACTTATCTGCAGCTCTCTGCGGGAAGTCGACGAATGATCAATTCTTTATTCAAATCTTTAAGTCATCATTAACTGCAAAACGCATTTTGCATAGACGTTACACTTCGTCACTACATGATTGCGATAAGCTGACGAAAGTGGTAAATGTAGTTCTACGGTAAATGACTTATTGACATCCGTAAATTTTACCTTAGGATGGTGATTCCTTTTTGTGATAGGGTGGACCTCCTAACTTAATTTGTACCCGAATTATAAAAAGGAGGACACAATTTGTCTATTTTTTTAATGTCTGTGCACTCATAGCGCTTGCATAAACCGATTTAGATTTTTTTTTCTTTGAACGAGTTTAGTTTTAAAGAAGCTCCATATTAGTTTTGTTGGCAAAAGACCTCAAGTTCCGAAGATATACCGACTCTTTAAAATTTATGGAAGCATACTTGTTGATTAATATATTGGAAGGTTTATGTCAATCCAAGGCTAAGTAAATTCAACCAGTATTTACTTAGCCTTGGATTGACATTAACCACAACAGAACGACAACAGGGGACGTGATGTAAAAGAAAAAGAATAACAGCTAATCTAATAAGGTCACGTGTGGTAGCATTATTGTCGTTGTTATTTGTTAATTTAGTGAGTATATGGTGTCTTCTTCGTGCACGCCTGTGGTCTGTGAGTCAACGTACAAGAATCACAGTTTTAAGGAGATCAGCCCCATAAAATTGTATTTATATAATTTACTAAAAGTGCAAAGATATAGTTTCAATTACAAACGTCGACATGCAAAATTGAAAAACCTTTATAGATCTAATAGGATCAATCAACAAAAAGTTCCAAGAGATTTATAAAACTTAGTCACTGGGAATCTGGCATTTAGTTTGGCGGTAGTATCTACGGTGATCGGTCATGCAGAAACATCTAGATTGACTGAGCCGTTGTATTTGTCTAATCCTAATTCAATATCGCTTTTTATGCGTCTACCTTCGACTACGTCGGACTGGCTGGACATATTCCCAGACGGAGACACTTTCACTGGTTAATTGTTTATAGTGGCGGCCGTCAATCTGATCGATAACTTAATGTCAGCGAGTCTGCATTTCGTCTAAGATTGTTAATTATTCAGATACGGTTTGGAACTTTTATAATGCACCAAGGCGACTGCATTAAGCTGTCAAGTCCTCGATTATCTCACACTTTAGATTCATCATGAGACCATTTTAGCACTTAAAATTTGAAATGACTTCGTAATGTATTTCTCTGAATGACTGTAATACGTTGGTGTGGCGGACATGTTCCGACTACCGGTAAATGTGACAGGATAATATATCTCTGAACGATTTAAATGCTCTTTATCGAGAGTAATTAATTTTCTAGACATTTGTTACACAACAATAACAATATAACAATTTTATACCTATACTAGCTGCGCCCTGCGGTGTCACCCGCGATTAAAAATGTGCCTCAGTAACTCCTTATCACATTAGCTATCTGCCAGTGAAAGTTCCGTCAAAATCGGTAAAGCCATTTCAGATTATCCGAAACAAACAAACACACAGACAGGCGATCGAAACGCGCGGCACACGACTAGCCGCTGGCGAACGATCCGGCGAACTTTTGTTGTGTTCTATGAATATTCATTGTAGTAGTCACACTGGTGTCAATTTAGGCTTGACGCAAGGATTGTATTTATTTACAAAAACGTATGGGATATATCCAATATCCGAATATTAATATAATAAACTAAATAGCTTTTTTTAATTCGACGCGAACGAAATACATGTAGTTAAAATAATAAAAGCGTTAAAAGTTAAATGTGAAATTTAAACTACAAATAGCTTCAGCTACCGTTAAAAACATTTCACACCTTGCAAAATACGGATGATAAAATGAAAGATAACAAGGTGTTTTCTTATAGCGCTCTTTTATTCTGGAACATGCATAGCTGTCACCTCATCAGGGACTACTTGGATAAAGTAGAGACATTCTGATATCAGACTGACATATCAAGCAACTGCCTTTATTTCTTTCTCATGTGTTTGGCTGAACGACCAGAATACAATCTAACGATATGCAGTTTGAACCAAACGTGGTATTCGTATATATCTATATATTTTTGTTACCTATTACTGCAAAATCTACAGTAGGAATAGACATAATATATAAAAACATGCTGGTTCTTATGGTATATATATTTAGCATAAAATCCAGCATGTTTCCGAGAAGGTATTTTATTAGTATATAATATATTGTTGAATACATACACTTAATTATTTTTTTGTTCTACAAAAATAATTTTCTATTACAAATTAATTTTAATGACATGTAATTGTACTTGAACTACATGATAAACAATATACTCAACATTGTTTATCATGTAGTTCTACAATTACAAGGCAAAAATATGCCGAAGTGAAACAAGGGCGATAACTATTTGTAACGGAAGGAATGATGAGGAGCGGATATGGGAGCGAATAACGCGGTGGAGGGGAGAGGTGGGTGCGCAGATGATGAGGCGAGGTGGGGAGAGGGGGCGAGGCGAGGAGAGGAGGGGTAGAATATAAAAGCGATGGTTTTGGTTGACGGAATACTCTTCGTTGTCAGTAAAGCAATAAATAAGTATACATAAAAATTAAATGTGTTCTTTTCTTTATATAACTAAATAACATAGTCGTTATATATATAAATAGTGAGTCGTTATATATTATTTCTTCCATGTACAATCAACATACATAACAACTTACAGAAGCAGTAGTATTATTACTACTACCGAATTTAGTTCTTCTAGAATAGTCTATTATCTTCTTATAAACTGAAGGCACATAAAACTTTATTGTTGTTCATTTTTGACGGTGATCACTTCACTTCAGATGAGGTGTAAACTGCGCAGAATTTTTTAACCGACTTAAAAAAAGGACGTTCGTTCGTCTGCATATATTTTTTTTATATTTGTTACTTCATTATACTTTCGACCGAGTCAACGTCGTTTATCAACGATGGTTTTTTTTTTGTTTGAAAGTTGGTACTTCCCATGAGGAACTTCAAATGGGAGCACATTTCAATTTGGTCTAGCATCCATGGGAATATCATCATCCATATAAGTGTTAAATTTGAGTATGTGCGCCACAAATGGACAAATAACTCAATACCAACTTAACTATACTATAGATAATATATATTCTACACTACTATAACTAGAATTTCGATTCAATTTCGAAAATTATGTACTTTAAGAGCAGTTGATGAAAGTTTAATTTCACGTCCCTACGATAATTCAAAAGAAAATACAAAAGATGTGTTTTGATGTGTCTGTTTTTGCTCGTATATATACTTGTTTGTAGGAAAAATTTTGCCGTGGTTATCTGGTTCGCCTTCATAATAAGCAAATAAACCAAAACATGAAAACAAATAAACCTGGTACACCAGTACTAAAATACAACAATATTATAATGTATAATAACTGTTTATCTCTCACTGCAAAGAGAACGTGCGACTACTAGTCTTATACACGTAGACTTAAGAAGCCGGCTTGAATTCATACGGTCTAAATCCACCGGCCATCACAATGCATCAGAGCTACAACAAAGTGAAGGGCACTTGGAATTCTCGGATTATTTTAACTTGTCTTTTTCAATGTCAGCGTTTAAAATAATTGCATCACAATTTTAAAATGCGAGGCTTTTGCTTTTAAGAAGGCTTAAAGCGTCGAGATTATTTCCTGGAAATCAAGAGTCAGTTCACTTTATAGCTCATACTTATATATCCATATATATCTTTACATACACATATAAGTCACAAATACTTGAATATGAATTCGTAGTCGCGAATTTTAATTAATAAGTAATAAAAATATACATTTATTAATTATAAATTCTAACAAGTTGTCAAATCCGCTCCACAAGGTCAGACGTAAGATGCAGTTTGTCATCAAGAACGTCGTGAGCTTAATGCAGCTCAGTGTTTCTAGATTTATTCTAAGGTAAATTTATCGAATAAGTTGTAATTAATAAATGTATGTTTAAGTAAACGGCGGAGCGTAATTTCATTCCAGCAATCCGCAATTATGGCCTCACCGAGGGCTAGATCCCGCAACAATATTTCGAAATTTGCAGCTTCGTTCAAAATTACAAGTAATTGATTCTGAGAACAGTTGTCAGTTGTGTTATAACAGTTTCAGCTTACGGATAAGACATTATTTACGTCCAACATATTTTGCGAACCGTTAAGAAATATCAATAAGCATGTTGATTATATATATATAATACTTGGGACGTCATATAACAATTAAAATATCACTTTTAACGCTTTGTTTTCTCCCGCAACTAATTTTATTTTATTACTATAAAAAATCAATGATGTAAGCTTTTAACCTTAAGTCCAATCTATCTTGTTCTATTTTGATCTTTTTTTTAATTATAACCAATTTTAATTACTTTTGTTTATGTTGTTTTTGGTCTTGTTTTACCTGTTGTTTGTGTTCTTGTGTCGAATAAATGTTTATTCTATCATATTGTATTCAATATACTCGTAGTACGGTAGTTAGAAGAAAAAGAGTAACTTGCGTAAATCGATCGGGTAATCGGAAAAAATAATAAGAATTTTAGAATAGAATAGTTAAATATAAGTAAGAGACTAGATATTAGAATAGTAGCTTTAGGTGATATTTAGATATAGAATTCTATTCTATTCTAAGAATGTTAAATATTATTGTTTACCATGTAAAAGTAAATGACTTGATAGTGACTCATTCGCTAACTTATTCATAGACTATCTGGCAGTTGATGGTTAGAATTCCAGCCAGTTTCGTTTATCGGTTTGTTGAGAAAAAAATGAATGACTTAAAATAAAAAGAATATCAAATAATATGAAATGTTTTATGTTAACCGTGTACAAATAAATTACTAACAAGTGAGTCAGATAATTACGTTATATCCGAGCAAGTCTCGAAGGTTTCATCTTTCGTAATCACCCTCTAATGTGGAATGATTGTAATTCGAAATCGATTCCATTCTCTCCTATCGAGTCGACTCTAATTCCAAGAAGCATTCAATGTCGTAGAATTTAAGTGCGTTACAGAGCACAATAGGGTTCAGCCCACGTCGGTGCTCGCGTTGCAATTTAAGGCCTTACATTCATTAACAGAAAGGTGGCTCAATAAACTACGCCAATAGTAGATCGATCTCACATCATAGTTTTTCATCAATTTAAATAACAAATACTACAACTACAAAGTAATATGATCCGAGAAAACTAACGCGCGCAACTTCCCAGGGGAGACAGAATTATGTCGCGCACATGGACGTAAAATATTTGACCCTCATCGCTTAATGAAGCTACGAAAACGCTCCAGCACACATCCCCGGCCCACGTCCGAACCTAAAAACGGATGTAGTGGTAGCACTCTTCTTAACAAAACAAAGTAAACAAATAGAGTACACTAGAAAAGAGCACGGAACACAAGTCTGTGGTTGTGCTTAATTGAATATTAAAAAAAAATCATTGGCTGAGATTCGATCTGACCATCATAACATCGTAAAGACATTCATAAACGAAAACAGTACGGTCGAATGAAAAAATATGTCAAGAACATAGCCGAGTAAGCCTTTGGGATCGGGCACCCTGGAATTAAAAATCTCTCGCGCCTGAGCATGTTTATAAATAAATATAGGCTTACTTAGCCCCCTCTTAGTCCGATATAAGTTTATAACAACTATCAAAGGCATGTATTATTTGTAGTATATGACTATTAACTTACTTCTAGTATATTAACAGCATTAAACATAAAATAAAAGATCTCAATGTTTAAATGCGTAGCATTGGCAATTAAAAATATACTTTCACTTCCTGTTTTTAGTTTTATTAGTGGTAGATTGATTTAAAATTGAAAATAAGCACAAATCGACAACAGTGTTAAATCTAAAGAAAATAAAAAAAAAACGGGCACGACCTTGGAAATTATAGCATTAAAAGATAATGAACTGACTTGTTTTCGATGACAACATAACAGGTGAGCAAGCTAATATCGTAAAACAGTATTGTTCGTGCATAATTATATGTATTATGGCGGCTGTGAAGATTTGTAGACATATTGGTAATTTGAAGAGTCAGTTTGCGGTGAATGGCTTGCAGCCGAACATTTCGGCTGAGAACCGCCCGCGGCTCTAATGGCCCGCTCGCTAACAAAAAACATAAAGATTCACTTCACGCTGACCTGCCACACAAACATTTGTAATCACATGACCCGTTAAATACATTCGTACAATTGTTTCAACACGAGAGAAACATATAAACGAATTTGTTATTGTTAATAATATTGTAACCGGTTGTACTCGTAGTGCTTTAAAACAATATGAAACCTTCAACAATGGTTTTTCTCTTTCACTATATTAATAGAAGAAGAACTAGTCATTTATATCTAATAGAAGAAGAAAGACTTCATTTGTTCAACAAATTTTAAAAACGGAGGTTTTAATATTTGTAACCTCATAACTTTGGACTGGGTAATCCGATTTTGGTTCTTCGTGGTGCCAATTAGGCCCAATTCTGACAATGGCTTTCAATGAGAAAACGATATAAGTCTTAAATATTTGCATTAATGATGACCTGGCCATTCCACTGCTGTAATATAATCACGATTATTTTTCTGCTTGTCACCAGTCAAAGTCAATAAAAACAAGTGATATTTTTTTAATTTAAAAACCGAAAAAACGGCAATTCATTGCTGCAAGCCGATAGGGATTCGAACTCGCGACCATCAGATCGTAAGCCGCACTGCTACAAAACTTTTTTCGACATTGCAACACTTGTAAAATAAATAAATAAACTATTTAATTAATCAGTGTCTATGTATTCAAAAATATTTCCATTTAATAATGTCAATTTCATTTATGTTTTATTTTTTATTTCATATAAAATATAATGCAAATATATTTAATATAATACACACTTAATTTACTAGTTGGTAGTACAACCGTAATGATTGCACTCTGTTGAAATTTGCAAATACGAAACTTAATGTACACAAACTTAATTAGGTTAGAAAATACGATGCTTCTGACTTGTAGGATGTAAAGACTGAACCTCTACTCGTATAGAGTCATAGGTCGACTAACGACATGCATAATTAGTAAGATTTTGTCGTTTTACTAGATAATTTATACAAATTCAACAACTTAGCCTTAAATACTATACGTGAAAACACATTCAAGTCTGTATTGATTCTTGCGATCACCAAAATATTAGTAAGAGGCAGTAACCAAGAAAATAATTAACTTTTAAACATTCTTGCAAGTTTAAATGATGCATTCTTTGCTTTACACCAGCAACTTTGTTCCTCTTAAGTACCAACTTTGCTGTTAATTTTATCATGCAAGCAAATATGCAGGTGTGATAATTGTAGTATAGTTGCTCCTTTGACTATGGAATGATTCGTTTCCGATGTTTAGATTATATGTATGTCAAATGTTTTGTTGCCAGTTACTCTTTATTTATAACAGTTTCATTTCATTCGACACATATAGTATATATGTGTTAGAATACGAATAATTAGTTATTAATGTATGTGCTATTACAACCAAAGAGTATTAAATATGTATAGCATTGTGAGAAGACGTGTTGTTGACTCCACATAGTATAAGAGCAATGGTACAGTTCAGAGTCTCTTAGAGTTGTTCTTCGGTGGCGTCGCTTAATTGTCGTTAGTGTTATTAGTCGGTAGCGCCTCAGTATACCAGTTAAGTACTCCTGTTATTTACCTTGTCTTATATATTGTGCTACTGTCTTCTCATTTCATATTATGTTTAGCCTATACTAATGAATTACTACATGTACTATGAGTAAGGTGATATACCTATATTTATGGTGATGTTGTTAATATGTTATTTATTTACTAAAATATATCTGATGTATGTGTTACAATGAATATGAAAGTATCAAAGTTAGATAAAACGATAATACTGATAATAAGTATATTATTAAATGCTCCTGATTCTAACACAGGCAAGTAAATAAATATTCATACTTGTCACAATCCGCACCATCCTCACTTCACAAATACCTCAGTGCCTGAAGACAACATTCTTCAACCAGTGTGTCCTCCCAGCCGTGACCTACAGTGCAGAGACTTGGACTCTGACCGTCTGACCTCTGACCGATGATGATGACTTACGACAATGTAATAATATACATATTTATTTATTTATTTACTTAATATAGCCCAAAGGCTTCTAAAACTTTTTTTTTTCTTTTACATAAAATTAATCCTTCTTACCCTATTTTTTTTTACTACCATCTTGGTAAGTAAAAAATAATGAACAAAGATCACAGATCTGTATTAAAAGACAGATGATTATTTCACAACAATATACAGTTTGGAAACGTAAGGTACTTAGTTACTTAAATGTTTGTAATTTCACATTGGTATCGCGTGGGTTAGCAAGTTAGTATTGCTTTAATGAGGCGATGAATTCTGTGAATTTAATCGTATCAACATGATAAAATAAATATTGAATCATTGTTATAATATTATTAAGTTATTTAAGCGTCAATAGCCTAATGGTTTAGGGTACGGCCTGCGAACCGTAAGGTCGTGGGTTCGAATCCACCATTCGACTATTGCCGTGAACCATCTCCTAGCACAAGCTTAAGCTTAGTTGGAATGGTTAACAAGATTGTTAGTAATATTTCTGAAAAAAAAAAATTAAAAAAAAATATTGCTAGCTTTCTTTTTAAAAAAAAAAATTAAATTATTTAAAAGCGATCCTAAAGCTTTAAACAAATGAATAGTAATTTTATACATGCAAAAATAAACATCATACTATCGCTAAATATGACAAGCAAATAAAAATAACCTAGAAAAATAGGTCTAGACTGCTAAGGTGACATTAAATCTTATTTTCAGTATCTCAAAATTACTGTATGTTTTATGGGAGAGGTTTTTACGCAAGATAACGTACGTAAATCGAAAATGTTTATGTTTATTTACACTTGTATAACACCTTTTTTTTGTTTACGGGGAGGAAAGAAACCTCCCCGGTGGCCTTTCCTCGGTGCATGACGAGGGGCTCCGGAATCTCCAGAGGAACACACCGTGGCCCCTCTGTACTGTGCTCAAGGAGAGCACGTCCCTCGCAGTGCAAGGCGACACGGGCCAGCCGATGTCACCTTCTTCCCGGGTCCACCACAGCGAACGACAAAGGCTCCCACCCTTGTCGCCCAGTGAACCCGAGGCCCCTTTTAGTTGCCTTCTACGACAGGCAGGGGATGCCGTACTCTTATTCTTGAGAGCCCAGAACTACAGGGCTGACTTGCATAACACCTTACACTAAGGTTCAACGAAGGCGGACTTTATGCTGGAATGTTATATGTAACTATTAATTTATTTTATAGAAAATTAAACGGTAAGATGGTCTTACCCTGTATCTATTTTTGAAAAATAAATTTAGCCTCAAATTTGGATTTTCCGTTAAATTTATATTAATTTGGATAACACTTTATCGGCGAGTGTAAACATGTACATACATGTCAGTTAATCTCAACTGAAATCCGCAAACAACGTTGCTTTCACCACGCTAATTGGGTTGACCATTAATCTATTACAAAACGAGTTAAAACGAAGAGGACTTCGCAAATTAAAAAAGAAGATTTTCAGATTTTTTACAAACACGACCTATGACTGTTTGCAATTAATTGCAACACGTAACTTTGAATCGTTACCCAATGTCTTACGTATTATATTGATTAGTTGTTTTTTTAAGAAAAAAATCCTCTACATTTCAGCCGTGTGATGAGAAACAAATTTGTAGAACCATATTGTTCTCTAATCGCTGTACATTCTTGCGCGTTCATCAATCTTCATTTCGTCCGGTAAGCGGTGCCTTGCGATTTATTTAACATGATGGCAAGTGAAAGTTACATTATTGTTGTTCATACTATTTTTTTATGTGGCCAGTGTCAAAGGTGAATTTTTTTTTTAATTATTTAAATCTGTATCTACGTCATTTTTTAATTAATTAATTAAATCATAGATTGGTTTCCCATTATTTGTTTAAAAAATATGATGGAAAACCAATCTTTTATGCTACCAGCCATCTGGGCACGCTGCCAAGAGATGACGGTTTGGCACAGTCATATTTTTTGTAAAATACCTATTATATTGTAAATATTTCTCTTTTTAGTTAGTATCATGTATAGTATAGTTATATTATAAAGTTAGAAAAGGGTGGACTAAATATATTAATATAAATCTTTTCTCTTTATTTTATCTTTATATTATATTTCGATATTTAATTTTGTTGTTTTAAGGAGAAGCGGTTAATTGGCTCACTAGAGGTGTCCCCATAAACACTAACCATACCAAAAATATACAGACGCCTTTTTAGAAAGGATCTCATATCTTAACTAACTTTATTTCACTCTCCTTGTTGATAGTTTCCCAATAGTACTGACCAATTAAACACATGGTAAATTAAGCTCTCTCGTCTAGCTGGATTAATAGAGTTAACGATTAGTATCCGTGTTGCATCAATCTTAGTAAGCACCTTTTGAAGCCTACGCCCTAAGCTATAATACCTCGTGCACCTATGACGTCGTTCTTGAAAATTTATATAAATTACATGAAACAAGACTTCTGGAATTAAAATTATTTCCCTCGTCACAGATTAAGTCCAATTTTCACCATTAAGGGAGCGGTAATAATCTCTTATTTACAATATTTAATAATAGTGTGAACATATTACATCTTACATGATTACTAAATACTTGAGCTGTACAAACAATTATACTTTACTGTGGGACATAAACTTACATGTTGTATTGTTAAAAGCCGGTATTAGTAGAATACGTTATGATTGCCCACAGGCGGATCCAATTAGGTAGTCTCTCACAGAAAGGTCTAAAATATGCAATTTAAGGAGCTTTTGTGTTGAAATAGATTAACCCACTTTGTAAACAGAATATAAATATTATTAATATGATGAGTTGAATGCTTTATCAATAAAGAAGTATGTACTATTATTTTATAGAGATAAAAAAGTTGCAAGAGTGTATTGATCATTTGTCTCGCATAAGGCGATGGATTCTCCCGTGGTATACTTGGAACAACAACAGTGACAACAAGCGTGGTAAATTAACATACTGGTCGTATGTAATAATGTTACGTAATTACTTAATAAAGGCGGCCTACAAACACAAAAAAAAAACAGAGAATTAGACAGTGCATTGACGACCTGTTTCCAAGATGGGAAAAGAAGCACAGAATTATGTACAGAATGTTCCACTAAGTCACGGTACTTTCGCGATTGCGCCGGTACATTAATGATAACAGAAGCTACCGCGCTTGTGTTACCACTTGGATTTATTTTAATTACATTGCACTACCATTTAAAAAAAAATATATAAATTTTCGTATAAAACAATTTTACCATTACAAAAGAAAGTAGTAGCAGTACACATAAATACCGTCTAATTGTCTATGTCCGTTGATCAATATAGGCAATATTTCTATTGCTATTATTTTAAAAAAATGTGAGAGTTTATATTTCTATTAGTCACGGTTAAGACTTGAGCAACCGTAACGCAGCCCGCCAAAATTTTTCACGGACAATAAAGGTGCTAAGAGAATATGTTCAATGTTCGGCGCGACGCTATGTCGCCGGTGCGGCCCGTGCGCGGTGCCTTTCACCGCGGGTCGCAGGTCAGGGCGCGCTCGGGTGCTCCGCCCTCGGCGAGGAGCCCCGCGCCGTCCCCCTGCCCCCAGCTCTCGCTAACGGCCCGCCACCACTGCCCTATTCAGCTGTCGTCGCGTGAACAGCATCGCCGCCGCTGGGAACAACTTATGAATTATTCCAATGCCCCGGACCGTTTTGAAACAATTACAAAACAATACCAATTCATATCATAAATTTCACGGAGCCCTTTGTAAGCCTTCGACATAACATTGGTCTTGGTTCGTCGGTTCGATTATCGCATGTATAACTAACAAATCGTCCTCCTTACTACTTTAAATTATGGCTCAGACGTTATAATGTTAATATAGTATAATTTCTTATACTTGAGTATTAATTGTATTGGTATACGCTAGCAACCCGAGTTTGATCCCAGGTGCCGGCACCAATGAGTTTCTTTGTTGCAATTTGAAGTGATAACTGATTTACCACGCTCTCAGCGGTGACGGAAAACATCGTGAGAAAACCTAAATGAATTAGAAAATTTTCTGCAGGCTCACCCCTGTCACATAAAACCTCCTTTTAATCCTAGCGTGGTAGACAGAAACAGCTTTTCACCAAGCTTATGGGTACGAATATATGACGGGACTGGGCACAAATTTGTCACGTTTTTTGTACTTAAAAACAACAATAAGCTGGCTGGGATTCCAGGTTGCGACTATCAGAATGTAAGTCGAACCGCTTAGCCTATCTCATCAATGTTGTCACATATGAGGCTTCATATTATCGCTAGAAAAGAAGATTGCTATAAACATCTCTATCTACTCGACTAGGATTATAAAAAATGTTAGAGGTTTCCTTTTCCTTTCTTTTCCTTTCCTTTATTTATTTTTAGACCTTAGACTGTTTTTACAATATTTCTATAAAAAGTAAAATACACAAAAATATCTTACAAAATACAAAAACATTATAAAAACCTAACCTAGTGTGTGCCACCGGCAACGAAGCAGAACTACCCGGAACAGCCCAAGCAACCAGTGGTTAGGACGACATAGAGAGAAACCTCCTGGCGATGCGTGCCGTGTCCAGGAGTACTGCCTTCTGTCATCCAGCGAAAGTCTCTTAAGATGGTGATCGAGATTATTAATTATTATTAGTATTACTCAATATTTGTCTTAATTATAAATTTAATTTCACTTATGTTAAATTATACTTTCAATATAATTATAGCGATTTCGAAAACATCAACGGTGAATAGACGGTCCTCGGTACTTGCGCTTTTAGAAATTCGATGCGTTTGAACGTAGACGCAATAATTTCCTGTAACCAAAGGTAATGAGCGAATCAATTTGTGTTAAGAGCGTACTAAGTTTCGTTTGTACGGTATGAGATGCGTCGTTAGGTTAATTCGGGTATGTCAGCGGAAGCCGCGCATAGCGAGCTTTCGGCGGTTCCCACGGAGCCCCACCCCGCACTCTGCCCCCCTCTCGGCGCCTCTCGCTCTCTGTTACACAATGAGAGGTGAACGCGGATCTAAGCAATCGCTTAACCTCGCCCACTACACGGCTGTACAAGCGCACGGAGCCGATGCGCTGTTGATATCGAAGGAAAGCTTGCGCTCGCGAAAACTTATCCCTAACCAAACTAAAAGTCATTTACTAAATTATTCTTCTATTACTTTACGTATATAATAAATCTAAATTCATTTAAATTAAAACTAATTCTATGACTTGTGGTACACACATACACACATGCACATGCACACACACATACACAAACTCATACACATACACACACACACTATGTATTAATTATTAAGTAAAATTAATTTATATTTCTAATTTGTGCATAATTAAAACATAATGGGTGGGTACTGTTTCCTAAAATGCAGGTTTTCCTAGTTTAGGAGACAGGACGTCAGTATTTCAGTGACCATAGCTGTGTACAATAAAGATATTATTATTATTTCAGACATTATGATTATTACTAATAATTTCTTATATTTACTACTGACTTCAAAAAAAGGCAGTTCTCAATTAGTAATTTTTTATAAGGAAGTGTTCATTTTTAATTAGGTTCAATGTTAATTTTATTGGCATTTAAATTTGGGTTCCGGAGATACGGCAAGGAACTTTCTCGATCTCGAACGTGTATATATTAGTAGGTTTATAACAAACCAAGACCAGGACTTTTATGTTGTCGCCAGAATTTCGGACAGTAAAAATGTTTGGTTATGTAGTTGTCGCCTTTCTTTGTAGTCCATATGCAACAGGGGTTGAGCCTAACTTTTAACAAGTAACTTTTTAATATTTAAGAAACCAAAAGAACGGAAAATTATCATTAGTAGCCAATTAATGAAATTGGTAGAACACCCGACCGTCAGATTAAAAGTCTAACCGCTGAGTCACTAAACCATTACTGCTAAAATTTGTTTGAATCAGTAATAAATCAATTCATTAAGTCAGTCGTTTCGCATTATGAAATCCTCAATTAGTGGTGTTTTTTTATAATTTAAAAGGATGACCTAATTTTATGGCAATTTGATTAACAAATAAACGACGGGATACGATATTAGGTTACGGTAGTACATTAAATCTATTTTTATAAAACTATAATATCATAAAACGGCGAAATATTAATTGTGCGATGCTACACTGAGTTTGCTATACAAAGTTCTTTACACGATACCACTGTCATTAAGGAAAGACTCGTTGTAAAGTTGCTTCAACCATTTTTTCCAGCACAAAGTGGCTATAATATTATACGGGAAAAGCTGGAAACGGAACGAGCACACGGCTAAAATTAAATGATGACCGCTACCTACCGATGATAAGCGCCTACTAAAGAAATTGTCTGTTGCTAACCTGTATTATGAAGAATTGGTCTGCCGACACCTCAGTGTACTAACACGAAATCACTCTCCTCATTTCCCAATGACTACACTCCTGCAGCTCCCTGGGGTTGTGGATCCACGTGGGCCACTGTGATCATTTAAGATCAGATAAGCCGTTAGAGCCATGGTAACTCATTGTCCGGGCGGTCGCCTCAAGTTTGATCCCCGGTGCTGGCAGCAACAAATTTGTTGTTGCAATTTTATGTGCTGATTTACCAGGCGCTCGGCGGTGAAGAAAAACATCGTGAGGAAACCTACATGTCCTAGATTTTTTTTTCTAAGACATGTGAAGTCTGCCAATCCGCACTAGGGCCGCGTGGCGGACAATGCCCTTACACTCTCTTTACAGAGAAGGCCTGTGCCCAGCAGTGGGACATATACAATGGCTGTAACTTTAACTTTAAGCATTTTAGTTCGTACCTTTTCCTTTAAAAAGTATAATATTCACTTCACGTCAATAATGAGCGAGGTAATGGTACTTCCACAATGGCCACAGAGGCTCAACCAATGCCTCGGTTTTGGGCGGCAGCCATAGAAAGCCTGATTACAGGGCGGCGTGGAATACGAAAAAGTGCACGCACTGTTCCAGTGCAACCTCACAAGGAAAAGAGGTGAACTGCTTTGGCTTCACCGTAACTCAAAGATGAGGTGCGTAAGAGCCAACGCCGTCAAAGCTAACGCGTCCCCGTAGTTCTGACTCTAATAGTCGATGCGGTTCACACATAATCCATCCTTGCCCCTATAAGATACATTTCTCCACTTATAAAAAAGCTGTCTTTATGAGCTGGAGACTGTCACTATTTAAAGTTATTTAGTGAGTAAGAAATATCCGTTGTCATATAACTCAAAATTGCATTACGGTGGGCGCCGCGGGCGAATGAGGCGTGGTGATGGGCACTTTCGATACATCCGGCAGTTGTGCCGGGGTCATGACCGCTCTTTTTGTGTCCAACACTAGAGTGCACGCGACGTGCGTGATTATGTTCGGCGCGCTTAATTATGCTGTCACATCGTCATCTCATGGGTAATAGTGAAAGCGAACGATACCCGCTGTAACGATACAGGAAAATATGCAAGTGTGAAGTTAGTGACGGGACTCGTACGCGCCATTATAGTAATCGTTCGAATCGAATCGAATAGGTTTATCATAATTTATAACACGTATGTATTATTTACGGCATCTCTCTCTCAGCATTCGGACATCTAAGGCACAGGTCGAGTCTTGATGTCCGAATTTTCCCAATGGATTCTTTTCCCTTCCCGAGATTTTGTTCACAATGGATATACCACGAAGTTGTACGAAGCGCTTTATCACGTTATTTATAATACGTAGTTCAAACGATTAGAATAACTTGCCTGGTTCAATTATTCTTTATATTAACTACGCTAATCAGACAGAAGGCTACATTTTCACCGGATTTCGAAAGGTGGCACAGCTTTAAGGTCTTTTAGCCTGAATCTCTTTAAAGAGTCATTAGGCGCATGGGCCCCCGGCACCTCGACTTGTAAGGTAAATGCGTAAACATTCCAATCGGAGAGGGCTGAACCACAACTCGGTCGGTAGATTCTAACGGAAAATATTAAGACATTCAAACAGCTAAATAGTTTTAAGTGCCACAGAAGAAGTGGCTGAAAAATCTCTAACAACGTTTCGGACATTTATTAAATTACATGTAAAGCCGACAACGCGAATATATTTGTCTGTTTCAGTGTTTGAGTGAATTGCTACTTACAATGTATCTATAGTCAGAAAAGTTTTTCATTGTGATATTGTTTTTATTATAAGATCGATACAAATCGATAATGAATATGAAATGTTGTGTTACAAGTTAGAATTTTTCCTAATTTTATTTTAACATTTGGTTGTACGTAAACGTCGTTCGAACCGGCCAGTGTTTCCTTATTCTTGTAAACATTTATCTTTTTAAGCAGTAAGCTCGCAATTCATTTCTTAAAAACGTATTTTAATTTAAATGGCTTTTAGTATTAACAACACGTTTACTTAATTCTGAAAAACTGCCTTCAATTAAACCTGTTATATTTTTGCTATTGAAATTCCTTTTATTTATTTTTTTATCTTTCCTGTCCAACTCGTAGTTACAATGTGACACTAGAAGAACTAGTTTCGTATTATACGCGAGCATATAATTTCGTAGTCAAATTAATCATACCATAAATTATTAGATCGATATAAATTGTATTTTTCCGGGTCATTTAAAGTCCCAATTAATTACCGGACCCAGTTTAAGTGGTGGCTAATATGTAGTGTATACATACGATGTAACTGGATATCTGATTGGTAACGAACTAGTAAATCACGGTACGCAGGTACGGAAGACTTCTCTTGTAGATATCACACGCTATGCTCTACGGCGGTACTTAAAATAATTGCTGTAGATTTTTTTATGATTCACAGTCGCTTATATAAATCACACATGGTATTTGTTCGTTGCTAAACGTAACGCAAGTTTTGGGTTCGACTCACAAAAGGTACGGAATATTTTTATATTAACTGGCAATAGATTCTCCTTTTTTAATGGCTAATTGATATTCTTAGCTCGAAGACTTTACTGGATTAAGGCATATCTGAGCTCGTAATGCGGCTCACCTTTAATGTGCAACTTAGCGTGAGATTTCCGATTGCCAACGCCAGCCCCACCGCCTCGTAGTACCGGGCTTACAGTTAAGGTTATGGTATCCCCTGCCTGTTGAAAAGGCGACTAAAAGGGGCCTCGGGCGCTAAAGCAGACCCGGGACATTGGTGGTTCCGTATAGCCTTAGCACTGCGAAGGTGATGAGGTAAGGAGTAACTTTCCCGGAACATGCTTCCGAGCACAATCCAGAGGGGCTCCGTTGCGTTCCACTGGAGGTCCGGGAGCCCCTCACCATGCACAGAAGAGGGCCACCGTGAGTAACAGCCTCACATACCTACTCGCCTTTCCCCTAGAAGGTGGAGTATCTTGTTGAAGATTTCCCTACCCTCAGTCAACAAAAAAAAATCGAATGAATACCTATGAAGACTCATCCCCCACACACGGATAATTACCACACAGGCAAAGATGTGTGGTGAGATATACCAGAATAACATTCACACATACAGAATAAAACATTATTTATCAAATTTGATTTTAACAATGATAGCCTAAACGCGGTTTGACTTATGATCTGATAGTAGCGAGTTCGAATCCCAGTGGATATTTACCTATAAATTATATATTATATATTTTGCGCTGAATTTGCGCTCATCATTTTTAGCCATAAAATTTACTCGTACCTCTGTTAGGCCAGTAATTGAAGTAATAATATAAAAAAAAATAGATTTCAATTGTGGACGATTTAGTTATACCGGGGGTATTCTTCTTCGTTACCCATTTATCGCCCTACGCAGTTCGGTTAGTGTTAAAATGATTCAGTACTTCAGTATGTCGCTAATCTGTTCTTGTCTAAGACCTTGTCTTTACTTCCCTAATAAAGAAAACAAAGGAAATACATACTATGTTCCCTTTGTTTTCATCAAAACATACCTTTCATAATACTAGTACGAGGTTATAAGTCGTATTCATGTGTCTCATCAACACACGTTTTTTATATTTGTTCTCATTCTTAAAAAATATAATTTGATGTAAGTCGAAGTTCGCAACTCTTTTAAATCAATATGATATAAAGCCGTAGGTCTTTCAATTTAACTTTTATTTTAATTGATTGAAAATAGAGGTTCAGGCTAAGCGACCTAAGAGCTTATGCCATCTCTCAATCCGGTGAAGCAGTAACGGCCAGTTTCTCTGGCCAACTGTGTTAGTTCGTCCAAAAAACAAAAAATGATTGAAAATTAAAAAAATATATCTATCCCCATTTCCCCGTATATCGTGGAATGGCCGCTTTTTTATTTATTTATTTGTTTTGTTAATAAGAGTGCTACCTCTACAGTAAAAATAATAATAATTTTGTTGTGTTGTTGTTGTTTGTGGGTTTTTTTATTGACGAACTAGTTGGCCAGAGATGCTGGCCTTTACTGCTTCACCGGATTGAGAGGTAGCATAGCTCTTAGGTCGCTTAGCCTGAAACTCTATTTTGAAGGTGGTGTTGGACAATGCTCCAGTTCACGCGTCGAAGACGCCCCGTTGCATTGCTCTTAGTTTCTCCGCGACCGCTGCGTCCCTGTTTCTCAATGCCACTTTTAGGTTGTACTTAACGAATAGTGGGTTTGAACCTACGAGTTTTCGTTTCGCAGACAGTAACCTAAACCATTAGGCTATTGACACTTAAACTGACAAGTCTTATATTGAAAACATAATAAATTCCAAATGTATGAATGAACGAATGGGCGTGGTTAAATGAAACCGACTCTACGAAACCGAGAAATGTTTAGTTTGTTATCTACGGCCAATAGAATATCATAATATAATAGCATAATATTTTATTGGTTGTTTAATATTACAGATTATAAATCTTGTAATATCTATTACAGCACAGATATGAATTTTTCACTTTAAAAGTTTGTTTTAGAAGTATTTTAATTCATTTTTCGCTAATTGACTAGAACTCCGTTCACAACAAGCCTGTTCACATTGTAAAGACAGCTTTCAAGTATTATTAAACAATAATACCGCGCTTACGACGCGCTGCACCCAAATACAACTCCGGATGACTTTAATTTTTTTGTTTGATATTCCCAATGTGAATAAGACTATAGTTAAATTATTCCGAGATAAACTAGTTTTAAACTGCTATTAAGTTATTCACATAATATGTCGCGCGGTTTACGAGCTCTTGATGCGTCGTGGGTATTTTCCAATACGTGAGGAAGCGAAGCTATTATTAGACAACCCCACTGGACTGATGACATATTGTAAATATTTTACAATTAAGCCTAAAGCTCAGTAACGCATTGCATAATTATTCCGACGACTTTAAATCAGAATCAAAAATATTTTATGTTGCTATTAAGTGACCATCTCCTAGCAAAAGCTTAAAGTTATTTGGTTAACACTTTATGCTTAGCAAAAATATAAATAACATTTGTGAAAAAATGTTATCATTCTACAATTACTAATTAAATTAACTTATATTTTATCGGACTTCAAGACGCACTGCAGGAAACGATTTAGTGAACTCCTCTTCACGTGAACATCCCTCAAACCTGAACGAAGCGCTTTGCTTCGTCTTTCAATGTTCGTACAGCAAGGGACTGGAATAGTTTGCCCGCGTCTGTCTTTCCTTCCGTTTACAATGTGGGTATTTTCAAGAGTAGAGTGAATAGGCATTTACTAAGCTAGTGCGCCTTACCATCCGGGACTTCATTTCCACTTGACATCAGGTGGGATCGTAATCAAGCACTTGCATAGAAAGTATTAAAAAAATTACCATGAACTTACCGCATGTACGGTAATGAGGTATACGGAATAACGAAACGTCACGAAAGTCAAAAATGTATGTCTCAGGAAAGAGATAAAACTGGAGGCCAACTGGAGAAGCAGTACTGATTGCCTAGCCAGATTCGTTACTGTATACAAAAAAAAGAAAAAAATAAATACAACAAATAATACAAGACACATTTGTTCGAATGATACAAACAAACAACACAGTATTTGTATACTGTCATAAATATATACTGTTAAATATGTTGTTAACATTTACAGCAAAACTACAGAAGGTATAGGTATGATACTTACACCATAAGACGAGCAGTGTGTGTTAATCGTATTAAAAAGATTAGTACATAATATATGACTGACTAGCTGTGCACCACGGTGTTACCTGCGATTAAAAACTATTTAAATAATTTTTTAAAATAAAAGTTGCCTAAGATACTCCTTATTACATCAGCTTAAGATACTCCTTATTACATCAGCGAGCCGTGGTAGCTCAGTGTCCGGGCGGTCGCCTCAAGTTGCATAGTACGCTAGCAACCCGAGTTCGATCCCCGGTGCCGGCACCAATAAATTTGTTGTTGCAATTTTATGTGCTGATTAACCACGCGCTCGGCGGTGAAGGAAAACATCTTGAGGAAACCTACATGTCTTAGAAAATTTTTCTACGACATGTGAAGTCTGCCAATCCGCATTAGGGCCGCGTGGCGGACTATGCCCTTATACTCTCTTTACAGAGAAGGCCTCTGCCTAGCAGTGGGACATATATATTATATATATAAAGGCTGTAACTTTAACTTTAACTAACATCAGCTTTCTGTCAGTGAGTCCCGTCAAAATCGCTCTGGCCGTTCCGCTTAGATTAGCCGGAACAACACAGACAGACAGACAATAAAATTGTAAAAAAATATTTAATATATGCACCCTATACATGTACCATGTTCATTCATATGTATGTGATAAAAAAGGGTTAAAAATACACTCCAATTTTATTTATTTGTATAGATGACTCGTCTGGAAATCACATTTTACCGATTAAAAATTGACATGTAATTCGCAATTTGACACCGAGAAAATTAGTTTTCAAGTAAAATAAGCCGTAAGAAAATGAATTTGGATCTCTAGTATTGTATAGAGATCTCTAAAATAAATAATGTGAGAGAATTGTTCATAGATTGTTCTGTCAAAAATATTTATTGCATGTAGGCAGACGCGGACTTTTAAAAGTAGCTCTCGGCGAGACGTTGTAAGCTAGTAATACAGCGCAGTATCCATGTGCGACTCTGTTCCGGCTCCGGAATATTCCGGTCCTCCTTGAGCTCAGCCACTGAACATGGGCCCGATCGCAATCTTTTAGATCATCGCTTATAATATACGAATATAGCTTTTAACTATATTATGCGAACGAGTATAATGCATCGATATTGCAGGCTCATGTTGGAAAGTTGAATATTTCTTCAACATTTCCTCGTAAATAATACATGAAAAACATCAAGTTTATGTTTTTATCAAGATCAAAAGATAATAAATTTTATTTTACAATTTTTCATAAAACATTTTAATTCAAATTAATTTTTAATTATTTGACAAATTAAAACTTAATGGCTTTGTTTTTACATCAGAATAGACTTGGACTGTATTACGTGGTTTTGCAGCCTACGTATTAATGCAAACCACAATTTTTTTCGTTTATGAATATCCTTGGTCGAAATATCCTTCAATTTCTTACATACACACGCTTAAGATTAACTAAGTGACAAATAACGTGACAGTGTGAGAAAGTATTCCTATTATTCCAAACAAAACCTAAAGCAAGCCATTCGAAATTCAAAATCCAGACCGACAGATCGTAATTCAAACTTTTATTAAGTAGGCTACTAACAGCTAACGATTTGCATTATGTATGGTAAATAGATATAAAATAACTCTGCGAATCGAAATTAAAGATTATTTGCTGGAAATTTATTACGTGCAGAACGTCACATGTTATCTTTAGTTGAGGCGTGCTACGCTGATTCGCATAATCACTTTGAAGTCGACTCGTCTGTGTCCAGAAGCTCTGCCACAATATAAGTACGTGAGTCGCAGATAAAGCGTCAAAATATGAAGAAGCGCTTGCTAAATCGTTTCTTGATATCTATCTTTTAAGTTATTTACCTTTTTTATCAACACTTATAATTTATATAAATTATTTATTTATACACGGCATTTTTATATTTATTATATAAAAGCAGCCTAAGCGGTTCGACTAATGATTTAAACTGGTTTCATTATAACAACTTTTATAAATACAAATTACATGTCAAAGGTTGTGCCTAACGGCAATTACCATCCAGGGTTGTATTTCCACTTAACATCAGTTGGGACCGTAGTCAAGCACTTGCTCAGAAAGTATATAAAAAATTATCTTTTTCTATTTTGTTAACGGGGAGGAAATCTTCAAAAGATAGCCCGCCATCTGGTACCCCCAGGCGGCGGTTATGTGGGGTTTTTACCCACTAAAACCTCCCCGGTGGCCCTTTCCTCGGTGCATGACGAGGGGCTCCGGGATCTCCAGTGGAACGCACCGGAACCCCTCTGCACTGTGCTCAAGGAGAGCACGTCCCGGAGGGAGGGTGTAACCCGTGTCCTCGCAGTGCAAGGCGACACGGGCTAGCCGATGTCGCCTTCTTCCCGGGTCCGTCCTAGCGCACGACAAAGGCCTCCACCCTTGTCGCCCAGTGAACCCGAAGCTCCTTTTAGTCGCCTTCTACGACAGGCAGGGGATACCGTAGTCTTATTCTTGAGAGCCCAGAACGTCAGGGTTGAAATATTTTTTTTTATATAAAAAAATATCTTAACCTAACCGAAGGTCCTCTCTAGGGGGCCCTTTTTCCCTTTTGCTTCCTATTGGTATTCCTGTGCGAAGTAGTTTTTTCACAAAAAAAAAAATAGTTGCAGTTGCAGAGATACGAACAATATATATAAAAGAGAAAGTGCGTGGTTTGAAATGGCTGGACCGATTTCAATAAAACTTTCAGGGAATCTTCAGATTGATCCGGCGAGTAATAGTGTACATGTACAGTTCAGTGATGATCGGTCCTCTTTTTGTACTGTCAAACAAGCCATACGTCGTACTTTTATTTCTGACATTAACTTGAGCCCGATTGTTTTTGTATAAATGATAAGAATGATATTTACTGATATTTACATGGGTGTAGGTAATAATCTTCACCCGCTTGAGAAGAAGAGAATGAATACGGAGAGAAATGAATAATTTAATATATTGTGAGAGTTAAATTGAATATTTAATGATGTAAGTTTATTGTTTAAATAAAATAAAGCAAAATCTAACCCGGTGAAACGGGCTGGGTACGCTAGTGTCTAATACTATGCGAGCGACTTTGTGCCTTGAACAGGCGTAAAATCCTATCTGACACTATTATGCATGAGTATTACTAAGTTTTTTTAAGCTAAGCCTATTGGCTTGTTTATATCAGTAAAACCTGTAATTTTAAGCACCGTATAATTAAGCGTTTTCAGTTTTATTGAATATATTGTGATTAAATTATCGGCAAATAATGTCGGTTGTAATTTCGTGTCTCGTGAGGAATATATTAAAGGCTCATATTAATATTCATTTACTTATAAATTGCCATTAGGAAGGTTGTATGTTTCTATCCCCGGTAAGATCAAATAGGCCGTCATAAGTATGATGAAATGATAAAATTATACAAAATTTTAAACAAGCGGATGTTTTTAATTGCAATCAGTATTTAAATTCACCGGATACGTTGACGATCCTACACATTTGTCTCCATTAATTTTACGTAACAAGTGTTCTGATTCCATTTTGTTATACAAAATGATAGTTCATAAAATTAATAGAACCTATTCTTCCTTAGAATGTCACTCATCAATTTTGTGGGTCAAATAATTTTTTTATATCAAATATAGATTAGATTAGATATTCTGAGTGAACAATAAGTAATTTTAAATCTGAAAATGACGGTATTAAGACGAATGTAACGCAACGCGGATCACGTTTCGTGAAACCACGCGACGGTCACAGGCGTCAATGCAACGCGTCATATTCCATATATAGTATTAAATAGCAATTTAAATATGTATATATAAAATACGTGGTGTATTACCTGTTCTAAATACATCGTATTATAAATTTGTGATACAATAACCATAGTAAATATATCATTGCAGGGACGGATTGTCGTAGAACTACGTAACTTATTCACAATAAACAACTTATATCGCGTGCTGCGTCTTATCAGTTTTACTTTTTTACCCGACTACTAAAAGCAAAAGGAGAGTTTATGCTTTGATCGAATTCACCTTCTGGGTCTGGGATAGGAGTGCACGATAGATATCGATATATGGACGCGATATATCGCTTAAATCCGATATTATCGAATCATCTAATATCGATATTTATATTGATATATTTCATCTGATATACAAAATATCGTAAGAAATTAAATAAAAAAGCACTTTCTTTCTTTTATTTGTGGTTGACAATTTGAAGAAAATAAAACCCTTACTTGCGATGCCATGACTTGTATAAATTTTATAATCTATGCATATAGTTTGTACTGCTAGCAGAATCGAGTACTCTTTTAGTACAAAACTTTTATAATATTTAATATTAAGCGCTAATTAACTATAAAACAATTTCGATATATGAAAAATATCGATTTATTAGTACAATATAACGCGTAGTATCGAAACATCCTCACGATATTTGTTATTATATCGAAAAATATATCGATATATTTTTGGCATGAACATCCCTAGTCTGCGAAGAGATGTTGGTGATCTTTGCACTGTGTATCGCATTTACCATGTGGAGTGTTCTGAGGTATTTGTTTGAAATCATCCTAGTCTCCCAATTTCGATTTCCGGACGTCACGAAATAATTCCAAATTCCATCGTTTCGCAATTTTCTTCCACGCTCCAACAAATTGTGGAATCAACTGTCACCAGCGGTGTTTCCGAACCTATACGATTATTTAGGAACCTTCAAGAAACGAGCCTAATTGTTTCTCAATTGCCGGTGTTGTGATTATTCGTGGGCGACGATAACCTCATACACGTTTATCCTCTTCTGCTAAAAACAAAAAGTTAAAATAAATAGAAGTGTGGCAATGGACTTTATATGGTTGAGGACGTAATTATGGAACGACTCGGTAAAATTATTTTAATAAAATAAAACCTTTTATTAAATAAACGATTTGTTGGTACAAATGTAATGCATGAATATTTACATAAAATGTGTCTGTGTATCAATCTTATAAAGTTTTATCTAAACTGGACACGTTATTCTTACGTCACTTACGCATTGCATGATAAGAATTTATTTATTTCTAAAGCAACGCTTTGTCTACACGACAAGCTGCTTAGAATCCCTAACAACGATGATTCACGAACGCTTACTCCTTGAAGTAAACAGCCTTCAAAATGTCTAGACACTAACGCAGTTTAAAAGTACTAGAGTTGATTATGGGACGTTGATATCGTTTTATCGCAGAATGGCGGATTTCCGGTTAGCACTAGTTATATATGGAAATTTTATCTAAATAGAACCTAGAGAGCTATTTATATTTTATAAGCGTTTTCTAATAATGTGATGGTGGGTGATAAAATTAATGCTAATTAATAAACCTGAAATTATAGAATATTATTGAGCAAAAAAAATATTATTTGTCTTAATAAATTTACGCTTTTAATTCAATTATATTATTTATAATTTATTTTATAATATTTGTTTTTAGCCATGATAAATATATATAGCGTTCGACTTTACGATCTTATGTTCGTGGGTTCGAATCCAAGCTTGTCCCAACGAGTTCCGTATGATTCATTTTTTTTAGTTTAATTTTAATAATTGTATTTGATTGTATTTTATATGTACTCACTTTATGTATACCTTTTTTTTTGTTCACGCGGGGGAATCTTTTTATAGACCATCCTCCGGTATCCTGGGTGGGCCCGGAGGGATGTGTGGGACTCGGCCTGGGCAGCCCCTACCCACTAAACCTTCCGCGAATGCCATCAGCCGTTATGAGCGGGGTGCCCCGGATCTGTCAGCGACAGGACACACCAACGACCGGCCGGTCCCGGCAAAGACCGGACTTTATCCTCAAAGGGGACTTCTCCGGCACTCAGAGAAATCCCGACGACGCCGAAGCATGCTGGGGCCAAGTACCCATCCTGGTCCCGCTATGGATTTATACCTGAAATAAACTTATGCAAGATTACTTAACTTGTTAGATAAGAATCCTCAGACTATCTAATTTAGTTCTGTTTATTATGACATAAAACAGACACTTCCACCACTGGCTAGAGATAGAGAGAATACATTCGTTACACGACTGACGCACGCAGCTCCAGCATGGTATGTGAACGTGCGAGGATCCGCATCCAATCATAACAGAACATTTCCCTAAGGATGTCCCTGAAAGCAAGTGATTACGTCAGAAATGACGTAATACACCGCGATTAAGACATCGAATAAATCCAAGAATATGTTCCGAGACTAGCACGATAATTATTCGACGATAATTGTTCGATGCGAACGAACTAGGGAATTTTTGAATAGATAGCCCCCTCCCTCCGCCCCTTTTTGGACCTTCGTCTCAACTGAGACCGAGAGGTCGGGAAGGCGTAGATGGTAGATTTTTCGTAGCTTGAGCGATTAGCCTGAACGAAAAATTAGTTATTTCTACAAATTCGTCTTCAACGATACACATGACCACGGGAGCAGTGGCCCCCTGCTTTGATTACCCGGGTAATGGAGTCAACACCCCGAGGCCCGTATCTGCATGGTCTACTGAACCTTGTAGATGCCCTACTTGACTAGTTAGTAACGAACTAGCCAGTGAGAGCTAACGGACTTCTTAGTACGATTTTGGTACAGCCCTTCAGCATTAGTCACATCTATCTGTAAATACATTGTAGTCAGTTACACGTCTCACTTGCCTCTTGTTCAGTACGTCACCAATCTGGTCGACCCTTCTGCTTCAAATAGCTTCCTTTACCACCTCTAACGCCATTCTATATGTCCGAATAACCTTAAGTACAGGCCAAGTATGTCATACTGCTAAGCAAAGCCTTCCCTTTAAAAGGGTATTACCCAACCTTTTAAAACTAATTAATTTACTAAGGGCGCGAAATCCAAAATGGTATAAGAGACCAGTGCGATTTGTCCTCAAAAAATTTCTAAAGCATGCAGTTTTCCTCAAAAAGTTGGTTCCTTCGCCGCCGAACGATACTTTACAAATCGCATCTCTCATGAATCTATCTTCTTATAAAAAGTTGTAATTTTGAAAATAGAATCGTCATTTTTCAGTTTAACATAAACTTCCACGTTAAAATGATAAAAAAAAAACAATGTTTATAGTTGATCGTTAACGCCCAATTGATAATCGGTAATATTACAGATTTATTATCGCTTAAGCCAACATAACACAATTTATCCAACATATTATTTCCAGGTTGAAAAAAAAAGAAGATAAACGCAACATCATTAATATGTACGCGGAACATGGCTATGCACTTTTCTAAGACGGCCGGTCACGACCCTATATCTTAATGATACATACGAACAAACGGAAAGATGATGAACGACATTTTTTAACAACAACAATGGCGGCCATAAATACCTGTAAGCGATGTTGTGCAACACAAAAAAGATAAAGTCATGGTGTATAAGTGCTCCCGGTTACAAGATGTACAACGATTCATATGGTTTTTGTTTGGATATTTGAAACGCGCATCTATTGCAAGCACTCCATTGTGTTAAAACGATCTCCATACATCAACTTGTCAATTGAGGCACTATCCGCAATGTTGCGTGCGTTAATACATGAATAAAATAAGCCCTCATTATCGTCCTAATGCAGTAGCCTGAGTTAGAGACTACTTATATCGTTTTAATTCACTTTCACAAGAGCCTATTTGGACCAAAGCAACAGATCAGCGTCGATCCGCACATAACTTGTGTTAGAACCGGGGATATTCATAGAGAAAATGACCAATATATTTTCGAGTAAAAACAAATATTGACTACGCTGACAAACTCTCAGACGACTCATAAAAATCAGTTAGATAGTTTTTGAGTTTATCGTGATAAGGTAGACAGACAGCGGGAAGCGACTTTATTTTATACTATGTAAGGATAACTAATAAAAAAGATACTATTCGCCGTGGTAGCTCAGTGTCCGGGCAAGTTGCCATAATATGCTAGCAACCCGAGTTCGATCCCCGGTGCCGGCACCAATAAATTTGCTGTTTCAATTTTATGTGCTGATTTACCACGCGCTCGGCGGTGAAGGAAAACATCGTGAGGAAACGTACATGTCTTAGAAAGTTTTTTTAAGACATGTGAAGTCCGCCACTAGGGCCGCGTCGCGTACTATGCCCTAATACTCTCTTCACATTTACAAAGGCTGTAACTTAAACTTTAACTTTTAAGTAATAGTAAAATCACATATTAGTAGAACGAATTTTTAATAGTACATATTTTTTAACCACAATAGTATAAGTAGCAGATGAGAAATCAATAAATCTAAATCATCTTTAAATCTCTCCTAAACACGCTTCATCTTTTTGCATAAGTATCATGTCGATCCCTTTATGTTTTTATTATATTTTTTGCCATATACATCTATGACAATAGCATTCTTGAGAAAACTATATAAATCTTAAACTTTGCATTAAGTGTGTGCGCGACAAATGGACGAATAACTCAATAACGCGCGAACGGATTTCAATTATTCATTTTTATTAATATAACACGATATTATTACGATTATAATGCGATAATTCGTTTAACGTATAATAATATTTGAATTCTTTTGTTTTTTTTTTAATTCAGTTAAAGGGTAGGAAAAAATGTGTCCCCACTTAATTAATATAAATTTCGGTTACCATGTGAACTCAGGTTTCAGGAACCCTTATCGTTTATATTAAAAGACATATAAAATAAATAAAAATAGCCTTTGTTATTCTACTATAACTAAACTTAAGATAAATTTAAAGTGTTCGGTAATTTGATTTTAATTCTAACATGTTCTGTTGACATTATTTAAATAGAAATGTAAACAGAAAAAAACAATAATTGTAGCTTTTTTTTAAATACTAACTGCGTTTGTAGTAGTCGCCTCTGCGGCGTAGGCCTCTCCTAAATCTTTCCAAATATTACTTTCTAGTGCTACTCGCATCCAACAAGATCCACATTTCTGTTCGAAAATGTCTCTCCATCCCTTACTTGGTCTTCCTTTTTCTCTTTTTGTCTCTTGGTATCGACTCTGTTATACGTTTTGTCCATCGGTTGTTGTTCATTCTACATAGTTTATAATTTCAAAAGACGTATATACTTAAATAAATGTTAAACACGGATGAAATGTGAAATATTATCTAAACTTAGATCCTCATCTTCACCTCTCAAAGCTCCTTAGGCAATTACCCGGCTGCAAGAATAATTTATATAAATGTGTACTCGAGATTAATGATACGCAATGCTTGTCGGTTTGCTTCACCTTCCGTATTTAAAATAGCGCAATAAAGTGGCGTACCTTCACCAAGTCAGAGGTTACGTGTGATGATAATGAATAATTCGATGTAGTTAGATGTTCAACAGCACATGGCATAAATTACGATTATAAATTACAGTTACATGGCACATTATATTTTATTTGAAATAATTATAAAAGCTACAATTAAAAACAATTTATAATTTAACACCCTTATCTGATCCCGATTTACATATCTCTTTCGCGGAACACATCTGCACACACATATTCCTCTGTAATGTTTTTTTTTGTATTGGTCAAAGACGAAAATGTTTTTTTTTCTTTTGTCTATTGATTTAATTTCTAAGCATATAA
Source organism: Meandrusa payeni (assembly GCA_029286785.1). NCBI lineage: Eukaryota > Metazoa > Arthropoda > Insecta > Lepidoptera > Papilionidae > Meandrusa > Meandrusa payeni. The sequence goes on along the minus strand of JAGSMX010000012.1, from coordinate 6,982,993 downwards.
TTATTTAAAGCCTATGTCTAGTAAAGTGTGAAGTCACGCCCAGCTAATTAGTGTAATTAATGTCGATGACGGGTGAGCCTTTGTCACAAAAACGAAAAGAGTTTAATAGATTGTTATAGTATATTTTAGGTTATAAACTAATTAATCATCATTTATACTATTATTAATATTTATAATTTATATTAATATTTTACACACGTTTTGTCTTATCATAATATATATTTTGATATGTATATATTTATTATCAGTATTTAAGTATATCTTTTATAAACTCCCGCCGCTTCTTCTTATTATTCCTCTCCATCCAAAGGTTGCCTGAAGAGATTTTAGCGATAAGATCGCCCATTGTTTATGTATTTTAATATTCAATATTCTAATAAAAGTTCTCATGTCCTTGTGTGTGTAGAGAGCTTTCATTGCCCGCTTTCACCAAGCTGTATCCCAATGACAAGTGGTGAGCCACTAGCTATACGCCGGGCGCAAATGTTTTAGCAAGTGAACTTAGGAACTCGAACCCACAATTGTAAATCATATTAATTGTTTATTAAATTTAGAATAGTTATGGTATGTGCTTGAATCTACCATAGAATATTTATAAATTAGTTATTAGAACAAGTCGGCTAATCCACGAGTCTGCTAAACCAATTATATACAAAAAGAATGTTTATTGGTATCATAGTCTACAATATTTGCTAGGTTTAGTGTCTTTTAGGATAGGGCGTTAGACAGACCGAGACAATGCCAACTCGAAAGTTCACGAGACATTACACATTGTCGACGATCGCAGCACGTGGACAACGGTCGTCCACAATACAATTCGTGGAGGTCACGACCTTCAGCAATGAGGAATACGTACACAAGGAGGAGAAGTGTCTTTTACGAGACAAGAAGTTCATTGGTGTCGTTTACCGACGGCAACATTGGCCTGCCAACCATGTGTGTGTTAGTATTTGACAGATTTATGACAGAATGACCATTGATAAGACTATAATAGAATGATTTCATAATGAAACGTCACTGACAAGTAACATTCTCGGGGCCCTGGATGTACCACATACTTTGTACTTTCTAACTTTGTTGTGTAATATAAAAACATAAGAAGGTTGTACAATACTGTACACGTCATGTACTCGTACATTGTAATTGTATTTGTCATGACATATCTTGGGATAATAGCGTTATTAATTAATAATAAGAATGATCTCACAGCACACACGCGTCGGAGACCTAATCACATGGGAAAAATGTACTCGTATGTATCAAAAACGGAAACGTATAGTACTTGATGCTTATATCGATTGTATTAATCACGTCCAACGCGGCAGTCAATGAAACACGAACGAGATGATTTACTTATTTACAACAGCTTCCGTCTACACTTGGCTCAATCGATTTGAATGACCAATGATCTTATGTGAATAGTTTGTTTGCTAAAGAATATATGCAATAGATCTGAGTTTATTTCGTGACTAAAATAAATCTAGATAATAACATTTTATGCACCCCCCTCTTGTAAATTTACTACTTATATATTTACATATATATACTTATATATTTACATATATATATTTACATATATTTACATTTTACTATGTAGATATAGCTGTATATTAGGAATAAAATGTTTGCTAGTCTTTAGTATTCTGACCTCAACAAACTAACAGGTTATGAAGTAGACGGGATCCGTCAGAACAATCATATTACCCAAATATTTTGGTCTCACGAACAACAAAAAAATCATACATACAATTTGTTGAGATCAGGTCTATAGAGTTTTATGATCAGGGCTATTAAATAACTCCTGCAGAAATCATAAAAAAAAATCAAATCTGCAAAAAAATAATTTTTATATAAAATTCGATTATTATAAAACCGATAATTTATACAGCCGATTTTATTTAGAACTATATTCAGTTCGTTATAATTAGTAAGGTTATAATACATTCTTATCACATCATCTAATATAATTTAGAAAAGACATTATAATAATGAATACAGACTATTAATCGATTTGCGTAATTCATTAAAACTAATTTTAATTTTAAATTACAATGACAAGACAAATGAACGAGAATATAAAGTAAGGCATAGGGTAAACAGAAACAACAATCGCTAGCCATATTTTATCATATATGTACGTTATCGTCCAAAATGTGACAAGGAATAAAGCTGTCGCCGAGCACTATTATGAAATAATTTGTATCATTCAAGTACTCATTCCAGCTACCAATTTCTATTACTAATGAGACAAATTCCATAGACGTCATTTTGATGGTTGGCGTTCCACAGTTGTGCGTTTTTCACGTAATTTTCTTTCACATACTACCAACTTGAGGAATCACCTATCCGTTCGCCAGAACCGATATATCTTGGACTTTGAGAAACCTTCCAAAAACGAGCCTAATCCTTTCTCAAAGGCCGAAGAGGCACCTGCAGCTACTCTATTGTTTTGGATGTTCATGGATAACGATGATATTTTTTTATTTAAATCAAGTGAGCCCTAAGCTTATTTGCTCTCTTTCCTATAAAAAATGCGTTTTTTTATAGATAAAATCTATCAACCGGTCCATCAGACGTAGAACAAAGGTGCGAATTTCCTTAACACGATTACACACACTTATAAACAAATATGAATTCGAAAAAAATTATTATGAATAATCTCAAAGAACATGCATCAAGCACCAAAATGCGTCGTGTATTATATCATCGTCGGAGAGATTTCACTATGTTGTTAAACAAAATTGCATTACGTAACTGCTTATTCACTAACATCACATTGCGTTTTTACTTCCTCTATCTACATAAAATTCAACCAGTAGACCGACGCTAACCTATGTCTACGAGTATATATTATTAATATAGGCCTTTTTTTATCTATTGTTCCGTGACATAATTTATTTTAATTAGGAATTAACTATTTTATTTCATATAATATACATGTAATTTGTATAAAAAGAACATCATATTTAAATTCAGAAAACATTATGTTTCATAATAAATTCTGAAAGTGTGATTTATTCAAAAAGCTTTATGTAAATTGGTTAAAAAAAAATTAACAAAGGAAATTTTTCTTCGAAATTAGTTAAATTATGTCCCGCGAATAAAATCTACGCTAACGTTAACTAGAAAGTTGAAAAAAATTATAATAGTAACATAAAAATGTAAACGTCTTACTGCCAATGACGGACAATGTTCCTTTTGTAGCATTAAAAAAAATACTTCAAAAAACATTTTTTGGAAAATTCTTCTTTGAAGTTTCATATTCCGCATTCGTGCTCGTATTTAAGGAGTAATCCTACTGATATCTCAATCAGCAGTAATTTTTCTATATAATTTTTAGTTTCCTAGTATATCTGGGGAATCCAATGCCAACAAATTTAGCATAGTGCCTTATTGAAAGTAACCCAAAAAAATCGATTCATAAGTAGCAGAGCTATCTTGAACATTAAAGAAATACAGCGAATTGCGAAGCTACTCTTTTTTTGAAGTAGGTTGATGAACAAAATGGTCATAAGGTGTATTGTGAGTTCACGTTCTTTCAAATGAACGCATCGGTCACTGTCCATCCGCGCTGTACAGGCGTTTATAATAGCCGTGTCAGGGGGTCATCGACTGGCTCCCAATCGCTATGACATCAGTTTCACTACTTAGGATTACAAAATGCTTACTCTCACTCACGTAACTACACAAGTGAGCTAAGTTTTACATTATTCGAGTTGTTAATAATTCTAATATTTGCACTAACGCCACAGCTCTTCGTTGCATTCATTTTATTTAAATTGATTTGAACTAAACATTAATTTCATTATTTATCACCACATTTAAGTCCGATACCTACACAATTTAAATGACATTTAGAATTTCGAGGAGAATATTAAAAATGACGTAAAAAATCGTTGCTGACTATGTGGGCATTAGGATAATACAGTACTGGTTTGAAAAAAAAAATGGCGCGGGGACTCATGGGGGGGATCATTTACTCGTAACTTACATTTTACCATTTTCATCTTAGACATAGGAAATAAGTGTATGTGTTTTAAAAAAGTCTTGGCTTAAAGGTCTTGTTACCAAGACATAAAATATTCATCAACAACAGTACTGGTTTTCGGCCAGTCCTTACAGTTTGACTTTAAAAATAAATTTTACGAAGAATATGAAATAAATAAAAATCTGAGTGGATTTAAATAAAAATAGTCTTTGAAGTTAGTAAATTTTAAACGTCATAATATTTAAAAAAATTATTTCCACATTTATAGAAAATGTGGAATTATAAAAAAATGGATATACATATATCACCGTTATTAATTAAGTCCTACCATTCTTGTTTCAGGAATACATATGGCAACAAAAATCAGATAATTTAAAAGATTAATAAAGTTCCGCGGATTGGCAGCAGTCCTTAGAAAGTTTTCTTTCATAGCCGAGTGCGTCTTTATTTATCTTATTACTAATATATTATTATTTAAAATCTAAAACTATTCAAATTGATAGAAAATCTATGCATATATACATGTTTAATGATCATCGATGTTTAAAAAGGATTTTAACGAACTAAACCAAATCATATTCTAACGTAACGATTTAGTATTTAATAAACTATTTAAGAGTAGCAAATCAATCTCTAGCTGAAACATTACAGCATATGGCGGTAAGTCTGCCCGTTACTGTATTTATTATATAGACAGCTTCATCAAGAACCGAGCAAACACTTGCTATTAACTGGGTGCTACTAGACGCATATTATTCGAGCATCTAATTTACATTCTTAAACCGTATCCATCGGATCCACTATCATTTCTCGAGCACATAACAGATTTATCTTAATCATTGCGAAAACGCTTCGATACTGGTGTAATCTACGAAACCGGTTTTTCTAAATTTACAGCTTTTATCAAATTTTAAGACAAAATAAATACAGTGCCTAAAAAATAATGACAGCCATTAATATAAAGAAGATAGCGCTAGTGTTGCAGCCCCGAGGCGTTTTGTTTGTTGGCAACATAATCATAGAACTTAAAAAGTAATCAATCCATTCGCTTTGGCAATACTAACAAATTGTGTCTTCAACGACTCTTGAAATCTTTCGTACAGCAAGTGTAATGTTGCGAAATTGTAGTAAACGGGCCAAATAACGCATGTTAGCTTTCTGAGTGAAGTTAACATAGATGAATGCAATAATGTTAATTGTGTAACATTGGTAACGTTAAATTTTATTGTTTTAACAAATGTATTTATTTTTTTAATTTTGATAACAGTCGTGATTTCTAGTTTGGAACTAGTAAGTCTTTGGTAAGAAAAAGTTTATAAAATATGACACCATAAAAGCTTTATTGGTGTCATATTTTAAGCACTTGTGTCATGTAACAAATCTAAAAACCTTAAGTCACTCTGAGGGTAATGTAATGCTACTGTTCTGAGCTGAAAGAGGTCGTGAGTTCGGTATTTCTTTGGTGCATAAGATTAATTACAAAACATATCCGCTACACTATTAAAATAAGAGACATAATCCTTTGCACATCGAGACTGAAGTGGCAACGGGCTATTCTCTGTGCTGGCACTACAGACGCAACCACTGCTACATTTGGCGCGGGTTTGAACTTGGACTGGGCATTCCTAAGCGTCCTGCAGATGATTAAGTTGGTATATTCGGGCATTGTGGACGACGCTGGTTTAGGATTATGATGAATAAGAGACAATATATCTAAAACATAATAAGTATTAATATAGCAAATACTAGAGTGTTAAATGCTAATGTTATTTTATGTTGTTTTACAACTCCTTCGAAAATATATTATCCCATCTGATTACAGCAGTAAGTTTTGTCCCACTGTAGGGTAACTGTAACTTTAACTTTTTTTTATGGATAATAAATTACATTACAAAAATTATTTAATTAAATTAAGAGAATTTAAAAACGCCATTATCTAGTGTGCCAACAAAAAGGAACAATATTATTATTTCGTTGACCATTATGAAAATTGTTTAGCAGTCAGCTACAAGAACATTGATTTTCAATAATCATTATTCTTATCTTCATATCCTTTACTTAATGCTGCACGTTCCAATGCTAAACAACGCCATACTGACTTAACAATACTGAAAAATTTCAACATTAATTTTATCAGTATTGATAAAACTATATTGCTATTTATAACACAAATAGGACTCACTATACTTAACAGCTAACTTATATGGACGCGAAAGCTTACATAAATATACATATAAGTATTTAAACAAGGAAGGGTTTGTTTTAGGAACATTTTTGGAACATTTAGGAACAACCAACGATTTAAATCAAATCCTTAAACTAAACAGAAGGCAACTAAAAATAGTAATCAGAAAAGGTTTGATGAAACTTGGTTACTCTGAAACTGAAAATATATAAAATTAAATGATTAGCAATATTCTACACATCTACATACCATACGCACACATACACACACGCATGCACACACACAAAGTCACATACGCACACTACAAAACTATCATATATTCCTGTTAAATGTTTATATACACATCTAAACTCATACTTCACCAAAACGAATTAGCTTAAAATGTGTTTAATTAGCTATGTACACTACTTTTGATAATGTAAAGGGGTGGAGGGTTGATTACTTGAGACACAGGATCCGTCCTAGTTCATGTGTCAATCCACCATAATCTTTCTGTTATTATGTCTCTTGTTTCAAATGTGTATATGTTTTAATTATATAATTATCTTAAGTAACTACTGTGGATTATGGTGAGGAATAAATGATTTATTATTATTGAGTATCCGGTTCATTGCGTTTAGTAACCACAGTAACTGGGGAAGGATATGTTAACGAATGGAGTAAATATTTACGCAATGTTTGTACAGTCAGTCGTCCTCGATTATAACGCTAATGCTTTAGTGGAAAGTTCGGATGCACTATCAATGTCGCTTCAATAACCCTGTGTGGATCAAGATAAAAGGAACAGTCATCTCAATCAACAAAAAATTTGACTGTGATCTAAGCTAAGTTTCGCACTATCAAGGACTCTCAAGATCACCACAGTTCAGTCGTGATTGTATTAACAGCCGGATTTTCTGCTCTTCATTCTCCTTCTTGTGTAACAGGGAAAGCCAGAAAACTAGGGCTGCCTAAGGACAAACAATCAAACTTACAGGTTGATCGACCACTTATAACCGACAAGTCAAGTGTTCGTACAGACACCGCAACAAACGAACCCAAACCCTCCAACGAGTGTACCAATATTTTCGATAATTTTAAGAGTAACAGATTTCAATATTATAAATTGTCGTTGTTAATTACATTAAGATGGCGTTAGGCAGCCATCACGTAGATCGAAACAAGCATTAGAATCGAATCTTTAGGACTAGGCAGAGATTATGAATTGACTGACATTATAGCTTTTCATATGAAATACGAATACAATATATAACGATGAGATCACTCAAAAGTTTCTAAAAATTTACAACCGCAAAATTACACAAACCGTTAAAGTAAATTCCTTGAAAATTAGGTGTAAGATTTTTTGATTCTTAATATTTTGTATGAGACATACTTCCTTATAGACAAAGTTATAATCGTTCATAAACAAACTAATACACTAATGTGTTAACCAAAATTCTGCGTCAATAATATTTACATTTCTTAACCGTACGATTTAGCGAGACACTAAAATAGGAATCCGTAGTAAATGAACGTATTTTTTACGAAGTATGCGACTTGGATTCTTAATGACGGCATCATGAAATCGTTTATAATAGTTTAAATTACTGAATAATAATTACCATGTAATGTTAACAGTTAAACAAATAATCAATATTGGAACTGTATACCATATTATGCATACATATTACATACGACAACCCGTGCCCTTGCTTCCATAAATAAATAAATTATTTGAGCAAGGGCACGGGCTGTCTGGAGAATTGTACAGGTTAGTATTAAAAGCAAGTAAAAAGTTTTTTTACTTGCTCTCAATTAAATCGTCAATAGTTTATTGGTTTAAAGTACGGTCGTCAATAGTTTATTGGTTTAAAGTACGGTCTTCGAATTTTAAAGTCAGTTCGGTAGGTTTGAATCCACTATTAGACTATTGACTGAACCATTCCCAGCACAAACTTTAACTTAGTTGGATTGGTAAAATTGGAAGTAAGAATATTAATAATATTTGTGAACAAAAAAATCTTTTTATTTTTAAACAATTTGGATAAAATTGAGAAATTAGATATAGGAGGGCTCCGCACTTCCCTAAGCCTGACTATATAAAATAAAATAAATTAATAATATATAATTTACGGTAAAACTGGCGTACAGTATATTGTTGAGGACCACCTAAATTACGCCTTTTTGTTTTACTAATATGACTGCGCTATGCTTACTCTATAGCTTTAGTGCACGTTCAAGCTATGCTATGGATTTAAGAAGAAAAACTTTTACTAAATAAAAAAGTAAGGACTTAGAGTTTAGAGATTAGTACCTGAGGGACATAGATCCAAAGATTGGTCGAATTTATTTTATCGTATCAAAATTAACGTACAGTAACAGACATCAATGATGATGATGATATCATCTATCTCTAATAATGCTAAAATAAATAATCATTTCTGTTTTTGGCACTAGGGAAATTGTAATGTAGTTTTTGTTGTCGTAGTGAGAATCCGGTGGAAATAACTGACTCGGCAGCTATTTTTATTGGCCACGGCGTTAATTTATCAATTATATTTCAAAATATTCGTATCGGTAAAAGATAATGATAAGAAAACGTCTCTAAATCCTTGAGATATTTTGTAACATCACAAACGGTCGAAGCTCGTCGATAATCATAAACGAATGTGTCCACTGCACGACCTCTGCTTGATCGATTAATATGTTAATTTAGTAATTTATTAAACAAGGACCTGTCTCGATATCCTACAACTATCAAACTGTATCTATGCTCGAAATATAGATGTTATGCGTTGAATGAATCGAATGAATGTATCAAAAAAAAATTGTTGAAAAATGGATGGTATTATGTAAAACAAGAACTACTCCATATTTCACTAATACAATGGTTGTCATGATGGTATGATGTATATATGATGGTATGGATATGGTATGGCCAGCCCTGTAGTTCTGGGCTCTCAAGAATAAGACTACGGTATCCCCTGCCTGTCGTATAAGGCGACTAAAAGGGGCCTCGGGTTCACTGGGTGACAAGGGTGAGCCTTTGTCGTCCGCTAAGGTGGACCCGGGAAGAAGCCGACATCGGCTGGCCCGTGTAGCCTTGCACTGTGAGGGCACAGGGGGGGAGGGAGTAACCTCTCCCCCACTCTGAACGTGCTCTCCTTGAGCACAGTGCAGAGGGTTCCGGTACGTTCCACTAGAGATCCCGGAGCCACTCGTCATATACCGAGGAAAGGGCCACCGGGGAGGTTTTAGTGGGTAAAAACCCCACATAACCGCCGCCTTCTTCCCAGAAGGCGGGGTATTTTTTTGAAGATTTCCTCCCCGTTAACAAAAAAAAAATGATATGGTATGAAACTGGTAATGAAACATTAATAGCCGGCTGGTTTACGTTGCGATCTGCGAATCGTGAGATCCACGAATCGACAAATTCAAGCACTCGGGCCGTACAGGGCTTCCGGCATAGAACCCTGGCTAGCAACACAATCGCTTTTTAAATTTTTTTAATGAGAGTACAAGGGAAAGACATTTATATATTATAAGATATTTATTCAAAACATAATATTCAAGTACGTGGTCATAGTAACTACATAGTTTTGATAACCTCATTCCTAAATCCATTACACGTTAGAAAAGTCATTCTCGTCTTTGTACACATATTTATACATGGTTTATAAACGAAGACACTGAATTCTTTCCTAGCGAATGTCTCCAGCGATGCGAAGACAGACCTTAGTAATAGCATTTTTTAAATGAATACGTTTTACATATTCATCTCGAAACATAATTGATTATGCTTATCAAATATTAGCTTAAGCGGATGTTTCAAATGTACCAAAGTTTCGTAGTAACCGGCTTATTGAGTCGTTCTCCAAACATGACAGACATTTATTTATTTGTTTAAATGTAAGTGTTGTCGAGGATCGTCCAATACTATCTGTATATTGTGTTGTTTTACCGGATACATTTATAATATGCTAAAAACTATTTTACATCGAAGTACGATTTCAAGAGGCTTAAGCCAACTACCATTTTAAGTTAAATAGTCTAACTTGGTATCGTTGCTAGTATTCGTCTTGCTAGTTGTCACAAAGATACCCCGCCTTCTGGGGGGAAGGCGGCGGTTATGTGGGGATCTTACCCACTAAAACCTCCCCGGTGGCCCTTTCCTCGGTGCATGACGAGGGGCTCCGGGATCTCACGTGGAACGCACCGGAGCCCCTCTGCACTGTGCTCAACGAGAGCACGTCCCGGGGGGAGGTTACTCCCTCCTCCTCTGAGCCCTCGCAGCGAAAGGCGACACAGGCCAGCCGAGGTCGCCTTCTTCCCGGGTCCACTTTGGTGGACGACGCAGGCCCCCACCTTGTTGCCCAGTGAACCCGAGGCCCCTTTTAGTCGCCTTGTACGACAGGCAGGGGATACCGTAGTCTTATTCTTGAGAGAGATTTCAAGAGGCTTAAGCCAAATACCATTTTAAGTTAAATAGTCTAACTTGGTATCCTTGCTAGTAGTCGTCTTGCTAGTTGTAGTCTAGCTTGGCAGTCAAGTTAAAATATACGCTGTTTATAGAACTTTTATCACACATAGGGTATAGTAATAAAAGTGATTAATCCATTGAGATCCGAATTTGTTTCTATAAATGTAGCAAGTGACAAAGAGTCATGTTTTTGTTTAAATTGTTCTCTCGCTAAAACTTAAGGGGTAAAGAATACGGTTATTTAACTTGAGAGCTTAAGAATACGGTTCTATTTTGCATGCACATGTCACTGTTCTCTCATATGATTTGATTTGATAGAAGGATCGGATCTGAAATGCGTTCTCGTTTTTTATTTCACAGATGTTGTTACTACACAGACAGGGTACAGTTGTAGAGAATTATGATCAACGGATAATCATTAAAACGATCATTCACTGATGGCTCACGATCGTCCATCACAAATCATTTTATTTTTAAGTATTTAACAATTAACTTATTTAAAATCAACTATTCCAAAAAGACCTTGGAGAACCAACTGAAAATGTGAAACAACATCGAATGTAGGAACTTAAAACTTGAACCTACTAAATTGAATATACTTTGCCTATGGATTTATCTAGATAAATCCTTAATTACACTAAAATATATGGTCAAAGGCGAACTTAATGCGTTGTACACATCAAAAAGAATACATACTTCTAAAATTTTTAAATAAAGTCCCATCTTCAGATTGAAATATAGACAGATAAATTTAAATCTTTTAAATGTGCTGACAATAGTGCACTTAATTCTATGTAGCATTTTTTCAGCTACCCTTTGATGCTCAATACCAGGCAAAGGGTAGCCATTAAAATCTTACCTTCTTTTGTAACAGTCTTAGTTCTAAATTCAAGTTCAAATTACGATCCTACCAAACTTCTTGTTGAAAAGACAAAAAGACCATTAATTATTTGTAGACACTGCGCTTTGTGTGTGTGCGTATAACAATTTACCAAACACAAGCTGCGCCCATTTATTGCATATAGAAAGGCGAGCGAAAAAAGAAACTTGGCAAACAATTGACTGAGCTACCGCATTACGTGTCAGTGAAACCGTCTTTTTTAAGGAAGCTGGGTTACAATCGAGCGCAAAGTTCACTTCATAATACGCTTTGAACAAAACGAATAGCATGAATTTTATTGCATTTTAAGTTTTTTTTTTTTAGTTTTAATGGAAGGTACTTACAATCACAATAGACCTGACAATTCATCAGCTTTGATATACCAGAAATCCTCTCAGAATACCAATTTATAACATGTAAGTTTTTTTTTTTTAAAAGGCTACTAACATTATTTTTCCACAAATATCATTAACAATTCTAACATGTGCTAGGATTTGGTTCACCTCAATAGCCGAATAGTGGATTCGAACCTCGGATCTTACAATTCGCACTTTAATTATGTAAGTAATATTTATTGCCGACAACAAAACATTTTGTGTCTCTTTAAAAGCATTGAAATCTTGTAAATTGTAATTGTTGACTCTTCCGACTCAAAAGGGGGTCGGCAGTCCCTGCCCTTAACTATTAGGCTATTGATGCTACGAAAATATTTTATTAATTAATAAGACAATAAAATAAATTTCAGTGTATAAAACAAACTGCTACGAAGTTACCACTAAAATAACTTATCAAAGCATAAAAAAGAGCTCAGAATGTCTGAAAAAAAAGATAATATTATTTCAATGGTCTTCACTTCACATTTTTACGGAAGTAGTACTGTCTTTGTACCGACTTTGTACTTCGAATTCGACACGAAATCGATATCAAATTTCACGAAAGTTTAATTGGACTACTACGCTTGATGGTAAATATAACAGTATCACAAATATCGAGTGCTATTTTATTGAATTTAATAATATACACGTTCCGATTGCTTCATTGGTACGAACACGTACAATTTAGGATACTATCCGAGGTCTCCAGTTTTGAAGGCGGAACCCAATCACAGAACTACGTCGTCCTCGTCGCACGTTACTAACTACGTTACTAAATAATTATTACAAGCACTCTCTACTTTTACTTAAAAATAATGCGATACGCAATAACAACACGATACACATTTGTTATAATGCTATTTTATACTTTGACTTAACAAAAAAAGAGGGTATACAAAAAATAATGTAAAAAAAAAACTTCAACGTTAACACTAATTAATCCATAACTTTATCCTTGACTACAATAAAAACACATTCGTCTAGACAAAACGAGATTTTATCTTTATCGTTAAATCTTTTGTTGCATACCGTTTAAAATTATGATCACGCCGATACCTGTCTCCAAAAGTCGGACTCTTCGGGCGGTGGCCATGTGTAGGTAGATTGGTCTCATAATCGCGCGACAAGCTTCCATATTTATTTAACCAGTGCCAAGTGACTTACCGGTTTCTCACGAGTGGGCCGCTACTGGTTCTTATGTTAATTTGAATAGAATCTATACTTGTCACTTTAAACTAAGCCCCATTTTTTCTATGCAAGTGATCTTTAAACACTAGCTGTATTGTATACTTACACTTTCATAATACTGATTGATAAACGTATTCAAGTATAAGGAATTATCCATCGAATATAGACAAGATATAATAACAACCTTCTACTAAAAGAAACAGTGCAACCTTGATGCAAAAAGATTCCGGGTACGGTCTTCAACCGACCGTCCGCCTCTCTCGCACTACACGTTGTTGCGTTGAATATGCGTATTGTATATTGCCAACAATATTTATATTTTCATTCCTTCTTCTTCTACTCGTATTTCGCGGCCTACTTTCCTACCAAGTCTATACAACTTTGTCTGGTCTTCGGCATCATCTTTTCAACAGAGTTCAAAAAAGGAGGCTCAATTCGTGTTTTTTTTTATGTTTGTGACTTCATAACAAACATTCTGCTGGTTCATTCATTAGACTGGGTACAACGGTTTTGATGATTCTTTTTTTATTTGAAAGCTGATACTTTCCATGTGGTCCCAGGTCTGACAATGGCATCTATGGCAACCATATAAGTTAAATTTGCATTAAGTATGTGCGGGACAAATAGACGGAAACTTAATCATAAACTAATATAAGTAAAATTTTTATTGGAAAGGATGTACTTAAAAGGTAGTTTTGTAAGAGTTTGATAAGGTTCTTCCTTTTCGTTTTGAAGTCGGTTTATGTCGAATGTCGGTTTTATAGGACTTTAGACCGTATATGCAATTGGCATATGTCTAGGTATCTATTTCCGAATATTTATAATGAAACTTAACAGATATATAATACTGTAAAAACTACAAAACTAATCTCCATATGACACTTGTACCATAAAATTCAGTATCTATGGTTCGGAGGTTTTAGTATATAATAAATTGTTACTCACCTATAATCATTTACTTGATTTTATCATTTTCATGATTAAAAAATAAAGTAATACAAAATTGTTCTACCAAACAAGGTTAATCCAGTTATTATTGCAATAGGTTATGTTATAAATTGTCTAGTACTCTTTCTCTCTCTTCTCCTATTGGTCCCACATCGTGGTTCAGCTTTTTTTTCGCTTTCGCTCTGCCCCCGACATCTTATATGTATCTCGATACTAACTCCTCCCGTTCATTTTCTAGTAAATAATACAATAAAACAAATATTTGCTTGGTTTAACTACCTTCAAATATTTCCTCCATTAATTATTCTCTCCACTAAGATGATTTATATGCATAATTATATTCTTGTAAGACGTTGACGAAATCACTAGATTGTGCTTCACGCATATACAATCACGTTATAAAGATAAGCTTTAAAAACATATTGCACTTTACATCCTAGCTACCTAGCTATATAACATGTAAAGACGCTGCTTAAAAATAAATTAAAAGAAACAAGTTATTTTATATTACTCTACATAAAATCCACAGGTAAAAAGAAAAATATAAAAGATTTGAATACTCTCACAAGTCAACACGAATGTCCTTGCGCGTTCATTTTAACAGGTTTCTGTAGCATACCGCTCAAGCCTGTTCAGAGACATCAGACGAATATCGACAAATGTTTGTATGGCGATATATGACGATTTATTGTAAGATCTATCGTCGAATAGATTGTTGCAAAATCGCTGACGATCAGGGTCACTGACGCACGATTCCATCACGTGCATTTGTCTACCCGTTTCTAATCATATTTGATTATTTCAGTTAAGATTATAATTGTCTAGTGTCTATCTATTGAACACAATCAATTTAAGTTCAATTGTTAAGTTTCTTTTTATAACAAATTTATACTCTAAAGAATTTATGTATTTACCACAATTTCAAATACATGTTGCAGTTACTAATAACCTAAAGGGTATATAACGCTTGCAAATCTGATTCCACTGACCTGGTTTCCATTCTTGAATTTTTGATCTAAAGTCAACGTATATATTTCAAAAATTTGTTTCGTGTCCATTGTAACCATCAAAACTTAAACAGGAATGGATTGGGTGGATTGAAGGACCACGAAATAACACTAGCTTCGAATCACTCCCAAAAACCTTATCGTGTAGTTAGTGAAGGTAACCGGAGAACAGAGGATAACACAGAGTATCTAGTAACACAGACCATTTATTTTATGTCCTTAGAGGTACAAAGGCTATTGAAAGAATATTTCTGTCGCAGAATTAATTAGGAAACATTATAAATGAATCAAATGTTAAAATTATTAAAAGAGTTTAAATAGTCCAAATTACCTTAATAAACTATAAATTGCTTGACATCTACACCTCAGATAAGTCAGAGAAACAAAAATTCAACCTTTGCTAAAATATTTTATTAAGTCTCAGCAATATACTTTAATGAATTAAATATTGAGTACGGCAATCACGTGGGATTTAATGCAACTATTAATGACTGACAATAAGTTAAATTACAATATCATTAGACACAAGCAGTAAGCATACTTTGAGATTAAAAGTCTAGTTTGCTATAACACCATTAACAATTTCTTTGGAATAAACAGACAAAACAACTACGTATATTTTTTAAAATTTACTTATCTAATGCAGAATCATTACTGTTAGCTTGTTGCGACGACTCAAATGTAGTTAGCGAGTTAACATTTTCAATTGTCTTATTACTATTATTTTCAATGTCAGTCCCCAAATCATTCGTACTAGTAACATCCCCAGAAATAATATCAATATCACTATTAGATTTCGATGTGGCTTCGTTAGCCTCAGGTACAGTTTGCACTATTATATTTGGTACTTCTATGGATATAACTTCATTCTCGCTTTCCTTAACTGACTCCGGCACTTTATTTTCTTCAAGCGGTCTGAATATCTCTTGAAGTGAAGAGACTTTTTTTTCTGTAGGAATAATTCTATTGAGATACAACAAAATATCAGACAGTGAGACAATTCCTATCAATTTATTGTCCTTATTTACTAGCAGCAATCGATGACTTTCAGTTCTAACTATTACTTCTAAGGCCTCATATAGAGTAATACTTGAACGACACTTTTGTAACTTTTCTTCCCAGTCTTTCTTTTTGTTTCTTACTTCAGCTATGGTCAATGACAAATTTAAATACAACTTTTCACCAACTAGATTCAAAACTTCGTATTTTGCATAAACGTCAATAAGTGTGCCATTGTCATCTAAAATCGGTAAAGCAGACACATCTTTTTCTAGTAATAATTTAAACGCTTCTTTTATACTAGTGTTTTCTGTAACAGAATATATACCATTGTAACTACCAATTTTTAAATCCATTAATGTTTTTTGAAAAAAGGTAAGTTCCGGAAATTCATTCAAATAAACAAATAAAAATCTTAATATCCTTTTATGAGATAATATATACAAAACGTCGCCGGAAAATGGATCAATCATTAAAAGACGATGTACACGGTTCTTGTTCAATAAATTAATGGCTTCGTGCAATGATTGATCCGGCCCGACACTGCATAACGGCTTTCGAGTAGGCCTTAAGATTTTCTTCCAATTATGAAGTGTATGGCGTTCTAAGTCCTCCATAGACAAATTTTCTGTGTCAAGATGAAGAAGAATTCTAATAAAATCAGTCACTGTAATCATACCAACTAACATCTTCTTATTAGCATCCCAAAGTGGTGCTGAACGAATACCATGTGATACTAACGTAGGAAAAGTTTTTTTTACTGAGAATTGAGTGTCAAATATAATGACTTTTGCTGATTTTGGTAGTATTTCGTAACATTTATGGTATTTGAAAAAATTCAATAAAAGCCTAGTTTTATCACGCCCTCCAATAGATATTTGTACAATAGATAAATAAGGATCATATCTAGGGAGACCTCGAACTTCTCTAAATAGCTGCTTTGCCTGTGCCGGCTCTAATGATGCATATGAATTTTTATGATAAGTTGGCGACGTTGTTTCAATTGAAGAGCGCCGGATCTGTTTAGTGGTTTTCTTTTTCGCGGCATCTGTAGGTGCTTGATTAGGTTCTATGTGTGGTTTATTTCTAAAAATATCCATCACCCTTGTGATTGGACTAAATTTTCGAGACGACACGCCCGTCACTGTATGATAATATTTTTTGTGAGAATCTTTCGAATCAACATTTTTTTCATCCTTTGATGATTCATCAGTATCGGTTGATTTCGACGTGGAAGCTGGAGCACCTTTAATATTTTGTATAAGAGACTGGTGTTTCTTTGAATCACTTTTCCTTCTTAATCGAAATATATCAAAAATAGAGCTTCGTGGACTAGAAGAGGTTCCGTGAAAAGTTTCATATTCTTTTTTGTTCGAATCTCTGTCGGCGCTGGACGGCCTAGAATCTGCCGGTTTTTCTTTAAAAATTGTTCGCACATGGGGTCGCTGTGATTCCACGCCTCGGGTGCCAAAATGTATTGTATGTACATTGTTGTGCGCTGTTCTTTCAGACGTATTTTCCTTCTCATCTGTTGTAGATAAGGTAGTCACCACAAATCTCTTCTTCTCACCGACCACAGTTTGACCATCTGTTTGCGTCTCACCTTGGTGCCTTTTCTTCTTGTGTTTTTGTTTCGATTTCCCGTGTCGTGATGGAGACTCCGAAGTTGCAGATTCATTTTCTAAAATTGGATCCATATCCAAATAATACTATACTTAAATAAATGTTGTATACCTATTTCGTGTATCATTATCCGGAAGAGAAGATTACGACACCTGAAAATAAAAACAAAGTAATGTTATTTACATTGTATTTAGCATATTAGGTATATAGAACTGTTTTGAAGACTAACGATCAAAGTGCCTAGCAAGTGTTATCATTGTAGGTTTTGTGGAATGAAATAGTCCAATAACTAGTACACTCGCTTTATTGAGACAGCGTAACGTTGTCTCAATAAAGCGAGTTTATTATTTTAACTTATTGTTTACAACGCCAAATTAATGTGATGAACTGAATAAGGTTCAGATAAATCACTAAGACATCATTGGAAGTAGTTATTGTGCATAACAATCGCTGGGTGCCATGTATTGCCAACATAAGCCTCGGAAACTATTCTTAGTGTAAAAATATTTGTACAACATAAATTTTCTGTCTTGCGCTATATTTAATCTATTGTATTTCTTCCAGACCTACTGTGAATAGTTAACAAGAAAATGAAGAGAACTTTTTAGCTCCCCCGTTTACCTTTTTAATTATAATAACAACACTGTAAAATAATCTGCGCAGTACGATATACGTTTGGTAAAAACAAAAAATCCAACTCAAAAAGTTGTATATTTCATTGATTTAAAGTTGATAATTTCTTACATTACTTAATCTACGCTAACATATAACTACAATTAATAATATATAACTAAATATTTTCAAATATAGATAACTTTATTCCTGCTTAAATACAAAAGTTAGGCACGTTGCGCCATTAATTTTTTTCTTGTTCCATTAATGAATTAACGTTTTTGTCGTATTATATTCAATTACGTTTAATCATTATTAGCCAGCGCATGGCAAACGGCACTTCATTTCCCAGCTTCATTCGACCGAAAACTTATTATTATTCAAAATATAATATAGCCTATGGATGAATGTAATAAAATTTTCTTTTTTATAGGAAAAGGGGCCAACAAGCTTACATATTGTCAGATATTATACACTATAAATATTGTTTTTAATTTATTAAATTTATGCTAATGCCTCACTTTTAGCTCTTTTCAACCGACTTCAAAATAGGAGCAGGTTCTCAATTCGTCTGTATGTTTTCAATCATAACTTTAGACTAGGAGAACCGATTTTGATGATTCTTTTTGATTTAAAAGCTGGTGCTTCTTCAATTCTAACAATGGCATTCATAAGAAAACGTAATTCTTAAGTTTGCATTAAATATGTGCGCGACAAATGGACGAATAACTCAATATCACGCCAACCAATTTCGATGTTTCTTTTTTTTATTGGAAAGGATGTACTTCAAGAGTAGTTTGATGGTTCTAATTAATTCTATTACGTAATATTATAGTAGTAGTACAGTAATAGTATTACGTTTGATTCGATTTGAAGTTAGTTTTTGTTATTATTAAAAAATAAATAATAATTAAAACTAAAAAAAAACTCAAGTATTAAATTGGATAAAAACTCATTAATAAAAAAGAATTGTTTCTCATTAGGAATTGTAAAACCATATAACTAATTCATACAGATATATATTGTACAAAATGGTATGCAAGGTCGTGCTGTTGCTAAGCAACGCGATGAGGTAACGTTATGCAGCATTTTAATGCACCATTATTCGCCTTATAAAATTATTATAGCATTTGAGTAACTGTGATTTAAATCAACTGTATTCTCAAAAATTATTGTCCAAACACGTCAAAAATACACGAATACGACAATTTTAAGTCATATTACAAGTTATGGAACCAATGATCAATACTTCAACAAGGGTGGACAAAGTCTTTCTACAATGTATCTCATTCTGAACGTACCTGCATGGTTCCGGCTTATAATATTTTTCAAAATAATCACGGGATATTATTCACACAAAAGATAAGTAGCAACAAACTAAACGTGTCAATATTATAACATTTCACTGGGGTCGGGGATAATTCACGATGACATTAAACGCCATGTTGGTACGACAGAAAGGTTTTCCACGACATCTGTCGGCGGGTGGTGGAGTTTTGACGGAAAGAAAACTGCGCGTCAGAAACTATGGTGTTTTCGCTCCACAATATAATTTAATGATTTTGCTCTTTTTTTGCTTTTATAAATTTAGACGTAATGCTTCGGTAATATTATTTTATTTCAATTAATATGTTTTAGCTAACATAAGTTTTTAAAAGTAAAAAGAGTGTCATGAAATTGTCTATAGCAAAATGACTGACATACGTAAATATTTTTATGTTGGCTCCATGCATGTAGATTTAACATTCAAATTTTAATCTTAACTGTACATAAATTAAGTCCAAGATTAAAAGGCCAATTTAAATTTCAAATACGATGAAGAATATTACTTTATCGAATCATTTTACCTAAAAAATAGAATTAAAAAAATAACAAGACAAAACAAGAACAATATAATACGAAATGAGTAATCGAATTTAATTATATACTGAAACCTTATCTGGAGCAATGCTGCATTTTATTGTATACGTATCACGGACCTTATATAGTTTTTTTTTTTTTAGAGAAGCTGGCCTTGACTGCTTGACCGGATTGAGAGGTGGCATAGCTCTTAGGTCGCTTAGCCTGAACCTCTATCGCTAGTAACTCGACACAAGGGTCCCCCCGGTGGGGGGTAACCTCAGCTTCGATGGTTACTATGTTACGCGCGAGGATTATTCGCAACCTCCGACGGTCGCGAATGGACGCTTTGAAGATTTGTAAAGATCTAGCCTGTGCAATGGTAATCGCGTCGTCCGGATCGTCAAGAACGTGTCTCGGCCTCCGGGCGACGCGACGGAATTTAGTATAGGAAGGCTTATAAGTGGCGGCACTTATAAGAAGTTTGTTAGAATGTTTGGTGGCAGTCTCGAAAAACCGTCGAGATGCCTGCTTAAAGAATTGGTCGATATGTATAGGAGTATTTTTGCAGTTAGAGCGGACAAAAAGTCGTTTCCCCATTTATTAATATATGTAGAAGATTTGGAACATATCCTACTAATTATTGGACTTTAATAGCATGTTTTAAGTGAAATGGAGGATATGAATGTTATAAACAATTGTAAGTTATTATATTTAAACCAATATTTATAACACTATGGTTAGTTTAGTAAAATATCCCCACGCAATTTAACCCAATTGGAATAGTCAGAGTCCGCGAACCACCTTTCACCTAGCTTATTAACACCGCATTAAGTACCACGTATGGTAAAAAAGAAGCCGTTGGCATAAATTATAGGGAGAGGGAGTTGGAGTGGAATCTTAAAAATACACGCAATTGTCACACTTTGCTAAAGTAGACTGAGGCAATGCTAAGCAGGCTAGAGTATTCAATCGTATAACCACAATAACTACACTGAAATTACGGCCCACGGGTCGTTTGTATCTGACCCATCGGGTGATAATTAAATCATTTTGAATTTCGAATCCATTAGAAAAATTTAGGGTGAGCAGAGTGATGTAGCACTCAGGCAAGAAACCTTTACTATTTTTTTTTGCGGACCGCGACACCATGACCATGACGTGTTTGTGGCCCAATGTCTTAATTTTTTTCTAAGACATGTCGGTTTCCTTAAGCTGTTCACCGCCGAGTTCGTGGTATATCAGCACATAAAATTGCAACAACAAATTTATTACTGCCGCCGGTGAACCAGAGTTCGAAGCAGGGATCGAACTCGGGTTGCTAGCGTATTGTGCAACTTGATGCAGTCACCGGTCACTGAGCTATCAGGGCTCTAATTAATAAAACTCAAGTTTATTCGAACACCGTCACTAAGGTAATCTGATCCATATAACATAAACATATGTAAATACATGTGTATAGTACGTACATATTTTTAATAAATCGATGCGAAGTTATAGTGTTTCATAACATATTCAATATCGAACTCCAACTGTTTAACTGTGTGTTTAACCCGTGAATATAATTTACATATTATTAATATGCTATTAATTTGATTTATTAAAATTACAGTTTAAAGTATTTGATTAAAATTTACTTAATAGCTTCACAGTATTTAAGCTGTCACTTCCCAACCCAAGGTAATAGGGAGGATCAATTACCATACACTATACACAAATTTAAGTTATAATTTTTAAATCACTTACTAAAAAACATAAATAAGAAACTCACTGTCGCAACCCTGCTGAAAATAGAACCCTTATATTTTCAGATTGTAAATCGAAAGCTTAACAACTAAGCTATATCACTGCTTTATTCATTTATTCTGGAATACTTAATTAGTGTTTGTTTAATTTTCAACCGACTTCAAAAAAGGAGATTCCCAATTTGTCTGTTTAACATAACTTTGGACTGGGAGAGCCGATTTAGATAATTCTTTTTGTTCATTTCAATTTGAAATCCAATTCTGAAAATGGCATCCATGAGAAAATCGTATAAGTTTTAAATTTGGATTACGTATGTGAGCAGCTAAAAAACGAATTGATGAGAGTTTAGGTTCTGATTAATTCAATTTCGTAATGTTCTTATACGTGCTCGGCGGTGAAGGAAAACATCGTGAGGAAACCTACACGTCTTAGAAAATTTTTCTAAGAACTTTGAAGTCTGCCAATCCGCACTACGTGCCCAGCAGTGGGACATATATGAAGGCTGTAACTTTAACTTTACCTTTAACTTATACGATTTGAAGTCGGTTTTTGTATTTACTCGTAAACAAACTTATACTTGTGATCATTTAAAGTTATGACTATTTTACATTGAACTAGTTCATGCTAGTTTTAGATTATCTGCATTCAAACAGAACATACATCATAGCTATCCGGTATCGGATCGGTTGATTGGTAATTAGCATGAACAGCAAAGAATAGGCACGCGTCTAAATTTAGACCAAAACTTCTAGAAACACGCGTGCGCGGGCAAACGTGACGTATTGTGCCGTCATCAATTCGTGACGTCACCCTTGCGCAGATACGGGGCGAACGATGACGCAACGGGGACGGGGTGAGATGAGGACCACGATCGATACCCCTATGATGTTAATAATAATATTCGATGGAAGCAGTGACGCTCGAATAATGGCTGTACCGGAGTATACCGGCCTTTGAACATAACACGGGTCGTTGGCTCACGCGTCGAGACCCGCTGGCACTATTTGTAACAAATACATAGGTCAGGCGTTTATCTAGGAGTTATTGTGACATTCTAACGTCTCCTTATTAACGAAGCGCTGAACTGTTGGACCGTAACGGACAAGTCCCTAGAATAGTATAGAATTTTGATTGATAGAAGAATTATGTGTAACATGATAAACAGATACGAGTGACATACACGGTACGAAGATAAACATATCTTTATATATAGACTATTATGAAACTTGTATATTTTTTAATATGTGGATTAATAGGTCTTACTTATGAAATTGCCTTTTATATGAAAAAGGATTTTGTAACTTTTTTATTTCTGTTGTTTAAAAGTTTGTTTTAAAGGTTACGTTCCGTTTGTGCCGCATTGATGGCACGACAGAACTCATATTCCATAATTACACGAATTTTTAAAGTATCCATTATGACGAGAATTGTTCAAACGTAATGAAAATACAAAGCTAATCAATAAACAAAAGTCTTGACTTTGTAAAAAGAATGTCATCTTTTTTAAAAAAAATAATCTAGAATTCACAGCCAATTAAAAGTTTTTTTTCATTCATCCTCTTAGTACGATCCTAACATACCTCTATCGCTTTATTCATATCCATACATCTGTGCATATATAAACATAATTTATACCTAATCTTCTTGAAAAGCGGACATCGAATGCTGTCTCCGTTTAGCCCCTTAAAATTGGGCTTTTTTAGTTTTTTTTTATTCTTATAAGCCCACATGGATGTTACATGTTGTCATAGGATGCTAAACCTCAACCCTGTAGTTCTGGGCTCTCATGAATAAGACTACGGTATCCCCTGCCTGTCGTACAAGACGACTAAAAGGGGCCTCGGGTTCACTGGGCGACAAGAGTGGAGGCCTGCGTCGTCCACCAAAGTCAACCCGGGAAGAAGGCGACATCGGCTGGCCCGTGTCGCCTTGCGCTGCGAGGGCACAGGGGGGAGGGAGTCACCTCCCCCCCGGGACAAGCTCTCCTTGAGCACAGTGCAGAGGGGCTCCGGTGCGTTCCACGTTGAGATCCCGGAGCCCCTCGTTATGCAACGAGAAAAGTTCCACCGGGGAGGTTTTAGTGGGTAAGAACCCCACATAACCGCCGCCTTCCCCAGAAGGCGGGGTATCTTTCTAAAGATTTCCTCCCCGTCAATAAAAAAAAGGACGTTAAACCTTATTTATTTATAAAATTTAGTTATAATATTGTGGCCGGTGTTTTACTCGTCACATGCATTATTCGGTAGAAAGCGGATGGATAGCTATTGTTTTTATTTTTTTTTATTTTCGGATAGGGTTAACAATATCCTTGTTAACCCTTTCCGAAAAATACACGTTCCACGTTTTTTTATACATATTTTTTAAGAGATCCGACATGTTTTACATTCGTACATATCATTTATTCTTCTATTATTCGTTTGTCTTTCAATAAATCATTAATAAACCCGACATATAGCACTTATTTGTAACATGACGATAAGACGGCGCATGACAATTATTCTTCATTCATAATCTTAATTTTTCATAGATTCTTATATAATGGAGTAACTGTCATATTATTTCCAAACGCCTCGTACTATTTAAATGAACTAAACAAATGACTGAATCCGATCTTCACTTTTCACACACTCAGCTTGCCGATAACCGTAAGACGAGATACATATATCATATACCGTATTTCGCGGAATGTCCGACAAACATTGTATGTATAATGAAGGAATTCAATATGGTTGAATACACTTCTATTATGTCTCCGCTTATCTTTCCTTTACGCTTCATTACCGGTATTATAAAATGATACTGCCAACTATATTTAAACTACATAAACTGTGAACTACGGAAATATACACTAATTTATTTGTCTCAGCAACCTGACTACCCCTTGAGGTTCGAACAAGATTAATTTGATAAAGATATAAAATTGTGAAATACTACTGCTTCTTTTCAAACCCTTTCGACTACAAACCACTGCGAGTTAAATTTAGACAAGTTTTGATAATGGCCCACATATAGCAGCTAAAAAAAATTATGCACACAAAAAGTTTTATTTCCGTATTATTGTAGCGATTACGAAATAGAATTATTCAGAACCAAACTAAGCTGTCATCAAACTACACTTGAAGACATATTTCGTTTCCAAAAACAATTAATAATCGAAATCGGTTGGCGTAATATTGCGTTATTCGTCCATTTGTCGCGCAAATAGTTAATGCAAATTTAAGATTTAATTGTTTTTCCAATTAATGCGAGCAATGAAACCAAATGGGAAACACCAATTTTCAAAAAAAGAATCATCAATTTCGGTTCATCCAGTCGAAAGTTATGAGGTAACAATCGTACAGACGAATTGAGGACGTACGTCCTTTTTAAAGTCGGTTGAAGCCACTTAATCCAAATAAAGGTTTAAGTATAAAAATAAGAAGAAGAGAAGGTTTTTAAAATCAAATGAATCAAAATCATATATATTTTGTATCACTATAGTTTGCTCGTTAGAATGTCAGTTTTATACGCTTATGTAATAACGCTCCTATGGTGACGGGCGGACACTGTAAGCAAATACTTATGCAAACAATTCCAATGAGTATTGCGACGTTTTGGCTTTTCATAGATGTACTTTCATCTATATACATTAAGTGTGTAAAAAGATGACGATCTCAGATATGTGACGCTCAGAGCAAGTCGTGGCAGTTGCGAAACACGTCTATTCAGGTCAAGTTCAAGAAGTACATTTAAGTAGAACATCGGATGTGTGATAAAAATTTATCTAGATCACTTCATAGTAAGAATACCCGTATCGTGCAAGGCCACTGAAAAGGAAAGCTGAGAGCTGGATACACAGTTGCCAAAAGGGCACATAGAAACCGGCATCAGGAACACTTCCTTGGGATATCCCGTTTTTTAATGATGAACTACACAGTTTGGCCTGAGAAGCTGGACTTCACTGCTTCACCGAATGGAGAGGTGGCATAGCTCTTACGTCGCTTAGCCTGAATCTCTATCGCTAGTAACTCGGGTTAGGGGTAACCTCGGATTGGACGGTTATTATGTTACACGTAAGCATTCCGATCCGAGGGCGCTCGAGAGGGCCGATCCACGATTCGGTCGGTTGCTATTTCACGGATAATCTAAGGGCCATTCAAAAGCTAAACTAGCTTCAAGTGCCACTTCGGGAAGCGTAACGTTTGGAGAAGAAGCGGCTGAAGAAACTCCACGAACGCTCCTAACATCTAAGGGGTGGGGCCTGCTCATAAAATAGCGGTCACTCGCGAGGATTATTCGCAACCTCCGACGGTCGCGAATGGAAGCTTTGTGGATTTGTAAAGATCTAACCTGTGCAATGGTAATGGCGTCGTCCGGATCGTCAAGAGCGTGTCCCGATGAGAATGATGAAATATATTCAGGATGAGTGCAGAGTGGCACCGATGTGTTTACACTAAAGTTGTTTTAGTGAGAAGAAATCCCAAAACAACACAACTATTTCGACCCACAAGATAGCAAACCAGGATATCAAATGCCCTTGCAGTGTTGTTCCCAATACAGATTCTGGCTACGCGATCTAAGATTACTGCCCCAGTGAAATCACATGTAACTGTTGCAGTCAGCTTCTCTGGGCACTCAGGGGGCAAGTTATGTTCTCTCTTATGTGATGGTCAAGAGAGAATATAACAACATGAACTGAATATTTTGTGGTTTGTGTTCTGTATAAAAAAAATCCTATTCGATACGTAAAAACTTAATAAACATCAAATTATGTGAACAACGCGAGACGCATATAAATTTAGACGAAGATAAGACGCGTTGAGGACACTAAGTGTTTGTGAACGACCACACTCAAATCTCAGTGAAGTAAGTAATCCCCATTTTAGCGATAAGTAATACTTATGTACACTTACGTAACTGATATTATATGATAAGATACAAGATATTTTCGCGTCGTGCAAGATATATTAAAAAACATTTTTTTTTTCAATTATTTATACTTTTCAACCGACTTCAAAAAAGGAGAAGGTCCGCAATTCGTTAAATGTTTGAAACGATTTTGATTCTTATTTTGTTTAAATGCTGGTACTTTCAGTGTGACCCATTTCATTCCATTCTGACAATGGCATCCATGAGAAAACCATATAAGTCTTAAATTTGCATTAAGTATGCGCGACTTATGGACGAATAACTCAATATCACACTAGCCGATTTCGATTATTCATTTTTTATCGGAAAGAATGTACTTCAAGTGTTGTTTAATGAGAGTTTGGTTCTGTTTAATTCTATTACGTAACCTTCCGACGATAATTCGAAAATTCAAAGAGGTCGCCCACGCCTAATAACGGTTACCTTTTGACTTTTTATTCGTAAATATACTTATTTTTATTCTTTCTTCTTTGAAGTCAATAGATCAAGATATAGTGACCAAGACATGATTAACTATAAACCAGTTAGTCTTGAGCGCCGGTTCCTTTTTTATTCTATATTCAGCTGGCGTGATCATGGCCGGCCACAAACACTAATATTTTTTTTCACTTTACAGAAGTTCACCGGTGTACAGGGGCGTTGCCAAATTTACGAAGAATTAGACTACCGGCCACCTCAATCATTGGGCAAAATTCAAGAACATAAAATACTTTTACTTAACATCGGTCTTCTTGGACCGTGCTTGATCTTACAACAGCGGAAGACTGTAAACTCTTCCACTGTGTGAAAAGGGCCTCTCGGTGTATTAAAGGATGTATTTTATCCTCGGACTTAAAGTTGCTAAAACCTATTGATGCTATCCGAATGGGATTCAAGTCCATAGTTGCTCAGAGGGAGCGAGGAAGCTGGTGGCTATGGCCATGCAACATTGATGACTATCTTTCTCTGTGTGTGTACTTAGGTTTGGGTATTATAGAGCTGACATGCTCAAAAGGGCACAAGATCCCAAAACCAGGAATTAAAAAAATAAAGTCCATAAATATTATATGAATAAATGCACATTATAATGTATGTATTAAACATAATAACAATAATATTATTACTAATAATTTTTACCACGTAATTTTTTAGTATCTATTATTTTTAGCTGTGACTTTATAATAGGCAGACACATTTATATTTTCGTTCTTAGAATTCAATATAAAATTAAAGTATCATTTTTTTTTAATCCAACTGGAATATAAAAATAGCAAATAAATATTCCACGTAAAACAAGTGAGCCTATACCGTACTCACGAATCGAAATTCCATAATGTTATAATTATAAAGAACTTTTAATTACAAACATAATAGTGTACCAAAATAGTTTTAAGCCTTTAATAATACTTATTTAACACTAAGCGTATGTGTACGCGGAATTAGAAATTTATCCTAGCAATAAATCAAATATAAGGCCATCATCATAAGTACAAAAAGTAGTTCATTACTAACAGATAATTATTTTCAATGCCGACTATGTAATCATACCTTTATCATTTTCTTTGTTGCTGCAAAAATCAACCTTATTTGTATTCAACGTTAAATAACAACCCGTTCCACAAACGCACGGCATTTGGTTAGCCGCCAAATATTAATTCTACTTTTGTAACTTTAACCTGTGACAATGAGATCGATAATTAGAGCCCTTGTGACGTACGTAAAGTAATTTGACAATATTCCTGACGCCGATAACAGACAAATGATTGTTCGGCACTGATACAACTTTTATCTGCATTTTAAAACATAACCTCAAAATATATTTACTTTCCGACCGCTCTCAATCTATTAATTAAGACTCATATATACTTACAATAGGTATCATTGCGTTGAGCTCCTTTCGCACTGACTATTTGTGAACACTACACACACGCACACACTTGCAAAGTGCATATTGCACTGAATACTAGACGATAGTTTTGCATGCGTCGCGTTTGTATTGAATCTTGACACGACTTTAGAATTCACTGGTCGATTGTGCAGACGTTGTTTAATATGGCCGCTAGGGTAGTTATTGATGAAACCACTGTTTTGTCAGAAGGGACCGCCATGCCCAATTAGTACAATTTACAATCGCACACAACGTTGAAATGTATGCGCTGACGGCATCGAAACAAGCCGGTCGCGTTCACGCTATAATTCTCTTGCGGGCCGTTGATGCCGCTGCGTTCACTCAAATATGAGCCGGCGCACACATACGCGTGCGGCCAGCACACTTATCGGTGGGTGCGTATTTAATATAGATGACGCGCCGCCGGCTGTGTTCGCAACTGATGTATTATATCTGTTATCAGCGTGATCCTAGAATTTAACGCAAGCATTTTGTTAGACTAAACAACAATTATTTCTACATTAGAACATAAATATCTTATACGTGAACAAAATAACGAATAAAGTTTGTTTAAAAGTTTAAGTATTGTTATTTTTACACTGATCTCACTTCATTTTTAATAGTAATTAAGGTTAATAGTTCGAGTGTTATGTGGCAAATTATATTGCCATAAGTAATTGCGATTCAATCCACGTAAGTTACCACGCCTCAACTACTTTGTATTTCATTACCACAACCTATTTACATGTCGCAGCTCGATAGAATTAATCAACGCAAAATTTATGAGTGTTCAATTTTTTAAATTAATTAATAGCTGTATATGATCCAGAATTAATGCGTGTCCGTCGTTTAGCTTAATTTTGTTGTTATATATTTAGTTTACTTAGAATAAATATGCTTATGATATATTAAACAACAAAAATTAGAACTCCACTTATAAAATAAAAGTATTTTTGTCATGTGGAATGAGCAGTGATCACTGTCACTATTTAAACCAGGCCCCTGCACATTTTTCACGAAGAATATTGACTGGTTGTGCACAAGAAATATAGCAAAGGATAACTAATTCATAATAGAAAACTAAGATTCGAAAAATCGACCTAGAGACAATACGTTCGATGCCCGCCGAACAAACAGACTATCCCCGCCGTAATGTTGATGTACTCACCCTGGCAAGACCGGTTTGGCAACCATTAAACCATCAGACGGGATTTTGCAGCCTCCCCATGATTGTTAATGTATTCACGGACAGTTTTTTCAATGACCTTGTTTAATATGAGCCGACTTTGAAGATCAACGTTTTGTAGATAAATATGGATGGAATTATCATCAGATATTTCAAAACTTAAAACATTAAATTCTGTATGCGCCAGAGAGCTAATTTCAAATAATACTTACGGTAAGTGCAAAATACAAACCTTGCACATTACACAGTTTTTGTAGTTAAGCTTTGCTGAGCAGGTAATAATATTCAATGCAAGATTCCAGCGTTACGAAAATATTCATCATTTTCTTAGCGCTGGAATATTCCATGTGGTCATAATTTATATTTATGTTATAATATATTTCTATAATCTCATCTTCAATTTTTTTAACTTCATTCATTAACAAGTATTTTTACTTTAATTAATAAAACAAAACCGATTTCAAATAGAATTGAACGTATTACACGCGGACACCTTCTTTGTATTTTCGAATGATTGTATTGATTAGATTAGATTGTAGGAATATTACGATATAAAACTCTCATCAAACTACTTTTTTAGCACATCCTTTGCAATAAAAAATTAATAATCGAAATCGGTGATATTGAGTTAATCGTCCATTTGTCGCGCACATAAAGCAAATTTTTGACTTATATGGTTTTTTCATGGATGCCATTTTCAGAATTGGACCAAAATGAAATGAGACCATTGAAAACGGGCTAAATTGAGAAACTCCTCCTTTTTTAAAGTCGGTTGAAAATGAAGTAAAAGTATATAATTTATTAAGATTTTTACACATGGAAATTAAAAAAATACTATAACATGATTATATTAGAGTATCGAGAAATAATACTGGATATTTCTAAAGATGCCAATGGCATAAGACAATCAGAAAATAGCAAGACGTCACCGCAGGACATCCGTCCATATTTTTTTTTAATAGTAATTTATTTGCTTCTATACTTATATGATAAACAACGTGTTTCTTTAACATTGTTAAAATGCACACACCTCGTTTTACAGGATGTGGTGTAGTCACCTGCTATTAGAATGTAAAATAAATGAAGTCCTTATATATCACCATTATAAATGTTTCAACGCATTTATTTTTTTCTACTAGATAACTGAAGCATTCGTCGTTAGCAGTTACTACAACTGTGTGGTACTTTGACAGTCGAAGCCTATATTTCATCGTAATCATCACCCTCCATTAGTTTACTGCTGGGCGTTCCACTATTCGTCGTTTCTATCTTTTCCTAATCCAGTTATCCTTTTTTTTTGTTCACGGGAAGGAAATCTTCAACAAGATACCTTCTGGGGGGAAGGTGAGGTTATGTAAGATTTTTACTCACTAAAACCTCCCCGGCGGACCTTCCTCGGTGCATGGCGAGGGGCTCCGGAATCTCCAGAGGAACGAACCGGAGCCCCTCTGCACTGTGCTCTTAGGAGAGCACGTCCCGAGGGGGAGGTTACTCCCTGCCCCATGTGCCCTCGCAGTGCAAGGCGACACGGGCCTGCCGATGTCGCCTTCTTCCCGTCTCCACCTCGGCGGACGACAAAGGCTCCCACCCTTGTCGCCCAGTGAACCCGAGGCCCCTTTTAGTCGCCTTCTACGACAGGCAGGGGATACCGTAGTCTTATTATTGAGAGCCCAGAACTACAGGGCGGAATCCAGTTATCCTTATCCTCAGGTGATCGGTCCACGGATAGAGAACTCTTCCACTCAACAGTGCTTCAATTCTTGATACATGCCAATTGTGTCAAAATTAACGTAATTTATAGTTGCCGATTTGATAGTTATGATAATCTGATTAATGTTCAGTTGTGCCTCTTCGGTGTTTCGATCACGTCCCACTGACACTCTAATTGTTGTACTTTGTAATCTTTTTTTTAATGACGAACTACACAGATTGGCCAGAGAAGCTGGCCTTGACTGCTTCACCGGGATGAAAGGTGGCATAGCTCTTAGGTCGCTTAGCCTGAACCTCTACCGCTAGTAAATCGACACAAGGGTCCACCCGGTGGGGGATACCTCGGTATGGACGGTAATTGGTAACATCATACCAAATAACATCTTCCAAACATGCCGTTACCTTTCAATTCATTAATCAATATCAAATAATAAAAACATAATGATCAAACAGTGGTAGATCATTATGAAATAAGTAAATGACGGTTTTTTGCACAATGATAATTGAATTGTATTTGCTCAGTCGTTGTAGTGAAAATGCAATGACAATAGCAGGGCAGATGCCTAGTGTCATTTAAAATTGTTGACTTTGACAGCTATATTGATTTTTCTTTAGGAAACCCTTTTTTTAATTTTAAGTCCCTTTCTTATACAATCCAAAGCTTTATTCATTTTTTATAGGAAAAAGAGTAAACGAGATTACCGCTCACCTGATCCTAAGTGATCACCGTTGTTCATGAAAATCCACAACAACAAAGGAGCTGCAGGTGGGCCAGTTTTTAAGAAACGAGTAAGCTCGTTTCTTAAAGTTCTCTAAAACGTACATGTACTTTCTTCATATATCTATTAAAAGTTACAATCACATACTGCCTTTACACTCTTGGGCACAGACATTTTCTGTAAAGAGAATAAAGGACATAGTCCGCAGACTTCACATGTGTTGAAAACATTTTCTAAGACATGTATGTTTCCTCACCATGTTTTCCTTCACCGCCGAGCGCTTGGTAAATCAGCACATAAAATTGCAACAACGAAGTTATTGGTGCCGTCACCGGGTGTCGAATTCGGGTTGCTAGCTTGCTTGAGGCAACCGCCCGAACACTCAGCTACTACTGCTCTTATATGCATTGTTTGTTGTTAGAAAAGCACTCAAGTACTTTCAACACTTTGTTAAGATAGTATCACAAGATGTGTACAGAAAGCGAAGCTTATAATAACGCTTAAGGTGTTTACCGCTCACCACCTTTGACGGATGAGCAAGTCTTTTGTCGGCGGCCGGCGGCGGTGCGACGGCATCGATTATAAGTAAAATTAGAATAACTGGACGTTTGCCCGCTCCGTGAGCAACAAATAGTACTAGGGCATGCGACCAGTCGTAACAGCCACAAATACATGCACCGCGCTGAATGCGGACACGGCGACGGAAGACACCTCTCCACTACTTCACCATTGCCGCCAGCAAAAAGCTAACAATTTGCTTACAAGTAGTCGTACATACGCGAACGACCCTCGTCGACAAAACATCGATGCACTGGCCCGTTCTTTTACTGTTACCAATCGATACGCGAACACATGAATTAACGCACTAACATTATTTTATGTACTAGCGGACCCGATAAACTTTGTTATGTCAAAAAAATTGATTGGCGATTGGAAAGTGGCTTAAGTTACTCCTTGTTACATTACGGTCAGTGAAACTCTCGTTAAAATCAGTCCAGCCGTTCCAGATTAACCGTGAGAGTAAATGTTATTTAGGTTTAATTATCGTTTGGATTATGTATCGTTTAATACATTCATTTGCATGTAGTAAAAAGCAGTTATTTTTAAATATTACAAAGAAACATTCCAATTTTATTTATTTGTATAGTTATTAAGGAAAGATATCAAAACGTTTTGATTCTTCCTTTTTTACATATTACCAGCTTTGTGTTTACGCTTGAGAAATAAAAACGACTTGTAAACGTTGTAATCGATTCTTTTTTTTTTTTGGACGAACTAACACAGTTGGCACAGAGAAGCTGGCCTTTACTGCTACACCGGATTTGAGAGGTGGCACAGCTCTTAGATCGCTTAGCCTGAACCTCTATTAGGTGGTAACTCGACTCAAGGGTGAGGGGTAACCTCGGCTTGGACGGTTACCATTATTACGCGTTAGCAGTCCGATCCGAGGGCGCCCGAGAGGGCCGAACCACGTCTCAGTCGGTAGCTATTTTATTAACAAAATCTATTGGGACAATCTAAGCTAAACTAACTTATATGCCACTTCGGGAAGAAGTAATCGATTCTTTACGATACATGTTATATATTGTAATGGTGGAGTTACACACAAAGACAGCTGCCTCTATCTGTCCGTTTACATTTTAGATCCATATGAACCAGGTTGCCAAAACAAAACAAACAAAACGAAGCAAAGGATTGAATAAAACGATTTGTACCACCCACACTTTTACAGCTCTCATTACCGCGGAGGGAGGGACGTTTGTAGCAACCAAAAACTCATTGGTTGTATCAATCTAGCCGTCTAGGATTTGAAACCCCGATCTTCGTAAAGTCGTGCGCTTAGCTGTTATGCTGTATAATTTTTTTTTAATTATGGATTTTATCCCAGATTTAATAGTGACTTTTTAAATACTGAAAAAACTGTATCTGTTTCTGAAAGACAGCAGTCAACATAAAAATTATGTCTAACTTGATACAATTTCAAAATTATATGGATCACCATAATCCGTAATTTGTGTCTACCCCCATGAATGGACGGCGTCAATTTTTTTTATTAACAGACTTCGCACTTATAATTTTTTAATTAATTTAATTTTTTTTTGTTTGAGAGGATTTTCTTTTACTTAGGTCCCGTGGTAATTTTCTTAGCTAAGTTAGCACCTAGGGATGCAAAGCTATACCAGGAAACTCCTAAAATTCGTAAAGAAGAATGCTTGTTGATAAGTATCGTTAGATATATTTTACAAAAAAAAAGTATTTTCTAAAATGAACATGTCTTGGTATATATTTAAGGCAGTTCACAATTAATCAGACAATCTGTCACACCGTCCCATATGCGTGCAGAATAGAACTGCAGCCCTAAAGACGTCCGCGTGTGACGAGACGCACGCACAATGCGGAAGACGCGCCGCTCTGCGCCGAATGGGAGCACGGGATGCGACGCCACGTCATCGCTGCATTTGTCTCCGATCCTCGATCCGGACCTAATTGCACCGAACTGCTGCACCTACTAACAACATAGGAATCTATCCCCGTCCAAGAATATATGATACACTTTCGATTTGTAAATAAGCTTTTGATTTAATTGTATACAGTGATAGCTGTGACTAAGCGGTTCGACATACGATGTAACGGTTGCGGACCGAACATTTTATTGTTTTTTTAAGAACATAGTCTATTGCTAAATATTTGTGACCAGTGTATGGTGATGGGCTTACCGGCTGCCATTTTTGAGACCTAATAGGTTCGGTGTAAAGCGGACGGTGAAAGCTCTGTTTGTTGTGCTCTGTACCCCGCTACAGCTCAGTTATAAGAAGAAGATATATATGTATAGCTCATATATTTCTTCTTCATTTTTGCTGATTTATTTAAATGTAGAAAGACCAAGGACAGACTGTATATGACAGATCTCAACGAATAATTGACTTTTTACTAATATATTGTTAAATAAATAGTTCAACAACAAATTAGTATGAGCTGCAAAAACAGTTACATTTCAATTTACCTTGTAAATGATTTAAAAGTTAAAGTTACAGCCATTATATATGTCCCACTGTGTGCACAGGCCTTCTCTGTAAAGAGTGTATAAGGTAGCATAGTCCGCCACACGGCCCTAGAGCAGATTAGCAGGCTTCGCATGTCTTAGAAAAATTTTCTAACGCATGTAGGTTTCACTGTCGAGTGCGAGGTAAATCGGCACATAAAATTGCAACAACAAATTTATTGGTGCTAGAACTCGGTTTGCTAGCGTACTATTAAACTTGAGGGAACCGCCCGCACACTGAGGTATCACGGCTCAATAAGTTAGTAAATGATTTACCAACTGTCAAACTGGATAATAAACATTTATATTTACGAGTAACAACAATAACTTCAGATCAATTCAGCGACGAATTAAACAATAAACTATACTATGTACAGACTTATGACTTGTTACTGTCTTTTATGTACGAAATATCATAATTATATTTCTATGTGACGAACTCAACCTACTTATTTAATAGAATTTTTTCTAAAAGTAATTACCATCTTCTTACGATAACAGAAAGTGATAATAAAACAAAGACAAAAAAAGCATTGCTAAGACTATCTTGCAATATTATAAAGTGCTCTAGCTCGTTTTATTTTTTGACGAACTACACAGATTGGCCCGAGAAGCTTGCCTTGACTGCTTCACCGAATTGAGAGCTCTTAGGTCGCTTATCCTGAAACTTGTTGTGAACATCCCTCAAACCCGAACGAAGCGATTTGCTTCGTCTTTCATTCTTCGTAAAGCAAAGGACTGGAATAGTTTGCCCGCGTCTGTCTTTCCTTCCGATTACAAATTTTCAAGAGTAGAGTGAATAGGCATTTGCTGAGCTAGTGCGCCTTACCATCCAGGACTGCATTTCCACTTAACATCAGGTGGGATCGTAGTCAAGCACTTGCTTAGAAATTATATAAAAAAAAACTCTGTCTCTTGTAAGCTCGTATATACGAGTATTCTACCAAGTTCTGGGTGCTATATTCTCCTTTTTTCCTCTTATACATTCGTGCCAGTTGTCGTTAATTTATTTCCAGTACAACGGCCTCAATTGTTTTTTTTTTTCAAATATATAATTATCAAATTACTGATAGATGATCAATAGAATTTCCGAACGTATAGCCTTTTAGTGATTTAAAACAAAAAAAAAATTAGCTGACGTTGAATTGCCACACAACTCAAAATAATATTGATTTAACATATTTTTAAAGCTAAATTAATTAGGACCATTAATTTACTTAATAAATTAGAAAGTTATCTGACAGTACAAGGTCATCACTAATTATTATTATACTGATTAAGTATAAAAGAGATAAATCCGTAATATAAACGTATACTGATGTAACATACTTTCCAATTTAGCAAAGATAAAGTGATCATCCTGATTTCATAAAAATAGGTATACGTCGCCATCATTTGTGTCAAAATGAACGTTCGTTGCTATCATATTGGCCGCCATTTGTTAGTTTTAGCAGTATTTTATTTCATTGGTGCCATTGAGTGTGTATTTGACGTATTTGGTATTGATGGAATGATAATTGAAATTACTGTAATAGTTCGATCTGGACAATATCTTATACCTTTAAACGAGCAATTCTCTTATATATTTTTTTTATTTATTATCAAACAATTTATACATAATAAAGAAGATATTTCTAAAAGAACAAAAAAAATAATAGGAATTTGTCGAGTGAATGACGGTTCATTTTTATTTTTACATTTCTAACTTCACGTCACGTCAAACTCGGTTGGTTATTACAATGCTTCAATTTTTTTTAAAAAAGGAAGCTAGCAATATTTCTTTTTTTTTTCAGAAATATTACTAACAATCTTGTTAACCATTCCAACTAAGCTTAAGCTTGTGCTAGGACATGGTTCACGGCAATAGTCGAATGGTGGATTCAAACCCACGACGTTACGATTCGCACGCCGTACCCTAAACCATTAGGCTATTGACGCTTCGATTATTATAGGTGTTCTTTTTCCACGTACTAAATAGAGATAAATTGACTGACTTGAAATATAAATAATATACATATAATTATTTAATCTGAATCTCGGAAACGGCTCCACCGATTTTCATGAAGTATTGTAATCAGAGAGTTCCGGGGACGATCTAGCTAGGTTTCATTTTCTTTTAAAATTTCATATAAAAAAATCTACAAAACCGGTGGTAACCATCTGTACACCCCAATAAAATAAAAATATTATATAGTATACAATCATAATATGTAGCAAATAAGAGGCCGACGGTATTATGCTCACAAATCATTATTTATATAACGAACAAGCTTGAAAATACCTTTAGCCAAAACGTGTAATCATATGTAAGAAGTTTTTTAACGAATATTTATGGTTGTTAATGGCTGCTTGCACTATACCTGAGATAATAAAAAAAAACATCATAAATCAGGTTTGAGTAGAGCAGAGTCAATTATAAAAGTCTTGTAGTCTTAATAAATAATCGTATTATACATAAATAAAGTTTTACGGTATCTTACCTTTACTAATACACTTCGATGAAGTACCCACCAGAGTAAGACCTCTTTGTTACGTTTTCAAAAAAGGAAAATAGGCAAACAATTGATCAGAAAATTCTTCCCCAAAACTCCGCGTACCAAACGCTGTCGGAAATTATGAAAATTGTAACGTAATGCAAAAAAATCTGGTGATAAATGATTAGTGTGTAGGTGTGACCTATTTAAACTTCATAAAAAACAAAAAATAAACTCGCACGTC
Organism: Meandrusa payeni; assembly: GCA_029286785.1. Lineage (NCBI taxonomy): Eukaryota > Metazoa > Arthropoda > Insecta > Lepidoptera > Papilionidae > Meandrusa > Meandrusa payeni. The sequence continues at coordinate 6,944,991 of JAGSMX010000012.1, read as the reverse complement.
CTTTTAACCCAACGAAGTTTAGACAGAGACAGCTTTCCCCAAACCCTTGTTATAATACCATACATATTTTGTAATTAAAACAAAAATGAAAGGCATTTTTATTAGTACAAGCCGACTGGGATCCGAACCTGTGACAATCAAATCATAAGTCGAACTGCTTGGCCACTAGGCTATCGCTGCTTAAATAAAAGTAAATAATTTTTAATACAAGGACCTTACATATGAAGTTGACGTTGTACCTTACAGATGTTTTCGCGATTTATCCTAGTATTCCTGTGATAGTCCCGGTAAAATGAGCGCGCTAAACGTCGTGAATTAAAAATTAAACAGCTTGAAAAAATTAAAACGATTTTATGAAAAGCTTAATAAAGCGTTCGGAAATATACTATTTAGTTTCAAGAGATATGTTAAAACTTTTTATCACAATAAGGTGTCTCGAAATGAAATCCATTCTCTGTAGTAGTACATCTTACGCATTTAGCATCAACAGTAATTACGTATAATGGCACCTGATTACCGACAAAGAATTTTGAATTTTTCGCAAGAGATCTGAATGCTTCGCAATTTCAGTACAATAATTTAATAATTGTTGCCCTCAAATAAAAACCAACAGCATGCCGTTTCGCGAAATTTTTTTATACTTCTTGTGCTTTGTTTAAATGATAGATATTAAAAAAAGAAACAAGTCCATGACAGTATTAACCTCGTGGATCCTTACACATCAATATTTTGGTATACATCCATTTAGAAAGGCGGTCAATATGTAATAGATTTTTTTTTTTTACTAAAAACTTAATGTGACAGCATATAAATATATAACTGTCTTACTGTGGGACACTTCTCTGCAACGAGAGTATAAGGGCATAGTTCGCCAAACGGATGCAGGTTTGCGAACTTATCCTCACGATGTTTTCCTTCACCGCAGAGCGCGTGATAAATCAGCAATTAAAATTGCAACAAACAAAGTCATTGACCACACCGGTGCGTTCGCCCGGACACAGCTAGCACGGCTCCTTTATTTTAATATTCCACAATCAATATTGTTGAGAGCGGTTTACAAAAATTGGAGAGTGGACGCAGTAGGTACATAAACTAATTCTCTCGTCCCCTTTTACTATTAAGACGGTGGTTTTCTTCCTGGGCTATTAGTTGTGTATGCCATGGTCTCGACTACGCTCTTTACTCGGGTCTTTCACGACCCGTTTAAAAAGGGATTGTTATAAAGAGCTGTGTGTCACATAGCACACAAGGGTTGCGAATCGTGAAAGGACATTTACTTAGCTAGGGCAACTTACCATTTACTATACTGTACTACGATTGTGCCGTTGAGAAATATAAGCTCTTCTATGGCCATAGTGATATAACATATCTAATCTAATTTCAGCATCTCTTATTAGTAGTATGTTACGCCACTCGTAACTGAGCTCAGAATCAGAATTCAGTATCTGCTTTAAATAACCATATAGGATCGCTTTTAGAGTCAATATTCAAGTTTTATGGCCGCTAAAAGTTCTACAGGTTTAGGCAATCGTACATTTCGATTTCTCTTATTTTCATATATATAAATATTGCGAAGGTAATATTGCTGAATAAATCTACTCGCGAATATAAAAAAGCTTGTTTCGTTTTATAAATTAATGTTACGTTAATCACCTGCGTTATCAGCTGAACTTAACTTTCTGAATATGCATACATCTAGCCCATAAATAGACTTGGTTCTTTATAAAAAAAAACTTTCCTTTATTTGTGAATATTTTCATGTTATATAACATAGTGATAAATAAAGCTTACATGAAAGCTCCTGATATTAATACAGTGGCTTATTGTTATTAATTATTAAAAATAAAAACAATCGACGGGCAGATAGAGGCTGGGAACGGTTGAAGAGACAACGTGGGCAGCGCAGGGAGCGCGGGCGTATGAAAGCTCCGCGTACTAGCGGTGCCGTTAGTGCAGGCTCGGGCGGGCGGCGAGGCGGCGAGGAGGCGGGCGGGCCGTGGGAGGTACCGTTAGTGACGTAGTTAGTGTGACGTCCCAGCCGTGACGTCAGACGGCGCGATATAGCCGCCAGCCTCGGCGGCGGCGGCCTCAGTATCGCACCGACCGTTCACCAGCGCGTACTTCCGCGCGCCTTCCCGCGAACGTCTACAACTGACTGAGTGAGTGAGTGCGCGTACAGTGAGTGGAATGTGCCCAGCCGCATGAGGATCCTGTTGAGCGAACTGGGACTGTCTGGCGGGTGCCTCGACCTGACCCTGGAGCCGTGCGACGTCTCTCTGGACCCCGACAAGCCTGCGCCAGGTCAGCGCCCGCTCGACGTTTCGCGACCCCCTACTTTTGTGTTTATTTTCGCTTTCGTTGTGTAGAACCTCTGGATTTTGTAGACTCTATGTGGAACTGTCGTGACAATGGCCATTGGCTAGAATGCGAGGTGCGTTGCTGACGCCCTCCAGCAAACACTGCGGCCTTAAGCAATTCCAACATACACGTATGTAAACCCCTTTTTGTTTTTTTATTTTAATTTTAAATCTTTTAATTTTTATTATTTATTTCTACCCTGTGTTATGATTTTGTTACTTTTTTTATTTTAATTCTACCACATCAAACAATGAGATAAAGAAATATTCAAATAAAAATTCCGTTTAAAAATATAAACCGTTATAAAAAATGTTTTCTCATTAAAAAAATAAACTTTTTTGCATTTAATTCATAAGGGTTAATAACAACAGATTTTAAATGCTTACGTTAAAACGGACTCAAAAAAAATTAAAACTTTATTTAGGCTTCCTTTAATTTAAAATAAATTACGCCAACAGTATGCGCAGTTATAAAGTAATGACGAATATATCTACGGTCTACAAGACAAGAAGCGGCATTAAAAAAAAGTTGTCTGTGTAAAGACCGGCGCGTACCCGGCGTAAACAAACATCCGCATTATTCATTAACACCACCGAAAAGCGCTAAATGTGCATTCGGAACCGCTGGCGAAAAGTTTCGATGTCACATAATAACTTTTACTGTTACCGGCTGCAAATAACTAAGCGCAAATATGGGTGAGGGATAAAAAAAAAGCCAGTGGTGAAACATATTTCGAAACGTTCGGGACCGGTCGAGATGACACACGCCGCCTCTCTAGTTCGCATAAATTACTTGCAGCACAAGAACTTTATTTTAAAGTTCATTATTTTTGTTATGACAAAAGCACTTTATCAGTGACAATGTTGACGGAAAGCTTTCGAATTACATTCGTAAGTAGCCAAACGTGTCAGTTAATTGATAAAATATGAAAGTGAATTGACACGAAGATTCAAAATAAAAAAAAAAACTCATTACTTGGATAAAAAAATATTTTTTACCAAATTTTTATGCTTAAAGTTTTTAATTAAAGTGACGTTTGTGAGAGTTCGCCCTAAATAGTTAATATCAGCTTGTGAGAGCTTATGTCAAACTGAAGACACTCAAATGTTAAAAATTGTTCATTTTGAATCTATAACACACTGTATCAGTCTGAATGCACCCGAACCCTCCTCCGTTATATCGAGTACAAAAGAAAGTTATTTACCATTTTATACGTTTACCCTGACCTCTTACAACCCTTAAGCTCCACCTCTGTTAACAGTGACATAACGCAAAGGTCCGCTAACCACCGTACCAATGTGTCAAGGAAGGTCACTTACGTGCTTAAATATTTACTGCAATCCAGTACACATCGCACAGAAGTATTCTAGTTACCAAAACTCCGTGGTATTAAATCGCTTAAGAATCACTATTATAGACATTAGTAATAACTTTACTTAGGTAACATGAGATAAACCGGCAGACGTAGTCAAATATTAGATTTGCATCTAATTTAGAATATCGTGTTTTGCCCTCATCGTAAACGTGCCATATAATAAAATGCTGCGCCAGTGTCGAAACTGTACATAAGAACATTGTTAGGTAAAACAAAGTTTAATTAAGTATTTTCGAAATAGAATGTACACGGCTAAGTTAATTCTGTTTTTGTTTCGCTCGGGGCGAGTTAGGTAACACCACTATAATATGGGATGTTTATGTCGCGATCGCCTCCGGAGCCGATGGCCTCAGCGAAACCGCCTTCCAACTTGCCCAATCGGTTGTCGCAACCGGCAGACGCTGCACCTGCCGAGATGCGAGCCTGTGCAAATTACCGCGCAACCTACTATATTGTAACATACAAAATCTCGTTGATATATTTTCCTTACATAGATACAACATGCAAAACTATTCAATTATAAAATACTCTGAAAATCAGAACAATATAATACAACAATGTTTATTACTTAAATTATTTAGTAGTATTTATAAATAATAAAATTACAATTTATTTATAAAATATTACTTAAAGTCGGTCTACGTTGAAAACGTAAACATTCTGCCAACAGAATAAAAATGGAACCAAGATGTAAGTTAATACGTTTAAACATATTAAAATGGCTTCATAAATGACGAGGTTATGAATGCCCAAACTTTCAAAAATTGATAAACTTTCCTCAGTCTTGAAGTCATTTAATAACATTACATGTTCAGCTTACAAATCGTAATGAGTTAAAAATATAGTAATTCACTGATATTTAGTCAAATTGAATAATATGTATCTAATTTGACTACCAAAATCATCTATTCAATTATGTACAATTGAGTTTATGTTTATTTAAATACATAGTGACCAAGAAAATCACAAAAAAAAATTGTTAATCCGATCGGTACCATAATTCACACACGTAATCTAATCTGAAGATTGGCTGGAAATTTCATCAACACCTATCGAGCCGTTTCCGAGTCCATAGGGAACATTCTCACATTTCTATACATTACAAAGGTATGCCATACACACCAAATGCATATAAACGTTGTCATTCATTTGATTTTCCGCTATATTACACACAATAGATAACAACTTTCACTTTTCACATCTTGTAATATTACTGAACATAAATATCCGATATACAATCACCATTAGCAGTTCACAAAAGTGGTCCCATAAAAATAAAAGCGTCAACTTTTTTATACAGATTATATTAATATCTTAATGTATGCACAGAAAATGAAACCGGATCGCGAATCGATTTACGAGAAGCGCAAAAATTTAACGCCTAAAGGCTCTATGCTATACGATTCCAGTGTCTGAAGTCTGAAACTAAAAAAAATATACGTTTTAACTTACGCATGGAGCGCGATTTCTATACACAAATACGTAATGATAAAGCACGCTATCAGCTGCCAGCTGGAATGACGTCGCGGCGGTATAACTTTGCGATCCCGACTGCGTCACTTTTACTACCTTATCCCCCAGCTTAGCAGGGTGGGCCGTAGAGTGGTAACTTTATAACACTTATTATATATACTTGAATTAAATCCTTATCTTAATATATAATATACTGTTAAAGACTAACTTTACTTAAAATTTTGCATTAAGGTTTTAAGCTTATTAGTGAAAGCTTCACCTTTGGAATAATTATTATACAAAATGAATTTATTTAGTAAAAGTACTTAGCTACTTTTCATGTTTTTATCACAAGTATCTATAAAAACCTTTCATCTACATACATATTTTTAAATAAATATAAAAATACAATCTACAAGTAAACGTCAAAGATATCTACAGTCACGAACGTATCTCCTTTCCTATTTATGTATCGGCTTATGTAACTGAATAATGACTATGTTTATATCGTAAATTTTATATAATCAGATAAAGAGCCCATTAGCTTTAAGCACGACGGTGCAAAAATAAACGGGCAAGTATTTAATTCTACGGCGAAGCGGTTGACGCGCGTTTTTAGCCATTCATTTTGTGCGGCTCCGTCGCTTACCGGGGTGGAATGACGTCACGAGGTCTAAAAATATGTGGGTGGTGAGCGATAGGGGGTGTAGTGGAGACGGCGAGCCTGCGGCCTCCACTGATCGAAAGCCGCCCGTGACGTCACGCGCCGCGTTACGTCACGCATCGATCCGCGCTCTGCCTCAAGGACGCCCTTGCTCACCGGCCTACCAACTTCCTCGAAACTTTACGCCGTCGCTACACGGAACACAGAAAGTCGCAGCCACAACTTGTTATTCACATCTTAACGATAAACTAACAGGTTTCCTGTGCTATTAATAAAATTAAATCTCGAATTTTCCGCATAAATACATCATGTCTTAACCAAATTCAACCCAATGCTTTTGCTCTAAAATTCAGATTCGTTATAGCAGTGAGGGTTCTTATAACCCCATTGAACAGTAACATTAGCTCTAGGATAAAACATACTTGTTAAATTTTACTTTATAATCGCAGTTAGGTAAACAGCGAATATAGTCTCCTTAAGTTTTAAACTCCTAAAAGTGATACAGGGTAATCCCATACTGGTGACAAATTTTGCAAATTTTTTATACGTTATCATCGGTAAAACCTCAACTTATTGACACATGTCGACTAACCATTGGATAAATACCACTTGCGGTAAACAGGAACGAGATAATTATTATATAGATAAAAAGATGTTGTCTAAATATATTTTTTTCATCACCTTATAAAGCGTCAATAGCCTAATGGTTTAGGGTCAGGTCTGCGAATCGTAAGGTCGTAGGTTCAAATCTACCATTCGACTATTGACGTGAACCATCTCCTAGCACAAGCTTAAGCTTAGTTAGAATGGTTAACAAGAATGTTAGTAATATAGGAACCATTATTATTTGTGAGCTTATAGGATGCGATTTGAATGCCGACAAATTTGCAGGACGAGTTTGGTACTCTTTCTATGATTAATTGTCGTTCTGAACCTATCTTCTTCTAACTGTGGCGAGCAGTGGCCGAACTTTTAGAGTGCTCAACATTTTTCAATAATTTTATGATTGTAAACCAGAGTGGAACTTATTTTGAAAGGGAGGAACCTCTGCTTACTTCGTTATATCAGCTTCGATCGATTACTAAACAGCGCTAAACTAGAATTTGTACTATGGTAATTAACGCAAAGGATTTTAAAAGCGAACATCTCTAGATGTGATAGCATTTAGAGTCGAGGATGCCTGAGAGGGCCAAATCTCTAAGTGACATACTTCAAACTGATCATATGATACAGATATCCACAAACACCTATAAAAAATTACGGTGCGCTGACTACCTTTTTAAGGAATAGCTTACTAAATGAATTCATATATATTGAGTATCCCTATTGTATTCCTAATTGAAACCAACGCATCACCAAATGTGTGATACTCGTATATATAAAGAAAATATATCAATTAGTATTTTTGCTGAAACAACATTTAAAGCTTTTATTTACACCTATGCCGATTCTAATACGATTTTAAAATAACATTTCGTGATAATATCCACTGACTGTCACTCTCAAATAGCCTATAGCAAATGATTTTATAGTAAAAAGTATCAATCTGTTACAGCCTTTATATATGTCCCACTGCTGGGGACAGGCCTTCTGGAGTATTATGGTTATGTTAGACTTCGCAGTTAGTTACATGTTAGACTGCATAGTTCAGACTTTACATGTTTTAGAAAAATTAGGTTTTCGGATAGGAATAGGACATATAGGTATCCTCGCGATGTTTTCCTCCGCCGCGGAACGCGTGGTAAATCGAAATTAAGTAAATCGGCACATAAAACTGCAACAACAAATTTATTGGTGCAGGCACTCGAGTTGCTAGCGTACTATGCACTTGAGGCGGTCGCCCGGACTCTCAGCTACCACGGCTTATCATATCAATACACCAATAAATATATTTTCTTGACATATATAAAACATCTCTAAATATTAGGAAGTACTCACACGTCACTATGACAAACATAGATATAATGCAATCCCAGCCAAAGGTACTGTCTCCGGAACACACAAATGTGTTGAGATTGAACCGATGCTTTATTAGTTGTAACAGCCTTCTAAACCAATGAGCCATCAGGGTCATTTCTGTATATATAGTGACAAAGCACCCGAGAGTCTTTATTATGAAATCTTTATCATTAAATATTCTCATAAAAGTCCTTTTAAAACTTTCAAACAGATAAAATAACACCGCGCGACATAAAATTGAATAACAATGGATTTCAAATTAATTATACATGCATATGACAAAATTCGATTTCACAGTGCCCCTGCCTACTTTAATTCAACGTTATTGGCGTCAAATATTGATTCTTCTATTTAAAGACAGATTTCCTAGAGACTGAGTGTTTACAATTCTTACCAACAACCTGCTTAAATACACAGTTGTCGATTGCTGAGATAACGTGACGAATCATAGTGCAGGTCGGGTTTTTGAATATGTTTACTTTTTATTAAAAAAAACTTAACGGTAAAAGCATTTTCAACATAGGGCTAACTTCACGTGTAATAGAAAACTTTTTCTTTGACATGCGAGTTTCCTCACCATATTTACCGCCGAGCACGTGATAAATTAGCACATAACATTACAACTAATTAAATTGGTGCCTGCGCCGGGGATCTACTATCGCGTATATATTTTTTTTTCGGAACAAAACGTACAAAATACACTCTAAAAATTTTAATTAACCAGTACATAGTTTTATTAATTCCGCGGATATGAAGTGCGTTGAAATACGATTGAAGCATCTAATCTGTGCGAAGCTTAAGCGGACAACATCCAAATGTAATCACGATTAAAGCGTCTTTGGAATACCGAGCAGGGTCATCAACGACCCATATGATGTAATGACAGTCTGTCAAGCTATGACAAGTAAGGTGTAAGAGGAAATAATACCTCAAAACTCAGCCCTCATCGGAGATGAAAGCAAACTTATTCGGTTTTCCCCTATTCATGATAAAAGCGATGTTGTCATTTCTACGACCACTTTTTCAGCGTCAAGCGCTTCCTAGCTTGACACAGAACCTCCAAACCAAATTCCTTCAACATTCTTGAGTAGCCTTAGAATTGTTACTAAGCTACTGTTCAAGGTGGGATGTTTTCTGCGAATGCTTACTTATAATAGAAGTTTGCTTTACCTAGAAGCTCAGCCATCTACCTATCCGGTGAAGCTGTCGGAATATAGTTGGATGTCAGTAAAAACTGTAGAAAAGAGACATTATAAGAAATTATTTCTCAAGTTTAAAGTTATTGCAAGCTTAATAAAAACTCAAAATGTGCCACTTTATCATCTTCAAAATTGTTGAAAAAAATCCGTGGCGTTAGGTTTACCAACTGCATTTATATGCTTAATTCAAAGCGATTTCTGTGTACTGCGACTTTCATTAAAAGAAGGGTTGAATGGACATGCGAGCTTTTTTTAACAATGTATTTCTCGTATTAGATGTTGACTTAATCAAATTTAACTTTGTCGGACAAACTTAACTAATTCGTACATAGAGACGGGTTAGAATTAGAAACCGTATTACTGAGATCATAGTAGGATGTTGTGATACGCTGTAAGATTACTGATGATTCATCAGTGAGATGAAAATTGAATATTGTTTTGATTAGTGATATAGTAAAGTGCGATTTAATAATCGTAATTTTTTCTTTTAATTATAAATTACTAAAACTAGAAAATATAACTTAAGTATACATATAAAACAATACATAATAGTAATTAAAAAAAATATTTATAATGTAACAGGTATTTTACAAAATATTTACAAAAAATATAACTTTGCCAAACCGTCGTCGCTTGGCAGCGTGCCCAGAAGGCTGATAGCATTGCCATTGTTGTATGGCAATCCCTAGCCTCTGTGCAAAGTATAAGCCAGCCCTCTGGTCACCAGGTGTGTCGACCAACTTCTTAGCTATCACATTAAACTGGTGGTGTGCACTAGGACCCCACGGACCCAAAGTTTCTACCCCAAACGGCTCAAATATGAAAACTCTATCGAGGTTACTATATTTGCGCCGCTTGAGGTTTTCTGCATTTGAAGGGGCCGCTCCAGCCTCAACAGAAGAAGAAACGCCAAAGTATCGACGCATGTGGCATCCCATACTAAAGGCTGTCCCATCTTCCAGGGTATAAGAGTCATTCCGTTTGGTCTCTTAAGATCACTACGCATCAAATCGAAATTACGTACAAATGTGAATGAAACAAAGTCCCTTTCAGCTTTAAACTGAATATGGGCTAGAGAATGTTAGCCGAATTTATTTTTATATTTCCTTCGCGATTGTCATCTATGATTAGTCGGATCTAGTGTTCGAATTTAATGGTCATTATCACAATGTTCAGAGGCATGCGTACAATTAAAATATATATAATTAAATATATATATATCATCCTATGTCCGCTAGGTGGGGCAGAGGGCGTCCACAGTTAACCTCCATCGCGTTCGATCTTGGGCTTCACGCTTTATCTCGCTCCATGTCTTCCCGATGTTCTTCGGCTCGTCTGCAACTGTGCGGCGCCACGTCTGTTTAGGACGGCCGCGCTTGCGCTTTCCTTGCGGATTCCAATCAAGGGCCTGCTTGGGAATGTGATCGGCACCTCTTCGGAGGGTATGGCCAATCCAGTTCCATTTGCGGCGCCTTATTTGGAAATAAGGCGCCAAATAAAATATATATACATAGGTGTTTATTAGATCAACAGGCTCGCTAGCATCATTAAGGTCGTTGTGAAACTTTTACTAAATTTGCAAACAAGAAATACTTCTATCGTTTTTAGCGAGCGCTAAATAGAAATTAATTCAAATTTATTCCTCCATATACCCAGTTATATAATTTTATTTAATACCTGCACACAGTAGTAGCTAGACGCCAAGGTCATTTGTTATAGTGTGTTTGTGTGATTGCAAAAAGTATGTCTGTGTGAGACAGTTATTTATTCTTATTAACATTAAACTAGCTTTTGCGGGTGGATTCAAACGCGACACTGTATAATACGAATGAATGAAAGAACAATATCACGTCTCTAAACGCTATGAATGTAATCACCGCCTTTCACTTATTTACTAGGTCCATATGTATCAGGGAGTGAGCCTATCGCCAAACCACCGAGCGCTGTTTAAATATAACGATAAATATTTCTATAACCCGACTGGGTTTTAACCCTGAACATCAGTTATTGAACTCGCGTGGCCTCTAGGTCATCATTGCTAATTAGAAACATTTTAATACTAATAAAAAAAAAGACTTCAACCCTCTTTGATAACAAGTTATTAAGGACTCGAATTGAAAAAAAAATATATATTTAAAATTTATTAACACAAACAACAACAACTTTCAATAAGCGGGTAAGTTGTTATTTTTAATAATTGATGAATTTTACGGGATACATTTGTTTTATCTATATAACATAGACTTTTTTAAAGAGTTTACCATAGACATGAAGAATATATACATTATGGTTGTTTTATAATTACAGAGAAACAAAAATTTAGTAACAATAATAAATTCTAAGCAGAACTAAGCTTACAGTTTATGACAACTAACGCTATTTCTTCTAAAATGTATTTTAAGTTTTACAATTTGATCTAAAAATTAACAAAACCGATAAATCGTCTACAAACTAAAGACTATTGCCTCGTTAATATATGTTTATAGCATAATATATTCCATCTATGTAAATAAGAATACAGAATAAGGTATAACTATCAAGCTGGAAGGAAACCCACGTTTTTTAAGAGGCCACATCTAAGATTATTTCGTCACAAGATATAAATAATTTAACTGTCGCAATCATTTAACAAATACATCATATCTAGAATTTATAGTCACCTATAAAGTAATATAATTTGAATAATAACATTATAATCAAGTGGGCTGCGTAATGACTTAGTGGCCAAACGTTCGAAGTTTCGATATTATGGTCGATTTAAACCCGGTATATGGCTTACCACCTGTTCTTCTTTTTCGTTCCCTCACTGATGAGGATCGCGACCACGTACAAGCAGCCTCCATTGAGTGCGGTCATAGGCGGAGTGAGTGATAAACAATAACCTAATGGATTATAGTACGTTCTGCGAACCGTAACAAGAATGTGAGTAATATTTGTGAAAAAGTATATTGTAAGCATTCTTCAAAATACGACATTTTCAATACGTCAAACAGAATTACGTAGGCTCTCTGATCCCGCCGGCAATTTAAGAGCAAACGTCAGAGGCGATGACGTCACGATCACACCCTCCCGCGTCCTTCAGGCCTATCGCGGCACAGCTGATAATCTAGTGCGATATGCGGAGCGGATAGAGCACGCGAATCAAAAGATATTTGACGCAGAACCTAAAGAATTCAAGGGTATAAAATTTATAAATAAACTAGCTGATCCGGCAAATTTCGTACCGCCTTATTTTTTGATAGTGTGAGTACTAGAAACTCAAAGGTTTCAATTTGAACCGTATCTATCATTGACATTTATGATATCATATACGGTTTGTTTGAAGTTGTCATTTGTTAGCTGAACAACTTACGTAATTCTGTCTCATTCACTCACTTTTCTTAAATGAGGTCTTGCAAAATCTGGTTTGAATAAAAAATCTTTTATTTTGTTTTATATACAAATCTTGTCCTAGAAATAAACACAAATCATCTAATCGCTGTTTTATCGATCGCATACACAAGGCACACATTTTTACATTATTCATGTAGATTTTGTTTTTGGTATACGTCCCACTGTTGGGCACAGGCGTTCTTTCTTTGCAAAGGCAATCTCTATTCGTAATGAATCATAATGGACAAAGTTTAGAAAATAATATTATATGTGTCCGCTAATTTAAAAGCGATGCATTTTAATATATTTTTGCGTTAAATAATTATCGTTTCCGTATAAATATGTATGAATCATTGGTCAATAATCTCAGAACAGCTTCATGTTACTTTTACTACACGCCAGTGTAAAGTTTTTTTACACGCGATACTTCAGAATTTTCACGCATAATTTCTGTCTTCACTTTCATTACACGATTATTTGTTTTATTTATTTTCAATCTAATGTTTAAGTTTTTACAATATTTATATAAAAAGTAAAATACACAAAAATATCAAACAAAGTATAAAAACATCATAAAAACGTAACCTAGTGGAAGCTGGGCCCAAGCAACCGGTGATTAGAGCGACACAGAGAGAAACCTCCTGACGATGCGTGCCATGTCCACGAGTACTGCCTTCTGTATCTAACCTTTGTCCCAGCCATCTAGCGGAAGTCTCTTATTATGTTGATCGACACTTAACACTATAAGACCGTTTGCAGAAATCGGGACAATGATCGTCGAATCCACATCCCACATGGCGGTCACCTCGTGAGCCAAGTCGAGGTACTTAGTGATTTTTCCCTTTCGGCCTTCATCAGGTTCTCGACATTGACAATCATATTGTTATAAAACACACAACACGTTTCTTTTCTATTATAATTTTTTTAAAAAAAATCTCTCATAATTTTAACTCTATCGGGTGGACAGAAGACAGCTTTTACAGTCCACTTTTCACCAAATTTATCCGGTCAGTATTAGTGACAGGTGGTGAGCCCATCCCCATGCACCGGAGAGGAAAAATATGCCTTACATATATTACTGTATTGACGTGTTCACAGATTAATTTTTTGTTAAATTTAGTGACACTTGTTCAATAACTAGAACCAAAAGTCTTCCGCACGTTACCTTTAAAATTATCCAATATTTATCGGCTTTTTAATTTATTTAATTGTTTTGTTACTAATTATTATATATAGGTTCTGTTAATAGTATATAATTGGTAAACACAACAGAACCTAGATTTTTACTTGTAGTAAATGTTAGCTTGTATAATACTACTGGTGTACCTTATTATATAAATAAACTTTTTTATGAGAAAGAACTGACAACGCACAAAACGAAGAAAAAAATCCGCCAGTCACCAAACTTTTTAATCGCTCTTGAACTTACACGTAAATTATCGAACTTCAAACGTAAAACAACGTTCGTCACGTGCTTACGTATTGCGCTGCTTACGCAAAAACATTACGGTAACACGTTAGTCGTCATTCATGGGCACTTTCAGTCTATGTCAACAAGAGAGTTTGTTCCGAAATACGTCACCAGGCAGGGGATCAATACTCCGGCTTTAAAAATGCCCTCGCGCCATCTATGTTCAGTACAGGAGACTTTTGCTACTGCTATTACCCGGTGTGAGCACATTCAACCTGCAACCCCCGAAATTATACCCTTCACCTAAAGATGTCGCTGAATGACAAAATATATAATAGATAAATCTTAGATTTTTCTTTCCTTTTTGAACTTTCTTCTCGGCTCGCAAGATCATATAGCAACCAGATGTTACTATAAATGTTTAGTTACTCTTTTATAATTTTGATTTATCTACGAATATTGAATGACTCCAAAAAATAAAAACACGTGACAGCTTATTATTTAAATACCAGATAGACGAGTCAAATTATAAGATCGTGCGGAATATTTTATAATTTTAACAAAGTTAACAAACAAACCAACTGGAAAATCACTTCGCTTTCAGAGCACCGCTTTACCTAATCAAAAATTGTTGTAGATGACAGGCGAAGCTATAACCGACATCAAATATAAAATACATATTAAAAAAAAATTGGGTATATTGCTTGTACTGTAGGAGTTAGTAACTATGTAGTAAACTTTAGGAGTGTTTCGATATATTGGTTTATTCCGTCCCTAAATTTGATGTACTTTTATTGCGATAGAACTTCAAAGTGAGCGAGTCCTACACTGTTTTTCTATATTAATTAAATTCAAATTACGATTTGATGATATATCATACGCATTCGTTAGAATCATAGTATATAAAAAGTATATTATAGGTTATAGGTTATATACAGTTTTTTTGTAGAAATGACGAACTACAGAGCTTCCGACAACAGCCTAATTCTTTAAGCATCCATCATTCCATCGCGTCGTTCGGATCGAGACATGTTCTCGACGATTCGGACGACGCGATTACAATAGCACAGGCTAGATCGCATAGAAAGCGTCCATACGTGACCGTGGGAGGTTATGAAATGTTCTTTTGCGCTACCGCCGTTTAATAAGCCACCGCTAGATGCTAGGAGCGTTGTAGGAGTTTCTTTGGCACTTCTTCTCTCAACGAGCGATCGTTCGGGAAGACCTTTGTGTCGAGTTACTACAATAGAGGTTCAGGCTAAACGACCTGAGCTATGCTACCTCTCAATTCGGTGAATCAGTTAAAGCCAGCTTCTCTGGCTAATTTGTATAGGTACGTCAAAAACACAAAAAAATACAAATTAAAACTTAAACACGCACGGAAACTCTGTGTTATTTCCGAAGTATGACAGTAATATTAAGAAATTCTGACGTCTATATTTTTATTTCTTCTTTCACATCGCGCTCGTTGTCGTCAAGAAGCACTTACCTACATAGTTTTGGCGTGTCATACACCTACCCATATCTTCATCAATAATCATTCTTTCACACGTATTTTATATAGAAGATTGGTAGATATATCAGGATTACCCTGATATATCTACCAAAATGGTAGCAAAATTAATTGCTAAAAAAATGTGAGCCACTTGAAAGCAAACGCTTATACACAAAAACAAAATCAAGCGGTAACGTAACGCTGTTATTCATAACGACAGTTAGGCTAAGTGTACTGAAGTACAGCCCTGTAGTTCTGGGCTCTCAAGAATAAGACTACGGTATCCCCTGCCTGTCGTACAAGGCGACTAAAAGGGGCCTCTAGTTCACTGGGCGACAAGGGTGGCGGCAAAAGGGAGTAAAAGATCTCTCAGGTTAAAGAAGTCACTATCCTAAAGGATAATCAACTCCCTCTTCATCCAGATATTCTAAACCGGAGGTGGGTTCCGCTCGTGTAGTAAATGAGATTTTTTATTCCAACTTCCTGTCCTATAATTGGACATAAACTGACATAGTTATAAGCATTGAAGCAAAATCAAGACTTAGTCATTTTGATTGGTCATATTAATTTAAAAAATAATCAATAATGATGACATGACAGTGTCCACTAAATGCCATCGTCATGTCATCGGTATGGTTTGGGTATTTTTTTCTAAAGTATAAATAAAAAAGCTCTAACTAATGCCGTCGGCAAACGTTTTGAATTGTCGACTATTCTACCAATCAACTTCAAACAAAGGAACACGTTATTAATTCTGTATTCTATATAATATTCGCATGTAGTCATTGGCGTTATTTATGACCCCATTTCCATTTTTAATAATGAAAAAGAAAAATAAAATAAAATATGAAACTATATAATAAAATAATATACATTAATTTGTTAAATTGATGAGAATTCTTAAGCGAATACTGTACATAGTACAATAACAATTGCCGCAATACATAAATGTACTGATCACGTTTTCGAATTTCAATGAGTATCACAAACAAGTTAAGGTACTGTGAGATTGTTCCAAATTAAATTTAATATTGAAAGAACGTGAATAACTCTATCTAGATTACATTTCTTGGAAAATCAAAACAATTTCGTAGAATTCCTTGTACTTCATTGTTATAAAGTATCTCGATTCCGAAATGCAGTATTATTGTCGTCTATGTTAAAAAGGAATCGAAAAGATTATAGTAACAAGTATACTCTATATATACGAGCAAAAACAAAAATCGACTTCAATTCGACGTTAAACGTTAGACGCTATTACGCGCGGACGCCTTTCTTTCTATTTCCGAATTTTCGTAGGATTATTACGAATAGAATTCATCAGAAACTAACCAAACTCGCATCATACAGCTCTTGAAGTATGTACACCCTTTCCAATAAAAATGAATCCTCGAAATTGGTTAACGTGATATTGAGTTATTCGTGCATTTGTGGCGCACACATTTGATGCAAATTTAAGACATATGGTTTTCTCATGGATACTAATGTCGAAATTGGACCAAGTTGAAATGGGACCACACGGGAAACACCAGCTTTCGAATAAAAAAGATGGAGAAAAAAAGATCAAAATCGGTAAACATAAAAAAAACATACAGACGAATTGAGAACCTTCCGAATTTTGAAGTCGGTTGAAAGAAAACATAAAACACTACTACGCACGGACTTATTTCTGGAGTCATACGACACGAGCCAGACGATGTCTTCTTCCCGGGTCGACTTTGGTGGACGACAAAGCCGTGGGACCTTGTCGCGCGGTGAACCCGAAGCCCCTTTTAGTCGCCTTTTACGATAGGCAGGGGATACCGTAGTCTTATTCCATGAGTACTACAGGGCTGAAAGGATTTACCCACCTAACCTTAACCCTGCTGAAAGGCTGCACCGCACCAATCGCTCCTCTGATGTGGCTGAGCCGGTGGTGAGCCGTAAGCTCGTTTTCCTCTTTTCCTATAAAAAATAGTAAATAAAAGACCAATTTGAAGACTTACTTTTCTTGACCGACTTCATACAACGATAAGGTTTTTAATTAGTCTGATTTTTTATGTTTGTGCAGTCATAATTCTGTGTTTTGTCATTTTGTTGTTGATTTTTTTTATTTCAAAGGGTTAACACATATATTCATTTTATACAAATAAAATATTAAATATATTTTTTTAAATATTTATGTCCTGTAAAAATATCAAACAAAAAATCTCCCGTATTGTTTATAGTCTAATAAGACAGAAATTAATGGTTCTTAGCATAATAGAAGTTGCAAATGCCACTGATTTCATAACTTCCCAAGGGACGTATCGCCTTTTCGCCCCAAAATTTCCTAGCGTCGTCTGTGCTTCATTATAGAACTTAAATTCAACGTTATAGGATTGAGAATGTAAGGAGTAGTGCTGAACGCTTGTAGTGTTTCTTTAATAAACATAGATGAGTTGTATACATAGGATTCAATTTTCGGGGCGTGGCGAATCAAGCACCGTGACACAATGTATTCAAACCGGCAATATTAGGCGGGTAAAACTGCAGTATAAATTAGAAGACCTTTCTTTTTCGTCGCCATTGTTAGTGTTACAGGGGTAGAGTTACATCAACAAAGTCGCGAGAGTACATTGATTAGTCAATTCCGGTCATTATTGTGAAGGAGGAATCAAAGTATGTTCGCCGAGGGTAAATATAAATAATGCATGGATTGGATAGCGTGATAGTTCAAAGCGCGGCGCCCGCCGGTAACTTGCCGTCCATCTACAATTCCACGCATTCACGCTCGAAGCTCCGTAAACGTTTGGCTAATTTATAACAGTGAAGTGTCCGAACAATGTATTCTTCTCAATAACAATAAATATGTAAAATAAATTAAAGAAGCTTTCTTAAATTTCGAAAGTGTTTAATTGATATTAATTTTAAAAATGTCATTGTTACAGGGCCGAGCGCCATAGAGCCGCGCTCGCCAAGCGCCTTTACGCCGAACACTTCCAGCATGCTACTGCTGCAAACACACGTAAGTATCATGTCAAAACAAATATTAGTTACTATTCATTACATTGCATTTAAAAATGTATGAATAGAAAATTACACATGATTGGAACTAGACAAAGGCAAATGACACCATGAAAGTCATTACGAAATAAGCTCGCTATTGGCTCACTAGCGCCGCCCCTGACCAAGTTAGCCGCCTACCTGTTCTGCTACGCCTCTATTATCGATTTTCTAATGCATATTATTTTTTCCATTACAGAGCAACTACGGATCGTCCTTCACTGATCTATTGTCCCCGCAATACCAAGAAGATTCAACGGAAATTTTAGAAGAAAACCTAGACCCGTTTCCAGACGTAGAATTTCACGCACCACTTCCACTAGAGATTAAATCACAGTGTACTACGCCAGTGAGTGAAACACCATCGCCCACGCTTGGTCCTGCTTTGCCAAGTTTTGAGGAAACATATTCCGTCCGATATCCGAAACAAGAAATGGCGGAATTCGGAATTAAAATGGACGAAGATTGCTACAATGTTAGTGCGTACTCCCATCAGGGACACACCTCTACGCAGCTCTTGTACCAATATCACCAACCCACACTTCCTTATGTCCCGTCCACCTACTATGCGCCAGCCCAGCCGTGCAGTCCAACATTTGACACGGGAGGTGTCGCTCCGAACCAAGATTCTTATTCCTTGCCGCCATTCCCGAGTTCGATCGACTTACACGTGTCGTCAGATCAAGGATCAAGACAACGTCGCTCGTCGCTGCCGGTGCAACGGTCTGAATCTAGTAGTTCAAATGACAGTCCTAAAATTCACGGCAGAATTCAATGTATGCAAGCTTCTGCACCCAGTTCCGCGTCGAGTTCTCCTGGAGGAGCGCCTCAAGACAATGTCGCCGCCCGCGCTGCGCCACCATCGCCAAGCCAGCTTTGCGCTGTGTGCGGCGATACTGCAGCCTGCCAACACTACGGTGTCCGAACATGTGAGGGTTGCAAAGGATTTTTCAAGAGGACTGTTCAAAAGGGATCAAAATATGTGTGCTTAGCTGAAAAATCGTGTCCCGTGGACAAAAGAAGACGAAACCGATGCCAATTTTGCCGTTTCCAAAAATGTCTCGCCGTAGGCATGGTAAAGGAAGTCGTTCGAACCGACTCTTTGAAAGGTAGACGAGGACGGTTGCCCTCAAAACCGAAATGTCCACAAGAATCACCTCCGAGTCCTCCGATCTCTCTAATCACCGCTCTTGTTAGGGCTCACGTCGACACATCGCCAGATTTTGCCAATCTCGATTACTCTCAGTACAGAGAGCCAAATCCAATGGAGCCCCCTATTTCGGACTTGGATGTCATTCAACAGTTTTACTCTCTTTTAACGACATCGATTGACATGATTAAAATATTTGCGGAAAAAGTGCCAGGGTACGGCGATCTGTGTATAGAGGACCGGGAGCAGCTGTTCGCGTCCGCGCGGCTTGAATTATTCGTGCTGCGGCTCGCATACCGCACCCGCCCCGATGACACGAAACTCACCTTCTGCAATGGACTCGTGCTGGATAAACGACAATGCCAACGAGCATTCGGGGACTGGTTGCACGCCGTGCTGGATTTCAGCAACACTTTGCATTCAATGGACATTGACATTTCAACGTTCGCTTGCCTCTGCGCATTGACTTTGATAACAGGTACGTATTCAGATATTCGAATTAATATTGTGATTTGAATGTTATGTATGTTTTATAGTTTATCGACTTTTGATATTAAATTCTCGTTAAATAATTTTAAATAACCTAATTAATTTATTAAATGGTCTATAAGACAATATCTAAACTTGAATTCTGTGTGTGTGTTTTTTGTATAGTATTAATGTGCTATATCAACTTTATTCTAATAACAGATAAAATTGAAAAATATCTTTAATTTCATCTGGAATCAATTTCTCAATATAAAAAAAAAACAACACAATAATTTTAGCTTAGACTTCGGGCCGTGTTTTCAGTTTCAATTTGCAGACCACATCCGTATGTGTGGAGTGGAATTAAAGACATCTTGACTGATATTGTCTGTTTTCATTGTTAACAGAGAGGCACGGCCTGAAGGAGCCTCACAGAGTGGAGCAGCTGCAAATGAAGATAATCGGATGCCTCCGCGCTCACATGCCGGGCGGCGGCGGCAACGTGGCGGGCGCGCCTCACTTCAGCCGCGTGCTGGGCGCTCTGCCGGAGCTCCGCTCTCTCTCGGTCCAGGGCTTGCAACGCATATTTTACCTCAAGCTGGAGGATTTGGTGCCGCCGCCACCGCTCATCGAGAACATGTTCCGCGCAAGCTTGCCCTTCTAAACATCACGCTCGTCCGCCTTGCACCGAATTCCCGAGGACCATTCCCCGCCTTCGTAACGCAACTCCTATCTTTAGAACCGACTCCGTTATTTTTATAAGTGTTTTACTTAAATTTTATATATATTTTAGCTTAGTCGAACATAATAACAAATAGGTTTGGATCTCCGACGGAATCGGTTCGTGCTTGATTAAGGAAATTATTTTGTTAAAAGTAATACCAATCTTATCGTAGTAGATCTTTCGAGAGATATCAATACTTAATAATTAAGCTTAATTTATTATAAATGTATATTTGTGTGTGAATCCGTTTTATCTTACATATTTATAATATAATCTAGTTAATAGTAGTTGCATTTGAGTTACCGCTCGTGATCAATGGCATCTCGTCGTACAAATATTCCTATGTTATTTACTTGTGTATTATTTAAATAAGAAAAATCTAGTCACAAGACTTACAAATGTAAAATTTGGCTTGTAAACACCGAATTTTATAGTTTTTAAATGTTACGGACGATAAGGTAGTTGTTATAAGTAAGGCAGCGACAGTGAGGCTAGGGCAGTAGAGCTAAGCGCCTTCCGTAGTTGGGACGACACCGCTGTGTCGGTACAGGAGTTGTTGCAAGTTACCTTTTAGGTTTAATTTATTTTGTATCAATAATTTTCTCGATTTTAGGATGTTAATGTAATTTGTTATAGTGTTTATACGAGGCTAGAGAAAAAGTTCAGCATCATGTTTACGTCACAAATCTCCTTTAACCTACGTGTCTTAAAAAGTACCTTCCTAGATAGATAGCTAAGATATCGTAATGTGAAATTATCCTAGTTGTTTTTTAATTACTATGTAGATATCAAAAATACATATCACTATACTTTATTTAGATAATGACAAAACGATAACGCCCTTAAACATTACCACTTATTATCGAGTGTCATATTTATTTATGTAATCATATAGCTAAATTACAAAGTATAGAGATTTTGAATGGTGAGATGGACCAAATCATGGAAAAGATTAAATATACATGTTATCAAATGACACACTATAAAGTATTTAAAATACCGGACTGTTATAAGTCGAATAATATGGACAGATTTTTTCAGTACAAACGGTTATTGTATGTAAATAAAATGCTAAAATATTTTATAACGTTGAAGCTACGCTACATAGAAAATATTTGTCAGTACCTTTGAATATTGAAAGGGTTACTAGAAAAAGCTATGTCCTAGAATGTAAAATTGTTAATGTATAGACGAATACGTGATAATTTTTTACTAAATTTTATATCTATTTTGATAAATATTTAACTGTGCTGAACTTTTTACTCAAAGCCAAAACTCCTTTAAATGTATTAGTTAATTTTAAATAATTTTATTTGTAATTAACAAATTATTTCACTATTCTTTTTATCGTATGACTCAATTTGTATTGTTCTGTTATACACAGCAGCGTAAGTAATATGTAGTTTACAAAAAGCACAAATATTTTAAACCAAACCTCAGATTTGGATTGCATTGCCCTAAATAATAGATAGATTTTATCTGTAATGTTTTAATGTTGACTTAATACGCTCGGTTGTGCTTCAAATAGTTCAATATTTGTACATGTTATATCAGTAAATCCAAAAATGTAGAGGCCGATATTCCAAAGCTACCAGTTTGTTAGATCTAATCATCTATCCCTTAATATTGTGACAAAACATTCCATTGATAACCAAAAAAATAATAATCTTTTAATACAGTATTTAACATTCATTTTAAATTCACCCACTCGTAGACTTACGCTGAGTAGAAGAGAACAATCAATAACTGTATCATAAAACCATTCAATATAGATCTTTTAGAAACTTAATGTAATCTCTAAGTTTCATAAATTTTAGGACTATTACTGCATTTCTTTTATATCAACATAGTTTGATGTGCTTTTGTTACATGTTATACATTTTTTCTTTGTAAATATATCGCCCCAATAATACTGACGCAGATGTGTCAATTGAAATATTTTATTTCTTTCATTTCTCTCTCTCTCTCTAGTGTCGGTCCCTCATGTTTGAGGATCGTGGTCACCATCAGGGTTGCACCTGGAGCGATTGATCGAGCGATGATTTACCTCCACCGGCTTCTGTCCAGCGCGTCTCTTATAGCACTGTAAAATTTGGAGGACGACGAATCTTTTACCTGATCGGACCACCTTGTTGGTGAACGGTCGTGAGATCTTTTTCCTGCGGTGTTCCCAACTACGATCAGTTTATCTAGACTTTCGTCGCCTCTGTGCATTGAGAAAGTCCAACCGAAAAATTGGATTGGATATAAATTATAACAAAATTGTCGGATTGAGACACAAAGACGAGAAGCTTAGTGAACAAAACGTCGACAGTAGAAACACATAGAATTGGGCCATTTGTTCTTTCTGCGAACATAATAAATATCGTAGCGTATTGTTGTTATACAAAATATCTTAATAATATAATTAATATAGACTACTATACTGATATACTTATTATCAATGCTACTCCCAACACAATATTGAGTAGTAGAATTCGTTACTCGGCTTTTATATAGAACATATGCATGTTTTGCTGCAAGGAACAAGTATATTTACCAGTATAAACATAAACCATCTTCAAATACAACGTGAGCGATTAAACATTCTACGGTTCCTAGCTTTGGTTTGTCAAAGCACACTTAATTTTAGGAGTTCTCCGAGGTATTTTCAGGTCGTATGCCAACAAAATTAATATAAAATGTAAATCAGTCGAGAACTGACCAGTGGTAGGGCCACTGCAACGGCTTCTGCTGATATTTAAGTAGGTGTTTTATGGGAAACGGTATCACTTCAAGAATACTTAAAAGAATCATTTGTAACTAAAAAAAATGTTTTTATGTTTTATATACCTTTCAAGTGCTATTTTTCCCTGATGATATAGGTTTTTTATTATTCATTCACCAAGCTTTGGAAATGATTTAGAGCGTACAACTTACATCTGGCAACGACGCTTCCCGAAGAAGCACTCAATGTCCCTTAGGTATCCATTAAATAGTAACCCGTGGTTGGCCCTCTCGGGCGCCCTAGGGTCAGAATGCTAACGCGTAACATAGTAACCGTCCAAGGCGAGGTTACCCTCACCGGGGGGACCCTTTTGTCGAATCACTAGCAATAGACGATCAGGCTAAGCGACCTAAGAGCTATTCCACCGCTCAATCCGGTGAAGCAGTAAAAGTCAGGTTCTCTGGCTAATCTAAGTAGCTCGTCACAAAAAATACACTCTACCTACACATTGTGGCGAGTTTTTACCTTTATCTTTACCATTCATGCTCTATAAGTCAGAAACGATTGACAGTTTAGGGATGACATATGACAGATGAGAATTGTATGTTTTCCTGAATTTTCTTGTGTCGTGAAATAAACGAATCGTATTACTATTTTTTAATTCCTAACCTTGTTAAATTCTTGCACTGTTGCAATTTTTAAATAACCTAATTAGTAATAAAATGACTGAACCATTAAGTACCAAAGACACCCTGGACAAAAACCTAGAAGACTTCGAAATACAAGAAGTTCTAAAGAATGGCACAGATTTAAGAGAATATGCCTTACAAATTGATAAGGGAATCAAGGAGGCTGAAAAAAATTCTGTAGCAGATTATTTAAAAGAGAGCGAAAATATTGCTTCCTTGCATGGTCAGATTGAAGAATGCGATGGTATTCTAGCTCGCATGGAAAGTATGCTGTTAGTGTTCCAAGTATGTAAATCAAGCATATAACAATTGTTAAATAATATTCGAGATATATTACAAAATTAACAATTAAATCACAAAGCCCAAAGATATGTTTATTCTTAGTATGCATGCTATATAAGTAATGGTTACTCTGGCTATGCAATGACAAAGAATAACACCTGCCAGCCTATAGTTTGATTGTATTTATTTGAACCAAAAATTATTTCTGGATGTAACTATTAGTTTTTTTTCTTTTTTTCAAAATACATATCTTCAGTGTTCTCCACAAATGTTCAAGAGGACTTTTTATAGCTTAAAACTCAGGAACCGGATATGTATAACCAACTAAAAAGTTGTTGTTGCTCTTTATACATCTTTGTTTTGTGATTAACACTTCCTAGATGAAAAACCTACAGAAAATTTCAACTTAATATTAACATAATATTATAAAAAATTACAAATTCAATTTGTAATTTGTAATTTCATATTGCAATATTTCTGTACAGAAAATAATATTTCTTTTCTATTTGTTGCTTAAATATTCAGTTTTATTTTACAGAATGACTTAGGAAGCATAAGCAATGAAATCATCAGTTTACAAAAACGCTCTGTGAACATGTCAGTGCAGCTTTCCAACAGACAAGCTCTTAAAGGGCCACTTTCCTCATTTATAGAAGATATGGCTGTATCTGAAACACTTATTTTGTAAGCTACTTCTGTCCTTATTCTGTTATTCATACTTTATTGGATCTTTTTATACATTTTCATATATATCAATTTAATACTATATTAAGTAACAAATAGGGTTGTTGTAATTCTGTAAGCAGCAAAATGACCTCTATGCATTATAAAACCACCAATTTTTTGTTATCCCATAGTATTGTTGAGAGTCACACATACTTCTAATAGATTTGAGAATATATGTGAGCATCTCTAATAATTTTACTTTCATGCTCTTTCTATCTTGCTCTCACTTTCATATTTTAATAATCAACTTAACAATATTTATTGCCAAGTGTGCCTTTTTCAACATTTTGGCATTGCAAATTGGTTGTTTCCACTTATTCTATTTCCTAAAGTCACTGAATATTGTATGTCCTATGTCGCTGTACGTACTACTATAAACATTATTTTTATAACAAATGACTTTTCCAGTGGCATCAATAATGTTCCTGTAACTGACAAAGAATTTATGGTCCAGTTGGCTATATTGAATCAAAAGCTAAATTTTGTTAAAGAACAAGATTTTAAAGAAACTAAAGCATGTCATGATGTGAAGGATGTTCTAGAGAAATTAAAAATAAAAGCTGTATCAAAAATAAGAACATACATTTTGGAACAAATATATAAATTTCGCAAACCTATGGCTAACTACCAAATACCACAGAATGCAATGCTGAAATATAAGTTTTTTTTTGAGTTTGTATTAACTAATGAAAGAAATGTGGCTCAAGAAATATGCAATGAATACATTGACACTCTGAGTAAAGTCTATTATTCTTACTTTAAATCATATGCGTCGAGACTAGATAAACTTAAATACGAAGAAGTGCCTACAAAAGACGACCTCATGGGAATTGAAGATGGTTCTAAAGGAGGATTCTTCCAAAAGTCGAATTTAAGGAACAAAAGTACCATTTTTACAATTGGCAACCGCGGTGATGTTCTAGCCCAACAACTAGAAGCTCCAATTATTGTCCCTCATGTACAACAAAAGACAAAAGTAAGATTAAAAAACTGCTAAAATAATTTAAGTCACAAACCACATTCATTGTTCTGATACTATTATACAACTTAGTTGATCATGATTCTCTATTCTTGTCTATTTGTTTGGTTATTATTCACTCTGAACAACTATATATCTTACATTTTCAATAACATTATGATGTTGAATTAATCATTGTTATATGATCATATTTATCTAGTTTATATAGTTTAAAAAAAAAACAAAAAACACTCATGAGCTTTTAACTTTAGCAAGCTTTTGCTGTCTACTTATCACCAGATTTATTAAGTTCCAATTATAATGGTAGATGAAACCATAACACCAGCTGGAATTTGAACTCCACTGGGACACCCTAAAGGTTTGCCATAACCTTAACTGCCTATACTAAGCACATATAATATAATATTCAGGGTATTAATGGAAATTATTTTTGATTTTTTTAAATGATGATTAATATTGTTTTTAATAACATAATATAATTACTTAAAATTGTTTCAGTACTCCTATGAAGCATTATTTAGGAGTTTGCAGTATGCTCTAGTGGATAATAGCTGCAGAGAATATTTATTCACTACAGAATTTTTTCATGTAAAGGCCGGTCACGCTCAAGAGCTTTTTGATAGAATTTTGGGAAAAACATTGTCATTGCTTGTGGTATGTATATAAGGTAAATGATGATATATATAAAAAGCTGTCACATAACTTTACCAGAGAGACAATCGTAGAAAAAACTATTAGTTATCTAGTGTGACAGTGAAAAAGCCTCACCTAACCCGATATTAAATGATTCCATCTATGTTGCCAGATAAAAATAAGAAAATCTTTACTATTGAAAATTCTTAACAACACTTAACTAATATAAAAAAAGGTTCTATATTTTATGAAATTCTACGAAAACCGTAAATTAATGGAATGCCAAGTATAGGGAAGATTAAGACAGAATCACGAGTTCATCCAATGGTTAATACCATCCCTTGATTATCCAAGCCACTTTCCTTTCTAAACAATAAATTTGAAAGATGCTTTAGTGCTTAGTACTATGGTACAAGTATGGTGCTCGGATTCGAAACTAAATTATCACTGCTTTAAATAATAATTAAAATTTTTTTTCAGAAAAATGTAGAGAACTATGTGTTAGAATGTTACGACTGCTTGGCGCTATTTTTGTGTATTCAACTAATAAACAGGTATAAATGGATGTGTCACAAAAGAGCTGTGGCTGCCTTGGACAGGTAACATGAAGTAAATAAGTATTCAACTTTTTTCTTTTTTTTAGCAATCGTTCCCTCAACATGTATGTCAGTTTCAATCTTTATTATTTTTATTACAATTCTACTCTTATCTCTATACCTAAATTAATTCTATTTTTAATCGCGCCAATATGGGCTGTCTTCACGTATTACCGGAATGAAGCACTTTGCTTCAACTTTCAGTATTCATACATCAAAAATTTAAATACTTTCTCGCATCTGTCCTTCCGATTAATATGTGGTTTTTTTTACAAGAATAGAGTAAATAGGCATTTACTAAGCTAGTAGGCCTTACCATCCAAGACTGTATTTCCACTTAACATTTTTTTTTATACTTTCTAAGCAAGTGCTTGACACCAGGTGGGATTGTGGTCAAATATCTTAAACATGTAAGTGCTCTTACAATGTTCCCTTCACCACAGAGCATGTTACAAATTAGCATTTAAAATTGCGACAAATTAATTGGTCTAGGCACCAAAGAAATCCCAAGATGTGCTCTACTAGTGCAGGGTGCAGAGGGGCTCTGGTGCGTTCCACTGGATGCACCGAGGAAGGGCCACTCGGGAAGGTTTAGTGCGTCAAACCCCACATAAACGCCGCTTCTTCCCCCAGAAAAAGAAAAAAAAAGGCACCAAAGAAATGGAGAATTTAAGACGTGCTCCCAGTCACTAAACTAAGACATTGTTTTTACCTTTATTAATTAATTATTGTTTTAGTTATTGGGACTCACTGTTAAGTGCAATATATCCCAGATTGGAACATGTTCTGAAACTGAATATTCAGAGTGTCAGAGAATGTGATCCTGCTAAGTTATCCAATAAAGAACTTGGTCCTCATTATGTAAGTGCATTGTGATCAGTATAGTATTAATTTTATGTTACAATTATGAATGGTCTAGCATTATTATAATTAACATTATTCTAGCATGTTACGAGTGTGGTATAGTAAAGATAATTACATGTCTTATTTTTCTCAACGTGGCAGGCAATCCTGATCTCTCTGATGGTCTCTATTGACTCATCACAAAAAACCCTGAATGTTGTTGGTTTACGTCTTTAAATAAATCACCAGTATATAAAAAAGGATAATACCAATGGCTATGTTTCATCCGCCATAAATTTGTTTATGTATACTCGTTTTATACAAAAATGTTTGGAGCCATTTAGGTAATATTAAAAAAAAGTTATTAAGGCAATCATTTTGTTGATTTACAGTTAAATCAGTATTTGTAGTCACTTATGATTACTGCTTTACCTTCCTAAGTAACAGAGCGGTAGTATCAAAGTGGTACCTCAATATACGTGTCCTAATATCGATAAATAATTTCGCTTTTTGTACATTTACAAAACATTTGTGGCAATGGCATTTCAATGGGGAAAATTGCTTTGAGATACGAGCAAGGTTACCGAACGAATTAAATTTATATGTCAACCTCTCGTATATCAACGCTGCGTAGTTTCGTTTGTGTATATTTTAATTTTATATTTCAGATAACTCGGAGATATGCAGAATTTTCCGCTGCGATGTTGAGCTTAAGCGAACAATTTCCGTCTGAAGAATTAAATAACCTGTTACTTATGTTACAAGACGAAGTCCACTGTTTCTTATTGAAAATGGCGGCGGAGTTTTCGCAGCGGATTCAACAGCTAATATTTTTAATTAACAATTACGATATGGTGTTAAGTATACTAATGGAAAGAACCAGAGACAACACTAAGGAGGCGGAAAGCTTCAGAGACCAATTGCAGGCAAGGAGTACAGAATACGTAGAGGAAATTTTGAGCCCACATTTTGGCGGTTTGATGCAGTTCGTAAAGGAAGGTGAACAGCTACTTGAAGGCGGCAGGACAAGTGAATTAGCTCATTTGGAAAAGAAATCTATATCGTTAGTTGGATCATTCACAGCTGGCTGGAAACAAAGTCTCGAAGAAATTCACAGAGAAGTCCTCGTGTCGTTTCCAAATCTAGTTACAGGATCCGGTTTATTGCAGATGGCACTCACTAACATCGTACAGTATTACCATAAATTTGCGAAGTTGTTGACACCCAACGCTCGTACCCAGTTGGTAAATATACACGTGATAATGGTGGAAATAAAGAAATATAAAACAAATTATTGATTTATCCAATTGTAAATCCATTGATAACGGACTCGAATACTGTTTAGTGACAAAATTATTTATTGTACATATTGAATGTTTGTAATTTGTTGGGTAGATATGTGAAATAAAAGAAGCATTAAAATTGCAAAATTTTATTTTTTTTCCTACTTAAATCACAGAAATTATAGTCAGAAAACCTAAAATAAGGTCGGTACAGGCATTGCTTCTCACCTCGCGCTGCAAACACAAACTTGCTCATACATGTATTACACAGCAAGACCACGCAAAGTGCGTATGGCTAAATGTTACATTAGGGATGATCGGTGTTAAAAAATATATCGATATTATGAACACATTAACTAAAACCAAATCAATGTTAACAATGCTTTTAATAAACCTAAAATATAAATAAATTTATAGTACTAAAGTTAGTCTATATATATATATATATATACAGGCCTCTGTTAACAGAGCATAAGGTCGTAGTCCGCCACGCGACCCTGCGTATTAATGGACTTCAAATGCCGTAGAATATTTTCTAAGACATGTGGGTTTGTTCATGATGTTTTCTTAACCGCCTGTCGCGTAGATAATCCAGCACTTAAAATTGCAACAAGTAATTACATTGGCGGCACAATGAACTTGAACTCGGGTTGCTAACGTACTATGCAACTAGAGGCTACAGCCCGGACACTGAGCTGCCATTGATCTATTTAAATATAGTATAATGCACCACATACATACAATGTTGAATAATATTTTATCTGTTAGATAATAGCTAACATCCCTAATTAAGATTATACATTTAATAACTAGAAGATGCTAGAACTGGATATGTGTCTCAAACCAAATCCCAGGCATTTATTAGAGCAAAACACTCATCTAAATAACACAAGAAATAAACCAATACAAGACGACATTTAAAAAGGTTTGATTACACATTCTTGTTGATTCAGTGAATTTTTTTAAGACGATAATTACACGTTAAATCGATCTTAATAATAACACTTTGGCTTCACGAACATTGAGAGTGAACAATTTATTTTTACTTAAAACACATATTCAGCTAAATATATTCAAGTTTTAAAACAATTTACATATATACTACTATACATATATTACTACAAGCGTATATATTGTTATGTGAAGCAGTTTATCTCAAAATATGTTATGGACCCTAATCATTTCGACAAGGATTTTTCAAGCTATTAACGCACAGATATAAACACAGACATACATGATAAACTGTCACATGTCTTACCTACCTATTCTACATAAAAAAAGTACCGAATGAGCTCATATTAGAACATGTATAAGAAAATTACATCAACCTATGCTAGAATATCCTTTTTACGCCCCCGAAATTTTTATAAAGAGACAATTTAATGTTAGTTAAAAAACTTTACCGAGATTTAGAGGTCACCGTGTTTATTGTCTTTTTCAATTACATTATTTAGCACTCGCAAGGTGTTTCGTCAAAAAGTGGTATCACTGGTTGAAAAGACAGCCAATAATATAGAGGTCAGTGCAACCAATCCATAAAAAAAAATGCAAATGGCCGACTAAATTGACCCGCCATCTCTCTCTTACTTCTGAACCACATACATATTTAACTTATAGAAAAACAATCGATGTATAGAAAACATCGATATTACATCAATGCAACAATCCGATGCATTCAATCGAAAAAAAAACGATGTTTTTTTTTAACGACCATTACAAAATTACTGGGTTAATTAAACCATTTTGAATTTCGCGAGCATTAGAACAATTTAGAACGCGTTGAGTAAATAGGTAATAGCGTGCGCTACGTATGTGGCCTCTTTGAAAAAAAGTTTGAGTACCACCCCTCTACATGGAACTTGGGAATGGGCCATCAATCCTGGCGCAATTAAGACGCGGCTAGATCAGATGCTTCAATCGTATTATTAAACGTTCTTGACCTAAACCTACTTCTGTAATTACTAAGGGAAAATCTGCGACGATGACGAGAATAACATTATAAGGAGACAAATCGACATTTACGAAGTAATGGAAAAGCTAATTTCACGGATTCCTTCACGTTTTTAAGAATTCTTATTAATTCTACCATATGCAGATTAGAGACGCCGTCTTTGACGGTTCCACCGGATGAGTGGTGGCATAGCTCTTAAGAGAGCTGAAGACAAGGGACGGGGGTGAGGCAGTGAGGGGTAACATTGGCTTGAGCGGTTACTTTTTACGGGTGAGCATTGCGATGCCAGGGAGACCTAGAGATCCGAACCACAACTCGGTTGCTTTTCCACGGAATGTGCGCCCTTACAGATAATGAGCACGCTATATAAGATTATAATACTTTGACGACTGTAGTCGTTCCGTCTTCCGTTTACGGGTAGCATAGCGACATCACTGAGTTATGTCTTGTTTTAAAAGGAGACAAGGGCAAACGCGTTATTGTGCGTGATTTAAAAACAATTGACCATCCAGTGCCCCGAGTCCACTATTTTAGTGATGTTTATATACTACACACATGATTGGCGTGCCATCGGTAAGCCATAGTGGCAGCCATGAACTAAAAGACTGCTAATAATCGAACCACTATAACCAATGTAAAATGTTTTATAATTGTTGTTTAACAAATTCGGAATCCTGGTTGGTTTCGCTTTAATCTAATTAAAACAGATGAATGTGAAAGATTCGTTTTTTATTCCCATTCTCATTAAACAGGATTATGGAGTACGGATATCGTGCTATCGTATTATGTACAAGGGAAATATAATTAACATCGGTCACAATATTTATGTCACCATTACCACTACCAGTGACCACCATACATTTATGCAAATTACTGTAATATTAACAATTACATTTTTATTATAAAAAAACACATATGGTTACAACCACTTATATAAAACATAGGAAAACTTCAATACACAGAAATAGATATATACCGCGTAATCACTTATAGGGGGCTTTTAAGAATAAACTTGTTTAAATGTCGAAATTACTATACATTGCTTGCTCTAAATCGTTTTTTTTTATGACGAAGTACACAGATTGACCAGAGAAGCTAGCCTTTAACTGCTTCACCGGATTGAGAGGTGGCATAGCTCTTAGGTCGCTTAGCCTGAACCTAGTTCCTTATCGCTGGTAACTCGACACAAGGGTCCCGCCGGTGAAGGGTAACCTCGGCTTGGACGGTTACTATGTTACGCGTAAGCATTCCGATCCGAGGGCGCCTGAGAGGGCCGAACCACGACTCGGTCGGTTGCTATTTCACGGATTCAATTCACGGATTCCTTGATATGGCATTAGTGATGACTTGAGCAATTAATAATTCCGATTTAGTGCAACGTTCACGCAAATTCAAAGGTTAATACAGTTTCGCTCAACTATATATCAAGTCTTTTTAACGTTAGCGGGGTAGATAGAGCCAGCAATCGTTGTCCGCTTTCCACCAAACAATCAATCTTATCAAGGTCCGACATCTTTAAACAAATGTTTTTTTTTATACGTAAGAGTATGATGATATCGTAAAATCTTATACTTACCCAACTAGCCACAATATTAGACCATTGGTTTGACAACAAAAAGGAGACTGGTTAAAAAGATGTGATATGTATATATATTTATATGTATACAGTTTATTGTCCCACACAACAAAAACCAACTACAGACCTATAGCTTAATCAAAACACCAAGTTAATAAGTCTAGATTAAAACTTTTTAATTGTTGTAAAATTATATATGCTCGTGTCTGTCATCCAAAAGTATAAGCAGAGACACCAACTATTTTTAATTTATTATTATCTGGTCGATATTTCTTTCTAGGGCGCCCTCTGCCGACCCCACAACTCACATTCGCGTTATAATTTTTATGTTTACCACCGAAGCATACCTTAATCGATTCTAGTTATCAACGTCAACTTGTTTATCTACTTATCGTTTAACGCAATAAGACAGGTCGCTTCAATTTTGACGATACAGAAATTACGCGTAGTTACAATGGGAATGTCGGTTAGTGTTTCAATAAATGAGAAAACTTCTCAAAATAATTCCATGGCTTCCAGATGGATTTCTATTACTTCATCACACAATGTAAAAACAAATATCACCTAACTATTTGTAGTTATAATATTGTAAAATTACTATTTACAACCAAAATACTAGTAAGGATCAACTATTTACAACTATTGTTTTTTAAATAAATTAAGTTTTACACATTACAGTGTCTCACGCGACTGGAACTTTCGATAATAACGTCCTCCATAGTTTAGCTGGCTTCTCCTTTACATAGTCTTTTAACAGGGCTTCTAGCTCGGGAGACACTCGGTTAGGGCTCCACGCCAACAGCGCTTGGTTAACGCGCATTTGATTTTGCCTCCTCATATATAACAAACTTGTAACAACGGCTTCTTTCATGCTCGGTTTAACTGTAAGAAAACAAACATATATTTTTTTATTAATGACGAATTACATAGATTGGCCAGAGTAGCTGGCCTTGACTGCTTCACCGGATTGAGAGGTGGCATAGCTCTTAGGTCGCTTATCCTGAACCTCTATCGCTAGTAACTCGACACAAGGGTCCCCCCGGTGGGTGGTAACCTCGGCTTGGACGGTTACTATGTTACGCGTAAGCATTCCGATCCGAGGACGCCCGAGAGGGCCGAATCAAGACTCGGTCGGTTGCTATTTCACGGATAATAAAAACAAACATTACATAGGTTTATGCGTAAAGAGAACACATGCATGGCAGCAATGGAGTCCGTGAAATAGCAGACACGTTGCAGGAAAGCCGTCTCCAATGGCCATATGAACTGCAGGCCTAAATAGATGCCAAATCCCCAGTACATAAACTCCAAGATCCTGCGGTGGGCCAACGCTTGCCGGACATGGTAAAAGCGGCCTTGATGGAGAACAATCATAAAAACGAGATTGCTGAAGACCGAGCTAAGACAATAGAAGACTTGGAAAGCGGACCCTACTGCCAGCCTGGGTAGAAGATGATTCGGGCGAACGAATAAGCGCCATCTGATGGTACATGAGCACAACCCATAATCATCTTCAACCAAGCAAAAGAGGTCGAATCGCATTTACATGGAACATGCATTTTGCTTGTTAAGATGAGATGGTGGAGATGGTCAGATCACGTCAATAGTCGAACAGTGGATTGGGACCTAGGACCTTACGATTCGCTATCCCCCAAACCATTAGGCTATTAACGCTTCGAAACATGCTCGTTTTCGTTAAGGAGTGCTTACCAAGACTTCAATTGTCATAAACCTACCAACATCTCCATCAAAATTCATTCTTCCATACAATTTTAATGCCAAGAATAGTTAAAATAAAGTTAAAAGTTACATCCTTTATATGTGTCCCACTGCTGGGCACAGGTCTTCTATGTAAAGAGAGTAAAAA
This sequence comes from Meandrusa payeni, assembly GCA_029286785.1. Classification (NCBI taxonomy): domain Eukaryota; kingdom Metazoa; phylum Arthropoda; class Insecta; order Lepidoptera; family Papilionidae; genus Meandrusa; species Meandrusa payeni. The sequence continues at coordinate 6,910,208 of JAGSMX010000012.1, read as the reverse complement.
GGGCATAGTCCACCACGCGTCTCTAGTGCCACGGATTAGCAGACTTTACATGTCTTAGAAAAAATTTCTAAGACATGTAGGTCACGATGTTTTCCATCACCGCCGAGCGCGTGGTGAATCAGCACATAAAATTGCAACAACAAATTTATTGGTGCCGGGATCGAACCTGGATCACCTGGGATCGAACTCGGGTTGCTAACGTGCCATGCAACATGAGACTCAACGCCAAGATTATAAATGTCTCTAATCTATTTTAAAAAAAATATTTAAAAATTTCAAAATCGGCCCAGAAATGACGATACTTAAAAAAATTGAGAACTGGGAACCTCATCTTTTGAAGTCGATTAAAAGTTAGTAACCAAAAAACTCTAATTTGTTATCTGTAGATCAATATTTGTACTTACCATCACGCTTAACCATTTCCAGGAGCTGGTTGAAGATAATTTCGCTGTGCACTTTCATATCATTTGGATAAGGCTTCAGTAGCGGTCCCAATACTGAGACACAAAATTCTTTCACCCTATCTGGCACATCTTCTTTTTCAATGAGTGGCAGTAACATATCTTTAATAATGTTCTTCTGAGTCCACTTCGGTCCTCTACGTTTAGCAAGAATAATCAGAGACATTCTTAACATTTTCTTTTCAATTGGTATTTCTGTTAAAATAGAAAAGTCATAATTATAATATGACATCTCGAAGCTTTGGACTTAGTGGAAAGGCGGGCTATGAGGCTATTGCTCAGTCTTGAGCACAGACGTAAGGTAGCCTTTCGGTTTTCTACAGATTGCATTTTGGAGAGTGTACTCAGGAAATACATGATCTAATTCCCCATCCCAATCCCACCATCGGACTTCCAGACGCACTGCGGGATTTCATCCTTTTGTTATGACCATCCCTCAAACCCGAACGAAGCGCTTTGCTTCGTCTTTCATCATTCGTACGACAAAGGACTGGAATAGTTTGCCCGCATCTGTATTTCCCTCCGATTACAATGTGGGTATCAAGAGTAGATAGGCATTTACTAAGCTAGTGCGCCTTACCATCCAGGACTGCATTTCCACTTAACATCAGGTGTCATCATAGTCAAGCATTTGCTTAGAAAGTATAAAAAAAAATGTCTAAACGTAGGGCCGATTGACAAACTATGCTGCGAGCGATAGAAACAGGTATGATCGACATTTGTCTAAGGCATAGAATACGAAGAGAAGAAATTCGAAAAAGAAAAATAGTCGACATAGCTCTTAATGTCAGTTGAATTGGCTGTGGGGAAATGGTGGTGGAAAGTTTCCGAATGCCGCTTAGGGCCCCCAAGAGTTCAAGAATTCAATGTAAGTCTTTCACCAAGTGATCGTCCCTTTAAAAGGCATGTTGTAACGGACATAACACTATTTAAGTTTTAAATGCTACACCTCAGATTATTAGTGTCGAAATCATATGAAATGAACTTCATTATTTTCAAATGGTTTTATTTTAATGCGTAAAAAATGCATATTAATATAACAAATATATAATTAAATTTTATGTAAGTTGTTCATGTACATTAAGCAATTTGTAATACATCATTATTTCAATGTCAAAGGAACAGAAATATTATATAATATACTCACCACGTATCTCTCTTAAAGCGTTCTTGAACATTTCCAACATCCTAGTCTCCGTCCACTCTGTTACTTCGTAAAAATATTTCCGGCTCAATATGTACCTTATATCTTGGACTCTTTTAAATTTGTCGTCACATTTGAAGAAGTGTAAGAGATATATTAAACACATAACTAGCGGAGTTTTTGCTGGAAATATTAAGATTCATGAGTAAATATTTATTTAAAGAAGAAATTAGAATACTAAAGACAGGTCATGGAGTAAGAAAGAGACATGTAGATTAATTCCCCGAGAACCAAATTAAATGGCTTCCAATAACCACAAAGATAAAAGAAAACCATTGGGTGCCATTTTACAGTAGTATTCTTGGAAGACCTGGTCCAATAATAATACTTAAAATATATTTTTAAGTATTATTTTAAACTACCGATTAGATTTTATTGTTCAAAAACTCAATACTACCTTTGAAGAAGTCAATGTTATTGGCAGAAATGGAAAACTATTGTTGCAACAATTTTTCCTTGAGCGAACTTTAGGCAGAATATTACAGGAATAATAAGGTCTCAGTCCCCAGTAAATCCCAGTCGACTTATACAAATGAACTGTCGATAAGTACAAAAATAATCAATTGCATAAAATTTACGCCCGTTGTATGGCGACGGGTTTTTTTTTTTAATGACGTACAGTTGGGCAGAGAGGCTGGCCGTTACTGCTTCACCGGATTGAGAGGTGGCATAGCTCTTAAGTCGCTAAGCTCATAAGTCTGTCATATATGGACAACCTAATAAGGATATTTAATACATTACCTATTCCCATATGAGCCAAGGGTAAGACATGCATCCAAACTTCGAAACATTGCTTAATAAGAGCCACCGCTTTGAATTGAATGCAATACATAGCGTCTAATATAAAAAGACGAAGGCGACTCTTTGCCCTATAATATCTGCAGAGCAAGGCGTAGAAATGTGCCAAGCTCTCCACTACACCAAATTCAGGTGTGTGATTCAATTGGAACAAGGTGAACTCAATATTTGATAGAACAGATTCTATAATGTTCATTGGTGACCAACAGGTTTGCAGTTCCTTCAATATATATATCAGCACTTGTTCCGGTTTGGTCATGAGGGGTGCAGGCGGTGCATTCACTTTGAAAAATAGCTCATTTTTCCGTACTGGATCTTTCAAATATCTCATTAATCCAATCAAAAAGTGTGTCCTGTCCCAATTTTGTATTTCATTCACTAGAACATTCATGGCATTCTTGGCTTCATTATGGGGAGCAGCGATGACATGCGCAATGCCTTCTTGCAATTTTTGACAGGCAGCAGTTATTTTGACATCTGAAAAGAATTTCAAAATGTTATGTTATTATGACCTTTTTAATAATATTATATAACTGGAATTGTATAGATGTAGTGATTACTGGATCAGGGTTGTAGATCGGCTATACCAATTGTGTCAAAATGAAATTTCAGTGATATCACAGTTGTCAATTTTTCCCAGTTTTGGTTATCTGCCAAGTCAGTTGTGCCACTAAACTTTTCCATTGGCGTAACACTCACACTCCAGTATAGTCTCAATTGTTGCTATAAACCCCTTTTTTTTATTGACATACATACATCTGGTCACACATATTCATTGGTTAAGGGTACTCCTTAACCACCACAGAATACCCTTCGCGATTCTAGTCACAACATCCTCTTTCAAACCACACTCTTCCCTTGTCATACATTTCTTTAACCTGTAATTTAGAAAAAAGAAAATGCCACATACTTTTTGCAATAAAATACCTACGTATATCCCGCATTTCGACCTATTGTATGATAGTTTTTCGTATCTTGATAAAAACCACATTTGTCATCGTTAAATGTTTTAAAAGCTTAGTACATTTAGTAAACATACCTGATATTTTTTTTGGATGGAAATTAACTGATTCTTTTGCATATTTTTCTAGCATTCTACATAGAATGCTCTGCTTGACATTAAACTTTTCTGTTATACTTGTTGCAGGAGCAGTATTTTTAGGCAAACTTTCACTAAAGATATCAAGATCGTTGTAAGAAATAATTGCAGGTGATTTATCACCCTCAGTATCTTTAGTAATAATACTATTATTTTTCTGAGAACTGGACAACCTGCTTGACCTTCTTCTAGTGGTAATAATTCCAGAATCTGGTGGTGGAGATTTAGTTACTTTATTATTATTTAGAGCATCATCAATACATGAGACTGACAGCATGTTAGATCTTCGCGACTTCTTTATAGGTGTAGTTTCTGATTGGTTAGACGTGGAACGTTTACGTGCACCACGGCCAATGTCACTGGTTTTAGAAATCTCATTTTGTTGAAGCGCATCAAATGATTCGTTTCTGCTTATTGTGTCCGAGCTATTAGAAAGCTCTGAAGAAGACCGTTTACTTCGACTTCTTGTGGTGATGGACGGCGCTACAGGAGATGGTGGGTTTTCTATCCTTACAGGGGAAGCAGTTTTCGCCGCAGCCACGTTAATAGGAATAACATCATGTGTTTTAACATGATTCTGTGGAGTGAGATCGTTTTGAGCAGTTGATTCATCTATGGTGGCTAAAGCATTATTAGAACGATTTACATATTTTGCAATAACATCATCACATTTTGATATGATAATTTGTACTTTCTGGCCAAAGTCGTAATTTCGGGGTGTTGTTACACCAGGTGATTTTAGATTTTTATCCTTTTCTTTTGCTCTTAATTCAGCCATAACTTTAACTGCTTTTTCATATGCAGTTTTACCATTTAATAATGTCTTAGAAGATTGTTCTAAAACCTTCTTCTCTAGGAGTTGTTTCCTTTTCATAGCTTTAGCTTTGCCGATAGGCGGAGTCATAGCTCTCCGAATCTTACATTGGGGAATTAACTTTTTTCTAATTTTTTCTAACCTAGTCAATTTTATCACCTTCTTTGTTTTTTCTGTAGTGTGTACAGGCGACCTAAGCAAGTTTTCTTTGTTGATTACATCATTCTCATAAACGTTACTACTTTGGTTCATATTTTCTACGGGGTTTCGTTTTGCACCGGTTTCACTGAGTTTTGATTGATCGACATCTATTGTTTGTTCTTTTTCGTTAACTTGCATATGCAAGCTGTCCGATACATTTTTAATAGGACTATTTTTGTCCTGATTGTTTTCACATAACGTAATCGGCTGTATGGAATGGTTCGGTGTAAAATCAGTGCAATCCTGACGATTGTGATGAAAATTATCATCTACTAACACTCCCCTATTTTTCATTAATTGTGTCATATTAATCAAATATTTTCCTATATCATGAAGAGTATCTTGTAAGTTTTCGTTTTCTTTCCTAACTTTTGCAGAGTCTTGACAAGAGTCACATGGCGCGGGCGATTTCGGAATAGGTGTTATTAATTCACGATCCAATCGCATGGTATTTAAAATAGTTTCTACCTCGCAATCAGCGTGACTATCATTCACTTTAACACTGCCGTTTAATTCCAGACATTTTCGCTGATCTGTTAAATTTTTGGACATACTTTTCTGACTACCAAAGGCAATAGGACTGGTTGCTCTATTCTGGTGTTTAATGCTCTCAGTATTTATTCCCATTGTTTTTCTTCCAACAAAATCACTAAGATCCGCTGTGATTCCTATGTCCTTAGTGGATATCTCATTACGGAAAATATTATGTTTAGATATACTTTTCTGACTACCAAAGGCAATAGGACTGGTTGCTCTAGTACGGTGTTTGATACTCTCAGTATTTATTCCCATTGCTTTTCTTCCAACAAAATCACTAAGATCCGCTGTGATTCCTATGTCCTTAGTGGATATCTCATTACGGAAAATATGTTTAGATATACTTTTCTGACTATCAAAGGCAATAGGACTGGTTGCTCTAGTATGGTGTTTGATACTCTCAGTATTTATTCCCATTGCTTTTCTTTCAACAAATTCACTAAGATCCGCTGTAATTCCTATGTCCTTAGTGGATATCTCATTACGGAAACTATTATTTTTAGATATACTTTTCTGACTATCAAAGGCAATTGGACTGGTTGCTCTAGTATGATGTTTGATACTCTCAGTATTTATTCCCATTGTTTTTCTTACAACAAAATCACTAAGATCTGTTGTAATTCCTATGTCCGTAGTGAATACCTCATTGCGGAAAATATTATGATTAGGCAAGCAGTCTCTAAGTGGTATTGGACTGGTGGCTATTTCAACCTGTTTTACTTGTAATGCAATAGGGCTAGTAGCTCGATCGACGTTGGTCTTTTCCTTTTCTACTGCCCCTGTACTATTAAAACTACTTATAGCTTCATCTGAACTGTTTAAACATCTTTCCAAATCGAAAAATGCTGTATCTTCACTTATAATTTCGCAATTTAAATTTTGATAATCAAATTGATTTTCCTGCACTGTAATAGGACTAGTCGCTTGATCAGTATAGTTCTTCCTGTCTTTTAGCATAGTATTACTAAATAGAAAATCGTTTAAATAGTAATCAGGACTGTTAAAACATTTTTCAATATCTGAAGAAGCTAAAGATGAACCTCGCCCTGTGTCTTGACTAATAATTTCATTGCCAGAATCTGAATCATGACCACCATCAACTTTTTTGGCTGTCAAAAACAGAAAAAAGAATTATTTACGCAACTTACTTCAACCAACAGGTAAGCACAAGCTATTAACAATTATAAGTCTACCAGAGTAATCATCTTATTAGTTTACATTTCAAAAACAGGAGGAGAGAGGCTGGCCTTTACTGCTTCACCAGATTGAGAGGTGGCATAGCTCTAAGATCGCTTAGCCTGAACCTCTATCGCTAGTAACTCGACACAAGGGTCCCCCCGGTGATGGGTAACCTCGGCTTGGACTGTTACTATGTTATGCGTAATCATTCCGATCAGAGGGCGCCCGAGGGCCGAACCACGACTCGATCAGTAGCTATTTTATTGATAAAATCTAAATGGGACTTTTAAAAACATTGGAAAGTTCTTTCACGTAGCCATTGCGAACGTGTTATTTCGACATCTATATGAATACGTGTCCCTCTTTTATATAGACGTCGAAATAAAACAAACACTTAACAATCTATTCCATTGACTTTCAATACTCTTGGATGAAGAATATGAATGTAAAAACAATATTTGAAAAGGAGAAATGGAATAAAGTTTTTAACATACTTACCATCATTCATGTTTCTCTCCAAATTATTTGATGGGCTCGTTGATGAAAATTTGTTAGGCTAAAAGAAATAGATTTCTATTTACTACAAAAAAATTAACATTACATGTTTAGCTTTCTCATACCATCCACATTAGGTCTTAAGATATGAAATTGGCGTTTTGTAACAGAGTAACCTTTTTTTTTTTTTGACGGGGAGGAAATCTTCAGAAAGATACCCCGCCTTCTGGGGAAGGCGGCGGTTATGTGGGGTTCTACCCACTAAAACCTCCCCGGTGGCCCTTTCCTCGGTGCATGACGAGGGGCTCCGGGATCTCCAGTGGAACGCACCGGAGCCCTCTGCACTGTGCTCAAGGAGAGCACGTCCCGGGGAGGTTACCCCTCCCCCTTGTGACCTCGCAGCGCAAGGCGACACGGGCCAGCCGATGTCGCCTTCTTCCTGGTCCACTTTGGTGGACGACTCCAGGCCCCACCCTTGTCGCCCAGTGAACCCGAGGCCCCTTTTAGTCGCCTTGTACGACAGGCAGGGGATACCGTAGTCTTATTCTTGAGAGCCCAGAACTACAGGGCTGCGGGCCGGTCTGCCACCGGCCCGCCTGCGCCATCTCTGAACGGGATCGGCCCTCTCCCGATCCGTTCTGCCGATCTCCTTCTGGGTCATTACTGACTCGCAGAAGGAGACCAGCGCCTTCCATTTGGATCTCCCCGCCAGCGCAGCCGCTACTTAGAGGTCTTGCCCGATATGCTGGACCAGGATCCGCCGCTCCGTCTCCCGCGCGGGGCACACGTCTAGCGTGTGCTGCGCGGAATCCCGGTCACAGCCACAATGGTGGCATTGCGCGGTCGGTTCGCGCCCTATCCTGTTCAGGTACTCACCGAAGCACCCGTGCCCGGTGAGTACCTGTGTCAGGCGGTAGGTGACGTGCGCGTCATTCCTCCTGCGAAGCCAGGCTTCGAAGTTCGGCAGGAAGGCACAGACGATGCGTTGGCGCGAGCAACGACGCCCGAGAGCCGCTCGCGCCAAACCTCTATCGCCCGCCTGTGCTCCTGCCGACGCACCTCTCCCGCATTCAGGGCGGCCCGGTCTCGTCGGTTCGGACGCGCGTGTACACACGCGCGTCCAGCTCCGCCAAAATGTCGAGCGGCGGGAACCGAGCCAGGATAGTGGCCGCCTCATATGATACCGTACGGTATCCTCGTGCGATCCGAATGGTTATCTTGCGCTGCAGGCTAAGGAGCTTAGCTCTGCAGCGCCGGACGCCCGTGAAGCGGTTACACCACACGGGCGCCCCGTAGAGGGCCATGGATCGCACGAGACCTCCGTAGAGGCGGCGGACTCCTCCTGGGGCCCCAAGATTAGGCAGCAGTCTATGCAGAGCACCCACTGCCTTATCGATCTTGGGGACCAAGCGGTCGAAGTGCACTTCGAAGCCCCAGCGACTGTCCAGGGTGAGGCCGAGATATTTCATCTCCGACCCCACCCGGACCTGCACGTCACCTACGCGAACCGACTGGCTGGCGGTTCCTTAGCTCTTGGGAGCTTGTGGAACCATAACGCCTCAGTCTTGTGAGGCGCTACCCGTAGCTCGTGGATTTTGTCCACGACGCATGCCACCCCAAGCTCGGCGAGCCGGATGGTGCTATCGAAATCCTCCCCGTCGGATATGATTAGCGTGTCGTCTGCATAGCAGACGACGCACTCACGCCGACGGGGAGACCATTTCAGGACCGCGTCATATGCGAGGTTCCAGCAGGGCCCCAACACAGACCCTGCGGAACCCCGCAGTTCACCTCCTCCGATGGAACACGTCCCGACCCATGTACTGGATGCCATGCAGGCGACCTAAGCAAGTTTTCTTTGTTGATTACATCATTCTCATAAACGTTACTGCTTTTGGTTCATATTTTCTACGGGGTTTCGTTTTGCACCGGTTTCACTGAGTTTTGATTGATCGACATCTATTGTTTGTTCTTTTTCGTTAACTTGCATATGCAAGCTGTCCGATACATTTTTAATAGGACTATTTTTGTCCTGATTATTTTCACATAACGTAATCGGCTGTATGGAATGGTTCGGTGTAAAATCATTGCAATCTTGACGATTGTGATGAAAATTATCATCTACTAACACTCCCCTATTTTTCATTAATTGTGTCATATTGATCAAATATTTTCCTATATCATGAAGAGTATCTTGTAAGTTTTCGTTTTCTTTCCTAACTTTTGCAGAGTCTTGACAAGAGTCACATGGCGCGGGCGATTTCGGAATAGGTGTTATTAATTCACGATCCAATCGCATGGTATTTAAAATAGTTTCTACCTCGCAATCAGCGTGACTATCATTCACTTTAACACTGCCGTTTAATTCCAGACATTTTCGCTGATCTGTTAAATTTTGGATATACTTTTCTGACTATCAAAGGCAATAGGACTGGTTGCTCTATTCTGGTGTTTGATACTCTCAGTATTAATTCCCATTGCTTTTCTTCCAACAAATTCACTAAGATCCGCTGTAATTCCTATGTCCTTAGTGGATATCTCATTACGGAAAATATTATGTTTAGATATACTTTTCTGACTATCAAAGGCAATAGGACTGGTTGCTCTAGTATGGTGTTTGATACTCTCAGTATTTATTCCCATTGCTTTTCTTCCAACAAAATCACTAAGATCCGCTGTGATTCCTATGTCCTTAGTGGATATCTCATTACGGAAAATATTATGTTTAGATATACTTTTCTGACTATCAAAGGCAATAGGACTGGTTGCTCTAGTATGGTGTTTGATACTCTCAGTATTAATTCCCATTGTTTTTCTTACAACAAAATCACTAAGATCTGTTGTTATTCCTATGTCCTTAGTGGATATCTCATTACGGAAAATATTATGTTTAGATATACTTTTCTGACTACCAAAGGCAATAGGACTGGTTGATCTATTCTGGTGTTTAATGCTCTCAGTATTTATTCCCATTGCTTTTCTTTCAACAAAATCACTAAGATCCGCTGTGATTCCTATGTCCTTAGTGGATATCTCATTACGGAAAATATTATGTTTAGATATACTTTTCTGACTACCAAAGGCAATAGGACTGGTTGCTCTATTCTGGTGTTTGATGCTCTCAGTATTTATTCCCATAGTTTTTCTTCCAACAAAATCACTAAGATCCGCTGTGATTCCTATGTCCTTAGTGGATATCTCATTACGGAAAATATTATGTTTAGATATACTTTTCTGATTATCAAAGGCAATAGGACTGGTTGCTCTAGTATCGTGTTTGATACTCTCAGTATTTATTCCCATTGCTTTTCTTCCAGCAAAATCACTAAGATCCGCTGTGATTCCTATGTCCTTAGTGGATATCTCATTACGGAAAATATTATTTTTAGATATACTTTTCTGACTATCAAAGGCAATAGGACTGGTTGCTCTAGTATGGTGTTTGATACTCTCAGTATTTATTCCCATTGCTTTTCTTTCAACAAAATCACTAAGATCCGCTGTGATTCCTATGTCCTTAGTGGATATCTCATTACGGGAACTATTATGTTTAGATATACTTTTCTGACTATCAAAGGCAATAGGACTGGTTGCTCTAGTATGGTGTTTGATACTCTCAGTATTTATTCCCATTGCTTTTCTTTCAACAAAATCACTAAGATCCGCTGTGATTCCTATGTCCTTAGTGGATATCTCATTACGGAAAATATTATGATTAGGCAAGCAGTCTCTAAGTGGTATTGGACTGGTGGCTATTTCAACCTGTTTTACTTGTAATGCAATAGGCTAGTAGCTCGATCGACGTTGGCCTTGTCCTTTTCTACTGCCACTGTACTATTAAAACTACTTATAGCATCATCTGAACTGTTTAAACATCTTTCCAAATCGAAAAATGCTGTATCTTCACTTATAATTTCGCAATTTAAATTTTGATAATCAAATTGATTTTCCTGCACTCTAATAGGACTAGTCGCTTGATCAGTATAGTTCTTCCTGTCTTTTAGCATAGTATTACTAAATAGAAAATCGTTTAAATAGTAATCAGGACTGTTAAAACATTTTTCAATATCTGAAGAAGCTAAAGATGAACCTCGCCCTGTGTCTTGACTAATAATTTCATTGCCAGAATCTGAATCATGACCACCATCAACTTTTTTGGCTGTCAAAAAAAGAAAAAAGAATTATTTACGCAACTTACTTTAACCAACAGGTAAGCACAGACTATTTAACAATTAAAAGTCTACCAGAGTAATCATCTTATCAGTTTACATTACATTTTTTTTTATTAGGGAAGAACTACACAGTTGGCCAGAGAGGCTGGCCTTTACTGCATCACCAGATTGAGAGGTGGCATAGCTCTTAGGTCGCTAAGCCTGAACCTCTATCGCTAGTAACTCGACACAAGGGTCCCCCCGGTGATGGGTAACCTCGGCTTGGACGGTTCTATGTTATGCGTAATCATTCCGATCTGAGGGCGCCCGAGAGGGCCGAACCACGACTCGGTCAGTAGCTATTTTATTGATAAAATCTAAATGGGACTTTTAAAAACATTAGAAAGTTCTTTCACGTAGCCATTACGAACGTGTTATTTCGACGTCTATATGAATACGTGCCCCCTTTTATATAGACGTCGAAATAAAACAAACACTTATAAAACTAATCTATTCTTCTTAAACTATCTATTCCATTGACTTTCAATACTCTTGGATGAAGGATATGAATGTAAAAACAATATTTGAAAAGGAGAAATGGAATAAAGTTTTTAATATTCTTACCATCATTCATGTTTCTCTCCAAATTATTTGATGGGCTCGTTGATGAAAATTTGTTAGGCTAAAAGAAATAGATTATTATTTACTACAAAAAAATTAACATTACATGTTTAGCTTTCTCATACCATCCACAGTCTATGTGTGTATGTACATAATATATATACATATATATATTATGTACATTAGGTCTTAAGATATGAAATTGGCGTTTTGTAACAGAGTAACCTAAAGTTGACTTTTTCAAAATATAATATATTTTTTTAATTGAAGTATGTATCATTACTATTTCTGCACTTTTGCCATCTCATAGGTAGTTCATTGACCTCTTTACTGAAAAAACGTTTGTCGATTTGCTACACTCAATTCATGAGGGACCTTTCAAGCTTTTTCACCTTCCCAATTTGCCTCAAGTGAATTAAAACGGTGAATAGCATAGTGATTGGTGTGTCTGTCTACCCCACTAAAGTTGAAAAAGGCATTGAGCACTCATTATAAATATAATATAAGTAATTCATACACATATCATAACAATTAGATATATGGCCATATCATGGAAGTCCTGACTGTTATAAGTAATCATACCTGATCAGTTTTGTCTTTGAATAGTATGTCTGATGACGGCATGCTAGAGAGAACAAAGTCATCCAAATCATTGTCAACACTAAATTCAGAGGCAGTGCAATTGTCACCAATTGGTTTATATTTTTCATATTTTTTAAGAAGTTGCTTTTGACGTTTCTTGTGCACCTTTCCTGTAAGTAAATATATATGTTTGTTAATTACATCATTCTTCATAAAATTTTTACATTTTTCTACATGACACACCTATGATTGTGCATTAGATGTTTTACTGTATCTTGGTTTGAGGTTTTTCTTTGAATCCTTTCAAGGAATGGAACTGTGCATTTCATCCTTGTTATTGCCAGTCGCAACCCTTGCATAGTTACTCTAGCAAACAAGAGTCACCACAAACAAGTGTACTTTTGAACCTAGACAAATTTCAATCGCGCCCACATAATGTAACTACACCTATGAATTTTTATCAATGAAAAGTCGTGACAATAATTGGTGAAAAAATGGCAAGTTTTCATCTTAAATTTAATAATGTTATAATTTAATTGACACATCATCATACTAATAATAAATAAATTCACTAAAATTTTTTTTTAGTAGAGAACAGTCTCCTTACCGTGACACTCAAATCGAGTTTATTGAGCACATTAAATTAGTAGACGGTAATAACTTTAGTGAGCTTGCAGGAAATTAAAGGAACATGCATGTCACTATATCACAGACATATGGCTAGTAGAGGCACCAATAATCACGCTCAGGGGCTTAGCAAATACAACACACACAAAATATTTAATGTGGGAACAAAAATTTTGCTACACAAAAAAATACAACCTCTCATGCCCATCACCCATTAGGGTTAGGCGTACGTAATTTTTGCAATAAATACATTATAGATGTATTGCTTCTGCTACAACACATTTAATATTAATTACAAAACATACTTACTTTCCCCCAACACAATGTCTCTGAATAGACACAAATCATTAACTAAATGATGATATTCAATGTTCTGTGTACTTTTTGTTTGCTCTTTTAAATTAACTTTCTCTTGACCATTTCTTTTTTTACGAGATTCTTTCTCTTTTAAGTCATATTTCTGTACTAGCATCTGTAGAAGAAGAATTGTTTGTTGGACAAGTACATTTATGAGTAAAATTAAAAAACAACAAAATTGAAATCTCGGGCTATGCATCTCCAAGTAAATAAAAAATATATATCCGTTAGGGCACACAACTTTTTAACATCCTACCAAGTTAGTTAAAAGATTGCCTATCTATGAACATTATAAAACAAAAACTTAAAAAACATATGTGTAATAACATATTTTTATAACTTAGTATGTAATCTTTTCAGTGAATTTTATGTTCTTAATTAATAATAGTTTTTATACCCAAAACAACTCCAAATTACATTAAATGTGACATATTAAATATTAAATTCCATGTGAACTTAACATGTGTCACACTGTTTCAATTCTATGGTATCATAGGTATGTTACAAATTCTGGTATAGGTGCCAGAATTCTGTTTCTTCTTCCACTTTGTCTTGGATTGTTATAAAGCTACCAATATCTCAATCAACAGGCAGTCTTCCATATAAAAATGAAAGTTCTCTGGTTTCTTTAGAACCCAAGATTCTATGCCAACAAAATTAATATGGGACCTAATAGAAATTATACTATTAAAGAAAAAACAAATTTAAAACTGGTCCAGATCTGACAAAGGTGAGTGCACAAACAGTAAATAAATATAAGTAACTAATTAAAAACTGTCTTGGAAATTTTTATATTTCAATTGTAAAGATAACAAAACCATAATGTTAAATCACCTGAAGTTGATTAGCATGTGATTGAATCGCCTCATATTGGTTTTCTAAATGTTGTAACCTCTCTTGCAAATTGTGTTTTTCTATAGATAATAATTGTACATCCTGTAATGGAATATCATTACTATGTAAATAGTGTCATTCAAAATTAAAAAAGTTAACAAAGAGTAAATTGATTTAAGTAGTTCCTGAGAATAACATGTTCAAGTTAACAATCATTTCAGCATTATATATTAGAATAGATAAGCATACTCTGAGTCTCATATGGGACACTTAAATAAGATAAATATGTAAATGATCTAACACATTTTGTAAAATTACCTTTTCCCACTTATTGCAGTTTTCCAATGCATTTTTATAGTTAATACAAACTTGCTTACATTCTTCTTTAGATGTAAGCAAAAATTTCTGAGCTTCTTCTAGCATTACCGATTTTAGGCGGTACTTTTTTAAGACTGAACTGAAATAAAAAAAGGAAATTAGTGATTATATAGAACATCACTAAAAAATATTTTTTTATTAAACTAGTTTGATACTTACTCGGTAGTAATCAGTCTCTTTTTAATACAACTTATATTTTGTAATTCAATATCTTCATTTTTTTCCTGAAATGGAATAAAAAATAGTTACGACTACATAATATTTTTTGTAAACCTTGCCTTAGGCAAAATCACACTACAATGTAAAAAATATATGTTAATGATGGATTTAAAAAACCATTCACAATTTTGTGAAAAATAGTAATTTCGTAATATTAACTTATTCGTAATATAAATTAGTAACTCTTAATCTCAGGAAATCTTAGTACAGGGATTTGGAAAGATATCCCTAATTTTAACGGTTAAGTATTCTTTTTATAATTTTTTTAACAATGGCATATATTGACAAATTCGGTGTATTAATGTGCTGTTAAAAACAGTGGAAGCCGAAAATGAAATGGAAGGTGTCTGATGTCTCTGCCTATTGAGATACGAGATAAATCATGTAGAAGAAAATTTTACATCCAGAGTTATTCGATACATACAAAATTAATAACTTAAATATTAAGCCGAAAAAGTTACCAACGTTCACTTCTTCATGTTAAATTTCGAAAAAATTATATTATAATATTAGTAGGTAACAAATAATCAACCTCAATATGTCCATAAATGTCGATCGATTATTTTAAAGTTTTTTATCGCACGGGTTAACGTTAAGAAAACGAAGATAATAACAATTATGTCATGTCATAAACACTTAAAAAGGTCCAAATGTTTAACAATATAAGGGTTGAAAACTATCAAAAAGCCCCAATTTTATTATTAATAACAATTAACCTATAACTCACCTCAGAATTATTTAAAACGTGATCTACGATATCAAAATCAAAATCCATGGAACTGTTCTCTAAATCAGAAGACATTATAAACTGGGATTAGATGAAAACTATGGCACTATTACATATTAAGCACATAATTGATTTTTATTTGGAAACATCTCCATCACATTACCGGCGCGCGAGATACGAGTTCACCATAAAATACAGATAATATATAAACCAGAGATTAGACAAAACAAATATGATACCTATTTGTGATTACCCACAGATATATACAAATTAAAGTTATGTTTACCAAATATCAATAATATGACTTTACCTTTGTCTGATACGACCTAGTCAATTATTTCAACATTCACAGCTACACCAGAGCACGATGTTACCGGCACATCGCACGGTGTTTTATAATGATACCGGCGTGATGTAACGACCATTGCTTTTTTAGAAAAAATGGAGGAAGAATTACAAAGAACAACTGGAGTATTCGAACCATGTTGACGGTCAGGCTATATATACCTATTCTAGAGGATCAGTCCAACGAAGAACTCGCCTCGGCACCTGAATTTATTCCGGTTACTATCGTTCGAACAGTTTTTATAAAATATACCTTATTCTGTATGTCCCTTACCTCATCTCCTCCCATTATTATCTTATGCGCAGTAAAGATTTCGAAACATTGGGAAAACAAAAATAAAATTAAACTGCAAAAAATCTCTAAAAGTAGTTACTTATAGGTGATAGTAATTTTAAATAATAATAAGTAATATTTTCATAAATATGAGAAGTCAGCATATAAACAAGTACCCAATTTCACTTACCTAAACAAACCATGTATATTAAAATGGAGCCTATAAATTTCCCCATCTCGAAAAAACCATGGACTAATAAAATGATCTATGGTTTATGCAAAATCAATAATGTCAGTAAAACACAGACCTAGACTAGATTGGGTACCATATTAATTGTTTTTTTCCGGATAAAGTTAACAGTACACTTTCCTGTTGTACGATAGAACTTATTTTACACCATATACGTTTTATTTCTTAATGTAACCACAGATATAGCAATTGTTTAAATTTTAATGTTGGTACCAAAATCTTAATTTAAACTCCCAAAGTAATTTTGTTTGCAAACATTCGCGTGATATTATGGTAGTGTTGCTTACTTACACATTTTGATATTATTACGCTAGTATTGTGATATTTATACCTGATAATAGAATAGAAGGTCAGTACTTATTTTGTTTTGTGTCCTACTGATAACAGTAAGTCAGAGATTTATATACCCTCTGTGATTACACCCATCTTAAAATAGTTAAGTACAAGTCTTGGTCATTGGACTCGATCAAGTTCAAGGTTAGATTAAGAAGCTGAACAGGTAAAACCGTTATAATGATCTGAAATAGAATATGTTAAAGACTATATTTTTTCTTAGAAATATTTTAGTATAAGATATATCATGTAATCAGTTTTTTTTTCTTTAGATGGGGTACAAAATGGGTGAGCTAAGAAATAATAGCCTTTATGATCGTGTCAACAAGCTTTTGGTGTCATATGAGTGGAGTGACTGCACATTTTCTGTATGTGATAAGAAATTTAAAGCACATAAACTGATATTAGGGATAAGCAGTCCGGTATTTGAAGCTATGTTTTACGGACCCCTTTCAACTAACAATGACATTGTTATTACTGATATTGAGCCTGAAATATTTCAGCAACTGTTAAATTATATTTATACAGACAAAGTGGAAATAACATCAATTGAAGAAGCATTTGAATTATTATATGTTTCAAGAAAATATTTATTAGACCACTTGTCAGACGTATGCATCAAGTATGTGCAGTCAAATGTAAATATAGATAATGTAATTACAATTTTAAATTACCCTGATTACATGCAAGATAAACAGTTACTATCATCTTCACTACAGTTATTCTGTGAACATGCGGCATATTTGCTCCAAGAAAACAAGAAAAATATTTCAAGTTTTTGTCTACAGAAAATTCTAGCAAGTAATTACATGAATATACCAGAAAAGGAACTGATAAAATTTACTTTTGAGTGGACAGCATATTACTGTGAAGTTAATAATATTCCTATAGACTATGCGAGTAGAAGAGAAGTATTAATCCAAAATGGCTTGTTTAAATTATTAAGGTTCTTGACTCTCTCTGTAAACACTATTGATGAAATTGTTTTAAGTGATAACAACTTACTTCTACCTCAAGAATCAGAGAAGATTAAATGGATGATAAAAGAATCTAGCTTTCCATGCAATGGTAGTATTGTTGATACCATTAGCACTCATACAATCCCACGATGTCCTTTAAAATTGCAGTGGTATCTGTGCCATCGCAGTCCAGTACGATCAGCTACCCCGGCAATTGTTAATACCAATCATAACTTTATCCAGTGTAAGTTAAAAGCTAATAAATCAATATTTATTAATTATCTCAACATACCATCTCGAATGACACCAGTGTTAAATTATTGTAATAATACACCTAAACAGTACCATGAAAATATATCCATTTCTTTGGTGTCTACATCTGACAACAGTGTTGTTGCAATATACAAATATAATAATAAGGTAGATTATGATTCTAACATTGATATTGAATTCAAAGAGCCATGTTTTATAAAAAAGGATAATTGGTATAAAATATGTTTCCATTGGCCAAGAGAAAATAATTTATATTCATTTTCGTATGGTGTTCAATGCAGAGATATGGCATATACTAACAGCAGAATTTATTTGGAATTTGAAGATATATTTTCATCTTCTGATAACTATGGTAGTTTTTTAAGAGGTTTGAAATTTTGTCTATAAGTCACTGAATTGTGACAATCTAATAGAGTGTATAATAGCATAAGAATTATTTAACTAGAAAGAAATGAATTAGCATCTATTTATTTGATTTATTCTAAAATAAAACATATTTAAAGACAAGTCTTATTTATTTATCAATTCCTCATATTAGAATTTTGTATTACTTTTCAAATTACAAAAAAGATTACAAAACAACAAATGTATATTATAGTCATAAAATCATAAGATTATGAGCCCTATCAGAGTTCTAAAGGGAAATAATATCAATGTGGTGGACCATTAAATTTTTTGGTTAACAATATAATGCGTTCAGCTTCACGAATACCACTTAGTCGGGCCCCATGGACAGTTGAGAAATATCCTGGTAAGGTAGCTTCGCCGGCGAATAACAGTACAGGGGGCTG
The DNA here is from genome assembly GCA_029286785.1 of Meandrusa payeni. Classification (NCBI taxonomy): domain Eukaryota; kingdom Metazoa; phylum Arthropoda; class Insecta; order Lepidoptera; family Papilionidae; genus Meandrusa; species Meandrusa payeni. Next base: position 6,891,699 of record JAGSMX010000012.1, on the reverse strand, counting down.
TGGGTCGCAAGGTCCTGGCACTGGGTTACCTAGTTCACACTGGTGACTCACCAATGAACAACAGCTCATATAAGAGTATGCCCCACAAAAATGCGGGTCTGAAGCCCATCGGGAACGCAACATCATATGCGGGTATGGGAGACAAGGATTTCCAGTAAAACGACGTAATAGTTTTGTCAGCCCTTCAACCACATCAATATCAGCCTTTGACTCCATCATAGCCGCTTCCTGTCCAGAAATCCAAGCACACAGTACATGTTTGCTGCCGGGTAGTTCGTCAACTGCACAAACGCCGTCCGTCCAATTGCTTCTGCATTGTAGTTCTTCGGCCGACCAAGCCAATTTCATGTTACCCTCATTACACACCCAAAATGGTTCTTTATATTCTAGAAATACTTTATTGCAGAGTCCAAATCCTAAATTGCAAATTGCATCTAACTTACATGAAGGAAGAGGAGGTGCAAAAAGTTTGTCAGCTTGACATTTAAGACACCCAAGCGAAACAGTTACGATAACGTAGTCACATGCAATCTCTTCACCATCACAACATTTCACCAAAGCACGGCCGGACCCTGACTGACCTCGACCCCAGCGTATAATATTCACAGCTTTGTTATACTTTATACTATTATCGGGTAGTCCCCGCAGCAAAGGCGCTAGTACCCCGACGTATCCAAGTGGGACACGCACACTTCCACCCGGTAGTTCTATATAACTGCCGTATTGATCGGCACTAACGAGGGACAAGTCGTCTCCGCATTTACTTCGTAAAATATTAGTCAAGCCGAACATAACTCGAGCGGCGTCATATCTTTGATCTTCCGGAAAGTTATATAATTCCTGTTGTATACGTAGACCGAAGAAGTTCAATAGAGTGCCATGCATTTTTTCGCCGCCCAGTCGGAATAAATTCGCGGCCTGCTGCTCTATTTGTCTAAATGTATGATACGCAGTAATAGTAACAGGTAAATCCACAGCGCGGCCCTCGCTAGTACAAAATAAACCGCGAGAATTATCTAGACGAGGTAAGGGTGCCTGTAATAGCCGGTCCTGAGAAGCTAGAGTGTACACAGAATTTGGCAAACAAGCACCATGAATCCACTCTGCGCCCATTTCTATAATAGAGTCTCCAAGCCAACATGAATGAATACGTCCACCAGGTCTGCAAATTAATGAAACGTTAATCGGATACAAAATTTGTGAATTTTTGGTGTAGGCAAGTCTATAACGTTAGTAGTTTTTACCTTTCTTTTGCCTCCAATACGTTAAAATTGCATATTCCACATTGAGTTAATCGATGGGCTGCTGAAAGGCCCGCTATCCCAGCACCAACGATAATTACTCGCGGTTCACGAATGCTAGGTTTTATGCTACATGAATCAAGAAAACATTTTTCCTGTCCCGTGCTAACAGCATTGCTGCTCATGCGATATGTCACGAACACTTCCCATTTGTCTAAGATAATCAATGAATTGCCCAATCTTTTGGAGCATAAGAATTTCATACGTGATAATTTCATCTTGATATTTTTTCATTAGTTTCCTTAACTTTAATAATTATGCATTTTTAGTCGCACTATCGATTTCGGTAAAGTGAATGTTGTTATTTTTATAGAAAAGACAGTTTAGTGACATGACAGAGTAATATTTATCCTCTTTTTTAAAAATTTAAATGGCCGACATTATCTTTTAATATACCAGATATTGTAACCGTATTCGAATCGTAATAACTAATTATACCCGCTCACCATCTATTTAAATACCAAATTATAAACAATACCTATGTTCGACCTCATTAAACATTTTGCAGCATTGAATTTTATGTAATAATTAAATTCAAACACCCAAAAAGTGATAGTAATTATTAAATAATTATAATATTTAATGAACATACTACAAAGTAAAACATTCTAGTTATGACAATATATTTTATGATTAAGCGCTAATAATAAATATTCCATGCACTTAACCCCGGGTCACAACCAAATTCACGTGATATATAACTTGCATATAATTTATTTGAAACAATAAAAAGAAAAAAATAGTGCAAGTCTATGAATACTACACTCCAGGGAGAGAACCGTAGTAATAATACTTTAGGCAATGATATATAACAATTTTTAATAAACAAGTTATAATGTTTGACATTTAAAATGATGGTAGGACTGAAATGAAAACTAAAACTGAACTGAAATTTATTTTATTAATAAAAACTTATAGTTTTAATATAATCAATAATAATTAAATATATTTTTATAATTTAATAAATTTAATCACTCAAATAAATCTAATAAATTATCACACTTCACATAATATTCTCCTGCCCTTGTCTCTGAAATTGGGGCTATTGCAGATATTATAGTAATGGTTACTGTTTTAAAAGTATTATAACTATTTACAAAAATTATAAAATTATACTATATCGCAAAGAATTTGCTATTAACCAATTAACATAAAATTAAAAATTAATAAATAATGATTAAAAATATACATATATTTTAGATCTAAGATACTATTTAATGCATACTATATGCATTACTTTTAAATCCTCTCATACATCCAAGCTAAAGCATATTAGCAAGTAATATTAACTACGTCTATATATAGATATACAGAAATACCTTCCAGTAGTTTATAGAATAAAGGGCTATAGGCATCTACTGTAAGACAGAGTTTTAAGGAAAAATGCGAACTGCCAAAATGATTATTATAATAAGACAATATTTATTAAAAATATTTTGTGTCTTTGCTTATTTATGAGTTTCATTTTTGTGCGAGTACTTCATCAGCAGAGTTTTTGACTTCTTCCCATGATATATGTATATCGCTTTCTTCGGAAAAACGCGAGCAAATAGCCAATCTTAGGAAGTAGACGTCGTCAATTTTAGAAGGTACGAGGTGAATTTTTCCACGACCGTTAATACGCCTTAGTAGCTCTTCGTTAATCTCATTGCTTCCCTTCAATCTGAAGCAAACCAGACCCATTGTGACTTCTTCAACTATTTCAAATCTTTCATCGGACGTGCACAACTTCTCGAATAGGTGCGCCAGGGCAATGTGCTTCCGGATGTGTTTCTGAAGGTTCTCAACGCCGTACAATCTCAATACGAACCACAACTTCAAAGCTCTGAAACGACGTCCGAGCGGAATTTGCCAATGGCGATAATCGGGAGCGGAGCCCTGCTGGTCGTGCTTTAAATAAAGCGGATCTACGTTAAACGCGTCGACAATCCAACGAGGCTGTTTAAGCCACATGGCTGAGCAATCGAAATTAACGAGCATCCACTTATGCGGGTTGAAATTGAAAGAATCCGCTTTTTCCACACCTTTCATCAAATAACGGTATTCGGGACAGATGAAAGCAGATCCGGCGTAGGCGGCGTCTACATGGAGCCAGATGTCTCGTGCCGAGCAAACGTCGCCTAGTTCATCTAGGGCGTCGAACGTACACGAAGATGTAGTGCCTAGTGTCGCTACAACCTGAAAATATATTGAAAAAAAAATATTAACACACGATAAACTAAAGGGGCTTTTATTCTATCTACTAATCGAGGGGTAAATTGTACTTTATTGTATTGCCGACGTGGCTCTCCAGGTAATTTTTGAGCCCACAATGATAGTGTGACAGTTTAATGTATTATACAAAGTGAATACATCTGTGAATCTCTTATCTTTTCTCAATGCTTTATATTAACTGTAGCGACTTGAACCGACCTCCCACCACCTATTATACTTTTTGCCACTGAATACTCTGCGTAGTTTTTGTGGGATCGCATCGCATATTCCATACGTAGAAAGGAGAGCTTGCCTCTCTTACTGTTATTGCATAAGCATTTCAGTTGGCGGAGTCCTGCTTGCTGCTGGTTGGGATTTGAACCGGGAACGTCATCCCTATCCCTGCTATAATGTGTAGTAGTGCAATAATTGCGAGATGGGTTAATAATGTATATAACTAAAGACAACGAACACGATGTTTGAAGAAGAAATACAGTATATGCGTCAGAACTGCTTATTATAACTATTGTACTTCGGAAATAAAATAGGCACGGGGCTATGGCAAGTAACGCGTAGTGTTTAATCCGTCAATGATTTAAAGCTTTTGGTATTTAGTCGTAAATATACTCGTAATAAAGCTTTTAATTTTAATTCTTGTTATTCGCTCTACATTTGGACACACAATTTCAGAAAAGATTAGCGAGCGGAAACCTACGGTCGGTTACATTCGTGTGTTTTTATGAATAAGCGTATGACACAAACAATAAGTTGTGTTATTGATGACAAAATTACAAATGTCATAAACAGCTATGTTGTTATTTTAATAAATAATATATCGACCTTAATGCGACACATAATAGCTTAAAAACGATAATATTGAAGAGCAGTGATAGCATAGTAGCTGTATGCCTTATGAGGGTCGAGAGTTCGAGTCCCAGTCGAATTATAATAATGAGTCTTTCTTAAGCACAAAAAAAGTAATGTGTGGTTATGGGCTTTGGTTGGTAAATAACAACGCATACCCCTCACCCCTGTTTACCCTGTTAGGTTAAAAAGGCACGAGAGCTATTATTGCCTAAAAATACTACTACTACTATACATTGAATGTACTTACGTAGAATGGAATGAGTCCATTTTTAATGTCTTCGTCAATAGCTTCCTGCAAAGTATCACCCCTAAGGCGGTGTTTTTTATCAGGCTTCAATGAACGCATTTTCACACCACCTAAAAGTCCAGCTCGTTCAACAGATGAATGAGCTTGCTCTGTAAGAAATAGTAAGAATATTTGTAAAATCTTATTTCCTTAACATAATTTAATAAATTTCAACGATATTTATACAATAGTTTAGAGAATGGAATATAGGAACCACTTGATATACAGATAGAAGACCGCTTCCGAAAACGAAGGCAGACTATAGTACTAATGACACTTACAAGTACTAATGATGGGACGGAAAAAATCGATCTTGATTTTAAAAAAACAGCAATGAAACAAATACTTTTTGACTTTGTGTTTAATTACTGTTAGGAACGTAATGCATGCAGTTCATAAAAACTTTTATATTTAGGAGGATTAATAATGCTAATAAAACGTTTTAAAAATATGATTTTTTTAAATCGGGATCAGATTAATACTATCGTCTGTCTTAGTTTTCGGAAGCGGTGTCCTAATACCCAGTATACATTGCTCTCGATATATATTTTAAAAATCTAATGTTCTCGATTCATAAACTTTTTTAAGAATATAAATGACATATTTCCGATAAATAAAGCCAATCTGATAGAAGCAGAAGAAAAAAGTATTTAAAAGCATTTATCAGTACTTGTGTGAAGCAGCAGCTTCTGCCGTTACATGAATGAGCCGGCCGGATTGAGAAATGATCACGGCCTCACTGAATACTAACTTGAAAAATTTGAGTAAATAAACTAAGCCTCCGTTTTCGGTAGCTTTCAAAATTAAAGCTATAAAAACTCATTGTTTTTATAGCTGATAGTCGTTATTAGCTTATAGCGCGCTCAGCCTAAACTTATATTATGATATAACTTAGCGCAAGAGGTCCCTAGAAAGATTGATCGATTGAGATACCTCGGAAAAGCCGAATCACGTCGCGGATCAGAACTATCCTTGGATTGCTAAAAATGGGTTCATAAGATATGTCATAAAAATTTTAGAAGATAAAGAAAGCTATTAAGTCTTTTATCCTCATTTTGACGAGGAAGACAGAGAGCTAACGGTGTTCGTATTAACCCGATTATTGACAAAAATAGGTACTTACTGTTGCAATAAGCTACAAGTTTCGAAATGATTTCGGTCTCAGTCCATTCAGGATGTTCCTCCTTAACTCGTTGCATAGTGCGAGCCTTCGCTCCGAGGAGACCTACGAGAGTCGCCTCGCTGGCTGTTCCTTGAATGACGCCTCCGGCCTCTCCTCCTGATCGCGCTAGGAATTGTTCGGGAAGACCAAGCATCTGGCCCAACCAATCCAGCATAACAACTTCCAGTTCAGTGCACGCCGGGCTTGCTATCTGGAAGTTAACAAGATTTTACAATTACGCAAATAATGTACAGTGATGTATGTCCCACTACTGGGCACAGACCTTTTCTGTAAAGAGAGTATAAGGGTAGTCCGGCACGCGTCCCTAGTGCGGATTGGCAGACTTCAATTGTCTTAGAATTTTTTTCTAGGACATGTAGGTTTTCTCACGATGTTTTCCTTCAACGCCGAGCGCGTGGTATATCAGTATATACAATTACAATAACACGATCGCTACCGAACTCGAGTTGCTAAGCGTACTACGCAACTTGAGGCGGCCACTCGGACACTGAGCTACCACGGCTCATATACAGTGATGTACAACGCGATAATGTGATTCTCGAAGTACGATTACGTTTGAAAAGCTTGTTATATGCCTTCTTGCTGTCATGATTTCACATGCGGTAAAACGGAGCACATTGAAAAGTTGGAGGCAGATTTATGCGTATATATACAAGCTCCTGCAAGATTTTAACATCTGCGTTACGCATGAATGGTGGGATGAGCTAAATCGCTGTCCAAGTAAAGGCACACAAAGATATTTCACCCGATAAGCTTATTAGATTTTCGGCTGAAAATCAGCTCTGGCAGTATATGAGTAGCTCTAGCAGCTACTCATATACTGTACTCAATTTCTTCTTAATTTGTGTTAAATAAATGTCCCTCGTTTCTATTCTATATAGATATACCAGTAACAAAGTGAATCTGTTTTTTCTAACTAATAAAAAAACAACACAAACAAAACCTTCATTCCTTACGGTCGAATTAGTATGAAAATTATATAATTAAATAGGTATATAAAATTTAACGTTGAACGAGTATATACCGACTATAATTGTGACCGGTTTTCCTTGTTCTCAATGAAATCCTAAAGAATGTTGACATTGGCAATGATATGTTTTTTTATTTTTAACTTCCTTGTTAATCATAACAAATTTAGTATCGATAAAATTATTTCTGTATAACTTGTTATTTTATCACAAATTAATTATATTAAAGTAATTTAAGTATTAAGATTGTAAACAAAATGTCTTTAGATAGTTAAATTGTTTAATGCAAAAAGTAATCACTCGTACCCTAAAACATCCGCAACGCGCGAGTCTAATCCGATGTGCAATTCGCAAGAGTGTTGTCTAAATTTAAATCGAAAAGAAATGCATGAAGGGAGAAAATAGGGCTGATTTATTAATGCAGGCAGAGAGTCCTCAAGTTCTTCGGACACACGGTCAGGCGAGACCCAGACAGTCTGACAAGGCGATTTTTACTGGTTGTGTGAAAGAAAAGAGAGCGAGAGGGTGGTCTTCTACAAGATGGATACACACAACTCAGGACGCTACGGGAGCTACCCTACAATCATCCATCCAAATGGCGCAAGACAGAAATGTCTGGAAAGAAATGGTGGCCAGGGCAACGCACCATAGTCACGTCCCTCAGTCATAAAGTTACGACATAGAAGAAGAAGTATAAATACGTTTACTTCATTGATATTTCATACAATAGGAGAAACCACTGCGTAGCTCTTTATCTACTAGGCTTCGACTCTGCTGAACCAATTGTGTCAATATGAAAGTTCTATGACATCATATTTGTCTATTTTCGCTAGTTTTGGCATCTGCTAGTTCAGTTGTGATTCTACCGTTTTCCACTGGCGTACCACTGACCCTCCATTATTGTTTCAATTGTTGCTATTTGTTAATGTCTTACATAATGTATTGTACCTAACCCAAATATAGTGTTATAATATATATCATAGCACCTTATTTTCTTTCATTCGATTTTTGGACCAAATTATGACTTTCCTTGATTGTTTAGCATGGAATGCGTAGAGCATTGGATCAACTGAAATACTTACCCATGTAAATCCTATGCACGCGATTGCACCACTCAGCATGTCAGCCACGATCGCTGGATAAGAATTGGCCGTAGGGAAGTACGCATGGAAGCGAGGCGAATGCCAGTGCGTCACTCCCGACATAACAACACGTTCTATGTCAGCCATGACGGCCGTCCAGGGTTCGGGTCGTTCAGGAGCCTGCTCAGGCACTAAGGGTCGAAGGTAGCCAGGCTTCACGGACGGCACAACGGGCCTGAAAACATAATACAGTCGGTGAAAATAAAGAAACTTACCAATATATATTCTTGGATTACGATTTATGTACAGAAAATAATACATTAACTTAAATTCATCAGTGCTTTTCATTTAATTGTAGGAATCTATCGTTCAAGGGTTCGAATCTCTGGAGACTTGTTTCAATTGGTTTCTTAATTCAAAGAAGAATTACTTGCTAAAACTTCTACCCGGTGAATGGATATAAACTTTCCTCCTGTCATATATAATACTAAAAATAATTTCTTCCATCTCATATATTATATAGGTACTCGTATATGTATAAAATATCACTTTATAAATCGAGTTTGGATACCAAATAATAACAAAACAGTGCAGTAGTAGACTAAGGTCTAAGTTAATATGTATTCTACAAGTAATAGTACAGCCTAGATAATATGTCCCACAACTGGGCACAGACTTTAGACGAATTACCTGTCTCTTATATTCTCCAAATATTCAGCGATGTAGTCAGTCATCGCTTTAGCGAAGTCTTTGAAATCTCCCGCTTCCATTGTTTCTGCACAAAACAACACAACGTTAATCGTTTACTTTTATTTAATTTCAAAACATTATGAGCGAGTAAGCACAAATAACGAAAAGTGGGGAAAGATTTGCAATAGAAATGTATTATAACAACACTATTAAGAGCACAAAAAATTTCGAGGCAAACGAAACTTATTGAACAAAAATCAACCCAGGTAAGGTCACAAAAGAAGCGCACGGAACGGAACGAAATTTTTATGAGATAAATAATATTTTTAAACAAACCAAATTTCAATTTTAAATCCTGCTCCGTCATCGTAAAGACCTACAAGGAAATTCCAAATTTTGATCATTACATTTTACATTATTAGTTTGGTAAACTAACAAATATTATTAGTAGATATAAAATAATATACTTCACAGCGATCTTTATTTAAAATAATATAGTAGTTACGACACTAATAGAGCATTAATTTTATATGTTATTTTAAAATTAAACAATGTTACAGTCACTACATCGGCGTCTGCTGTTAAATGGATTGACAGGACCACATTACTTATTTTCTATGAATTACCTAAATTATTAATAAGCTAAAACAATCACTAACTACTACAGAAATTTACAGTGTTTATCAAAGTTAAGGTAATTTATTAGTCGACTACATATTTAACAGACATCAGTTCGTTAGTACTAATTTTTGATTCTTACTTCATCGTTTATAAACTGATTTTGATAATTATTTGTTGTTGGAAACTATACCATCCGTGAAATAACTACCGTCCGAGCCGTGATTCGGCCCTCTCGAGCCCCCTCGGATGGGAATGCTAACGCTTAACAAAGTAATCGTCCAGGCCGAGGTTACCCCTCACCGGGGAACCCTTGTGGAGAGTTACTGACAATAGAGGTTCAGGCTAAGCGACCTAAGAGCTACACCACCTCTCAATCCGATAAAGCGGTAAAAGTTAACTTCTCTGCCTAATCTGTGTCGTTCGACACAAAAAAAATTCCTTTTTAGTTTTTTTGTCATTGGACCTTAAAATATTATACTTTAGGCACCGGGAAACGCCTGAAAATCGATTAGAAAGTAGGATGATCTTGCTTATTCTTAAAAAACAAATTATTGTTACATTTGTTTTATTCCATGGAAACTTAATCAAGTTAACAAGTAATTCATTGACGTAGCCACAGGATGATCCATCTGCACAATGGCATACATTGTTATCAACACGTTTTGTGCAACGGACATCGTTGGTCCTCGCTCAATGCCGAGAGAGCGGTACAGCGCAGGCGGTCATTGCATAACCTGCGACAGGCAAGTCGTGCGAGGTTATTGCGGGGCTCGTAGCTGCCTAGCTTTGTAATGAACACAAATTTCCTTTGTCGAATAGCAATTTATAAATTAGGCAACCTTACAAAAAGTAAATTAACTTTTATTTTGAATAATTGATACGATGTTATATTTATTTTGGGAATGATATGTCTAGATCTAGAAAAAATATTCAGAAAAAGAGATTCTATACATTATTAAGTAACTGAGATAATATACCAGAGTTATGTTATTATATAATTATGTATATGGCAAGTTTTTCTATACTCGTATAACATAACCTCTCACAACCGTATTGTGCTATTCAGCAGAACTTATTTTTGGAGCAACCTAACAGACGTGAACTACGTGTTATGTAAGTTCGCTGTTGTTTGAGCCCCGTCGCCCAGCGTCGGTTGCATTTCATTAGGTGATGCCAAAACACGAACATCCTTCCAAAGCCGTCAAAAACTGTAGTAATAATATTAATATTAAGAGTTTAGTTTGATAAAGAAATAAAGGATAATCATTTATTTCTGAAAAATATGGTAACTGATATGCTGACAATTTATAAGTAGACACTAACATCTTTCGCCCAATTGGCATGCAAATATATTACTATTTTATATAAACTTTTTACAAATGGTTAGATTATATATTACTTTGTTCCAATCTTTTCAGATTTTCACTTGTTTCTGTCATAATAAAATTATTTGAATTGAAGAATCTTTAATAATGAAGACACTGTCAAAACTCACTTGGGGCTGAATTTCATGGGGTTAGAAATTTCAATGGCTTCAAATTATTAGGTGCAGCTGTACGTTATCTTTTACGGCAAATATACGTTATCTTATTTATAAACAGGCAAATAACATCTCATCATACTATATCTGCTTGATACATACAATACCAAATAGTATTTTTGTTTCAATGATTTGTTAACTTGTAACCGATTTAAGTGGCTATTAGAGAGCTTAACCTGAACTTCGATGATGAGTATTTTAGTTCAAGGATACAAGAGAGGAATTCCCGACTTGCGTAAATTGTTGCGCACGGTTCAACATTCTGTTGAGAGGTTCGTCCCTTGAAGACGTTTACTGCGCGTACTAAACAACCTTAATTCATAATGATAAAAGTATCGCAATCTATTATTCTTTTTAAATATATATAATATATACATATATTAAGAATTTTCGTTTATTTAATTTGATTGCGACTCAATCATCGAGTAAAAAAACATTATACAGCATCAAAATTTAAATTAGTTGTTCAATTCAATCCTTACTATCAAGGTGACCGCGATCGATACACGCGAGATCGCGTTGGATATAATACTACAAAATGTATTTATTCACTCTACTATACAATCCTAAATAAGATAACCTAAATCGCTCGGAGAACAATAATTGCTGCTCATTATAACTTTTCATTATTTCCACGAAACGAAAGCAATTATATCTTGTTCTGTATCTCACAGAACTATTTATATTTGTACGATCATTGATATTATAGAAAACTTTGGAAAAATCTATGAAATAAAATTAATTATTCACAAAAATGACATACAGGAATGAACCAAGAAAAAAATTAGACAAATAAATTACGAGTAATAAGCAGGTGCTAGCCTAAAGGCTTCATGATTTTTAGGTTGTGAATCCCAGCTGGCTTGTACCATTGAGTTTCCGTTTTTTTTCGGTTTTTGAAGTGCAATAAAAATCATTCGTTTTCAAAAAATCAATTTGTCTCGGTGTCACATAAGGCTTTTGCAATTGCCTCGAAAGATACGCCTATAAACGCTGGCCATAAAGAAATACCTGAATCAAATTAAGTTTAAAAGTATATTTTTTCCTGTTTGGTACTTTTATCCTTATTTAAGAAATAGTTTTTATCATTAACTTTATACACGTTAGCTGGAAATACCTTAATTGAAAGTTAAAATGACAAGGGGAAAAACACGGGCACTTAAGCAAAACTGGCGCTAGGGTATTCCCGCGCTGGTCCGTTAGACTCAGTGACTCAGTACAACTTGCATTAAGCAGCATTGTTATTATTTAATACAATTAACAATATAAGTTATTTATAAGCCTAGTTGATGATTGTCTGAATTTCAAAATAATGGTCGGGAGTTCGAATCCCTGCAAGTTCTTCTCTAGTTAAATGAACGTGCGAGCCTATTATATAGAATCACTTGATGGGAATTCATCCCTGTTACATTTTAAAAAGCAGCTACCTAACTGTAGCTGCTAAGCTAACCGAAATGCGGATATATCTCTTATTTCCGCTTATATTTTTAAATGTCTAAAGAAAGTCAGAGAAGTATGTCAATACTTATAACGATCAAAACGAATAACTCAAGTTGTATTTTTAAAAGAAACTCTAATATATTGACAGTTTTTGCTTATCAATATGATAAGCTAAAACTGTCAATATGATAAGTAAAAAGCTTGATCCGGACGTATACTTTTCTTTACTATACGAGAATGTACTTTTTAAAAATAAAACTGACATTGACATTAGATTTATGGTCTAATGTTCTTTTATTCTAGCGGAGTAACCAAGCTTAATTAATAATTGACCAATTTGACAACAGACAAGTCATGATAGATGCGATTACACAGGTTAGAAACATAATATGCAGGAAACCGTCTGTTTCATGTCCAATATTGAATGCAGCAGCAGTTAACAATTGTTTTTGTATTAATAACTTCAATACACATATTCTTGACCTTATAACATACAATATATGTAGTTCGTATTTACTTTATTAATAATATTTATTATATGAAGTACGCTGGTATTTATTTAGTCTTATTCCGAGTATTTCTGTCAAATTTCTTATCTAAGATCAGGGATATCGTATCTAGACAACTGAGGTCAAGGCCCGTTGATTGTGTTTGAAAGCGAATTTGTACTTTAAATAAGCCTGGTCAGTGTGACAACTTGGGACAAGTATTGTTCAAGGCTAACAAGAAAAAATGAGTTTATACTTTATGGCACTGATATAATTTAAAGCATAAAATAATACTAATAAAGACTACTTGTTCGATTTAAAACAGGTCGTTGTTTAATCATTTTAATTAGAAATCACTTAAAAATCGTTTAATAAAATGAACAACAAATTATTTAATAAAATTGATACAGATTATGAAGTTGAATTATTAGATTTTACTTTTATTTTAGACTTTATGAAGTAGTCATTTTTATCTTACCGCAAGAAATTTTAACAGCTGCTGAAAACACAAATGTGTCTTTTTGAACACTTGGCTAAAAATTACTTCAGATAATTTTAATTGAATGAGTATAGTGGTTTGTGTCGTAAAATTTGCAGAGCGTATATTCACGTCGACACCGGGCGCTCTGTCTTGCACTACGCTCGCCGCCGCGAAGCTCACGGCTTTATATATACTGGTAGTCACTTAGCGTTGTGACGTGAACGACCAACCTCACTATACTATATGCAGCCATTTCTAACTCCATTTAGAAGATTAAACGCGATGCCTGAGCGTGCCTGCCTTTGATTCGAGTCAAACTACGATCCAGAAACTAAGCTTATTATACGTCCCAGTTCAAAGATAAGGTACAGTATATGTTAAGAAGTAATAGAATATAACTTCCGTATACGAAAGGTCAGTGAGTATAGTAGAGTATATCCGGTAAGCGACTCACCTGTGAAACCCTTTAACTTTTATTAATATTATTATTTATCATAGTCTTGACACAATTTCAGTATTTAACATAGTAAGCTTAACAATTTTTTTTAGAGTAAAAAAAAATGTAAAACACTTAAAACTAAATGACGCATTTTGTACGCACCAAAAATATTGTCTTATTTACGATTCTCTTTTACTTGTATATGTTTTAATTACGATTTTTATTACGATATAGGTAATTAGACGATTTTCAAATGATGGTTAAGTAAGTATATATGATGGTTAAGTATATATTCATTCTATTCTATTATATTCTACTTATATAAGTATTCGGGAAGTCAACGATCTTCGTGACTTACACTTTGCTAAGCTTACGCTGAAGCTCAGTAAATGACTATAAACTTTAATGCACACGTAACTAGTAAGCTACGCCTGAGCAAATTCAAAGTACGCTTTATAAATTTTAGCCTTAGGTTGCTTAGTCTGAACCTCTCCACCATTCATATTTTTTAACCTAATAAAACATAGTATATAAAGACATGCTCGAAAAGGGAGCAAACAGCTACTACAAACCTAAATTTCGTATGTTCTCGACACGATTTTCTCGTTTTAAGTAAAACGATTTATAAGTGCATAGAAATGTGGTGATTACGAGTAATTCATAGGTTCTTCTGGTTCATTCTCTACAAAATCTATCCCTAACTTCTCCAGCACAACTTTTCTTCATTCGTCACTTCATTCGTTTCTCACATGAAATAAAAAAATGATGTCATTATAATAAAATATGCTTTTCAAAATGTTGGTGATAACGCAACCCTATTTTTGTAAATTCAGCGTGCGTGTAATCTGCGTTACCAGTTAAAAATAACGTTAATTTTCTGTAGTCTGTTTTTATACTATGGTAATAATTATAACCCGCATTCTTTTATTTTTCCGGAAATAAAATCGTCATATTATGTTAAGTTTAAAAAAAATTAACTATGTTAATAAATGTAAGATAAAAGTACGCTTTTAATATAATTTAAGGAAAGCTTGCCGCCGTAACGCACATTCACCGAGGGTGTGGGAAATATAGGGAGGCGCTCTCAATCCTCCCTCTTGGGACAAGGGGAATTGAATCAATTCATTTTCACTCCGACTATACTCGTGAAAATCCCTCTGAGAGCGAGATTTATCGGTACTAAGAGATATAATAAAAGGAAATATCAAATGAATTAAACATTTATACAAGTCTCTGACATTTCAGAAATATCCAGGAAAGTGGAAGATAATATTACGAGTTGTTAGTGTGAGTAGCTAAAGTTAGTAAAGTTAAATACACATGAATATGAATTGCTGGATTGATGTCGCAAAATTCGTAGTGGTCTTTGGAGAAGATAGAATTAAAACGTTTAGAAAAAAAAAATATGTATTATGTACGCCGATGAATGAGGTATTTATTACATGGCAGACATTAAATGAAAACTGTTTCACCGGATTTTGAGGTGGCGTAATTCTTTGGCCGCTTAGCCTGAACCTGTATGAAAGTATTTAATATGCAATGGAAATATGAAAAAAATCATACTGCAGTTGTGAGTAATAAGATCGGCAGAGGGAGCTTTAAGAGGTGTAATGAGCTTATTTGTAACGGATTTCCGCTGTTTCGAGGTATTTACAACTTAGCCCAGCAAACCTCTGTTATGATTGGACCGGATCTCTTTAATTTATTTGTTTATTTAGCATAATTTATCTACAACATCAGTCTCTCTGATCCCTCCAATCGTTTTATCATTGCTGAAGACCTGGTTGCACAGCTACATGTGAAGTAATCGCGTTCATGTACCTTTACCGTCAGCTTATAGCAATAAAATTGCTATGGTGTGCAATTTGCTGTAGTTGAAGTTCCGTAACTGGGCTGAAAATCTACTTGGCTAGAGGCCAATACACATACAGTACAAGATACAGTGTTCCTAATTACTTATTACCGTTAAATAAATATTTAAATTAATAAGCTCTCACGTCCTTTTAACTGGCAAAGTAGACAGGACAGCTTTCGCTATTCACTATTCACCAAGCTTGTTAGGTCTCGTACGAGAGAGATGTAGCTATCGCCTTACACCAGGCACAAATTTTTATCTTAGGATTTTGACTTATAACACAGTTAAATAAATGATAATTCATTGGTACAAGCCCACTAGAATTTTAAAGCACGACCATCAGATCGTAAGTCTAGTCGCTAGCCTATCTGCTAGTAATAAATGTTGCTACAATTATAGTTAACCACGACAAGCGGAAATTTAGAAAAAATTATGTATTATGTACGCCGATGAATAAGGTATTTATTACATGGCAGACATTAAATGAAAACTGTTTCACCGGACTTAGAGGTGGCGTAGTTCTTAGGCCGCTTAGCCTGAACCTGTATGAAAGAATTTAATATGCAATGGAAAAATGAAAAAAAATCATACTGCAGATGTGAGTAATAAAATCGGCAGAGGGAGCTCTAAGAGGTGTAATGAGCTTATTTGTAACGGATTTCCGCTGTTTCGAGGTATTTACAACTTAGCCCAGCAAACCTCTGTTATGATTGGACCGGACCTGTTTGATTTATTTGTTTATTTAGCATAATTTATCTACAACATCAATCTCTCTGATCCCTTCAATCGTTTACAATACAGATACAAGATAGATACAAGATACAGTGTTCCTAATTACTTATTACCGTTAAATAAATATTTAAATTAATAAGCTCTCACGTCCATTTAAACAGGCAGACTAGCAAAGTAGACAGGGACAGCTTTCGCTATTCACTATTCACTACCACAAGCTTGTTAGGTCTCGTACGACAGAGATGTGCCTATCGCGTCACACGAGGCACAAATTTTAATCTTAGGATTTTTGACTTATAACACTGTTAATAAAATGATAATTCATTGGTACAAGCCCACTAGAATTTTAAAGCACGACCATCAGATCGTAAGTCTAGTCGCTAGCCTATCTGCTAGTAATAAATGTTGCTACAATTATAGTTAACCACGACAAGCGGAAATTTAGAAAAAATTATGTATTATGTACGCCGATGAATAAGGTATTTATTACATGGCAGACATTAAATGAAAACTGTTTCACCGGATTTTGAGGTGGCGTAATTCTTTGGCCGCTTAGCCTGAACCTGTATGAAAGTATTTAATATGCAATGGAAATATGAAAAAAATCATACTGCAGATGTGAGTAATAAAATCGGCAGAGGGAGCTCTAAGAGGTGTAATGAGCTTATTTGTAACGGATTTCCGCTGTTTCGAGGTATTTACAACTTAGCCCAGCAAACCTCTGTTATGATTAGACCGGATCTCTTTAATTTATTTGTTTATTTAGCATAATTTATCTACAACATCAGTCTCTCTGATCCCTCCAATCGTTTTATCATTGCTGAAGACCTGGTTGCACAGCTACATGTGAAGTAATCGCGTTCATGTACCTTTACCGTCAGCTTATAGCAATAAAATTGCTATGGTGTGCAATTGCTGTAGTTGAAGTTCCGTAACTGGGCTGAAAATCTACTTGGCTAGAGGCCAATACACATACAGTACAAGATACAGTGTTCCTAATTACTTATTACCGTTAAATAAATATTTAAATTAATAAGCTCTCACGTCCTTTTAACTGGCAAAGTAGACAGGACAGCTTTCGCTATTCACTATTCACCAAGCTTGTTAGGTCTCGTACGAGAGAGATGTAGCTATCGCCTTACACCAGGCACAAATTTTTATCTTAGGATTTTGACTTATAACACTGTTAATAAAATGATAATTCATTGGTACAAGCCCACTAGAATTTTAAAGCACGACCATCAGATCGTAAGTCTAGTCGCTAGCCTATCTGCTAGTAATAAATGTTGCTACAATTATAGTTAACCACGACAAGCGGAAATTTAGAAAAAATTATGTATTATGTACGCCGATGAATAAGGTATTTATTACATGGAAAACAGACATTAAATGAAAAACTGTTTCACCGGACTTAGAGGTGGCGTAGTTCTTAGGCCGCTTAGCCTGAACCTGTATGAAAGAATTTAATATGCAATGGAAAAATGAAAAAAAATCATACTGCAGTTGTGAGTAATAAGATCGGCAGAGGGAGCTTTAAGAGGTGTAATGAGCTTATTTGTAACGGATTTCCGCTGTTTCGAGGTATTTACAACTTAGCCCAGCAAACCTCTGTTATGATTGGACCGGATCTCTTTGATTTATTTGTTTATTTAGCATAATTTATCTACAACATCAATCTCTCTGATCCCTCCAATCGTTTACAATACAGATACAAGATAGATACAAGATACAATGTTCCTAATTACTTATTACTGTTAAATAAATATTTAAATTAATAAGCTCTCACGTCCATTTAAACAGGCAGACTAGCAAAGTAGACAGGGACAGCTTTCGCTATTCACTATTCACTACCACAAGCTTGTTAGGTCTCGTACGACAGAGATGTGCCTATCGCGTCACACGAGGCACAAATTTTAATCTTAGGATTTTTGACTTATAACACTGTTAATAAAATGATAATTCATTGGTACAAGCCCACTAGAATTTTAAAGCACGACCATCAGATCGTAAGTCTAGTCGCTAGCCTATCTGCTAGTAATAAATGTTGCTACAATTATAGTTAACCACGACAAGCGGAAATTTAGAAAAAAAATTATGTTGGTTGGTAATTCTATTTAAAAAATTATAATAAAATTCTTTTTTTAATATTAAAATTACCACCATTTACTACACGTATATGAATGTACTATACCAAAATAACATTTTTACAATTCTTATCTTTCTGTTTGCTAACTTTTTAAACTCTGAAACGGCTGAACCGATTTTAACGGGACTTTCACGGGCAGATAGCTGATGTAAAAGGATGTGGATTATTGATCAGGTATGGGTTAACACCGAAATAACTATCAGATTTGAAGGTTTCTTCGCATTGCTTTTATCATACATGTGTGCGTGGTAAATAGACACGTAAAATTGACTTTAACAATTAAATTGGTACCGCAACTGGGAACTGAACTCGCTTACTTGCACACTATTCATTTTAAGCAAACGTCCACACCGAGCCACTATGACTGATGTATTTATTAATATTCGTTCAATCTAATATATTAAGCGTAATCGTCGAGTGAAAAGTGAAGTGGAAAGATGAATAGACTTAGAGGCCAATAATATATTTCAGCAGCTGTAAAAAATGGCGTGTAAATATTCCAGATTATGCAATTTCCGTCTGTCAAATGCGAAAGTGGAGTAATTACTGGTGACCCGTGCCACTCTCAATGCTCTTAACTTTACTAGAGCCTGACTGAGCCGTATGGAATGGGATAAGGAGGCAGAGGGCGGAGTTGCTATAGTAACGGGGGGTGTCCTCATTGCAACAAGTGGGTTCCGTAAAGACCTACATTTATTCTCACTTGTCTCGGAGATAGTAATAGCTCTAATGTACTCTTTGTGAAGAAATAGAAAGATTTTTATTTCACCGTTAGGCCATTTTTATTCATGGAACATGTGGAAAATAATAACCTAAATTAATGTATATAAACAGGTGTACCTTAAATTTAAGCGAATGACTTTAGTGACTACTACAAATCATTTTATACGTATAATAAAATATTATAATAGAAATTATTTGTTAATAAATCCGTAATAATCAATAAAAAGTTTACATAAAAAATACGGGTGTTTACAGAACAATTTAAAGGAATAAATGGATTTTCTTGATGTATGTACAAAAAAAATGGAGATGTATCAGCTATTCAATATTGAATTGTTTTAATTGAACTTGTACCGAACTCAGTCATTGTGAGACGCAACATAATTTTAACGTAATTTTTGTCGCGGCTGTTTTCGATAAGTTATCGCAGTTTTTTTTCTATCACATTGAAAAGTAAATAAAGTTTTGGACTTTTTATGGCTGATGGCCGTTGTTAGCCCGCACGCTTTCATGACTTCACCGGATTGAAAATTAATATTTCTAGACACTACAACAACAAATATTGCGTAAAAATATAGCTTAATTATTAATTTAGTAGAATTTATATTAGATCTTAGGTTGTATACTACCGGAAACGTAGGTAAAAGTCTGAGGGCCGAGTTCTATCTTTTAATATTACTACACTAACGTGTAGTAGTAGAAATAAATGTACTATTTATTTTAAAAGAAATTAAAAACCCAAACATACACTACGATATGTCGACTAAAGGCATCGAGACGAACACCATGGGCATTTAATCGATACTAGTCCGACATAACCAGTCCTTGCCCCCATAAGGGTGGAAGTGGATACTGGATAGGCGTAGGCATTTCCCCGTGTAAAAATTTTCCTTTAAGACTACGATGGTACTTACAGTACGGCATATTTACAGTTGGTTATGTTAGGAATCGGAAGTGAAATTTTCAGTAGTTACTAAGAAACATAGAAGCTGCGGATAGACATACGAGGAAAATAATCTATCTAATTAGCTTTTGAAAAGAAAATATGAAAACCATAATTTAACCATTCATCCATCACAAGAAAAACATATCTCATAAAACTGAAAACTTTTGGTTCATAATCGTTAGATCATTACTAATATAAATTAACTCTATACTATGTTAGTAGTTTTTATTCTCGGCAAATTATAATTACCGTTTAATACTTTGCTGGTAACATTATGCTTTGCCACTCCCCCCCTGCCTCCCTGCCTCCCTTATTCGTCCGTCATCTCCAACAAGAAAGTTTAGGTTCAAAGTCTGGGTCCAAATTTTCAAAGTTTCTTAATCTTGCAAAGAGTTTAATTTTAAGATTTATTTTTATTTTAAGTTTTAAACATGTCTAATAGCAAAATGCTGTGTGCTCTGAAAATCCTTAAACATCGAAATAATATGAAGTTTTTTAACAGTAAGTCGTTATGTCCTCTATCAATAAATTTCTATTTTATTTTTAATAACCTAATCTGTTTACTTAGAAAATAATTAATAGTCATGTACTTACGAAGCAATAACTTGTTTTAGAACTGGGCTCCAGATCATATGCAGTTGCTGCAGGTAGTCAAGTTCACACAAAGTGTAAACTAGTTGACGGCGTTTATGTCATTACTTTAGATTCTCCAAATGTTAAAGTAAGTAACTTGTAAAAAATCTTATGTCATCACAGAACGTGCAAAACATACTAAACAATTGAACAACATATCGAGGAAAGAGGGGCCATTCTTTGTATTGTCCATTATAGCTTGAATAATTACCTCTTTATTTGAAAAAAGAACAGTAAATGGAACAAAGCAGACGTCATATGACAAGAATGCCTCTCACCGTTCAAATATTGCCCCTCAACATTCTCTTGACCCAATAAGAGTAAGGGACCTTCCCAAAGTTGTATCTTTTTGAGAAAACTACTGATGACAATTTGTTCCACAGCAGGATACCTTACCAATTGCAGAAAGCATAGAACTAGAAGCACACTGACCTCTGTAGTGCAGCAATATTTGATTTAGGAATATGTAAGAAGTATTTAGATAAACCTTACAGAGAAACCTGATTTGTACATTGATAAAACATATATTAAGAAAATGAAACTTGCTCAGAATAAAAAAAAAACAAATAATTTTTCTTTCCAGTCATGCTGGTTTTTCTTTTACATACAATTTTCTACCAATATTTAAAAGAAACATTGGTGGAAGATTAGAGTAAATAGACATCATAGTTAGTTACTACTGCATTATCAGTTTCTGTCCCTTACCAAAGTATAATAAGTATACCAATAATTTTATTGGGTTTAATTTAAAACGTCCTATAGCTAGCAAATTGTGCTGGGATTGTTTCTTGACTAAAAATATATATTGCCATTAGTATATATTATTTCTAGTTCAACTGAATAAAACCTATAAGTAATTATGAGAAGTATAAAAGACAAAAACTTTACTATTTCATAATTTTTTCAGGTTAATACACTAAACCCAGTATTGATGGATGAGTTCAGAAATATTATAAATGAAGTGGATTCCAATCCTGCTATAGAGGCAGCCGTGTTGATATCTGGCAAACCTGGCTGCTTTATAGCTGGTGCTGACATAACTATGATTGAAAACTGCAAAACTAAAGATGAGGTTGTCAACCTTGCCAAAGCAGGTATATTTTCTATAAATAACTATATCAACAGGATGCACAAATCCATGTCATTCTATAATATTATTACATAGACTTTTAAGACATGCTATGCTCACACACTAACTCCACAATGACACCACAAATAAGGTGGTTTCCAATAAATATTGCAATCTACTAGTTCTCCTTTACAATGTATGATTGGACAAAGGCATCTTCCGAAGCACATGAAAACAGGTTGTGAGAAAGAATCATATGGTGCCAAACCTTGTCTACACAAAGTGAAATTATATAACAAGAAATTGTTTTTAATATATATTATGTAATAGTTTAAGAGTTCTTATATATTTATAGGTCATGAAATTTTTAAACGAATGGAGAACTCCCGCAAACCATATGTAGCTGCAATTCAAGGTTCATGCCTTGGTGGAGGCTTAGAGACAGCTCTAGCTTGTCGATACAGAATTGCAGTAAAGGATTCAAAGACTGGACTAGGGTTACCTGAAGTAATGTTAGGGCTTTTGCCAGGAGGAGGTGGCACTCAAAGGTAATATGCATATCTGTTAACTTACATCTGCTCATTAGTATAATTTTGATTTAAGATTCTGCACTCTTGATACTAACCATTCACAACACTGAACTGATGATGACTACAAAAAATTATTTTATATTATCTTAAGAAATGTAAATCACTTCATTGACAGTCTGTATGTAAAAGTAAATTTTCCATACAAAAGTCTTGTCTGTCTAGTCAGTCCAGCTTCCAAAATAAACTGAGCAAAATAGTGTATTTATGAAATAGAACATGTCTCCTTTGCAAGGCACTAGCTTCCATAAAGACCATGTTGTAAAGCCTTGAGGCAAATAAGAGAAACTAAAATAAACATAAAAGATATAATGTAATAATTTGGAACAACATTACTTAATGTTTTAAGAATGTATCTATGTTATATTTTATATTTATCAGGACACCGAAACTTACTTCTGTGCCTACCACTTTGGACTTAGCACTTACTGGCAAAACTGTTAAAGCTGATAAAGCCAAGAAACTTGGATTGGTCGATTTATTAGTATCTCCTTTAGGACCAGGTATACACTTTTTTTTAATTCAGTAACAGAATATGGTTATAGTGTACTATTATAGATGATAATGTAATTTATTATATGGCTAATATATTTTGTATTCTTTAGGTCTTGGCCAACCAACTGACAATACAATGAAATATTTAGAGAATGTTGCGGTACAAATTGCAAAGGATATAGCATCTGGAAAACTTAAAGTGGACAGATCTAAAAAGGGGTTAGTTAACAAAATTATGGCAACAGCAATGCAATGGGACTTTGTCAAAAATATGATTTTCAATAAAGCTAAAGAACAAGTAATGAAAGCCTCTGCGTGGCTTGTATCCAGCACCTTTAAAGGTATTGTTTAATATTTTATTTTAATTGACTTGTTATAACAATTAAAAACATCTTTATACTAATAATTGAATTTGTAAGGTTTTAAATATGTGTGAGACAGGTGACAATAAAGTGATTTCTTAACCAATCTAATATAAACAGAAATAAATTAAAAGTTTTATAGGTATGTGCACATTTTTCACAGGGAATTTTGTAAAAGCATTAAAATCATCTCAAGATGAGGAGGAAAAAGGTTTAAAAAATCTATTATTTTATTTTTTAAAAGTAGTTCTTGACTTTATTTACCCAACAGATTCTTGAAGTTGTCAGAACTGGAGTGGATAAAGGCTCCAATGCAGGTTTTGAAGCAGAGGCCCAAGGTTTTGGTGACTTAGCAATGACTCCACAGAGCAATGGACTGATAGGCCTTTTCAGAGGTCAAACAGAATGTAAGAAAAACAGATTTGGTAAATCAGAAGTAGATGTGAAAACGGTAAGTTAGACATATGTTTACTTTTATTTAATTTTAAAGGGATTGAGTAGTAGGCAAGTTGTTGTAGGGTTCTTTCTTTTATAGTTGAAGGTCCAGAGGTTGAGGAGGGGCTATATTAAAACACTTTCTTTATATTACATTTTTATTGTTGTTTTCCTGTTGCTGTCTTGATGAGAAGTCCTTTTCACTACAGAAGTACAGTAGACAACCGTCTGTTATTACTTTTTTAAACCATCATTCCAATATTCATAACTGTCATTTCAAATGCAACAAGTGTTGCCTGCCATTGCTTACATATTCAACTTCCAACACAAGTTAAAGAAAATCATAATTATAAAGTAATATGATCATGACTATAAAAATAAGTTTATAATAACAATCAATCATATTCAACCCTTTTCAGATATATATGAATACCACATACTATATTAGGGAGATAGGTATTGCTCCAGTTATACAAATACAGTATGCATAACATGAATGTCACAATGCTGAATGTAGGGTATATCATTATGTTTGGCATTCTGTCTTACATGTTGGGATATGGTTATATTTATTTCTTATAATTCAAGGCCGAAGGCTGCTGTTGAGTTCATGGACCACTCAGCTTAAATGTGTATTTGTGTACCACATTTTGGGTCATTATCATTAGGGAGGACTTGCCTTTTCTTATATTGTCATGAACTTTCCAATATCTCAATCAACATGCATGCAATTTTATGAGTTCCCTGGTATCATATCATATTATATCGGAAGCCATCATTCTATGCCAACAAAATTGACATGGATCCTACTTAAAATCAAATTCTATCAGACAAAAAAACTCTTTTTAAAGTCAAAAAATAATATACTGCCAATAAAGTAGTTGCGAGTAGTCCTAGTGTTAGTGAGACCTGATCCTTTCGTTTTTAGATGAGTTTTCTACCTAGTTTTAAATTTACCTTGTTCTATCACTATCCATCTAAAACTATGTAGTTTTATATCTATTTATTGCTACATATAATTATTATATTTTTACTTTATTCAAATGTATATATGTAAGTTTATTTATGTACATATATATATTTTTGTCTCTATACAATCCCAAGTTAGACCGGCAAAGAATGCCTTTTTGTACACTATTATTTTGTGGGAATAAAGATTAAATAAATAAAATCAGCTAATAATTTCTTACAATGTTTGTTATACAGATTGGTGTACTTGGTGCTGGTTTGATGGGCGCTGGCATTGTTCAAGTGTCTGTCGACAAAGGCTATAATGTCGTTATGAAAGATGCAACTAACGCAGGTCTCTACAGAGGTGTTGGACAGGTACAAAGTGGCTTAGTCAATGCCGTGAAACGCAAAAGAGTGTCCTCGTAAGTATTAATACACTGGTACAAAACTAAAGCTTAATAGCCATATCACTAGGTTGAAATCTATGAAACAGACTGTTGTAGCAAATTTATTTTGAAATAGTTAAAAGGAATTTCAGCAAAGGAAGATTATTCTGCACAACTATAACTTTCTTTTTGCCCAAGTGAGGTATTGATAGTTTAATCTTTCTTAAAAAGCTGCCAATACACCTGCTACTCCTCTATTATTGTGGATATTCCTGCTAGGCATGCTTGCGCTGTAGCCTGGAGCTTATTACAATTTCACATAATTGTGTGGTGGATGCTATCACAATTCATCTTCCTTTTTTTTGTTGAGGGGGGGAAACTTCAACAAGATACCTCGCCTTATGGGGGGAAGGCAGGGTTATGTAGGATTCTTACCCACCAAAATCCGCCAGCGGCCCATCCTCGGTGCATGGTGTGGGGCTCCGGCATCTCCAGTGGAACCCACCGGAACCCCTCTGCACTGTGCTCAAGGAGAGCACGTCCCGGGGGGGGGAGGTTATCCCCTCCTCCCCTGTGTCCTCGCAGTGCAAGACGACACGCCGATGTCGCCTTCTTCCCGGGTCCACCATTGCGCCGGCCCCCACCCTTGTCGCCCAGTGAACCCGAGGCCCCTTTTAGTCACCTTCTACGACAGGCAGGGGATACCGTAGTCTTATTCTTGAGAGCCCAGAACTACAAGGCTGACAATTCCTAGTTCAACCCCACCCATAATAAATCCATCAGCATTTTTGTACAACTATACCTCATATCAATTATATGTAAGGCAAACGAATTTCCGCCTTTAACAGGATTGAGTTGGTTGCCAAAAAGAAAATGCTCTGGATCAAACACCCTAGAAGTTGTTACTTTCATAAATCAATTTATATTTTATTGTTTTGCAGCTTACAGAAAGATAAATATTTGTCAAATCTTTTGCCAACACTGAGCTATGATAACTTCAAAAATGTTGACTGCGTAATTGAAGCTGTATTTGAAGATATTAATATCAAGCATAAAGTTATAAAAGAACTGGAAGCAGTTATTCCAAAGCACTGTATCCTTGCTACCAACACAAGTGCTATACCCATTACGAAGATTGCAGCTGGTAGCCGTCGCCCGGAAAAAGTCATTGGTAAGATAACTATAGTGATCCTAGGTGACATAAATATCTCAGCTTGGGCTCATAGAATAGAGGTACGGTATCCCCCTGTCTGTCTTAGAAGACGACTCGAGTATAACCGCCCCAAGTCCACGGGCGACAAGGGTGAGGCCCTTTATCGTCCGCTAATTTGGGCCTGGGGAAGGCGACATTGGCTGGCCCGTGTTGCCTTAGCATTGGGAGGGTGCTAGGACAGGGGAGTAAGGGCTCAAAATATAAGAAGCCTGAAGGCTTCTAAGTTTAGTTAATGAATTCAATCTTTCAAATTGAATGAGACAAACTGAAAATTTGTACTAAGTTATTTAGTTTTGTTTTGTTCTAGGTATGCACTACTTCTCGCCTGTTGACAAAATGCAGCTGCTGGAAATCATCAGGCACCCGGGCACGAGCGATGACACCGCAGCCGCCGCTGTGGCGGTCGGCTTGCGTCAGGGCAAAGTTGTCATCACAGTCGGAGATGGACCCGGCTTCTACACAACACGTATCCTCTCTACGATGCTTAGTGAAGCTGTCAGGTAATATTTGCCTTGTATTCCTTTCTTTCACTTTTCTATGCCAAAAGAGAAATAGTGTCCATTCTTTGGATTCTTATGAACCAAAAATTTAATTGGTCCAGTGTATCATGGAATATCTTATTAAGCTTAATCGATTTTTGTAATTGTGTAACCTGAAATTGTAAAAAGAAATGTGAGAGCGTAAATGTTTTTTCTTTGGATCAAATGATAAAATCACTCTCTCCAATATCTTATTTACCAAAGGAGTTGCATTGGGGTTAGTTGTTTAAAACTACTGGTTTATTGAGACAAATTGAATTTTATAGGCACATGTTACATGGACAGTACAAGTTAACAAAATGTTATATATATTATCATAATACATCACAAAATATCCACAACATTTATGTGGCAATGTTGCAAACATCACTCACCAAGCATATAAGACTCATATGGGATGAACAACCCGAAAACCGTAGCTCATTGGTAAACTAGCTGGGATGCAAACCCTGACTGATTTTATAATTGATAATTTTCAAAATAATTTTATTAATTCAATGAAACATCATATTTACAGATTGTTGCAAGAGGGTGTTGATCCCAAGGATCTGGACAGTATGACAAAACAGTTTGGTTTCCCTGTGGGCGCTGCCACTCTGGCTGACGAAGTTGGCATAGATGTGGGTTCGCATATTGCTGTCGATTTGGCTAAGGTGTGTCTCACTTCGACAAGATAATTATTTTTGTTGTTTGATTAAAAGGTGTAACTTTTTTTCTGTTATATCTTTCACAAAGGCTTTCGGTGATCGCATCAGTGGCGGCAACTTAGGCATTATGCAGGACCTTGTGAAAGCAGGCTTCATGGGTAGGAAGTCTGGCAAAGGTTTCTATGTTTATGAGAAAGGAACTAAGAACAGGGATGTCAACCAAGATGCTGTTCAAATACTGAAGGACAAGTATTCTTTGGAGCCCAAAGGTGCCAATACTGTAGAAGATCAACAACTACGAATGGTTTCCAGGTAAGATATTGAAAGTAAATTACCCAAAGTTATCTTTTGTATTTGAAGTTGTGAACACAGACAAAAGGTGACAAGCCTCTTGGTGCCTATGCACTATATTTTAGAGAGTGTCTTCAGAATTTATATGTTCTAAATCTCCCAATCATCTTTCACAAACAGACTTCAAGACACATGGCTAGTTAGTTGTATATGGCCATCATGTGTTCGCCAAGAATCTATTGTTATTTTTTTTGTGTATGGTGTCATGGCAAGGTGTATTTTAGAAATAAATTAATCTTTCAGATTTGTGAATGAAGCGGTACTGTCATTAGAAGAGAAAATCTTACACAGCCCGCTTGAAGGCGATGTGGGCGCAGTTTTTGGTCTCGGTTTTCCACCATTTACTGGTGGTCCATTCAGGTATGTATCCAAAAAGTTATACTAAAACTAAATTAGTATTATAATAATTGCTATCTCATGTAATAAAGTTTAGAGCTTTCATTCATTCGGATGATTTAAGTTATTATATCTGAATATAGAATATTAATGATAGTATATTTATTTAATTGTAACATTTCAATGTTATTGATTGATTTTGTCACAGATGGGTAGATCAATATGGTGCTGACAAACTAGTCAAGAAAATGGAAGAGTTTCAGGGTTTGTATGGAGCACCATTCAAGCCCGCTCAGACTCTTGTAGACATGGCCAAAGACACCGGGAAGAAGTTTCACCAGAAGTAATCCAAGCAAACAAGCAAGCATGTTTAACCAAGTTTCCTGTTGAGAGAAATCAAACAAAATACACTAATGTAATGACTATATCTTCGTCCATTGATTGATATTTTTTGTATGTGTTTTAATGTAAGTAAATCTGGATGTATTCTATTTTATAAAGAATGTATGTAAAAATATATCTATAAATTTAAAGCAAATATTTTAAGCAGACAGATAAGCTGTTACAAAACAATACTCTAATAATAGCTTCTATGACTTGCGTATTAATTGTGAAATACAAAGGTCGTTCATTCTTATTTTTATTATCTTGTTGAGTAATTACAATAATCATATTTTTAAACAACAATCCCGGTTGGCTTGTACAAATAATTGCGATTTTTCAGTTTTTCAAGTACAAAAAATCACTTACTAAAAATGCATGTCCGCGATAGGCTCATCACCTATCATCACATATAGACCTAATGAGCATGGTAAAAAGAGTTGAAGTCTCTTTTTTCTGCTGTGAGCTGTCAACAAGCTGTCTTGTTTCCCCCGCTAAGACGTGATAAATTATTTATTATAGTTAAGGGACCAAAATTGTGAACACTATATGGTAATGTTAGGTTCCCTGACAAATACCTAGCATGTTTTTTAATTTTAAAAAGTTAAATGTATAATAAATATGCACAAGATTAAAATTTAATTTAGAATAAAAAATATTTTTCTTAAATCAAAAAGGGGGTGGGGTGTTAAGAGGAAAGACTGTAATTTTTATTATTTTTTTTTTATTAGGGTTGATGTATGTATATCTTTAAAAAAGCCACTGAAGTCCGGACTAGACAACTAATCTAAGCCTAAAAAAATAGCCTTGTGAGAATAAGCCAAATGTAAACCAACAGTTATAAGTATTGCATAACACTTTTTGGTATTAGTTTACGTAAAAAAAAACCTTTTTCGATTAGAACATGTATTTTTTTATTTAAATTCATAAAAATATTCACATAACTTTTGGCTCGCTTTGGCTACAACGTCTTGTTGCCAGTACATAAAATCATCAAAAATAACACGCGTTCGTTTTTTCTTCTATGAACCTATACTGTCGGTTAGTGAAGCTGGCCGCTCCAGTTTACGCAAATGGCGTCTTTCCCCTTTTAAATACATACACTTTATGAGCTTTCACATTTAGTACTTCTGGACCAAACTAAGTATACGGCGATGCAATAAAGATGTTATACCAAGATGCCTCTCTTTCGGCTCGGCAATGTTCGAGCACACATGTAGGTATGAAGCGCTTAGTTTAGAGCTGTGAAGCGCTAAAGACGAAACTGATATGATAGGAAAGGAATCATTGCATAACTCATTATAAGGATGTACGCAATGTGTCTCATTTTAGTGTCACTTATTCGTTTCATCCAGTTCCAAGTCATTAGTATCAAAGAAAGTTAGATACTAAATTAATTTCACTTCTAAAATGATTAAGAGGATTTTTCAAAAACTGTTAAACACCTATAAGTTTGTCGTCTTTTTTATATGAAAAGGGGCAAACGAACGTAAATAACATCCACAGCACAATAACATCTAAATATGATTATAGTAATTATTCCCTGATATTATTTGTCCTGTGTAAGAATTAACGACCATGTTTACGTCGTACGCAATTGTTACCCTAAATTGAATTAAGACAAGCAAGTGCTATTTTTGTCAGATACGACCAACTCTGACGACGTCAACTACTGCTTGAAATGGTGAAAGCGACTGGAATATCTGTGTTCCACAATTTTTCATATAATTATATGTATGATTATATGCACTGCCTTTAGCATTAACAGTCTTCCTTGTGTTTGATAAGGTTGTTCTCGACCTTTGATATTTTCTAAACGATATATGATTGTTTAAAAGTGTTATTTATTGCGTAGATTGAGATTGCAGCATTTTGGAAAATATTTAAATAAAATTTTAAAAATTAAATTCTGTTTTAATACCGTTTTCATGACGGTTCTACAAGGGTCCAAGTATGCCTGTATAAATATTCTCGTGTTATAAGTCGTTAAATTTCGATAGAATTCTTATGACGCTAATATTTTATTTTACTTTTTATTGGTTATAAGTTAAAAAACAACACAAAAAAATAAAAATGGTCGCACGTCTCATAAATATATACATAAATATGAGTAGACTCAAAAAATAAGTATTTTTTTAACTCTCATTTTTAATATATATATCGACTGAGATTTTCTAATACAGACAGGAAGAGAGTTCCATAGACGTACAGTTAATGAGTTACCTTAAAAGTTGGTATCATGGGGCATCTCCATATACCTGGTTAATGGTCTTGAGATTATGTGATCGCAAATCTAACGTATTCGAAACCCCGAAGGAATTGAAATCGTTCCCTCAGATAAGATGGATATGAGGGAGTAAACAGGATGTTACAAAGAAGAGAGAGTATATGACTGTACCCTACCCCTTTCTGTCAATCCATTTCTTCACTCACGGAGTTCGTGCATCTCGCATCTCAACAAAAAGAGTAAAACGTCCCTTCGTGACAAGGTGGCTCTATACAAATCATTCGACCGTTCTAAATTACGAGAGAGCGCATGATATACATTGGCTTCAGACACTACAGAATCGATTTATGCGGCAACCTTAACCTGCACTTAGACCTGAAGGATGGAATGACTTATATGCCTCCTGTCTAATCAACATAGTTCATTTCACAAAAACGTACATCTGCCGACTTCTCGCGATTTTTATTAGTTGAATCTATTTAAGCTATTAGATTTAGTCACTGAGATAATATATTATTATCACAATCGACTTAGCTATATATACGCTTCTTAATAATTGAGATTATATTAATTTGTTCTAATTTGGCTGGCCTCACCAGATTTATACAGGACCTAATAAGCTTGGTGAAAAGTAGATAGCGATTGGTGTATCTGTTCAGCTCGCAAAAAAGAATTAAAAGTACGTGACAGCTTACTTTTATCATTCTAATTTAGTTAAGGTCCAATAGCCTAATGGTTAAGGTTAGGTACGATCTGCAAAATAAGTTCGCGGGTTCTCATTCGACTTTTGACGTGAACAGTATCCATTTCGAATGAAAAGAAAGAACATCAGTAAAATGTGTTACAACAGTGATTTTTGCTAATTCAAGGCGGTCAGGGCCATGTAGAAAGTAAAACCTTGGATTGGAGTTGACTAAATCTCGAAATTCAAATTAGGAAGACAGGTAAAAAAGAAGTCCTCAAAACGGAATTGGGCCCAGAGCGAATTCAGCTACCTCAGTGTAAATGCTTATTAACTGGCTAACAGCAGCTATCAGCTAAAAAAAATTGCTGTGATAAAAGTTGTAAAATCTACATAATTACTTGATAAACATATTCATTCATTTCATAATTTCTCTTTTTCTTATTATTCTTTACCAAAGTTTCTATAGATACATAATAAAAAATAGTTCCTATGTCAATGTTAAGTGCAGGAACTAATAATATTATTATTATAAATAAAATTTTATCTTATTAATATTTTTTATTACCTTACACCTATTGTTCGAGACGTTCAAGTTGACGTTCAGACTCTAGACGACTATGTTTATAGTATTAAATATTAATGATCATCACAGAGTACAATTGCATATATGTAGATTTGTATATATGATGATAATCTACATCCCTTCAACCTAAAAATATACGACCACGACTAAAAATCTATGATTATGAATTAAAATGATGTAAAGAAAAAGTATAACAAATTGCTTTTCATTTAATTTCTTATGTTGTTTAAAGTATTCTACATATTTTATTTTCATGTTTTAATTACTTCATGGCGAAGGTAAGTTGTGCTTACGAGGAATAAGTTTGGATAATTACCACACAATTTCCTATAAACCGAAGACTTTTTCAACATGTTTATTCCTCATCAAGAAATTGGAGTATTTTCATTGATAATTTTAGTTTTAATTATTTTCAGGGCAGGACGACTGAAGGCCTTTACTTATAAACTTATACCCACTGTACTTAATGAATGAGAAAAAATTATGTCCATCGCGATTTAAAATAGAAACTCACAAAGTATAATTAAAAATATATGACAAAGGATTTATAGTCTTATTATATTGTCTCTATTGACAGTTTTCTTACTGCGTGAAATTACTTTAGTTATGTGCTCTGGTGTAAGGCCTAATAGAATGTTATTAAATGCCAATTTTATCAAAAATAAAGGATTTAAAAGGCTTATAGAGCATAGCATATATCTTCTAATAACAATCGTTTTGATACCAGCATTTCTTTATTTTGAACTATGTGTTGTGTTATCTGCTTTAGTTGAAGAATGGAGTGTGCCATATGTAATTCACTACAGCTTTGCAGCATTTTTGCTACTTAATATTATTGGTAATATGATTTTCGGAATGTTCACTGACACAAGTGTTAAGGGAAGAGTTAGGCATGTTGTTGGTAACAATGATAGACAAGATTGGATTTTATGTGATGCATGTAAAAGTTTGAGGCCACCCCGAGCTTGGCATTGTGATACTTGTAATGTGTGTATTTTAAAAAGAGACCACCACTGTACATTCTTTGCTTGTTGTATTGGCTATTATAATCATAGATACTTTTTGCTATTTACATTAGATGTTTTCGTAGCTATGTTATATGCTTTTTATTATAATGTGATATTTTTAGCACAATTTATATCATGGAATCATGGCCTTATCATAATCAAGTTTTTATTTCCATTAGCCAGTTTTGTCATAGACTTTGGCACAGAGAGTATTTATGTATTTTTAGTTCTGATAAACTTTTTAGTAGGACTGTTTACAGGTTTCCTATTTTTTTACCATTTTAACAATATTATTAATGGGAAAATTACACCAGAAAATAAAACCTCTTTGAAGTCTATATACAGCAATGGGTGGAAATGTAATTTGATTGAGGTATTAGGTTCAAGATGGTACTTGACATGGATATCACCATTTATTCATAGTCCACTTCCTGGTGACGGCCTTGTATGGAATGTTGATGATAAAAGTCAATAAAAAAATGTTTTACAGTATTTGACAATCAAGACGTTAATAATGTGCATACAGTTATATCTTATGCTTTCTTCTAAATTATATTAATTCTAGAGAAAAATGTTAAACAAAGGTAAAACCTTAATAAATAATACAACTTTTGGTTAATGCTTTGAACTTTATTTATATTAGAAACTAAAGTACATTTTTATTTATTAATGTATTTAAAATCTTTAAATTGACATATTTTACAATCTTGTTATACATTATATTATATTTACAATTAAAAATAATAGTAGTCATTTTACCTATTGTCTTTCTGGAATGTTAGTATTTGGCAATAGTTGTGCTATATATCTACTGCGTATCCTGTCAGATTGAGATTGAGTAAAGTCACGTTGGACTAAAGAAGGTTCCTCTTGGTTACGATTTGTTTCAATCCTTGAGTCTTTTACATCTTGGTCTGAGCTATCATCATGTTCTAAGAGATTTGCAGTTTCGTCATTACATTCACTTCTGTAATATAGAATGTTGTTATAATAAAGTTACTCAAATTTTATAAATAAACAAACAGTTCTTTAGATAAGTACTTACATGTTCATCATTGACTCTCTCTTGCTAGGAGACATGTTCAGTATTCCATTATTAGCCGAATCCACAATATATATAAGTACAGCGGCAATGAGAGATACTGGGTAAAAAAATGAATAAATTTAATTGGATGGAACTTTCACATAAGTTAATAAAATAATAAATTTTCATCTTACTGAATAGACATCCTAAGAAAAACATTTCCAGCATTAAGTATCCATATTTATCAACAATAACACCTGCGAGAATTAGAACAGTAGCTAAACCTAAGTTTTGAACAGCTTGACATCTGAAAAATTTATTAAATATTTTTTTTAACCAAACTACAGTATATATGCTAAATGGTTTATGCTACACAAGACATGATCAAATAACAGATACAAACACGAAAGTCATGAGTTGAAATTTATCGGAATTTTGGGTTAGTATATGAAGATTTAAGATGGGTTCAAGCTTTCAGACATCAACCTTATAAGCTAAGAACCTAAGGTCGAAAGCGGATATCAATTCCTATCTTTATCTATGTGACTGTAAGGGGTGCTAGGATTAAAGAGATGCGAGTGATTTTTATATTTATTTTATTTACCCAGATTTATTTAGGGGCAAATAATTAGTTACTAATAAATCATCCAAAAGAGATACTAAATTGGTAAAAGAACACAGTTAATTTTGTTCAAATATATTTAACAATGAAATCAAAATTTACTAATGGCAAAAGTATCATAGTAACACATGGTATAACTTCTAAACTTAATATGTAGTAAGGTACTCAAATAAATATATACTTACATTCCATATGCTGTACCCAATTGATTTTTGGGGACAATCAGTGCAACAAGTGGCCATAAACCACTTGCAAGCAATGAATATGAAATGCCTAGGGACATCTGGAACATAAATTAATTTAAGTAATCAGAAGAAAAATTAGGTTAAAAGAAGAAAAAAAGAAAATCATTCTCACCACTCCCACATATGGATTGACAAATGTAAAGGCCAATAAGAAGTGAGAGCCAATGGTCGTGATCGTGCTAATTATTATCCACATGACATTACGTCCAGTCTTGTCAATGAGAATACCAAAAAATGGACTGAGAGCTGCTGACAGTAAATACACCATTGAGTTTACGGTATTCGCATCTTGCGGCGAAAAATCAAATTTACGCTCGAAGAATAATCTGTAAATTTGTCAAAGCCTTCAGTAAAAACAAAAAAAAAGTGACAAGTAAGTTTATTAGCCCTACCTACTCCACTCCGTAACAGGTTTGAGGTTATAAGCGTTATATAAATATATGGTTTATATTGGGTCTCTAATATTTGGTATCAGTGTAAACCAATAAATTTATAATATAATCTTTGCACCGTTATATTAACTGAATTAAACAGAGGTTTTCCATTCGGTTATATATTTTTGTTTCTACACTCAAACCTGTCTTAATTAGTTGTTAAATATTAGTTAATTATTATTTTCTTAATTAATAAATTATTTTGAAACTGCAGTAGATAAGGGGCTCGAATCTCAGTCGGCTTGTACCAATGAATTATCGTGTTTCAGCATTTGAAGTACAAAAAAATCACTTGATATAATTTGTGCCCGATGTAATGACGAGGAACTAACCACAGTCACATATGGGATGTAATAACCTTGATTAATAGTGGATAGCGAAAGCTATTTTTAGGTAGTGCATATGTTTTGTCTGATTTTACATACAAATGATGGACCAGATGGTCACAAGAGATAGGATCATCCAATTAACCCACTCGATAGGCCGAAGTATAAGTATACAATGGCCTTTGGGTTAAAATGTATTTTGTTAGCTTGTGTAAGCACAATTCAAATATATACTTACTTTCCTAAGGCAATGAATGGGAAAATTGCTAAATAGTATGCCACACATATAACAGACACTAGCCAAAAGACCCGTTTGAAATGTAGAATATCTAGAAGCCGTAATGGCTCCGAGTCACTTTGTTCCTCATGTCTTCCCAGTATCTTTTCAGCTCTATAATCCATCCATCCAAGTATTAGTCCGCAAATGAGTGATCCAACACAAGTGAGAGATGCTAAAAATATCACAGTATTTTTAATTTCCTATACTTAACACTGAGTAATAAAATTCAATTACATTAGATTTTTTTAAATTATTAAATAAGCTTACCAATAAATAAGGCCACTCCGAGACGTTCATAGCCACCATAGTAATTTGCAACCCATCTATAAATAGGTTCCATTACCCAAAAGTTGACAGTGCTGCCAAATCTAGAGAAAGATAACTGTAGGCCAAACACCATATTGAGTTCCTTCCCTTTAAACCATAATACGACATAGCTATTGACTGCCACTTGCAAAGACTCTCCCCCGATGCTGTAAGCATAAATAATTAATATAAATACAACATTGATCACCATATCTGTCGGGTAGCAGACGGAGAAAGAAAGTCTTTGGATTGGAGGCCATGCATGAGCATAATATTCTTAATGATTAAATTGAACAGACATTGAAACAAGGTTTGTTTGTGTTCATGTTTTAGACGATTTACAGGCAATTTCGCCATAATCAATTTCTTTAATATATAATTTTCCCCATAAAATTTTCCTCCACTTCTTTACCCAGGGCCAACGGTTCCCGAACTGGCATTGAAGCTAGCTATTTTTTGTATACTGATACTGTCCAATAAAAGCCACCGACCGAGTCGTGGATTGACCCACTTGAAGATATACCGGCTTAGAGATCTGAGGACTTCGCCACCTCTCAAAATATTCGGCAAAACTGTAAAGACTGATGATGATAAGTGTAGATTATTCCCAAAAGAGGACTACGTTTCGTAGTTTGCTAGGTTTGAAATATATAAAATTATTTACGCATGGCGACGGATAAAAGCATCATCAAAAAAATGCTAAACTTTGGTCATCATTTTTGTATATAATTTTATATTTTTTTATTTATTAAACTTCTCACCCAAAAATAAATCTTCCGAGTATCATAAGCCAATAAACATTAATATAAACTCCAGTGGCGAAAACAATTGATCCAATGGTGACAATAACCATATATATTATTGTTCCCAATCTTATCCCGAAATATCTGAAAATTACCAATAAAATTATTGTAACATTTAATATAGATTTATTAAGGATTTATTGATGTTTAAATCTTATCACACTACACATCAATCATTACCACAGGAGGAACTGAGTTTATTATATGTTATTATATATATAAAAAATTCTATATAATGATAACATCCTTAATAATACTTTAAAGAATGAAAATTAAATTTTATTCAGTTTTAATGGCAAATTTCTATTAAAATTAAAAGTAGCATTCAAATAAAAAATATGTTGTTATAATAACAATACCTAATTTGTCCATCCCAAACATGCCTTATGTTTATAGGATTAATAGGTACTTAAAATTCGTCATTTGTCTATGTCATGTATATAAAGCCATTATCGACAAAGTCGTAATTTTATACAGCTGTAAGCAACAGCTTAGGGGCTGGGCATCCTATTCAG
The DNA here is from genome assembly GCA_029286785.1 of Meandrusa payeni. NCBI lineage: Eukaryota > Metazoa > Arthropoda > Insecta > Lepidoptera > Papilionidae > Meandrusa > Meandrusa payeni. Next base: position 6,854,276 of record JAGSMX010000012.1, on the reverse strand, counting down.
TTCATATTATATATTTTACAGATGTCCCTATTTTATTTAGGGTGATCCCACTGTATAACAATTTAAATGCATCAATGTGTTTTCACATCAAACATTACCATAGCACATTAGTGCATTGGGTCAACAATATCATATATATTTTATCAAAGTTGCATACATACTAGTATCCTAATGCAATAGACTTTGAAACTGCAGTAACTATATTAATACTAATCAATAGGTAAATAAGGTCATTACAAATAATGCACATGCTATTTATCTTGTTATAAACATGATATCAAATGTAATATGTACTTATCTATAAAACAATATTACACACATACAAACCTATCAATCAAATAACCGCCAATGAAACACAATATGACATTTGGCCATGAGTATATGGAGTATATTAATGCAAACTGGGATGTGTTTAATTGTGAATCACCCTTGAAGTTATCAGCCAGCGCACCGGGTGTGTCATAACAAAAATAGGAACCTGAAAATATAGTACAATACATATTCTTTTTCATTTCTATAATCATAATATGTTAATAGGAAGGTAGTAAACATATTCCTATACAGAAATCTTTAAAATTAAATTATTTTATATGTAGGAATTGGCAATTTTATATTCTCCTACTGGTTTGCGTGTTTGTATTGCAAAACACATCACATTCCAACATTGGCCAATAGTGCTATCTCAAACTGAACTAAATATATATTGCAAAATAAGTAAATGCAATAATGAAATTTTCTGACAATTAATACCAATCTTATTTGCCAGTCTGTCCAGCAAATAAGTAAACTACCACTCACAAAATTCTATAAGGAGAGCAAGTGGCATTGTACCGGGCACAAAAATCTTTGATTATGAAGTTTATGAATATCCAAAGAGAAATCTACAGCTCAGCAACCATAAGCATTAACACATAATGGTCTATGTAAATGCTGAAAAAGTGTTCAATATCTATTTATCTAACACTTACTACATGTCATTTTATAACCAGATTGACCTTCCCTGAATATAATGACTCTTTTGTATTGAGAGATGAGATGAAAGAATGAGTGTGTATCCCACACACTAAGTTATTTGAACCACATGATGAGTAGCATAAAAATTGTCTATACTGCAATTTAATATAATCACAATTTTCATTTCCTTCATTACAATCTAAGAATTGATAAATGTACATATGGAATTCGTAGAATTTCTACTTTAAAAGTACACACAATTATTTAAAATTAAATATTGTCAAATCTTATTCAAAATTAAATTTGATACTGTAAATTTCTTGTTTTCTTTTTCGCTTTTACCTATTAGTTTTGTGATACAGTCTACAGTAATCTAATACAGTTTGTGTGAACAAGAGGGACTTAACAAGGTTTGGTAGGTATGGGACCACACAGTGGTGGTAGCAGAAAAATGGTGGATAAATGTTACAAATTTCTGATTTTGTAGAGGCCCCAATGAAAGAGGATTTATTGAAGATTCAATTGAGTGACCAAATTTTTTTAACATCATCACAAAATAGAATATGTTCAAAGATGTTTATTACTTATTGTTTAGTAATTAGAAAAAACATTTTTAAAAAGAATATTCCTTCATTACACTTTAAATGTTAACCACCTAAAGTTATAGTGAAAATATGATCATGTTCATTATGCATTTAATAACATGATTTTATGTACTCCTAACACAATCATTCAAAAGTATTGATCACTTGGCCAAATTTGACACTGGCTAAGTACAATATGAGTCATTAAATAAATATCTATTGTTGATATAATAATCTAATTAGGGAACAAAGGCAGAAAAATATAAAGAGATGTTTATAACTAAAAGTAGTATGGAATATAATATAGCGCCTGTGATATGTATTGAGCGTAATAAGGTGACAGAAATGTTGTCAGTAGTTCATGAAACAATAGTCTTAATAATTATCAAATTCTTACCAAAACAAAGAAAGCACATTAATAAAAGTGCAAAAAATCTATGAACTTTGTTCGCCGGATGGCACCACGAATCAGGTGATAACTGGCTCGATCTCAAATCACTCGATGTTGGATTTTCCATTTTTTTCTAAAAACTTATTTTAAATCACTTTAAAAAAGTATAAGAAATCATAAATGTAAATTAACTGTTTAATAATAGACATACAAACGAAATCGTATACTATTTGTTTCTAAATCACTTTAGTCTAAGTCCACATATATTTAAAATGCATGTGTATAGCACAATTTTAGCTCTACATTGTTGTTAAACTATATCACATTAAAAAGTATTTCAATGAATCGTTGCAAATAATAATCAAGCACAGGTTAAACAAAATATTATTGTCTTGTTGACGTTTGCGATGACAGTGACAACTGCGTAGAATATTAATTACGAGCAACTAATTATAAATGGGTTTAGAAAGAGATTATGAAATTACAGCAAACGGTGTTCCATATTTATTGATGTGATTTGCGTTAACATGTGCAATTATTTTTTAATTTAATAAGATCCTATAATTAAATAGTTGGATTTAATATATTTTTTTAATTTTGGTAACGAGACCTTTGAGCCATGAATAAATTTGATTATAATAAAACGCACACTGATATATTATTACAAACTAATAGACGACCCGTAGCTCGGGACTCTCAAGCACCCTCAGAATTCTATCGCAAATAATGTATATATTATAATAATAATAATATTTTTATTTTCCGTCCTTTAGCCTAGTTAGAAACAATTTTACTCATATAACACGAAACATTACGTTTGTTAAATATTAAATATATAAAACTAAATTAACAAAAAAAAACGGAAACTTACATAGAGCACAAAATATAACTGAAAATTGTAGTATATTTTAAAAATGCAAATTCTTGTGCTTTATGTTTCTTTCTTCCTAGTAGGTATTTAGCTACAAATCGATGTGTAAAAAAATGAAGAGACCATTGTTTCTATCACTACCCTTTTACTTACCTTAAAATACACTTTTGTATATATTATTTTTATAAAAAGAACATTCTGGAATCATGATATTAAGCAATATAAATGAGACCACCGCGTTGAGTTTCTAGAGGGAGCAGAAATATTTCAAGTACGCAGTTTAGATCAGCCATAAGGGATGACTAAGAATATAGTTAACTACTAATACAATTTAAATCTGTTGCTGTTAAAATATATACTTACAATATTCTACCAGCAAGAGATTTAAATTTAATGACAAGTTTAATAAATATATATAAGTCCCATTAAGTTTAATGAGGCAGACAGGTTATGGCTATCCGTTTTCACAAAGCTTATTAGGTCCCTTATGTATGTAACCTACGACCCAAATAATGAGCACAAGTTTTAGTTTGATGTAGTTGAGTAGTGATTTTTTCTGTCCTTAACAAACCGAAAACTTATTGATCAACTGCAACTGGTATTTGAATTCCGACCGCCACATCGCACCACCACCTTTCATTATGTGTGCATTCTATCGCAACGCGAAAGGGAGGGTAGGGTGATCCTCATTTGACAAATATTTTCAGAAGGATGCAAAACACTAAGCGCCTCAAGATTAAGAAAGAGGACAAATAAAAAGGAGAATTAAATATTTTAATTATTATCATTAAAATAATCAATAGTAGTATAGTTAAGATTGATTTATTTAAAATTCTACTTTGTTACTTCTGATTTGTTAACTTTATACTATTATATACAAAACATCAATAAGTGTTGTCTTACTTAGGACTACTTATTTATTTGCAATTTTTTCGCAGCCAATAGCTTAGTTTAAATCTTAGCGCGTTATTCAACGTTTTACATAGCATAACATTTACATTTTTGAGCGTATTAATAAATTCTCCAGAGTCTCACATTGGGGAATTTATTACAGATACATAATATAAATTATTACTGCCCAATCGTTGTATGTCGTGAGTAATGTGTTAATCTACAACTTTCTTACTATCTTTCACAGTTGGACGTTGAGGATGTCTGTTTACGTAAAATTACAAATGCTAAATTCTGAGATGTCTTTAAACATAGTCCGATCTAAATCACGACTCTGATAATTTTAAATTTGAGTAATATTATTCATATCAATAAACAGTCATATTACTGATGAATCATATTTCAATTGATCTACATTTGAATCAGTCAATCTGGAGGCATGAAAACGCACGAGTGATAACGGATGACGATCAGAGTTGAGGTAGAGTTGGGAGAGTATACGGTCGGTGTACGCAATGCGCAGGGCGGGCGGGGCGCGGCGGGCGGCCGGCGGCCGGCAGTGCTCCTCGCGCAGGACCGGAGTGGCGTTCACTCGGCGGCGCGCCACGGCGCGACATGCCCAGCTGATGTTTATTTATACCGCGAGCTCGGCGGAGGGCGCGCGCGGGAGGCCCTCCCCTCCGCGGCACCACGGTTTCGCGTGATGCAGCCGAGCGAGCCAGCCGACACCGCGCACGCCGCTAGCGGAAATCCCCCGCAGCGGGGCCTTAACGGCGGCCGTTTCGATTTTGATGATGGTGGTACTTATTGTGGCGGCTGGGAGGACGGCAAGGCCCACGGCCACGGTGTGTGCACCGGGCCCAAAGGACAAGGGGCCTACGCCGGCTCCTGGCACTTCGGCTTCGAAGTATCCGGCGTCTACACCTGGCCCAGGTGAGATAGTGTCTTCTCCCGGGCGTCGCACATGCCCGAAATCCGCGTCCGAACCCGCTCCAAAAATAGTCTGCTATTAATAATTGAGTTCGATGTTTCGCTAGAAAACGCGTGTAACAGCGGTGAAAGTGCCTATGCTCCGGTCGCAGCAAAATTATTCATATCGATCTGTGGATACTGATAAGACAGTGATAACAAAATTTTGTGTCAGGCACCGCGATACCTCGGCCTCGACGTCGATTGACCTGTTGTCATTGTTATGGACAGATCCATTAAGGATTCAATAACATGACGTGAAGTAGAACGCAAACATATAAATCGCAATTGAGGGCAATATATTGCAGCTGTTCAATCTCTAGTCACGAGAGAGGACATGTGACTATTAAATTCGTTGTTACTATAGTATTTAACGCCATCAAGTACCAAGATGACAGTTCTGTCTAAGCTTTTAAATTATATACGTACAAACGCTTTTACTGCTATCGATATATTTACCGTCCTGATGAGATAAATAGTAAAATTCTTATTACAATTTTTAATTCCTTTCAAAATTTATTTTTACTTTATTTATCTTTACATTTACTGCTTTTAAAATGTTTGTATTTGTGTGTTTATTATCTTTCATGAAAATTAGTATTTTATCTTGACTTCACTTTGAAAAGAACATCAATACGAGAATACACATATATTATAAAGTCGGAACAAATGGTCATAACATTTGGTTTTACTTCTAATTTTTAATTAAAAACGATAACATCGTTTTAACCTTTCATAAATTGTGAAGATACACATAATACAGACATACTATTGGTATTATTCATAACAATTGCGACAAGCATGATGCAAGTTTGTCTCATGGTACGTACATCATGTACCAAATGATAAATTAATGTTTTTATTTTTTATCATAATTTGTCCTGTCCAGTTAATTAAGTAAAGTAAACATACGATTTCTTTTACACAATGCGCGTGGAGCAGAATACGTCTCTGTCAGGCCTTCTTTTTAATCTCAGTCAGCTAACGCCTGCTCCAACGTAACCCACTTTCATGGGGTCAACGCTCTATCCAAATCAGTAGCACCCCGACATTGCGATTTCTGCCCGACCTCCATGTAGTTAGTTTTTACGGGGCATATGCAAATTTTATACAGGAGCTTTAGCTTTGAACATAATCTGTCATATGAACCTCTCATTTATTTTATAACAATAAAAACCAATGGCCTTACGGTCGTAGGTGAAAATCTAACATTCGTTTATTGACGTGAATCATTTCTTAGCTTGTGATTTTATGTCATTATTAATAAAAAAAATAAAAAGATATGTCCATTACACGGTATGCTTTTTTTGTGCTTTCCTAATCCGCCGAGATCGGGGAATTAACAGACTTTGACTTTGTGAAGTAGAGGTGAATTATACTTCTCCGTTTTCCTCCGTGGAATGAGGTGGAGTGAGGTGGAGTGAGGTGGCCGAAAGCCTAACGCTTGTTTTAAAAAATTGATAAGGCACCTGCGATCAGATCATCGGATGAACTGTTTGTTTAACCAAGTTACTCCTTCTCCTGTAATAAAAATAATTGCATAATATTAAACATATTATTGAAACCACCACCTCCTTTATTCTTGCCAACAAGACTTCTATTAAGCTACTCTAGCCTCGTTTATTCTGGCCAACACGACTTCTAATAAGCTACTCTCATCTCTTATCACACAATTTGTATTATATTTTAATATTCTTCTTCTTGAAGAGCCATCTCCTACCGGAGGTCGGCTATCATTAAGGCTATTTTAATTTTTGAAGCAGCGGCACGGAACAAGGATCTTGTGCTCATGTTAAACCCTGTTCGGAGATTTCTGAGCCACGAAATACGTCTTCATCTAGGTGGTCGTTTACCCTGGATGATGAGTTGAAGTATTTCGTATTTGTTATTACGCTTTATAGGACCAAAGTCAGTATTTTTGGTTTTTAGCTTGCGTTTTTTCACGGTTTTAATATTATCAACCCAAATATAGCACAAATGGCTTTGAATTGTTTTAAATACAATTAAATATCTCCTGTATAGAAAATAACTATACAAAGTTAGTAATGTTGAAATAATTTAAACTTTTCTCTAATGTTTAAGTAATAAAAGTATTTTGGCGGAAACGTAACTTAAATATTGGAATAATAAACTGCTTAAAAAGGTTGAATAAAAGGTGCATGTAAATATTATAGAACAAAAATATTCTTTTGTTTAAGTCTTTACGCTCCAATAAATTTTCTCGGGTCTCTTGACTCTCGACATACTTACACATTGGCTACGTCCGATATTTAATTTATTTTGCTTCATCGATTTTGCAAAATGAACTCAACTTTAAGTGAAATTTTAATAAAGTCTAGATAAGTTGTGTAACTTTATATTTTGAATTATTTATATGGGATCCTTTTTACAAGCGAGTGAACAATTTCATTCACGTCATCAGAAGTTGAAACTACGTTGTCAGGCTTTAAGTTTATGAAAAGAGGAGAGATATATTATGTAGATGAGGAAAGAAGAAGAGAAGAGACACAACCGAGGGTTGAGATCTCCAGTTAGATTAATAAAGAACAAATTAAAGACGAAACGTGGAGTAATATATCTTTCTAGGTAGGGCGGAAAAGGATCTTTTATGAAATCTTAGCACATGCATTACCACGATCTCAGCTAATGGTAAGTCGAAATACTTCGTAAATGCCCGTTCATTCTCTTCATGTCACTAATATTGTAATTGAAAAAAATTGACCGATGTTTACCTTGAATGACAGCTTGTAAGAGTGATTTTAATCTTTTGCAATATGCATGTTAAAACACAAACCCAAGCCTTTCGTCCATAGCGGCCAATAAAACTATGTCATGATTTGTGGTTCTGCCCTCTCGGGACCCCTCGGGATCTCGTGAATAAAGTATGTGAGTAACCATCTTACCCGGTCCTTAGGGTCTTGGGGGCCCTTGCGCCTAGTTACTCCGGAAAGAGATTCAGATTAAGGGATCTAAGAACTGTACCACTTCTCGAGAACTACACCAATCTTTGTAGACACCAATTTGGCCTAACCTTTTACGTGATCGCGAAATTGAATGTGAATTCTAACAATACAACTTCCTCGTCATTCTTCCGTCAGCGACTCGTGTACTTACAAAATTTTTAATCTCATTATAAAATTTAAGCGAATTTTTTGCACACACAAAATCAAATACGTTAATTTTGATCTCGAATAATCTGGCTTTAATTGGACGATTAAAAATGAGGTAAATATAGTGTGATGATTAAAACTAAAAAGTATTGGCAAGCTAACGGCAGTGCCAAAAAGTTTTAACGAAAACGGGGAAATTGGAAACCATTCAAAATCGACGTGGAGCTTGAACTAAACGTTTTTGCAGGTAGAAGTAATAAGCCAACAGATGTTCCTATTTTTTTAGAATATTTTTTATCTTATACAAAGAAATAAAAGTATGTAATGCGGTACTATACACGTATGAATTGCAATATATGCACGTATTTATTTTATTTCCTCTTTCACATTTGTTCTCGTTGTCTTTAATGGCCATAAATCTCTAAATTTCTAAATCAACCAGCATGCAGTTCTCTGGCATATCTTAGGAAGCCAAGGTCCTATGCTAACAAAAGTGATATGGGACTTAGGTACCAATATACCATATAAATACACGCCGCATTCGTAATACAGTAAAAAACATTAAGGCCCTAACGCGCTTAAAATATTATTTATCTTAACAAGTTAAAAGTTGTGTCCGCTGTATCGCAGTAAGCTCACAACGAAACCCGAAACCAGGGATCTACCCTTGTACTAAGGTTGAATGGACGTCATTTTTGAATACAGGACTTATTTATATCAGACCGACTACAACAAATGCGACCCTCTTAAAAGTAAAAACACATACATATCATATTAAAATTCCGTACAGTTGAAAGAACCATGTCTGTCTTTGATATGATTCTTTAAATTAGAATTCATTTTTACCGTGGTATAGAGTACACTTATAAGAACTGCGGAAATTTATTATTCATATTGCTTCATACATTCTCAAACTCTTATAAAATACTAGCGTCCCATCCCGCTTTGCCGGGCTAGATTTTGCTTTATTTTATTTAAACAATAAACTTACATCATTTAATTTAATTGTTACAATATTTTAAATTATTCATTTCTCTCCGTATTCATTCTCTTCTCGAGCGGGTGAAGATCGTACCTACACTCATGTACATATCAGTAAATACAATATCTTTTATATAAAAACATATCGGGCTCAAGTTAATGTAAGAAATAAAAGTACGATGTATGGCTTGTTTGACAGTTCAAAAAGAGGAATACTCCGATCGTCACCAAACTTTACAGGATTACTCGTTAGGTCAATCTGAAGATTCCTGAAAGTTTCATTGAAATCGGTCCAGCCGTTTTGGAGCCTATATGGAACATACCCATATTTTTTTTGGACAAACCCACAGACTTTCTCTTTTATATATATAGACTACCCGTTTGTCCTCAGCGTTGCTATGGTGAATTTTGATATTGCACGTAAGGTTGATTGTGATTTTTTTAAAATTATTTAATTGATTTATGTTACCAATATTTCGACATAGGTGTTGTGAAGAGGTGTGGTTACGCGGACTTCTTTATAGATCTACGAAAAGCCAATATTTATATCATACGTATTATTTGAGTCACGTTGATATATCACACTTTTCCTTCTATCTTACTTTACAAATGCCTAGTATACATATTTTTTTTATGATAATACTACAGGCTGAAATGTAACAAAAAATATAGCCTATGTTACTTCTGGATAAGATATCTTTTTAATAAATAAAGATTTATTAACATCAATAAAAAAAGTTTCAGAATTTAGCCAATATAAACAAACAAAATTAAATTTTCCTTCTTTATAGTAGTATACATTCAGAAATTCTACCGGTCTATACCAGACATTAAAACAATGATGTCATTGATACTCACAATGTTCCGTTGTCTCTATTCAATCAAGTCAATAGACACCGGTCATAATAGGGCAGGATGTATTCGCAGTAGTCATCGCCAATGCACAGAGACGCACATTTATCGCTTGTTCTATGCTTAAAAACGCTTTAAAGTCGGTTCGATATCAAAATAAAAAAGCCCCCTGATAATACAAAATATATGACGTATAAATATGTCACCAAAAGTAAATATTACCCCCAAACTACTAACAGTAATAAGCATCGGCATGAGACATCCCACTGCTTAATAACACCGAAGATAAAAACAAATAAAATATATTATTTATTACTTATAATGGTAACATTATTAACATCTAAACATTTTTCACCCAAATTGCAATTTGTATATTTATATGGCATAGAAAAACTGAGGAAACTGTGTTTTTAGTTCTACTGTCGCACCGTACCGTAGTGTAATTCTTCGCACTGACTTCATGTAAACATAACATGTACCATGTTTTTGTGTACTTACTGACTGACTGACCATAATATTGAATATAAGCAAAAGTACAGCTTAGGAATTATTTTCTGTATCTGTGATATGAGATGCACCTTTGTTATCTAAATAAATAAACAATCTTGTAATCATCTTGAGAACCTCAAGGGAGTTATTTTGAATTTCAAAATACCTCTAGTCAACAAAACCGAAATGTTTTTTATTATTTCTAAAGTAATGTTACTAAAATATTTATTCTTCTATAACAGTTGCCATTAACAAGTAATCAAGAAATATTACAGAATTTACCACAGATCTTGAGCGCTCTTTCCGAATACTTTGTTTTATAGACGGCTCCCGATGTTAAGTAATCACAGTCGCACATGTACTCATACTATAAAAATATGTACTCATATATATCAGTATATGATCGAAATTCATGAATTAATTTAATACAAATGATTGATGTATGGATGGATGATGCGATGATCTTTCATCTAATTGGATACGAGTATTTTAGAAATTCTTATCACTCATTAAGAGTCGTATAGATAAAGGATTAATTCTTAGCGTAGGATTCATTTTTATTTCTTTTTTATAGCAGAAGATAAACGATCATACGGCGCATCTGATGTTAAGCAACAATGAACACATCGGATTTGCATCAGTAACCAACAAATATATGTGTACTTAGTAGAAGCTTGACAGGACATTGTAAATTTAGTATTTATTAGTAACAGACACAAGTTTCCCAGTAATATAGATAAGAGCAAAGTAATATAGATATTGAATTCGTAAATGCAAAAGTTTTGACCTATTTTCAGTTCCATTCGATAGCTTTCAAATACACTCATAAACAAGGCACAATTTGTTCGAGTCAATGTTGATACTTGTTTAAAACAGTTTATATTCAATCGAAAGCCAATATGTTTTTTTTATACATTTCTTTATTTTTAAATATATATAATTAACACAGTGTTACTATAGGAAAACGTATATCTATACTATATATAGCATAATTATAAGAAAAAAGTATATTTGTACTAAACAGGGTGTGAGGAGAACGCTTCCGAAAACGAAGACAGACAATAGTGCTAATGACACTTTTGATGGTGCGACGCAAAAAATCGGTCCTGATAATAAAAAATATTTTTAAAACGTTTCATCAGCATTTTTTTTATATGCCATCATGTTAGTACGGCTAAATAGTAGTAATATTGGATAGTTTCCTGCCATACCTCCGGCAGCTTTGTGGAGATCAGCGATCACTTAACATCAGATAAGTCCCGTGCTCGATAGACCCATCTCCTATTAAGAAAAATCGACTATACGATCGACGAATTATCAATAACGAAATATATCAAATGCGCTGATTTCTCTATTTTTTATAATAAACATTGTAAAAATGCCCCAAAGAGTGCCAAGGATTTGGTATACGGTTGTAGCTAATAATTCGTTACTGTTAAAATGAATGTCTAGTAAAAGTTTTTGATTGAACAGTATTCCAAACCTAGCTTAAAATTGTATTTATTTCGAATATTATAGACTTCTTCTGTGCATTTTTACAATTATTAGCCGCTATTTTAGTTTAGGAATCTGTGGTTGCTTTCAACTATGTAGACTTTATTTCTAAATCTAGAAAACTTCTCACGAGTGTACCACTCGACACCTTTTCTCGTTACTATGGGAACACTACCGTGGGTTCTTAATAAATTCCTTTCTGCTAATTGGGTGCTATGTTGTGAGCTTGTTCCCTTTAACCATATTCTATTGTTTATTAATGTTCTTTCATTGATATAAAGATTCAAATTTAACGGTGGAATTTTAATTTATTTATTTGGTTTAAACCGATCGCCGAATGCAAGAACGCAGACTTTGACAAAATAATTCAAAGTAAGGTAAACAATAATTATATTATATATATTTATTACTATAATTTTTACTGCGATTATGACCGAAAAATAACAACGCAGTCCGTTAATTATTCTATTACAGATCAGAATTGATTTACCAAGTGTCAAATTATTAACAATCAAATAATCGTGATGAACTTGGTCTCACACTATGGTCCTCATAAGTAAGCAAAGTCGCATAACGAGCTATGGAGAGGGCTATGCTCGGAGTGTCTCTACGAGATAGTATCAGACATGAAGAGCCTTCGTAAACGAACGAAGGTACATAGCCCACCGCGTAAGCAAGTTGATGAAATGTTTCTTGATTGGAGACCACGTCCACGTGGACCACGTGGTCTCCAATCAAGAACATTGCACAGCGTGGCACGTCCACCCGCTGTGGTCTGACGAACACAGGACGCAGCTGGACGGAAGCCGCTTACAACCTATGTATGAGGAGGCCTATGTCCAGCAGTGGATGTTCTACGGCAAATATAAAATAACATATAGAACAAATTTGTATTAGAAAATTCTTATTTATTAATTCAAAAATATATAGGTTCCAGATAAGTAAACAACAATACTAACACTGAGTAACTAATATTACTAAAACTTTCTCTGAAACATGTTGCGTCCTATTAAAGATTAAAGATGTGTTTAACAGATGTAGTCCGACACAAAGATTAGGTTGTAAGATTAATAAAACACTTCTTTCTATAGATAGAGATTCAGGGCTAGTGTGCCTGATTCCTCATTTGTCCTGTTTAACAGACAAGTGGTTATACCAGTGTAATCTATACTTATACTGGTTGAATCATATAGCCAAAGGATCATCTCATTGTAAATGGTTTATAGGGCTTTTAAGGCTACTTAGCTTACCCTTAGGATTTAGCTTTAGAGAGAAGATGATACATTATTTAATAGTAAATACATTAATGTATCGAGTACGTAGTACTTTCCCGCCCTTGCGTACTAATTAAAACTATGTGTCCTTATGTGAATGTAAACGAAACAAGAGAAAAGGAGTCGTATAGTATCTATATTGCACCGCCTAATAGCTCAGGTACGAGAGTTCTACATGGTTAAGGTTCGTACTAGTGTTTGCGTCAGCCCCACTAGTGCGAGCCTATTCAATCCCAAGCCTTCGGAAAAAGCCTGATAGCAAGCGTGGTGTAGATATATGTTTTGTAGATTAAAATGTCAAATATTTTTTTATATTTATACAATATTATAATAACTCAATTATTCAACTCATTAAATTTTGCATTGATCACGAAGTTTTATTTTTCTGACGGATTAATTTCTAATGCATGTGATGTAAACATTACAACACAACATAAGGTTTGTGTGATTCGAGAAGTAAGGGAAAAGGAGGAGAATATTGGATGACAATAGACTGATATCGACCTCATATAACTTTCTCTTATGTATCTTTTATCAATATTTACGCACATGAAAGCTTTTTTTATAATTTATGTGACTGAGTTTTCCTTCTTGACTGGCAGATACGATATGTGTTTCCCCACTTACGGTCATGAGTCACAATTATTCCCAGATTCCTCTGAGTTGTTTCTGCCTTCGAGTGGACTGGACTTTTATGAAGTGTGTTAACTATATCAATAAATAATGAGCCTCTGATTATTTTTTAAAAGAGAAAAAAAATCATAGATTTTTAGAGAAGACTAACATCACATTTGCATGTCTCTATGTTCTAATTATTGTTCTTTAGAAATAAACGAGATATTTTCGTATAGAAAACTACGGCCTTCTACCTTTAAACACTCATTTCATTGTCATTCGCGTGACAGCGAGCTTAGCAAACTGCTGATGTGCCGCTGTAGAGCTCGGCGATTTTTTAGAATTTGTAAGTTTGCCGTATAGTTGCGGCTGACGATGTTTTTCATTTCCATATTGCTACGAATAGGCTGTGGTAAGTCAGAGTCCGGGTGGGCGCTTCAAGTTGCATAGTACGCTACCGACCGAATTCGATCCCTGGTTCCAATAAAATTGTTTGTGGATATTTTAGTGCGGTGAAGGAAAACATCGTTAGCAGATCACATGTAGGTAATGTTACATTACTTTAACTTTACTTTTGTACTCCAGATACAACCCCGATGGGGACCAAGATCCTCAGACATAATGAACCGACCCCAGAGAGTGATGTACTGTTCACACTTTCAGGCTCAGTGTTTCATACAAACCTTTTTTTTCTATCGACTTTGTTTATAGGTCAATCATATCAACTTTATGCGTATATTACATAGATGGAACGCGTTAACATTTAATAAAATTTAACAGATGCATATCTATTAACAGCTCTTAATTATTTGTATATACAAAAGTGTTACGTCACCCGCGGCCCACTTGTTTCAGAATCGAAGTATATTTTTGTTCGTAGCAATTTTCTCGTAGCCATCAAGTAATTTTGTAAAGAGTACTATAAAATACTTACAAGAACTATTTTTTAACTAATTTTGGAAATACGTAACTAGAGAATTTCGTATTCGGCGATTTTGTTTTGACCAATTTTGGTTTGTTTTCTTAGGGTTCACCCTTGTTGGTTCGATCTTCAATATTCAGTTACGCTACCCCAGAATGTGTAACTGGCGCGTTATAAATAGAGTTTAGTCTCGAGTTGTTCGGTCCGTTTCTACTCATGTGCAAAACAGACCAATCCATTATCTTACCGCAACTAATAAAAATTGAATGGAATTCAGACGTTGTTCTCTATTGAATTGTACACATTATTATGTTAGTGTCGACAAAATGTACAACAATGGCTATAAAAGTATAAACAAACATTAATAAATTGTAAAACATAACAAAGGAATATGTACGAAGTGACAATCAGACTACTTATAAACGAAGTGGTAACTATTAATTATGAATTTAAAAAAAAACTTAGTTATTCAATTTAATATATAGTCTTTTCAAACATTCTAGATATGTCAACTGAACAATTATAAAAATGCAAACACTAACACTAACTTTCGCTGGTGTTCTCTTTTCCCATTGACTTCAAAAGGAGGAGGTTTTCAATTTGTATTTGTTTCTCGTGTGGTCCCATTTAAATTGGGTCCAATTTTGATAATGGGATCCATGAGTACCACCCATACAACATATAACCATATTGGTCTTAAATTTTGCATCGAGTATGTGCGCCATAAATGGACGAATAATTCAATAACATGCCAACGGAATTCGATGGTTCATTTTTTATTGGAAATGATGTACTTATAAGAGTAGTACGATCGATTTGGTTACGTTACGTTTTGATTAAGTTCGATTTGGCAATATTCCTACGATAATTCGTAATTACAAGGAATCAAAGGGCTTCCGCGCGTAATAGCGTTTAATGCTTGATTCGATTTGAAGTCGGTTTTTGTTGTTTACTTGTAAATATACTTCTTACTGAACGTATAAAATCGAAGATAGGTTCGGATGCAATGTCAAGGACACGGAACATTCGACGCATCCTAATCTAAATGGGGAAACAAAAATTTATGAGTTAATATCATTTTCAGTTACCGTACACCGAACAATAGGAAACTTAATAATATTTACGACTATACTATAATAAAAATAAATAAAACCTCC
The DNA here is from genome assembly GCA_029286785.1 of Meandrusa payeni. Lineage (NCBI taxonomy): Eukaryota > Metazoa > Arthropoda > Insecta > Lepidoptera > Papilionidae > Meandrusa > Meandrusa payeni. Next base: position 6,838,722 of record JAGSMX010000012.1, on the reverse strand, counting down.
CCGGTGGCCCTTTCCTCGGTGCATGACGAGGGGCTCCGGGATCTCACGTGGAACGCACCGGAGCCCCTCTGCACTGTGCTCAAGGAGAGCACGTCCCGGTGGGAAGTTACTCCCTCCTCCCCTGTGCCCACGCAGCGCAAGGCGACACGGGCCAGCCGATGTCGCCTTCTTCCCGGGTCCACTTTGGTGGACGACGCAGGCCCCCACCCTTGTCGCCCAGTGAACCCGAGGCACCTTTTAGTCGCCTTGTACGACAGGCAGGGCGACCGCGACAAGCCTAAGCGATCAGAAACGCGTTGTTGGATATCAAACTGCGCATCACTTTCCGGGTAAACGTTACTTTTAAAAAAGGTTTTTGTATTTATTTTGTAATGGATAACACGAAAATGTACTTACTTATCGTCATACAGTGCAAAGTGACTTTATTCAACTAGGACTTTAGCCAATGCCTCAGGGAATAAAGAATATTAGTATAACAGCTTACTGCTGGGTTTCGTGTAATAAGTGAAGGTGGACTCATAATTATTGTTGCATTTAACCTTAATCTTTAGAAGTTAAGTCTGTCTCTTTTTTGAAATCTATATGAGACGATGTGGTGTTTTGTTTTATCACCGACAGTTATCCTTTGTCGATCTATCTTCCCCCATATACAGTCCTCCACTTTCCGCATCCAGCCACTTGTGTCTTGTGTTCTTGGCAGGACATGATCGGTTTTTACATATTAATCCTAATCTAAATGGGGAAACAAAAACTTATGAGTTAATATCATTTTCAGTTACCGTACACCGAACAATAGGAAACTTAATGATATTTACGACTATACTATAATAAAAATATAGTAAAAAATGCAAAGTAGCTAGGTAATGGCTGTCTTTTACATTTACATGCGGTAGAGCTACTTGGCGTAGTGAAAATCTAGCAATAGAACGAACGGATCAAATGGATCGTAAAATATTGTTATATCTAGATAAAGATATAATATTGCTTCTGCTGTCTGCTTCTATTGGCCCGAGAGGTAGAGAAGCTAGACTGGTTAGCCTGAACATCTGTAATGAGTTAGCGCCAAGGAAACCTTGTGTTGTGCTTTAGGCGTGATTTCTGTCTTATTTCAAGGTGCCAAAAATAGCTGAGATACGACTAGGTCAGATATTACGATAATATTAAATAGCAGTATTATTTTGCGGTTGTCAATATTTGTAGTTTGAGTTTTGTCACTGTATGCATTACGGTTACTCTGATCGCAATCATTGCAATGATTAGTGTCTCTAGGGTCGTTTAATTAATTCAGATATTTTTGGAAATAAACATGTAGTTGCTAATACACCATGTAGATATATAATAGACGAGTTCAAACTCTGCTTGGTAATTCGTTTAAGGCATGAGCTTAATGTGTATTCTTTTTCTATTTAAAACCAAAGCTTTTGGTGTTTTTTCTAAAATTTAAACTTTGTCGTGACAAATGTATTAAAATGCAATTCATAATTTCTGTGCTATTAACAATTATTATTTAAATAGGAGCCTTATCGATACTATTACAGGATTGTCGGACAGATTGTCTTTAAATTTATCGGCATAACTCCTTTGAACTCGACTTCGAAACTATCAAATACTTATAGCTATTTAGCTGCAGCTGTAAACTATTTGGCCATAATTGTATCTTTACTTAAACTACATACATAGATTTTGAATTTCGTGTACAACAAGTTAACCTAATATAATACGTTGACTTAGGGCGTCCTCTATATCCCTGTAGTTTTGGGCTCGTAGAATAAGACTACGGTATACCCTGCCTGTGGTAGAAGACGACTAAAATGGGCCTTGGGTTTACTTGGCGACAAGGATGGGGGCCTCTCTCGACCGCCAAAGTGGACCCGGGAAGAAGGCGACATCCGCGTGTCGCCGAATAGCACAGAGCAGAGGGGCTCCGGTGCGTTCCTCTTGAGATCCCGGAGCCCCTCACCATGTACTACTAGTTTTAACTAGTTCATTGAACTGACTTAAAACCCGTCATAAATTTCAGATGTCAAGCAGCAATGTCCTATCAGTGCCATTTGTAGGTGACATATAATATCATCAGCTAGACTTTTGTATCATATGCATTATTTGCAATGGGTTATCGCCCATTATAGGACATCGTCACCTCAATCTTCAAAATACCTCAGTATTAATTTGTCTAAATTCGAACGAATTATTCACGTCATTAGTGTATCCGGCAGTAATAGAGTATTGAAAAAATATTAAATCTTTTAATGTAGCAAAGACGTCTAATTCATATGCTCGATCTGTGTAGGATGTTTATTATTGTACCATTGTGAATCTCTCGTCGTATCTTTCCGAACAATGAACAATAATGTTCAGAAAATAGTAATGCAATGAACTACCTATCTCCACGTTAATAGCTATTAAACAAACAACACTTCTGCACAATACTTGTATCATCTGTTCAATAAAAATTTCAATTCTGTACCACCTCTCAGTTTTTCAAAATATATCACGACTATACGTCACATATTGTAGTTGATAGCAACGTGTGATTATGGGTTATTGAGTATTTGGTTGTTATAATAAAAAAATATAAGCTGTAACGCCTATATAATACTAACTGGGTAGACAGACACATCAATCGTCCTCCACTTACATTGAATTTATTAGGTCCCATAAGTGACGAGAATGAGCCTATCACCGTTTATATAAAAGCCAAAAAAATTAAAGGCAACTTACCGTAAGGCTTGAAAGATGGCTGGGATTCTAAACTCTTACCGTAATACGTTTGTAATGTCGAAAGCTTAGCTAATAACTAAAACGATACATAACATTATTAAAAACAAACAAAGAACCCTATCCCACTAGCGTCCTTTGACTGAGAGAAAATAACATAACATAGGCAAAGATAATAATTTCCACACACCTCGCATTTCCCAACTGCTTGAAATACGTGCCTCTCAATTTGATATTCAAAATTCCTTAACGTCCTCTTCCAAACCACACTACGGTGTAATCGCGTCAGTCAGTCACACCTTGGTTAAATTGCTACATTATAAATGCTTAGCTAGAGAATATTCGACCATGAAACTATCGTTAACTCCTTGAACAATAATATCGTCTAATATCAATGTAATTACTAAGAGCACAACGTATAGTGAGAAAAAGGTAGTATTATGCATACATACATTCTCCTAGTGCATTAGTTAGAATTTTCAGTTAGCTGAAATGTAACCCGGCGTCATTATCGTGTCTAGGTCGACCGCGACAAGCCTAACCGGACAGAAACGCGTTGTTGGAAATCAAACTGCGCATCACTTTCCGGGTAAACGGTTCTTTTAAAAAAGGTTTTTGTATTTATTTTGTAATGGATAACACGAAAATGTACTTACTTATCGTCATACAGTGCAAGGTGACTTTATTCAACTAGGACTTTAGTCAATGCCGCAGAGAATAAAGAATATTAGTATAACAGCTTACTGCTGGGTTTCGTGTAATAAGTGAAGGTGGACTCATAATTATTGTTGCATTTAACCTTAATCTTTAGAAGTTAAGTCAGTCTCTTTTTTGAAATCTATATGAGACAGAATCGATGTGGTGTTTCGTTTTATCACCGACAGTTATCCTTTGTCGATCTATCTTCCCCCATATACAGTCCTCCACTTTTCACATCCAGCCATTTGTGTCTTGTGTTCTTGGCAGGACATGATCGGTTTTTACATATTAATATACCACAGGTGACTAACGTTACCATTGAAATACCTAAAGTATTGACTGACTGATTTAGATGTGACTAAACCCAAATCCACTAGTTATAAATTGGTCTGATTGTTTGTAAATCTTGTAACTGGTGTAGCAATTCCGTCATGGTTATTCGGGGTTTTTACTTGATGTTTTTCTCTATAGGCACATTTAGTAGCGCCATGATGTGCCTATAGAGAAAAACTTCAAGAAAAACGGCTATCACAGTGATGATATTGTTAAGTTAACATTTTAGGAAGTCATTTTAGGACAATGGAACACATACTGTGCAAATTACTGGATCTTTAAGATCAATAATAAGTTAACCAAAACGAGATGGCGCTTAGATCTTATATATTTAAATGAGTGTATTATTTAATTCTTGATAACAACGGCGACAGGCTATTTAGAGCGTACAGAATGGGAAACTCAACAAATCCGCTACGGTTAAAGTCGAAGACCCAAACGGCCTAATTGAAATGGAAAAAAATATTGAATTACAATAATTTTGTCTTGATTATTTTTTTCAATTGTATAGTTTTTCATAGCTCTAATTTTATCATCATTTTTAAATTTATATGAGAACTAGTCGTTGATATCTCGATGGCGATAGCAATCAGTAACCACTTCCAACAAGCCTATCAAGTAGGTGTTCGTGATAGCATTTATGCATATCGCCAAACATTTCGTACGTGAAAAATCCGGAATAAAACTTATTGTAACACTCTGGCTACGATTCGACACCGAATTCAAATACCGTATCGTAAGTCTAAATAGTTACTATCAATGCTTGCTTATTATTATTTTTTTACTTACCTGATATTCTCTTGGCATCAAACATTAGATAACCTACAAACCAATGTCACTTAGGTTCATCAGAACCCAGTCAGATATTGTCACTGAATTCTAACAACAAATTAACTACAATTCAATTGTCATTATGCCAAAAACCGGAATGTACTAATTTCTTCATCCTATAGTCTTTTTGACCAATTGAATGTATTTGATTAAAAAATAACGGCATATTTGGGAGGGGCCACTATGTATAAGTTGCCATGTTGCTTTGGAACTTTATTAACATCTAATTAAATGTGGAAGCCGATGCTATATTTGTCTACCCACATTAAGGCAAAAGACGTAAGAGCTTATTTGACACACGCTTTTATTAGCCTGACCTGTATACACATGTCTACCAATGTAACGGAATATATCAAATAATTTTCCCTTACCATCTTGAAAATGTACATGTTGTTGCGTATTACAATACAATAATTTCAAAATATTGTCGTCATATCCTGACCGGATAAAAAAATAATATTTCACTCACTTCTACACGTGAAAATTTTACCCGTATTGAGAACTGATGATAATACGACAATTATATTATAATAGTAAGTCGAGGACATAATATACTAATTTATTTATACATATCGAATGCTTTCAAAGTAAATATTGTTTATCAAAATACTTTCACATTGTCATATAAACGTTTTATTTGTTTTAAACTGTCCTAAGTGATTCACAGTGACAGTCTATTTGTCTACTCCGCTAAGGAAGATCCTTTTAGGAGGGTAAACGTTTGTTTATGTTATGTTTTTTAATCTATATTTTTCTTTATTCTATTGTTACATTTACCATAGATGTAAAATAGTATCTGTATTAAAATTTACTGTTTCAACTATTTTGTGATTAAGAAAAGAAACACGAGTTAAAAAATGGAGCGACTTAAAAGTTTCAAAGCAAAAAGGTCAAGACTCTCTCAAAGTTGAAATTGCTTACGCGACGGTAAAATACTCAGAAGAACTGTACTATGGCGAAATGTTCAACAAAGGATTTATAAATTCCATTAAAAGAGTTGCGTTAGATTATTACAATATTACCGTCTTATTAATTGTAAAGAAGTAATATTTAAGCTAAGCATTTGACTTTCGATCTTATGGTCCGTAGAATAAACACTATCTCAAATTTGTGTCCTGTGAATGACGATAGGTCTGACCGTCTGTTACATGTGACAGCGTTATTGCTATATCGAACTATCTCACTAGCGTTATAGGTCGTGGGGCTTTAATAACCTTGATAAAATTATTAATTTAATAATACTTATTTGATAACTTTTCCCACCCATTGTTTGCAAAATATAATATATTATGTTTCAATCACATTAGAAACGTGATGTTCTATCAAGAATAAAAGCAAAAAGAACCTTCTCGATAATATATTCTACCTTTTACCTTGTTAATAGGTAGAATATATTATATAGTACCTTGTACTTCGTATGTATATTGAACATTGATATTAGTTTCGTTGGGGAAAGATCACGGAGATTGCCTGCAGGAATAAGATGATTCTGGCTCTACGCTCAAACGTAACAAGACCGAATGTATCTATGGAGGCACATCTGGCAATAGACAATCCTGGTTAGGTAAGCTTTCACGTACGGAAGTGTTGGGTACGATAGAAAAATTATGAGAGTAAATTAATCTCAAAGGTACTACTCAA